>CM046399.1:8770500-10082500 GCA_025413875.1 Rhododendron molle
AGGGATCAATTAACATTATGCCCAAACTACAGGGGTCAGGTCAAGTATAATTTGTCAAATGGGTTCCGTTAGTGGGAGCTAATGAAAGTTATCTATTGTCCATAACTGGCACGAAATTTAAACTAAAGGGTTGAGTCAATTGAAATAGTAGGGACCAAAGTGACACAAAGACCAAACTATATGGACCATTTGAGTAATTTGTCCAAATTATTATCATAATTTTTTTATACCCATTTCATATAGAAATATGATCACGTATAATTTTAGATTCTCATAAGTTTGTGCATCAATGTGCATTTCAAAAAGTAAAATATTGAACCTATTGTTAAATTTGTTGTAGGTGTTTACAATATTAGAAGGACAATTATTGAATTTTCGAAAAAAAATCTTAGACGGGCGGGCAGCATCTTACATAATTTTGATGTTTTTGAGAAAAATCATTATGATTCTAAAGAAAATTTGAAACTTTATAGAGTGGTCATTCAAGCTCATCCACCCCTCGGTCGATCTTTGGTTTTGGATTTAATGTTTGTGCTGTAACTGAAATTATGAATTGGTTGTGTTTGGTGAAATGTGTGAACCATTAGGACAATAGCTGGCAAAGTTTTCCTTCGGATTTGTTCATTGAATTTAGTTGATTCATTCGTAGTTTTTTTTAGGAAAAAAATACGTACGGGTGATGCACTGATTCTCAGAGTCGGTCCTCTGAATTCAATTCAAAATTAGTTCACGGTGTTTATTTGCTAATACCTTTTCGAGACCTGCTGTTAGGAGCCTTGTGCATTGGGTGTTATTACCTTTTATATGTGGAACTTTTGAGAATTGTAAATGGGCAGTATGCGTGCACATACGCATGACAACGTTCATTTTCTTAGGCTCGTCGAGTTGGTCACCAATGCCAATATACTGCTTGATTTGAGATCAGTAGCCATATGGTTGTAGCTTATTTACCTCACAATTATTTAGAAAATCAATGTAACCATTTAATTTCTTCCAGACACATGACGTGCGTATTTACCGTATGCTTTATTTTCGAAATCAACCTAGCTGTTTAACTTTTTCGAGACATGTGTTGTACGATCAGATAATTCTTGATGATAATCTTTCTACATGGGTGACCTACTCACTGAGCCTAAGAAAGTGAACGGTTCTTATTACATCAGCAGACCAGGGGTGAGACAAAAAACGCCTTCATAGCACACGTGTGGTGCCATTAAGCACGTCACACCATACATAGGAAAGAATTTCTTTGATCGATCTTCCTTTATAGCAGGCGTGTTGTGCTATTAAGCACATCACACAGCAGATAGGAAAGAATTCCTATGCTCACTCTTCCATATTACTTATTATCACACATAGGTCTGCTTTTGTTCTGTTAATTCCGTTTTTATTTTCCAATCATCAATCTTATTAGTGTAGTCCCATGATCACTAGTTTCATGTGCAAGATTTATTCTAGAATGAATGCTTCATTCTCTTTGGAAACGCAGATAACAACATCTGACTCCATTTTAGCTGAATCTTCTTCTGTTTATAGTTTCTGGTTCTGCTTTTGGCCCTTTATTGACTGCCATGGGTTTCCTTTTTCCCCTCTTGTATTTTCCGTACTCCCTACCTGCAATGCAACAGTCATCTGAGGCAGGGAGTTCTCCGGTTAACATTTCCAATATACTGTACCAAACACTTTTCACAACAAATACTGCTTCTACTTCTTTATTGTTTGTATTTCGTTTTTCCCTACTTGATGACTTGAGTTTGGGTACTTAAAAGCTTCATTTGTACGTTTCAGGTTGTTTTGGCAGCTCAGCTGGTATGTTGGACAGGGCAATTCATTGGCCATGGGGTATTTGAGGTAACAAGTTCTTCCACTTGAAACTAGAAAATCACTTTCTGTGTATGTAAACACCTCTAATGATAACTTATCATGCAGAAACGTGCACCAGCTCTCCTTGACAATCTCTCTCAAGCCCTTCTGATGGCTCCCTTCTTTGTTCTGTTGGAGGTCATTAGTGAACAAAATTTTCGATTATTTGTTTATTTTTCTCATGTTGGGTAACTTAAGATAGGTATATTGCTACTGTTGGTTTTTGTAGGCTCTACAAACCATTTTTGGTTACGAACCATACCCAGGGTTCCACGTTGCAGTTCAAGCAGAGGTAGAAGCTGAAATTAATGAATGGAAAGATAAGAAGCAGAAACTAGTTTCTTAAGTGTGTGCTGGTGCATGTGTCGCATTACTCTGGACCATGTACAAAAACGTACTATGCATATTCTGATATACGAATTCCATGAAATTTATAAATTTCCAAACAAGCCATGTCATAGCAGACTTGCCAATAAACACAAATAGCTTGAGTTGTAAAAAAGGTGACTTCTCTTTTCAATGGCGTTCTGAGTCGGAATTGTCACTTTTCAATGGTGTACTGAGTCGGAATTGTCATCTCGTCCTTCCTTACATAAAGATCGAAGTATGCTTTTGCCATCGCTGCTAAATATATGGAATATGTTAAACAAGGAGAGCAAGGTACGTTTTCTAGTTGTCATTCAGCTTAATACTTGGTTATTCATATCATTGAGCAACTTAGCATGTGATCGCTATTGAGTAGGCTTTTTGTCCTGTAAGAAGTTATCCTTCAGCTGTACCTGGAACAAGAATTCGGGCAAGGAAAGAAAAGCCATTGGAAAAGTTGAAGGATCTAACCGTTGTGGGCTATTAGATCCTGCAACTTTTCTGTTTCCCTTTTCTTTTTTCTTGGCCAAATCCTTGATCCAAATACGCCTTAAAACCTCGATTTGTTTACTTCCCTTTCTTAGTAGTAAATGTATGGCTTGTAGTACCCACGATGATAGCTCATACAGAGGTGGGAGGGATTTGGTCTGTAATCTGAATTATAGCTATAGACATGCGTCTTCCCTTTAGGACTCTCCGGCTTACATATCCCCATAATTTGCAGTACGTTTAAACATTTTGATACAGCGCGGGGAGGGATGAGAAGGGGAGGAAGGGTAGTGCAAATGGGCCACAACCCTAACGCAACCATAGCCTTAAAATTCAATTCTCATTTATCAAACTCTCATAATACATCAAGAAGCTCTTATTTAAAGAACTAAGATCCCGACAAAAGAAATCAGAATCCTAATAAAACTAGATAACAAAACATATCATTTATCTTATTATAACTGAATGCTTATCAAGATATTATCCTTTTAAATTATAATAGCGACAATGGCTACAGTAACAATAACAATAACAATAATAATAATACTAATAATAAGGCGGCTAGGACATTAACATTCCGCATCATTCTCTCCGACAAAGAAAAAGAACTCGACCTCGAGTTCAAGCTAAGGTCTAAATATTGCACTCTTTCATGCCAATGGATAAAATACTCTGAATATGGCAGCTGCTTGATTTGCTTCAAGTTCCAAGTAAATATTGGTCAGTAGGTCGCTGACGATGTCCATCTTGACAACCCAGACATAGTCTTCAATGCCAATAAAATTAATCCTTTCTGAGATAAAGAAATAGTTTTGTGGGGGGTAAAAAAGGATTCAATAATTTGGGCGCACTTTCATTGTCAGGAAGAGTTTTGATAAAATCGTGTCTTGCGTCGAATTTTCCTTATCTTCGATTACTTCTTCTTGGTCATTGACACCTTCCAAATTTTCTATCAATTCGTCACTCAACAATTTCCGTCTGATCTTCAGAAGAACTTTGTGGGACCTCTAGTGCATCACCTCTATTATAGGCTAAGTCGCGTTTAGATGGATCATTTGTCGTGCTATTTTTCTGCTCTGTCTGTCCCATCTTTCCCTTACTGGAGGGAAGGTATGAGGAGGCAACGACAATGACAAGGATAAACTAGTGAGAATTCAATGATGGAGACAATCTGGAAAGGAGGGTTTTGATGGCTGCAGCGACAGTTGACAAAGAGATCTGTAGCTTTTTCCCCTACTTTTCTTTTGTGTTTATTTATTTATTTATCTCCACTCGTTTTGGGGTTATTGATACAACAACAGGTATGATAGAAATTTGGGAGAAAGAGAGCATGAGAGAAAATATCGAGCCTAAGCTCTGATACCAAAATTTGTGCAGCACGTGAAGGGATGAGAATGGTAGAGAAGGGAAGCGCAAATGGGCCACAGCCTTTAAACTCAATGCTCTTTAATCGAACTCTTATAATACATCGAAGAAGCTCTTGTTTAAAAACCAACATCCGACAACCACTGCCTAGTGCAGTTGGTATGTCATCTCTCCCCTATGAGGGAGGTCCTGGGTTCGACTTCTGCTGGAGCAATACCTTTGGAGTCCCAAGCTATGGATGACTTCTGGAATCCGTACTAATCCTAACACCCCCACTAACCCCCGCTGATGTATGACTATTGACAAAAAAAAAAAAAAAACCAACATCCTAATAGAAGGAATTAGAATCCTTTTAAAGCTAGATGACATAGTCATAACTACTTATCATTATGACGTTATCTTTTCTTGTTTTATAATAACTGAATGCTTATCAAGATATTATCCTACTAAATTATAAAAGTGACGATGGCCATTATAATTAATAACATTTCCTGGACCAAAATCTTTCTCCAGCGACTAGGACATTAACATTCCGCATCACTTTTCTTTAGTAATTGTATGAACCCATAGACTAGTATTGTAAAGGAGCTTGAGAGTCCTAATACGAGGTTACAGGAGGTGACAACCACTGGTATTAGTCCACATTAATATTTGTATTGACATAAGTTGTCCGGTTGGGATTTGTTGGTAAGGTCATTGTTTATGAGCACCCAAGTTATCAGACAACATTTGCCAAATAATGTATCAAACAGAAACATTAATTTTTACCACAGAAAACATAAACAAGGGTTTGGGTTCCTGAGAAGTCTTAGAAACGCCGGTCAATAGTAACCTTCAATCCATGTGCCATTGACAGAATTGTCATCATGCGGTACTTCACTGGATGCCCTGGCACTAAGCTGAATTTGAAAAACCTACACAAAATAGCCAGAGCCATCTTCATTTGGAGATACGCTGAGTCCTTCCCTAGGCATATCCTTGGCCCTGCCTGCATATCAAAGACAACATGAATTTTAAACAAAGTCGAGGTCAAATTTGCATCTTCAACTGAGATCTGCAATGCAAGTTTGGAAAAGAGGCATAGCATAGGTTTAACTGAGGTCGGACAATATTTACTGCTTCATCATTTAAAGATACCTGGAAGGCAGCGAACTTGAATGGAGATACATTCTGGAAATATCCCTCTTTGAGCCATCTCTCAGGGTTAAATGAAGCTGCATCGGGACCCCAGTTGTACTCCATTCTTCCCATTGAATATGGAACATAAGTCACCAATCCACCTGCCTTAACTTTGGTTCCATTTGGTAAAACATCATCCTCCAAGATGCCTTTCGGATCCTACAAACCCTCAAATTTTGTGCGCTTAGAGTTCTTTTGGGTTGCATTTTTCGTAATTCATCGTGCTAGTCTTTTATGATCGCCATAAAAATGACACAAAATCAATTTGTGTGGACATCAATGCTATACTTTATCCTGTGAAATGAAGGTGGCAGGCACCTGGCTTGGTTCCCATGGTTCGTGAAAACAAATATTTTTTTGTCCGACTGTTTTTTGGAAACATTTCTGAAAACACAGAACTTTTCACTGAAAGCCTGAAGAGTATGCTTTTGAATCTCCCAAGCAGTTTTCGCAGAAAAATGGATTGCTTTTTCTTCTTAAACATGCGCATTGTTTTGACACATGTTTTTCTTCTCAGAAATAATAAGTTTTGCTCCTTTTTGATTTTGCATACTATCTAGTCAACTGAGATACCTGAGGGACTGCGGGGTACAATCGGAGTGTCTCTGTGACCACTGCATGTAAATAGGATAGTCTTCCCAATGAGTCATATGTAAGCAGTCCAGCAAATTGTGTTACTCTTTGATTGAATGTTTCAGAATCCTCTATGTCATACTGAATCAACGAGACCTTTTCCTCTTTCGCCCTTTCTTCCTCTAATGTTGTGAGCTCTGAGTACAGCTTGTCTGCTACATGGGCGTTGCTCATTATCATGTATATGGCCCAAGAGAGAGTTGTGGCTGTCGTGTCACGGCCAGCAATTACAAAATTCAGGACAATATCTCTGAGGCTTTTATCGGTTATGTTGCTTTCTGGGTCTTTCCCTAGCTCAATAAATCTTGATAATATATCATGCTTAACCTGATCATTTCCATATACAGATATGTCATTTCAGTTTTAGAGGTTGCAACATTTTTCACTTCATGAAAGGGAGAAAGGGCTTCAGGAACTGAATTACCTTTTCGCTTTTGCTCGACTCTCCAGTTGCTTCTATCTCTGCCTTCCTTTTCCGAATAACCGAGTAAGTGAAATCATCGACGATTTTGATGCTCTTGTCAAGTACTGCTTCCGAACCCACGTTAAGAAATTTCTTTATTTTCCACAATGGGTCAATGAACCGCAGAGTAACGATAATATTTGCAATATCAAATGCCCGAGCAAAGGAGTTGTCTGGTAGATGGGGGGCCAATGTCCCTATTTCTACACCAAATCCCACCTTGCATATGGAGTCCAAAGTCATCCTCATGAACAACTCCTAGAAACCAAAAACATGTGGAAATTAAAATCTTGTACCAAATAGTTACTGACAACGCGATAGGATGGTTGCTGATCCAAAAAAAAAAAAAACGCAATAGGATGGTTTCGCTTCATCATTGTGTTACCTGAATGTCTATCTGTTGGCTGTGGAGAGATGCTTTGTTTAGAATAGAAGAGAGCTTAAGGCTATAGTCTCTGAATACTAGAGTGCTGAAATCCCTCAGGTTTTTGGATGCAAACTCAAAGCTTGCCGTCTTCCTTTGTTTCCTCCATAGCTCACCATCTACATTGAAAATACCATCTCCCAGAAGCACCTCCATGTAGGAATGATATACTTCACCCTGGAACAGTCAGAGAATCAGAAAACTTAGAGCAAAACACTAGGACAAATTGAGAATGTTTCACCTTTGGGTAATTTGCGAAGTTGGTCTTCAGGACATGCTCAACATTGGCAGGATCAGCAATGTAAGTATACGTGGTGAATGGCATCGGCACCACCACAGTTTTCGACTCAGAGAGGTACTTCAGAATCCAGTCGTGCATCCTATCGTAATTCACGAACTGTTCAATCGCTGCCCCGACGAGCGGCCACGTTTTCGGGCCTATTTTGTTTCTCTGATTCCATCTGTGGATTAATACCCATGATATTAACATGCATGCTATAACTGAGATTCCCATGTATCTATCGGCTGAGAAAGGAATGGGTATTTCTTGTTCCATCTGAGGGAAAAAAGAAAGAAGATGAAGGAAGAGCAATGTAGTACAAAAGGGCTTCAGAGGATATTGTTTCTTATAAAGTATTGTGGTGAAGAAGTGGGTGAGATGTAGTTGGCTAAAGAGAGCGAGTGATTATTAAGTAGTCTGGAAGCACCGCCACGTGATGCTCCAGACCACTGTAGAACTATACATTAAATTATGCGGGATTCATTACTTAGTCGTGGATTTCACGAAAATGTGTGGTTATGGAGTGGTCTCGAGCACCATGTGGCGGCGCTCCAGAACTGTTAGAATAATTTCACCTGATTAAAGTTGGTACAAAATCTGTTACTAACATTCTTTGTGGCGTAGGATTATTAATGGTTTCATACCATTGGCAGCCCTAACCTAATTTGAACAATCGCAAGTACGTGATCCGCATTTCTAGCTCATTTCTTTATTGTTTGGAAGAAAGCATTTCTATCTCATTTCTTATTTTTGGAAGAAAAACACAACATACATGAGTTTTCATTTGCGGAGAAAAATTTGCATGACGATGAAATAAAGACCTATTTGTCACTACAAACCACGGAGAGTGGAGCAATGTTTTGAAAATCGAGGCAGTGAACGAACTGGAAATGAGACGTGGTGAATGGGTCACTGGTTTCAACCGCCAGATAAAATGGGTTGAACCGTGGTGCCATATTACGTAATGAATATATAATTTTATAAGCTAATATACTACTAGTACTAAGCTGAAATGTTTCTATTGCTGTGTATCCAAAAATAAAAGGTACAGTATATATAGATAAACCGGTTCGGGTCATCCAACACGGTCCAGTTCGATGGTTCAACCGTTCGTTTTACTTATTACACGGCGAAGCGGTTCTGTTCATGAAACAGTTTTGGGCGGTTAACCAGACTAGACCATGGACCGGTAGAAACGGCGGTCCGGCTTTCAAGCACTTTTGTGGAAGGCCAAGTTTCCCTATGTCGAGCCGCTGAACTCGGGTTGGCAGGCCCAAAGCCTGCATGGGGGAATAGGCCGTATTAAGAAATGGCTGAGCGGGTCCTGAGACATGGGCCGAATACGGGGAGGGGGATTACCCGATTGACGACCGTAACTGCTAGCTAGAGATGGGGAGGGGGATTACCCAATTGACGACCGTAACTGCTAGCTAGAGATGGGGAGGGGGATTACCCAATTGACGACCGTAACTGCTAGCTCGAGATGAGTCCGTAAGCAATAATTTATGGATGACTTTCTTGTTATTGAAAAAGGTTATTTCACCATCTCATAAGTTATGGATTAGTGCGAACGACTTTTTAAAATGTAATAAGTTATATAGCCCAAAATTGTTAGTGGAAATACCTCTGAGTGGCCTTGCTCAGCCACATGACAACTGAGTGGCGTGGAATTCGGCAGACGTAACAAGTGATTTTGCTGAGGGATCTCTTATCGCTCGGAAGGACTGCGTGAGAATAATGGGAACGTGCATGAGGTTGTTAGAGAGGCACAAATTTTTCGAGGTGTTAGTAGGGTAAGGTGTAGGGATGGGAATAGGGCGGATTAGAGGTAGATATTGTATATTCGAATCCAAATCTGAACCTTTCACCCAACTTTCGAATTCGCCCCGATCTCTGATCGGATATTGTTTTTGGTCCTCCGAATCCACCCTGAACGGAGAACGGAGATCCGAATGTGAAAAAAAAACCCTAGATTTTTTTTTATCAAAAAGAGTATTCGGGGACAGATTGGGGCAGATCGAAGGCGGATTTTTGATTAAAAAAAAATAGATTTTCGGATATTCGGGGACAGATCAGGGCGGATCGGGGATGGAGATTAGATTTGGGGCGGATTGGATCGGAGGCAGACTTACTTCCGAATTTGCTTTAATATCCGAAAAATCTCCGAAAACTCCGATCAGTTTGGGACGGATAACGGATCGGATACGAACAGGTTGGCCGAGATGGCTGTCCCTAGTAAGTTGTCACGCCACTATTTTTCGACGAACAAGATCATCCCATATAATATATGAAACACAGTACAAAAAAAGCAAACACTACTGGTCTGAAAATACAAAAAAACAACAAACAAAAGAAAAGAAAAGAAAAGCCATCTAGAACCAAGACGCTGAAGTCGGATCCATCGATCACACTCATGAAGGGGGTTGGAGTGGCCAAGTCACTCTACTCTATATAAAATAAAGTATGTGATGTAAAGCTAGAGAGGTTTTTCAACTTCCTACGTCCATTCATGAATACTTTCTTTGATGGGGGCTGAATTTTTTATTTTTATTTTATATAGCAAAGAAAGGTTTTCATACTGTTAATAAAAATGAAACAAAATAGAAACTCTATAGTGATACACCAGGCCGGGAGCATCATGCACAAACAGTATTTTGTTGGTAAGACGCCAACAAAACACTTAAAAAAAACCTAGTCCAACACAAAAGGACTAAGCCCAAACACCAAAACCAAAACTAAAACCAAAACCAAAACCAAACCCTAACGATAAACCCTAAATCTACGGTAGCCCCTAAACCAAACCCTACGCTACTGCAGCCATCAACTTAGAATAGTGCGCCCTTCGACCAACTTCCGACTGGTTGGTACTAACGTTGCCGTTCATTGTGCAATTAGCCCGCCCGAGAGAGAAGCTGGACGAGAAGGCAATCGTTTGCACGGATGACTTGGCCATCAAACTTTGGATTGAAAATTTTCATGTGCACATGTATGTTTTTTTTTTTTTCTCATCTGAAGTTTCTGTATGCAAATTATATTTGCTCGATATTCAAATTACATACCCGATGCATTCGTGGAATTGGCGTATCGTTATACGCCAATATGCCGAAGGTGCAACTATGAGAACTTTTCTCCGTTTTAATCAATTGAACCCTTGGCAGTACTGGGTGGGATCAGTTCATTTAAGTAAGTACGGAAGTAAACCCATATGATTGGTCCTGCAGGGGTGTAATGGTGGCTCAAGCTAATCCAGAAGAGAGCTCCATAATTAGTGCAAATTAAGGTGATTGGTCAAAAGCTAATTTAGTTCATTAAAACATGACGTGTCAAACTGTCAAACTACAATTAATGACGTAGTTGGTGCAAACTAAGGTGATTGGTTATAGCTAGCTTAATAGTAATTAGTAGTATTTGTTTTTAGTCAGATGCATGCACCTACTACTGTGTAACGTTTGAATTTCGAACTCTCAATTTTTTCCACAATTGCTCTTTTGAGAGCATTCTCATTCGCATAATATGGCCTGGGAATCTTATCTTATCATTAATTAACTTTTACTCCTTTTCAGCTAAAAGACAACTCAAATGGAAGAAAAAGTTTCCATCATCTTATTGCTAGCCACTTGACCATCCCACACGTGCCCTCGTATTTATTCCTATTTTTCTGGACATATCGCATCACCCTCAGAAACCCGGACAATGACCTAGTACTCCTCATTAGGGCTGCACACGAAACGAGCTACTCACGAGTAGATCGTGGCTCGAAAATGTGCTTGTTAAGGGCGGCTTAGCTCGTGACCCGAAACCACGCTACGGTGTCCTAATTTAATTGGAAACGGTCATTGCATCTTGTTTTTTACACACACAAAAAAAAAAAAAAAAGAGGTGTCTGTAAAACATCTGCTGAAGAAATTTTAGTTCAATAATTATAAGGCAAATTTTCGTAGTCGTCCCTGTAGTTCTACGGTTGTCTCACTTTCGTCTCTCTAGTTTGAAAGTGCTCCAATTTCATCTCTGTAGGTTGAGCCTTTTAATGAGCACCCTAAGAGAGCCTTGAAACTAAATAAAGAGTTTTCGGGTGCTCGTTGAAAGGCCTTAGAGCCAAAAATTCATTACCACCATTTAGGATAAAATGATCAAAAAAATAAGATCTTCGCACCGGCTCAAACGGATTGAAAATTGGAGCACTTAATTTTTTAATCATATTTTTTCCGATAGTTTCGTTAACGGTGTTAACGATTTTACCAATTTGGAGCGTAAAACAAACTATATGGACAAAATTGGAGTACTTTGAAACTAGAGGGACGAAAGTGAGACAATCGTAAAACTACAGGGACGACTACGAAAATTTGCCCATAATTATATAACCACACATACTCACATCTTTTGGTGGGTTCCACTCATACTGAAGATGTAATTTATGTGGATCTCAACGTGAATATAAGTGGGTATGTATAAGTGTTTGTGATTGTAGAATGATTGATGCTGACAATAACAATCATTAGTTTCATATAGGTCAATTGATTTGAAGTGTGGTAAAATTGTACTCCCTCTCTCATTTCATTTTCACTGTTTATTATTCTATTTGTCTTTTTTACGTCTTCTGCCTATATCTTCTATTGTGGATTTTGAAAAATATGCAATATGAATATTGCTTGATAGATCTCGATTAGTTCTATAATATAAGGTTTTCAAAATTATGAAAACATTATAGATTAGAAGATATAAATAATTAAAAAATGACACGCAATTCAAAAAATAGACAATGAAAATGGGACGGGGGGAGTATCTTTTATTTTTTTTTAATCGATTGGAGAGATCATTTATATTATGTATGAATTGCAAAATACAAACTCGGGACACTACACCATTTATGAGAGTCCGCGAAATAACCAAGTCCAACAACTTAACCAATATAATAAATAAGCCCATCATAGGTAAAAAAAAAAACAAAGAAAGAAAAGAAAATCATCTCTAATAAGATGCAACAGTCCACGCCAACTGCGATGGTTCCAATTATTTGAACTTGAATCTATAATATAGCAGATTCTCATGTTCCAAATTAATCAAATAGAGACCAGCCAGTGCATCAATTTTGCCAAAGAAATTCATAATAACATTAGTGCCTTATTTATTTATAGATTTACCTTTTATCAAACTGCAATTTGAAGATGTCCATTCCCACTTCGAGACACATGTAAAATACTCCTATTTGCTTTCACTGAACTTGAAAAGGCTCTTTTTACATTTTTGTAACAATTGTCGTACCCAATCAAGCCTAATTAACAAACCCAATCAAACATTATTAAATTTTTATATAACATCATGATGATAAAAATCCCAAGCAAGTAGTATCATTCAAATTGGAGCATTGGATTCACAAAAATGGGCTGTTTGCTGTGGTTAGCTTCGAACTTCACTGAATCCATGTAATGGAACGGCACTTCACCAAACTGGAATTTCTGGATCGCGCCGGGGCCGTTTTCGGACACGCCCACCATGTTCTGGTAATTATCGAACACTGATGAGTTGAAAGGATTGTCATTCAACAGTTGAGGAAGTGGGCCCAAGCAATCCAACTCCCATAGGCGAGAGAGTGAGAAATTCCGTGGGAATTTTAGGGTTTGTGAGTCTACTGTAGCATCATTTGTAGGCTCTGTTTGGGCACATGATTCTTCAACTCTTTGCTCTTCTGTTCTTCCCATGCTTTTCTTTTTGTAGATCCTACATAGGACCCAATCATCCAACTGAAACACACAAACACAAACAATGGTCAAATCAACTACGAGAAGTATATTGTTAAGTTTTTTTTGGTAACATAGGTGTTCGGATTAGTTTACGCGCGCCTCAAAAAATCTTGGAGACTCCCATCACCTACTCACAGGGAGCCCATTTAAAACCGGAGCAATATTGATGTGGTGGTGGTGTTTTTGTAATAAATGGAACTTAAGTGGGTCATCTTTTAACAAATTGGTGTGCTAAAACCTCAAATGATTTGAGAACAAAATCTCTAGGGGGAGGGATATTCATCCGGGTTTTGTTAATGTTCTTGACATTTGAAATTACGACATTGCCCATTCACTTACGAAAACTCTGCGCACATGAAATGGGATTGCCGTAAATTACAAGGGGAAAAAAATCATGTGGATATTTTGGTTTAAAACAAAATTGATCAAAAAATTGTCGAAAGAAATGGGTGTTTTGGTCCAAAATGAAAATATCACTAAACATGACATCATTGGTGTATAAAGAAATCTGCACAAAACTTCTAGTTGTCTCTCTTTGACTTTTCTCATTGTATAGGCTTGCGTAATCTATCTATAGGGTTGCTAAACGAACTAAGTGACTTGAGTTTGAGTTCCCGTTTGTTAGTTAAAAATTTGTTCATGAACGATTCGTTGCATAACCAATAATATTGCTTGAATAGTTTTTTGAAACTCGTTAAGGTTTCAAGCCAAACTGAAACAAGCTATTACTTAGCCCGTTCGGTTTGTGACGTATAAAAATTCAAACTGCTCAATATCTTGTGTTTGGCTTGGTTAAAGATCATTTGAGATTGGCAAACAAGATAATTAAGCTCAAACATATTTTTAAATATGTTTTCAAACTAAGCTTGATCAAACACCTACTCGGCTCGTTTGACTCGTTTATCACTCTTGGCCTAAACTATCAAAAGAATATAGTATTTATTAATAACCTCAATCTAGCATATATGACGAAAGCTAGCTTACCCTCATTGACCCATTTTGCCTGCTAATTTGCCTAGTTGAATCACTCATTATCCGATACTCATGCATAATCCAATCCGTCTTAATACCCTTTGGTGGCTTCCCCTTGTAAAACACAAGAGCCTTCTTCACACCCACATACTTGGATCCACTGTGAATGGACTTGTCTGTCCCTGTGGCCTTCCAGTAACCCGATACTGCCGCTCTATTGGGCCGGGCCCCGTTCGGGTACTTCCGGTCTCGTGGGCTGAAGAAGTACCATTCGTTTTCCCCGAATCCTGCCTTCTCTGCACCCCACAAGGTACAAAATCAAGTTAAGTTCCATGTAACTTGTATTGGTGTTTAATTTGCAAACATAATATATGTGTCCTAATAGTATCGCGATATAATATGTATGATTTAAAAATGGTATTTCATTGACACTATAACGAGGCAATGAGTGTTTTAATCGGGGATAAACTGAGCACAGAAGATCATATTCTTAATATATGAGAAAGAAATACTATATAGATACAGAATATTCACGCATAAAGTGTTATCAGAACGATGTGACAAAGTCATTCGTAAATAAACTTGTATTTCTGGTGTTTTGTATTAGTCGAAGAGCACGTATTTTTTTTTTGTGTGTTGATTATGCATAAATTATCAAATTCACAGTTATGGATAAATATATAGAACTAACCCGGCAATTCCCAGGGATCAAACTTGTAGATATCAATTTCTGGGATGATCGAAACAGGGCATGGCCTAGAAGTGGTCTGGTTTCTGAGGTAATACATGATTAGTTCCTCATCAGTTGGGTGAAACCTAAAACCCGGTGGGAGGTCTGAGCTGTTTTTCCCTACCATTGTTTAGATATTGATGATCTTTACTTGGCTAGGGAGAGAGAGAGAGAGAGAGAGAGGAGAGAGAAGGGAGAGATTTTGAAATGTTTGGAAGGAGAGGGCTACCCAATTTATCGGTGAGAAATTTTGTCTTTTAGCTTGATTGCATGACATCACATTAATGGGCTGTCTTTTGATTGGCATAGGAATGGGGTATTACCTGAAATTAAAAAATTTGGTAAGAAAGAAAACACGGGCGATTGCATTCCATACTTGCTTGAGTGGGTAAAATGGTTTACTTCCTTGTTAAGATAAGACAAAAGTGGGATGCTCAAGCTTTGAGAGTACTATTTAAGTTTTGGAGTTGGATTTCTCACATGGTGAATACCTTATAATAAGTGGGGTGCCTACAGTAAGTGGGGTGTTGTGACTGGTGTGGCTGCGCTAGCTCCCTTAAAGGTTTGGATTGCGCAATCAGATCTATTTAGTGGCTTGGCTCTAGAACTGTTCATCTGATTAAAAAAAAATGAAAAAGGTGGGGATATTCTTTGGCTATTGATTTTGCCACAGCCTTTTTTGTTTACGTCACTCCCGTGCAAGTGTATTTTTGGTATAAAAAGACACTTGCAGATGAGTGGAGTTAACAAAAAAGAGAGTGACAAAATCATTTCCCTATAATTTTCTAGATTTTTATAGTTTAAGACAAAAATACACTTACAGGAGAGTGACGTTAACAAAAAAAGGAGTGGCAAAATTATTTCCCTATTCTTTTCTAGAACTTTGTGTTCTCTTTGCTTCTAAAAAAGGATTTTTCTAAAGATTCTCCATAAATTCTCCCTACTTTTAATATTTTTCTCTCTATCTCTCTTTACTTATTATCTCTACTATTTTTTCAAATTTTTTTTTTCAAATACTAATCTAAACACAGCATAATAGTTTAGGACTTGAGTTAATTACCTCTAAGTACAGAAAAGTGACACCTAATTCCCATTAAGGAGAGATGAAGTACTTAATTACCACGAAGTCCACTTTTACAAAAATACATTTATCATTAATAGAAGTGTCACCCTAGGGTTTTAGGGTATGCTAGGGTTTTAGAGATGCTACTAATAGGGTACCCTGATAAATTAGTCTGCTAAAATCTTAAAGATATACTAGGATTTTAGGGTTTTAGTGTACCCTTTTAAGTCTTTAAGATTTTAGATTTTAGGATACCCTAGGGTTTAAGGTCCCCTAAAGTTTAGGTTTGTGCTTTCATAGAGCCCTAGGACTTAGGTTTAGGCACTTTTCATGGGAGTTTTAGGGTGCATACTTTTCTATTATAGGGTTTTTAGCGATTTAGGCATTTTATTGATCACTCAGAGTTTTGACTTTTATAAGTGCTACTGAGGTTTAAAGTGACTTTCGCAAGGTCTTGCAGTTAAGCGACTTTCAATATTTGGGGTTTTAGGCACTTTCATAGGGTTTTAGTGTTTCGTTAATTAGAGGAGACTTGGTGGGAATTACTTTCTATTTTCTGGACCTAGAGGTAAATTGCCCTTAGGACTTTCGACATCCAAATCGAGGAATCTTACCCCAATAATTACTACACTAAACCCTTTTCTTCCTTTAGAAAATTCCCACTTTTCCACCAAGCGAGAGGGGGTTTTTCCTAGGTTGGAATTATTCAACACATAAACTTGTGCATATGGGTTGTTGGTTACCGAATGGCAAGTTTGAAAGCTTCAAATCTAATGAATTGCAAGGTAATCGCACCAACGAATTACGTATGAAATGATATCTGTCTTGCTTCTTTAAATCTTTGCTTTATCTTCTGCCTAAGCCAAAAAAGTAGGCGATACATGCAAAATATGAGACTAAAAAGTGACGATTGAATTGTTAAAAGCGAAGTCTCAATATTCACACCATCATTTGTTCAAACCCCCCTTGGCTTTGTCAACGATTACTTAACACACATTTTTTTTTTCCTTCCTGTTCCTCCTTTCACTGAAAAACATGGCCACGTTTCGCTAAGGTTCTTATTTTTTAAGTACTTAATTTTCACTCTACGAGATAGGTTATTCTCTTACAATACATCACATTTAATTCAAAAAATTACTTATTGGAAAAATAAGTACATATTTTAGTTAGTGGAACACATCCTGAATCTAAGTATGTTTTCAGGGGACTAGATGGTCCAGTTCGGCTTATTTTCGGTCTCTAACTAGGCTGATTTCGATGATTCGAATTGTTCACTATATAGACTTCATTGAGAATATCATTTACGCCAAAAGCCTATTGATTAGTTTGATATGTTTTCTGGGCACTTTTATCTTGAGGGACTAGAGAAGATGCGTTTCCGGATTCAATATGTTTCTCCTAAATTGAGAGAGTGACGAGGATTACATATCTCCAACTAAATATCTCTACACGGATGTTTTTAAACATGATTCTTCCCAGTTTAATCAAGATGGCAGAAAATATTTTAAGAACACGCAAATGGCAACATTTTACCATGATTTTAATTATACACCCGATTCCCATGATTTTAGACCATTAGCGGATCTACAACAAGACTGGCACCAATTGTACAATTGGATCCAAAAAAGTGGCAGACAAATGACGAATTGCACATGGTGCAATTTCCGGCAGAACTGCCGGTGAGTTCAACCCATTCATAAAACCAGTATCAAGTGTGTTAACAAAGAGGACTTTCCTAAAAATTTCGAAGTAAAATGCGGTCAAGAAAATGGCTTGACGGAGAGTATAAAGTTGCTTTATTCTACTCGAGCAAGTACAAGTGCCCAACTACTTCATCCTTAACGGAAGTGGGGCTTACATTCAGAGACGGAACCACGTGGAGGCACGTGGGATCACATGCTCCCCACTTTTTAAAAAAAAAAATAATTAAAATTTATACGCAAATACAAAAAAATTGGTTGCGGAATAGAATGAGTGATCAATATTGAGACTCATCAATATTCAATGGTTGAACGATAATTTAGTGGTATACATACACATAAATATTTTTTAAGATTGTAATAATATGCGCCCTCAGTAAGTAGAATTTTTGGGTCCGCCACTTCTATCATTAATACCACTTTTCACTTTTGTCAAAAAAATAAAATAAAAAATATCGGAAATGGAAGCAGGGGACTGGTGTGAGCAAAACACAGTAGCGCACAACAACACCCAATCTCACAGTCCGAATTTTAACCATTAACTATCGAGACGAACGATGAGATAAGAAGTAGCTACATGCTGCTGTGTTTGCTTGCAGCAGCCCCTAATAAAAAAGAGGCTTTATTATTATTATCAACCCCAAAGTGGGTAACTCGACACGTGTTGTTTGCTAAGAGATGGGCCGTTTTTCCTAGAAAAGGATAAGCATTGTCAAATACTCCTAGGAAAAATGTATTTGGTCATTTTGGCTTCTTGTTCTTATCCATACCTAAACCCGCTCCTCGGTCCTCATCACGTTTTGAGTCCTTATTGATTTTTATTTTGGGTAAACTATTGTTAACCCTCTCTAATTAAGTCTCGCGTGCACTTTGTCTCCTCTAATTTTTTTTTGACAGTCAACCCCCTCTAACTAATTGAAATTCAAACGGTCATAACTTTTTCGTCCGAAATCGAAAACATACAAATTATATATTGATTTCGAGGTTTTAAAGTCAACTTTCTAATAACGCCAAAATCACATCATGATTCAAAACACACAGAAAGTTATGATCAAAACAGTCTTTCTGTCTACCAGTCCTTACTCTTTTGATCATAACTTTCTGTGTGCTTTGAAACGTGATGTGATTTTGTTGTCATTAGAAAGCTGACTTCAAGACCTTGAAATCGATATATAATTTGCATGTTTTCGATTTCGGACGAAGAAATTATGACCGTTTGAATTTCAGTTAGTTAGAGGGGGTTGAGTGTCAAAAAAAAGTTAGAGGGGGTAAAGTGAACGCGAGGCTTAGTTAGAGGGGTTAACTATAGTTTATCCTTTTATTTTTGATCCTAAGTCCTTATCGATTGGTCCAAAGAAAGAAGAATGGGAATAGGCTGACTTGTCCTTGTGATTTTAATAACCCCACGTATCAAGAAAACCGGTCGCAGAATATGGCGGGGTCGGTTTTGGGCATACTTCGAGGATGCAGACGTATTTGGTTACAAAAATTTTACTCAATTTTTGTTGCTCCCAAGTTTTTTATGCTCTTATATATTATGCATATACAAAAAATTAGTAGAATTTTTTTGAAGGGAAACTTAGAGCCCAATTTAAGAAAAGCACAAGCAAAAAGACCCAAAAAAATGGAAGTAAAAATGTAGCTGAAATGATAATTGAACCAGTATTTGAGGAAAATCAAATTATTTGTTTGTACAAAAGAAACAGTTTGATGAGAGTGATAAGAATGACTGGCGAAACCAGATGAAGAAACTTCATCATAGATCAAGCTCTTTCTGCACCAAAAATTCAGAGCATGTTTGAACATTTTCGAGAATATGAAAAGACTTTTGAATTTTTGTTTGATTCGGAGAAACTAAAGTCTGCAAATTGCCGATCAGGAAAAAGAACTCCATGAAAGATGATTTCTTCTTCTTTTTTTTTTTCATGGTCGAGCGGAAAATCATTCATTAACTTAGACGATCAAAGTCAACACGTCAGATCAACGGATGATTTCTTCAAGATCTACTGTGTCTAACGTACCTTGAATTTGTTTTTGAGTCAAGGTGAGCTTTCTAACATAGATGGGAGGAACTTGTTTTCAGAAATGAAAGTCATAAAGAAAGTCTTACTCAAAGAACCAAGAAAGTCAATAGAACTGCTCAATTATTTGAAACCAATGAGTGGTTGTTAGGATAAAAAAAAATGAGTGGTTGTTTTGCAAACATGTGGATTACTTATTGAATATTGTTGAGTATACCAAATATAATTGCCTCTGAAAAATAAAAAGCCTTTTGATCGAAGAAGTCAAAGTTGCATAAATCTGATTTTCGATCAACTGCGTCGCAAGTAAAGTTGAATGGATTAATTATTTATCCATTGAAATTGATACGGTGTACAAGTTTAATTAATACTTTTGCCGCTAAAATGTGAGAAAATTGAGATTTAAATAATACCTTTCGAATTAGTAGAATGATTATCCTGTTTTTATATATTTATGTGTTTCATTATCCGGTTTCATATACCTTTCGAATTAATTGAAAGTGATATTATCCGGTTTTATATATTTATTGGGAAGTGCTCTTGCGAAGTAATCCAGTAATATTCATAACAACATCCCAGTAACCTACTAGAGGTGCGAATTAAACAAGATTATCTCACACACAGCATCTAGTTCACGATGAGTGCTACTTAGCAAGCGAATGCGAACTCGATCGCGAGGGAGTGTCACCCATACTTTTGCCATGTGGACAATCATCTCCTCGTCAAACTCTTCTATATATATA
Source organism: Rhododendron molle (assembly GCA_025413875.1). Taxonomy (NCBI): domain Eukaryota; kingdom Viridiplantae; phylum Streptophyta; class Magnoliopsida; order Ericales; family Ericaceae; genus Rhododendron; species Rhododendron molle. The sequence continues at coordinate 8,790,533 of CM046399.1, forward strand.
TGTATATAAGAATGAGTTCCCCATAAACACGTGATTTGGGGACCTATATATTATGCATATATATATAAAGTATATTTTCGGTACCCATACCTTTTCCCTTTGTGACTCTTATCCATGCCTGCAATGTCCTATACGTTGGCCGGGGTCAAAGTCTGAGCCTTAGGAGTTTGTTCCCCTCCTTTTTAAAATCTTCCAAGCGCTATCGACTTCTTTGGGGCCAATCCACACAAAGCTTTGCTCCAGCTTTCATTGGGCTAGTTCTCCGCTAGTGGGTGTCGGGATTGGACCTCCAGAATTGGTCGAGATGCGCGTAGCTAGGCTGGTCTGGATAGCTAAGTTATCAAAATAAATAAAATAAAATAAAAATCTTGCAATATCTATAACCATCATGTGTTAAATTTCTGTTAGTTTTTATTCATTAGTTATTTGGGTTGCATGGGTTTGCGTTTGGCCTTTCGGATTAAGATCAAAACTCGAAACACGTAGCTAGCGTGGTTGAATTTTGCACCATCTTCGTGGAATATTCCAACTCCCCTGGAGCTCAAAAAGGTCTCTCCGGTACATGCTTTGATTTTCCCCACAATTCTCGTTGTGTATCTTCCATTCTCATTTCCATCCCTCAAAAAAAACAAAAAAAAATCTAGTTGTATGCAATATTCTCAAAAGATTTCTTGTTTTTGTTCTTGCTTTCGTGTTACCACACCCTCATATGTAGCACTAAGCCTTACAGTTGTAAGTTTTGTCCAAAGATACGCAGAGTTTGGCCTAAATTAGTTTTGTCCAGGTATATTGAGCATTATAGTTGGTTTGCGTTTTTTTGGTCAAAATATTTTGGGTTAATCATTTGTATCAACCGGAGGAACTGGAAAACTACGAAAATAAGAATGAAGTTGAAAAATAAATTAAATAACATGAACAAAAAGGAATAAATTTATTTTTTTTCGTTTGTAGATTATTTTAATTAATTCAAAAGATTTGCCGCAAATTTAAAAAAAAAAAGGCCAACAGCAACAAATGTTCTAAAATTTTGACCAAATTAAACTCTCAGCCTTAATTTGTCTAGACCTGTACTTATAAAAGAGGACGAACCGTTGGAGCATTCGAAGCGTGGCCTGCATGTGACGAGCACACTCCTCAGCAGTATCCACCGGAGAGAGAGAGAGAGAGAGAGAGAGAGAGAGAGAGAGAGAGAGTATTCTACGAATTTGTTCGTTTTGGTGTGACGTCCTAATCTAATCCTTTATTTTTTGTTGTTATTTGTTAAGTTAGGTTGCGTCTGTTGACCAGGGTGTCACTTTGTCATTTTCGATTTGAGCCAAAGCTAAAAACATCACTGACTTGTGGTTGAGTTAATTGAAAGAATGGAATTCCATATGGGTCGAAAACGACAACGGATATTTTGTATTCCGGGTCATGCAGGGCTGAAAACGAATTGAATTGAGCTTAGTTTTAGAATGTTTTTATTTGTCTGTCGAGTTTTTTTTTTTTGGAAAGTCGAGTTCGACCTCAATGAGAATTTGATGATTCGAGCTCAAGTTGAGTTTGCCTAGATTTAAGTTGAATTCAAACATGTTGACACACCTTAACGAGTCAAAAATATCACAACAGCTAGCGAATAACGGGAATTTAGAACGGACAAAAAGGAGAAGAAGACAATTCACTAAATCTTAACCAAAGGCTCTACGTACTCCTACGCTAAGATGAGAAAGTATATTCTACGAACATTCTCACGAGTTAAAGTCCGGGATAAGGCTACCATTTTTCGAGATCTACGTACGTTAATTTGAGAAGAATATATGTGTGTCTCTGTTCAATTTGTGTGCACATAAAACTAATTTTGTAACTCTTTTATTGCTTACAAGTGAGGTGAGGTGACCTAAGAGTTAGAGGCGGAGCCAAAAAGGGAACAAGGAGTCACATGCCCTCCGATTTTTTATTTTTGCACTTATACCCCTATGAAGTTACATGCCTTTTCATTTATCTCCTAAAATATTACATAAGTGCTCCTAAAATTATTAAACTCATCAACTCTTAATAACCCTCAAGTAATAAAAGAAGCCCCTAGATTAATTTACTTCACCATTTTTTCTGTAAAATATCACCTCTCCTCTATTTTTTAAAATTCTGTAAGACTTTTTTTTTTCTTTTCTTTTCTCACGAATTAATATTCTACCTAGACCTTCGATGCTCAATTTTCAAGTTAATTTAATCATTGCTTATATTATATCCGTGAAAGATATGGCTTTTGATTCCTAAATTAATCTTAAGCCATGCTTTTGATTTAATTCATATGTAGATTGCTTGTTAAAATTTCAAGATTTTTCTGTTTGGAACTACGAACCATCCTCAAAACATATGAAACATGACCGAAAATAATTACATAGTATTTGATCACTCAATAAGATACATCCAGGGAAGGATTAGTAGCCAAACATCTTGGTTTATTACATCGTTTTTTAAGCTCATTTCCAATAACCTTTTATGGTGCTAGTTACGTATTAATACTTGTAGTTATGAACTTATGTATGAATGTTTGCGGTATGCACATAACATAACGGTTATGAACTAATTTTATTTGAATAACTTTACCTTAACGACAAATTACTTTTACAAGTATGAAAATATTATTGAAAGTAAGTATCATATATATACCGCTCCCTCAAATAATTTTCAATTATTTTTTGGGAAATTTATATAAATGGTCCTCCTAATTTTATCCGAGTGTCATTTTCGTCCTCTAAGTATCAATTGCAACTCTTTTGATCTTCTAGTTTGGTTTTCGTATCAAATTGGTCGAATTGATAACTTCTATCAGTCAAACTACACGAAAAAAATCAGATTGATGGCAGTTTGGACGTTGCAGTTCGTACCAAGTTGGTTCGATTAATGACGTTTGCCCTCAATTTGATTTTTTCCATCCAATTTGGCTAACAAATGTTATCAATTGGACCAACTTGGTATGAAAACCAAACTTGAAGGTCAAAAAAGTTGCAATTGATACTTGAAGGACGAAAATGAGACTCGGTTGAAACTTGGAGAACCATTTCCATAAATTTCCCTTATTTTTTTGGATGAGTGCTAAAATATATTTTGCTCAAGGCAAGTTTTTCTCTCTGTCTCTTTCCACCAAAAGTAGCTCTTGCTAAATTTCCTCTATCAATTCATCACTACTTTCCACTACATATAGCTAACCACAAAATATTCTTGTCTCTAATCATTCTAGATACTCTTAGCCAAACAGTCCAGAACCAAGGCACACTTAGTTGGGCCCAAATGTAGGCCCATGTTTTTCTAAAGCAAAGCCCAACATCACCATCTATGCAGACTGCAAAATGGGATTCAACGAACTACAACGGAGAGCGAAATGTGGCGTCTCCAGGAATATATAATTAGCGAGTCATCATTCAATAATATTAAGATCCATGATTACCTAAGAAACCAGTATTAATTTACACTAGTGAACAACTAGCATATCTATTTAATTTCTAACAATAATAGTACTCATTTTAGTCTTCGAACAAATAATACAACTACGTGATCTTATACAACTGGATTCGAGGTCTTTTCGTATTTTGATATATATTTTTTTTTTATTAACGACAAAAGAAAGTTACCATTAATCATAAAGATGGAAAGATGGAAACAATACAATAGGAAAAGCAGATGCATTGAGAGAACTTCGAAAAGTATGATACTCTCCTACTACTGCAACTCGCATAACTCTCAATTTTCAAATAAAATAGTTGACAAGAAGCCGACTAAACACCTAAAGCTTAAACCCTAGAAAACCAAGATGTCTCATCTTTTTAATTTCCTGCCCGAACATACACCTAATGGGCCAAAGCCCTGACACTAACACCCCAAATCCCCATGGTTGACAAAACAGATACCGATTAAATGTGGCAAAGAACAAAATTAACCAAGACTATGTTAACAGGGGAGGCGCATTCTCTCTCTCTAATCCTTCTAAAACAAAGTTGAATGATTCGTAAACGCCCTTATCTGTTTTGGATTGCGATCGATTTTTTACGGAGACCCTAAAGAAAATATTTTGAACAAAATAAATCATTTTTGTGAGACCCGAGACGGATCCAAAATCGATCTGTGTACGCTGTATGTACAGGTTTTGCTATACCTGTAGCATCTTTGTTCCCAAATAGTACTAAATCTGAGGCAAAAGATATCCAGCTAGTTAACAAATATAGAAAAGAAAGCATTATTGCCGAACCCAAGTTCAGCACCCACTGCTTCAATGGCAAAAGCAGTAAACAGCCAGAGAAACACCAGGAATGAAATTCAAGTGTATATGTTAGAGTCGTAAGCAAGGCTTCAATCACTGAAGTCAAGAGTCTGCCTTAGAGATCTGGCTCCAGATCTACAGAATAATGCAGCAGCATAAAAAAAATTATCGAATTAACTTGTACGTCCTTCTCTACCAAAAATTCTCTGTTCAAATGTTTCCCCAAAGGTCCTCCGCGTTCTGTCCAAATTAATTACCAAACGTTCAATAGCACAATGTTTGACACCCTTTGCCGAAATTTGTAGAACAGGGACAACATCTGCAACCTGGACACCTTTTATGAGAAAAACTTTTCTGCGGAGGTTTTCGTAAATATGCTTTTACGGAGGAGTGCTCCCAAAAGTGATGCAATAGAACATAGCATTACTGGCCAAGTGGTGGTGGAGATTTAGTAATGAAAAGGATTCCCTTCAGGTGAAAGTCATCATCAGAAATTGAAGTATGGCTTGGATCTAAATTGTTGGCTTCCTTACCTACATGGAACACATTTGAGAAACTTATTTTTATGGAACATTGTGGTCCATTTGGCCGGAAAGGAACGACTATGTCTTCAACAATGCAACAACACAGGCCGAGGACGTGGGGGAGTTAATCAAAACAAGGGTGGCGACGTGGATGAAGGCTAAATTCGATATCAAAGTCTACATAGTGGAGGAATTTAAGGGTTTCTTAGATGGTATTCGAAAACTGACACTGTAATCTTCTAATCTTCTTTTCAGGTGTGATATCCAACTGTTGGTTGGATGTTGTCTCTTGTTTTCTTCTGGCATCCAAGCACCTGTTGCTATGGTTTTTTTTTTTTCCCTCGATGTACCCCTTTCGAGTTCTATAAAATGTTTCATTTGTCGAGGGAAAAAAAAAACAGTGGTACTAGAGGAGTATTTTTTTGGTATTAAAATTTGACTTACCTTAAGCCTGTATTTTACTATGATTTAAGCCAGACCCGGTGGTAATTCCTTTAAATTTTTTTTACCTACACGTAAATTGCATGACAATAAGATTATGCTTCTTTAGCAGCATCCTTTTCACTTTCCGAAAGCTAATGCTTTATATTTTTGTTTTTTGGAATGAGCTGATGAACTAATCTTAAAATACCGATTCCGCCACTCACTTGCGCGGGTCTCAGCAAAAATCAGAGCAAAATTATGTAGGGACTGAATATGACATTTTAGAAATTAGTAATACATTATTTATAAGCACCATGGCGCTACGTCTTCAACAGAGATACACATCCAATGTTTGGTTAAAATTTTACAATTTGAATAAAATACTTCGAAAATAACAGCTGCCTCTGTTTGGTTAAAATTTTACAATCAGAGCCAAAAATTTCATTTTCTGATCGATCACCAGCTGCCTCTGTTTCTTCAATAGTTTTAGCCGTTTATTTGGATTTGAGGTTGCTGTTTATTTTCCACCCCTAAGCCTCTTTATTTACACAAATGACTTTGGTTGAGATTAAGAAAATTAAAAAAAGAATTTTGATATATAGATAGGGTACTGTTGGAGAAATTTTTTATGCAATATAGGAATTGGAAAATGATATTGGCACTCCAAAAATTGATGCAGACACTCCAAAAAACAAAGAGAAATGACTTTGAAATTACACTGATTTCGGAGTGCCTGCATCAATTTTTGGAGTGCCAATATCATTTTCCGGAATGGAATATCTAATAGACTAATAATTCCCAATTAATATTCAACAGTCAAAATCCAACAAATTAGATCAATCGAGAAAGGATTAGAAAAGCCTGCATGCATCAATTATGTTTTTTTGGAGTATATTTTGGTATTAAAATTTGACTTACCTGAAGCATGTGTATTTTACTACTATGATTTAAGCCTGACCCGGTGGTAATTCCTTTAAATTTTTTTTGTACCTACACGTAAATTGCATGACAATAAGATTATGCTTCTTTAGCAGCATCCTTTTTACTTTCCGAAAGCTAATGCTTTTATGTTTTTGTTTTTTGAAATGAGCTAATGCTTTATTGGCTTTACCCATAAAGCCAAAAACCTCCCAGAAGAAGCAACCCTCAAGGGGTGGTCCATGCGTCCTCCCTTAAAGTTCTTTATGAGAGTAACATGGATACGTACGTAACTGTACATGTGTGAAACAAAAAAAAAAAAACGATGTGAGCCCCAAGAGGTCCCCGGCCAGATGAGAGAGAGAGAGAGAGAGAGAGAGAGAGAGAGAGAGAGAGTATTCATGACTTTATAATCAGACATCAATGCAATTGTGCTCTAAACAATTTACAAATGTGGAATTTTGTCTCTTCTGCAAACGTAAACTATTTGTTGAGAATCGGCCGGGAGTGGGCTCACGATGGTTCAAAACTAGACCAAGCTGGAGGATGGGAACTAGACCAGAGATTGGGGGACGATCGACTTGCTTGGTCTCCTCTCCTCTCCCCTCCCCCTTTCTCTTTCCATTCCGGACTTCAAGTAGTACTAATACAGTTAGTACTGTTAGAAAAAGGTGTTAAAAATAGGAGGAAAGTCCACTTTCACCCCCTGTGGTTATCGCCATGTGCTGATACACCCCCTGTGGTTTAAAAGTGTGCACATAACCCCCTGTGGTTTTCAAATTGTGCGGATAGACCCCCTGCCGTTATATTTTCCATCCATTTTAACGGAGGTATATCTCACACACCTCTAGAATGTAATCTGAGTCGTTCATAATGTCTTAAATAAAGAATAGAGTATCTCTGTAAAAAATCATCTCAATCAGGCATCAATAACCCAGTGATCTAACTTGTAGTAAATTCAAATTTGAAATTTTAATTTCATAACAAAATCGATTTGACCATAAGCTTTTCATTTTTTGATTGACTTGAATTTTGGCATAGACGCAGTACTCGTCAAAATTTATAATATCAACGGTTTGGATTCAATTTTTGGTATACGGGATGATGTGGTTAGATTTAAACAAGAAGAATAATCAAGGGACGTGATGGGGGGTATAACGGTCTTTTAATGTTGTTTCCGTTAAAATGGATGGAAAATACGACGGCAGGGGGTCTATCCGCACAATTTGAAAACCACAGGGGGTTATGTGCACACTTTTAAACCACAGGGGGTGTATCCGCACATGGCGATAACCACAGGGGGTGAAAGTGGACTTTCCTCTAAAAATAGTTCAGTTTTGTTAAGAGCAGTACCATCAGAATTAAAATCCTTCAACCCTTCTGCTAGCTAATTGCATGTGCAATTGACAACTACTTTATATAACACTAATAATAATAAAATGCATTTCACAACACCATTCAGTACTACAATAAATCACCCAATACTTCTAATTGTTTTGCAATGCTTATTGATACATCTTTTCCGATCCGAAGTGCAAATTGCTAGTTTTGTACGAGACGATAAGATATTTTCTTATCGTGTCGTACAAGAAGTTCGTACGTTGAATCCCGTCTTGTTCAAAACACCGGCGAACCCGATGGCGAACAATTCACCAGATCCAAGATGCTGTTCCAGTAATTCTTGTTCGCTTCGAGATTGCTGCAGCACGTTCCGGCGACAATACCTGAGTTTCCGCCGGTGATGGACGGGTATAGTTGATTAGAATTGTCGAACAACATATCACCAAGCCCTGCTGCTTCCATAAAATTAGGAAGCAGGATGTTTTCATTTCCTGTAGCCATAGAGTAGTCATCATGATCTGTGGAATATCCCAAGCCCTGAAGCTGCAATAGTTCAATCTCCATTCTTTCCTTTGGATCCTGAAAATCATTTGTTATTTCCAAGTCAGGCCCTGCTTTCATAATCATGCAGGCTTCACCTGTATTGGAAAATTATCCAGTGTCAGAGCAAGTCCAACCGTAGGTGCCATAATAGCTTTGTCATGGCCATTAAGGCCTGTTACACTGTCAAAACGCCAATGTACGTACGTAGCATCACTTGACGTACACACATCTCAAAACCTACGTCCACCGCTCAATATCTCACCGTTCGTCTCGGCAATCAATAGTCTAGATTTTAAAAGAACTCTTCCCTGAAAGAGTTTTTTAAAATTCGGACCTTCCAACAATAACGGTGAGATTTAGAGCGGAGTGGGGAGTGGTAAAAGTTGAGCGGTCAACGTAGATGCTCTGTTTTTCCTTGTTTTACTGGGGTATGCCCCTTCAAGGTTGTACATGTTTTGAGCTTCTTAAATGGAAATTACTTATCAAAAAACAAAAATATTGCAATCGTGGTATTTTTGACATTATGAGCCTAAGCTATGCTATTAGAGTCCTAACTTGAAAAAGAATGACAAAAAAAAAAGTCACATAATTATGTGTTATATATCTAGTTCGATAGAGAGCAATTCTTTTTTGGTTTGATAACTCAGGTTTCCGAGAAATAGATATAGAGATTAATTCTTTATATATGACATCACCTGTTTTTGAGAAGTCTAATGAGGATGTAAGAAAGTCAAGAGAACTGCTAGTGGCGGCAAAGTCATTATATTTTGGTGCTTTTAGCCATGATCCCTGCGAAGCTGTTAGAACATCCAAACAAAGTGGTTGAAGAGGCAGAGGTGGCAGTGGTCCTGTAGTTGTCGCTTCGTAAACGAGTTGAGCTGAACCCAAAGAGTCGAGTTGTGTTTGAAAAGGGTTGGGGACTTGTAGCTTGGACTGCCGAATGAGTCGGCCTTCGGCTTCAAGCCGCACACCCTCCCACTGAGCCATGTGGTTGAGGTTGGCGGCGTCCTTCGGGTTGAGAGCATGGCTCTTCTGCTTATGAGTTACTGGGTCAATTCCCATCTTAGTTAAACTCTTTTTGAGGTGTGTGTTCCAGTGGTTCTTGATCTCGTTATCGGTTCTCTTTGGTAAGTGAGCTGCTATAACTGACCATCTAAATCAAATTAACCATATCAGTGACAAGTACGATAAAAGAAAATATATATTGTTTTAACACACAACTTCAGCAATCAGACGACAATGGCATAATTATGGTTATGGTAGCATGCGTGAGATTTTTGATTATGTACGTCAACAGATATATAATGATGTACACATTATATACATTTTATTTCTTTATATGAGCCTGTTTATTTGATCGGAAATCAATATCAGATTGGACTAAGGAATATATATTATATTAGTCCCTTTCTACTAAGGGCACCCGTTAACTTGTTAAGTTAAGAACCTCATCACTTTGACAATGTTTCGATCAAATTTTAATGATCCGAACCGTTCATGTTTGATTCGGGAAGTTTTTCATAAAAATGCTAGAATTACATTTTTATGAAAAACTATTCGGATTAAGCCCTTTCCGGTCATATTTTTTGTCGATTTCTCGCTTATACCCTAAAAATCACGTTCTACACACATTTAACAGTTCGAATCATCAAAATTTGATGGGAAAAGTGGAAGTTCTTAACTTAACAAGATAAGGACAACATTAGTAGAAGCTTGGTGTGTTTATGTGTGTGTATGTGTATGTATGTATGTATGTGTGTGTGTGTATATATATATGTATACACACACATATATATACAGGGCCCTTCCAATAAGGGATCCTTTATTGAGTTAAGTTAAGGACCTCCCTTTTCTCGATCTAATTTTAATGATCCGATCCGTTCAATATCTGCGGAATATAATTTTAAGAGTTCTCACGAGAAATCAGCATAAAATATGACTGGAAAGTACTTCATCCGAGCAGTTTTTTCTTGAACCGTTCAATGAAAACTACTCGGATGAAGCACTTTTCGGTCATATTTTTTGCTGATTTCTCTCCAGGATCCTTAAAATCACATTTTGATCACAATGAACAGTTCGGATCATCGAAATTTGATCGGAAAATGGGAGATCCTTAACTTAGCAAGTTAAGGGATCCCCTCAATGAAAGCTCACTGATATATATATTCTTTAGTGTTTCCTTCAAAATTATTTACGTCCAAATTTTTAGAATTTTCCAATAAATTCACTTTGCTTTTTGAGTTTTTTTGTTTTGTTCGTATTCAATTTATTTTCAGCGTTTGTTGAATCTACATATCGTATAGTGTATACCCACTTCACTATCAATTCCGTCAAACTTTTTTCAGTAAACGTTCTATAACATTCATAATAGTTGTATATACATAGTATTGTGTGCTATTAATAATGTGGAATGATATGATTCATAAGAGTGAGTTCAAGCTATAATTTTTGTCTTCAGATAGACGCCAAAATACGATTAGTTTTATTAAAATTACCAAAATATCATTTAAATATCAAAAAATACAACTAGTAGTTTCCACTAAAAATGCCAAAAATACCATTTAGATATCAAAAGATAGCACTTGTTTTATGCGAATTTATGGCCATCGATGTTAGCTTTAAGTGCCTTCTTATTTCTGTACGAGCTACCTTCTGACTCTGGTTGGCCATGCACGTGGGTGTAAATTGTTTTGTACTAGAGAAAAGGGAAAATACATTTTTACGGGTAAGATGCATTTAAATCCTAGAAAGCCTAGGATCACCACTGACCTGTATTTACACCCCTCTTACCAACCGCCTCATGTGTGCTCACTCTTGTCTCCAAAATAACTACTGAAAATTATTCATAAATTTAAAAACTATTTTTATGAAATCTTGTAAAAAAAAATCAGCTCAATTGCATATCGATAAGTATGTTTTTTAAATTTGTAGTACGAAACTCAATTGAGCTAATTTTTTTACATGGTTTCATAAAAAATATTTTTAAATTTATGGACATTTTTTGTATTTTTTCGAGGTCTGGAGTGAACCCTGAAAAAGAGGAGTGGGAATGGAGGGGTGATCGTATATGACGAATTGGTTGTGAGAAAACAACAAGTGTTCTTCCATGAGGTCACAAGCCCACGGAGGTCAAATATTTCAAATCTTAGGGCCATTGGGCGTTATTCTCAGTCGTTACTTTCAGAGCCCCGGAATTAATTGAAGTGCGCACAAGCTGGCCGGTCCGGACATCTGATTATCTATAAAGAAAAAAAGGTACCGTCACCAGCACTGTTTGTTTTTTCTTTTTTGCTTTCTATAGTCACCTGTTTCCGAGAAGAGCGTGGAGTTGGATGATGGTTTGTTCTTCCTGCAAACCGAACTTGCCTCTCTTGATATCGGGTCTCAGGTAATTTTTCCACCTCAATCTGCAACTCTTTCCGCATCTGTGGAGGCCTGTTTAACCAAACCCACCACAAATTTCACTACCAAATGAAAAGGTTGGACCAACTGCACCAAAATAGTACTCCTATTATATATTCATGTCCTTCTGATTGACGGACAAGATTACTAAGTTAGGAAATGACATGTCTGACTCTGATGGAAGTTAACATAAGTTAGGAAATGACATGTCTGACTCTGATGGAAGTTAACATAAATTACAGTACAATATTGTCTTTGTTCTTACTATTAAGGTATGTTTGATTAGATAGAATGAAATTGAGGCTGAAATAAAATAGGAAGAAATGAAATTGGAATATCCATTTTCATTTCTAAATTTGGTTGTGCTTAGAAATAATCATTCTCATCCGCAATGGAATGATATGGTAAAAGTAATTTTTTGCCGCAATTTTTTTAAATTAATCTTTGGAAAGGATTTTAAATATTAAAATGATCACGGGCAAACCGACATCGTCACTCAAGAACTAAAATCAAAAGAAGGCATGATACCAACCAAAATACCACAAACAAAAGCAGAACACCTGCTAAAAACAATTTCGCGACAGCGAATACCAAAACAAACTAAAGCCAAAAGAATAACTCCAAACCCAAAGAACAAAATCGAAGACGAAGAGAACAAATCAAAATTGCTAAAGCACATAATTAAAATTCCAATGAATTAAATAGAGGCACCATCCTCGAACTCATCATCGTCCTCCGCGAAAACATCTCCCTCCAAGTCGTCAAGAGCATTGATCCAGTCCTCCACGAATACTTTCATACATTTAAAATTTTTAAAATTAAAGATCTCAATTAGTTTTTTAATTTGGTGTTCATAAATTTAAAACTTTATGCAAAAAAGTACTTTATTTTTTTCTTCAAAAATATTATGTCATTTCGTAGTGGACTATCATTTAGAAATTGAGCGAGTAGTCCTCCAAAAATCTAACAATGTGGGGAGCCCAATGCCACCGATTTGTGAACCAAGCAAAGGCTTTATCCCTTACCTTGCGCGCTAAGCCTTAATTTTTTTAGCAATGAATTAGAAAGCACATAATTTTGAATTTTTTTTCAAACATCAGAGAATTTTTACTGCCCAAATTCCTTCTCAACCCTTTTATAGAGTATATCAGCTTCACAACCTCAGTGCATCTAAGTGTGTACATAGCTACATAAACATGGTACCAAGTGTCTCGGTTACCTAATTGAGACACTTACGCGGGAATAGAATTTTTGCGTTATATTGTATCCACCCAAAAAAAAAAAATTACGAACAGAATCTATACAGGATGACGTGGCAGAATTATAAACCAATCATAGAGATACCAGCTTCTGCGGGGAGAGCACTCCAGCTTCCGGGACCATATTGTTCAATGTAAGCCAAAAGCTTGTGGTCTTCTTCAGGTGTCCATGGCCCTTTCTTCAATCCCACCTTCTCACAGCATGGTGGCCTGCCCATCCGAGAGAGAGAGAGAGAGAGAGAGATATGTTTTCCTTGTCTCTTTGTCTGTTTTCTTTTATGCTGAGTACAGATTGGAGAATGTGATGGGGTTAGTTTGAAAGGCACATTGCATTTTATAAAGGTGGTTGGACCATTTAGTCCCTGTTTCAGAACACCTTTTTTTTAAAAAAGTATTTATTTCACATTTTCAAACTAAAAAATATTGTAAATGAAAAGTAATTTTTTGATTTTTTTTTTGCATCGTATAAAAGATCTCATCGAGATATTTCAAACAAGATTCATATTGTATATTTTTAGATTTCAATAAACCCATTATTTTTGAACTTGAAATTACTGTACAATCTTAAACAATAAGGACTTTTTTTACGTTCCAGAATGGGGCCTTAATGGGATATATGGATGTAGTAGTACAAATTTTTTTGGATTTTTTTATTCTATATTTTCCAAGGACGTTGGAGCCTTAATTAAGGCGAAAGTACAAAAACACCCCCTCAACTATTATTTTTTCTTACAAAAATTTCCTCACATTTTAAAGCACCCATACAGACCCCTCAACTAATATCCGTTATCCAAGTGACACCCTTCCGTCTCTAAACCGTTTGTGTTGAACTCCATCATCCATAAATCAGACAAAAATATCCTTATTGTATTACATACATACACCCCCTATAACCATTCTCTTTCTTCCCTCTACAAATAGCCTCCAATCAAAACCCAAAATCAACAAATAGATCTGAAACTTTGGTTTATATATATATATATATATATATATGGGCTGGTTTCACCCACATAATTTTTAAAAAAAAAAAACGCTCCATTTCATCCATTAAAATCAATGGTTGAAATAAACTCAAAAGGGCTGTATTCTCCTTCTCACTCTCAATCTTCTCCCCACTCTCAATCACTGGTGTAGAAACTTTACATCCAGCTCAAAATCAATTAATAATGAGTGGAGATGTCTCAAATGTTATTAAGTAATCACTCATTCTACTTCTAAGCAATATGAGACTCTATTTCTTTAACATCCCCACGTATGTCACTTGTGACTACTTTTGGGTCATATCATCGTGCATCCTTTTTGTTGGTCTGTTATCGTGGGGTGTGGATTGTAAATTTTTAAAATGTTGGTGGAACGGGCCCTGCTCTGATACTGTTAGCCCAATGGTTTCTCTAAAATATCTTATTGGTTTTGATGATAACAAAACATAGTTTATTGAAATTGAAATATAATTATCATCATGATATATGATACTCATTGGAACAAATATTTATTGTGTAGGAATTTGACTGAGCAACACAAGGAAATATTCTACATCAAAATCCTATCTCCAATAGTACAAAGCAAAGAAAAAGATGGAGAAAGATTAAGGTCCAATCTTTTCCTTGATTATTCAAACTGGCTATAATTGAATATGGGAATATGCATCTTGCTTTGAAGCAAACAAGAATGGAAGGAATTATTAAGCCAAGATTGTGGAGCTGATTGTCTCTAACGGCTAGAAAGAAAAATCAACGTTCAATTGATTCTTCATGGTTAAAAAGAGAAGTCGACGGTGGAAGCAATGGACTGAAGTTTTAAAGAAAATACTTTTGAGCTATCATTTGCAAATCAGCCAACCAACTCAACTCTTCATCTTGATATCTATACACTTTGTGAGAGAGTTCTTATTTTGATCTTTATTGTAAAAGGGATTGTACATCCTTATTCATACTCTTGTGAGAGTTAATCTTTTTGTGAGTGGTTTTGGAGAGAAAATTACTTGAGAGTTAGGTGTTACTAGCACCGGAGTCAAAACTAGTTGGGTTAGGTGTGACTAATACCAGAGTCAAAAATAGTTGGAGCGATTGGGGATAGATTGCTCGTTGTAAAGGTTGTCTAGCACCCGCGAAGCTAGAAGATTGTAACTATTGGAGATAGTGCAGCAAATCCCGAGTTGGACACTTGGGGAGTGGACTAGGCCGTGAAGTTGCGGACCGAACCACTATAAATCCTTGCGTTTGATTCTCTCTTCCCTACTCTCTTTATTTTCAGTTTCGCGTATCAATATTGCATGAGTAGAATAGTATATCACTGAAATTGGAATTGTGGTTGAGTAGATTGAAATTAGTTTTTTAAATTCCGCGTTATATTTGGGATACCCAATTCACCCCCCTCTTGGGTTGCTATTTGGACCAACAGATACCATGTAGAAACTTTACATCCATCTCAAAACCAATTGGCAATAAGTTGAGAGATTCCAAATGTTATTAAGTGATCACTCATTCACAAGTTAATCTCTCCCTCTCCATCTAAACTATTCTCTCTCTATTCCCTAACCGACTATACCACTGGTTCCGGTGACCTTTTTTTCTCTCTCCTCCAATTCATACACACTCTCTCTCTAAAAAAAATTGAAAAAATAGAGATTAGAAAAGGAACGCAGCAGCTGCGTCGACTGCCACCACCATTCTCCTCGACTTCTTTTCTCCCAAACCTCTCTCCTTTCCCTCGTCTTCTTCTCTTCTCATTTCTGATCAGCAAAAGAACCACCGTGGCACCTGCCGCTGTTGCACCACGATTTTTGAGCTATTTTTTTTATGTTTATATACAGAAGGTTTCTCTTTTAAAATGATTGATGTAAGAAAAAAAGAAATTGTATATACGGAGTAAAAAAAAAACGATTAGAACCACAACTGATAGAATATTGGTATAATATAAATATTAGGAGGTCGTCGTGAAATAAGGTGATAGTTGAGGAGGTATTTATGTACTTTTGCCTTATTAAAAGAGTTATCTTAGTCATTTCTTCCATTCCGTTAATGGAGTTAGCAATTTTTTTTTTCCAGTAATTGGAGGGTCTGTATGGACACTTTTAAATATAAAGGGGTTTTCATGAAAAAAAAGGAATAATTGAAGGAGTGTTTATATACTTTCGCCCTTAATTAGGAGAAATTATTCCTTGCCCCAAGGGCAGGGACACGTGGCCGTGCCACTTTTAATCCGAGCCGTCCGTTCGGTACCCGGACGGTTCGGATTAAAACACCCTCTCTCCCCCTTTCTCTCTCCCCTTTCTCTCTTTGTTTTCTCTCACTAAATCCGAGCCGTCCGGGTACCGAACGGACGGCTCGGATTAAAAGTGGCACGGCCATGTGTTGCCCTTGGGGCAACGAATAATTTCTCCTTAATTAGGGACCGTTCTACTTTTGTGGAAAAAGTACTTTTTGAAAAAAAAAAGTAATTTTAAACTAAAAAATTATGTGTTTACACAAATAATTTTTTTACTAATATAGATCTTATTTGATAGATCTCATTAAGATCTTTTAAACGGTGCAAAAAAAATTTAAATTTTTTTTATTTTTATTATATTTAAATTTGAAATTACTTTCTTTAAAAAAAAGAAATACTTTTTGTAAAAAGGATCACCCCTTAATTTCTCAGAAAGGGCAGTTACTAGGTCTGTCAGTGATCTACTGCTAGTAGGGTCCATAAATGTTTCCTGTGTAATTAAAAGGGAAGGTTTTTGCCAGATCCGGTGCGCTGTGATCATCTTCTTTTTAATGAAAAAAAAAATTTAAGGCCAGTGATTTTTCACATCCTTTTTTATTATTGTCACACTTCTGTAAGTGTATTTTTTGATGCAAAAATATACTTGCAGGATGTGGCAATATCAGAAAAAGTTGTGGCAATATCATTTCCTAAATTTAAATGTCAACCTTGATTAGGATATGACTACTCCGTATGTGAGTTGTCATTTTTACATCGAACTTGCTATAATTAGCCTATTGGGTTGATGATAAACACATTAGAAAATAAAAATAATATATAATTTTGTACACTTTTTATACCTTTTAATACACATTCACACATTTATTATTATCAACCTATTGGGCTGATTTTAGAATTTTTCTTTTTACATTGATAGAAAACAAAAAAGGCGGGAACAATTCCACCAATGCATTAAGTCACATGGTATTTAGGTGAAAAGCCGTCTTAGAGGATAGGCGAGAGAAGCAATTGCTTCCAGCCCCAAATTTTGGGAAAAAATTTGGACCTCAGCGTAATGTAACTTACATATAAATATTACTCAGTAGAAAGTTTCCAAATGAAAATGCAATGATGTACTTATTAAGTGGTGAGATAATATTGTCATGTTAAAATTGAAAATTTTGAGTGAGCTATTACAGTTTGTTATTTTTTCACACAAATCATATTTATAATTAAATATGAAGCAAACTATCTTATTTTTCTTCAAAAACACTTGCAATCATATCTTTTTACGTTTATGTTGCTATAATTATATCCTTTTAGTTTAATTTTTTTTTTATAATTTTATCAAATTTTTAAGGAATTATTGAATATGTAAGGGGCTCAATATTGAGAATTTGCTTCGGACCTCCGAAATATGTGAGCCGACACTGTTCAGGTGGAGTTCCACTGAGCAAAAATGACTTTTTGAAGGTTTTGTTCTTATTTAAAAGAATTGCGTTCATTAGTTTTACGCCAAATTTTTGTAAGTTATTGATTCGTCTTGTCGAGAGCAGTCGAAAAAGTAAATTTTTTTTTACTTTTATCTAAATATTTTGAAAAATAACCACTTTTCGGCAAAAATAAGAAAAAATTTTGACTTTTTTTAGCTGAGAAGTTGTTATTTCCCAAAATATTTCGGTAAAAATAATTTTTTTTCTTTTTCAATTTTTCTTGTCTAGATAATCCATAAAAGTTTGTCGCAAAACTATTTAATGAATGAGAATTTTTTTGAATGAGGACAAAACCTCCAAAAAATGCTACAAGTTAAGCGAAACGGGACCTTAATTAAAATACGGTCGCCAAATGTGATTCCCATAGTATTGTTTTTTTAAGTGCGAAGAAGCATTTCTTAACCTTTGAATTGGGAATTCATCAAATATTAAAATAGCGCTGCTACAGGTACAGAAATCTGTGCACAGATTGTGCTAAGATTTTGTTGTGGGGCCCACTTCGGGTCCCACACAAATCATCCGAGCCGTTCATTAAATGTAAAACATTTTTTCGAAGGTCCCCATAAAAAATAAGCTCAATCCAATATCTATAGGTGCTTCATCCAACCATCTAACTTTTCATTTAGATTTCCGAATAATAAAAAGTTATATGGTTGGATCGAGCACCTATAGATATCGGATTAGATTATTTTTTACGGGAACTCTTGAAAAATTGTTTTACATCTATTGAACGGCTCGAATGATTTGTGTGGGACCCATGGTGGGCTCCACAACAAAATCTGTGCACAATCTGTGTACAGATTGCTGTACCTATAGACTTTCTGATATTAAAAGTACCCCAAGCATACCAACAAAGTTGGCAGTTGGCACCGAAGTATGGTTTTAAATGACGGTAGCATTTGTAGTGTACCAATACCAAGAGTATTGCAATGTATGTATATAGTTTTAAAAAAACGGAGATTTGCAATAATTTTTGAAAAAATTGCAATAATTTTTGAAAAAAATATTTTGAATTTCCTGAGTAATCCGTAGGGATCGAGTATTGGCCGTGAACCGGCGGTGCGATGGGTGGCAGCTACGGCTGTAAACGAACCGAGCTGTTCGCGAGTTTCAAGCAATAAACAAATTGAATTATTTGCGAGTAGCTCAAAACTCGGGTCAATATTAACTCCGATCAGCTCAATTCGTGATATTCTAAGCAAACATGCTAGAGCCGAGCTCGAGTTATCCAAAGCTCAGCTCGAGTTGGCTAGCGAGTTGCTAAGCAGAGCTATGGTCTTGAACTGGTAAATCTTCTGATGTGGGACAAATGTTCAAGTTTATACCTTCACAATCGTGTGATTTTGTTTGGGTCTATATTTTTTGTTCATAAATAAATGAACCGAACTCGAGTTATGTGATATTCTAAACAAATGAGCTTGAGCACTCAATTTTCTCTTGGTTCGTTTATATATAAACGAGCCGAGCTCGAGTTACCCAACGCTGCCAAGCTTGAGTTACCAAAGCTCAGCTTGAATTGGCTCGCAAGTTTGTGTATATCTATTTAATAAAACAGAAGGATTATCCTATGTGGCATTCTTTGTCTTAGGTGGCATCCACCACGCACATACACACACTTTCACACACGCCGGCACACACATTCACTGTTCACACATAAAAAATGTGATTAAAAAATTAAGTGCACCATTTTTCAATCCAATTAAATTGGTGCGTAATACCGTAGGCACGGACAACCACTAGTGTATATACAATACAAATAGGCGCATTAAATTGGCTGTCAAGACTTCCAACGTGTAAAATCACGTGCTGAATTGAGCTACCAACATGAAGCTTATGTAGGGGAGGGAAATGGGAATAGTCTTGAAATGGTAAATCTTCTGAAGTGGGACAATATTCAAGACTTCAAGTGAACTTCCTCCTTTGCAAGATGACCAGTTTTTGCCCGTGCCTACGGCACTACGTATTTCTGTTGGAATTATTCGTGCCTACGACACTTGCTAGCATGTGGCTCAAAATACTAAATTGCCATCGCTGAAATGAGGATAGAGTTTGACAACGGCCAACAAAAACAGAGAGAGAGAGAGAGTTCATTGCCTATCGCTGAAATGAGGACAGGGTTTGAGTGATTTAAATTTTGAAACCCTTGAAATCGAGAGACATGTTCCACGCACCATATTAATTTTATATTAATTTCATTCTCACTATTCATCATGTAATTCTGAACACACACCAATAAAATGAGAGTCAAATAAATGTTGTTACAACTGGTAGAAACTTGTTGAATAAAAAACTAACCATTTTTTCACTTTTCGAAAAATCAGACAGTATAGTCCATAGTCTCCGTACCAATGTTTTGATGGAAATATGTTTTGAAGAAAAGAGCATAAAAGTACCCCAAAAAAATTTATATATTTTATGTATTGAACGCAACCAAAAATCTATTTTAGATGCAACCCTAGTAGCTATATCCCATGTGATGGAAAATGTGTTTTTCATGCAAGTTTAAGCTAAAGCTTATGTGGCTACGGTAATGTGTGTTTTTTTATGCAAGCTTAAGTTACGGCAAAGTTTGAGAAATCCATCATTTTAACTGAAGCTAGAGCTTCAAAGACAAAGTGTGAGAAATCCAATCCAAAAAATAAATCTTATACCTGTGCAATATGGTTGTTGAAAGAATTTTTCGATTAACTTCAACTCCCAATTATAACCCAGCACTAAGAACTGACCGAAAAAGAAGAGAATTAACCATGAATAGAAGACGAAGAACTGATAGCCATACCTGTGGAAAGAGAAGGCGAGAGTCAATGAGACATGAAAGAGAACTGGAAAGTAAACGTTTAAGGAGAGAGAAAAAAACCCAAAAAAAATAAACGCCAAAGGCTATGTTGCCAAAAAATCGGCAATAAAAAATTATTTTAAAAATCAAGCTTCCCGTAAAAATTAGTCGGTTTATTGTTTGTATTTAAACGCAAAACTTTCCAAAAATCATTACATCAAATCTTTCTAAAAATCCGCCCTCGCCTATTAATCAATTGATGTATATTATGTTGATTTTACAAATCTGTTGAAATTACCCTTTCTACTGGGAGACGTTTCCAATATAAGCCACAGGATTTTAAGTCCCAGGATTACACGCTATTTACAAAACATGCCATTAATTTGTATGTGAAGGGTAGAAAAATCTGGACCGTTGAATTTGTTTGTATGAGTAGATAAATTTTGTGTCAAGAATAAATCTGAACCATTGAGAGAGAATATTCTATAAGAATATTCCCAAAGACCCTTCTGTTTTATTAGATAGATGGGCTCCACATTCCCTTGAGCGCTGAACCTACCGCATACCATCATGTTTTCAAGCCAAAGCAAGCTGAGCTCAAGTCGGAAAAATTAAGATCGAAACATGATTTTTTTAATAAAGACAAAAATAATCCGCTTATTGGCTTAATTTTGTCTTTGTTCAAAAATTTGAGTTTGGACCGTACCTTTTAGATTTTTCTCGTTGTGATTGCTTTTGTGACGAAAAACTAATAAATACAAAAAAAAAAAATTGAATAAGGAAAAAAAAATCTAAATGAATCATTTGGGCAAAATGCTCTGTTCCACTACCTTGTATTCATAATCATTTTGGTGGTTATGGGCTTATGGCCAGTGGGTCTCTTACCTCAGCATCTTGAAATTCATAAAGTCGAATAAAACATTTAGGTGATTTTTAATGTCGGATAATATATGCTGCTTGTCCTTTGTTGGATTCATAGTGCATTAATTAATTTTACGGTACCTGACTCGTACTACCGTATTAATAATCAAGTTCATACCTCCACAATCGTGTGATTTTGTTTGGATCTATATTTTGTGGTCCCATAACTTCTATTTGAATAGATATCTCTAATCAGTCTCACAAATGTAATCCCCCTAATTATTACATAATATATTAACTAGGCATGTCCACCTACCTGATCGATGAGTGTACCTGACCCGACCAAAAAATAGGCATAACAGACGGTTCTGATCACCTTTATCGGTCAGGTTCGGGTCACATTTGTTGGATATTTCATTTGGCTGGTTGGGTGTCGGATGCACCTAATCATTTTTCAATCCGACCCGACCAGATTGACTGTTTACATATATAAGAAGAAAGACCCTAATTTGGCCCTCCATCGCTCCACACACATGCTCCTAATTGAATAGACGATCCAAGAACCCTAAATCCGAATCGATCAGACGACCCAAGAACGCTAATCGATCATCCAACTTCTCTCTCTCTCTCCCTCTCAAACAACCCCCTGCCAATCCTCTCTCAGAACCTCCAACGATTGACTCAATAACTCCGGATATATGGTTCATGTATCAGATACTATTTTCAATGACTCCAATTTGGCATGTAGTTAAGTTCGTTTAGCTTATCTTTGTTTTGATCGGGGAAGAAAATATTGTGTGAGCGCTTACTAAGATACATTGAGGAAGGATTAGTAGCCAAACATCATGGTATATTATAACATTTTTTTTATGGTGCCCGTGCCCGTGTCTATATTAAAAGGTAAATTTTTTTGGGCTATATATATATATATATATATCCTAGAATTTTAGGGGCCTTCATTTTAAACTTTTTTTGGGGGCCAAAATCCAAGGCTTTCTTTTGCCTTTGCCGTAAGCCGGCTTTGAAAACAAAGCCACAATTATTTGGGCCCAAATGTAGGCCCATGTTTTTTAAAGCAAGGCCCAACATTACAAGCTATGCAGGCTGCGAAGTGGGCTTCAATGGACTGCAACTGAGAGCGATATAGAGATAATGTCCAGTCGGTCCCTCTTTTTGAATTTATGGCCCGGGAGATCTTATTCCCCAAGTATAAAATACACTTACAGAAAAATGACGTTAACAAAAATAAAGTGACAAAATTAGCAGCCTTAAGTTTTAATAAGTTTTAGTATTAAAATGAGAGAGAGGGGGACATTTTAATGCCCCTGGAGGGACATTGAATGCACATGATTTATCGGGGGAAAAACTAGTTGCGTGACAGATTGCACATTTAATGCGTCCGGAGGGAGAGAATTTTGTGCGCGACAAATTGCGCATTTAATGCGCCTGAAGGGTGTTTTTGGAAGAAAATTTATGTACAGAACTTGTTGGGCCACAGATTTCTTTTGGAATTTATAGGCTGGACTTAATGGATCGTTACCCACCTAGGCAGGACCGGCCCAGAAGAAGCCCAGCGATATATGTATTGGAAAAGCCATTTCCCATGGCACTTTGACTGTAGGGGCGTAACCCATAACCGGAAAGCCGGACCGAACTGGAGGTTTTGTCGTCCTTTTTTTTTTCCCTCGGTTATGTTCCGGTTTATAATTTCTTCCAATTTAAAACTGGTTCAGTTTCTAGTTCTTGTGCTTAAAAGCCTGACCAAACCGAATCGGACCGGACAGGTAGTACTATATATATATACATATATATATGACTCACTAGGAATGGCAACGGGGCGGGGCGGGTTTTTGCATACCCCGACCCGAAAATCATTACCCGCCCCACCCCGCCCCGACCCTGACTGGGTTTTTTTTTGGTTACCCCCGGGCCCGCCCCGATCGGGGAACGGGTTTACCCGCCCCGTAAAAATTAAAAAAATTAAAGTATAAGTTAAAAAGTAAAAGAAAATGCAATAAGAATAAAAATTATCTAGTACATAAAATTTTTGAAATTATTTTTGTCTTTTGGTATCGCGATTTTATCTAAACTTTTAATTGCAACCAATATTTTAGATACCTGTGGGCATACGCCCCCTGAAAATCCCGCATTTTTGGTTTTGCGAAAAGTTCGGTTTGCGCCCTTTTGTTTGAAAGCATGACAAAATGCCGTTTTGAGAGAGTCGCCACCCAGGTTTTGCGGAAAACACCCAAGAAACCGATTTGAAAACGTTTTTGTTCACGTTTGTTTGATTTGAAAAGGCTTGTAGACTGGACCGTCGTCACCTTCGATGTCTGAGGTTCGGGAGCCAGGTTACGAGAGGGGAAGGGTTTTATGGCACCCCTCTCGCCCAATCTGAAGGTCGGTCTCTACTTAGGCATTTTGTAAAATATTTGCATTTTTCTCTCGTTGATCATTTATTAGCCAGCTAGGGCGGGGGAACAGTTAATGGAGATTAACAAATGGCACGTTGCATTTACATGACAAAATGTGGTGAATAGCATATGAATAATGATAATAGATTGAGAACAAGCACTTCTGTGAGCATTTTGGACGAACTGGAACACACTGGCCCAGAATGATTCACGCAGGAATAGACTTATATGCACTGGCCAGGCCACTGCATACAAGGGAACCCTGCGTGCGCCACCACAGGACTGGCGTGCGCCGGTGGGCCCAAACTCATAGCTTCTGAACTCAACTCTCTGGGCTCTAGAATGGACCAGTGCACACCCAGGACAAATCACGCAGTTGATATAGCGGCATATGTACAGTTACAGAATACAGCAACGCATCAAACAGAAATAAATGGACTAAAAACCCCATAAATAGAGTGAGGGGATTAAGCGAGGCGTAACTATCGAGAAGCGGGCGACCACTTTGGAACACATGACTCTTTGGCGACGCAGTCATAGTACACCGTGGCGCCCGATTGCTCTTTCGATCCAAAGTTGCTTGGCTTTGCTTCATCTAGGCTCCGGACTATGACCAAAAAAGATACCGGGGCCTTATTTGAAACAATTACAAACGAGGCTATCATGCATCGTTTCTAAAGTATGAAAAGTCGTCGAGGTCAATTATCATGCTGAAAGGGGATCAGAATGAAGAGAAAGTAAAATGAGGGTGATCGGTGGTCCCCACACCAGTCCGGCCATGCAGCCATAACTGGCGTATGGTTAGAGGGGACTGGCGTGCCCCACTACCCACTCCACAACCTTGTTTATTTGCTAGCTATGAGACCAGGCGTGGTATTGATTACCAGCCTGGGCTTTGCTAACTCCTCTCAGGGGTTGAAACAGTTTCCAAAATAAAAGGTGATATACCTTTGGATTGAGTTGATGGATGGTTTAAGCTTGAGCTTGGGATGGAGGGATGAAAGGAGGATGAGGATGGCAATGTAAGGTAAGGGACTGCTCTTCCTTGCTTTGTCTTTCAATGGATGAAAGAAAAACAAGAGAGAGCTAGAGAGAGAAGGTGAAAGAAAGCTTGGGAGCTTTTATGGATGTAACCCCCTTGTAACTTGGTGTACCCCCCTACAAGAGTGAGAGAGGGGGTATATATAGAGGAGAGGGGGGCTGGTAACCAGCTTAGTTGGGGCTGGTTGGGTTTGGAGGGAGAGAGAGTCTCATGCATTTAATAAAGATGAGAGGTGACGGGAAATATGTATGAGAGTGGGGGAACATCCCCTACCTGAAAATCACTTCTCAGCTGATCAAACAGTGCACTGGGTGGCACAAAAGTCTCGAGCACGTGGTTGAATAGTGGTGATTTGACTGGCAAGGACCGGCGTGCGCCAGTTCTATACCTGCGTGCGCTAGTGAAAACTGAGTCAACGGTCGATGACTGACGCGTGGCAGTTTACCAGCGCACGCCAGCATAGTACCAGCGTAAGCAGGTAAGGTTTTGCTGGGGCCGTTTGGTTCTGGGATGGAGGGTTTGAAATAGGTTCAACAATGGTTTGAAGGAGGTTCAGGACGCTCAAAGCTCAAACACACCAACAATCTTGGACTGTTCCTGACCTTAATCATCATTGGAGAATCAAAGACCGTAAGTAAACTAATCTGGACAGTCCAAAATAGGGTGTCTACAGTAGTCCCCCTTTGACGGCACTTGGAGCACCGTTGTCTTGGTACAAGTAACGTCAAAGGTTTTTTTTAGACACCTTCTCAAGGCTATCCAGAAGAAATAGAAAATGTAGACATGTATTTAAAAATACCGTCCATTGAGAGATCGAAGACGGGCGGACCATCTCAAGATCGTTGGAAGAGAGTTTGAACTCTGTTGAGAAATGGGGATGGGTGGGCCATCTTTGAATAGCGAGATGGACTCTCCTAGGGAATAATCAGCCGCAGATAAATCACTGCCGCAAGGGTTCAAACCTTCTTCAGCCAAAATAAATTCCAACAATCACGGGTAGATCGCGTCAGGTAGGTTAAATTCCATCTGTTGGGAATCAGAGCCAATCTCCTTATCATGGACCATCCGAGACAGAGCAATAAGACTGTTGGACGATGTGCTAACGGTTGAATTGGACGGGCGGACCGTCGTTGATTTGGAATTGGACGGGCGAACCGTCGTTGACTTGATTCTGCTTAGGGAAATGGTTTAATTGTTGAGCAATGAACGTTGTTGTGGACCAAACCTTCTTCGGCACAAGGAATTCCAACAGTCGCGGGTAGGTCGCGTCAGGTAAGTTAAATTCCATCTGTTGGGAATCAGAGCCAATCTCCTTAACATGGACCATCCGAGACAGAGCAATAAGACTGTTGGACGATGTGCAACTTATTGACCGATGTGGACCAAGATAGATGGACGGCGTTGTAGACTGATTGGACGGGTAGACCGTCGTTGTGGATCGGTTGGACGATATTCTGATCGTCGTTGAGGGGATGAACGCGGATGATATTCTGATCGCCGTTGACCGGGGTGATGACATGGCTGATCATCGTTGAGTGGATGACATGACTGATCGTCGGTGATGACATGACTGATCATCGTTGAGGGGACGACATGACGAATCGTCAGTGATGACATGGCTGATCATCGTTGAGAAGGACGACATGACCGGTCGTCGGTGATGACATGGTTGATCATCGTTGAGAAGGACGACATGACCGATCGTCGGTGATGACATGGCTGATCATCGTTGAGAAGGACGACATGACTGATCGTCGGTGATGACATGGCTGATCATCGTT
Source organism: Rhododendron molle (assembly GCA_025413875.1). NCBI lineage: Eukaryota > Viridiplantae > Streptophyta > Magnoliopsida > Ericales > Ericaceae > Rhododendron > Rhododendron molle. The sequence goes on from CM046399.1 coordinate 8,816,736, forward strand.
GGAGGACGACATGATTGATCGTCGGGTGATGACATGGTCGATCATCGTTGAGAAGGACGACATGACCGGTCGTCGGTGATGACATGGTTGATCATCGTTGAGAAGGACGACATGACTGATCGTCGGTGATGACATGGCTGATCATCGTTGAGAAGGACGACATGACTGATCGTCGGTGATGACATGGCTGATCATCGTTGAGAAGGACGACATGACTGATCGTCGGTGATGACATGGCTGATCATCGTTGAGAAGGACGACATGACTGATCCTCGGTGACGACATGGCTGATCATCGTTGAAAAGGACGACATGACTGATCGTCGGTGATGACATGACTGATCCTCGTTGAAAAGGACGACATGACTGATCGTCGGTGATGACATGGCTGATCATCGTTGAAATGGACGACATGACTGATCGTCGGTGATGACATGGCTGATCATCGTTGAGAATGGACGACATGACTGATCGTCGGTGATGACATGGCTGATCATCGTTGAGAAGGACGACATGACTGATCGTCGGTGATGATATGGCTGATCATCGTTTAGAAGGACGACATGACTGATCGTCCGTGATGACATGGCTGATCATCGTTGAGAAGGGCGACATGACCGGTCGTCGGTGATGACATGGCTGATCATCGTTGAGAATGGACGACATGACTGATCGTCGGTGATGACATGGCTGATCATCGTTGAGAATGGTTTGAGAAGGATGACATGGCTGATCGTCGTTGATTTGACTTGATTTGAGAAGGACGACATGGATGATCGTCGTTGATTTGATTTGATTTGAAGAGGGATGACATGGCTGATCGTCGTTGATTTGATTTGAGAAGGACGACATGGCTGATTGTCGTTGATTGATTTGAGGGGACGACATGGCTGATCGTCGTTGATTTGATTTGAGAAGGACGACATGGCTGATCGTCGTTGATTTGATTTGAGAAGGACGACATGGCTGATCGTCGTTGATTGATTTAAGGGGACGACATGGCTGATCGTCATTGATTTGATTTGAGAAGGACGACATGGCTGATCGTCGTTGATTGATTTGAGGGGACGACATGGCTGATCGTCGGTGATTTGATTTGAGAAGGACAACACGGCTGATCGTCGTTGATTTGATTTGAGAAGGACGACATGGCTGATCGTCGTTGATTTGATTTGATTTGTGGGACGACACGGCTGATCGTCGTTGATGGATTTGATTTGAAGGACGACATGGCTGATCGTCGTTGATTTGATCCAAGTATCCCAAGGAGAGATTACCCTTAAAAATAGCATGGATATTGGTGAGAAGGACTGCTGCTGGGAAATAATTACAGCCGTGGACAGATAGACCGTCGTTGCTGGGGATGAAACCTTATTCGGCACAAAGAAACCCAACAATCACGGGTAGGTCGCGTCAGGTAGGTTAAATTCCATCTGTTGGGAATCAGAGCCAATCTCCTTATCAAAGACCATCCGAGGCAAAGTAATAAGACTGCTGGAAGATGTGCTAAAGGCTGGACTAAAGTAGAGGTAGCCATTCGGGACGGACGAAATGTCGTTGTAGAGCAACTGAGCGGCTTCTTTTGATACTGGGTTAGAGTGCTTTGACATTTGATAGATTTTTCCTGCTTTCAATATTTGACATACAATATGCAATGACATGTATACTGAATTGAATGCGCAAACTGAAAATGCAGATGCAGACTAGGGCGGCTTTTAGAGTATGACGACCTAGCATGACCACTGCCACATGAGCTATACAGAGCAACACTGCCACTTTAGCCCCAGCTCACAGGTACGAGAGCATTAGACAACCAGCGGCTGGCAGTGTGTAGTCGAAAGAGAGGCACATAGAAAGGTTGGCTCGCGTCGAATAGTCTTTAGAGACTCAAAGGAGAAATCTAAGAGAGAGAGAAACCTCATCGGTGAAAGCCTCCTCAAAAGGAAAAGATGGGAGCGGAGCCCTAGGTACTTCAAGGAGTCCAAGAGTGACGACAACGACGAGAACGAGGCCGAGCTCTATCATTGAGGACTACCACTGAGCTTTTTTACTTTACTGTCCTTTGCTTTTGAGATTTGAGCCTACGTGCCCATGTAGATAGACTTAGCCGCGGGCCACCGTGCCCTAGTTGACATTAGCAGGAGAAGCATGGGCATGTGCGCCCTTTGATTTCTGGGCGGATGTGCATCGTAGATATGTTTTTGCTTGGGCCGTTGAGTCTTGACATGCGTGATGTTCCACCGTTGTTTCATGGATATTGTTAATAGCAAATAAAAGTTGCATTTTCTGGTTTTATTAGTTCTCTTTGGGAGAATTAATAACAGAAATCCTAAAACCAACTGCTAATATCCAATTTGCATTGACGAATGATCTGAGTTGACAAATAGACCTACGTTTATGTACGAACCTGCCTAGCTCGAACGAAAAGGAACGAAGAGCTCCAAAATAACGTGCAAGCTCTTTGACACATGAAATATTGGGCATTTATGAGCCCAAACTCGAATATCCCCTAAACAGGTGAAACTGACACTTGCAAAAGGTCAAATAGATATACAATGGCCTGCACGAAATGATAAAATTGAGAAAAATATCCCGAAATGACAATGGATTGAAAAACTGAAAAAATGTCCCAAAAATGGACAAAAGACTCCAAAGATGACTCATATAAGTTCCGGACTGAAACCGACACCCCCGTACAGTCACATTAGATCGTATGACATGTATGGTATGATAAAACTCGGCAAGAGCCCTTAAAACCAATTCGAGGCATCGAAACCTTGGTTCTAACTTGAAATACCCCCTTGGAGGTCCGAAATCTTTGTTAGGCGCGATGGCTGCCAATTGTTGTCTGCTACAAGAATTGAAGAAGCGCGCGCAGGTTTGAGACCAATGCGCATCACTTCAAACAACTGTGCATGAGCCTCAAACTAGCGCGCGTAACTGAAAAGCCGCTGCAACTGTTCAAATTAAACTTCGCTGAACTTAAAATAAATTGTGAGCCGTTAGGCTTCTCAAATATTTTGTTCTGTTTTTCATGCTTTAAATTATTTTAAGGCTTTTGCTCAGCTTTGAAATTGAAGTAGTAGTTTGCATTAAAGTTGAAAGATGAAAGGTTCCCCCTTCTGATTCTCCAATGAAGCTTTGACTTTGTTCTCGACTCCGCTCGACCTTTGATGTGGACCTCAAAATGTCAAACCATAAATCAAGTTGATAGAATATGACCGGGTCTCAATGTGAGACTGCCTACGTATCCCTTTTCAAGGAATCAGGTCAAAACGTAGTTCAGGCCAAGGTTCACTCGTGTGTTTTACCTCTCCTTTTAGGTTTTTGGTCTAGCGAGCTTTCGACTTTTTGCCTATTTATTTTTGCCTAGACCGCCTCCTCAGGTTTTCGGCCTAGCAGACAGCTCTAACTTTTGCTTGGAACCGCCCACCCTTGTGGTTTTCGGTCCAACGAGCATCTCTCAGTGACAGTAACGCTTGAATTGATTCAGGTTGACTAGAGTGTTGAAATTGTTACCGTCGAGATCGATGAGCTTAGCAGCATCCCCAGATAGGATGGTCTTGATAATGTAAGGCCAGAGCACTTCGACCGGAACTTCCCGAATGGGTCAAACAACCGAGCACGAATTTCCTTGATGACCAGTGTATTGAATTTTTGTCGCCGTCGAGATTGATGATTTCTGGTTACACCCTCAGGTAGAGCGGCTTTGATAACACAGGGTTCAGACATGCCTTTCTCTAGGCTGTTTTGTACATTTCCCTTCTTTGTACTTGGCAGAATGCTGCTGCTGCTGCTTCGGACACGGCATGGAGCCCTGAGCTTTTTAAGTTCTACTTTACATGGTTTGGAATCCAGTAGCAAAGGGGATTCGATGCTTCTTTATCTCAGGATCAACGCAAGATGTGTCTTTGTAAAACCATGCCAACACATTGATGAATTTTTCAAGCATGTCTGACCGAGCGCCATGCTCCTTTGGGGACTCCTTTGAGCCAATTTGAACCATTCGGGGGTCTACCTCATCTCTCAATTTTATTGAAATTATTTCTTCCTTTAGTAGGCTGAGCATGCCTTTCGTCTTCCCTTTCGGCGAGGGAACACATTTCCCTGGGAATGTTCCCATCGAAATCTATCCCTTCGTCGTCAGGGTCGACACAGTTTATTCAAAAAGTCAGCAAAATACTTAAAAGCAGGATAATGCATATCACAAAAGCCCCAGGGTTTGCCAAGTACAACAAAAGATTTGACTTGAGAGTAGACGCTACGACATGGAGGGCCAAGAGGCACAAACTCCGACTCAGAGCTAGACTTAGAATCGACCGACTCTGTGCCAGACTCAGACGTGTCGTCAATGCAAGTTAGACGCAGTTTGAAAATGCAATATTTATAAACTACTCTTAGCTTTTGTAATGAAAAGAGTAGAATCCTTGAGAGTGTTGGGCCCAAGCTTCAGCACTTCAGCCTCTTCGACCAAACCTACATGGGAGAACAGCAACTCCAAACTCTCTTTGAGTGAAGGACCTCTGCCAGTCAGTCTTCTCTCTTGATTGAACAAGCTTCCTCTTAAATTTCTCCTGTGAGGACTCTTCATCACTGTCAGTCCAGGTGTCGGCAGAGAAGGCCACAATTGCACCACCTACAGCCACCAGTTAACCTTAGGTTCGGATGGGGTGGATAGGATTGGTTTGGGTTGGGTTTCTGGAATAATATAGTGGCCATGGTTGAATATGGTGGGATTCGGGTTGATTTGAGTGGAGCTAATAGGTATCCGGCTAACACGTGGGTTGGAACTTCGTTGAGACATGCAGTTGGCTATGACATGAGGCTTGGACGGGAGTGGGGCTGGAATGATGCCATTATCAATGAGATCTTGGATGGCATGTCGGAGGCGGTAGCAGGCGTCGGTGAGATGGCCAGACATTTGGTGGTAGGTGCAGAAAAGGTTAGGATTGTGAGATGCTGGGAATGTTCGAGGTGAAGGAGTTGGAAGGAGTGGCTTGATGAAGCCAGCTTCAAGAAGCTTCTCATAAACTGAAGACAACGGTGCGGGGAAGTGGGAAAAGATCCTTGGTCGGGTTCTGCAATTGGGACGAGGATTGGCAAAACTTTTACCAACTCCGCCGCTGTATAGCGTTGTGCTGTCAATGGAACACACTCTTTTGGGATTGGGTCTTGCCTTGTCAATATGTTCACCTTTCCTTTCAACACCGGCTTCGGATGGGGATTCAACATTCTTCTTTGGGTGAGTTTTTGCCTCATGGAATTCAGCCAGGTCGTTGAATATGTCTTTCGAGCACAGCTTGATTCCAATCGCAGGAGTGTGGCAGGCTTGATTGGTATTTAACCCCAGACTCGACTTTGACATGGCGAAAGTGAAAAGGTCAACCAGCCCCTGGACCATGATCATTTGTTTGTCCATTTTGTGACCCAGTTCCTCTACGGCCTTCTTCAGCTCAGCCAACTCTGTTTGTGCTGCCATTCTGGATTGATGGTCGAGGAAAGTAATATGGCTTTGGATGTAACAGTGAACTTGCTGATGGTGCCGCTGTAAGCCTTTGCAAAAACCCCAGTAGAAACTTCCAAGTAGGTTTGGCTCTTCCCTTCGATGAAATGGCTTAGAGCTTTGGAAATCAAAGTAAATGAGAACTCAGTGAGGTTCCTGCAGTAGTTAAATGCAATGCACACGTTGACGTCGTCGGTGTCCTCCTAGACTCTAGAACTAGAAACAAGTCTGCCTCATGATATTCAGATGCTACTAGAATCCTCAGAATTTTTTCGATAGTGTATCCTTTGTTTGAACCGACTAACACTAAGAGATGTCAAAATAGTCTAAGCCTTTGACTATTCCATTCTCGAAATTTCAAATTTTGGAGGTTGGAACAACTCGGTGTAGATGACGTGATACCGTACCCGGGGTGGCGTAGGTAGCAACACTCCACTTAGCCAAACTGGTGTAAGTGTTTAGCACTTAACCTGGGTGGTGTAAGTATCACGACATTCTCTCCGTTGTTCCTAGTTTTCTGTTTGAAACCTCGGTCGGGTTTAGGCAATGACTTAAAAAAAGTCTTGATTTCTCAAAGTCTCTTTGATCCAAGGACTTTGAAATTCGATAACGCGCATCATCAAGATGCATGATTCTTCATCGGTTCAGGTAGCATCCTAATTAACATAAGACAGACTCGAAAGAGAGACTACCTAAAAGCCGCCCTAGCATGCTCCTACGCAGAACGTTATAAATGTATGTACAGGCATGCGATAGGGAAAGCAGTAACACATAGACAGTTTATGAGGGTTAGATGCAAATAATCCTACCCTGTAGGTTCCTGTCTTATGTTGAAAGGTTCTAGTGCTTTGTACGCATGGAGAGGCCGTTTTGGTTTAAGGGGGTTCCTCTGACTAAAGCTGCGGTATACCTCCTAAAGCAACGCGTGCAGCAAAGCAATGGTCGAACGGTATTACGACTCATCATCGTCCAAGGTTGTTGGGCGTTAGAGGACTCCGGGCTCCAGTAAATTATGCCGGTTACCCAAAACACCTCAACGGGGCTAAGCATAACCGATGCAAATGGAGAGCGACAAGGAATGATTTCGAGAGAGAGAAACGCAATCTTTGAGAAAAATGCCTTTTTTTCCAACTTGGCCCACTTTTATTAATCAAAACTTGAAGAAAAACTACACAAGTGAACAATAGTAAAGCCATTCGATTGGTTGGTTGGATGTAGAATCACATTACGTTACCATTAGTTCTTGGCAGCTGAAGCGTCGTTTTGATGATTTTGAAAAATTGTTCAAGTATGTATTAATTGCCAAGTTTTAATTAATGCAATGATCCCCAGCAGAGTCGCCACTGTGGGCACACGCCCCTGAAAATCCCGCATTTTTGATTTTGTGAAAAGTTCGGTTTGCGCCCTTTTGTTTGAAAGCATGACGAAATGCCGTTTTGAGAGAGTTGCCACCCAGGTTTTGCGGAAAACACCCAAGAAACCGATTTGAAAACGTTTTTGTTCACGTTTGTTTGATTTGAAAAGGCTTGTAGACTGGACCGTCGTCACCTTCGATGTCTGAGGTTCGGGAGCCAGGTTACGAGAGGGGAAGGGTTTTATGGCACCCCTCTCGTCATCCGAAGGTCGGTCTCTACTTAGGCATTTTGTAAAACATTTGCATTTTCTCTCTTTGATCATTTATTAGCCGGTTAGGGCGGGGAATAGTTAATGGGGATTAACAAATGGCGAGTTGCATTTACATGACAAAATGTGGTGAATAGCATATGAATAATGATAATAGATTGAGAACAAGCACTTACGTGAGCATTTTGACGAATCGAACACACCGCCCGAATGATTCACGCAGAATAGATGCATGACTGCCAAAGCATCGCATACTGAGGAACCTGCGGCGCCACCACAGATCGGCGTGCGGTGGGCCCAAACTCACGACTTCTAAACTCAACCTGGGCTCGGAATGGACCGGCACACCTGTGACAAACCACGCAGCTTGATATAGCGGCATATGTAGCATGAATACAAGAACGCATCAAACGTAAATAAACGGACTAAAACCCCATAAACAGAGTGGGGATTAAACAGAGGCCGAACTATCTGAGAAGCAAGGGCCACCATCGAACACATGACTTGGCAAGACGCAGGTCACAGAGGACCGTATGCCAGTTAGGTCATTCGTCCAATGCTTGGCTTTGCATCATCTGGGCTCTGGAAAATGACCAGAAGGGTCCCAGAGGCCTTCTAAAGCAGAAGTAACAACTAAATGAATACAAAAAGAAATAAACTGGTTTTTATCATGCTAGAAGGTGATCTAATGAAGATGAAGTAGAGAATAGATGATCGGTGGTCCTTACTCCAGTAGTGCACATATGGCCATTACTGGTGTACGACATACATGTACTGGCGTGCGCCACTAATTATGAAGCACGATCCTTGAAACTTTGCGAGCTTTAGGGCCAGGACTGATATTGATTACCAGCCTTGACCCTGTCAGTCTCCCTCAAGGGTCAGAACAGATTGCAGAATAAAGGTGATATACCTTTGGATTGAGTTTGATGGAATGTTTGAGCTTGAGCTTGGGATGGAGGGATGAAAGGAGGATGAGGATGGCAATGTAAGGTAAGGGACTGCTCTTCCTTGCTTTGTCTTTCAATGGATGAAAGAAAAACAAGAGAGAGCTAGAGAGAGAAGGTGAAAGAAAGCTTGGGAGCTTTTATGGATGTAACCCCCTTATAACTTGGTGAACCCCCTTACAAGAGTGAGAGAGGGGGTATATATAGAGGAGAGGGGGGCTGGTAACCAGCTTAGTTGGGGCTGGTTGGATTTGGAGGGAGAGAGAGCCTCATGCATTTAATGAAGATGAGAGGTGATGGGAAATATGTGTGAGAGTGGGGGAACATCCCCTACCTGAAAATCACTTCTCAGCTGATCAAACAGTGCACTAGGTGGCACAAAAGTCTCGAGCACATGGTTGAATAGTGGTGATTTGACTGGCAAGGACCGGCGTGCGCCAGTTCTATACCTGTGTGCGCTAGTGAAAACTGAGTCAACGGTCGATGACTGACGCGTGGCAGTTTACCAGCGCACGCCAGCATAGTACCAGCGTAAGCAGGTAAGGTTTTGCTGGGGCCGTTTGGTCCTGGGATGGAGGGTTTGAAATAGATTCAACAATGGTTTGAAGGAGGTTCAGGACGCTCAAAGCTCAAACACACCAACAATCTTGGATAGTTCCTGACCTTAATCATCATTGGGAAATCAAAGACCGTAAGTAAACTAATCTGGACAGTCCAAAATAGGGAGTCTACAATACCTCATGCCATTTCTTTATGTGTAGAATTTATTATAAATATTTGAAGAAAACTTTTTAAAAAGTCTACTAAATACCACTAAATATCAATTTTTATTTCTTTTTTAAATTTAATTAGATTACTTGACAGTAAAAAGACATTATTTTTTTGGATTAATGCTAAAAAAATTTAAGGAAATGTATATAAGTATATATACATATATAAATAAATAAATATTTATATATAAATATGCCGGGTCGGGTTCGGGTAATTTCGGGGCGTGTATTTCGGATCGGGGTCGGGGCGGGGTACCTTCACCCCAAACCCTACCCAAACCCGGGCGGGTTTGAAATTTTTTACCCCGACCCGATACCCAAAAATAAGGTGGAAAACCCACCCCGTTCGGGGCGGGACGGGTAGGATTGCCATCCCTATGACTCACGTGACCCTGCTCAGCATTATGAACCCTAATTTCCCTGTGATAGGCGAATTGATCGCAATGGCGAGGCAAAATTGATTTGTGTACTGTATGTACGGGTTTTAATTGCTGTACCTATAGCACCTTTGTTCCCAAATAGTACAACATCTGCAACCTAGACAACCTTATTAGAAAAAACTATTTTACGAGGTTAATTTTTGTAAATATGTTCTTATTGAGAGAAAGAAAACAAAAGGGTGTTTTTGTCTATTTACTCTTTATGTTGTCTTGTAATTTTCCTTTACTTGTAAGGGTAGCTTAGTCATTTTATTCCTTGCTTTTGTGTGTGTGTGTGTGTGTGTATATATATATATATATATTGAGATACTCTTTGCACTGCTATTTATTTAGAATAACGTTCAAGGGTTTTTGGTTACAAACCCTCTTATTCGAAGCATGTCTGCTCCTCTTTTGATCTATTTACTTCAAGTTCACATGGTATCAGAGCTTTACTCTTGTCGGTGCGATTCGGTGCTACTGTAAAGCTTTGGTTCTTTACAGCATTTGGTGCTCCCGTTCTTGTGAAGTGAGATATCCCATTCCTGCTGGTGCGATTTCTCCTCTTTCTGTTCGATCTCAGCTGTATCGAATAGCTTTCAGTCTCTCTTTTCTCCTTCGAAGGTAAAATCTGTACTTTTCTATTTGTATTTGGTCCTTGATTGGGGTTTGGTGCGGAACTACTGTTTGGTGCGAATTTTTTTTTCGATTTCTCTGGTGAATATATATTTCTTTGAGGTATGGGTATGGAGTCAAATCGCCCTATTCCTGTCTTGTTGAATGGATCAAATTACTCTTATTGGTTTTACCTGATGAAAACCTTTATTACTGGGAAAGAACACTGGGGGTATATGGATGGTTCTGTTGTGGCTCCGGACGGAGCAGATGAGGATTTATTAAAAGTATGGAATGTCAACAATGCACAAATTCTCTCTTGGATCAACATTTCAGTTGAACCTTCTATTGGTATGCACTTTGCGAAATTTGACACTGCAAAAGAAGTTTGGGATTATCTGGAAAGTATATATGTGCAGTCAAACTTCGTAAGGAGATATGAATTAGAAAATATCTTGAGAAGCATGTGACAAGATGATAAATCAGCTCAAGAGTTCTATAATGTGATGAATGGTATTTGGGATGAGTTGGATATGATGGATCCTTCAGAATTGTGTAATCTTGCTATTTACCAAAAGGTTAGAGGAGAGCAAAAACTTGTTCAGTTTCTCATGGTCTTGCGATTCGAGTTTGAACCTTTGCGAGGATCTATCATGCATCGCTCTCCGCTACCTAGTTTGGAAAACATCTTGAGTGAATTAGTTGCCGAGGAAACGAGACTTAAAACTTCTTTGTTACCTCCTTTGCCGACTCAATCTGTTTTAGTTGCAACACAACATCCTCAATTTCGTCCACAATCTTCAACTCGTGGGAACCAAAGAGTAGCTACTGATGAATGCAATTTTTGTCATGAGAACGGGCATTGGAAAAAGGATTGTCCCAAGCTTCGAAACAAGGACAAAGGCATCTTACCTCCTCCACATCAAACTTCACATTATAATCGCAATGCTTTCAAACCATCGTCCTCCGGATCTATCTCGGCCTTCTCTTCACATTCCGCTGCTGCTAGTTCTGATCGTACCTTCAATCAAACAGCCATCACCCATGAAGAAGTTCAGTCCTTAGTTGCTCAACAGATTCAACAATTGCTAGGCACTTCCTTGGGGTCTCAATCACCAAATTCTGTAGCCATGTCTGTCATGAACACAGGTATCTCTAATTTAGCTCCTTCAGGTAAACTTAACTCTTGGATATTTGATTCTTGTGCCTCTCAACACATGACTCATAACTCATCTATTCTTGTTGATTGTTCTAGTCCCCTTTCACCCTCTTCTATGAAACTGCAGATGGATCACCCATGGGAGTTCTTCAAATGGGGTCCATAACTCAAGATTCCTTTCCTTCTGGATGTCTCTCTATTTCTAATGTTTTGCATGTTCCAAAGTTGTCTATACATCTTCTTTCAATTAGTCAATTAACAGATTCTGGGTGTAATGTCACTTTTTCCTCTGTTGGTTGTGTTGTTCAGGATCGACATACAGGGAGGCAGATTGGGACAGGCCTTAGAGAGGGAGGACTTTATTTTTTGAAACAGCTCATAGCTCCACATGCTCCTCAAGATAAATCTGCTTTTTCTGCTTTTGTTTTGCATAGACATTCATCTAAGTTTCATTTATGGCACTCTAGATTGGGTCATGTTTCAAGTTCTCGTCTTAAGTATATGCTCTCTAATGGTCTTTTGGGTAATATGACACATTCCGATATCTTTGATTGTAAAAGATGTAAACTTGGGAAGTTCACAGCTCTTCCTTTTAGTAGAAGTACATCTTATTCTAATGCTCCTTTTGATCTTATTCATTCGGATGTTTGGGGTCCTTCTCCTGTTGCAACAAAAGGTGGATCGTCTTACTATGTGTCTTTCATTGATAATTACACTCGATATTGTTGGGTATTTCTTATGCAACATAAATCTGACTTTTTCAAAATCTATTCCAACTTTGTTGCAATGGTCAAAACGCAGTTCAATGCTAAGATTAAGGTCTTTCGAACTGATTTGGGGGGAGAATATAGATATAAGCCCTTTGTTGAGTTACTTGCTTCTGAGGGGACAATTTTGCAATATGCTTGTTCTGATACACCCCAACAAAATGGCAAGGCTGAGAGAAAACATCGCCATATTCTTGAGACCGCAAGATCCCTTTTGTTATCGGCTTCTGTTCCAAGCTCCTTTTGGGGAGAAGCGGTTCTCACATCTGCTTATTTGATTAATCAAATCCCTACAATATTGAATGGTGGATTTTCTCCTTTTGAAAAATTGTTTGGTATTCGACCTAATTACTTTGAACTTAAAGTGTTTGGATGTGTTTGCTTTGTTCTCCTCCCGAAAATTGAACGAACAAAGCTCACTGCTCGCTCTGCCTTGTGTGTGTTCTTAGATTATGGTATTGATCAAAAAGGTTATAGATGCTATGATCCTATTGCTAAGAAGCTTCGCATTTCTAGGCATGTTGCATTCTTGGAGCATCTTCCTTATTATTGTCTTCCTGCCTCCTCATCGAGTGTTTCTAAAGAAGATGTTCTTATGTCTGATCCCTTTTCTAGCTCAGCTTTTTCATTTGGTTCTGACTCTCCACATGTTCCTGATGAGGGAACTGAGTCCATTCGTGTTTATGAGACTGTTGTTGAGCCAGAAGAAGCTCAACCTTCATCTAAGTTGGTGCAGGATGAAACTCCCTCTCAATCTGATCCCCCTGTTATCTCTGACGATGTCGATCCTACAACTTCACAGGTTGAAATCAGGTATTCTTCTCGTTCTCGCAATCCTCCTTCTTGGCTAGCTGACTATAAAACTTTCTTTTCCTCATCATATGAATCTTTTCTTGCCTCGGTCCATTCTTATCATGAACCTCGATCTTATAAAGAAGCAGTTGTTATCACTCATTGGAAGGATGCCATGGATGAGGAACTCAATGCCTTTCACAAAACTCAGACTTGGGACTTGGTTACTCTACCTAAAGGAAAGGAGGCCATTGGATGTAAGTGGGTTTATAAAGTGAAAACTAAGTCAGATGGGTCACTTGAGAGATACAAAGCTAGGCTAGTGGCTAAGGGTTATGCTCAAGAGTATGGAATTGATTATGAAGAAACTTTTGCTCCCGTTGCCAAATTGACATCAGTTCGAACATTGATCTCTGTGGCTTCCAAACTACAAGGGCCATTGTACCAAATGGATGTCAAGAATGCCTTTTTGAATGGTGATTTGCAAGAGGAAGTTTACATGAAACCTCCCCCAGGTCTTTCTTGCCCTTCAAATCAGGTATGTTGATTGCGCCGAGCTTTGTATGGTCTCAAACAAGCACCACGTGCTTGGTTTGAGAAATTCAGTTCCACTATGAAAAAGTTTGGTTTTTTTGAAAGTCATCATAATTCTGCTCTTTTTTGTTGCACCTCTGAACGTGGCATCTTACTGCTTATATATGTTGATGACATGATTATTTCTGGGGATGGTGCAATTGGTGTAAGTGAGCTGAAACAATATTTATATGACCAGTTTGAAATGAAAGACTTGGGAAACCTTCGATATTTTTTGGGTATTGAGGTTGCTTACTCACTACAACAAATTTGCCTTTTGGCGACATAACAACAAATGCGTCGCCGTTGGGTATGTATTGGCGACACACTTTGATGTCGCCAATGGTTTTCACATTCGGCGACAAAGATTGGCGACACAACAAAAAGTGCGTCCCCGTTGGGTATGTATCGGCTACACACTTTGATGTCGGCAAAAGTCTTCACATTCGGCGATGCAAGTCGCATCGGCTAAGGAAAAATTCGGCGACACATTTTGATGTTGGCAAAAGGCTTCACATTTGGCGACGCAAAATTTTTGGCGGGAATTTTTGCCGCAGTCAACTTTTCTTTTAGCGCTAAGCCGAAATGTTCAGCGATAACCTTACTGTCAGTACAAGAAATCAAGCTTTTTAGCGAGGAAATCACTCTCCTCACCAAAAGAAAGGGTATTGGCGAGGAAATTACGGTTTCCTCGCTAACGGGATGACAATGGTGTTTTATTGAGTGGAAGACATAGTTTCCTCGCTATTTCTTTGTTGCTAAAGAGTATTTGCGACAAATTTTCAAAATTCCTCGCTAATTCTTCCTGCCAAAAATGGGCGGGAATTTTTTATGTAGGCGGAAAAAATGAATTTGCGAGGAAATACAAATTTTTATCACCAAAAGGCTTAGTGTTTTTTTCTTTTTGTCAAACTTATTTGGACGCTAAAATTGTTAACATTTTGCCTACCGATGAAGGGGTTTTCTAAACCCGATGGAGCCAAAAATTGACGTGAATGATTTAGTCGACAAGCTCAAGGAATTCAACGGTATCGATCGTCATGTTTGTATTGTAGTTGCATGGCTACTATACATTCACTTACAACAGACGACTTAGTTTACTACAAAGTAAGTTGGACGTATAGATTCTAAATATTATTGTTGAGTCTATTCTTATAATGGGCGATCTAAACTGTTAGAATTTCATAATTTACCAATTCAATTAGAATTATCAAAATCGGAGATCATTGGATATCAACAACTAATTGATCGGAAGACTTTTAATTCATCCGAAGGTATTAAAGTCTCATAATGCACCACCTGAACACCACTCGAGGTATTTATTTGCGATCAAAACCGTTCATCTTTTGTACGTTGTAGAGTAGATCATTGCTACCGAAAATGAAGTTTAATGGATACACATAACCACCTCATTGGAATAGTTTAGTAATGCCAACAAATGATTAGACTTATCTAATTTTTTTATTGTATAAAAGTATTTTGATGAGGTAGTTACGGATGTCCGATCAATTTGCACTTTCACGTGGGAATTTAATTTGACGAGTCCTATAAAATGAATGGTTCGGATAATTGAGTAGAGATCTGGACGTCAAGAACTAATTGCACCGTTCATTGAACCAGCACCGTTTCATGTCTAATGCCCAATATTCCACTACAGTGAATTACAAATAGAATACTTAAAATGACACCGTTTAAGACTCACTATTTACCCAATCTCCCGCAACCTAGGGCTGCTGCCTCTTCACAGACCTGGAACGATCATCTCCAGTAACCTCTTCTCCCCCATTTCGTCTCTTCCCCGAGCCAAACTCCTCAAAACCCTCGGCCAACAGCCTCGTCTCCGACCTCGTCAATCGTGCGCATACTACAGTGGCACGCCAGCAGCCAGGGCTACTGTAGCTTCGCAAATCCAGATACGGGCAAAGAAGTCGAGGACGGCGACAGCGCAGGTCTTGCAACAGAGGTAATTTCTTCTGGGTTTTCTTTTTTTAGACTCGATTTTTGGTGGTTTCGATTTGTGGGTTTTGGCGGTTTCGATTGTTGGTTTTGAGAGAGAGAGAAGGGGTGACGGTGCTGGAGAAAGGGTTTCCAATTGTGGGTTTTCAGAGAGTTCGATTTTGGATTTTTTTGGGTTTTCTTTTTGGAGAATTGATTTCTATATAGAACCCTAATTTCTATGTCGAATCAATTTATGTAGATAGTAGATACCTGTGCAAAACCCTAATTTTGATCTGGGTTTCCTAGCAAATTGTGGGTTTGTGAGAAAGAGAGAGAGAGAGAGAGAGAGAGAGAGAGAGGTGGGTAGCGCTGGCTGGTGGTGGTTGCTATGGAGATGACGGTGCCTGAGATGGACGAATGGTGGTGGCAATGAAGAGAACAGAAGTAGCGATTGAGAATTTGACTGGGTTATTAGATAGTGTAAGAATTTAGTGGCTAGGGAAAGTAGAAAATAGCACTTTTTTAGGCAACACAAGGAAGAGCTCAAGCGACAAAGCAACTGAAACATAGAAAAGAGGCATCGATCTGAATTTTAGAAGTGGTTTTTAGAACTTGCAAGGGTTGTGAGTTCTCTCTTTTAATAGGATTATAAGCATCGATCATTTTATTTGTTGATTCGACTCACTTGTGAAAATAGGTGACACGAAATGAAAATGACCGTGGAAATGCGAATGGAAATGGGAATGTGAGTGGCAGTGGTAGTGGGAGTTGGAATGGGAATGGAAATATTTATCAACCTATGTCTTAACCTTATTCAACAGGGTTCAGGTATGATCCTTCTTGTCAATAATACTTTAGGAAGGCTTAATTGATCAACTTTTGGTAAAATTTCATTTTTGAAATTGCTCTATTGTTACAATATTGAATAAGAAAAAGATGTTGGACCATCAGTGTACATTAGTAGTCAATAACTGATGTAGAATATTAATTCCTGTGATTTTTATGGTGCTGAGGTTTTTGCATATTGCTTCTTCTGTAGTTTTCGTTGTCTGGGAATTATCCTTATCACAAGTTTTGCTACAAGGAGCACTATCGCCCAAAATGCGATGTTTGCAAACATTTTGTAAGTATCTTCCAAGTGTCAAGAAATAACTTGTTGATTCTATTTCGCATAATCAGGTTCTAGTGCGAATGGGAAAATTTTAATTCTTCACAGAGCAACATGTACTGCATCAAATCTGTATTGTTGTTTCCTTTCCTTTTCTTTTTTTTCTTCTTTGGACTAAATCATGCTGAAATTTTTTGTGGCGATGTCAATAATGTTCATGCCTTTGAATGTCATATCATATAGAGCAATGAATTGATGTCCATGTATTTTGTTGTACTTTGCTATTTCAAATAACAGTGCTTTAAATATATGAAGAAAAAAAAAATTGTATGTTGTGGTGACCACTGGCTTTTATTGTTGTTGTACATTCTTGTGAAATCTACTTGAGCTTTAGTCATATGGATTATAATTGTAATTGAAAAGGAAAAAAAAAAGCAGCTGGACTGTTTTGTTTTCTTCCTTGACTTTATTTTGATGTCTCTTAAAACTGTTGAGGGATATTAATGAAGAGATCAAAAATCCTGTTTTGCCATCAAATACTATCCTGAGATCAAAATCCTATTCTGGGGTCACATAGTAACCCAAGTATCTGGGTGGATTCCCTTGAAATTCTATTGTTGCCCTAGTTCCTTGGAGCAGGTGGTAGCACACCACACTTGCCTTCAATCTGTAGGCTAACAACTGCTGCAGCATGTCCTGGACAAATTCTTTCGGTTGGACAAATTCTCTGCCATACTCCTTTATTTGACTTCTGGAGACTAGAGAAATTCAGGGAAGCTTTATTATAAGTAAATTTTTCTACCCAAATGTTAGCTTCTTGTTGCAATGGGGCCTCCAATCTCTGCTCCCATTAAAAATGCCGAGGGGAATGCCTAGAGAGTTGGATTAGCCAAACTCTTAACCAATTCATCAGTGATGATACCAGGTACATTTAATCCAGTGTCGTTCTAAATAAACTCAGCAAGCCCATATCCTCCACAAGGCTACTTTGTAGATTTACAAGAGTTGGTCTAACATAGCTTTAAATGTCCTCATGCAAATTTTTACCTGGGTTTCGGTTGGGAGAATGTGTTGCGATGTCTTAAACATCTTCGACTTCAAGTATTGCAAGTCTTGGACATTTGAACCTCTATTCTACCCTGGGCACCTAGGTTCAT
The DNA here is from genome assembly GCA_025413875.1 of Rhododendron molle. Lineage (NCBI taxonomy): Eukaryota > Viridiplantae > Streptophyta > Magnoliopsida > Ericales > Ericaceae > Rhododendron > Rhododendron molle. The sequence continues at coordinate 8,834,106 of CM046399.1, forward strand.
CTGATGTAAGGAAATCTCGGAAACACTAAAAGGTTTTGTGAATTGGCATCTTTTGTAGTGTGAAACTATTATGCATATCTTTCAAGTTCCATTTCTTATCAATTCATGCTGGACCTGGTCCTTTAGAAGTTTTATGATATTTTTTTCAGATATCGACAAACGTTGCTGGTCTTATAAAATATAGAGCACATCCTTTCTGGGTCCAGAAGTACTGCCTCTTTCATGAACACGATGGGACTCCTCGGTGCTGTAGCTGTGAGCGCATGGAGGTTAGTTTAACTTAAATACAATTGATCTAGCGATTTCTTTGGGTGTGCAAAGGGGCATCTCAATCCCATTCCCTGTGATTCCCTTTTTTCGTTCTTGCTAAATTTTAATTTCTAGTGTGTGTACCTTATTTTTATCAGAATGAGAAAGGGATTTTATTCCCTTCTTGTCAAATTAAAGATTGAAGTCAGTCTGAGTGGCCATATGGATTGAGATTACTTAGGAAAAAACTACTCAATAATGAACTATTCAAGAGTAACATTAGAACTTGATGAAGATGATCAATGTGTCAATAAATTATCTGAAAGGAAATACTAGAATGCCTCTCCTTGTTACAGCCATCTGTATAAGCATAGTACTAAACTAAAGTATGTATTTGATAACAAATTTACTAAAAATGGGTACATAATGTACATTCAATCCATAGGTAAAGTCACACTACTATCAGAAAGTTTTTATAGTTACTGAGAATTTGAGTGTTTCTTCTCCATTACAAGAGATATTGTGAGGATGTCCGAACATGTGAGTTGGTATATTTATTTGATACTTCCCCAGTATTTTTTTATGCCATATTCTGATGCTAGCAGAATAGCAGACCGACCAGAATAGTAGAATTGCAACACAAAAACAGCAACAGAACTGCAGCAACTGTAACCATCAGAAAACAGGACACACACCAGCAGTAGAACAGGCCTGTAGAATATGCTAACTTGAATTGAGGACAAAAAACAGGTAGCATCCGTGAGACTCAGACTTCACACAAACCAGCAGCTTGATTGCTGGACAGTAGAAGCGGCAATAGCAGAAGCATGCAATCGTAGAATGCATGCAAAAGCAGTTTGCTTACAGCAGCAATTACAGTCAGGTAAGAGAAAAGAAAAGAAGAGAAGAGGCTAGGGACTTACCCCCTAGAAAGGCTTAAACATCCCTAGGGACAACCCCCCTAAGGTAGGTATAAAACAATCAGTCTGCTGTGGCAGCAATCGCAACCATACATAGCACAACAGCACAACATCAATAACAGTCTATTCTGAACGAGTGTCCTTCTATTTTCTGCCATTACAGTCCAGAACACTTGAATCTAGACAGCAGAAGCAGCCTCCAGCAAGCAGTTACAGAACAGAAACACAATGGCAGCCGAGGGAGCACAAGAATAACAACCACAATGGCAGCTCTCTGGGTTGTTTATCATATATTGCTTGGTGCTTTACGTTATATTGCTTCATTCCCTACTTGCACATCTGGAATATCATGGTGGCTCATCATTAGTTTTGTCTTTTTGGTTGGGGTGACTCATCATATCTCAGGCATTGGAATATTGAGTTATGAACTCCTCAAGTGGATGAGATGTGGCTGAAGGTACTGAAGGCTCCTAAATTTTTTGAACATGCACTAAAGTGGACCATGCATCAGATTCGGTAAAGACCTCTGTACACTTGCTCCAGCTCCTTTACCTCAATAAGTTTGGCAACTGTAGACACCCTATTTTGGACTTTTCGGATTAGTTTATTTATGGTCTTTGATTCTCCCGTGATGATTAATGGTCAAGAACAATTGAGATCGATGGTGTGTTTGAGCTTTGAGCATTCTGAACCTCGCTCAAATCTTTTCAAAGCCCTTTTCAAATCAAACCCTGCTTTCACACGCTGGTGATCAACTGACGCACGCTGGTTCATTGCCACGTATCAGTCGAGCGTAAAACCACCTCTTACAGGCGCACGCCAGTCAACTGCAGTCAAATCAACCTTTTTGCAACCACTTGCTCGGGACTTTTGTGCCACCCTGACGTGGGCTACAGCTCTCCTGATGATTACTTCGTCCAGGGTCGTCTCCCTCTCTCTCCTACAAGATCTATCACCTTGTCCCATGCATTTAATGCATGGGAAGCTTACTCTCTAACCAAACCAGCCCTTAGGCTCAACTGATCAGCCATTCTTCAGTCCACTCCTGGCCTATATATACCCCCCTTGCATTTATTTGCAAGGGGTTAACTCCATTAAGACTCTCCAAGCTTTCTTTCCTTCCCTCTCTAGTTCTTCCTTGGTTTTTCTTTCATCCACTGAAGGGTAAAGCAAGGAAGACCAGTCACATTCATCACATTGCCCTACACACCCATCATCCATTCATTTCAAGGTTCAAAGCTCAAACCACCATTCAAAACCTCATTCCAAAGGTATATCACCTTTGTTTCTGTAAACTGTTCAGACCCCTGAGGGGCGCTGGCAGGGTCAAGGCTGGTAAGCAATACTAGTCCTGGCCCTAAGGCTGGCAAAGATTCAATGATCGTTCTCAGTGGTACGTGGCGCACGCCAGTTGTCTTGTGCCGTTTGCCAGTGATGGTTGCATGGCAATGCTGGTGCGGGGATCACAGATCACTCTTTTCTGCTTTACTTTTTGATCTGTTCACCTTGCAGTATGTTAAAAACCAGTTTATTGCTTTTCTATATTGTAGAACTGTGTAGCTAGTTATCTGTTTAAACTATTCAGTAAAGCCCCTGGGATCCTTCTGGTCGTGTTCCAGAACCCAGATGAAGCAAAGCCAAGCACTGGATAAATAGAACAAGTTGCGCACGGCCTTCATTGACTAGCGTGCGCCACCTGTACCAAGATCCAGTGGCTGGCCCTTGCTTCTCAGCTTAGTTCTGGCCTCTACTTGATCCCCACACTGTTTATGGGGTTTTCTGTCTATTTATTTCTGCTTGATTTATTGCTGTACCCTGTAACTGTATATACCTTGTGATATCAACTGCGTGGTTTGTCCTGGGTGAGCGCTGGTCCATTCCAGAGCCCAGAGGTTGAGAATAAAAGCTGTGAGTTTGGGCTCACTGAAGTGCGCCAGTAGATGGGTGGCGTGCGCCAGTTGTGTTGGCATGTGTTGGTCTGACCAGTGCATGCTGGCACGTCGCTTGAGCATGTCACTCCTAGGCAGCGCACTCCAGTTTGTCCAAAACACTTACAGAAGTGCTTGTTTTCAATCTATTATACATTGCTCATAAACCATACATCTCATTTTGTCATGTAAATGCAACATGCCATTTGTTAATCCCCATTAACTGTTCCCCCGCCCTAATTGGCTAAAAGATGATCAAAGAGAGAAAAATGCAAATGTTTTACAAAATGCTTGAGTAGAGATCGATCTCAGGATCGGGCGAGAGGGATGCCATAATACCCTTCCCCTCTCGTAACCTGGTTCCCGAATCTCAGATATCGAAGGTGACGACGGCCCAGTCTACAAGCCTTTTCAAATCAAACAAATGTGAAAAAAATGTTTTCAAAACCGGTTTTTTAGGTGTTTTCCGCAAAACCCGAGTGACGATTTTTCTCAAAACAGCATTTCGTCATATTTTCCAAAGCAAAAAGGGCACAACCCGAAATTTTCATGGACTAAAAATGGGGATTTTTAGGGGCGTGTGCCCACAGCGACTGACTATTCACTAGCAATTGATGGAATAGAGAGTTCGGAGAGAAATTTTGAATGGTTATGATAATGTGGTGATCCTCTTTTACATTTTAAGACGGGTAGTAATATGTAAAGGTAGTATAGAATGCTTGAACTTCTGCATCGTATCTGCTTATTTTGATGATGAAATCCCAGCCAATAAGTATAGAGTACTAGTGTTGATCTTGAGGAACTTATTTGGCAATATGTAGGTTAAACTTTTTGGTACTTATAGTCCAGGGTAACAGAAAGGGTAACAAAAACTGTGCTTATGACTTGGTGCACAAAAAAAACCGTGAAATTGGTTTTGTTTTGGTAGTTTGTACTAATTAATGACAGACCATAGTTTGGAATGGAAGGTACCTGGAAGCATTTTGTTTGTGCACATTCAGTAATGTGACAATATTCATAGCTATAGTTACAATTTAGTTGTTCCATTGCTTCCAAATATTATGCTCACTTCTTTCATTACTTTCGCCTTCTTTTGTTTTATAATAGCAAATTAATTCTATTAGTATTGGGAGCATAGTCAAAACTTAATTTACAATACGACTGCTCCAAATAAAAAAATACCAGGCATGAGACACCTCGTGCTGGCACGAGCCGACCACCTAGTTCAAGATTAAATGGATTAGAATATGTAGATGATCTTTACTATTTCAGCTTGGAAACTGCAGTTCAAACGAAATTTGAGTGGAATTTTTTAATTTATTAGCTAGTTGTGACCGGAACGAAACGGTTATGGTGGACATTCCTTTTTGTGTAGGATCTTGTAATTGGTAATTTCTTTGAACTTTATCAAACACGTAAAGTGTACGAGCAACGTCGCCGTAATTCCTTTAACAGTTATATTGATGTATATTTCTTGCTTTTGGTTTCTGATCATCGGAATGAAGAACATTCTTGTAAAGGGCCCAGTGAGAACCAGATTAAACTACACTCAGACCAAGTTAAAGCTGATTGTTACGGCAAATTTCAAGCTGAGGAACCTGATGAAGCAGCCTGTATGCCTTCCAACTCTGATCTTCATGAGTGGGGTCAATCAAACCTCATGGATACTATCCCCAGAGCTGGTAGTGGTTCTTCCCAAGCTTTCTCAAGTCGATCATTGCACCCTTCAAGTCAATTCCTTTCTCGCTTTAACTTCATTCCAGGGAATGTAGGCTTCAGGGCAACAAGTTTAGGGTCATCCAGGCAGGGTTTAGACTACGAAGATCTCGGTTCTCGCAACTTAGGGTCGCACCCTACTGCTACTGGATTTTCTGAAAGGTTGCAATGTGATCAGGATACCTCCGACCTAAATGTAGCCAGAGACTTCAAAAACCGAGTCGAACTCAATTTTTTTTAGTTTGCACTCTCCAAGGCCCCGTTTGATAAGTGTGTTGGATTAGATGAGATTAGTAAGGAGATGAGATTAGTAATACCGAGTGTAATCCTAAGTGGGTGTTTGATTGTGTAAAGATTAAATCATGGGATTGTGATTACCAATTCCAATCCTTTGTTTGATTGGAACACCAAGGGATATGATACAAATTACATTTTTCAATTATACCCATGGTAGAAAACCTGGTCTATGGAATTGCATTAAAGACCAGCTCATGAATTTGCAATTTTTGGACAGTTTGTAATTTTTTTTCATCCAATCAATTTTGAGAAAACACAACAGATAACATCTTATTATAATAAATCTAATTATTTATTTGAGTTACATTACATAGGCGATAAAAGTCTATAAGTAGCAATTTATTCTTTCAAACTTGTATTCTCAGCCTACTCATCCCCAAAGCAAAAGCGTTAGTCCTCCAAATATAGAAATTGCATGTGTCTCATGTTCCTCGCGCGCGGAACAGCCTAAGTAAATGAAAAAAGTGAGAGATATTTACCAAAAGATTGATTAAAAGTTAGTTCACGCAAAATTAAAATACATTAATTACGACTTACTTGGATATATTCGATCCCCACGCTACTTTTTGCCATCATTCTTTTTTCATTTTCATTCAAATAAAAATCCTGGAACACGAGTCATTTTCATTCCACACGTGATGGGGTTTTGGGTGGGTAGGTGAGGTGTGTAATGGAGGGTATTATTGGTATTGAGTTAAAAAATCATGGACAAGGTCGTCATTTTGGATGAGAGAGCTTGGGACGGGATTACTAATACCTTGTACCCCATGCTATTAGTAATCCGGGAACAGTGTGGGATTAGTAATCCCATCATCTTCTCAATCCTATCCCAAGCTTGACAACCAAACAAAGAGTTAGGAAGTCAATGGGATTGCTAATCCTATCCCAAGGCCTAATACACTTATAAAACATGGCCCAAGAGTAATCTTTTGGATGTTTGGATAAGTTGGGGATAATCATTTTGCCCGTAATATTCTGAATGCTTGGATAATTGGCTTTTGGATTGCAATATATTTAAGGTATTAGAATGACCTATCTATGGATTTTGATAAACTTTTGAATGAGTTTGGATGAGATGAATGTATTTACAAGTTATTGATAATTATGAATGGATAAGTGCATGATATCAATAGGGAAAAATAGATTTAATAAAAAATATATTATTTTTATTTAAAATTCTTTTGCTGACGCAAAGTCTGTCGCCAAAGGTGCTATATTATCCTAGATTAAATGCACTTTTGCCGACGCCAACTTGTGTCGCCAAATCCATTACTTTTTACCGACACAGGCAGTTTGCGTCGGCATAAACTATTGCCGACATAGCAACGCCGACGACTTGCCGACAACTTTTTTGCGTCGGCAGAACCTAATTTTGTTGTAGTGACTCTCCGAAAGGTTATTTTTTGTCCCAATCCAAGTATGCTATTGATATTATTAATCGTGCTGGGTTGACCGATAGAAAGTTAGTTGATACTCCTTTGGAACTCAATGTCAAACTTCGCCCAACTGATGGTACCCCATTGCAAGATGTTACCTTGTATCGTCAAATTGTTGGTTGTTTGGTTTACTTGACTATTACTCGACCAGATCTTGCCTATGATGTTCATATTGTTAGCCAATTTGTTTCTAGTCCTCGTTCAGTTCATTGGGCAACCGTCGTGCGCATCCTCAAGTATCTTCGTGGAACCTTGTTCCAAAGTTTGCTTCTTTCTTCTTCTCCAAATATGGAACTTCAAGCCTACTCTGATGCCGATTGGGCAGGTGATGTTACTGATGGCAAGTCAACTATTGGTTTTTGTATTTTTCTTGGAGATACTCTTATATCTTGGAAAAGTAAGAAGCAAAGTGTTATATCTCGATCTAGCTCAGAAGCTGAATACCGTGCTATGGCTCATACAGCTACTGAGGTCATTTGGTTACGGTGGTTGTTGCAAGATATGGGTGTTCGTGTGTCTTCTCCGACGCCAATGTTTTGCGATAATAAAGTACAATTCAAATTGCTCACAACTCCGTCTTCCATGAGCGAACAAAACACATCGAGATTGATTGTCACTTTGTTCATCAACACTTGCAAAATGGCTCTCTCTCTCTCCCCTATATGTCGTCATCCCTCCAACTTGCCGATTTCTTCACCAAGCCTCGTACTATCACTCGCTTTAAATTTCTTCTTGGCAAACTCTCGATGTTATCCTTGTCACATCATGAGTTTGAAGGGGGGTGAGAGAAAGAAAACAAAAGGGTGTTTTTGTCTATTTACTCTTTATGTTGTCTTGTAATTTTCCTTTACTTGTAAGGGTAGCTTAGTCATTTTATTCCTTGCTTGTATATATATCTATATTGAGATACTCTTTGCACTGCTATTTATTTAGAATAACGTTCAAGGGTTTTTGGATACAAACCCTCTTATCCGAAGCATGTCTGCTCCTCTTTTGATCTATTTACTTCAAGTTCACACTTACATAATTGAATCGCTCGTGTCTAAAAGTGTTTTGGACGGTCCGAATTTGAAAAGAACCCTTCCCTTTTAATACCTGAATCATTGGTTGTCAAAACGGACGCGTGAAATTTGCCGCGTATAACCAAGAGTACATTTCACTTTCTGTTTATGTACTCCAAGTCTTCAAGCTTAAAAAGGTTTCATGGTAATCTCTTGCGAATAGCATGCATCCCTTTACCAACAGATCTATCACACGCGCCAAGTTGTCGGCAACCGATCCAACCAGCTGATCAGATTAACAAGACGAATGTACCGTACTACAATGCCAAAAGGAAAGAGCAAATCGGTAAACACTGACTTAGTATCTTGATTTTGATTCACAAGTCATACCACGCGACCCAAAAACTTAAGCCTAAGGTACTAATAGTAGCTTACATGGTTTATTATATACCCAAAATCACCCATATAGACTTCCGATGTGGGATGGATTTTGAGTCCAAGACCTTAAGAGAGAACAAACTCCTAAATTGCAGGCTTAACCACAAGGCCAAACACTCAGGGTTAAAATTGATTTACGTTAAAGCGGTGGCAACACTATATTATGTGACGAATTCTATACTTGTGTGAACGTATTGATTCAAACAAAATCATTTAGTGATGGGCTTTTTACCACAAGGTATTAAAAAAAGTGCACCTTAATTTCCATTAAGGAGTAACACACTTTTTAATTATCACTAAGACTGGGTGTGTACTGGAAAAGTTCTCAGAGCTGAGAACATTTGAGAACAAATTACCACTACGTCTAGGCATGTGCTGGGAACGTCTGAGAACATTATCAAAGTTGAGAAAGTTCTCAGCACTAAGAATGTTTGACAACGAATTACCACTAAATCTAGGCGTGTACTGAGAACGTTCTTAGCTCTGAAATATTCAGAGCTATCAGTATTACCACTAAGTTTTGGCGCTGTCAGTATTAACAATAAGTCTAATCGTGTCCTCTCACGTTCAATGCTCTCGATGAACGTCGGTGATTAACGGTCAAGGCCAATAGTTGGTCAACAGTCAACAATAGTGGTGGAGAAGTATTTTTGTTACTGTATAAATTTTTTGACTTACCTTGAGTCTGTATTTTTATGATTTGGGCCTGAATTATGTTGGATGTTACCTACACGTAAATTGCATGACAATAAGATTATGCTTCTTTAGCAGCATCCTTTTTACTTTCCGAAAGCTAATGCTTTTATGTTTTTGTTTTTTGAAATGAGCTAATGCTTTATTGGCTTTACCCAAAAGCAAAAACCTCCAAGAAGCAACCCTAAGGGTAGTCCATGCCATCTTTAGTTCTTTATGAGAGTAAAATAGAAACATACGTATGTGAAAATTTTGGGTGCCGCCTGCGTGGGTACCATGTCACCTGGCCAGTGTGGTGCCCGAACAACATATTCGGACCGTTCAAAAGTGTATTGAACGGTTCAGATCGAAACGCTTTTTCGATCTCCTCTCCCACCACTTCTCTCCTCTTTCTCTTTTCTTTTTCTCTCTCCAAATTTGAGCCGTCCAAAATCAAAATGGATGGCCCGTATGCGCTGAGAGGGCACCACGTAGTACCCGCTCGGTACTGAAAATCTTCTCCGTACGTCCGCATTATATATACCCAAAATCGTGCCTTATTTGTAATTGTGCTTGAAACAAAAAGTATAGAACCACATTAAGAAAATGCACGAACACTCATGACGCACACAATCGCAACGATGCGATCGAGCCCCAGGAGGTCTCCAAATGGGACGGAGAGAGTATTGACTTAAATCAGACAGCAGTTGCGCTCTAAACAATTTACAAATGTCGAATTTTGTCTTCTGCCAACGTAAAACTATATAGTAATAGCTATTGATGCGTTTATACCAAAAAATTAAAATAAATAGCTATAGATGTTTTTGTCTTCCACAAACGTAAACAGTATACACAACTGCAGATGCTCGATCAGGGTTGTGACTTTCGATCCTTGTTGAGAATCGGGAGTGGGCTCACAATGGTTCAAAACCAAACCAAGCCGGAGGATAGGAACTAGACCAGAGCTTGGTGACTTGATCTCCTCTCCCCTCCGCACTTTCTCTCTCCGCTTCGCACTTCAAGTACTATTACAGTTAAATCTGACCAATTGCAGAAGAATGAAATGCTATAGTATTAGTTTTGACAAATAAGAAAAGAAGGTTTTATTTACTAAAAAATGCATTTCACAACACCACTGGGGATGATATGAGCAATTACGAAATTACCTCTAATACTTCTAACTTAAGCTTTATGCCTTTATTATTCAGCAGTGCTTATTGATACATTAATTGCAAAGTGCAAACTAATACATTAAATCTGTCGCAAATCACTTTTGTACGAGACGATAAGATATTTTCTTATCGCGTCGTCCAAGAAGTTGGTACGGAGAATCCCGTCTCGTTCAAAACACCGGCGAACCCGATGGCGAACAATTCACCAGATTCAAAATTAATGCTGTTCCAGTAATTCTTGTTCTCTTCGAGATTGCCGCAGCAAGTTCCGGCGACGTTGCGGTTGTTTTTGCAGGTGATGGACGGGTGCATTTGATTAGAACTGTCGAACAACATATCACCAAGCCCTGCTGCTTCCATAAAATTAGGAAGCAGGATGTTTTCATTTCCTGTAGCCATAGAGTAGTCATCATGATCTGTGGAATTTCCCAAGCCCTGAAGCTGCAATAGTTCAATCTCCATTCTTTCCTTTTGATCATTTGGCATTTCCAAGTCAGCCCCTGCTTTCATAATCATGGCTTCACCTGTATTGGAAAATTATCCAGTGTTAACACTTTTGAACGGTACGTGAAATTGAAAGCAGTGGAGGATGCGGTAAAAATTAAGCGGTCGACGTGGACTCTTTGATCTCCAAATTAGACCATTGAATTAATTACTTCCAAATAAAATAGCACTGATTAATAACCTCCGAGAATTTGTTGATACCACATAGTGCGGAAAAAACAGGTACGTACCATATATAATTTTTTATACCAAGAAGTTTGATTTTTCAAGTCAATAATTAACATCCAAAAGCTTGATAAAAAAAAAAAAATTGCTGTCGCGGTATTTTTGACATTATGAGCCTAAGCTATTTTTTGGAGTTCTAAATGAAAAAGAATGACAAAAAAATGTAACATAATTATGTGTTATGTATAGCTCGATAGAGAGTAATCTTTTATGTTTTGATAACTTACGTTTCCGGGAACACTACAAAAAAAAGAGAGATTAATACTCACAAAAAAGTTGTTACTAAATTTTTTTTAGCTACACACTTCTATTGTGACAATTTTTTTTAGCTACACACTTCTATTGTGACAATTTTTTTTTGTCATTATCGCTCTTTTTATTATTATTATTATAGTGAAAATAGATATACACTACAAGAAAATGTGAATTTGGCTACACAACGAAATTAATGCATCGGCAAAAGTGTATATGGGTAGGCAAAGGTTTTCACCGATGAAAACTTTTGTGTCGGCAAGCTGTCAGCGTTGATATGTTGGGAAAGGGTTTCGCCGATGAGAATTTTGATTTGTCGGCAAAAGTATAGTTTCGGGAATGCAAGTTTACGTCGGCATATATAGTTTCAAAGAGTGTGACACTTTTGCCGACAAGATTTTTGCCTCGCCAAAAGTCAATTATAAAATAACTTACATTTGCTGCTAGCGCTGTTTTCGCATGCCCTATGTTTCCCGTGTTTCAAACTTAAGAGAACAAGTCTCCATATCGTGGGTCTACCAACTGCACCAGCTAACTCTTCATTAACAATGTTGCAATATTTAATATATATATCACCTACATATACAATACATATACACTTTTACACTAGGTATAGTATATGTACTCTTTTTATACTCCCTCCGTCCCAGTTTTTGTTAATTTGTCCAATTTCGACATACGTGCCTTTTAAAAAATTGTGTATAACTCACAATCTATAAAGTTTTACAAAAATTTGAAAATATTATAAATCCAAACATATAGACAAATTTGTAGGAGGTCCCAAATTGTGAAAAGTGACAAACAAATCGGGAAGGAGAGAGTATCTAAGTGTATGCGTTGATTTCTGGGAACATTAATTTGAATAAAAGCATTTAATGTAAATTGTAATAGATTTAGGGTTTAATTATAAATCACAACAACCAATTAATTAAATATAAATGACGATTGAGTAAGAAGAAATTATTTAAACATTAATTTCATTGAAAAAAATTAGGATCGTTACATGGTTAGGGTTTCCTAGATTTAATAAGTTAATCCAATTAGGTTTTATTTTCTAGGATTTTAGTTAATTAATCAACAAGTTTAACTAAAATTTTATTTTATCCCAAAAAAATTGGGTAAAAAATCCGGATCGTTATGATATACATACTTTATATTATATATATAATATATTGTATATATACATACAAATAACACAAACACAAACAATACATATACATATACAAAGACGGAATTACGTACTATGGGGCTCATGGGGGCCGTACTCTTTTCGTATTGCACTCTGTCCCACAAAGTTTTTTTTGTCCACAAACTTAGAACCTAAAAAAATGCATTTAAAAAAAATTTCAAACTCTCTTAACAAATTACTAGAAATCCATGTGTTTCTTTAAATTTTTGCAAAAAGTAAAAAGTTAACTTTTGCCGACACAAAGATGTCATCGCCGAAAGATTTATCTTTTTGGCGATGCACATTCTATCGCCCAAAGATCTCCTTAGGACTATCACTGACACAAAAATGTTGTCGCTAAAATATTGAACTTCTGCCGATGCACATTTTGTCAGAAAATGTTTCGCGGGAGAATATTTCCCGCCAACCTTACTTTTGCTGACAACATTGCCGATTCACTTACTTTCATCCCCAAAATATCTACATTTACCGACACAACTACTTATGCATCAGCAAAAAATGTATTGCGTTGGCAATTGAGTCGCCTTTGATGCATTTTCTTGTTGCGATAGAGGGCAATTCTTTATTTATGACATTACCTTTTTGTGAGAAGTTTAATGCGGATGTAAGAGGGTCAAGAGAATTGTTAGTGGCGGCAGAGGTACAGGCCGCAAAGTCATTATATTTTGGTGCTTTTAGCCATGATCCCTGCCAAGCAGTTAGAACATCCAGACATAGTGGTTGAAGTGGCAGAGGCGGCAGTGGTCCTGTTGTTGTCACTTCGTAAATGAACTGAGTTGAACCCGAGGAGCCGAGTTGTGTTTGGAAAGGGTTGGGGACTTGTAGCTTGGATTTCCGAACGAGTCGCGCTTCGGCTTCAAGCCGTGCACCCTCCCACTGAGCCATGTGGCTAAGGTTGGCGGCGTCCTTCAACTGGTTAGGACTAAGGGCGTGGCTCTTCTGTTTATGAGTCACTGGATCGATTCCCATCTTGGTTAACCTCTTTTTGAGGTGTGTGTTCCAATGGTTCTTGATCTCGTTATCGGTTCTCTTTGCTAAGTGAGCTGCTATGATTGACCATCTGAATCAAATTAACCAAATTAGTGACAAGTATGATAAAAGAAAATATGTTGTTTTAACACACAACTTCAGCAATCACACGACAGTGGCATAATTATGGTTATGGTAGCATGCATGAGATTTTTTATTATGTATATATATATATATATATATATAAAATGATGCACGCACAATATGCATTTTATTTGTATATATGAGCCTGTTTATTTGATCGAAAGTCATTATCAGATTGGACTATATATTCTGAGACCACTTTTAGTGTTTCCTTAAAATTATTAGTGTCCAAATTTAATGTCTATCGGGGTATATAAACTCACAAAGTTTACGATTTACAATATCCTGGAGGGTGTGGAGTTATTTGTGTCATCTCTATTTTCTGAATTCTCCAAAAGTCACTTGGCTTTTTGGGTTTTTTTTGTTTTGTCATTATTCAATTTTTTCCCCAGCATTTTTTTAGTTTTACCCAAAATTTTGTAGATTATTGGTTCGTCTTGACGGGAGGAATCGGCAAAAGTAAAAATTATGACCGAAACCCAATTGTTTTTTTGAAAAATCCAAGGAAAAGCCGAAAGATTGTACGCAAAACTAACAAACGCAATATATTTTTTTTTTTTGATTAAAGACAAAACAAAATGCGAAGTTATTTATTTATTTATTTTTTGTGTGTGGAAAACTCAGCCTTCTTGTTGAATCTACTTATCCTATAGAAGTGTATATAACCACTTCACTATTAATCCCGTTAAACTTTTTTCACTATGTACGTTGTATAACATCCATATTAGTTGTATACAAGTGTACTGTACCCTAATGATCATAGGGGTAAATTCTCGCTATAATTTTTGTCTTCAAATAAACGTCAAGATACTACGAGTTTTCACTTAAAATACCAAAAATATCATTTACAAAAATTACCACTAGTAGTTTCCACTAAAAATGTCAAAAATACCATTTAGATAGCAAAAGATACCACTTGTTTTCACTTTAAGTACTAAAAATACCATTAGATAACAAAATTAAGGAAAATCAATTGTCTGGATAGTGGATATTTTTGGGCTAAAATAAACAGTACCACGAACTCGCAATATTTCCTAAATGATGAGGGCTCTTTTTTTTTTTCTAACCAAAATAGATTTATTAATCTTTATAAATAATTACAAAAATTAAAAGGATCAATGACACACCGACATAAAACCACCGAAGACCTAATGGAAGGCAATACGCCAACTGGAAAATAAAAACCAATTACAACAGGGAAGACCACCATGAAAACACCAAAACCTAAAAGCAACAAATGAAAATCAAAACACTAGCTGTGTTTGGATTGTGTTTGGAAAAGTTTTTTGAAAAAGGGTAGGGGTAATAAGTGGAGAGAGATAGAGAGAGAAATATAAGAAGTAGGAGGAATCTAGGGAGAATTTTTTGAAAAATTCTTTTTGAGTTGAGAAGAGAACAAAGCATAAAACCATCAATACCAACCCAAACAAAACTGAAAAAGCAGCCTGAACCAACGCACAACAGTCCAACCAAGGGAACAGTCCAACCAAGGGCACAAAAGAGCTAAAACGAGTACTGCTATTGGTACCATCGGTAACATAGGGAAAATGCACCAATGGCCATTGGACGGTCGTCTCTGGCCACTGGACGGCCAATGACGGTCAATTCAAACCGTTCAAAAATTAAAAAAAAAAACCGAGTGGGCGCCTACGCAAGAATCAATGGCATTCGAGTGTGTAGGTATTTGATCCAAGCACCCATTTTTCATGTATATACACGTATATACATATATACACGAAAAAGGGGTGCTCGGATCAAGCACTCTACACATCTCTGATGCCCTTGATTCCCACATAAGTCCACTTGGTTTTTTTTTTAAAATTTTTGGACGGCTCGGATCGGCCGTCCCATGACCGGAGACAGCTATCCGATGGCGATCAGTGTATTTTCCCTATGGTACCAATATCATTTTCGCAAGTCTCGGAATTAAAACTCCAAGTAGAGGGCTTTTAATGCGACTCTGATGGCGATCAATGTTTGCTTTATGTGCTTCTGAAGTTCTGAACGAGGTACGTTCTGACACTGGTCGGCCGTGCATGTGGGTGTAAATATTGATTGTTTTGTCCAGAGAAAAGGGAAAATTCAGAAATTTTTTTTTTGGGTGAGAAATGCATTTAAATCCCAGAAAGCCTAGGATCACACCCTGCATTTCCACTCCTTTGTTATCTGTGTGTGTGGGCTCACTCCAAACCCCACAAAAATACAGAAAAATATTTATAAATTTTAAAATGTTTTTTATGGGATTCTATAAAAAATTAACTCAATCGCAAATTGGGCTGATTTTTTATCATGAAAAATATTCTCTTTCATGATATCACATGTTTCATTTCCATGGCGGCCAAAATTCTGAACCTTAGGGCGAATGGGAGTTATGCCTTGTCGTTACCTTCAGAATCGTGAAATTAGTCGAGTTGTACACAAGCTGACCCAAACATCTAATTATCAAAAAGAAAAAGTACCGTCTCCAGCACTCTTTATATTTTTTTTTTTGGTTTTTTTATTTCTATAGTCACCTGTTTCCGAGAAGAGCGTGGAGTTGGACGATGGTTTGTTCCTCTTGCAAACTGAAATTGCCTCTCTTGATATCAGGTCTCAGATAATTCGTCCATCTCAATCTGCAACTTTTTCCACATCTCTGGAGGCCTGTTTAACCAAAGAGTTAACCAAACCCACCAAAATCTCACTACCAAACTAGTACTCCTATTACTTTTGAGTATATTTATTGCGACAAATTAATTACTCACTCCATCCTATTTTCATTGTTCATTATTCTGTTTGTCTCTTTTATTTCTTTTACTTATATCTTATAGTGTGTATCTTGAAAATATAAAATATGAATTTTCTTTGATAGATCTCGATTAGTTCTATAATAAAATTTTTTTAAAATTATGAAAAACATTATAGATTGAAAGATATAAACAATTAAAAAATGACACGCAATTAAAAAATGAACAATGAAAATGGGATGGAAGGAATACGAATCATGGTGATCTATCATGTCATGTCCTGTCTGACTCTGGTAGAAGTTACTCAAATAGACTACAATACTGTATTGTCTTTGTTCTTACTACTAAAAGGTTTGACATAAGTGGAGCAACACAGGATTAAAAAGAAAATCTATGTTTGAGCGAATTGGTGAAAAGGTTTAAAGGAAATAACTGTGTTAACCTTGTTCCATATCACCCACTTGAGCCATGCTCTGGAGGATTGCTCAATCCTGGAAGCTTCTCTATTTTTTGTACTCCAATATTTATTCTCTCCGTTTCTAAATGATAGTTCACTTCAAAAAGGACATGCACTTTTTAGGTAAAAAAAATGAAATACTTTCTTTTGATTTTTTTTATTTCTCTTTGGAAATTAAAGATTAAAAAGATTAAAATGATCATGGGCGCGCAGACCGACATACGTCACCCATGAACTAAAATCAAAAGAAGGCAAGATGCCTACCAAAACACTACAAACAAAAATAAAAGAAGAAATGCCTGCTAAAAACAACCCAACGACAACCAAAATAAACGAAAGCCAAAAGAATAACCCCAAACCCAAAAGAAACAAACTGAAAGAATAAAATTGAAGACCAAGAGAACAAACCAAAACTGCCAAACCACGGAATTAAAATTCAAGAAAAAGAGAGGCACCATCCTCAAAGTCATCATCCTCCTCCGCAAAAACATCTTCCTCCAAGTCGTCAAGAGTATTGATCCAGTCCTCCATGAAATATTTTCATGCATTTAAATTTTTTAAAATTAAATTAAAGATCTTAATTAATATTTTAGTTTGATGTCTATAAATTTAAAATTTTATGCAAGAAAGTACTTTATATTTTCTTCAAAAATATCATGTCTTTTCGTACGGAACTATCATTGAGAAATGAAGTGAGTAGTTTTATATTGGATACCTCTAAAAATCTCACAACATGGGGAGCCCAGTGCCACCGGTTTGTGAACCAAGCAGAGGCTTTATCCCTTACCTTGCACGCTAAGCCTTAATTTTCTTAGTAATTTATAAGCAAGCACATACTTTTGGATTTTTTTTTCATGCATTAAAGAATTTACACAGCCCAAATTCTTTCTCAACCCTTTTATAAGAGCATCAGCTTCTTCTCAATATATAGAAATTGAACCAACCACCTCAGTGCATCTAAGTGTGTAGCTACATAACCATCGTACCAAGTGTCTCGGTTACCTAATTGACAGAGACGAAGCCAGAATTTTCGCGTAGGGGGCATGACTATATAATTTAATAATATCTTTTTCAATGCAACAATAGTATTTCTATACAGGATGACGTGGCAGAATTAGAAACCAATCATATTCACATGTTACCAGCTTTTGCGGGGAGAGCACGCCAGCTTCCATGGCCATGTTGGTCAATATAAGCCAAGAGCTTGTGGTCTTCTTCAGGTGTCCATGGCCCTTTCTTCAACCCCACCTTCGTCTCCATGCATGGTGACCTGCCCATCCTATAGAGAGAGAGAGAGAGAGAGAGAGAGAGAGAGAGAGAGAGAGAGAGAGAGAGAGAGAGAGAGAGAGAGAGAGAGAGAGAGAGAATGAATGAGAATGCGACAGTGGTATGTTTTTCTTGTTGGTTTTTTCTTTTATGTTAATAGGCTCAGTTTGAAAGGCACATTGCATTTTATAAATGTGGAAAATTGAATGGGATATATGGATGTAGTACATAATTTGTTAGGTCTTTATCTTTCCAGGACGTTGTAGCTTTAAATTTCCCACGAAAGGGGAGTTACGAGTTCTCTCAGTGAATTACTGCTGGTAGGGGTCCAAATTACGTGCTTGATGACTTCTGGTGTCTACCACTCTCTCTTCTCAACTCGCAATTCGTGGGAGGGCTAAGAGTTTTCTTTTGAAGATGTTATGAAGCTGGACGTCTTTAACGATTGATGTCTATAAGCTAGAGTTTTTGTTGCTGGTCTCGCCTTCCGATAAGGCTTGAAGTGCTGATTGTGGGCCTCTTTGCTCCTAAGGTCATTCAATTTCTATTGAATGTAATCTTTTTCCTCTTTCTTTTTCTTTCTTCCGGCGGCCTATTATGGTACCTCATCCTTTGTGGTACGTAATTGGTCTCCCCTCGATATATTCATTGTCGAGTTCTAATAAAATTTTGTTGCCTATAAAAAAAAAATGTAATCATGAGAGCTTCTCCAACG
Source organism: Rhododendron molle (assembly GCA_025413875.1). Taxonomy (NCBI): domain Eukaryota; kingdom Viridiplantae; phylum Streptophyta; class Magnoliopsida; order Ericales; family Ericaceae; genus Rhododendron; species Rhododendron molle. The sequence goes on from CM046399.1 coordinate 8,852,382, forward strand.
AAAGAGGTTAAAAGTAGAGATGTCAAATCTTTTTGTAGGCTTATATGGCAATTTAAATTGACTTATCAGAATTTGCATCTCTATATCATAATTTGCATCTCTAGAATAGCCACTCCAATTAATATGCCAAATTTTCTTATTAAGGTATATTTTCAATTGGATTTAGGTTTTGGGGAGTAAAGTATATATTATGACATATATCACATGTCAAATTTGAAATTTGACATGAGAGAGGAGATATTAAATTACACCCAAACAATTGACATATGGGTTGGAGTTGGTTCAAATGGCAATTCATTTACTTGGCAATATGTAGACACCCCAATCTGAACCTCCGAATAATCTTTAAGTTTCCCCGATGATAAAATAACGAAAAATATATCTTCGAGGCTTGGATTGTTGTTCCTTTGCTACTCGTTTGCTACTCCTTCTCTAACCTCAAGAAAATCCCTTTTCAACAATGTAGGGTGGCCCCCGGTTCAATTGCAAAGAGAAAAATGCGTTTGCTTAGTCAAAAATAACTTTTTTATGACACATTGAGAGTAAAATGGGCGCACATTTCAATGTATAAATGGCTTTGAGTGAAACTAATTGGGTTAGAAAGATGACTCAACAAGCTTTTCAACGCTTCGAGCCGCATCCAAATTCGAGTTCGGGAGTGTCCGGGGCGCCCTCGCGAAGTTTGGTGTGTTGAGCTGTCTACAGTACTGCGCGGCACTTTCAAAGCGTCGCGCGGCACTTCAGAAAAATTCAAAAAAATCACTCTGCTGCACGGGATTTCGATATGTCGCACGGCACTTCGAGTAAAGTTCTGACAGTCGCAGAAAGCTGTTGGCCTCGCCTGCAGAAGGAGCGCCTTTGCCAGAAAATGAGTTTAATTCGACCCAGAAGCCACCTCCCCTCCTCGTAGTGATCATCCTTGGCTCTCTTGCCTATAAATACACCCCCCTCTAATTGAGAAGCACCTCTTCAATTCTAGACAAAGTTACTCTGCCATTTTTTTTGGCTCTCACTCTCTCTCTAAAAATAGCCCCCTTTGATTCTCTCTCTACAACTCCTTATACCCATCACCACTATACACATCTCTCTCTCTCTCTACACCGATTTGCTCTCAAGTCTCTCAAACTCAATCCAAATCAACTTTCATTCCTCCACCTTCAAGCACATCCAAGTTTCGATCAAAAGGTATAAATCAATTTTCTTGGGCTAAACTTCGTTTTGGCCTTGAGGGAAGCAGATCGAGGCTCTTCTCGGTATTTCTATACCGAGTTTGGGTCTCAAAAGAACTTTACATTCAAAGTTTTTTTTTTCTTTTCATATTTCGGCTAATATTGCTTAAAGATTGATAGGCACGCGGTATCGTAGATATAAGTGTCTAAATAGGATAGTTTTAACACGTTGTTATCTAATTTATTCCCTATTTTCCACTTGATGCGTTGTTTTGATATATTTTTGCGTTTTTATTAATTTTCAGGAAAATAAGGTTGTTTTAGCGCCAAGATTAGATTGCAGAGACTTGAAGGCCGAGATGGAGCTAGAGAGCATGAGAGGCTGTGGAGACTAAGTGTTGGAGTAGAATTTGTAAGGAAGTGAACAGAGGCATGGCTAGAGCTACACCATTTTTGGTGTAGCACTACCTAGCACATTAAGGGTCAACGGTTAACAGAGAGGTCAACGGTCAAAATAGGAGATAAGGGGCTAGGTAGCGCTACACCATTTTTGGTGTAGCCCTACTGAGAGCTTATCTTGGTTTTGAAACGGCGGCGTTTTGAGTCGTATGCGGGTCCAATTCCGATTTATTTTAGGATTTTAATTGTAAATTAAAGGGGATTACTATAAATACCCCGTTATAACTCAGAATTAGGGGACGCTGTTATTACTTACGTTTTATTTTTCCGCTCTTAACTTTTGGCTGCTATTTTTCTAGGTTTTTAATTACAGATTCAAGTTTTAATTGAAGTTCTTCAGGTTTTCCAGCTTTAAATCCTTGTTCTTCGTCGGTAATCGAATCCGTTACTTCTCTGTAATCCTGTGATATCGTGTTTTTAGTTCTATTTCGATTGTTCGAAGCATGTTTAGATCTGGGATTTTATTTTCTGTTGTGTCAAACATGCGCGAGTAGTTTCCTAGGGTGCGGCCGCGGGACGGATGCATCCTGTGACTAGTTTAGCGAATGATTTGCCTCGGGTACGAATTAGTTTGTTTTTCCAACAATTTTGGGATACGAAAGAAAACCCCTTTCTAATAAACAAAATCCGGGTATCATCAGATTTCAAATGCGCATGGGAGCTGGTGACAGGTGGTGGGCATTTATTAGGAACCCCTTTATCCTTATTCTGAAATCAGCGAATTAAATAATTGTGTCCCGAGTAAACATTGGTTAGCCTAGTTGCAGACGTTGGGTTCCCACGGCTGTACTCTCTTTTAAATTCATAATTAATTAATTTTATCTAGTAGTCAGTAAATCAATCAATTGAACAAATGGTGGCTACCTAAGAGCCATGTTAAACTAGAATTCATCACTTTTAAGTCAAGCACCGTCCGTCCGTCTCTGTGGTTCGACTCCGGTACTTTCAGAATTATTGTGCTACACCGGTCGAGAGTCCTACGCTTGGAACGCGTTTTTAGTTTAAATTTATCAACACCCGGTCGGTTAAGCAAAGATCGTACCGATACATTCCAGATTCAAGTTTTATGTTAAAAGTCTTTTTTTTTTTTTTACTTTATGAGATCTTTCAACATTTCAAAAAACTTTTAACATTATTTTACATGATAAGATGAACAAAAGAGTTCCGTAAATCATTTTTTCAGATATTCGGAAAATATAAAAGACTATTTTGCGGACATATGGTTTGTTTTGTCATGTAAAAGCGAACTGAATCTGGAATGTGTAAACAGGTGTACCGCACGGTGGTTTAGTCACACCGTGCGGCTTATCCGGTCCGTCGCGCGGCACTTCACGTGATATTGGCAGTTTACTGTATTGTTGTTATTTCACTTTCTGTACATTGCTCATCCATTTCATACTGTACAGTGTGCACCCAAGCACGCCAATGTGTTATATCCCGTGTCCCTTTCCCGTATATGTTTTGAAATTAAGTTTTTCAAATGATATTAAATCCCCCATTTAAAATGTTTAGTAGAGACCGGTCTTTACCGGGCGAGCGGGGTGCTTTTTTAACAAAACCTTCCCCGCTCGTAACGTGGCTCCCGTATCCAAAATCTCAACGTTTTCGCTAGATCAAAATCTTTTCTTTTTCAAATCAAGCTTTCGATTTTCCGGATCATCCATCACGAAAATCCGGGTGGCGACTCTTCGAGCGCGCTTTGGGCACGGGAGCCCACACAATAGTTGTCATGCCATGTTATATTTGATCTTATTAGATTGTTAATTACTAACTCATCTAAAAGCTTAAGTTGTTAGAGTTAGAGAGGGGTAACTTTATTATTTATAATCTCGATCAACACACTCCTCATGTAGAGCTAGGCTCTCCTCCATAAGTAAGGTAAACAAGTGTAAATTTTAATCGTTAAATAGGTGGTGAGGTTTGAACATAGGATCACTGCTCTGATATCATATTAGATTGTTAACCACCAATTCATCTAAAAGCTTAAGTTGTTATGCGAGAGGCAACTTTATTATTTATAATCTCAACTAAGGCTGTAAATGAATTGGACGATCTCTAAACTATTTTAGGCTCGACTCAGTAAGGGTTCGTTCAAGTTCGATTCGTTTATTAAATGAACCAAACCTGAACCTCAATGTTAGGATTATTTGATAAATGAACCGAGCTTGAACCTTATAGTATTTGACTCGATTAGACTCGCGAATCTGTAGTTAGATATCATTAATAATTCTGTAGGGGTCTATATGCAAACATAAAAAATTTCGAAGTTATATATATATATATTTATACTTATTTTTCTCCTAAATTCTATATGACCAATGAGAGAATTTGGATTTGGTTGAGTTTAATGAGTCGAGCAGCATCAAACCCGAGCCCCTAACCTACTCCCGCCCTCTCCCTCCTCATCCTCCTAAGTCCTAACCATCTTCCTTCACAAACTCACCCGCAAGCAAACCATCTTCCTCGGCTTCGTCTACCGCGGCTCCCTCCCCACCACCAGCACCACTACCACTACAAACAAAGAAGAAATCGACGTCACGTCCATCCAAGCGGAGCGTGAATTCCATAACGAACTCTTCGCCGGCGAATCGAGTCCAACTATGTCCTCTCTGTCAAGGGCTTCTCCTCTGACCACAAGCACCGGGTCATGCTGCTCGTCTACGAGCTCATGAGCAAGACAACATCCATGAATGCTTGCTCCACAACTGCTGTGACCAGCCCGTGATCTTCTCTCTCTCTTCATTTTTTGGAAAAAGAAAAAGTAATCTTTTTCCTTTTGCAGTTTCAGATTTTGATTACTACTGGATTTATGAAGTTTGGATTCAGATCGGATTGAAGGTGTTTCGTATTCAGATCTTGTCGGATTTGAATTCAATCCAGTCCATTGACAGACCTACCTTTAAGAATACATAAAAATCTAGATCATACTTACCAAATTGAGCAAATAATTACGGAGGCCTTACTTACTCATAGCCGACTAAACTGATTTTTCACAACAATTTCAAAAAAATATTTTAAACAAATTTCACAACTCCAATAATTTATGTGAGATCTCGAGGCAAGTACGTTTCACGTAATGCGATGTGTTATTTTAGTGTACACCAAATGGTGTAGTTGCAGAAGTTTGCAATTTTTCTGTGGCCTTCTCCATGACGTAGAAGGCGGACTTCGGCAAAATGGTAATTAATAATTATAAAATGCTCCACGTGATTTCAAAAAGCCATCATTTCGTTTCCTTGCATTTAATGTACCTACTACGGCCATCGATCTTCAAAATTTTTATCATTATAAACCTTAAATATTACACCAAAAGTAAATACTACTCCAGTACCTTGAATTCATAATCATTTTGGTGGTTATGGCCAGTGGGTCTCTTACATCATCATCTTGAAATTCATAAAGTCGAATAAAACATTTAGGTGATTTTTAAAGTCGGATAATACATACTTGTCCTTTGTTTGATTCATAGAGCATTAAATTTACTGTAAGGGTAAAAATATTTATGATTGTCAATTGCATACGTTAAAACACATTCGTCCGTGTAATTGTGATTATTTGATTATTGAGTTATATTTTATTTATTTTTGTTTAGAGTGTCTGTTTAGGAAGTGAAAGAAAATCAATATTGTGTAATTGAGAGTGAGTGAATCGAGCTAAATTGGACTGGATTGATTGGGGTATCAATCGGAGATCAATCGAGGACTCTTGTCTAAATTATTGGCTGCTAGGGCATGAGACTAGTTGGCTACTATAAATATCTTCCTATAGTTGGCAACTAGGTTACTGACGATGTGTGGCAAAAAAAAAACCGGCTATATGCTTTAAAAGATTAAAGAACGAGAGATTGGAGCGGCCGGAAAAAAAAAAAAAACCTAATGTGGATTTGAAGTTCAAATAATCAATGTTTTTTTTTTTTTTTTTTTGCTTTGAATCTTGAAGTTCCAATCCAATTGATGGATCATTGACTATATATGATATCTCCTAAGAGGTTTCAACATCTTCTTCAACTTATTTGAGAAAAACGCTAAACAGAATTCCTAGGCAAGTTCAAGTCCTTTGGTGGATTTCGGAAGGCAAACGGAAGGCTTGTGGATTCAAGACAGTGGCGGTTAAGCATTCAGAGATGTGTACGTGGATTCGGCAAGAGTATATATGTTTAGGTTTATGGAGTTTAAACTTATCGTAAGAGTTCTTGTAACCTCGTGTTTAATAGTGTTTGATTTCTTCCCATGGTTTTTTCTTGTTTTAGGTTTTCCACGTATATCCTGCATTTATCTATTTAATTGTTTGCTTTCATTTGTGCGATTAATCTTGTTTTCAGTTGGTGGGTTGATTAATTAAACAGATTAAAAAAAAAAAAGCAAATCTCTAAACGTAGAGGATCTAGGATTTTCATTTACCACTGTACATGGTTTCTACAACATTATAGTAATAACTAATAACCAAGTTCATACCTCCATAATCGTGTGATTTTGTTTGGGTCTATATTTTTTGGTCCGATAACTTCCATTTGAATAGATATCTCTAGCTAATCAATCTCACAAATATAATCGACCTAATTACAACACAATATTAACTAGGCATATCCACCTATACGACCCGACCGATGACCATACCTGGCCCAACCGAAAAACAAGCATAACGGACGGTTCCGATCACCTTTGGTCAGTCGGGTGTCAGATGCACCTTATCATTTTTCAATCCGACCCGACCAGATCAACTGTTTACATATATAAGAAGAAAAACCCTAACATGGCCCATTCGGCCCACCATCGCTCCACGCACATGCTCCTAATTGATCAGACGACCCAAGAACCCTGAATCCTAATTGATCAGCTGACTTGACGTAGCGCAGCCTCCTTTTACAAAATTAGTTGCAAGAAGAGATCACGAACTTACTTATGTTAAAGATTATCTCTTTAAAACATAAACACAAATAGATATAAACTAGAGGTACTCTCTCTTCCAACACACAATAATGAGAAAACTCTCAAATTTTCTTTAATTCAATAACAACCACCTTCTGCCGTAGGGCTTACAATGATACTTATTGGGCAAAGAAACCCTAAATCAACTAGGAAACTAATAAACTTGCTAATCAAGCTTAATTAAAGAAATTACAAAAATTACTGAAAATAAAAAATTGAAAATAAACTGCAGAATCAAATACTAGTTGAATTAAGAAAAATGCTTAAACAAACGGCAACCAAAACGAAATTTCCTACTAGAAGTTATAAGCAAATCAATTATTTCCAAAAACGACAAAATCTGCAAATTGACCGACCGATCGATCTGATTATCCATCTGCAGTCAAAGGAAACCTTCTAACTTCTTTGAACGTAACGTGCGACTAGACAGATCGATCAGAGTATCAATCGGAAAGTTTATGCCAAAACGGAAAGATTCCTAATGGAATACTAATTTCAAAAATAATAAACTAATATTCTTATATTACTAGAATAATTAATTTATTGGTCGTCATCATTCTCTCAGGCTTGAGGAAACTCGTTCTCAAGTTTACATAATTGAATTCGCTGAAACTTATCCACATCAATCTTGTACTTCAAATTTATTTTCTCCAACATAAATTTCAAAGAAAATAGTCTTTAAAATTGAAAGGATAAATTTCTTGTTGTAGAAACAAAATTAATACGGTCTTCCTTTCAAAGTTGTCAAAAATTACTAAAAAAGAATCCACAAATTGATGACTATGATCAGCTTCAAGTACAGTGTGCTTCACGTCATCACAATCAACGCTTTTTGTGCCAGCTCCACTTGGCCATTTATCCATCACAACTTCTTCCACTTTATGAATGACAGTTTCCTCCTCATCCACGTACTCATAGAATTTCGGAGGTGACTCCTAATCAATTTCTGATTGAAACGTTGATGGATTATCGTCCAAAATATTTAATCGGACTCTTCCTCTAATACATTGTCGAGAAAGTCTCCTACGTCTCCTTCAACTAGTATTTCTATGACTTTTTTTCTCCTGCACCAACCTTTAATATTTTTTCTGGTGTCATACCTTCCTGAATCTCAGGAAAGTTGATCTTTAAACCAGATTTCCAAAGTTGATCTTCATACATCGTCGACTGATGGTTACCCGACAACAATTTGGTGATAGAAACACCATCCAAAAAATCTACCTCCATTTGAAGACTAGGTTTAAACAGTTGGGAGCGAGGCAATCTCCCAACATCTAGAGCCACGAGGCATTGTATAACAGATGCAACCCTTCGCTCTAGTCGTTGAAATCTTTCCTCCGCTCGAGCATCTCGAGCAGCATCATCTTGCTTATAAACTTCATCAACATAAGCTGTACGACCTCCTCTTCCACCTTGACCTCCAACACGTCCTCCGACCACAATCAGAATTGGAACGAGAGCTTTGATACCAACTGATGCAGCGCAACCTCCTTAAATAGAAAGATTATCAATCGGGAAGCTTATGCCAAAACAGAAAGATTCCTAATGCAATACTAATTTCAAAAATAATAAACTAATATTCTTATGTTACTAAAATAAATAATTTATCGGCCGTCATCACGACCCAAGAACCCCAATCGATCACCCAACGCCTCGATCTCTCTCTTTCTCTCGATCGACTCACCCCTTATCCTCTCTCAAAGCCTTCGGTGATCGACTCAGTGACTCCAGATATATGGTTCATTTATCAGATACTATTTTCAATGCTCCAATTTGGTATGTAGTTGAGTTCGTTTAGCTTATCATTGTTTTGATCGGGAAGAAAATTTTATGTGATCACTTAATAAGATACATGGGGGAAGGATTAGCCAAACATCATGGTTTATTACAAGGTTATTTTAAGCTCATTTACAATGACCTTTAATGGTGCTAGTTATGTATTAGCTTTGTAGTTATGAACTTAGGGTATCCACAATGCTATAATCAAAAATTAATAACTAAAAGTTGTCACATCAGTTTTTAATTATTTATTTAAGAGATTGCGCAGGTTAGCAATGTAGATGTCTATAATGGCATAATCAAAGTTGGATAACCAAAATTTGTTACATTACCTTTTCAAACCTGAAAAATTAAAAATTGTTAACAGTAGAAAATTGTTTTTCTAAAAATAGTTTTAAAACTAATAAAAACTATTTACTAGAAATAGAAAATACTTTTTGAAACTTTTTTTTGGGAAAAAACTACTCCCTCCATCCACCTTTATTGGTCCATTTTGGAAATTCGTGTCATTTTAAAACCATTTTATCTTCCATTTTATAATGTTTTTCATAATTTTGAAAACATAGACTAATAAAACTAAATGAAATCTATTAAACAAGATCTATATTGCATATTTTTTGAAGTCACTGTTGGAAGATATGAATATTTGAAAATGACACAAATTCTCAAAAGGGACTAACAAACACGGACGGAGGGAGTATTTTTTAAAAACTGTTTCTAAAAAAAAACCAAATTTTTAGTAAAATATTTTTTTTCAAAAATATTGCTCGAAAAGAAAGATAGAGAGAAAAAGGGAAGAGAGATAGAACATTTTTGTATAATGATTGGTCTATTAAATTTGGTTATTATCAAAGGAAATTGATTTTATCACTCCAAAAATTGATGGAGTGGCTCCAAAACAACGTTGTTTCGTGTATCAACACAGTTCAATTATCCCCTCCATCAATTTTTAGAGTGCCAAAATCACAATCCATTGTCAAAAGGTTGCTAGTTTTGGTTATCCAAAGTCCAAAATTTGATTATTTATAAGGAGGTTGTTAAATTTGATTATAGCATTGTGAGTTGTATTTTGCACCAATATTGTTAACTTTAAAAAGTTTTTTACTTTTGATTATAGCATTATGGATACTCTTATGCATGACTGTGTACGTGCGATATGCACATAACTTAACGGTTAGTTTGACAATAATGAAAAAGCTAAAATATTTCGTCTAAAGGCAAGTTTTTTTCTCTCACTCTTTTTTCGACCAAAAGTAGATGTTGCCAAATTTCCTCCATGGCTCCATCATCCTCTCATCTCAAATCATTCGAGACACTCTTAGTCAAACATTCCAAAACAAAGCCAATTTATTTGGGCCCAAATGTAGGCCCATGTTTTTGAAAGCAAGGCCCAACATTACTAGCTATGCAGGCTGCGAAATGGCACTTGACGGTATCATACTATGTTTTAGGTATCATGCATGTGACAATCACAGTGTAGAAAATGTGGACACTGTCACATGATTTTATTGTTAAAAATGACCCAAAACTTAGGGCATTAAAACATATTTGAACAAGGCCGGCCCAGCAAAACTTAGGGCTGTTTTGGCTGAAAAAGAGTTTGGATTAATTACTCAACTGTGAATTAAATGTGCACAAAAGCCCATAGATCTATCTCTAGCTCCTAAACTCTCACAAATTGTCAGATTTTTCCTACTCTCACCCCAATATATACTCACGTTCATCACATCTCTCAAAAGCCACACAACACCCATGCTCTCTCTGAGTATTCAACTACGTAGTCTAGCAAGGTTGTGAGCAATCAAAACACCCAGAGATAGAGTGCTGAAACTCTCCAAACCAAAGAAGTTCTTCACGGTTCAATGGTTTTCCACATTTACTCTATAAAGACGTGGAAACCAAGATACAAGTTACATACTTAGGGGCTGTTTGATGAAACTGAAACTGAAAGTTGAAGAATTAAGCACTGAAAACTGAATGCTGAATTTTTTAAGTTGAAAAATTGTTTGATAGATATATGAAGCACTGAAATAAAAAAAAATGATGAATTAATTTTAATTTCGATTCTCTCTTAAATTACTAATGATCACAATGTACTTATGGTAATGGTGGAGTGGTGATTGCGGTGGTGGGTTGGTGGTGATAGCGGAGGTGGAGTGGTGAGGGTGGGGATCTAGTGGGAGTGGGAGTGGTGGTGGTGGTGTAATGGTGGGGGTGGCGGTGGAGTGACGGTGGTGTAATGGCGGCAATGAGTGGTGGTGGTGGAGTTGTAGTTGTGCAATAGCAGCGTTGTGGTGGCGGCAGCGTGGTAGTGGTGGTGGTGGGGTGGAGTGGTGGTTGTGGTGGTGGTGGTCGTGCAATGGAGGCGGTGGCGTAATAGTGGTGGTGGTGGTGGGCTGGTGTGGTGGTGGAGGTAGTGGTAATGGAGTGATTGTAGGAGTGTTTGTGGTGATGGTATGGCGGTTGAATACAAATACATAAAAATTCAGCCAGAATTAAGTAGCTTAAAGCTACTTAATTTTTTTTAAAAACTTTTTAGCCTACATTTTAAGTAGCACTTAATTTGTTAAATAATGTAAAATATGGTTATCAAATCTACTCAATCACTTATTACTTAATTGATTCAGTTTTAAGTACTGAATTTAGATTATCAAACAACCCCTAAGCGGAGATCAAGGTGGTATGTTCATATAGCCTCTTGGCTAATGCTTGACCGACCGGGTGTTGATAAATTTAAACTAAAAACGCGTCCCAAGCGTAGGACTCTCGACCGGTATAGCACAATAATTCTGGAAGTACCGGAGTCGAACCACAGAGACGGACGGACGGTGCTTGACTTAAAAGTGATGAATTCTAGTTTAAACTGGCTCTCGGGTAGCCACCCATTGTTCAATTGATTGATTTACCGGCTACTAGATAACAATAATTAACTATAAATTTAAAAAAGAGTACAGCCGTGAGAACCCAGCGTCTGCAACTAGCCCAACCAATATTCACTCGGGACACAATTATTCAATTCACTGATTTCAGAATAAAGAAGGGGTTCCTAATAAATGCCTACCACTTGTCACCTGCTCTCATGCGCATTTAGGTATCTGATGATGCCTGGGTTTTGTTTATTAGAAGGGGATTTTCTTTCGTATCCCAAAATTATTGGAAAAACAAATTAATTCGTACCCGAGGTGAATCATTGATTAAACTAGTCACAGGACGCCTTCGTCCCGCGGCCGCACCCTAGGAAACTACTCGCGCATGCTTGAAATAACAGAAAATAAAAGCCTAGATCGAAACATGATCATCTATTGCAGAAAAAACGAAAAATAAAAGACAGATCCACGCAGAAGAGAGAACAATAAACAACTTTAATTAACGAAGAAACTCTTAAACGTTACCAGAATCCAAGCGATTGAAGGAAATAGTGCAGAAAACTTAAGAGCTGAAAAAAAAAAAACATTAAGTCTAAAAGCTGCTACGTAACAGTCTGGAATGAAAATCTAACCTAATTCTAAGTTAAAACGAGGTATTTATATTAATCCCCCTCAAAAACAATTAAAATCCTAATATTAATCGGAACTCGAACCGACATAACCCAAAACGCTGACGTTTCAAATGCCACTAGTGCCCTCGGTAGCGCTACACCAAATATGGTGTAGCGCGCGCGAGCCCTTAATGGCGTTGACCATGCTGACTAGCCCCTTTTGCCGTTGACCCCTAATGCCATTTGTAGCACTACACCAAAAATGGTGTAGCGCACGCGAATCCACTGACCATTTTGTGCGCCATGCTATGCCACTTTTGAGCGCGATACCCTTTCTCTTGTAGCGCTCACCAAACCACTGATCACTTCCACACGAATTCTAGCTCCAACACTTAGTCTTCACGGCCCTCCTTGCTCTCGAACTCCATCTCGGCTTTCCAGGACACCTCGTATTAGTGCCAAAACATCTCAATTCCCTATAAATTTAGCAAAAACACAAAATCCAACCACGTGCACGCATTAAATGGAAAATGAGAATTAAAGGCACGTCTAATGCGCTAAATCCCCCTACTTAGGCGCTTAAATTCACGAATTCCACGCGCCTATCAGCTAACCTTTTTTTTTTTTTTTTTTTGAAATTGATTTTGTCACTCCCTTTCTATCACAAAATAAATCATGTAATTAAAGACACAAAGGGGAATAACATTAACAAAAAGGGAGTAGCAAAATCACTACCCTTTTTTTCACATTTTTTCTTTGTTTTCTATTGTTCCACTACAACAAACATGTAAAAGTTGACAAAAAAATTTCGTCTCAAAAGGTCAGATTTTCTCGCCAAATAGATTGGCGATGAAAAAATTCGTCGCCCAAATTCGTCTGCGAAGGTTGGTCGCAGAAGAATATTCGTCGCCAATTATTTCTTTTGGCCCAATTGTTACATTTAGATTTCGTCGCCAAAAAAAAGGGGGTAAACTATAGTTAACCCCTCTAACTAAGTCTTGCGTGCACTTTGCTCCCTCTAACTTTTTTTTTGGGCACTTAACCCCCTTTAACTAACTAAAATTCAAACGGTTATAACTTCAAACGGTCATAATTTCTTCGTCCGAAATCGAAAATATGCAAATTATATATCAATTTCGAGGTCTTGGAGTCAGCTTTCTAATAACACCAAAATCACATCACGATTCAAAACACACAGAAAGTTATAATCAAAAGAGTAAGGGCTGGTGTCATTAGAAAGCTGACTTCAAGACCTCGTAATCGATATATAATTTGCAAGTTTTCGATTTCGGACAAAGAAGTTATGACCGTTTGAAATTATGACCGTTTGAATTTCAGTTAGTTAGAGGGGGTTGAGTGCCAAAAAAAAAAAGTTAGAGGGGGCAAAGTACACACAAGACTTAGTTAGAGGAGGTTAACTCTAATTTACCCAAAAAGAAAATTTCGTCACTATTGCCGATTTCATATGGAAAAAAATTCTCACTCCTTACCCCTCCTGGGTTTCTAACCTTGGCCTTTTTGATCAACCAAACCCATGCACGCACACATCCGACCAATTGCTCTAGATATACATTTCATACTAGATTGGGAATATTTAATCGATAAAGATATGAGGACCGACGGTCCCCGGACCGAAATCGTACCGACGGCCTCGGTCGGCCGTCTCCGGCCACCAGACGGCCGATCCGAACCGTCCAAAAATTCTATAAAAAAAACCGAGGGGGCCTACGCGAGAATCAACGGTATCCGAAGTGTGTAGGGTGCTTACCCTACACACTTCGGATACCGTTGATTCTCGCCCTTACCCTACACACTTCAGATACCGTTGATTCTCGCGTAGGCCCCCTCGGTTTTTTTATAGAATTTTTGGACGGTTCGGATCGGCCGTCTGGTGGCCGGAGACGGCCGACCGAGGCCGTCGGTACGATTTCGGTCCGGAGACCGTCGGTCCCAATAGCATTAATTTAATATATAACATATATGATCGATATTTATTTTTAGTATTTTTTTTATTTCAGTACTATCAAATGTGACAATAAGAGGAGATCTATTATTCTTTTATTTGTTAAATTTTTAATTAACTATAAAACATAAAAAAATAGTATTGGTCCATGACTGCTCGACCGATTTCTAGACCTAAAATAATGGGTTGCCCCAAGCGTAGGATTGAGACCGATGTAGTACAATATCCGGTAAGATCGGAGTCGAATCCACTAAGGACGGTGAAATGTGTGCTGTGGAATCTCGAATTGTAGTCTTAAAATTAGCTCTTAGGTAGCAACCCTAAGAATTTGTAATCATTATATTACAGATTTCACTTGATTTAAATTGCGGACTTGCGTCTTTTGTGTTTGGCCTATGACTTACATTCGTCTTCAAGGGAGATATCTAGGGTTTGTTTTTTGGTTTATTGAATTTTTTTGGACATACATGATGGATTCATTGTGTGCAAAATTCATCATCATTATTATAAATTAATCATATTTGTTATGAATTCATCATATTTGAGTAGGACATATTCAATTATTCAATACGTGTATCATAAATTTTGTGTTTTATATTTTATGACAAATTTATTGCAAGCGACATTAGTTAGATTATATGATGAATTTGATATTTTATTAGATACGATAAATTTTTCATAAAAGCAAAACAAAATTATAACAATTTTGTCATAATAGATAATTCAAGAGTAGCAATTTGGATCAAAGGCAAATACGCTATTAAGGATTACTCTGTGGATGATTTTAGATGTAATCTTGATGCAATCAGAAGAGTGAGTATTTGAATTTGGGTTTTGGATAGGGTTGTGGGGATTTGTTCTTGGTTAGGTCAGGTTTGGGTTTTTAGGCGTGTGGATGCCTGGGTTTCTTGGTTTTTTTTTTTTATGTTAAGACTGTTTTGGGTGTCCCATGAATCCCCTTGTCTGTGTTGGGCATTTGGGTGGTTAATTTGGTGTCTTCTGTTGGTTTAGGTTGTCTTGTTTTGTCTTTTGATATTTTATGTCTTTGTGTCTTGAGCAGGTGGTGGTCTTGTATTAGTGGGGTGCTATATGTTGTTTGGGGATGGTTAGAAGTTGGGGTGTTTTTCTCTGTTGGGGTGCTTTCTGTCCAAGATGTCTTTATTAGGTATTTATTCTGTTTTTTCTGTTTTGAGTCTATCTTGGTAGGGATTGTCCCCTGTTGGAAGTGGCCAAATTTTAAGAGTCTCTGAAATCATGCTATGAGGTCATTACTTGACCTCGGATCATGGTAATCGGTTGTTGAGGCTTGAAGCGGATGCTCTTATCAACTCCAACTCTTTGGAGGGCTAAGAGTCTTACTTTGGTAATGCTATATTGTCTAAAGGTTTAATGTGTCGATGAGATCTGATGATGCTACACTTGTCAACTCCAAATCTCTGGAGGGCTAAGAGCTATTGAATTTTCTGATAGATGAGAGATGGTGATGTGATCCGGTGTTGCTGCTCTTTTCAACTCCAAATATCTGGAGGGTTAAGAGCTATTGAATTTCTGATAGATGAGATGTTGTTTTCTGCGGCTATCTCTGATATTATGGAAATCTACTGCTTTGAACTGATGCTGCACTTTTGTTTCAATTTCAATCCTATTGGAAGACTATGAGAGGTCTAGGGATAGAATAACTCTTTCAACTCCATTCCAGAGGAGGGCTAAGAGTTGATTGAAAGAGATCAGAACTTACTTAAGGTCTGATTGATGCAACCTTGATCCTAGGAAGTTTAAGAATGGAGGGAATCTCTTTTCAACTCCCAATTCGGGAGGGCTAAGAGTTTTGAAGGTTATTGCTTTATTAGCTAGTCTTACAGTTTCTCCAGGTGTGCTTCTGAAGGTGTGTTCATAATACTTCATATGCTAGTACTATAGATGTTCTAGTTGTGCTGCTGCTGAAGGATTTCTACACCCACTGTGAATGGTTGTCGCTTCAATGCTAAAGTTGCTGTCTGATTGAAGGTCCCCCAAAAGCCGGTTTCATCCTTTAGTTTTCATGATGTTAGGAGCTGAGAATTGATTAAAGGTGTGTGATGTGCCGGGTTGTGTTTGGCTCCACTTCTGTAGTGGTTTTTTCAATTCCTCATTGATTTCTCTTCTTTTATTTTCCTCTTTCCTTCCTGTGGCCATCTCTTTGATTCAAGTCCTTCTTGTATCAGGAGTTTGGCCTCCTCGATGTACCCTTTGTCGAGTAATAATAATTTTGCTGCCTATAAAAAATTAGATAAATTCATCATCTATGCTAAATTTATCACATTTGATAAATTTATTATTTTTTTGATAGGTAATAAAATTTTATTAAAACTCGACAAATGGTACATCGAGGCAAGACCCCAAACGAACCATAGAGAAAGAGGTACCGAAAGAGATCTACAAAAAAGAAAAGAGAGAAAAAGATTACATTCAATAAAGATTGAATGAGCCCAATGTTACATCGGCCCAAAATATCAATCCAGTAGAAACAAACTCAGTGTAACAGCATGAGAGCATTCAGTTCCAAAATAACCATGAGAGAACACCCCTAATTCTCTTAGCCCTCCTAGTCTCCTACTATTAGGAGTTGAAAATAGATGACCAAAAGCCGCCTTCGATAAATTTATTGTTGTTGCATAATGGTAAGTTCATTGAACATATAACAATTGTATCATAAATTGCCGTATTTGTATTCAACAAGTTAATTCTGTTTTTTATATAGTTTGATAGTTTTATGGTTTTGCATTTAGTTGTAATTTTTGTTTTGAGATTTTAAGGGAATGAAAATTAGAGAGAGAAGATTAGGAGAGAGAAATAATTTAAAAAGATTAGGTGAGAGAAAGGTTTGAAAGATTGGAGAGAAAATTGAGATAATTAGAAAAGATAAGGAAATAGGAAGATTTGGAAAATTAGGAGAGAGAAAGGGTAATTTAGGATTTATTTGAATTTGAGGATAAAAAGATAAGTTTTCAAACCCACTAGGATGTCGACTTAAGTATTTATATAGGATAAGACCCGTATTTAAGTTCTTAATTTTGAAGTATCAACCCGACAGATCATGCACGGCAATTTACCCTAACACGTTATCTAGGACTAGCAACGAGGATATCTATCTATCTATATCCTATGCAAATATGAAATATAGCGGGGGCTCCAAATACTCCAAACTCCTAATTCAATTCTTACAATTTTGATTTTTTTTTTATAAAGAAATTTGAAGTGTCGACCCGACAGATCATGCATGGCAATTTACCCTAACAGGTTATCTAGGACTAGCAACTAGGATATCTATCTATCTATCAATATTCTATGCAAATATGAAATATAGTGGGGGCTTCAAATATTCCAAACTCGTAATTCTCAATTCTTACAATTTAGATTTTTTTTAAAAGAAATTTGAGAGAGAGAGAGAGAGAGAGAGAGAGAGAGAGAGAGAGAGAGAGAGAGACGTGGGGTTGGGATTTGGAGAAGCAAGAGAGAGAGAAAAGTTGGGTATGGGGTGTGATAGGGGAGCTAGAGAGAGAGATTTTAGGGATATTGTAAATTGAGTTTTATTAGATAAAGAATCATAAATAAAAGGGTAACTTAAATAGAGGTCCTTCCCTATATAAATACTTAAGTTCTCATTCTAGTGGGTTTAAAAACTTATCTTTTCATTCTCAAATTCAAATAAATCCTAAACTACCCTTTCTATCTCTTAATCTTCTCTCTCCAATTTCCTTTTACCCAAAATCTAAAAACAACATTTAAAAATAAAACTAAAATTCTACCAAACTTGAAAATGAATATTCATAAACAAGAACGTATATCCGTACAATGACAATAATTCATAATCATGGCATATTTCTATAAAAAAATCATCATAAATTTTCACGATATATTACTTGAAATCCTCCATGAATTTGTCATGAATACGTATCATAAAATTGTCTCTACGAAACTACATTAAACTAAAATCATGACAAAATTTGGAGAAATTGAAGCACTCATACTGAAAATCATGACAAAATTTATGAAATCACCATGAAACAAAAAATATCACAAATACGTATCGTAAAATTGTGCCAACAAAACTACAAACCGAAATAATACAAAATTTGGAGAAACCGAAACATACATACCGAAATCATGACAAAATTTGTAAAAATCACCATAAAACATAAAAAATAATGAACACGTATCGTAAAATCGTCCTGACGAAACTACAATAACAAAAATCATGACAAAATTGGAAGAAATTGAAACACATACACCGAAATCATGACAAAAAAAGTGACTTATTCGCCGCTCTTCGAAATGGTGGGTGTGATGCTCCAGAGAAGAACCAGGAGCACTCACGACGGAGGTAATTAATGACAGAGTAGTTTTCATCCTGAAAATTAAAATATTAATACACAATATCTATATTAAGATATAATTAGGGGTATAATAGGAAACGATGCATTTTCAGGATGAGAAGTTAAGTATTTAAAACTTCTAGAGGATGGACACCTAAATAAGTTTAGTGAGTAGTATGTGTATTTAATTTCCTCCAAAATTAAATACTTTAGCCCATTCTCACAAATATTGGGCCCTTCACTTGCTATAGTATGCCAACAGTATCCGTGGTTTTAATATGCCAAGATCCCGTAGGACCCATGGTTTGAAAATATTTAATGGGCCAAGAAAATATTTATTGGGCCCGATTAATTTTAACTTGATCCGATCACGGGCTAAAAGTGTTGGAGGCTTAATTGTCTAAAAAAGATTCGAAGGCCCATGGTTGGAAATGATTATTTGTGAGATTATGAAAAAAACCCATGCAAATGAGAAGTGGGCCCATGAAATTGGTGTGTTTATTGGCCATTTTGTGGTCAAATGGTCCTTAAATTCCTCATGTCCATGAAATGGGAAAGACAACGTGGCCCATTATCCTCGTTAACTGCCCACGATCGAGAAATGTTGAAGAATCATTTGACCACATGGGACTTGTGGGCTCCCGCGCCCGGAAAAAGGCGCAAGCCCGAAGAGTCGCCACCCGGATTTTTGAGATGGATGATCCGAGAAATCGAGAGCTTGATTTGAAAAAGGCTTTTGATCTAGCGAAAACGTCGAGATGTTGGGTTCGGGAGCCACATTACGAATGAGGAAGGTTTTTCTTTAAAAAGCACCCCATTCGCCCGGTAAGACCGGTCTCTACTTGATGTTTTAAAAAGGGGGAGAATCTTCAATATTATTTGGAATATCAAACTCTTTAATAAAGCACGTAACGGGAAAGGGACATGGGAAATATATCACATTGACGTGCAAGAGGTGCTATCTGTACAGTCGTGATAAAATGACATGAATAAATGGAAGTAAATAACATTCAATAGACTGTCTGGACCTCAGAATACCGCTCACGGCACCCTGAGATGCCGTGCGAGGCATCTCAATATGCCGTGCGTGGCACCTGCTCTGCTGTCAGACTGTTGGGCCTCAGAATACCGATCACGGCACTCTGAGATGCCGTGCGAGGCATCTCAACGTGCCGTACGTGGCACCTGCTCTGCTGTCAGACAGTTACAGTCTTTTAAAACATCATCTAGCTCACTAGTTTCTTAGTAGATCTTTTGAAAACTCACGAGTAGCCTCACGGCGGTCAGATCATCCCAAGAACGTCATTATCCTTCTCAAAACGTAGTTTTAAAGTAGTTTTCAACGTTTTTGATCACTTGGGATGATCTTGAAAAGATTTTAGAAGAGCCGGAACATGGCTTGTAGATATGGTCTTATTTTAAGAGCTACAGAAACAGTAAACAGCAAAAACAGGTAACCACAGCAGAGGAAAACTCAGATCCAGTCAGTCTGTTCACAATAGCACTAGTGTGCATCATGCCGTGCGCTGAGAGTCAAGGTGCCGTGCGTCTGATCAACAGCATCGCGCGTTCTCAACCTCAAAGACAGTGTTGGTTTTATTTTATGAAAATAGGTTTTGAGTCGGGATCTAACCAAAATGGATTAGATCTGCTGACAGAAGGTCCCCTCAGGACGAACGGAATCTAGTCCGAGGAAACTAGTTTATACCTTTGGTTTCGAGCTTGATCAAGGATCGTGGATGCAAGGATGTGGATGGATCGTCACGGATGTGGATGGGGGAGGTTAAATGAGACAAAGGGAGTATGGGTGTGAGTGAAGGTTAGGTGTTTTAGGTGATGAGGTCTTGAAGTTAATGAGTGATCAACCTCAATGATGAGAAGGGAGTGAGTGAAAGCTCTTAAAGAATGTCTTTTGGGAATGACATCCTTTAAGACTTGAAAATGGAAGTGGTAATGGAAAGGGGGTTTGAGAACTTAGAGAGAGAAAGTAGAGTGAGAGAGCCAAGAGAAAGGCAAGAGAAAGGACTCAAAAGAAGGGCTAAGAGGGGCCCCTTTCCCTTGAGTGGAGGGGTTAATTTATAGGCAAATGGCCAAGGATTTTGAATTCAAATGGTGGAGGTGTTTTAGGCGGGCCGTAAGTGCATTTTCTGAGTGAGCCATCACCGTGGGCTCACACCGTGTGGCCGACTTTTCCGAGCCACCAGGCTTTGCTCAAGGTGCCGTATGGCGGTTCAGATGGACACGGCTACCCTTGAATTTCAGGGTGCCGTGTGCTCCAATCCAGCCTCGCACGGCACCTCTTCCTTCAGTCCAGGGCTTTTTTGGGCATTTGTTGGGCTTTTATCTGGGCTTTTCAGGTTTTTGGTTCTCTTTGGGTTTAAGGAGATCCTTTTTCAAGCTCGCGAAGGTATCGTTTCCTCTATTTCATCATCGGGGTGGACAAAGGCTTTCCGAGGTCCGGATTGGGGTATCTACAGGACTTCTGGACATGTGGCAACCCATGGAGAAGCAATTACCCCATGTTTTCTTTTTTGCCACGTAAAAGAAGGTGGGCACAAGGTTATTTATTTTTTTTAAAAAAAAGGCTATTTGATTTGTCAAAATGGCCCATTACCTTTTGGTAACCACCCATGATCAGAGAAGAACATGTGCAGTATTCTGATAACTTCCCGTAACCGTTGCATCATTGATGGAAAATTGGGAGATCATGGGACACGTGGCGACGCAAGAGCAAGGCTGGAAAATCCTCATGCATGCAAAAAACCGTGGATGCTTTAGCCTATAAATACTAGTTTGCAAGAAGAAAAAAGGGTTCCCACACCAATCAAGCTTAACGCTTACAATCAAAAGCCTTCCCTGCGACGCAATTATCTCTACTCCCTCACCTACACTCGATTATTTCACCAAATAACTCGAGCTTCTATCTCTCTTGTACCTCCAACTTTATTATTACGATGTAATAAAGTTATTCATATCTCTCTTGTATCCCCAATTTTATTATTACGACATAATAAAATTATTCTACGATATTCTCTATTTTTTCTCACACGGTTGGAAAATTTTAAGTCCATTTCGTTGTGGCAAACCACGAACCTCTTTGTGGCCTCACCCTTTGGGTCACACGCAGTCGCAATACATACGAAGTCAGATCGAGGCGCTCACGCCTTTCATACGTTGGACGCCGACAAGTCCTGGCACGCCCGCGCTCAGTCCTTGAGCCATTTCCGAGCCAAACATCTTTTTGGCACGCCTGGTGGGACCCCAATCGTTTCAAGGGGTATCACACCGATTCATCAGCATGTCAATTCAATACGTTGAATTGGATGTTGAAATTCGGCGTCTTAATGAAGAAATTCGTTGGCACGATGATAAAGTCGACGAGCTTGAAGATGAAATCTACCGTCTCGACCTAGAGAGACTCCGACTCAATCATATGGAGGATGGGTATATCGACACACAAAACTTCTACATTGATGCAATTCGAAGGCTTGAAGATGAAGTTGACAAGCTTGAAGTTGAGGATCGCCAATTACGGTATGAGGTAAACCATCTCTTTAGTGCTAAGTCACATGGCTATTCACATATCATGTCTTCAGACCTGCCCGAACAGCATGAATTCCAAAATGGTGGGCTTGATGATCCTCCGGCTCAGACCTTTAGGGGTGCTCAGACCTTTAGGGGTCATGTTGAAGAAAATATGGGCACTCAGTCCTATACCGTTGCATCCAACGAGGAGCTCTCACAGGAGTTTGTAGATCCCTTGCATGCATCTTTGCGCGAGATTGAAGAATTGATAATCAACTCCAAAAAGGCCCTTGAGGACTCCAACAAGGCCTTTGAGGACTCTGACAAGGCCATTGAAAAATTAAGGGCTAATCTCAAAGATAAGGGGTCAACTCCTATCCCACAACGAATATCACAATTTAGCACTTTAGGCCAAACTTCAGGCCTGAATGCCTTTAAGCAAGCTTCTAACAGGCACTCCAGGCCTCCAGGATTCTCTCAGCCCTTAGCTTCCAAAAGCCCTACACTCGGGGGGCAAGGAGGCCAAGGAACTGGACTCGGGGGGCAAAGGTCTCAACAAGCTTCCAGTAAGCACACCAGGTCGCCATGCTTCTCTCAGTCCTTAACTTCTGAAAGTCTTGCACTCGGGGGGCAAAGTTTTCAGCTCAGTCCTTTGAGGATTCCTGAACAGCACCAAGGTCTAGATGATAAACACCAAAATGATCAAGGCAACAGTCTCAGATCTGAGCGCAATAGCCAACATTCAGGAGTGTTCCAAAAACTTTTGGATGGTAAGCTATTTCCATGCCTGGAGGAGCGAGAAGATAGGTCTGTCTCATCGCAAAGGGAGCAAGATCTTAGACCTGAGATAAGTCAACACATAGAAAGTCCTATTATGAGGCAAGATCAACCCATTCTCTCCTCTCAAAAGCTTTCTCAAGTACCTGAAGAGCTACCACATCCAGATTCAGTCCTAAGTCGTGAGCAGATAACAGATACAAATCAAGAACAATCCAGACCTGCCATCAGTCCTATGGGCAGGACTAAATTGGAGGTTGCACCCATTCCAGAGCAGGAGGAATTGAATGAAGAAGAACGCGACGACACTATAGGACTTGATACCAATTCATTTGTAATCGGAGATCCCCCTCCTCCCCCGGTTCATGAAGGCCTTTTTGGCATTGTCCAAACCGCCAAAAGGCATTACAAGCATAGGCCAATTTTAGGCCTTAAGTGTGTAGAATTGTGCCCACGTTGGATTTGTGGGGCACATCAAAAGCGAGTATTATTCACTTGGCTTGCACAAAAACGCCAAAGTGGTGTCAAGAAGGGCTAAGAACAAAGAAAAGTCCTTCATAGGCCGAACAAACACCTCTAAAATGTTCGGCCATAGCCTTTCAGTCCTTGAGTAGGCCTTATCAGAGTTTTACTAGGCCTTTTTCAAGAGGTGGAGGCCTTTTTATTTCATTAAGCTTGCCTAAGAGTTCAAAGCAGAGGTTCAGACCTTCAAATTTATTTTCAGTCCTTGCCAGGCCTTTTCATCATTCTGTGGTTTCTCTACAACCAGGCCTGGACATAGGACTCTATTGGTGTAAACAGGCTTTTGCTACAGGTTCAAAGGCCCTTAGAGCTCTTCGTCTAGACCTGAACCAATATTATAAGCAATCCGTGCAAGAATTCAAGCCTTTCAACATACTTCAAGTCCTTTTAGGCATTGCATGGGTTTGTGGTTTTTTTACAACAAGGCCTGGACACAAGCCAAGCCCTATCTACAGGTACAAAGGCCCTTTTAGCTCTTTGTCTAGACCCGAGCCAATATCACGAGCAATTCAAATAGGAGTTCAGACCTTTCCCGAAGGACTGAATCACTATTATGAGCACTCAAAGTGGAGTCTCAGTCCTTGCTAGGCCTTTTTTATGGTTTCATCATTTTTCTACGATTAGACCTGAACACAGGCCTTTGTTAGTGGAAATAGGCTTGATAAAAGGTGGGAGCATTGAGATTCACCTTTGAGATAGGCACAAGCATCATCAAATCACTGTAAGAAGCCCTGAAGGATGCAGAATGAGGCATTTATCTCTAAGAGAGGCCTTTGAAAGGCCTATCCAACAAAAAGACAGCTGGTAGACTCCTTCCAAGGTCTGAATTCAGAGAATTGCGTCAAAGGTCTGAAGGAACATGAAAAATGCCTAATGCCTACTAAGTCCATAGGCAAGGCAAACAAAAGAAGAAATTGCTACAACAAATGACTATTTGGATGCCAAAAACAGTTTCATTTTTTATACACGCCTTGATCCTAAAAGTAAAAAATCAAGGCGCGGGGGGGCATTGTTTACACCCGTTTTTGGCACCCAGTCTTGGGCAAGCGCTGGAAGGCCATTTAATTATTATTCGATTAAATTGGGCTACAAAATTAAGTTATATTGCGTTAAAATTAATGGGCCAAGAAAATATTTATTGGGCCCGATTAATTTTAACTTGATCCGATCACGGGCTAAAAGTGTTTGAGGCTTAATTGTCTAAAAAGATTCGAAGGCCCATGGTTGGAAATGATTATTTGTGAGATTATGGAAAAAACTCATGCAAATGAGAAGTGGGCCCATGAAATTGGTGTGTTTATTGGCCATTTTGTGGTCAAATGGCCCTTAAATTCCTCATGTCCATGAAATGGGAAAGACAACGTGGCCCATTATCCTCGTTAACTGCCCACGACCGAGAAATGTTGAAGAATCATTTGACCACATGGGACTTCTGGACATGTGGCAACCCATGGAGAAGCAATTACCCCATGTTTTCTTTTCTGCCACGTAAAAGAAGGTGGACACAAGGTTATTTATTTTTTTTTAAAAAAAGGCCATTTAATTTGTCAAAATGGCCCATTACCTTTTGGTAACCACCCATGACCAGAGAAGAACATGTGCAGTATTCTGTTAACTTCCCATAACCGTTGCATCATTTAGGGAAAATTGGGAGATCATGGGACACGTGGGGACGCAAGAGCAAGGCTGGAAAATCCTCATGCATGCAAAAAACCGTGTATGCTTTAGCCTATAAATACTAGTTTGCAAGAAGAAAAAAGGGTTCCCATACCAATCAAACTTAACGCTTACAATCAAAAGCCTTCCCTGCGAAACAAATTATCTCTACTCCCTCACCTACACTCGATTATTTCACCAAATAACTCGAGCTTCTATCTCTCTTGTACCTCCAACTTTATTATTACGATGTAATAAAGTTATTCATATCTCTCTTGTATCCCCAATTTTATTATTACGACATAATAAAATTATTCTACGATATTCTCTATTTTTTCTCACACAGTTGGGAAATTTTAAGTCCATTTCGTTGTGGCAAACCACGAACCTCTTTGTGGCCTCACGTTTTGGGTCATACGCAGTCGCAATACATACGAAGTCAGATCTAGGCGCTCACGCCTTTCATACGCTGGACGCCGACAAGTCCTGGCACGCCCGCGCTCAGTCCTTGAGCCATTTCAGAGCCAAACATCTTTTTGGCACGCCCGATTAATTTTATTTCATTCCAATTGAAATTCTAAAGTTTTGGGCTTCGGGTTGCATTGTTTAAGCAGGAGCCCAGAAAGTATTAATATTGGCCTTAAAAGGTAGAGGCCCATGATGGAATTATGGGAGCAAAAATAGGAAGTTGTTAGAAGGAGATTCCACCACATAGCTATTTGACCCAGTCAAATAAGCCATGATTTTCTCAGTTCCACGTGGGCAAGAAATGGAGATGACCCACTAAGTGATTAACTGCCCATGATGTGGAATTAACGTTGGAATAATTGGCAGTTGCTTCCAATAACATGCCACGAGGAAGAAAAACACTTGGGTAATTTGTATGTAACTACCCAAGTTCCCGCTAAATATGTTAGTGGGAAGTTATTTTGGACACACGGCAAGATCTGGAGGCTGCACGGACACGTGGCGATGCAAGAGCAAGGCTGGAAAATTCTCATGCATGCAAAAAACCGTGGATGCTTTGGCCTATAAATACGAGTTTGCAAGAAGAAAAATAGGTTCACACACTAATCAAACTCAACGCTTAAACCAAAGTCTTCTCAGCGAAGCAACTATCTCACTTATCTCACCTCCACTCGGTTATTTCTCCAAATAATTCTAGTTTCTCTATCTCTCATCCCCAATTCATATCTCTCTTGTATCCCCAATTTTATTATTACGACATAATAAAATTATTCTACGATGTTCTCTATTTTTTCTCACACGGTTGGAAAATTTTAAATCCACTTCGTTGTGGCAAACCACGAACCTCTTTGTGGCCTCACCCTTTGGGTCACATGCAGTCGCAATACATACGAAGTCAGATCGAGGCGCTCACGCCTTTCATACATTGAACGCCGACAAGTCCTGGCACGCCCGCGTTCAGTCCTTGAGCCATTTCCGAGCCAAACAATTGGTGAATGAAAATCCATATGTTATAGTAGAGAAGATAGAAATGAAGCTCTACCTGCTCCTTGTCATGCTTTTAGCAGCTACGTTAACTCCCCATGCAAATTTAAAGCTCCTGTCTCCCCTCAAAATAGCCCTCATCATTTCTAGCTCCACCTGAAAAGCACCATTCGCCAGGTCGCCCGTGTCCGTAATTTTGCATGCATCCGTCCAATATTTTTCCCTTTTAAGTAGCGCTTGGAAAACTACTTGGAAACACATGCAAGAATGCCATTATATATATATATATATATATATATATATATATATATATAACGCGCTTCAGCAAAGGTCGTCCTTATACCACAAAAATGCGTACGTCGCTAAGCCGCCGTTGGATTGTGTTTTGAATGGTATGGATTCACGGACAATCTATTCGCGTGAATAGATATTGGACGGTTGTTAACAGAAGTCTGCATTTTCCTATTCGACCTTAGCTGAAACGCCCTATATAAAGGGGCGGTTCCAGAGACACCAATAAAAATATCTAAAAAAACATCACAAATCTCAATCTCATAGTTTTCAATCAAATTTTTATAATTTGAGCTGCTCAATGTCATTAGAACATGATTTTAAGGGTAGTAGCGAGAAATCAGCAAAAAAATTGACCGAGATGGGCTTGATTTGAGTAGCTTTCGTTGAACAGTTCAATTAAAAACTGCTCAAAATAAGCACTTCTCGGTAATATTTTTTGCTAATTTCTCGTGAGCACCCTTAAAATCACATTCTGTACATATTGAACGGTTCGGATCATGAAATTTTATTGGGAACTATGAGATTGATATTTGGGATGTTTTCTTAGATGTTTTTATAAGTGTCCCCGTAATCGCTCTGTAATATATACCCACACACTCTACTTCTTATGCAGACATCCTTAGCCAGCCAAAATGCGGACGCTCACACCAGTCGTTGGATTGTGTTTTTAATGGTCCAACGCCTGTGGTTGGTCGTCCACATTTGACTTGTTTAACGATGCCCTTACCTGAAGCCGAGTGTGTATATATATATATATATATATATATATCTCCCGCTTCTGTCCTAGTAGTAATTACTCCATTATTGTTCAGATTTAAACTAGCTAGCTGACTGCATTTATACGTCCATGGTGTTTCCAAGTACTACCACTTAAGCAACTGGGCCAACTCAATTGGTTAGGACTCTTGAATCTCATTAGAAAAGTCAGGAGTTCGAATCTCTCCACCTGCGTGTGGGCCGGGGTGTTCTTCCCTTAAAGGGTTTTCCCTTTGTTTATAACCTATAATGTGCTTATTTCTTATATTGATTGAGTTGTTGGGTTTGGTTATCTCGTGAACTCTCATAATTGATATAATAGTAACACGGATTTGTACTATGTACTTCATATCTGATAAAAAATGATATCTTCTATCAATTGAAAATAAAAGATACTACCACTTCCATTATTTGTTCAGATTTAACATTAATTTATATATCCATGGGGCATTTATTAGGGGTGTTAAAAAGAAAAACCGCCCGACCCCGACCATCGGTTTTTGGTCGGTTTTTATCCTGTTTCGGTTTTGGAACAAAATTTTTTTTAATTTTCAGTTCGGTCTTTGGTGGCTGGAATTTTAAGTGAACCAACCGCAACCGATTATAGTGATCGAGGATTTTTATATATTTTACATTAATTTGATCCGTCCATCTATTTGTTTTTAATCTCGAACTTGCATCCATCTCTCTTAAATTTCTTTAATTGATGGGTTTGGGTCATTTGGCCCACTATCATGTTTTATATTTGGCTCAACTAAGGCCTATTTCGGACAAACCGAAAATCCCGATTGTACCCGACCTCAACCCAAACGGCCAAACCGACCCTAGCTCCGGCTGGGACCGGTCTTGGAAATATTCATCCCAAACCAGATCAGCCTTCGAAACTTTTACCCCGAGTCCGATCGAAATCACCCCTTGCATTTATCCATGGCGTTCGTACTACCAGTGACGTACCGCACCGCAGCAAATTCTACAACTGCCTGTGGTGGTCGCTGATAAATGATGTGAAATAAATTGCACCATTACTTGCTGTCGGGCCACTAATTCCACCGGTAAAATAATTTTAGGGAAATGATATTGTCAAAACTATTTTTGTTGGTTTTAAAACTCTAATGCACAAAGATTTATATCATATGCAATGTATAAAACTTTTATACATTAGAGCTTTGGCACCAACAAAAACAAGTTTGACATTATCACTGCCCATATTTTAAACACTCCAATACGTTAATCTCTAACTCTGTTTCTATATTAATTAATACTAAGATTATTTCAAATTAGGAACATTCATAAACTTGTTTCCAATTATTATATTTTTTTTTTGGTAATAAAGGTTTCCAATTTAATCTTGTAAAGTACTCCAAGTTTGCAGATAATGGGAAGATCAATACCGTGACTTTACATGTAAAACAAATTAATTTCATACCCTTGGGATTTTTTTTTGCAATACATTCCGATAGAAAATAAATCCTAATTTGGAATACATTCCCATATAAATTCAAAAAAAAAAAAAAAAGGGTTAAACAAGAAAAAAGGATTGGTAATGATAGACCTTTGACAGGAATCTGTACGAACTTTGATAGGAATATGATAAAGGCTTTTTACGAATTCGTAGGACACATAGAATGATGGGCAAATTTCACTGACCTCCCCTGAGGTTTCTGACACCGACAGATACCTCCCCTGAGGTTTCTGAAATTTCACTGCCCTCCCCTCCTTTGGCTGACAATGCCAAAAGACCCCCCTCCGTTACTCTGCAGCTGGAACTTGGATGGAAAAGATGAGGTCATTGTTCACTAACTAATAATATGCCCATTCTACCCTCACCCTTACTCTCCTTTGCTATAAATATATTACCACAGCAATATCTTTTCAGAGGCAATAAAATGGAAATAAGAAAGCAATACGGAGGAAAAAATATTGAGGTAAGAAACATGTGGTACAAAAATACAGAGGCAAAAACTTCTTTTCTAAAAAAAACATTTCTAACATTTTCTCATCTCTCATCATTTTTCTTCCTCCTCCTAAATCCTGTGGTGCTCAAGAAACCATGGATTCTTCAGCTTCAACTAAAAGATACAAGAATATGCACTGCATTTACAACCGGAAAGCAATTATCAATGTAACATGTTCAAAGCCAAACAAAACCAAACTAACTTCTTTGCCATCATACAAATTCCATACATCCAAGTAGCTGTCAAAAGACATAAGTTTGAAGTTTACAGTCATCCATATTACAAAAGAGGGCTAAATCACATCATAATCAGGGCTATACATAAATTTGTATCCAACAAAAGATCACAAAAAACTGAATCTATTTTGCCCTATACAAAAAAGTGGTATACAAAAAGTAGTATCTAAATATACTACCACATTAGCCCTATAGTACCATATACAAAAAGTTAGTCTTCAATATGTTCAATCAGCTCACAAAAAGGCCTCAAACTTCATGTAATCTGCAAGACAAAATGTGACTGGACTGTTACAAGATGAATTGCCAAAAAAATACATGCCATAAGCAATTGAAATACTTGCTACTCACTTAGAAAAGAGACCACTCCGATGGGTGGCTTTGAGTGACACACTGTGAAGGTTGTGTCTGTGAAGTACCCACTTGATTTCCCTAAATTCATTCCAATAGATATATAAGCACATGAAAACTATTACTTGTAAGTGATAAAATTAAGTACACTTGGTAAGAAAATAAAAAGTACTTCTTACTTGAGGTGTGGTAGTTGTGTTTCTGCCCCTCCCTCTGCTAGTGCCCCTCCCTCTTGATCCTCTGCCTCTGTTTATGCCCCTAGCTGTACCACTCGGGGTGTTACAAATGTTG
The DNA here is from genome assembly GCA_025413875.1 of Rhododendron molle. Taxonomy (NCBI): domain Eukaryota; kingdom Viridiplantae; phylum Streptophyta; class Magnoliopsida; order Ericales; family Ericaceae; genus Rhododendron; species Rhododendron molle. The sequence goes on from CM046399.1 coordinate 8,882,328, forward strand.
ATGGTATGTGTTTCCCCCACTTCATTGCCACTTGCAGAACCTCTCCCATTGTTTCCCCTACCTCTTTTGCTTGGTCCACCTCTGCCCCTAACTGGTCCTCCTTGACAAGTCCTTTTGTTATGCCCAAACTCTTTGCACCGCATGCACTTAACAGTTTGTGACCTCTTTGATTGACTTGTCCCAGCTGCAGGTTCATCAGCTGCTCTTTTCCTGGCTTTCCTTGGCCTACCTGCAGATCTTCTAAGGGGTGGTGGGTCTAATGGGTCACCTGGAATTACTGTCCACATTGAATGATCAAGGATTGGGTGTATCATACTTCCATGTCCTCTCAAGTACATCTCCTTAGAGTAGTATGAGTGAACAAAGTCTTCCACATTCTTCCTATCCTTCATTATTGCAGCCATTGCATGCTTGCATGGAATCCCAGAGATCTCCCACTGTCTACACACACACACTCTATCCTCCCTAAGTCAACCAAGTGTCTGACCCCATTGTCCATCACATTATACTCTGTTCCACCACAATATTCTGCCTTACACTGCCTTGCTTCCCTCCCTACTTTGATCAACAATTTTTTTACATTTGCTGTTATCCCATGTGTCCATGCCACCCCCTTTTGATGTCTAGTTTGGATTCTAGACATGACTTTACACCTTATACCCTCTAACATGGTGAGAATTGGCTTTCCTCTAAGATTGCCAAGCCAATTATTGAATGATTCAGCCCCATTGTTAGTGATATGATCAGACCTCACCCTATCATCAAATGCATGCCTTGCCCATGAGCTGACTGGAAGTTTGATCAGATAACCATGTGCCTCTGTGTTTAACTCCTTAATTGCAGCCATTGCATCATTAAATTTCCTCTGGTTGTAGGCCCTAACAGCTATCCAAAATTGCTTTCTTAGAGCAAGGCCAGGGTATTTTGCCTTGAAATTATTAAACAAGTGTCTTGCACAATTTCTGTGTGAGGCCTCAGGTAATAAATGTGCAACAACCCCATCCAGTCCCTTTTGTTGGTCACTCATAATGGTCCAAGGCCTATTCTGTCCACTAGCCCTAATTATGGTCTGAATGTGTTCAAGAAAAAAACCCCAACTTTGATTATTCTCACTTTCTACCACTGCCACAGCAAGAGGAAATAGCCCATTGTTACCATCTAATGCCACAGTAGGAATTAGGACACCCCCATAAGGACCCTTAAGGTGACACCCATCCACCCCTATGAAAGGCCTACATCCATTCAAGAATCCCTTTATCATACCAGCAAATGAAATAAATAGTCTCCCAAACATGGGATTTTGGGTGGGAAAAGGCCTATTATAGTCCATTTTGATCAAACTTCCAGGGTTGGTCTTCCTAACCTCTACAGCATAGGTTGGAAGAAGCTTATACTGGCCACCATGACTACCCTCAAGCTCATCCACACACTTCCTTTTTGCCCTATAAAGTTGTATCCTAGATGACTCAATGCCAAACCTACTATTCAATTTCTCTTGCATACCATCCAAATCAAGCTGTGGGTTCTCCTTAAAATCCTTGAGAAGTTTCTTTGCTATCCAAGTAGAGTTTGCATCCTCATTATGGTTAACCCTAGTACATGTGTGCTCAGGTGTGTATTTCTTAATCTGGTAGGTTATCCCATCTGGAAGTGGGGAAGCATGAATCCTCCAAGGGCACCCCTCAACATCACAATGTGCAGTTACCCTAGCCTTCTCATTTTTGTCCCTCACAATCTTAAACCCTTTCTCCACTGTGTAGTCTCTAAGCTTGGCCCTAAAGGCATCCACATCAGCAAAAATCATTTTTTCCTCCAATACAACCTCTCCTTCACAGTCCACATAAGGTTCCTTCCCATTATAACTTGTATCAAACCCAGTCCCATGCTCTGTAACCTCATCACTCACACTAGACATGTTGCCCTCATCATCACCTGATTGGTAGTCACTAAGTTCCTCATCATCTACCCCACTAATTTCAACCATAAGTCTACCCCCATCATCTGACTCTACCTCCCCTTCCCTATCCAGATTCCAATCATCATCCTCATCATTATAACCATATACATGGCCATCTTGGGTTGCATCTACCACCTCCACATCTTCTCCATCCACCTCACTAGGGTGCTCTACCTGACATGGATTGGGGGATTCCACTTCTACAAATAAGTTCAATGTGCTAGGAACACCATCAAGATGAAACATATCAATGAGGGATTTGTCACTGTTAAGGTCAATCCTATACCCAATACCAGGAAGTTCACAAAAGATCGAGATTGCTAACCCTAACCCAGTGGGATAATGAGATAATAATTTCTCACTTACATCAGCAAACAAGTCAAAATAGCAATACTTATCAGGATCAATGTTACTCAACCTAGCAACTTTTCCCTTATGGTTGATGATGAAATCAAAATAAGCAGGAGGCATGGCTGAACCAAAAACACCAAAAAAAAGAAAAGAAAAGCGAGGATTATTATACATTCAAACTTATTTCTAAGGAATTCAAGTAAGATATGTAAAGTCTAGTAACAGTACATGAACTATTCACATGTAACCATTTGTTACGAACAGAATCATACTCAGCTTCGAACCCAAACACATATAAATCACACTTAGAGCAAGCCCACCGTTGTGCCAAATGCCATGTCAAAGCCAAAATTTGACATCAATGACAAAACTCTATCTGCCCTGGTGCCAAATGCAATGTCAAATTTTGGCAATTACCAAACATTTCATAGTACCTATAAAGCAATTTTTGACTACCTAAAGTGTCATTTTGCCCAAAAAAAAAAAAGAAGCAAGATTGCTCCACCAGTTCAAATGGTGACAAAAAGACCAGAAATCGCCCCAGAATCATAACTTAACACCCAACAAAAAAAATATCTAGATTGCTCTTCCTATTTTCTTTTGAATCAATCAAAAAGTAACAACAAATGATTGCATCTCAGAATCAAGTTAGCCATTATTGCTTCATTAGCACAAATGCATGCAGTTAAAATGGTGTTCAAAAAAATAAGTAACATAAAAAGTCAAGAAACAAATGTATATTGTTACTGGATTAATGTGAGATGGGGTTATTTTGTGTTTAGCTAGTCCTTTTAGAACAAGAGAATCCTCTATTGCCATCTAAACAGGGAAAGAAAAAAAAACGAAGAGCAAAAATCAAACATGAAGGAGCAATTTTTTTTTTATCCGCTCAGGAGCAAGTTTGTTGATGTCTTTTCCTATTCTACCAATATGATCTAGTGTTTTTGGGTCAGTTAAGTATAAGTAAAAGTATCATTGTAAAGCCCCAAATTTCTGAAAGAGAAAGGCTAGGAGCGATATTGGCTAAAGACGGAAGTGAATTCGTCTTTCATCCGTATTGTGTCCCATGTCAGGATGAAGAAATCCAAGGATTTATAGTAATGCTCATGGAAGTATTGACTGTTTTAACGCTCATACCAATATGGCAGAACATTTGAACATTTTTTTAACTATTGAAACAGCTCTTTATTTTTTCGGTTTTTAAGGAAGGCCTTCCTTCCCTAACTTACAGAAGTCATATTCAAATTAACCCCCAAATTTTCAAACCCTAACTAATCGGATTAACCAAAACAAATTGCAGGACAATAAAAAAAAACCCTAAATTGATTTCACAGGATGCATTGCATTATAGGACGCATTACACAAAATATAACAACACTAAACCAAAAAAAACATGGATTCGAGCCATATCAAGGGAACAGAAAAGCCCTAAATTTTGAAACTCGAACTGACTATTCAGATTTCACTACTAAACCCAAAAAAACTGTAAAAAAAAAAGAAGCAAAATCTAACAAACATACCTACACTATTTAGGGTTTACATGATTACCTGTATTAGCTTAAAGGATGAATCGTTCTTAGAGAGTTGGAGACCCACGATCTTCTTCTTCAAAAACGACCCACCTTCTTCAAGTGTTGAGAAGAATCGCGAGCATCATCGTGTAATCGTCTTCTTACGTGATCTGATCGTCGCTCCTCATCGTTTCGTCGTCGTCGTCGTCTTCTTCTTCTCTAGAGCTCTGTCGATGCGTTTCTCTCTCTCTCTCTCTCTCTCTCTCTCTCTCGCTGTGCGTCGTATCGAATGGAGAGAAAATATCTCCAACTGTGACTTTATATACATAAGGGCAATTTCGTCTTTTCAGGCTCATTTAATGCTGAACTTAACGCCGTCTCAATTAAATTGGCGGGAAGGGGGTCCTTTGGCATTGTCAGCCAAAGGAGGGGAGGGCAGTGAAATTTCAGAAACCTGAATATGATAAAGGCTTTTTACGAATTCGTAGGACACATAGAATGATTCATCCAACGATCGATTTCTAAGAAAGTCTCTATCGATATCCGTCGAAGCTGTTTTTTATAAAAAATTCTCGAAAAAATATTTTTTAAAAAATAAACTGTTGGATCATCTTTGTGGGCCCCAACATGGGCCCCACAAAAATTTATGTGCATGATATGTGCACGATATGGACCCTAAAAAAAATGTATGTGTATGATATGGGCACAAAAATCTGTGTACGAATCATTACTGGTTACACCGAATGATGTACTCATAGTCGCAACACTCGGGAAAAAATTTGCAATTTTTCTGTGGCTTTCTCCATCATGTTGAAGGTGAGACCGGATCCCCTGCTCGACTCACATTCGGACAGGTGTCTATCCGACTCTTCTCGGTCATTGATCTCGCAAATTAACGGCCGATATGAGCAGAACACGTTTTGCTCCAAAACGACGTCGTTTTGAAGCAAAACATGTTCGGCTCATCTCAGTCGTTGATTTACGAGATCAACGGCCGAGAAGAGTCGGACAGGAAATTCGAACAGGGGAATGGGACAGGGGATCTTCGGGCGTTGAAGGCAGGCTTCGACAAAAATGGTAACGGTAATAAACTGTTCCACCTGATTTCTAAAAGCAATTAATCATTTCCTTTCCTTGCATTCAATGTACGGCCATCTCCAAAGTTTCTATAAACCTACCAATTAAATCTTAAAAGTAACTACTACCTTGAATTCGTAATCATTACGGTTAGAGCATTAAATTAACGCTGTATACGCGGTTTGGATCGAATTGGATTTCTAAAAATCCGAGACCAAATCGTTAGTTACGATTTTTACAAAATGAAATCAGTGACAGTACTCTACACGATTTTTAAGTACGTAATAACCAAGTTCATACCTCCATAATCGTGTGATTTTGTTTTGGGTCTATATTTTGTGGTTCCATAACTTCCGTTTGAATTGATATCTCTAATCAGTCTCATAAATATTATCCACCTAATCATTGTACAGTATTAAAGTTGCCCTTTCTTTTGTTTCATGATTTGGGGTGGGAAAAATTTTTAAAGGAAAAATGGGTCTGACAAGTTTTCCGGAGGAGATAAAGTTTGTGGACAGGGACGGATACAAGTGGGGGTCCGCATGCGCACGCTCCCATTCGATTTTATAAAATTATAGTAATGTTCTTAAATATTTCAATTATAGGTAATAAATTTGCAGCAGTGTTTCAATAAAATTACTCCAGATTTCCATTATGAAGATATTTGTGTGATCTATTTCTCCTAGTGCTAAATTTTGCATACCATCTTTTGTGCAAACACATCTCTTTCTGCTAATTTAAGATGAAATTACAAATATACTCATCAATTTGCTATTTTACCAAAAAAAATGTATTAATTAAGGAATTATAAATGAACGGGTTAAGTTTACTAATTTATGTGCCCCCATTAATGCAAATTTTTGAATCCGTCCTTGTTTGTGGATGTTAGATTTCTTGGAGGGGTTCCAACCTAAAACTAATTGGCAATGAGTGGAGTAGTCTTTAGATTTTATTAATCAGGTTTGAGTGTTTTAGATGAGCGACGTGAGATAAAATCTAACACTCCTCTTCACGTACAGTTCGAATCCACGAATCCACGTAAAGATATGAATTGAGAAGACTAGAAGATTTAACTCGAGCGCCGGAGACTCCATGGTCTAGTCTCCATATATACATGTTCCGTCAAATTTCGTTCTTTTTCTTCTTTTTTTTCCCAGTCTCTATATATATCTCGATGGGATAAAGGGCTTATCTATTTATCTCTCTAGTCCTTTTTTTTAGTCTTAATAATCTTTCTAGTCTATCCAAAAGGGGAAAAAAAGAGCCCATTCGATCCAAAGTTCGAGCCCATGTTGCATGGACCACAGATAGGTATTCTCTCGATTCCTTTTTGATATAATGCAGAGCCGTCCCATTTTTTTTTTTATATAATGTAGGTCTTGTGGTATATGTTTTTATGATATTACCCTGATTTAATATGATTGTGTGCCTTCTCTATCGTCACATTAAATGCGCGTCACTTTCGCTCTCAGCCCGTCACTTTCAGGGGGTGTTCCACTTTCCCTTCTTTTTCTAAACCTCAGTTTTCTTCAATTTTCAAATTCAAATATAATGAAAATGAAAAATAATTTTTTGATTTTTTTGGCACCGTATAAAAGATCTTAATGAAATCTATCAAACGAGATCCATATTGGTAGGAAAATTATTTGTATAAACACATAATTTTTGGGCTTGAAATTATCTTCATTTTCTAAAACCTCAATTTTAGAGAAACTGGAACGGGGCCTCAGTCAATCTCTCTCACTCTCCCTTGCTCTCTTGCCGCATGCATCAGCCTCTCTCTCTTGCTAAATGCTTCTCTCTCAATCAGTCACGCTATGAGCAGGGACAATTTACAGAGACTCATGCAGAGACAATTGTATTTGGCCATATTCCGGGCCCTCAAAAAATCTAGAAAAATATTCATAAATTTTTAAATATGATTTTATGGAGCCCTGTAAAAAATCAGCTCTTGCGGATATCGGTAAGTGTTACTTTTGGATTCGAAGGTCATGAATCCAAAAGTAATAATAACCGATATCCGCAGGAGTTGATATTTTACAAGGCCCCATAAAATAATATTCAAAAATTTATGGATATTTTTCTAGATTTTTTTGGGACTCGGAATGGGGCCAAACGCGATTGTCTCTGCACGGATCTCTGCAAGTTGTCCCTGCTCTTAGTATTTTTGTTCCCTCTCTCCCCTCTCGCTCTTCTTTTTATTTTAAATCTTTAAATATGTGTAACTTTTGTTTCACATATTCGTTTTGTATGAAGATTATATCGAATATAAAATTATGTAAAATAATTTTTTTAATTTTTAATCCTAATTTCATATTGTATATAGAAGAGAAATTAACAGTGTAATTTTTGCAATTCACAGTGTTAATTTACACAATTAATTTTTTTCTAAATTAACAATTAATATTAAAAATTCACAAATTAATAGTGTTGAATTAACACAACAGTGTTGATTTAAAAAATTGTAAATTCACAATTAAAAGTGCTAATTTCTACCTAAATTAATAATTACTAGTATTAAATTAATAATTTATAGTATTGAAATTAATAATAAATGTTCTAAATCCATAATAAATATTGTTCAACTGACAATTAACAATATGAATTCACAGTTAATAATGTTCAACTAATAATTAATCATGTTAAAATTAACAAATAATTGTTTAAATTCACATTTAATAGTGTTCATTCAATGATAAATTGTGTAAAACTAAACAATTAATAGTCTAAATTCACAATTGATATGGTGCATTCTAAATCAATAGTTCTATTATATTATCAATTTATAGCGCCGATTAAAAATTCACAGTGCAAACAGACATGTATAATTATATGAAAGTTGTAACATTTTAATTTTTTTTTCTCTCTCGTCATTTTAAAGTTTATAGTGCAAAAAAAAAAAAAAAACCCCTACACATAGAAAATCATTTTTTTGTACACATAATTTTACATTCATGATTAGGATTGTTTGATAGCTCTCGTTGAGTAGGTTTTAAATATATATTCCCTCCGTCCATTTTTAAGTGTCCTGCTTCGTACCTCCAACTTATTAAAAGGACATCATTATTATACCTTTCACATCAACTTTTTCCTCCACTTTCCCTACTTACCCATCATCATTACTCTTTTACTCACTTACTTTTCAAAAAGGAATCTACTTTTAGGGACAAAATAGACAATATACCAACTTTTATCCACTAACTTTACAAAAAAGACACTTATTAAGGGACAGCCCAAAATGAAATACTGGACAATAATGAAGGGACGGAGGGAGTATATTTTTTCAAAATTAGATATTTATTATAACAGTTATAAACATTTTTAAGGTTTAAAATAAAAAGGAGAGGGAGCGAGAGAGAGTGAGAGTACCAAAAGAAAAGTTCTGTTTCATGATACGACAAGGAGTGTACCAAAATAAACAGTTACATGAGGTTTCTTCTAGAACGGAAATTTTAATCGCAGGGACAGATTTGCAGGGATCCACGTAAGGATCTATGCATTTGGGTCCATTTCAGGTCCCAAAAAAATTTAGAAAATTATCCATAAATTTTTGAATATTATTTTTTTTTGCTCGACAATTTTTGAATATTATTTAATGGAGCATTGTAAAAAATTAGCTCCAGCTGATATCGGTAAGTATTACTTTTGAATTCGTAAGGGCAAATTTTTCTAAATTTTTTTGGAATCCAAAATGAACCCAAACGCATAGATCCTTGCATGAATCCCTGCAATCCGTCTATGCGAATAGCAGGGCTCCTTAAAATACGGTGCAATAATTCATAACATGTGGAAGGAGGTGCCCCCAAAATACGGTGCAATAAGAAAATGTTTAACAAAATACGGAAGAGAGAGGGAAAGGACGAGAGAAGGTTATTTTTGCGATAAATATATGGGTAGGACCTTGTCAGCTATGCACTTTCTTTTTTTCTTTTTTTTTTTTTGGAAGACTTAGCTAAATATCTCTCATATTTATATTTTTGAGTTCAAGCACAAACACATTTGCAATCAAACATAAGGACAAATGTACCCTATGAAAGTGCATAAAATCTTCTTGTACCCTATGAAAGTTTCTAAAATCATAAGATACTGTATATATAAAAGTACCTAAAATCTTAAGATACTTATAAAAGTGCCTAAATTCTAAAGTATCCTACCCACGTTTGTAGGGTATAGGGTACCCTATGGTTGTAGTGTACCCTACGGTAGTTTTGTTCAAGAAAATATGTTTTGGTCTTATGGTTAAAAACTTAAAAAGTTAAAGGACCTCCATAGAAAATTATTTTGCTAACGTCCTTCCCCTGAATGAAAAAATGTTTTCATCTTATATATGGCTAATTTTTTCTTTTTATTTTTGCTCGGATACTTGTTGGGGCATACTCCGTGATGAGCACCCAATATTGTAGATATTTGGTGCGACTAGTCCCTGCTTATGCTGCTTTTACTTATGTTTATTTAGCTTTTATAGCGGTATTGCGCGTAAGGTAGGTTTTTGAGTGTTTTCAGGTAAAACGTGCAAATAAGGCACATTTCAATGCCATGCATGGCCCAAGTGCTTCCAAGTACCCAAAGACCCTGTCGGCCCCTTAAAATCTATCTAAAGAATGAAAATAAGGTGCTGAGAAACTGGAAGTTGCTGAGGAGCTGTGTGCTAAAGCTGAAGCCTGCCTGAAATTTGCAGTTTTTGAAGAACGTTATCGATAACACTTCACTTTGTTATCGATAACGATTTCCCAAGTTGGTCTAGCAGTCAAGTGTTATCGATAACCTTTCAAGGTGTTATCGATAACGTTGCAACATTTTTGGTCCAGAACACTCCAGCCTTGGGAGTATCGATAACTGATGGTCCTGGTTATCGATAACATGTACTACGGGGACAGTGAAAAGGCAGTGTTATCGATAACACTTCCTTGTGTTATCGATAACAATTGGTTCCAAAAGATATTTTTGTTGCTTTTTCAGACTTTCCTTTTATGGAAAGTTTCCATTTCTAGCTTGGTTTTGGGATATTTTGGGGACATTTTTGTCCATTTTTTGGCTGATTTTGTAAAGCCTATAAGTACCTTTGTAAGCCATTATTGGCCATGAGCTAGATAGATGTAGATTTTTATGCTTTAAGTCTTTTATTGTTTTAGAGCTCTTAGACATTGTTCTTCAAGTTCTTGCATTAAATCCTTCCAAACTCAAGTAAGTTAATGTTTTATGTTTAATCTTCGAGTATTAAAGTTGCTCGTGTGGTTTGGTTCTTAATAGAAATCAAGTTTATTTTCGTGTTTATCGGTGAATCATGTTTTCTTTACTTAGCAAAATTTCTAGTCTTTTAGTTATGAGTGAGTAGTTAATCGGTTTGGTCTCGGGGTGAGTTTTACTCTATGAATTAGTTGTTCAAATGGTTTCGTTTAAACTTTAGCTCAATTTCAATGTTTTGAATGAATTAAACCCATGATGTCTAGCTTTGATCATGGGGTTGGTGGCTTCTTTGATCAATGAAATCTATCGCCTTATGCTATGTGCTTTATTATCCTACGCGTGCGAACGACCCTTTTTCGTCTCTCATTTGCATTTGTAACGACCCGGAATTTTGACCCAATTTTTTTTAATAATAATGTTATTAGAATTATTTTCTTAATACAATTATTATTATTATTCCTTTTAGATACAAATATGCATGCACAACTTCTTTTTAATTTTCCTACAATACTTGCATGCATGCACAACTCTTCTATCTCTCACTCTCCTACTCGATCTCTACCTCCTCCGTAACCCTAAAACCGAGCACGATTCGTCCGTTCCAAAACCCAATTCCATTAGGACTCGATTTTATTCGAAACTCATCCAATTCTCTTATAATACATTCCTACTCCGACCCTAGGGCACGCACGAAAATTTTCACACTTCAATCGTCCAGAAAAGAGAGAAAATCGAAAGGAAATCAAAGCTCCAAAGCTATGGAGTTCTAGAGAGAGAAAAGAAAGAGAGAAAAGTGGGTTTTGTAGATCCGTTCGTCCGAGACCCAAATTGATCGTTCCAATCTCATTCTACAATCCCAAGCATCCACGAACATCAACCAATTCGGCCCAAAGGTCTCCCGATCGAAGAAACCGAAGTTTTCTTTCCAAATTGTCAAGTTTCCGATCGAAAACCAATTCCACCCAATTCGAGGTATTATAATTCGATCCGAAACCTCCTCTAAGTATATTTGATGTTATTAGACATAACCCAATAGCCCCCGTGCCCCCATGCATCGAAAACCACGACGAAAAAGCAAAAAAAACCAAAACAGCGAGCAAGGTTGCGGCCGCAACCTTCGGGCTCCCCCAGCCGCGAGAACCAGAGCATCAGAGTTCGCGGCCGCGAACTCCAGTAGCCCAGCCGTCCGGTTTTTTTTTGTTTCGTGTCGAATTGATTTTGCGACCTTTTTAAATATCGTTTTTGACCCCGAATTATTTTTTCTAGGTTACCCACACTCTAAAGATCATACCTTGTTAGTTTCATATTTTTTTTATTTAATCTGATATTTATTTAATTTTTATTCGTAATCGTGTAAAAGTTTATAAACTAAAAATCATTGCGACCTTATAAACTACTCTATAAAGCCCCAAACTATTTTTTCTAAACTCCTAACATGTTAAAGATCATAACTTGCTGATTTCATATTTTTTTTTATGTTATTAGCTATTTATTCTATTTTTAATTAAAGATACAAAGGAAAAATAGTTACGACCTTACAAATAAAGTTTTTAACATCTAAACTACTTTTTCTAGACTTCTTACATCTCAAGGATGATATGTTATTAAAATAATATTTTATTTACTTAATTAGCTATTTATTATTAATTACGCGTTGTTTCTTAATAGAAATACTTTAAAATATTATAAAAGAGGTTAATAATTCCGAATAATTTTATTTAGACTTCTTACAGTCCTAAGATGATATTTTGTTAGAATAAATATATTTTTAATTATTTAATTATTTATTATCTATTTAGTCTTCTTTTGCTTATTAACTTAATCTTTTTATTTAAAATAATTCCGTGAGCATCCAAACCCAACTTTTAGCACTCGAACTTATTATAGAGGACTGTTAGGACCTTTATTAAGGTTACGATAATTATTTAAATATTTTTACCTAATTAATATATTTAATTAGTATTTAATTAATCTAATTACTTAAGAATAATTAATTAAATCCTAGAAAAATTATTTTAAATCTTTATTAAATAGTTCATACCTTATTAATGATTTTGTGGCCATACAAGATTAAGGGCAACCGCCCAGTCATAAAAAGTTATGTGATTGCATTGCCTAATATTTGTTTTAATCCGTCTGTTATTCGTTTTTGATTATTATTGAGAATAAAATTGTGTCGATGCTGGATTTGATTGCTAGATTGGACCCTAGAGACATGGGGTGGTATACGAGATAGAAATCACTTAGACGATGCTAAGTAATGGATAAATTGTGAAGTTTCTTTCTTTTTAGAGGATTGTTTGCAGGCGTGATTCTGAGATATGATGAGATTTGTGGTGAGAAAGTATACAGACGTTGTTATTGTTAAGGAAAAAGGAAACAAATGAAAGTTGTGGGCTAAGCAGGACCTCGGGGTGGCCTAACAGACCTCGTGTGATCGGGGTAGCCTGAGTAGGACCTTGAGGGCCTGAAAGACCAAGTGTCGCTAGGGTGGCCAAGCAGGACCTCGGGGTGGCCTCGACAGACCTCGTGTGATCGGGTAGCCTGAGCAGGGCCTCGAGGGCAGCTGATGGACCTAGGATTGTGATTCAAAGCGGCGGGTAGTCCAAGAATATGATTCAAATCGGCGGGTAGTCCAGTGATGTCTGTGATGATTTAAAACCAACAGAGTAAGCCCGAAGATGATTTAAGACTGGCAGAGTAAGCCCAGTGATGATATAAAATTTGGCAAAGTAAGCCCAATGATGTTTTGATAAAACATGGCAAAGTAAGCCCAGTGATGTTTTGATAAAACCTGGCGGTGGCCCAGCGATATTTTGTGATGTTAAAACCTGGCGGTGGCCCAGCGATATTTTGTGATGTTAAAACCTGGCGAGAGGTCCAGCGATGTTTTGTGACGATAAAACCTGGCGGATGGTCCAGTGATGTTTTGTGGAATAAATTGATGTCCTGGCGAGAGTCCAATGGAATAAATTGATGTCCTGGCGAGAGTCCAGTGGAATAAATTGATGTCCTGGCGTGTGTCCAGTGGTGAATTGATAGACTGGCGTGTGTCCAGTGATGATTGTGATGTGGTATATAAGATAGGCGAACCCTAGTTGTGATTCAGACATGATAAGCTAGCCCCTTGTTGTAGTATTGTAACTTAGGTTATCTACGACAGCAAAGGGAAGTGATCTCATGGGACCGAGCATGGCTAGCGGTTGGGGAGGAAAGATCTCGTAGGGAGATTTTGGATCACACGTTAGGCTAATGGATAGTAATGAACTGGTTGACGTGAAAAATCTCTGTTTTACTTATTCGCATCATGATTATCTTGTTTGCTTGCTAGCTGTAATGTAAGAGGGGTGGTTGGGTTGGATTATTCTATTGGGTGATTTATCACTCACGGTACGTCTGTATCCTGGCAAATCGATTGCTTCGGCGATCAATTTGCTAGAGGGCGCAGGATTCAATGGAGGAGATTCAACGATGATGCAGTTTGACACGGAACGAATATCAGTAACGAGGATCGAGGATGCTTAGGATTCGTATCAAGATTAGAGTCAGCTCTGAAGTTGGTGTATTTTGATTCCGTAAATCTATCTTGAGATTGTATTAGCAAAATCTTTATTTTGGAAAATTATATGTATTTAGCAATATTTTCTTTAGAAATTATTTTATTTTGCACCCGAAAAGTCGGGGCGTTACAGCGTTAAATGAGTTCAATTTGAATTAGAGCATTGAATTGAGTTACAGGTAGTCTTCAGCTTTTAATGCTTTTAGTGGAATCCGGACGGTTTCGGTCCACTCATTAGTTAGATGAAGAAATCATTTGAATGGCTAAGTCGTGGGTAAACCAATCTCTCTTGACTCGACCATCTTAATCTAGTTTAAATCCAAGTTTTTAATTGTCTTTTCAAACCGAACTCCAAGTTGGCTGCTTGAAGGCCGTGCTACGTACTTACTTTCTATTCCAAATTCGCTAAAGAAGACTTCTCTGTGGGAACGATCCCGGTCTTGCCGGTATAATGTGCTTTACAACGACCTAGCCCTTGCTTTATTTGGAGGGTAGGTTGCGGAGTTGAGCACTCCGCCCACATGGGACTGGCCCGGAAAAAAATCTTCTTTTTTTTCTTTTTATGGTATGATGGTTAAGAGTGTCCGAAACAGCATACGCATATCTGTTTATTTTCTTCTCTACCTAGTTCAGTTAAATGCAAGCCATCCACGCCGAGATAATAGAATTCAAAAGAAATTACTGTACTGTTTTGCGGTATGACTTCAAAAATTAAATTCTGGACAATTGTATTTGGAGCATACCGACCAATCACCCGGACTAACCGTTAGGGCTAAAAGTAATTATTCTCTTTATTCCCTGACAGACGTTGTAACTCTTGTAATTTGTGGGAAGTTAACCTAGAAAAAAAAAACAACAAATTTTGCACCACATCGACAGAGCCCATTAAATTTTCCACCCTTATATAATGTGATGTGCCTTTCTATGTTAAGCACATCACTCTCCAATCTTTACTTAGCACAAGAAAAACAAATCAAGAAACAAGAAAACATACCAGTGTCCAATCTTCACTTAGCACAAGAAAAACAAATCAAGAAACAAGAAAAGATACCAGTGTCCAATCTTTTCTCTCTCTCTCTCTCTCTCTCTCTCTCTCTAGGATGGGTAGGTCACCATGTTGTGACAAGGTGGGGTTGAAGAAAGGGCCATGGACACCTGAAGAAGACCACAAGCTTTTGGCTTACATTGACCAATATGGCCACGGAAGCTGGCGTGCTCTCCCCGCAAAAGCAGGTAACATGCCAAAATGACAGGTTTACATACCACTAGCCATGCAAGTCATTCTGTACTTTCTTATTTTCGGAGAATCTTTCGGTACATAGGAGTAATATAGTCCTTCTATCGATACACTATTTGGTGTGCACTAAATGTACATTTGGTTGTGTGGGACTCATCTCGGAATCTCATGCATAAAATCAGAGCCTCTCAATTTATTTAAAATTTTATTTAAGGATCTCTATAAAAAAAATAAAAAAAACTTGCTCAGTCGGATGTCGGTAAGACTTGATCAATTCTTCGCTCAGTTTCTTATCTCCAATCATTCGTGTAGGATTCTGAAATGGTACCCCACAACCCAGAGTACATTTGGTGTACATGGCATACCAATAGTTTTATTGTGTATACTAGTGTGGGTATCAGTGTGTGCCATGAAAGCTTCTCTAATGTATTATTCTCAAATTTTCAATCACTTTCAGTATAAGAGTGTGGCCGTGTTGGTATCAGGGTGCATGCCTATATGAATTCGGTAATGAATTTGTGGTGGGTTTGGTTAAACAGGCCTCCACAGATGCGGAAAGAGTTGCAGATTGAGGTGGAAAAATTACCTGAGACCCGATATCAAGAGAGGCAAGTTCGGTTTGCAGGAAGAACAAACCATCATCCAACTCCACGCTCTTCTCGGAAACAGGTGACCTCTGTTTGTTTCGACGTAAAAAAAATTTATTATTTTTTTTTTTGTAAAATAATTTTAGAACAAACAATTTCCGTGTAGAGTATTTTCCAGAAAGAAAAATGAAATAAAAAAACAGTGGCGCTATCGGTACCCAAAAAGTGTACCACAACAATCGATTTTGTACTCACAATGTGATTGAGCCAAATGCCGATGTTTATGTACGTATACTAGTGCATGCCTGTGCCTGAAGGCACGTCTTGAAGCATTCGATAGTCAATACGAATTCGAGTTCCCTTGGCAAGATGTGAACAAATGATCGTGCGTAAAAAGACACGGACTCTCGTTATTTTTATTGACTACATTGATTAATCTAAAATCCAACAGCTCCATCAATAGTTAGTCACACTTCAAGGAAACAAAATAAACTATAGACAAAACTTATCTTTATCCAAAAAAAAATGTGATTGTGTGATTAATCATAAAATAACAGCCATTGCAAAACCAAACTTAGTACTAATGGAACCAAAAAGGCATCAATCCAATGCAATTCGAACTCAATTAATCATAAAACCATCATACATCAAAGTTCTTTGTTAGATTAACACCCCTTCTCCGTTAGATTTTCATTTGTCCTCGATTGAACGCAACACATTAAAAATGCACAGGGGATAGAAAATGACAAATAGGGAAAGTAAGAAAGATAAACTAATTTCCATATTTTTTGCCACAAAGAATGGGAAGATTCCATAAACTATTGGATCAAATTGGATGGATTGAATCTCAGCTGTTAAATCCTTTACTACGCTTTTGAGTGCACTTTGTATTTGGGAGAGAATTTTTTTCTCGGCAAAAGGAACTTTTATAAATCTCAAAAGGTTACATCAAGGGGGAATATCGAAAGCACACAATGGACAAAGAACAAAAAAGGGAGAAACACTAAAAATAACCATCCAACAGAGAGTTGGACGGATCACCTGACACACTTCAAACACATTTGGGAGAGAATTAGAGCCGTGAAATGGAATTAATGATTCAATCTCAACCCTTAATTGTGCCACGGAGGACACTTGTGAGTTAGACATTTTGCAAAACCATTGTGTAATGTGATATAGATATAGGATCTACATCTAACCTATGTATGGGGTAGATATACTAACATTTCTCATAATGAAAAAACCAAAATAACTACAAGAAATTTGGGTCTTTGGAGCAGCTGCGGCTCCAGGATTTTGGTTCAACAGTGACAAAATTGTGCAGAAAATTTTTCGCAATGCAAAACTCTATCTTAAATACAAATTTTTATTCAATTAAAAAAAATTGAGCCTGATTAATAAGTTTTGAGTTGTTATCATATACTAACTATTTACTCATAGATTTAAGTAGATTTGCACTTATATTGGCTATGCACGAATGATCCAGTGTAACAATAACAAATAATAATAAAATTATATTGAAAATATGAAATTTTAGTGTATTCTTTTAACCCATGTGAAATTGCATGTTTTTCCGTCGCAAATATTATGGGTCACGAAAATGTTTTGTCGTGTGTGCGTTTCATCGCACATATAAAGGCTGTCACTAAAAAGCACTTGGCGACGAAAACATATTTTCCCTCATGAGCATCTGGTCGCAGTTTTCTTGCACCTAGCCAGCCAGGGAAAGGTTATCAATGCGATGCATGTCAGGAGAAAAATGAAACATGCAAGAAAGGAAAATGTTGAATTTTCCATTCTTTACCTGTACGTGTAATAACCAGCAATTCACATGCATGCATGCACGGCCAAACACAGCTTATTTATAAGTGAACGTACGTCCTTCGGGATGCACTTATAGCAAACATCTATCTGTCCTCATTACAATCACTGGGCCAAGGCTTATAAATTACTCCCAAAGCTCTGATAATTTAGGTACTAGCTAGTACTATCTTTTTGTTCCAAAAAAGGAAAAACACACGCGTGCACGCGCACAAAATTATGAATGCACATCACCTGAACAGCGTTCATTTAGGGACTTGTTTGGTATCTTGTCTTACTTTTTTGCACCTAAATCTGCACACAAATACGTCCCCATTCAGACTCAAAATCCTATGAGTACGTACGTATAGGTACGTACATGCATCGCGTACATACGCGTTTTGAACCCATATCTGGTCCCAACAAAATGATCCGAGCTGCTCATTTGATTCAAAACGGTTTGTTTAGGATTCCTGTAAAAAATATATTCAACCAAATATCGGTAAAAATATTTACAAAACATCTAATATTGCTTCACATACACGTGCATACAGCCACCGAAGCCTACCTATACGTCATATTATTAGTTGTGCACTACATATCGGATCCGATTGCTTGACAAGACTCATAGTGAATGATTGTACAATTTTGTACACTATATAGTCTCATCGGGTTCACACCCTTCAGGATTTTCTACATTTCATACTTTGTGGAATTATATATCCGTTGACGTTAATTCAGAGGTTAACATACAATCTTAACCAAACACGACCTTGAATTTATACTTGAATTCGATGTTGATTTCCGGTCACACAACCCAATATAGTGAATTTCAATGCATACAAAGTGGCAGCATCTAATTCTATCATCATATATGTGTAGATTCGAATATCTCATTATCATGAAAATTGCGTTAAAACAATAGTTTTCTTTTTGTTTCGGACTTGTCCCTAGCTAATCGGGTTAATTTTCATGTAGATGGTCAATCATAGCAACTCATTTGCCGAAGAGAACAGATAATGAAATCAAGAACCATTGGAACACACACCTCAAAAAGAGATTAACCAAGATGGGAATCGATCCAATGACTCATAAGCCGAAGACCCACGCCCTCAGTCCCAGCCAGTTGAAGGACGCGGCCAACCTTAGCCACATGGCGCAATGGGAGGGCGCCCGGCTTGAAGCCGAAGCCAGACTCGTTCAGGAGTCCAAGCTACAAGTTTCCAACCCTTTCCAAATACAACTCGGCTCCTCGGCTTCAGCTCAGCTTGTTTACGAAGCAACAATGACTACTACAGCACCGCTGCCGCCTCCACCACTTCGACCACTATGTCTGGATGTACTAACAGCTTGGCAAGGCTCATGGCTAAATGCACCAAAATGTAATGCGTTTCCAGCCACTAGTGTTACTCTCGACTCCGTCACATCAACGTTTAACTTCTCGAGAAAAGGTAATAATTGGTTCTCCATTAATTTGGAAGTAATTTGACAGGAAAACTCTTCTGCACATTCAAATAAAATGATTTTCAGATCGTGTGATATTACTATGCTTCGTCTCAATGAACAGTGCTAGGGACGCAGTTGTCCAGACTCCAGATACATAATTTGACCATTTGTGTCCAAAACTGTCCAGACCTATTGCATCCCAAGTTATGCACGGGGAACCCACATATATACTTGGAACAGTTCGAGATGTGCCTAGCTATGTTAGCGTCTGTATCCGGACATTTTTGTCCCAGGCAATCTTTCCTTTCCAAGAACTAATTATTTCCCAACACAGGTGAAGCCATGGGACTATCAAGTAATTTTCCAGATGGGATGGAAATATTGCAGCTTCAGGGATTGGCATATCCCGCAGATATCGATGACTCTTTTGCTACAGGAAATGAAAACATATTGCTTCCAAATTTCATGGAAGCAGGGGTTGCTGAAATATTGCTTGACAACTCTAGTCGACTTTACCCGTCCATCACCGGGGGAAACTACGGTAACGTCGCTGGAAGTTGCTACGGTGATTTTGAAGTTGAAGAGAACAAGAATTACTGGAACAACATTTTGAATCTTGTGAATTGCTGGCCATCGGGTTGGCCATTGTTTTAAAAACGAGACGGAATTCTCTGTTCGGAATCTGACCTCTTTTCCAGCCCGATAACATATGGTAGAGAAGTGATTAATTTGAGACAGATTGGTAGGGTTATGGGACAGAAGATCCCTTTTTGTTTTTTTAGTGGTACAAGCTATTAGAATAAATAATTTGTAATGAATAAATATGTGGTTGAATAATCTGTCGGTGAATGGCGCGCCCGACATTTATATAGGGATGAAGAGAGTATTTATTTAAGAAATTGTTAAGCTTAACAATGTTGCGGTCTATAATAAAAAAATAATCCCTAGTTGAGAGAGATAGAGCTAGGAATACAAGTAAGTGGGTGGGTCCATTGATAGTTACAGAAGGAGAGAGAAAAGAAGGAGAGAGAAAGAAAAGAGAGAGTGGGGTCCACCATTAAATTTGACTATCCAAAAGAAAAATGTTGCTATAGTTTCGGTTATTCAAATGCACAAATTTGGTTATTGATTAAGGAGTTGCTAAATTTGGTTATACTATTGTGGAGTATATTTTGGACCAACATCGCCGACTTCAAAAATCTTTTGACCCTGTTCGTTTTGGGATTTTAGATTTGTAGGTAATGAGTGTAAAGAGAAATAAAGTAATGATTGAAAAATAGGGATAATAATTGGAGGAAGAGAAAGAGAAAAATGAGAGTAATGATTGGACCAAGAGAAATAGGGTTATGATTAGAATCCAAAATCCAAAACCCTTAAACAAACGGGATCTTAGGTTTTGATTATGCCAAACGAAATTGATGATTCATGTCTTTTAAGTCTTCTGCGTGTGTACTGCGTAGTTTGTGGGGCATAACTTTCTGATCCAAAGTTTGGAGGATTTCTGAGGAGATTTAAAGAGGGATAGGAAATGAAGAAGCTAAAATTACTATTTGGATCCTGTATGATCAATTCCTTTTGCGTTGATCGATCTAATAAATAGAACAGACAAGACTGCCGTTCATCTGTGCTTGACACGTATCGAATGTGCCTAAATTTGAACCTGGTTCAAAAGTTCCATGGATGCTAGTTTATGAAACGAAGGTCATCATGACTGTGAGTTTGTATTCTCATAGTGTCATTACGATTGTGTTTTTTTTCGTTCTCTTAATTCGCTAGAAAAAATGTGTAGCAGGCCGAGCGAGACAGCTCGATCCGTGCCAAGGGGGGATCGAACCCTCCCCAGACTTAGCCGAATGTCCCCCTCGTGACACCATGAAGCCTCGGCTGGACCGAAGGCTCCAACGAGTCATGTCTCAACTTCTCACCTATTACTTGCCCACGACGCTCGGCATATCAATCCTCTAACGTTCGGTCACCACGCTCGGTCTTGCACAAGTGTGGGGACCATAACCTCCAGCTCACCCACATGGGGATAACCACCATAGCCATGATGACGATCGTGACGTCAGCCGAACGGTTATCATAGATAATGATGAGGAGCACGTGAAGGCAGCTCACCTCTCCAACGGTTACAAAACCCTAATGTGACGTAGAGGTGGCGTCAGCTGACGCGTGTCAAACGCAGGATCAATCTTGAGGATCAAGCTAAGGGTTCCCTATAAATACAGTGCTATGCCTCCCTGAAAGAGGTATGTTCCACACACTCCAGAAAATCCTGAAACCCTAGCTCTTGCTCTCTACTCTTTCCTCTGCGGGTTAACTGATTCTTGCACCGGAGGGCCATCTCGGAGGGCCTCCGGTGTGGTCTTTAGTCGTGCTCTGTTTTGCAGGGTTAGGAGGAGGGCAGGAGCAAATCTCACGTCACAACTTAAGGAGAGTAAACCACCTTGATCGGAGCCCCACAATTTGGTGAACCCGACGTGAATCTTTTTCAGATCCACGGCGGCTCCTCCGTCTCCTTACTTCTTTCGTTTTTCAAACGTCTCTCCCACCGCATCGCCACCACACTACTTCTCTTCAAAATGGGCGGTGCACCACCTCCGTTCAACCCAGCCCTCCAGATCCTCTCAGAAACAGGCGTTAACACCGCCTCACCCTCTCATCCGCCTGGCTTCACCCCTCCTGTTGTCAGCTCTTCCATCCAACGCCCAGTCACAATGACGGAGGATACTCTAGCCTACGTCCAGATGTTGGAACAACAACAAGAACAAACCACTGCAGATGTGGCTATTCTCAAAATGGAGATTGCAAGGATCAAGGCAAAAGAGCGTCCGGCGGCCTCTCATTCTGGGTCTCAAGGAAGGCGCCAAAGGAGAAGCCTCCCACCTCCTCTTTCCACGATGGGCGACGGTGCTCCTCCAAGAGTTTCAGTTCACGACCGCCTGGACCCACCACTGGCGGACAATCGAACTGGAGACAACGCTCGCTTTAGGCAGCAACGTTCCCCGGTTCATATGCGTCTCGGCGATAGGGTGGGCCAGAGGGGCGGCAGATCAAGGAGAGAGGGAAGCACTCACACCGTCTATTCAAGCTCCTCGGCGGGAGATGAATATTCTCAAGGTGAAAGCTACGGTACGATTCCAATTAATGATCAGGAAAACAATCAGGCTCTGGTCCCTTACGATTCAGGACGGCGTTATAGCCGAACGTTTCGTAGGGAGGGCAAAGAACCGGAAGGCTTCCAATCCGAACGCGAGAAGGCCCCTCGAGAGCACGAGCCTATTGAGAGACCCGACGGCTCACGAAATCCAAGAAAATTCCCTCGGGAAAAAAGTGTAAGTGTGGTGGTCCAGCATGAGGACCAACCCAGTCGCCGAAAGGTCTACCAAACGGAAAACCTACCCGAGGATGCCCAGCAGCATACGGTTATCGACAGAAAGGGCAGTTCATATCGCCGTCGGCAAGAGGTAGCCGCCGAATATGACAAGGAGTACCGAGCTTCCAAAAGATCCCGAGGTGATAAAGACGATCGACCTCCCAGGCCAACCCATGAGTATCAACTGAAGAAGTTGACCGAGTCTCCATTCTCGGCAAAAATCCAGGCAACATTACCAAAGCCAGGCATGCACCTCCCCAAGTTCCAGAAATTTGATCCTAGCACGACCGAGGCTTACACTCACCTCATCAGTTACCGAAGCATGATCTCGTGTGTGACTGATGATCATGTGCAAAGCCTTTCCCTCAAGCCTCGGACGTCTCGGTCTGCTGTGGTTTAACCAGCTTGAGGCAGAATCGATCCACAGCTTCAAGGAGCTTGAAAGGGCTTTTAACTATCGGTTCATAACAAGTAACAAGCAGGCCAAAGAAGAAGATGCCTTGGCCCAGATGAGGAAGCGGCCAGGAGAAACGCTAATACGCCGAACGTTATTGGCAACTGTTCAATGAGATACCTGGGGTCGACCAATACTGGGAGGCCAGAAATTTCAAGAACGGATTAGAAACGGGAAGCAAAATACTGGACGAGCTGGCGATCCGGGGTCCCCACGGAATGAACGAGCTAATGAGGACGGTTGAGCAGTTCTGCTCGTACGAAGAATTCCTTGCCGAACGAGAGCTTCAAAGTGGACAAAATGTTACTGCTACCGCGCCTCAAGCCCTTCACGTTCCTACCCCACAAATCGCGGCTCCGAAGCCCGCAGCAGCACTTCAGCCGAAGAAGCAGGTCAATACGGTCAAGACGGCAACCAAGAAGGCCCCAAAGCCTCACGATTATGTCGCCGAGACTACGGTCTTCAAGGAGCCAATCTATTTTCTAATCCGAACACTCGAGCAAGAGCTTTTCTTCGTTTGGCCAAACCCGCCGAAGCTCAACACCGAGGCGGGCAATGACAACAGTCGGAAAAGATGTTCGTACCATAATGAGCTCGGCCACTACACGACGGCTTGCGCTCCATATAAAGCACTCTTAGAGAGCTTGGCGGCCCAAGGACTCCTAGATGATCACATCGATTGGACTAAGACACCGAGGCGCCAGCCGAATGCTGGAGGTCAGGCTCAAATCCCTCGTCCTGTTGGAGTAATTAACGTTATACACGGGCCAGTTACAAAGGAAGCAGCACAAGCACTTCGGACTGAACTTCAGGAAGCGCAGAAAATTTCCCAAGTTTTTTCTGTTGGAACCATTCCGAAGAAACCAAAGAAAGCCGAACGTCCATGGTCCATAACCTTTACCGACCGTGACCTCCAGCGAGTCAAGACTCCTCATAATGATGCTCTCGTCGTCACGGTGCAAATCTCAACTCATTCGGTTAAAAGGGTTCTTGTGGATCAAGGAAGCTCGGCAGAGATCATGTACTTATCCCTCTTCAACGAGCTGAAGCTTCCCCAGTCAACCCTCGTGCCAACCGACGTCCCCTTAGTTGGTTTCAGTGGAACGCCGGTCTGGCCTCTCGGAAAGATTATCCTCCCAGTTGTATCAGGATCAGTTGCAGTTAACATGGAATTCCTCGTTGTGGACGCTCCCAGCCCGTACAACGCCATCCTCGGAAGAAATTGGCTGCACAGCATCAAAGCCATTGCCTCCACCTATCACCAGGTGGTACGATTCATCGGGGCGACTGGCCGACAGGAAGATCTCTACGGTGATCAAGTCCAAGCGAAGCAGTGCTACGTCTCAGCTATAGGAAGGACGCCGAGCCCCAAGCGAGTCCATTGGGTAGAAGTTCCAGACAAACCTGTCCTTGAAGATGTTGGGGCTCCAGCCGAACAAAAGTCAATTGAAGATCTCGTGAAGGTGCCCATCAATGACGACGGATCACGATTCTTCATGCTCGGTTCCAGCTTGACGGAAGCCGAACGTGAGGAGCTCGTCCAATTTCTCAAAGATAACATTGAAGTTTTCGCTTGGACACCATACGAGATGCCTGGTATTGATCCAACTTTTATTCGGCATTCACTCAACGTATCCAAATCCGCCAAGCCAGTAATTCAGAAGCCAAGACGCTCGGCCGCGATTCATGCTGAAGCGGTTAATGAAGAGGTTGAAAGGCTCCTTGCAGCAGGGGCTATCAAAGAAGTTCAATACCCTACTTGGCTCGCCAACCCAGTGGTGGTGAAAAAGAAGAATGGGAAGTGGAGGGTCTGCGTGGACTACACCAACTTGAACGATGCCTGTCCTAAAGACTGCCTCCCTCTCCCCAAGATAGACCAACTGGTGGACTCAACCGCTGGACACGCTCGGCTGAGCTTCATGGACGCCTACCGAGGGTACCACCAGATAGCAATGGATCCTGATGACATGGAGAAGACAGCTTTTATCACCCCCAAAGGCCTATTTTGCTATCTTGTCATGCCTTTCGGCCTCAAGAATGCTGGGGCTACTTTTCAAAGGATGGTCTACCTTCTCTTTGGTCTTCTCATCGGCGAAATTATGGAGGCTTACATCGATGACATGGTCGTAAAAAGTCTCAAGGCTGAAAACCACATCGCCCACCTCTCCGAGGTGTTTGCAATCCTCAAGAAGTTCAAGTTGCGCCTCAATGCTGAAAAGTGTGCTTTTGGCGTCGGATCTGGGAAATTCCTCGGCTATCTCGTCACTCGGAGAGGGATTGAAGCTGATCCAAACCAGATCTCGGCGGTTCAACAATTAAAGGCACCTTCTACCCCTCGGGAGATTCAGAAGTTAACAGGCATGACCGCAGCACTACATAGGTTCATCAGTCGTTCCTCGGACAAATGCCATGTCTTCTTCCAAGCCTTGAAGAAACAAAGCCGCCGAAGCTTCAAATGGACGGATGAATGCGATGCAGCACTCGCCGAACTCAAAGCATATCTCGGTTCGGCCCCACTCCTCGTCAAGCCGTATCCCTTTGAAACCTTGTACTTATATTTGTCTGTCTCCCCACACGCTGTCAGTTCGGCGTTAGTCCGACGGGAAGGCCCTGAAGACCAACCTATCTACTTTGCTAGTCGGACGCTCCTTCCAGCCCAAACACGGTATCTTCCGTTGGAAAAACTCCTGCTCGCTCTTGTCACTGCGGCTCGGAAGCTCCTTCCTTACTTCCAGGAACACCCAATCATTGTTCTCACGGAATTTCCCCTTAAGAACATCCTTCGAAAAGCTGACCTTTCCAGCCGAGTCTCTCAATGGGCAGTCGAATTAGCCAACTTTGACATCCATTTCGAGCCTCGGACAGCGATCAAAGCTCAGGTGTTAGCCGATTTCATTGCTGAGTTCACTCTTGGAAGCCCAGACGAGGAGGCCTTGACTCAGCCAGAATATGGGATGCTGGAGCAGCAAGAAGCTCGGAGGACTTGGAACCTTTTTAGTGGTGACGTCTGGAAGCTACACGTTGATGGGGCTTCAAATCACAACGGTGCTGGTGCCGGAGTGGTTCTTGTCACCCCATGCGGTGTGCTGCATGAAAGTGCTATCACTCTCAACTTTCCAGCCACAAACAACGAGGCCGAGTATGAGGCTCTACTGGCAGGACTTCGTACGGCTGCAGGGCTATAGGTTGAAGATCTCCACGTATTTTGTGACTCTCAGTTGATTGTTAATCAAGTGACTGGGGATTATGAAGCTCGGGATCCTCGGATGCTGAAATATCAAGCTACGGCATTGGAGCTAATCAAACAGTTCAAAGGCTTTCATATTGAACAGATCAATCGGGAGAACAATGCTCACGCCGACGCCCTAGCAAGTTTGGCTTCGGCTAGCAAAACCTCAGAGTTCCGAAGCATCAGCCTCGGCCAGATCGACGAGCCAAGTTTTGAAGCTCCAGTCGAGGTCCTCAATATCTCCCTCGGTCCTAGCTGGATGGACGAAATCGTAGCTTTCCTCAAGCATGACACCCTCCCCTCGAACACGAAAGAAGCTCACCGAGTCCGAAGCAAAGCAGCGTATTACTGGCTCTCTGAAAGCGGACAACTCTACAGGAAAAGCTTCACTGGTCCTTACCTACGCGTAGTCCATCCCACCGAGGTCCCAACCATACTCGACGAGCTTCACTCAGGAAGCTGTGGCTGTCATTCGGGAGGACGTTCCCTCTGTCAAAGAGCACTCAGCCAGGGTTACTTTTGGAAAGGGATGAAGAAGGACTGTGACGAAGTGGTGAAGACTTGCAAACCTTGCCAACTCTTCTCTCCCATTCCTAAGCAGCCAGCTCAAGAATTAAAGCCAATTACCAGTCCTTGGCCTTTCGCCCAGTGGGGTTTGGATATCGTAGGAAAACTTCCAACTGCTCCTGGAGGTTTTAAATTTCTTATCACTGCAACAGATTACTTCTCCAAATGGGTGGAGGCCGAACCGCTCGTCACCACCACCGAGGCCGACGTCCGGCGATTTGTTTGGAGGAACATCATAACAAGGTTCGGCGTTCCATACGCCATCGTATCAGATAATGGCTCGCAATTTGTTGGCAAGGAGCTCACTGGCCTATGCGCTGAGTTCGGCATCAGATTCTTTAATTCCACGCCATCCTATCCTCAGGGCAACGGCCAAGCCGAGGCAACGAACAAAACCGTCTGTGCGGGTATTAAGCGACGGCTAAATTCCAAAAGAGGCAAATGGGCCGAGGAGCTGCCTCGGGTACTTTGGGCTTATCGCTCCACTCCTCGACGATCTACTGGGCAAACACCCTTCGCCATGGCCTTTGGCATGGAGGCAGTCATCCCACTGGAATCCCGGTTTCCTACGCTTCGAACTGAGACCTTCGATCCACAAAACAATGATGAAACAGTAGCCACCGAGCTAGTACTGGCCGAGGAAAAACGGGACGAAGCTCAACTCAAGCTCGCCAGCTACCAGCAAGAAGTAGCTAGGGGCTATAATAGAAACGTTCGGATCAAGAAATACAAGCCGGACGATTGGGTATGGAGGAAGGTTGTTCGGGCAAGTCAGAAAACCAAGTTCAAACCCAACTGGGAGGGTCCCTACAGGGTGATTAAAGAAGTTGGTAGCGGGTCTTACAAACTGGAGGACAAAGATGGCAGGGAGATCGAGAACCCTTGGAACGCTCTCAATCTGCGAAAGGCATACCTCTGAAGTAAAGCCTTCGGCCTGAGCTCATCTCGGCCCCTATCTGTTTTCCTTTACTTAAAAAAGTTTTTGTAATCATTCTGCTTGTTCGATGGAATGAGAGAACCATGAATGAGAAGTTCCACGCTCTGTCTTACCACTCTTCGGACATATATACGATAAACTTGACTTCGGTCACCAAGTTCGGCCTCATGGCTATCTAAACACGTTCGGATCTAGAATCCAACAACTTGTTCAAACTCGGACTACTTGACGTTCGGTTTCACTTGAGCATTTAACCTATTGGTTAAAATTTAATTCGGCTAAGTTCATTGATCGATTTGAACAAAACGGCCACATGGCCACATCTTACTCATTTACTTAGCATTTTTATTTTGGCATAAGGATGACACATGAACCGAACCTTACACCAAAAAAGGGGCTGTTATTAGGTAAATGAGATGAACAGGGCTAAACACCCTCGGCACGGAATCTCTGAAAATATTTCTAAGGCAAGAAAGAAATATCCATTCATTGAAGGCAAGCAAACATGCAAAAATATTCCAAGACATGAGAAAAAGTACTTGCATGCATTCAAAACACATTTAAAAGCCGCCAGTTCGGCACAAAACATCCTACTGTTTAAACTATTACATCTGGCACGGAAAAATCCTAATGTTCGGATCCGTCCAGTCCATTTAAAAGTTTAACAAAACTTAAGGAAAGTTTAAAAGAAGGCTACTGATTCTCAAAAGAAACAACCCTTCACTGGCCATCGGCCTCGGTTGCTTTCTCAGATTGTTCACCCTCGGCAGGCTTTACAGTCGCTTCAGCCTCGGCCATTACCTCATCCTCCTCTTCCTCTGGAGGCAGGGGCTCGCACTCCTCGGCAGTATAGGGGAGCTCGAGGTCCGGGATGATTGGCTCGGGAAGGTTCTTCAAGAAGGACGAGTCGGCCTCGACAGCCAACTGGCTTGCCATTGCCTTGGCTCCCTCAGCATAGCCAAGTTTGAAGAAATCAGGGAGCCTTTCCTCAAGGGCCTCGTTCACCATCTTATGGGCTATCTGGGTATATTCCAAGGCGGCTCTTTTTATGCCAGCCTCATACCCCTTCGCGTCGGCCAGCATCATCTTGCCCTTCTCCTCCTCCTTCAGCTTTTTTGCCTCAGCCTCGGCCATAGCTGCAGCAGTCCTGGCCTCATCAAGCTGCTTCTTTAATTTATCCACCTCGGCCTCGGTCTCTTTGGCGCTGGTCTCAGAGATCCTGCACTTGGTCCTCCAGGAGTCCCGTTCAGAACGATAGCGCTCTCTCTCGGCCTAGACCTTTTCAGCTTTATCATAAGCTTTCAAGGCAGCTTGGCCAGCCTGTACAAAGACGACAAGAAAAATAAAAAGATAAGTGAGAAAACCAAGCAAAACATGGGATTCTAAAATCAACGGGGACGTACCTGGACCAAGTGGGAGCACATCTCCCTGAGGTTCGGCATAAGGTCGTTTGGGACTTTATCACAGTCCCTCGGAAGAGCCAGTCCCCTGAGAAGGGTGACGGCCAGATCCGGTTCTTCCTTCACCGAATCCTTAAGTTGCAGCACCCTACCGTCCGGCAAAGTGTAGGAGGGGCTGAAGTGTCGTAAAAAGTCAATCTCCACAGGAGGGTCGGTGAGATCGACGTGAGTGGAGGGTTGTATCTTCTGCTTCTCGACAGCTGGAGGGGCTTTGGAAGCCTCGGCACGAGGGGCTTTTAAGGCGCTCGGCTGGGCAGCATCCTCGGCAATTTTCTGCCTTTTTTCCCTTTGTTGTTGATCAGAGGGAGCCTTGGACCTGGCAGCTGGGTTGCTGGGTTTTGACGGAATGATAGGCCGTGGGATTCCCCTCCTCGACATGTCTTCAGCGTTCGGTTCGACGATCTTTAGTGGAACGTTTAATCCTGGAAGCGCTGGTTCAGAGGCTTCGTCCGGACCAAGCGGGGTGAGCCACTCGTCAATCGTAAAACCGATCTTCGGCAGTCTCACTCCTCGCTGCTTCTGTGCCCGAGGCTCCTGAACGTTCGGAATCACTTTCCGCTTGGTCTTGGTTATATCGGGAGCCGGCTGGTCTCTCTGGTTCGGCTTATCCTTCCCGCTCGGACCCTCGCCCTTCTTTTTCTTTTCCTTTTTCCTTAGCACTCCCTTGTTGGAAGGCTCGTAATCAAGTAACGTTGGAGCGTGTCGGTTGGTTTGCGCCCGCAGAATATCGCAAGCTGACTCCCGAGCAGTGGAATTGAGAGTCTTGGATATGGGCCCTAACTCTAGAAAAACAAAAAGAAAACAATTAGTGACTCAGAGATAAAAGAAGAAAAACGATTCAGTAAGGGTCAACCGGTCAGGGGTTCGGCACAACCTCTCGTATCTATGAATTTTGGAACAGGGTGTCGGCGATTGACTCCCCCAAATTCATAATTTCCTGTAACTTCAAGAAAGAAGTCGGCCCATTTGTCTGTGTCAGAGAGCCCTTCTATCAATGGTTCTTTTCTAGGGCGCGTCGTTAGGAAGTGGCGGCCAGACTTTCCGTGCCGAGACATTGTGTAAACGTAGAAGAGGTCCTTCGGCTGGAAGTCGAGTTCCTGGCTCTCGACCAACGCAATCACCGACATGATGATTCGGTAGCTATTGATCGCGAGCTGGTGAGGGCAAAGGCAAAACTTCCACAGAATTTCCCTAAGGAAGGGGTGAAGCGGAAACCGAAGCCCGGCCTCGCATATGGCCATCAGTGGCACGGTGATATGTGTCGGATGATCCTCCTTCTCCGCTCGGATCTCCTTACTCCTCACTCGGTGAAGATAGACATCGCCAGGAATGTCATACTTCTCGCAGAATGCTTCATACTCACCTGCGCTCCCAGAAAAATAGTGGGCATAGGGACACAGGAGGCCCCTATCGAACAGGTCGTCGTCCTTCGACACCGAAGTTGAAGCCTCGGCTTCGGAAGTAAACCTCGACTGAGCCTCGTTGCCCAATTGAGGTTCGGACTCTGACTCGGTCTCTGGCGTGAAATGGATTTCAGGGTCAGTAGCGAAACCCTCGGCGTCATACTCGAAGTCCCCCTCGGCGTTTGAATCGTTGGAAACTGCGGAAGTTGCGGACATCCTTGTTGAAACAGACTCTTCCGCTCGGCGTTGGGCTCTACGCTGTAATATCAGTTGGTTGATTAACCGACGTTCGGATTCTGTCTCCGAACGATCCGAATCCGAAGAGACGTCGATGACCTCGTGAGCCAGACCTAGAAGAAAAAGCAAAGGCCAAGGATGATGAATCCGCTTCGGCAAAAGAAAGAATGAAAAATCTTGGCTAAAACCTATAGGCTCACAAGTCATTCCTGCTCTACGTTCGGACAGAGCTTTGCGCGAGTGGCTCGGCTCTCCTAAAAGTTCGGTTAAATCCTAAGCGCCTCGAAGAGGTCCGGAAGAACAGGTTGAATCTGGGGATGAACATCACTGTTCAAACCCAGATTCCACTGCTCGAAACAATGCTGAAACCCCCAAAACCCCATAAAAAGTTTAAAAGTTCAAAAAAAAAAAAAAGGGCAGTAAGAGGTGGGGAATCGATCACTTACTTGAAGTTTTCTGCTGATTGGATGAAGATCTGGATGATGCTTGAAGATCTGGAGCGGAGTTGAAGGCTGGAACGGTGAAGTTTTAGAGAGAGAAGCTCTGGTATAGAGAGAGAAAGCGTAAGAAGTTTCTCTCTCCTCCCACTCCGCTATTTATAGAGCTCCAACGGTTTCAACTTTCCCGCGCAAACATAACTCCACCGAACCTCCAGCCAATCAACGCGTGACGCGTGTCCCCTGCCAGCCTGCAGACTGCTGCACCCGTCCCCTCGCCTGCCAAAGCGTCCTTTCAACTGACACTTCTTTTCCCTTTTCGACACCTGTCCACGAGCCCAGAGGTTCGGATTAACCGTTACAAGAGCAAGGATGAACCCTCGGCTGGGGCTAACGATCGGCCAAATCTAGAAGTCAATCCTTGCCGAACGAAGGACTTCGGCAAGAATTGAGGGGCTATTGTAGCAGGCCGAGCGAGACAGCTCGATCCGTGCCAAGGGGGGATCGAACCCTCCCCAGACTTAGCCGAATGTCCCCCTCGTGACACCATGAAGCCTCGGCTGGACCGAAGGCTCCAACGAGTCATGTCTCAACTTCTCACCTATTACTTGCCCACGACGCTCGGCATATCAATCCTCTAACGTTCGGTCACCACGCTCGGTCTTGCACAAGTGTGGGGACCATAACCTCCAGCTCACCCACATGGGGATAACCACCATAGCCATGATGACGATCGTGACGTCAGCCGAACGGTTATCAAAAGATAATGATGAGGAGCACGTGAAGGTGCCAACTCACCTCCCAAACGGTTACAAAACCCTAATGTAATCTTGGGGCAGCGTCAGCTGACGCGTGTCAAACGCAGGATCAATCTTGAGGATCAAGCTAAGGGTTCCCTATAAATACAGTGCTATGCCTCCCTGAAAGAGGTATGTTCCACACACTCCAGAAAATCCTGAAACCCTAGCTCTTGCTCTCTACTCTTTCCTCTGCGGGTTAACTGATTCTTGCACCGGAGGGCCATCCCGGAGGGCCTCCGGTGTGGTCTTTAGTCGTGCTCTGTTTTGCAGGGTTAGGAGGAGGGCAGGAGCAAATCTCACGTCACAACTTAAGGAGAGTAAACCACCTTGATCGGAGCCCCACAAAATGGTTTTTGACTTCGATGTGAATCCATAAGATACATTTGTGCTATACAAACATTTCATATTCGAAGTGTCCAAAATGTCTCCATGTCCAATTTTTGTAGAAATGACGTGTCCGTACCTTAGCTTGTCGGTATCTGTGCTTCTTAGGAGTTGAATTAATCCTCCACAACTGCATGACACAAATACAGCCTGAATTAGTACCTGTTTTTAGATAATGTATTTGAGGAGGGCTTTGTTCTTTTGTTTTCCACATCGTCCTCGTTTCCCTTGGCAGTTCCCTCCCTGCACCAAATGAAGCACACTGGGGAATTTGTTATTCGAGCAGATAAAAGAACTGAAAAGTTTTGGTCTGAATGTTTTCTCTTCTTTGCCTTTTCATAAGGTTAATAGATTGCTGTAAGGCTAAAGTCAAATTACTAGTAATTCTATTCCAACGTTTGGATTAATTAAGTAATCTTCTCTAGGAATCATTTATTTCAAAAATATCCTAAAGTCAAATGTTTCCTTTTTATATTAATCGAGTCACGAATCCAAGATTCCCATGGGAGGTGGGAGGGATTAGATTCCTCCTGCATGTATTCAGGAATGTGATTCCTTCTGGATCGGAAGATCAATAATCTCATTCACATTCTCACTCTTCACAAACATATATTGAAATGTTTCAGGAATCATATTCTCATTCTCTCCTAAGACACCTGCCATCCAAACACAGCCTAATGGCTGTTCCTTTTTGTGGTTCTATTTTGTGCCAGCGAGTCACACAAGAAGAAAACAGGCAGCTAGGGAGGTTGGCTTTTGATTTGGTTATTTTTGCTGATAGTGAAGAATAGTTGGTAACAAGAAGAAAACAAGCAGCTCAATCTTTACCGAGAACAAAAGAGCAATGAGTGGCTCAACTTTAGACATAATCAGTAATCTCCAGTGTAATGTACTAGAAAAAATCTTAACGCGTTTGAGCTTACATGCTGCGGTGAGGACAAGTGTTTTGTCAAAGAAGCGGAGTCATATCTGGACTGCGCTTCCCCAACTTGTATTTGATAATACTTTCTCCAAAGGATGTAGAAGTGCAACGACAAACATTTATCAAGTTCTACTACAACATCTTGGACCGCTACGTACTCAAGTTTACACTCTCTCTAACAGCTCTGGAAAGCTGTCCAAAGATCAACCAGTTGATACATTTTGTGTCAAACAATGGCATCCAAGAACTAACCCTTTACATTTACAAGGGTGGACCTTATAACTTGCCGTCATCACTATTTTCATGTCAAGGTATTACACACGAGTTCTATTCTTGTGTGTTTAAACCGCCACCTGGGTTTAAAGGATTTAGCAGGCTCCTTTCGCTAAAGCTTTTTCAAGTTGTCATTGTTGGTATCACACTTTCAAGTTTAATCTCCACTTTGCCCGAAGAAACAAATCGTGGACCTCCTTATTAGAGTCATGCCTCAAGAGAACACTTCCTCTATCAGTGCAACCGTGTAAGATATGCATATTATAACTTGGGCTAAAATAATTCATTACCTCACCACAAAATCTCATAACAAACACTATTCATATTTGGATCACTAAAGTTTTAAATATCAAAAGATATGTTCAGAAAAAGCAGCAATACTAGATCGATTTACATCAATTCTGAGTTTCGAATCCTCATTTTGCAAGAGAACATCAATAGAGTTCATAGTTCAACCCCAGGAGAAAAGGGTGCCAAAAAAAGACAGGAAATACCACATGACAAACACTAGATAACATAGCTCAACCAAAGATGAAAACGAAGGCCCCAAGGCACATGAATGATTAGGCACCATGTCCTCTGTATCAATCCTAGCTTTGGCACCAAAAGAACAAGAATGTTGACCAGGGAAATGACCCTCTTTGAGCATAGGGCAACTCTTCATAAATGGAACTTCGGCGATTGGAAACGAAAATCATAGAACCTTGGCTGAGAAATCTGGGATGTCGTAACTGTTCTCCAGCAGTCGAAACAAAGTAATAGAGTCAATGAGTAGCTCAATATAATAAAAAGAATGAGATAAAGCCCATCTTAAGGCATCCAGAACAGTTATGAATGAGATAATTAATGAGTAGCACAATATAACAAAAAGAATGAGATATTCGGCTGGTGTGGCTTCCGTTTTTTTCCTCACACACATAAATGAGGACTTCGTAAAATGCGGACTTCCCTTTCCCAATCGAATTTTGATGATCCGAATCTTCATTAGTTAAAAACCGTTGTAGGAGACGCAAAAATCAACTAAAGTTAACCAGAAACATAGCAAAACTAATTTCAATTTTCCAGTTACGAAATTCTTCTCTTTTGAATTAAAAAAAAAAAAAAAAAGGACTTACCGACAATGTTTAGCACAACTGTAGGGCCTCAAGCCCATCGCTTACTTCTGTGCGAGGAACCACTCTGGCAGCACCATCGACAAGTCATCCTCTAGAATATACATGATCATGGCGTCACTCCAGAATAGGGGCCTGATTTACATTGAAAGAAAAAAAAAAGAATAAGAATAAGAAAAAGTGTGAAAAAACTGTCTAATCTTATCTAAAAATTCCAACAATTAAAGTCACTTACTTCGTTCTCCCGAACATGCCCAAAACAGTTTTTGTAAAACCTGACAGTAACTTCAGGATGAATATACACAATTTGAATTATGTTTGAAGTCTCGAATGGCTATCAACACAGGGTATTGAACATGTGTCATCCAGCAACCAATATTCGTCATCAAGACATCGGCCAAGAAGGCAGAATTGTCAAATTCACTCATACTAAGAATCTTATTGAACATCAAGTATTTGCTGGTTGGATCCAAAAGTAAGGGGTTGTTTCGGACAAAAAAAACTTCAAATTCTTTCAAAACAGAAGTTGTCATGACATACAAATTACGTACCAAAAAATTAAGAATCAAAAGCTATAACGCAAACTAAAGCCCTATGGAACATAGCTAAATCCTATAAAGTCACTTACCAATTACCACGAATCAACAAGGCTGTAAGAGAAATGTGGCAACTCGACAAATAGGTCACAGAAGCATTTCACTGGCATAGGTAGAGCAAGGCATCTCAAAGTTCCGCAAGAATAGGTCGTAGAAGCATTTCACTGGCACAGGTAGAGCAAGGCATCTCAAAATATCAACTCACGTATCCAAAAAATATTCAGAAACAACACATCTCAAAGTTCCGCAAGAATCCACAAGCAAGATATCATTGATCACATGCATGAAAGTATCCATGTTTGTCTCTATCATACCTCGATCACATAAACAAGTTATATCACTTCCACTTCAAAAAAGGGAAAATCTAACATTTTTTAGTTTCAAAATATCCTCGTTACATCAGACACCTATGACAACGGGATGCTTTTCTAAGACAGTGTGAAGATATTCGTCGATTTTATATATTTTTGCATATCCGTCGGTAGTGGCGTAATCAAAATATGCATCAATGGGGGCACTCTGAAGAAAATATTCTCATGACAGCAAGGATGGACGGATGAAATATAAGTATCTATATTTTGTATTACCAACGAGATTGCTTATTGACTTTTGTATGTTTTTGGAAATTCAAAGTAGGTGCAAATTCTCCCTATTAATATTAGGTGGGTGAATACGTATACAAATGCACACTAAAAAACATTCAAGAACTCTCCATACAAGTCTAGCATAGAATCCTCCTAATAAATACTCCCTCCGTCCTTTTTAAGTGTCATGCTTCGTAATTTTAACTTATTAAGAAGACATCATCATTACACCTTTTACATTAACTTTTCCTCCACTTTCCCTACTTACTTATCATCATTACACTTTTACTTACTAACTTTTCAAAATAAAATATACTTTTAGGGACAAATTAGACAATACACCAACTTTTACCCTCCTAACTTTATAAAATGGACACTTATTAAGGGACAACCTAAAATGAAATATTGGACTATAAATAAGGGATGGATGGAGTATATTTTTTTCTTCACATATATAAAATATTTCAAAACTCTCCATACAAGTCTAGCATAGAACAGAGTTTTTCACAATCTTGTAAAACATTCCAGGAGAAAAATGTACAATAGTCCATTCTCATTTCTATAAGTATTTTATCTACTAACATGGACTTGTAACAAAAATTTAGATAGTTTGATTAAGCACTTTGAAATGTCTAATTGAGATAGTATATTTTTAATAAAATGATTAAAAGGTTAAAATGTTAAAAAATGGATTTGACTATTGAAGTGGAACCTTGTATGGATTCTTAATAAAAATATATAATGTTCATCCTATTTTTAGTTATTGACAAAATTCATTGATATGCATGTAATTGCATGTGTTACCTAGTTGGCTCAACTGTATGAAAGTAATATATTGTTTAATCAAAAGGTAAAACTTAAACTACCAATTGAAAAAAAAAAAACTAAAATTGAAACAAAAAAATTTGCAGTGGAGGTCCGTGCCCTCGGTGGACCTAGGGTGGCTCCCCTACTATTGGCAATCTTTAACTTGCTACTTTTCTGAAACAAAATCCACTTATAAATGTATTAAATAACATGTGTATTTAACTATGATCTGTTTCTACATATAAAAGTATTAGAAATTCCATCATCTTACACCATTGATTGTTTGATCCTCTTAACCCCCTGTAGGGGTAATCTATCTCTCTGTGCAAACCGTAAGAGACGCTGTATCTGTATATATATCGATGCTTGCTTGACACTGGATCCTCTTTGGAAAGTACTACGGTGGTACACAGAAAGTAGTTGAGGGTATATTCTATTCTGAATTTTTTTTTTTTGATTAGCGAAGAAAATTTTACTATAAATCAATTAACCGAAGTTATATAGATTAAAAAGAAACAGAAAACGAAGGCATCACAACCAATGACCTACATACTAATTCTGTCGGCACCTACGCTGAGGACAATCATATGCCGTCCACTACCAAAGGAAAGGGAAGAAGATGGCGAGAAGCCAACCAGAACAGCCGTTCAAAACAAAACTACAGACAAACAAGTTCCCCAAAACAGACGGGGAGACCCCAAACATACTAAGATTATCCTGAGGCATCAAAACAAGACTGGGAAGCAATCCAATCGAACTCTGCACTTTCTTCAGAATTGATTTAAACTTCGACTTCAAAAACAAGCTTCAGCAATGGAGATGTACGACGAACTAGGATAGATGTAATTTGATTCACCACACGAAACATATGTCAAGAAAGTCCCATAAAAGCTTGATGCATTCCATGGCATCAGGGTAGAGGTTTAACCCAAATTGAAGCCAGCAGCATACCCTTCCCATTTTCAGGCTAGGGAAATGACGAGAGGGGATAATATCAAAGAACAAAAGCCCCAATCGTCTACTACCCATCTCAAACTTTGAGAACCAGCAGGGGAGAGACAATATTATAGAACCAAAGCCCCAAACATCTACTGCCCACAACCATCATGATCAGCAACTACACTTGTATTTGGGTACTTCACATCGGTACGTCCTCATGAGAGATGTTGAAAAGGGATAGTATCATAGAACAAAAGTCCCAATCATCTACTACCAACCTCCGAGTTGATCACATCAAGCACCAATCAATTGCATAATAGAGCTTTTACAGTATCAAAGGAATAATCCCCATCATCTACTGAAAATGAAACTCCAAAAAAAAAAAACACACCAAAGAACCAGAATACCCAATACAAAACCCTCTGAAAAACCAGACACGACATTCAAACCCTTGAACATACCACCCAAATACATAGCAGCAGTCCACTGATCCTTCTACTAGCAGACCAAACC
Organism: Rhododendron molle; assembly: GCA_025413875.1. Lineage (NCBI taxonomy): Eukaryota > Viridiplantae > Streptophyta > Magnoliopsida > Ericales > Ericaceae > Rhododendron > Rhododendron molle. Next base: position 8,920,070 of record CM046399.1, read on the forward strand.
TAGACAAACTCCATTTCAAACCATTACTCATACTGTAAACAGCCAGCAAAAAAAATAACCCACCAGACCAACCAGATCCTAACAAAAACAATCACCATAGCATGACCTAGGCCATATCAAAGCAAGACAAAACTTGGAATATCCCCCCAAGGCCACATACAGACTCTCAAAAATTAAGCATTGTGTATTTTGGCAACTTTCAATTTCCCGAATCCTTGGATGCATCTTTTAATGTCCTCCAATGTGTAATCTTTGAGATCATAGCATGCTTTGAGTCATAGGGCTATCTTGGACTTGATATTCTCCACCAATGCCGTCTCATCAAAAACTTTATTTCTCTTGTGAGAATGAATTTTTTTTCTGAAATGGTCTCTTCGGCACTGAAAACGTTTTTGTTCCAAACGGTTATTACTCCACTTGAGGCACCATCAGCATTCACTACTACAAACTCGAAATCAGCATTGAACCATAGTCTTGGGATAACGAATCTATCAGCATTATCCAGTTTGGACTCTTGTAGATAGAAGTAATAACTCAGGTTTCTTGTCAGCCACCAATTTTCTGATACATCTCGTTTTGAAATCACTTAACATACCCTAGATATTCCACGATACAATCTTCATCCTTTCTCTGTACCCTGACCCTTTAGTTTCTCGATAGTACCTGGAAGGCTGGAACCTGTTTTGGTGTTCTTCGATATGTAGTTGGACTTGGACTAGTCTGTTACCATTGCTTCATCACTATCATGATGTATTACCCCTTTGATTTTACAAATTGTCCAAAGGCAACCTGTGAAAAAACTGCCCAGCACGAAACTGATCAAGAAAGGCCATAGCCCATTAGAATTAGAAGCGAGAAAAAAATAGTGCAAGTACCGAGTCTAGTGACTAGTACTTAGGAAAACCATTTTGATTTTGGATGGGTGTCAACCCTTCCACCATCTATATTCTCCAGTCTATCATATACTCCTATTTGTGACTTGCCATACTACATAGCCAAATTCAAGAAAGTTTAAGAAAATAAATTGGGAATGTTTCTTACCAGTAATGGCCGGTGAGACTTGTTTCGGATGGGTTGCAAGCTTGTGTTTCCGATGGGTTTTCTTTTGAGGGGCTAATTTGGTTGTTTGGTTCTAGCAATATTCTCTGAAGATCGATAAAAAGAAGTACTTGAGTTTCAGTATATAAACACTCTAATATATACATAAAATCATGCATTCAACTAATCCAAGGAAAGAAGTTCTCTTTCGTTATAAAGACTCTAATATATACATAAAATCATGCATTCAACTAATTCAAGGAAAGAAGTTCTCTTCCGTTTCAACTAATATGTGTGCTGTTTTGGGAGATTGTGTCATCAAGGGTTTATGTTCAAGGTCAATTCAGGAACAAAGATAAAATTTTGGAAGCATAAATGGTTGGGTGATGAGACTCTTCAAGCTGTTTTCCCAGGGCTTTCTATTTTGTTGTATACCCAAAAAGACGCAATGGTAGTTGTCATGGTGGATGATCAAAATCAAAATTTCTGGAAGGTCCAATTCAGGAGAGTTTTGTATGATTGGGAAAGAAAACAACTTCAGAATCTTGTGCGGTTGCTGAGTGGAATTGCCCTTCAACATTAAAGATACTGATGATCATAGTTTGTAGCTTTGCTGAGTGGAGGGCTAAGAGAGGTTTTCGGACTGATGATCATAGTTTGTGGCTTTGCTACTAGTATTGAGACTCAGATGTGGTTATTAAGGGGATGTTTGGAGGCTGCTTATCTTATTATTGTTTCAAAAGCTTTGAGTTATTCAGCGTCATAGTTCTTTTCAACTCCTAAGATTAGGAGGGCTAAGAGGATTGGTGGTGATCTAGAATTCTGCTGGAATACTGATGCTGTTGAATAATGAAGGCTTGTCTGAAGTGGTGATCATGGTTATCTTGGGATTTTCAGGATGAGTTTTCTAGTTTGGTACTTTGGGCCATTGTAATTTTGGGCTGATTCAATCTTCATTGAATGTAATTTGATTTCCTTTTTACCTCGTAGGCCTCTTATGGTACTCCAATCTATGTGGTCGATATTTGGTCTTTTTTCGATGTACCATTTGTCGAGTTTCTAATAAAATTTTGTTGCCTATAAAAAAAAAAAAAAAGTTCTTGAGTTGCTTCTGTTCTATCATGCATGTGGGGTCTCGAGAGAGAGGATTCTTTACTAGTAACGGCTGGCGATACTAGTTTCGGATGGGTCACAAGCTTGGGTTTCCGATGCTTTTCTTTTGAGAGGCTAATTTAGTTTTTTGAAAGTTAGTTAGTCGTTAACAGATTTTCAGTTACTATCGAGGAGAAGTTATTCAATGTTCTTGGAGTACCGTCACGAGATGCCTCAGGCCCTTCTCTATGATAAGTGCCAAAATATATATATTTTGACCCTCCAAACTATATTTATTAGTCATTCATTTTGGTTAATTGATATTTATTTCTATTTTTTTCTGTTTATAGGTTGCTCGAACTCGATTTCCTATAATTTGGGTAAAAAGAAGAATTATAGAAGTTTTGGATCAAAATGCAAAGCCCTTCGAAGTTGAATGGCTAATGTCTTATAATGTGAAGTCCAAGGGCCATTTATGTCATTAGGGCATTAAAAGTTAAAACCATCTCTATTATAAAACATCTCTATTATAAAACAGAAGGGTGTGAGAATAAGTTATTAGAACGGCTTAAATTCATTTGATCCAAATACTGTAGTGCATCCTCCCATTTTTCGATTAAGTGCCCATGGTTTTTACCAAAATCACACAACTGCCATTCCCTTCCAACTGGGATGCATAGTGCCGTAAGCACTGACTAGCACTAGTACTCCTATATAAGTCAATGGAAGTACAGACTTCGAGGGAGGACGGACGAAACAGAAAGGAACGGGACTGCCGACTTCCATCAATATTGTTTAGTTTTCAAGTTTTGTTCAATTATTAACATTCTTGTAATTCGTTTTAATTTCTGTTCTTTATAAATGTTATTCTTTGATATTTGATTAGTTGATATTTTTTATTTATTTTTTATCTCGCGTATTAGAAGTATGTTTCAAATTAGGGTTTCTTTTGTTTCTTTCTTAATAATGAGTGAGTAGTCGTATGAGTAGGGTTGCGAGATGATTAGCACACTGTGGTCAGTCCGGGCACTGCTCCTATTTTTAAACAATGAAAAAGACAATTTTAGATTGGTAAATACTTCCCGCAGACGAATCCGGGTATTGTCGGAGCCCATGCGAATGGGGGTATGGGGGTCCAAAACTCATTCTCCGCTGCGCATGGATAAACGGCGACCGTAAAGATTCGCATAGTTTTTATTTGGATAAATTTACTAAAACACCATTGAACTTTATGATACTAGCTCTTGCCCACTTTTCAAATGTAAGGGTAATTTAGTAAATTCAACCTAAAAAACAAAAAGGGAAGTGACACTAATAAATGGGAAATGAATTTGCCACACTAATTTTTGACAATGCCACACCTTGTAAGTGTATTTTTTAGTGCAAAAATATACTTGCAGAGTGACATTATCGAAAAAGGATGTGGCAAAATCACTACCCTAATAAATAAGATAGGAGCAAAATCAGATGCCATCATTTATTCTAACTTCTATAGAGTTTGTTGCTAACATTCTTACCATTTGGGAAGAAAAATGGGAGAACCCATCGTTTCAGATCACGGTCGAAAAATGGGAAAACCCATCATTTCAAATCAAGATCGGATTTTTCCTTCGGTCTTGCTATTGTTAGTCTATTGGACTGACGATAAACACATTAAAAGACAAAAAAAAATACGTATTCCTATGTCCTTTACACACCTTTTAATATACATTCACACATTTATTAATCGGCTGATTTTAGAATTTTTCTATTTTCTTTTGCTTGACGATTTTCTAGTCCTAAATTAATGGATCGCCCCAAGCGTAGAGCGGAGACCGACGTAGCACAATATCCGGTAAATTCAGAGTCGAATCTACAGAGACAGTGATGTGTGCTGACTAAAAACTCTAATTGTTACTAATTAAATTGGCTCTTAGGTAGCCACCCTTTGTATTCAGTGTTGAGATTTGACTAAACTTACGGAATTGTTTGGTTTTTCAAATAATTAAAAGGGAGATACGGTTGTTGAGTTCATAGCACTCGCAACCGGTCCGGACTCATTTGCTCCAATCGGTGTTCTTTAAAACGTTTGATTTTAGACTGAAAAAAGATATCCTGCAAGATGTGAACCCTTATAGTCGCCGTTTACCCATGCGCAACAGAGAGTAAATTTTGGACCCTCATTCCCCCGTTCACATGGGTTCCGACAATACCCAGATTCGTCTACGAGAAGTATTTCACCAATCTAAAATTATTTTTCTTACATTTTTTATTTTGAAATAGGAGCAGAACGCATTCAATCCTGCCACGATATGCTAATTACCCCGCGACCCTACCCCGACGACTACTCATTCGTAATTAAATAATAAGCAAAAAAAATCCTAATTTGAAATGTACTTCTATTACGCGAGATGAAAAATAAACAAGAAATATTAACTAATCAAACATCAACAAATAACTGTTATAAAAAATTGAAATTAAAACGAGTTACCAGAATGTAAATAATTGAACAAAATTTTGAAAACTTGAAGAGGGAAAAGACTCGGAAGAAGGAACGTAAGTCTGAGACTGAAAACTAATTATTTCCGAATCTGTCGTCGCCCCCCCGTTCCTTTTCCGCCTCCTGTTCTCCGCCATTTATAAGTGAAGTGCCGACCTAACAACCAAAACCCTATTGGCCCAATTATTACTCTCAATCCTAGCCGTGTACTTCCAATTTTCCTCTACCCCACTTAAGTCAAAATAATTACGAATGGGCCCACTTGTATACCAAAGTCCACTTGATCAATTCCATGGCCCATTGAGTTGTGAATCGTTACTTCATACTGCAATTCCACTTGATTGATTCCGAATGGCCGAATGTCAAACATTGTTTAATATTTTCATTATGCATATTCTTTTATCAAATTCTTTAAATATCTACAACACAAAAATTAAGTATTAAAACACTAAGTAATAAAATAAATAGACTTATCAATGATAAATTAGGAGGCATTTATGTGAATATTTACGCGCCTATCACCTTTAGTTCTAACAACTTGAAGCTTCTTTTAGAATTGGAATTGATGGTTAAGGCTGCGTTCCAAAAATCTTCTTAAAAAATAAGCAGGTTATTTCACATTTTTAAACTCAAAAATAATGTAAATGAAAATTATTTTTTCAATTTTTTTTGCATCGTATAAAAGATCTCATCGAGATCTTTCAAACAAGATCCATATTGCATATTTTTAGATTTCAATAAACCCTTGATGTTTGAGTTTGAAATTGTCTTCTTAAAAAATAAGGACTTAAACTGCGTTCTGGAACGGAGCCTAAATGTAATGGAGTTCTAATTTCCAAAATTAGTGAGTTTTTAGAATTGTGATTGCTGGGTCAAACGTTGGGCTACATTCTGTGGGCTTTGAAAAATTTGGCTCCGGTGTTTGTTGATAAATCGTTGGCAAACAATGTCATGACCATGACGTCATTGTAACGGGGGACGGACGATTGGGACGGGGACGGGTGGGTTCAACCTTTTAATGGCGTTTTTAAAAGCGCCGGAAAAAACTCTATCCCTACGTTTTTTTAAGTGCCGGGAACACGAAGCATCCCTTCAACATATACTCCAACACAAATTAAGAGATTCATATCCGTGTATGTTTCGTAAATATTGTCATTTAAAAAAAAAATGCCAACCCTGTCCAGCCTAATTCAGAAGGATATTTGCAATAAAAAAATATAGTCACCACCATAATATTGCTACTCCATGCTAGACACAGGCTAGGGATCTGAAAATAAACTATGTACCAATCCGGTCACCACGCCGACCCATGACAAAATCTATGGATTGAGAGCATGGACGAGTTGGGTTGAACAGTTGAAAAATACATTTTAAATGCGTTGGCATGAGTGTGAATAAAATTTCGCATATTGTCTTGATGTTGTTAGGGTAAATTCTCCTATACCTTATTTTTCCTACCCAAAAAACAAAATTCAAGCATATACCCACTATAGCCTTCCCTTTCTTTGTTCTATCTTTCTTAAAAATAGGGGATTCTTTAATGCTTAATGAAAGTACATAAAGACTCCCTCAATTATCACTTTTTTTTACGGAGACTCCCTAACTTTTAAAATCACCATACAAATCCCTTCAACTATAATCGTTAACCAATAAACCCCATTCTTTCAAAAAGAGCGCTAAGATGAAGGGTTCAGCGTAGACAATTTCAAAAATGAGGAGGACAATGTGGGAGATTTTAAGGGTAGAACCGTCATTTTGCCTTATTCCGTTAACAGAGTTAGCCAATTTTTCATTTCATATAGTTGAGGGAGTCTGTATGGACGTTTTTAAACTTTAAGGGCTCTCCGTGGAAAAAAAAGATATAGTTAAGAGAATCTCCGTATACTTTTCACCTTGATGTTTTTTACGTTAAAATTTTAGGAACAAGAGACCAAGAAGACAAAAGAAGGAATTTCTTTGGATTTTTTTGTCTTTTGTACTATTTTTCTTTCCAAGAGTGTTACACACAATCGTTGTGTAAAATACAACACACAACCAATCTCTATCCGTCAATTATTGTAATAAATGGTCAGAATTCGCTCATACTTTTTCCTGAAAGAGTTCTTTAAAATCTAGACCATTCAAACATATCTGAACAATCAGAATTAAGCGCACAACCAACACAACAGTTGTGCGCATAACACTTTTGTTTTCTTTAATAGTCTCTCGTTTTCAACCCCCAATTAACCTGCCTAACCCCATCAAGTCAAAACCTTTTGAAAGATTAACCAACTCGTTGATTTTGAAAGTGAAGTGGTTCTGTGGCGGGGAAAGAAAATATTAGAGGTGGCAAATGGGCGGGTCTGGACGGGTTTGGGCGGATTAAAACGGGTCACGGGTCAAATATGGGCCAAATAGTAAATGGGTTGAAACGGGTCGGATCGAATATGGGTCAAGCCAAACCCAAACCCGTCCGGCCCGACCCGTTTTCCCAGTTATTTATTCAATTTTTTTTTTTTTTTTTGGGGTGGGGGGTTTGGTTGGTTTTGTTTTTCCCTACCAGAAAATTAGAATATGGTGGGGATTCAACGAGATTTTAAAAGTCCTGATTGATGTCTTAGATGGTGTGGGCAACATGGACATTTAGTGTGTGGCGTGTGAAACTAAAGATTTTTCGATGCCGGGTGGGTATATTTCACGTGGTGTCTGTTGAGCACATCCGAATCATCTAATACATTTTTGGACGGTTCGGATTGAAATCTTCTCTCTCCACTCATCCCAACGCTTTCTCTCTCCAAATTTGACCCGTCTAAATATGCAATTGATGTCTCGGATGCGCCGAACGGGAATAATCAACTCAATTTAACATGTGCAGGTGCTCGATTCAATATTTTCATTTTTTATCCAATCTTTCCAATTTTTTTCGCCACACCATTTTTCCCAGGTCAGATTTTTTGCATCGTGGGTGTGGTTGTGGGTGGAGAGAGAGAGAGAGAGAGAGAGAGAGTTCCTTTCCTGGGTGGGAGTAAAAAGAACGAGAGCAGAGAGGGATTGAAAAGCCGACCTACGGGAATTTTAATACCAGTACACGTACGTGAAATGGAGACATTCAAAAATTTTAGATTTTATTTGGGTCTTTTAATATCAATCCATATTGAACCTATTTTTAACCCAACTAAACCCATTAAAATATGGGTTTATATGAGTTCAACATATATTAACCCATTATATAATATGGGCGGATTGGATTGGGTTATAAGTGGGCGATTTGGACGGGTTAAAAAAATATGGATTGAGATTGCCACCTATAGAAAATATCAACCCGCCGAAGATGGATTGGTTAAAAAATATGGTCCCAACCCGTCCAATCCGACCCATGGACATCTCTGCTCCCCATCCAAAGTAACGGATATTGAAGAAAAGATATGACTATATATTTGCTTGTAAGAATACATAAATTCTGTATCATACTAACAAAATTGCGCAAATAACAAACCCTTACCCATAACCGACTAAACTGATTTTTTACGGCAATCTTCAAACAAATATTTTAAGCAAAGCGGTTTGTATTTAGTGTATATACTAAATGGTGTACTCAATATTAGTTGCACGGGAAAATTTTGCAATTTTTCTGTGGCTCCCTCATCATGTAGAAGGCAGACTTCGACAAAATGATATTGGTAATAAATTGCTCCACCTGATTTCTAAAATCAATCATTTCATTTCCTTGCATTAAATGTACGTACATCTTCAAAAAAATTAATTATAAAACCTTAAATATTACTGCAAAAGTAAATACTACTCCAGTACCTTAAATTCATAATCATTTTGGTGGTTATGGCCAGTGGGTCTCTTACATCATCATATTGAAATTCATAAAGTTGAATAAAACATTTAGGTGATTTTTAAAGTCGGATAATATATGCTTGTCCTGTGTTGGATTCATAGTGCATTAAATTTACCACTGTATTTGACTTTTACTACTTCCTTAAATATAGTAATAACCAAGTTCATACGTCCCTATATAATCGTTTGATTTTGTAATTTGGGTCTATATTTTGTGGTCCCATAACTTCCATTTGAATAGATATCTCTGATCAATCTCGCAAATATAATCCACCTAATTGTTACACAATATCAACTAGGCCTGTCCACCTACCTGACCCGACTGAAAACAGGCATAACGGCGGTTCTGATCACCTTTATCGGTAGGGTTTGGGTCGGATTTGTCGGATATTTCCTTTAGTTGGTTGGGTGTCAAATGCACCTATTTATGTTTCAATCCAACCCAACCCAACCCGATCAACTGTTTACATATAGATAAGAAGAGAAACCCTAATTTGACCCATTCGGCCCTCCACTGCTACACGTAAACACTCTTCTCCTCCCCCATTTCCTGATGAGCACCCAATATTGTCACTACAAGAAAATCGAGATCTCCCAACGGTTTAGCTAGCAACGGTTCAAAAAACCGTTGGTATAGATGGTGTGTAGCAACGGTTTTTAAACCGTTACTAGAAACAGGACTATAGCAACGGTTTTCGTGCAACCGTTACTAGATTATAAGACTATAGTAACGGTTTTCCATAACCGTTACTAAAAACCTGACCTATAGCAACGGTTTTCCATAACCGTTACTAAAAACCGGCCTATAGCAACGGTTTTCCATAACCGTTGCTAAAAACCGGACTATAATCGAGACCATTGATTTTGTTTTCCTTGTTTGTTGATTAAATCATTCTCATAAAAATTTGGCTTGATCGAGTCTAGAAAACTTCTTTATTGAGACAAAATTTCATTAGTAAAATAAATTTTTCTACCCGATCAAGTATGTAACGATACCCGATTAATTTCATTTTTCGTATGAAGGATGTACTCTTTACTATGTAAAAAATAGATGGTTCTAATCGGGGGAAAAAAAAGTAGGTGTTTGTATAGAATAAACTGAATTTAAAAACTTGGGTTAAGGAATATAAATCGATGAAACTCAAATGACATAAGCTAACCCAGCTGGTTTGCATAGTATAAATATTAGTAGTCCATTGATATTACACAAGTGTTGGGCTAGCCCAACTGGTTTGCACTCGCGCGCGCATGCGGGAGGTCCTGGGTTCGATTCCCAGGAGGAGCAAAAAATTGTTGTGTTGCCACGCGGGTGACACGAAGACGCCATGTCAGCAACAGGTGGAGGCCACGTGGGCGCCACGTCAGCGATACGTGGCGACAAGGGGAGGCCAAGTCAGCGCCACGTGGCTGCCATATCACATATTTTACCCCAGATTTTTAGGAAAAAAAAAAACTTGCCTTTAGCAACGGTTACAAGCATTGCTAAAGAAACTGTTGCTAAAAAAAAAATCTGTACCAACGCTTGCCAAAACCGTTGCTATAACCCTACAGCAACGGATATCTCGCGACGGTTTAACCAACGGTTCTATAACCGTTGGTATAGCCTATATTGGTCTTTAGCAACGCTTTTTTGCATCTCTAGCAACACTTTTAACCGTTGCTATTGAACGATTTTCTTGTAGTGTGTAGATATTTGGTGCGACTAGTCCCGTTTTATATTGTTTTAACTTGCATTTATTTAGCTTTTATAGCGATTGTAGACACCCCAATCTGGACCCCTGAATAATCTTTAAGTTTCCCCGATGATGAAATAAGGAAAAATATACCTTCGAGACTTGGATTGTTGCTCCTTTGCTACTCATTTGCTACTCCTTCTCTAACCTCAAGAAAACCCCTTTTCAACAATGTAGGGTGGCCCTCGGTTTAATTGCAAAAGAGAAAGACGCGTTTGCTTTGTCAAAAATAACTTTTTCCATGACACACTGAGGGTACAATGGGCACACATTTCAATGTATAAAATGGCTTTGAGTGAAACCAATTGGGTTAGAAAGAGGACTCGACGACCTTTCCAACGCTTCGAACCGCGTTCGAATTCGAGTTCGGAGTCATTTGGTTTACTAGTATTTTTGATGTCTTGTCTTTGATTCACATAGCGCGGCACTTCAAAAGGCGCGCACGACACCTTAGAAAATTCAAAAATCACTCTCTCCCACGGGACTCCACTACGTCGCCACGGCACCTTGAGAAAAAGTTCTCGGTCGCAGAAAGTTTGCCACGCTGCGAGGAGGCGTCGTGCGGAAAATGAGTTTTATTCGGCCCAGAAATCACCTCTCCTCCTTTAGTGATCATCCTTGGCTCTCTTACCTATAAATACACCCCCTCTCTAGTTGAGAAGGACCCCTTCAACTTCAAGTAAAGTTACTCTGCCATTTTTTTGGCTGTCACTCTCTATCTCTCTAAAAATACTCCCTTGTGATTCTCTCACTACAATTTCTTACACCAACCACCACTATACACATCTCTCTCTCTCTACACTCATTTACTCTCAAGTCTCTCAAGTTCAATCCAAATCAACTTCCATTCCTCCACCTTCAAGCACATCCAAGTTTCGATCAAAAGGTATAAATCCATTTCCTTGGGCTAAACTACATTTAGCCTTGAGGGGAGCCGATCGAGGCCCTTCTCGGTCTTTCTATACCGAGCTTGGGTCTCAAACGAGCTTTACATTCAAAATCTTTCTTTTCTTTTCTTTTCTTTTCTTTTTCTTTTCTTTTTTTGCTTTTTCTTTTCATATTTCGACTAATATTGCTTAAAGATCGTGCGGGTACATTCTAGATTCAAGTTTCATGTTGAAAGTCTTTCTTTTTTTTACTTTATGAGATCTCTCAATATTTCAAAAAACTTTTAACATTATTTTACATGATAAGATGAACAAAAGGGTCCCGTAAATCATTTTTCGAAGATCCAGAAAATATAACAAACTATTTTGCGGACCTATGATTTGTTTTGTCATGTAAAAGCAAGCTGATTCTGGAATGTGTAGACAGGTGTACCGCACGGTGTGTTGGTTGCACCGTACGATGCATCCGGGTATCGCACGGTGTATCATGTTTAAACGTACGGCACTTCATTAGCTATTGTTTTCTTGTCTGAACTGTCTGGATCATGGCCATCATTCATCGGGCCCATTGTTGTTGTTGAGATACTGACATTAGTATTTTCGGAACAAGACCATATATACAAGCCATATTTTATTTCATAAATAAGATTTCTTAGATCATCTCGGATGATCAAATGTAACAAAAATTATTTTGTGTTCATGGCTTGATGGAGTGGTACTGTCCCGAGGTCGGGTGACGTCCTGAATACTTGTAACAGACTGACAGCAGAACAGGTACCACGCGCGGCATATTGAAGAGCCGTGCGGGGCATTACAGTGTGCCGCGTAAGAAATGACTGCGGTCCAGACAGCTTGTCAAATGTTTTTCATTATATTTGCTTGGATCATTCTTATCATTTTGTACATTTCGCACCACAAGCACACCAATGTATTATATTCTATCCTGTGTCTTTTCCCCGTATATGTTTTAAAGTTAAGTCTTTCAAATGGTATTAAATCCCCCATTTAAAATGGTTAGTAGAGACCGGTTTTACCGGGCGAGCGGGGTGCTTTTTCAACAAAACCTTCCCCGTTCGTAGCGTGGCTCCCGGATCTAAAATCTCAACGTTTTCGCTAGACCAAAAACTTTTCTTTTTCAAATCAAACTCTCGGTTTCTCGAATCATCCATCCCAAAAATCCGGGTGGCGACTCTTCGAGTTAGCGCTTTTGGGCGCGGGAGCCCACAGTGGCGACTGTTGGGGATTTTTATTCAATACTTTATTTATGCTTTTTTTTTAAAAAAAAAAAGAATAAAAAGTATTGAATAATCACGAGGGCCAAGTTTGGAAAGTATTTTTCTTGGGGGATTTAAAATCATTTGAAAATCTTAATTTTTTTTTACACTATGCACCGCACAAGCCTCGCTAGTGGGTTTCGGCTATCTTACCCGGTTTATCGGTGACAAGCTCTTCCGGGATGCCTAGCAACCCTCGACTATAATGAGCCATTGTGCTATTCGACCATTGTCTTGCAATACACTTGACATGGGGTAGTACATATTGGCTCTAGTCTGGGGAACCCTTTTGAGACCAAAACCAGCCTTCTGCACTTGTACATAACCATAGAACATTCCCAACTAGGACAGGAACCCGTGGTTAGGACTTATGTGATATATCCTATTTATGTGCATTTCTTTTTTTTTTCTGTACATGCATATCATTCATACATCATTGCATTCATACATTCTAGAGGTCAGGTCCCCGCAAATCGATAGGTTAATCCGCCTTTTAGAATAATTCTAGATTCCACGGTCTTTAGAAAGTTGCTAACACCCGATGAAGAGTCGTGCCCCATGAGACGCACGTTGCTTAATACTAATTACTCTTTAAAATGACGTGTTTGAGAGAAATCAATTCTTACTAAGTCTTCAATGCATTTTTCAATCAAATGTTCAAAAATTAAAAAAAAAATAGAATGACTAAAATATTAATGATGTGATACTTGCACCATTTTGGCTAATAGCGCCACGTCGCTCACGCCACCTGGTCATAATACCGCGTCATTTTTACCACGTCATTTCAAAAACAGAAATTGAGCCTTTGAAAAAAAAAAATGAAAACTTAGTTTGTTTTGACATCTCTTAAGTTTCGTTGTTTATAAAGGATACATTGTCAAAAAAAAAAAAAAAACTCTGAGGATCGAGGCAACTTTTTTTAAAACCGTTTTCTGTGAGTCTAAGAGACTTAAAATCTATGGAGTTTGAGATACCTTCGGTATTCGCCGTGCCTGAATGGCCCCTCTGGTCTGGATTTAGCCTTAAGATGTGCTTGTATCTAGGTTTCGACAGCGTTATTTCTTTGTCTCGGATGGTCAAGATAAGGAGATTGGCTCTGATTCCGAAGCATTCGGAATTTAACCTGCCTGACACGACTTACCCGTGGCTGTTGAAACCCTTGGTACAGTCATATCCTGAGTGAGATTTGGAACTGAGGTAGGTCTGCAGGAAATTAGGACGGTGACAAGAACGATGACATATGTGCATAGAATCTTCCAAAGTTGAGACAGTGGCTCGTTTGTCAGAACTATATGTTATATCTAGCTTGATGCATTTTCGTGCCGTATCATATCATCGCATTGCAATGCACATGGTCTGCCCACTAGACACTTGTCTTCTGGGACTCGCACTCACTCTCGCTTCCTCCTCTGCCCTTCTCTCCTTCTCTCCCTGTGGTCTGAAAAGATTGTCAAGACCCTATGAAGAGCTGTGCATCTACACGATTTCTAAATCAAATGATCCTTGGAACGATAAAGCTTTGGGGATGTCAAAATTTGTTAAGTCGTTCATACATTTTACAATAAAAAATTCAATGGATATTAAGGAAACAATTGGTCTACAATGTCGTGATACTCATATCGTCCAGGTTACTGTGCCAAGTCACTTACACCACTTAGGCTAATGGCGCCATGTCGCCTACGCTGCCTCGGTTACAGTATCATGTCATTTACGCCAAATGATTTCTAAAACCAAAATCGAAACTTCGAATGAAAAATATTGGGGACTTAATTTGTTTTGCTATCTCCCAAGTCTTGTCATTCCTAATCAAAGGACGCTGAGGATCGAGGCAATCTTTAGGGATCGCCCTATCGGTTTAGGAGACCTTAAATTCATGGAGTTTGCGATACCTCCGGCGTTTGCCGTGCCCATACGGCTCCCCTGGTTCAGTCTAGCCTTAAGGAATATTGGTATCTAGATTTCGACAGTCATATTGCTCTGTCTCGGATGGTCAGGATAAGGAGATTGGCTCTGATTCCGAAGCATTCGGAATTTAACCTACCTGACGTGACCTACCCGGATTGTCAGAAGTCATCTGTGCCATGTCTTAAGTGAGATTTGAATCACGATAGGTCCATTAGGATAGTCTAGGAGACTTTAAATCCATGGAATTTTTGATACATTCGGTGTTCGCCATGTCCAAAAGGCCTCTGATTTGGGCTAGCCTTAAGAACACTAGTATCTGGGTTACAACAATCTTATTGCTTTGATGGTCATGATAAAGGCGTTGGGTCTATCCCTGCTAAACAACCTACCCGTGGTTGTTAGAAACCATCTATGCAATGCCTTAAGTGAGATCAGGTTGGGTTAGACCTTAGGACAACATCAAGATCGACGACACGTACATGACATGTTCTTTCTTTTTCAAAAACAGTATTTGGGACTCATCTAAAATTCAATTTTTGCTTTACTGTCAGTACTGAGCCACCCATCCTACACAAAAACACACCGCATTCTCCGATCAGCTCAATGGCAGGGCAGATAGAATTGAATGAGCTGAAAAAGATTGTGGAGGAAATGAGTCAGAAAATGGACAAGATACTAACTTTGGTCCAAGGGCTGGTTAACCTTTTCACCTCCATAATCCCGAACACAAATGTGGGACTGAATGATGATGTTGGGGACCTAGGGGCTGACAGGGCTGACAAACTTTTCTCAAAAGTGAAGCTCTCAGAAATGTTCAAGGACTTGGCTGAAATTCATGACGCTAGGGCTCACTCGAAGGAAGATACTGAACCCTTGATCGAAACCAGTGCTGACATGCATATTGTCTCAGCAGAAGTACATGAGATCAATCCCAAAGGCAAAAGGGTTTGTCCTGTTGATAGCAGAAGGCTATATAATTGCAAAGCAAGTAAGGGCACCACGGGCGCCACCATGAACCCTCAACTCAGTCACAGAACCAAACCAAGGGCCTTCTCCCATTTCTCTGAACCTCAATCCCTGGTTTATGAAAAGCTCCTCAAAACTGGTCTCATAAAGCCACTCCTTCCAATTCCTCTACCCCAAAAGCTTCCAGCCTACCACGACCCAAATGCTTTCTGCGCCTTTCACCAAATGCCTGGCCATGTTACCGATAAGTGTCACCGTCTCCGTCACAAGATTCAAGACCTCATCGATGACAGAATCATCTCTCCACCATAGCCAGACATCATGTCCAAGCGCAATCCTTGCATCAATGCTGCCTTCTTCAGCAAAGAAGGGTAAATCATCAAGAGCCATGCAGCGGTCTGACCTTCCACGAGTCTAGGAGTTTTCAAGTTTCGAGTCCTTGTCCTCTAAATAACCATCTTCATGTTTGAGTCAGTTTGTACCCCGGGTCTTTCATGCTTTCGCTATTGTGTCTGTGTGTTTTCAATTTCAAGTCTATAAGAGTCCAAAAAATAAAAATAAAGTGTCAGTTTCGTATGCCTGAACTACGTTGTGACCTGATTCCTTTACAGGATACGTAGGCAGCCTCATCCTGAGGCCCGGTCACGAGCATTCAAGTCAATCCCAATGTTTGGTCATGGTCTTTTGAGTCAACCCCTAGTGGATTAGTTGCTGTCTCTTGAACGTCACATTTCTGTAATAAACTCAAGGTTTCGAAATTGTTTTCTACCATCAGTTGAGAATCATGATAATCACTTCAAAACACGAGATGATTTTTGATTGAAATCTCACCTCAAGCAAGAAGAAGAATTTCAAGGGACCACTTCCCGATGCCATATTCATTATAAGAAGCAAAGTCGTGACTCTGAAAAGGCTCGCTAGGTCAAAACTTCAAAATTCGACCTAGGCAAAAGTTAGAGCATGCAAACAAAAGCCTCTCATTGGAGCATCTAGGATTCAGTTGTTAGATTGCGCAATCCAAAATGAAGAAAGGCCATCGTTTCTTTCATCCTACGTATAAAGATGTATCTTTTGATAGCCCCTTTTTGAGCCCCAATCAAATTCTTTGAACCCCAGCTAGCCAGCTATCCCCCACATCGGGGTGAAATGCAAAATAAAAGTGCAAGAAGAAATATTGAAATTCAAAGCATCAAAAGAGTGAAAGTGCCAGACACATCGAGATTCAAAGCATCAAAATGATGAAAGTGTCAAACACGCTGAAAGGCATTGAAGGCATGAGAAATCAAGAGAAAATGTCCACCAAAGCAAAGGGGCATAAAAAGGTCAAAGATAGCTGCTAGTTTTGAAAACCCAAAAGAAAGAGAAATTTTTGAGCCAATTGTCCTTTCTTTGTTAAGCCCAAACCATGGCTCACATTACAACCCAAAAAGTCCTTTCAGATTGGAAAGCGCAACTTGATAGCAAGAACCCTAGGCGTTAAGAGGCATGACCGAAAATCAATACATGGAGAAAAAGTCAAAGCAATTCTCAAAGCAAAAATTCAAATTGTGATCATCATCAGCAACCTGGGGAACGGTTCATGATAAAAACTCTCGTGTTTTGACAAATCAAAAGATTTGAATGAAAATCAATTGATGGAGTGAAATAATTTTGAAATTCCAAAAGGAGAATTCCAAGAACCTGGGCGTGTCTGCCATTTCAAATAGTCAAACTCTTCGTCCAATTAGGGACTCCATTCAAAAGTCGTTTTGTCTTTCTCTCCTTCATTTGCGTCAACGTAGTCTTGTCAAAATTCCACCCCTTTTGCCAAAAGTCAAAAGAGTCATCTCAGTTTTGTCAATTCTCGACTCGTGGAAGTCATTTCAACGCATGTGTGGGCTCCCGCGCCCGAGGATGAAACCGCAAGGGCAGGCAGACCCAAGCAAAAATTAGAGCAAAAGCCTGCTAGGTTGAAAAAACCCGCAAGGGCGGCCTAGGCAAAAGTTAAGGAAGTTAATCAAAAGAGCTTGCTAGACCGAAAACCCGAAAGGGCGGTACTAGGCAAAATTTAGAGCGCAAAAGGAGAGTGTTAATACCCGAGTGAAACCATAGCCTGGACTGCGCTTGGACAATTGCTTGTCAAAACCATCAGAACTGGGGTTCGTCATTCACTGGGGCACCACAACTCGATGTCATCTACCGAGGCTAGCGTATGCCTAACTTCAAAACTCGGGCACAAATTTCAGCCCAAAGCTCAAGTCTTGATCAAAGGAAAGTTTCAGTCCAAAGCTCGAGCCCTGACCAAAAACAAACTCCAACTCAAATTCAAGCCCTCACCGCGGGCAAATTACCAATCACTGGCCAAAGATAGTAAAGCAAAAAGGGTAATTAGATGTGTTCCTTTTTTTAAAAAAAACAAAAACAAAAACAAAAAAATGAAAATAAAAAGGAATGTTGTCATCATTGTCGTCGAGTGCCAAATCGCGAATCTCGAATGCTGCCCAAAAGTCATTTAACCAAGCTAAGGTCCAAAAGACCTAACGCTTCTTAGTCTCTCGAGCGACGGTCCAGAAGACCTAAGTTTCTCATTCAATCGGCGACGGTCAAAAGGGCCTAAGTTTCTCATTCAATCGGCGACGGTCAAAAGGACCTAAGCTTCTCATTCAATCAGCGACGGTCAAAAGGACCTAAGCTTTTCATTCAATCAGCGACGGTCAAAAGGGCCTAAGCTTCTCAGTCAATTCGCAACGGCCAAAAGGGCCTAAGCTTCTCAGTCAATCGGCGACGGTCAAAAGGGCCTAAGCTTCTCAGTCAATTCGCAACAGCCAAAAGGGCCTAAGCTTCTCATTCAATCGGCGACGGTCAAAAGGACCTAAGCTTCTCATTCAATTGGCGACGGTCAAAAGGGCCTAAGCTTCTCAGTCAATTCGCAACGGCCAAAAGGGCCTAAACTTCTCATTCAATCAGCAACGGTCAAAAGGACCTAAGCTTCTCATTCAATCGGCGACAGTCGAAAGGACCTAAGCTTCTCATTCAATCGGCGACGGTCAAAAGGGCCTAAGCTTCTCAGTCAATTCGCAACGGCCAAAAGGGCCTAAGCTTCTCATTCGATCGGCAACGGTCAAAAGGGCCGGAGCTTCTTGGTTTATTGAGTGACGGTCTAACTGACCTAATGCTTCTTGGTCTCGCAGGCGACGGTCAAAAGGACCTAAACTTCTCATTCAATCAGCGACGGTCAAAAGGACCAAAACTTCTTTGTTTATCGAGCAACGGTCAAGAGGACCTAACCTTCTCATCCAATCGGGCGACAGTCAAAAGGATTTAAGCATCTTAGTCTCTCGGGCTACGGTCTAATTGACCTAAAAGTCTCTTCGTCTTTCGGGCTACGGTCTAATTTGTTGCCCAAAAATGGCAACCAAGAGGGGGGGTGAAACGGGTTGATTAATAAAAATGCCAATAAAAATTATCTCTTACAATCTTTTACTCAAAACAATATGTGCAAATAAAAGAGCGAGAGTTAGAGAGATAGAACTCGATTATAGTGGTTCGGCCCGGATTTGTCCACGGTTCAGCCTAGTCCACTTCTCCTCAAGCAACTACTTAAAGGTTCCTTTAATCTTCAAAAGATTACAACTTGTAAGTCTTGCGGGTGCTTACAAATACCGAATGCCTCTAGCTTTCCCAAGGAGCTAGCACAACCGCAAGAGTTTTCTCCGAAAACCTCTCGAAAACAATAACACCCAAATTCAAACCCGAATTTGGTCTTTTAAGCTTTCAAGTGTTTGACTCAACCACTCGCTTAGGAATTACAAGTATGTGAAAAGATTTGAAGCTCTCAAATGACAATAACCTCACAAGGTAGATATGAAAGTGGAAGCTCTCAATGTATACAAAATCTCTCTCAAGATAGATATGAACTTGTTGGCTTGATCTTTGGAATTCTTGCTCTTGAAATGATATGAATTGATATGGCTTGTTGATGAGCACCCAAGATCGCATGATCTTGGGGCTCAAAACCTCTAACTTGTAGCCTTTCTTTACTTTAGCCGTCGTTTTTATCCAATTTTACTCGTAAGGTATTTTGGTGTGACTTTCAGGTTGAACGTGCTCACAAGGCGGTTTTAAAGGCCGAACGATTTTCCGGGATGAGCAAGGAGTCCAAGAGGCCGCCGGTACTCTTTTCATTGTCAACAAGGCCTAATGGTGCCAAGCGAGGCCTCGGAGATTGGCCGTTGGCCATCCAAGTCATAAAGCGTGCCAAAGGGTTTTAAGCGAGGCCTATTGCTTAAGGGATGGCTCTCGAGGGTATCCGTGAGATCAAGGTTCCATAGCATGCTCCCGTCAAGTCCCGTTGACCGAGTGTTGAAGCATCGAAGAGCCGTCGGGACAAGTCAAGGCATGGTGCCAAGCTAGGACCAAAACTGCAGAAAAGAGACCATGGTAGCGCTACCATGTTTTGAGGTAGCGCTACCTCTGTGCTGGAAATTCTCACAGTTGCCTTGGTAGCGCTACCATGTTTTGAGGTAGCGCTACCTTCTTCCTCCGACCAGCTCCTTTTGTGCTGACTTTCCAACTTTCCTTTTATGGAAAGTCTCCATTTCTAGCATGTTTTTGGGATATTTTAGGGACCTTTTGGTCCATTATTTGGCTGATTTGTAAGGGTTATAAATAGCTTTGTAAGCCATTATTGGCCAGTATGTACTTCAATCCAATTTTACGTCTTCTACATTTCTAGAACTCCTTTGGTAAGCTTCAAGCTTTTCTTCCTTGTTTTCTTCAAGAACACTAGCAATCAATTGTGTTACGCTAATTTCTCAAGTATTAAAGTTGCTCGTGTGGTTTGGATATTAATAGAAATCAAGTTTGTTTTCCTTTTCATTGGTGAATCATGTTCTCAATATTTAGCATACTCTTTAGTTTTTTCCCAATGCGTGAGTAGTTAACCGGTAGGGTCTCGGGGTGAGGTTTATTCGATGAATTAGTCGATCAAATGAGTCCGCTTAATCTTTAGCTCAATTTCAACGTATTGAACGAATTAAACCCATGATGTCTTGTGTTGATCATGGGATTGGTGGCTCCTTTGATCAATGGAGTCTATCGGCCCATGCTACGTGCTTGATTAATCGTACGCGTGCGAACGATCCTTTTTCGTCTCTCACTTGCGTTAAATGAGTTCAGTTCGAATTAATACTTTGAAACGAGTTACAAGTAGTCTTCAGCTTTAATGCATTCAGTGGAATCCGGACGGTTTCGGTCCACTCTTTAGTTAGATAAAGGCTCCGTTTGATTGATTAAATCATGAGTAAACCGAGCTCTCTTGACTTGACCATCTTAATTTAGCTTAAATCCAAGTTTTTATCATAATCCCATTAAAAACATCGAAGTTGGCTGCTTGAAAGCCGAAAACCATTTTCATCACACCTAATCCAAATTAGCTTAAAAGATTTCTTCGTGGGAACGATCCGGTCTTGCCGGTATAATATGCTTGCAACGACCTAGCCCTTGCTTTATTTGAAGGGTAGGTTGCGGAGTTGAGCACTTGTGTGTGTACTCATCAATGAGTTCTTGAAGCCTTATATAGCCATCCAATCTCCTACTAGCCGTTTGGGAAGTGAAGTAGCCGTTGAGGAGTGAAGCTGTTGGAACTGGCCGTTGGAACTAGTCGTTGTAATCTGCAGAAAATTGCAGAAATGCAATACCGGTAGTTCGCCTGGACTTGCGGCCGGTCTTCCGGTCTGTCAACCGGCCTGTCAACCAGAGTGTAGTCCGGTTGTCAAAGCTCACTGTAAAGACAGCCGGTTTGCCAACCGGTTCGTCAACCTGTGGCTCAAAAATCCATCTAAATAATTTCGTTAAAGCATGAATTGAGCTCATTAAGTCTTTGTAAGATTTAATCATTGAATTCATGAGACTTATACATTTGATTCAAGGCCTAGAAAATTAGTCCGAAAAGACTTTGCGATAAAATAGCTTTTGCCGAGTAGAAAAGCATCATCAAAATAATTAAATGTAATACAAATAATTTTCCATAAATTATGATGCATACATTTTTCAACAATCTCCCCCTTTTTGATGATGGCACAAAAATATAGTTTTTATGCGAATGCCAAGATTATGCCAATAATCTTGAAGCCTTATATAGCCATCCAATCTCCTACTAGCCGATTGGGAAGTGAAGGAGCCGTTGAGGAGTGAAGCCGTTGGAACTGGCCGTTGGAACTAGCCGTTGTAATCTGCAGAAAACTGCAGAAATGCACTACCGGTCGTCCGCCCGGACTTCCGGTCTGTCAACCGGCCTGTTAACCAGAGTGTAGTCCGGTTGTCACAGCTCACTATAAAGACAGCCGGTTTGTCAACCTGTTCGTCAACCTGCAGCTCAAAAATCCATCTAAATAATTTCGTTAAAGCATGAATTGAGCTCATTAAGTCTTTGTAAGATTTAATCATTGAATTCATGAGACTTATGCATTTGATTCAAGGCCTAGAAAATTAGTCCGAAAAGACTTTGCGATAAAATAGCTTTTGCCGAGTAGAAAAGCATCATCAAAATAATTAAATGTAATACAAATAATTTTTCATAAATTATGATGCATACATTTTTCAACAATCTCCCTCTTTTTGATGATGGCACAAAAATATAGTTTTTATGCGAATGCCAAGATTATGCCAATAAATCTCCCCCTTAGTATATGCACCCCCTAAATATGAACTTTTAAGGAATATGAGAGGCATATGCAATAATATGATCGCAAAGTGATCAATGCAAAGTTAGTTTCATGTAGGCAAAGTATATATGAGAAAATTAAGCCCTAAGCCATAGAATTCACACAAACTTAAAACATAAAAACATAAAACCAAGACTTTTCTCCCCCTTTGAGACATCATCAGCATGGGTGTGAGGAGGGAAGGTAGGAATGTCACTGTGGTGGCGAAGGATAATATCTTCTTTCATCTTTCTCTCCCATTCTCATCTTTCTTATTTCCTTTCAAGTACTTTACAAGCACACCTACAATCAAATCTTGACTTTTGGTACCCACATCATGTGAGTTTCTTGAAAGTTAGCATTGACATGGTTCTTAGGAACCCAAGTCTTTTAGCATTGACATGGTTCTTAGGAACCCAAGTCTTTCTACCGTTTGAAAAGATTTTCATAGGACAATTCGGAGAAATGTGACCAATCTTTCTACAAAAATGACAAGTGAGCTTGGAATGACTAGTTGGAGGAAGATCTTTGTCAAAGAGATTTTTGTGTTGAGTGGGATTATAACCAATTCCGACTTTGTGAAAAGAAACCATTTGTTTTCTAAGAAGAATATCTAAGCCATCTTTACCCTTGGTAAGTTTAGCAAGAGAATTTGTTTAATCATCAACTTCCTTGACTAGAGATTCATCTTGAGGAATATTCTTCACAACTTCCTTTTCCTTTTCCAAAGAGATTTTCAAAGATTCATTTTCTTCTTCTAAAGTATCTCTTTCTTCAACTAAATTATCTATTTCTTTTGAAAGTTTTTTGGCCATTTTCTTAAGAACTTTGTTTTTTGAAACAACCTTTTCAAAATCAAGTTTCAATTCTTTATAAGCAATAAGCAATTCATCAAAAGAGTAAGATGAGTCAAGATCTACCTCATTTTCTTCGGTGGCCATGAAGCACAAGTTGGCGACTTCTTGTTGCTCATTCTCCTCATCGGAGCTACTATCGTCGCTATTTTCCCAAGCGGCCATCATAGCTTTCCTTTTGTCCTTCTTTGAATATTTCTTTACGTATGGACATTCGCTTTTGATGTGGCCGGGTTTCTTGCTTTGGATCCTTTTTGCTACTTTCTTCTTTGCCCCCATCATTCTTTGGAAATCCTCTTCCTTTGCGAGATGCTCTATTTTTAAGGAGTTTCTTGAGTGACTTTGTGATGAGTTTAATTTCGTCATCCTCGCTTTCATCACTTGAGTCATCTTGGATTTTGGACTTGCGTGAGGTGCTTTTGAGAGCAAGATTTTTGACTTTCTCTTCTTTCTCGTCTTTGAGATTGATATGGATTTCTTCGGTCAAGAGAGATCCCATGAGTTGATCCATTGTATATTTTGAGAAGTCTTTCGATTGAAGGATGATTGAAGTGGTAGTATCCCACTTTGATGGCATGGACCGGAGCACCTTCCTCGTCATCTCGGATTGACTATATGTCTTGCCAAGAGCTTTCAAACCGTTAGTAATACTAGCAAATCTAGCAAACATTTGAGAAATACTCTTCCGGTTTCTTTTTAAAAAGCTCATAATTATGCACAAGAATATCAATCTTGGACTCCTTGAATTGACTATCGCCTTCATGAGCCATTTTCAATTTATCCCAAATCTCCTTAGCGGTTTCACAAGCGGATACATAATCATATTCGCTAGGAGTAATAGCACAAAAAAGAAGATTCATGGCTCTAAAGTTCTTTTCTACATTACTCTTATCTACTTTGGTCCATTCGCTCTCTTCCTTAGGAATACCGGTTTTCTGAGTAGGAATTATAGGACCATTTGCAACAATTTTCCATAAATCATAATCGGTGGATTGGATAAAGATTTGTATGCGATTTTTCCAATAACTATAGTTTGAACCCGTGAACAAGGGAGGCCTATTTGAGGATTGCCCCTCGATGCAAGATACGCTACTAGTGGTTGCCATGGATCTTAACTCTTAGATGGTTAAGTCTATAAACAAGAGCCGAGGCTCTGATACCAATTGTTCCCAAAAATGGCAACCAAGAGGGGGGGTGAAACGGGTTGATTAATAAAAATGCCAATAAAAATTATCTCTAACAATTTTTTACTCAAAACAATATGCGCAAATAAAAGAGCGAGAGTTAGAGAGATAGAACCCGATTATAGTGGTTCGGCCCGGATTTGTCCACGGTCCAGCCTAGTCCACTTCTCCTCAAGCAACTACTTGAAGGTTCCTTTAATTTTCAAAAGATTACAACTTATAAGTCTTGCGGGTGCTTACAAATACTGAATGCCTCTAGCTTTCCCGAGGAGCTAGCACAACCGCAAGAGTTTTCTCCGAAAACCTCTCGAAAACAATAACACCCAAATTCAAACCCGAATTTGGTCTTTTAAGCTTTCAAGTGTTTGACTCAACCACTCGCTTAGGAATTACAAGTATGTGAAAAGATTTGAAGCTCTCAAATGACAATAACCTCACAAGGTAGATATGAAAGTGGAAGCTCTCAATGTATACAAAATCTCTCTCAAGATAGATATGAACTTGTTGGCTTGATCTTTGGAATTCTTGCTCTTGAAATGATATGAATTGATATGGCTTGTGTGTGTACTCATCAATGAGTTCTTAAAGCCTTATATAGGTATCCAATCTCCTACTAGCCGTTTGGGAAGTGAAGGAGCCGTTGAGGAGTGAAGCTGTTGGAACTGGCCGTTGGAACTAGTCGTTGTAATCTGCAGAAAACTGCAGAAATGCACTACAGGTCGTCCACCCGGACTTCCGGTCTGTCAACCGGCCAGTCAACCAGAGTGTAGTCCGGTTGTCACAGCTCACTGTAAATACAGCCGGTTTGTCAACCGGTTCGTCAACCTGTGGCTCAAAAATCCATCTAAATAATTTCGTTAAAGCATGAATTGAGCTCATTAAGTCTTTGTAAGATTTAATCATTGAATTCATTAGACTTACGCATTTGATTCAAGGCCTAGAAAATTAGTCCGAAAAGATTTTGCGATAAAATAGCTTTTGCCGAGTAGAAAAGCATCATCAAAATAATTAATGTAATAGAAATAATTTTCCATAAATTATGATGCATACATTTTTCAACATAATTGAACTAAAAGCCTCTTAGTTTCTCGGGCTACGGTCTAATTGACCTAAAATCCTCTTCGTCTCTCGGGCTACGGTCTAAATGACCTAAAAGCCTTTTAGTCTCTCGGGCTACGGTCTAACCGACCTAAAACCCTCTTAGTTTCTCGGGCTACGGTCGAATTGACCTAAAAGCCTCTTCGTCTCTCGGGCTACGGTCGAATTGACCTAACAGCCTCTTAGTCTCTCGGGCTACGGTCTAATTCACCTAAAAGCCTCTTCGTCTCTCGGGCTACGGTCTAATTGATCTAAAAGGCTCTTAGTCTCTCGGGCTACGGTCTAATTGACCTAAAAGCCTCTTCGTCTCTCAGTCTACGATCTAAATGACTTAAAAGCCTCTTCGTCTCTCGGGCTACAGTCTAATTAACCTAAAAGCCTCTTAGTCTCTCGGGCTACGGTCTAATTGACCTAAAAGCCTCTTAGTCTCTCGGGCTATGGTCTAATTGACCTAAAAGCCTCCTCGTCTCTCGGGCTACGGTCTAAATGACCTAAAAGCCTCATAGTCTGTCGGGCTACGGTCTAATTGACCTAAAAGCCTCTTCGTCTCTCGGGCTACGGTCTAAATGACCTAAAAGCCTCTTCGTCTCTCGGGCTACGGTCTAACCGACCTAAAAGCCTCTTAGTTTCTCGAGCTACGGTCTAAATGACCTAAAAGACTCTTCGTCTCTCGGGCTACGGTCTAATTGACCTAAAAGCCTCTTAGTCTCTCGGGCTACGGTCTAATCGACCTAAAAGCCTCTTAGTTTCTCGGGCTATGGTCGAATTGACCTAAAAGTCTCTTCGTCTGTCGGGCTACGGTCTAATTGACCTAAAAGCCTCTTCGTCTCTCGGGCTACGGTCTAAATGACCTAAAAGCCTCTTCGTCTCTTGGGCTACGGTCTAACCGACCTAAAAGCCTCTTAGTTTCTCGGGCTACGGTCTAAATGACCTAAAAGCGTCTTCGTCTCTCGGGCTACGGTCTAACCGACCTAAAAGCCTCTTAGTTTCTCGGGCTACGGTCTAAATGACCTAAAAGCTTCTTCGTCTCTCGGGCTACGATCTAATTGACCTAAAAGCATAGTTGTCAAATCGAGAATCGAATCGAGAATCGAAAAGGCCCATTTGCGAATCGTGAATCGAATCGAATCGTGAATCGTTCCGATTCGGTCAAAATCTTAAAAATGCATAAAAAAAATGTAGATTTCAAGTTTGAATAATTAAAAGTATTGTTTTCATAAGATAAATAGATGATCTAGTGATCTAATAAGCAAGACACTAGTTAAAAAGAAGTTTATTATACTCTGTTTTTTGTTTTGTTTTTTTAACTGACTTTTATATACTAATGTACACCCCACTTGCTGGTGATATAAATTATACACACACCACTAACAAGTATAAAATATAATATGCACAGTTGCACACCACTAACTAGTGTATATAATATATAATATACACTCCACTAACTAGTATAATAATATATAATATGTACACCACTAACTAGTAATATAAATAAACTAATATACACCCAGTAAACATATCAAGTCAGTACCCTCACCGACTGGAACGAGATTCACATGCCGGCGTCGAAAACTTCAAAGGAGCTCGTACCCTCGCCGACTGGAACGAGACGCACATGCCGACGTCGAAAACTTCGAAGGAGCTCGTACCCTCACCGACTGAAACGAGATGCACATGTCGACGTCGAAAACTTCGAAGGAGCTCGAAGCTTCTCTACGAGGGCTGTTCTTCGATGTTAGGGTTCTCTCCAGGTCAGACAAGAGATTCCGACCCCTCACCTCCCATAAATTTAAGGTATTTTGTGATTTATGTGCAGAAACCCAACCCAACCCTCCGGAAAAACCACTCATTCGAAAACAAGGTGAATCGTACGATTCTCACGATTCACCTCACGATTCACCGATTCAAAAGGCGATTCTGCGATTCTCACTTCGATTCTTACCTATTTGCGATTCATATAATCGATTTGAATCGTTTCATACCTGAATCGAACCGAATCGTACGATTCGAATCAGGAATCGTACGATTTCGATAGTCTCTCGGGCTACGGTCTAATCGACCTAAAGCCTCTTCGTCTCTCGGGCTACGGTCTAATTGACCTAAAAGCCTCTTAGTTTCTCGGGCTACGGTCTAATTCACCTAAAAACCTCTTCGTCTCTCGGGTTACGGTCTAATTAACCTAAAAGCCTTTTAATTTCTCGGGCTACGGTCTAACCGACCTAAAAGCCTCTTAATTTCTTAGGCTACGGTCTAACCGATCTAAAAGCCTCTTAGTTTCTCAAGCTACGGTCTTACCCACCTAAAGTCTCTTCGTTTCTCTGGCTATGGTCTAACCGACCTGGGAGCCTTTTTTTTTTTTAGTTTCTCAAGCTGTGGTTCGTCCTCCGGGACTGCACTCTATCTAACATTTTGTCCTCCGGGACTTCCACTCTATCTGCACTTTGTCCCCTGGGACTGGTGTAAGGGGAAAAAAATCCACTTAGTGCTAACTCTAGCTTTTTGGTGAACAGCTTCACGTGCCTCCTCGCCGGAATCTTGCCTTTCGCCGGAATCCTAATTGCAAAACAAACAGAGGTGAGCGCACCTTCGCCTTCTCGTGGCAAAGGCCCTCCGATGCCAAAGTTAGTATCTCGTACTAGTGAAAACCCTAATTATCAGTAGGAAATGAGCGAATAGCCAAGAATTGCATACCTTTACCTCTAGGTTTACCTCATATTTATAAACCCATGTCTACTTGCTGTCCAAGCCATCTTGCTGCCCTAAGTTTCCTTTCTCGTAAAGGGAACTTAGAATATCAGGGATTCTCATTCCCATAACTGTATATTTCCTTTTAGACCTTTTACGAACTCTTTCCAAAGCTGGCCGTTCACCCCATTCTCGTTGGGTATCTCTTCCAGATCTTGTTTCCTTACTGGATATTTCCATTTCTGGACCAATGAGCAAAGCTCACTTATTCTGCCATCGTCGTCCTTCGTTGCCGAAGGACCCTCTGGACCAATGATTTCTCGTATCACTCTGGACCCTTATCACGAGACTGGTCCAACAACTACCCTTGCTCTTTGGACCATGCCCCTGTTGGGTATCAAGGATCTGGGACCTCTCGTATCCCGGTCCTTGTGCCGTTCACCTCTTTGGCGAATATTCCGACCGTATTTGTTCTGGGCCCCACGCACCATGTGTTCGGCCACTCCTTGTTTGGGATTACCTCCTACAATGGCTCCCCCTTTGCTCGTTATTTTCTCTTAATATGATGAGCAAAGTTTCTAAACACCGAGCAAGGTTTTGCTCCTCCACCTGTTTTTCGTACTTGGTGCAAACTCATCATTAGCCCAACCTAAACGCCTCGTGTTTGGTGCGCACAGCTTTTCCAAATAACACCTTTACACGGCATGCTGCGTGCCGCTGATTAAATCGCGACCAGGCGTTTGGGAACGGGCGCTAAGCAGCGTCACGGGGTGGCGTTTCTCATCACGTCACCCGCACTGCAGGGGTATACTTGAGTTTTATCCCCATTTCAAACCCACTTTTCTTTCACCTCCCTCTTCAGAAAGCACGCCCAAGCGCTCCGCCATTGAAGCACTGCTTTCACCATCTTGGGTCTCATTCTCGATTCTAGGTTCTTCCTCATTGTAAGTTCTTATTCTCTCCTTTCTCTTCTCGCCGTCAATTTAGAACTATCCACGGTCCCCTTAGGGTTTCTCAGTACCCATCTCTTTTTTAGAAAACCTATACCCATAATTCTCAGTATGGGTAGATTTCGTAGTCATCTGCGACACCCCTCGGCGGATGGCTGAGTTCAGATCTCGTTACGAGAATCCTGTTCACGTCCAAATTTGGCCCCTCGAAACGCCATTCGTGAGTGTTTGATAATGACACTCTGCATCCTTGTCGCCGCCGTCGTTGAGGGCGGCGTCAGTTTCCTCGGCACCATTGCTTCGCTTTTCTCTCCACTCTAGACTATCCCCTATGCAAGTGTCCACCAATTTTTTCAGGGTCGTCATGGGCATCAATGCCCTAAACCAAATGCTAGGCACGTCCCCAGGTTTACACGATATTCACCATCTGTACAGCATCTCTCGAACCAAAGATGCTCTGACCTACTATCTCAAGAGTAGGAATTCTGAAAAAGGTTGGTGCTCGAATTGCTTGACTCTGCCAGAGGGGACGGCGACTTCCTCATCGTCACGGGGAACTTCGAGCCCGAGACGAGGACGGTAGAGTCGTCGGCTTTCACGCACCCCACCGATTTGGCACTCCACGTTAGTTCTCTTCTCGTAGAACTTCATACCGAGCAATATTTCGTATTGCATTACATATTTCTGCTTTTACTGACTGCTAATTTCTTCAGATTTGCAGCCACGAACGCCAACCAGGGCACGCCATCATCACCCCTCAGGTCCATGTCACTGAATCAACCGTGCACTTGCCTTCAACGGTCAAGGCACGCGTTTGGCTGGCCGAGCAAGACAGATTCTTCTCAGCTACCGGGCATCATACGGCGGGTTCATCGACCGACTAATCCGAGCAAGTACCGATAACCCTATCGTCCCAGATCCTCCCGTCCAACAACCCGAGCAAGAAGAGGAAAGGCGTTCTCGGACCCCCTCTTCCCCACGAATCCATCCAGCTTGGAGTAGCCCAACCAGCCAATCAACCTCAATAACTTGTTGAATCTACCTGGTCGCGGCAGGGGTCACGGCTCAGTTCGCGGCCATTGTGTTACTTCTCTAGGGCATGGTGGTTCCCAAAGCCTCTCACTTTCACATGGCCGTCGCGCAGTCCAACGTTCCTCATGGCTTTTCCCCCGAGGAGATTGAGGCCAGCCACCAGAACAAATGCTAGAATTTGGATTCCTTGCTAAATGAAAGACTGCCGCCTCAAACCTCTACCACTCCAACCCCATTTGGGCTCCACAGTTTACTCAGGGTAATCGACCTGTCACCATTCGAGACAGCATAGATTCTAATATCCCAGGCTTTCCTGTTGCCTGGGGATATGCAAAGAGAAGTCTCCTGCTCCCCGGACAATCTCCTTGGCTCATTCATGAGCCACAATGCCAAGTAACTACGCGGCGTTTTCCTTTGTCAGTCTCGTATACCTATTTTGTGCCTAATGCTGCTTTTTGTGTTCAAAATCCTTAGGCAATGCAGAAGATGGTGGCCATAGCACAGAAACTTGGCCAGTCTGAGCCCCAGCGTGCCAGATTGGCAAGCGAGAATGCCAAGCTGCAGAATACCATAGTGAGGTTGGAGAGAGAGAGAAACCAGGCCCGCGAGCTTGCGGATGAGCTGAAAAACAAGCTGGAGGGTGCCGAGGACAACCTGAATCAAACTTTAACGGAGTTGGAGGCGAGTAAAAACGAAGCCAAGGCCTCCTACCAGCAAGGCTACAATGAAGGGATTCGTGTGGCTACTAAGAGCTACACGGATCAAATGCCTGGGATTCAGGACCAAGTGTTCGAGGTGGATGGTCGGGCTTGCCTCAGAAATCTGGTGCCCTGCAGTCTTCTACCCTGTGGACTGAGATTGACCTTCCAAGCACCCAGGCGGCCACCGAGGAGCTGGAAGAGGTGGTGGAGGAGGAGGACAGCCTGGACAGGGAGCTTAACAACGTCCCCGAACAGCAAAATGTCGAAGCTGGTCAAACTGGAGAAGTGACCAACACTGGCCAGAAAGAAGCCGGTGGCGGTCCGTCTGAACCTGGCACAACTATGGATGATGCGACAGCTCCTGTCTCTGCAACTGCTCCAGCCTCTCCACCTGTCGTCCAAGATCTAACGAACGAAGAGTAAGTTAGTCTTTTTGTATCGTCGTGATAACAGTTGGGATTTCTGAACTAGTTTCTGTTGGCCCTGCGTGGCCACTGGCATTGCCCTGCGTGGCGCCTGATATATTTTCAAACACTTTAATTTCTGCTGATTCTGGCCCTTCGTGGCTTTTTATGCTTTGGTGGCCCTGTTTGGCCTAAACTTTTGTCTTGCCTGGCCCTTCGTGGCCTGAACATGTTTGGCTGGCCCTTCATGGCCGTTCTTTTAACACAGGTGGCCGTCTCATGGCCAACATTTTATGTGCTTAGTGTCTTCGTACTTAGCCTTATGCATATTCACGTATGCTGCCCAGGCCTTATCGTGCCTGCTGACGGTATTGTATTCACTTTCTCATACCTTAGAGTAATGCTTGGTCACATTCGTAACTTGCCTATCAGCGCACGTACTCGTGCGTTATTCAGGGCCTGTTCATACCCGAGCAAGCCAGGAAGTTCATTCATACTCAGACAATGGCGTGCCTGTATTACCCAAATGTATTCGTATTTGGTCATGTTAATCCTGAGTTTACTCGTATTCTTATGCATAAACAAATGTATTTGTACTTGGAACTGTCCCAAACATATTCGTGTTTGAGAACAGTGAAGTGTTTTTGACATAATTCTGGGTGTATTCGTACCCGAACAAAATGGTCAAGTATATTCGTACTTGGCTCAGTTCTGGGTGTATTCATACCCGAGCAACTGCCGAGTGTATTCGTACTTGGCTCAAATCTGGGTGTATTCTGCAGAAATCAAGTGTATTCGTAAATGGTGTATTCGAGCAAGCCAAGTGTATTCAGATTGGTAAAATTTCCGGGTGTATTCGTACCCGAGCAAACTGTCAAGTGTATTCGTACTTGGCTCAAATCTGGGTGTATTCGTACCCGAGCAACTGCCAAGTGTATTCGTACTTGGTAAAATTTCCGGGTGTATTCGTACCCGAGCAAACTGTCAAGTATCTTCGTACTTGAAAAATTTTGAAATATTCGAAATTTCATTTAGTTACCCCTTACCTCTGCTCCCCAATACGGAGTGAGGACTAAGGATTTGGCTTGACTTTCGTATTTAAAGCATAACGAAAGAAAAACTCGTAAAAAACAGTGTTTGCTTACCAAAATCCGGGAATTTTATTCATAATTCAAAGAACTCAAGGGGGGGTTACGCGTACCCCTTGCAACTAGCAAAACAAAACACAAGGGAATTTTATTCGTAATTCTCACACAATCACGATGTGCTTCTAAAACAGAATATAAAATAAAATCGAAGTTCTTTATACGTAGAACTTCCTCAAGTTATGAACATTCCAGGGCCTTGGTACCGGGTTCCCGTCCAGGTCTGCCAATCGATATGCCCCTATGCCCACAACCTCCGTAACTCGATACGGGCCCTCCCAATTGGCCCCCAACTTTCCCTCGTTGGCCACCTTGGTGTTGCCGAGCACCTTTCTTAACACAAGGTCTCCAACACCAAATTCTCGTGGGTGAACATGCTTGTCGTAGCTTTTCATCAACTGCTCCTGGTACGAAGCCAGGTGCACCAGAGCTCGTTCTCTCCTCTCCTCGGCGAGGTTCAGCTCGATTTTCAGGGCTCTGTCATTGCCCCCACTTTCCACCAATGTGGTCCTGTTGGTCTACAAACCAACCTCCAATGGAATCACAGCCTCTGTTCCATACGCTAGCGAATAGGGGGTCTCTCCCGTAGACCTCCTAGGAGTTGTTCGGTGTGCCCACAGGACCAGTGGCAATTCGTCAGGCCACTTGCCTTTTGCTTTGTCCACCCTTTTCTTGATCCCGTCAAGTATACTCTTGTTGGACGCCTCCGCTTGCCCATTGCTCTGAGGGTAGGCTGGTGTGGAGTAGTAGTTTCTTATTCCATACTGGGCGCAAAAAGCCTTGAACTTTTTCTGGAACTGAGACCCATTATCAGTGATTAAGGAATATGGTACTCCAAATCGAGTGATGATGTTCTTCCACACGAACCTTTCTATCATAGGTTCTGTGATTTTTGCCAGTGGCTCTGCTTCAATCCACTTGGTAAAATAATCCGTTGCCACCAACAGAAACCTCATGTTCCCAGTAGCTTTGTGAAGTGGACCCACGATGTCCATTCCCCACTGTGCAAACGGCCAGGGACTTGTCAAGGGCACTAGGTCTTCGGCTGGTGTTCGGATCATAGGTGAGAACTTCTGACACTTCTCGCAGATTTTCACATATACCTTTGCATCTTCTTGCATGTGCGGCCACCAGTAACCCTGTGTGATTGCACGGTGAGCAATGGATCTCCCACCTGTATGACTTCCACACGTTCCCTCGTGTATTTCATGGAGGAATTTTTGCACCATCTCGGGATGCACACAAAGCAAGTACGGTCCAGTGAAGGACTTTCTGTACAACTTCCCCTCTGGTGATAGCCAAAATCTTGCAGATTTTGTCTTTATCTTGTGAGCTTCTTTCTTATCTGTGGGGAGTGTCCCATCTCGTAGGAACTCTACTATTGGATCCATCCAACTTGGTCCTTGGTTCACGTCCAGGACCAATTCCACACTTCTCCCAATGCTCGGCTCAAAGAAGATAGTCCATCGCTACCTTCCTTTTGAACTCATATACCGCGGCCGCCAACCAAGCTGAGTCGGGCCATGGGCGTTCAGAGCTTATCTCGCTCGATGTGTACCTTCTCAAAGGTATCAAGCAAATCCTTGGTTGCCTCCACATAGGCCGCCATCTTTTCACTCCGGGCCTCGTATATCGGGTAGTGATTCACCACGAGTTGTGAATCACAGAATATTCAGATTCTTTTTACTTTCAAGGTTCTTGCGCTCCGTAACCCGGCCAGGAGCGCCTCGTACTCCGCCACGTTATTCGACGCACTGAAACCCAGGCGCAGGGATAATTCGATCATAACTCCTTTAGGAGGGAAAAGCACCACCCCAATTCCAGATCCGGTATTGCATGCGGATCCATCTACAAAAAGCTTCCATTCCAATGGGTCCTGCTCGGCGGGTGCCTCTCGTTTCTCGGCAGCCAGCTCGTCCAACTGCTCCTTTCTCGTAGGAGGCCGTGGAGCTACTGTGGGAGAGAACTCTGCCATGAAATCTGTCAAAACTTGCCCTTTGACCGCCGTGCGCGGCTGATAGTCAATATCATACTGGCTCAATTCCACCGACCAAGTTGATATTCGTCCCGAGAAATCGGCCTTTCGAAGCAATGACTTCAACGGGAACTCCGTATAAACGACCATTTTGTGACTTTGGAAGTAGTGGGGCAACTTTCTAGCGGCCGTCCTCAGTGCTAGGACCAACTTCTCAAGAGGCAGGTATCTCATTTCTGCATCCAATAGCGTCTTGCTTACGTAATAGACAGGGATTTGCTCGGATCCTTTGTCCTCAAGAAGATCGCACTTACAAGCATGTTCTGACATCGCTAAGTATAGGGTCGACCTCGCCAGGCTCGGAGTAGAAGTGGGCAGCCGCCAAGTACTTCTTCAGGTCTTGGAACGCTTTCCTCACACTCTGCTCCCATTCGTAACCTTCTCTCTTTTTAACAGCTGAAAGAAAGGTCTACACCTATCACTCGAGCGACTTATGAACCTGTTAAGGGCTGCCATCCCTGTTAACCGCTGGACCTCATTCGTGGTCCTCGGACTCTACAGCTTCTGCAAAGCTGTTGATCGGGATTCGCCCCTATCCCTCTAATGGTCACTAAGTGACCCAGAAACTTCCATAACTTACCCCAAACGCACATTTTGAGGCGTTGAGCTTCAGCTTATACTCTCAGTATCTCAAAAGCCTCTTCCAGATCAGCGATGTGGTCTCGCTTTCTCCTTGCTTTTCACCACCATATCGCCTATGTACACCTCCATGGTCTTGCCGAGCGACTTCTTAAGCATAATCGTTGCTAGTCTCTCGGTAAGTCGCCCAAAGATTCCTCACCCAAAGCGGCATAACATTGTAACAAAGACAACCCCGTGGTGTGATGAAGGACGTCTTCTCCGATCGGGACATACATAGCTATCTGGTGATACCCTCGATAAGCATCGAGAAAACTCATACGCCCGTACCCAGCTGTTGCATCCACCAACTGATCTATCCTGGGCAGGGGAAAACTGTCTTTCGGACAAGCCTTGTTTAGATCCGTGAAATCGACGCAAACTCGCCACTTCCCGTTCTTCTTCTTTACCACCACTGTGTTAGACAACCACTCCGGGTAATACACTTCTCGGATCGCCTTTGCCTCGAGCAAGCGGTCTACCTCTTCGATGACAGCGTCCACATCTTGTACGGCAGATCTTCTCTTCTTTTGCATCACTGGTTTGTGTTGTGGGTCCACGTTCAGGTGGTGGCAAATCACGTTTGCATCCACCCCAGGCATCTCCTCTGGCACCCAAGCAAACACATCGACGTGCTCTTTGAGGAACTTCACCAACTTCTCTTCCTCTTCTTTGCACAAGTTTTCCCCGACGAGGAAATACCTTTCTGGATCATTCTCGTTGATCTGGATCTTCTTCAATCCTTCCACCACTTTCTCGGCTGGATTCCCCCCGATATCCTCGATGGTCGGCTGATTATTAACTTCGACGGTCTGCACCAACTGTGCCTTGGGTGCCTTCTTGATGATGGAGACCAAGCACTGTTGGGCCGTCTTTTGGTTCCCCCTTATTTTCTCGATTCCAGTGGATCCTGAAAACTTCACCATCTGATGGTAGGTGGATGAAACTGCCCTCATCTTATGCAACCAAGACCTTCCTATAATCGCGTTATAGGAAGATGGCACATCCACCACCAAAAAATCGGTTCTGAGTACCACTGTTCCTGCCCGAACAGGGAGGGTCACCTTACCCAACGGCCAAACTGCCCCTGCACTGAACCCAACCAAGGGGGTTACTGACTGTACCAAGTCTGCCTGTGCCAATCCCAGCTTTTTGAACGCATCGTAATAAAGCACCTCAGTGCAGCTTCCTGAATCCACCAGGATCCTCTCCATGTCATATTCCCCAATTCGTAGGGTTATCACAAGAGCGTCATTGTGCGGCACCTGGACTTCCCTCAGGTCCTCGTCCGTGAAGGTTAAGCCCTCGTTGCATCCTTTCGCTTCACGTCCTCGTTTCTTTCCCAACCGCATCACGTGCTGGTCGTGTTTTACCTGCCTTTGGAGCAACCTCACCTCATTTCTCGTATAAGGTGTGGCTAATCCATGTATCATGTGGATCACGCCCCTTGGACTCTGCTCGTAATCCAGCTCCATTGCCTTCTTGGCACCCTTGTGCTCCTCTTGAACGAATTCCTTCAAATACCCTCGTGAGACCAGATCATCAAGGTGTTGCTTGAACATCTCGCAGTCTTCTGTCATGTGACCCCAGTCCTTGTGGTAACTGCAGTGCTGACTCGTAGCCCTTCTTGCGTCTTTATCTCCTTCCAGCCTTGGGGGCCACTTGAAGTACGGACGGTTCTTTATTCGATAAAGAACCCGATAAATTGGTTCTTTCCATACCGTCGTTACTGAGAAGCACGACTTCGGGTCAGGGGCATGCTTCTCCCGGTATGACTCTCTCTTAGTCTGTCCGTGCTCCTTCCTCTCTTTGTAAGTCTTGGGTTCGGGTTTATCTGCCTTCTGTGCAGGGCCCTTGACTTGCTCGGCACTCAGCTTGCCATCTTCCCATAGTATGTCATCCTCATTCCTAGCGTGCTGCTCAATTCGCTCCATTAGTTTTGCCAGTGTGCTCACTGGATTCATGTTTAGGAACTTTCGCAACTCTCCCCGAACAGGTAGCCCAGTTTTGAACGTTGCTATTGCATACTCTTCACTACAACTTTCAATCTCGTTGAAAGTCTCCCAATACTTCTTGGCGTAGTCCTTGATCGGCTCACCCTCTCCTTGCTTCATAGCCGAGAGACTCTCAAAAGTTTTGGGTGGTTTCCTGCTTGTCAGGAACCGAGCAGTGAACTCCTCGGCCAACTGTCTCCACCCTCGTATGGTGTTTGGCCCCAACTTATGAAACCATGATAAGGCCACTTTTCCCAAACTAGATGGGAATATCTTGCACATGATTGCGTCATCACCGTCGTGCATAAACATCGCCTGCTGGTAATGTTGTATGTGCGCCACCGGGTCTGCATTGGTTTCGTACAGGATAAACGTCCCGTGCTTAACCCTGCTCAGCAACCTTGCCTCCTGCAATCTCTTTGCAAAAGGAGAAGTTGCTATGTTGCTAAGGGCTCTCCGTGCTGCTTCTCGTGCAGACATGGTCCCCTCCTCCGATACCTTCGCAGCCCTGGCATTGTTCCTTTCCTACCGGAATCAGGTCTCTCGCACTGTCCCTGTGGCTTCCTCCCGCTCCTTCCTCGGGAGGAGCTCTCGCCCCGCTTCTCCTTTTCGTGAAGAAGCCTTTGGCCGTTTCGAGTGAGGCTCCTGCTTCTTCTTCTTCGTGAAGAAGCTCTCTTGTACTCCACCATATCCAACCTTTCTTTTCTGGACTTCCTTCGTGAAAGCCCAGAATCCTCTGGATGTTCTCGTATCCTCTGCAACTGTTGAATCTCGTACTCTCGTCTTTTAATCAAGCGAGCGTATTCTTCTATCTCCTGTCTTTTTTTGTCCAGGATATCTTCCCGGCTATGCACGCTTTTCGAACGTGCCACCGACTCCCTTTCACGGCGGGACTTACTCCTTCTCGTGGATCCCGTTACCGTCCGTCCGTCTTTGTTTCTGGAGTCGCCATGGACTACCAGGGGGCGGTCCTTACTCGTGGTCCTCCCCGCTCGCCCGCCATCGGGCTTTCTTGGAGGATCCGGCGGGGACTTGTCACCTCCCCCACCCAGCAGATTATTCGGGTCAATTGGGGTCTTCGGATCTTCCCCCACCATGGTCGCTTTTTCAAAGGGACCTCTTTCGTTTCCCACAGACGGCGCCAATTGTAAGGGGAAAAAAATCCACTTAGTGCTAACTTTAGCTTTTTGGTGAACAGCTTCACGTGCCTCCTCGCCGGAATCTTGCCTTCCGCCGGAATCCAAACTGCAAAACAAACAGAGGTGAGCGCACCTTTGCCTTCTCGTGGCAAAGGCCCTCCGATGCCAAAGTTAGTATCTCGTACTAGTGAAAACCCTAATTATCAGTAGGAAATGAGCGAATAGCCAAGAATTGCATACCTTTACCTCTAGGTTTACCTCATATTTATAGACCCATGTCTACTTGCTGTCCAAGCCATCTTCCTGCCCTAAGTTTCCTTTCTCGTAAAGGGAACTTAGAATATCAGGGATTCTCATTCCCATAACTGTATATTTCCTTTTAGACCTTTTACGAACTCTTTCCAAAGCTGGCCGTTCACCCCATTCTCGTTGGGTATCTCCTCCAGATCTTGTTTCCTTACTGGATATTTTCATTTCTGGACCACTCTGGAGCACCTCCTGGTACCTTCTCCTGGTACCTTCTCGTTGCCGAACAGACCCTCTGGACCAATGATTTCTCGTATCACTGGACCCCTTATCACGAGACTGGTCCAACAACTACCCTTGCTCTTTGGACCATGCCCCTGCTTGGGTATCAAGGATCTGGGACCTCTCGTATCCTCGGTCCTTGTGCCGTTCACCTCACTGCACGGCGAATATTCCAACTGTATTTGTTCTGGGCCCCACGCACCACGTGTTCGGCCACTCCTTGTACCTGTTCGGGATTACCTCCGTACAACTGGACCTTATCTGCACTTCGTCCTCCGGAACTGCAATTTGTCTCACACTTTGTCCTCTGGACTTCGCTTTGTCTCGCAATTTGCCCTCCGGGATTCGCTTTACTTGCATTGTCCCAATCGAACTACGCTGGTCTGATCCCTATAACGGGGTACGTAGGCAGCTCCATGAGCGCGACCACCTTTATTGCATTCTCGCATTTAACTTAAAGACTTTGGAACGATGGATTGGGATGTCTAATCTTTAACGTCACTTATACCAAGCAATGGTACCTAAGTTCCGTTAAAGAGGGACTACTGTAGAGGAATTGCAGATCCTGCTGTAGACACCCCAATCTGGACCCCTGAATAATCTTTAAGTTTCCCCGATGATGAAATAAGGAAAAATATACCTTCGAGGCTTGGATTGTTGCTTCTTTGCTACTCCTTTGCTACTCCTTCTCTAACCTCAATAAAACCCCTTTTCAACAATGTAAGGTGGCCCTCGGTTCAATTGCAAAAGAGAAAGACGCGTTTGCTTTGTCAAAAATAACTTTTTCCATGACACACTGAGGGTAAAATGGGCACACATTTCAATGTATAAAATGGCTTTGAGTGAAACCAATTGGGTTAGAAAGAGGACTCGACGAGCTTTCCAACGCTTCGAACCGCGTTCGAATCCTAGTTCGGGAGTGTTTAGGGCGCCCTCGCGAAATTCGATGTGCTGTGCTGATTCACATAGCGCGCAGCACTTCAAAAGGCCGCACGGCACCTTAGAAAATTCAAAAAATCACTCTCTCGCACGGGACTCTACTACGTCACACGGCACCTTGAGAAAAAGTTCTGACAGTCGCAGAAAGCTGTCGGCCACGCCTATAGGAGGAGCGTCTGTGCCAGAAAATGAGTATTATTCGACCCAGAAGTCACCTCTCCTCCTTTAGTGATCATCCTTGGCTCTCTTGTCTATAAATACACCCCCTCTCTAGTTGAGAAAGACCCCTTCAACTCCAAGTAAAGTTACTCTGCCATTTTTTTGGCTCTCACTCTCTCTCTCTAAAAATACTCCCTTGTAATTCTCTCACTACAACTTCTTACACCAACCACCACTATACACATCTCTCTCTCTCTACACTCATTTGCTCTCAAGTCTCTCAAGTTCAATCCAAATCAACTTCCATTCCTTCATCTTCAAGCACATCCAAGTTTCGATCAAAAGGTATAAATCAATTTCCTTGGGCTAAACTACATTTAGCCTTGAGGGGAGCCGATCGAGGCCCTTCTCCGTCTTTCTATACTGAGCTTGGGTCTCAAACGAACTTTACATTCAAAGTCTTTCTTTTCTTTTTCTTTTCTTTTTCTATTCTTTTTTTTGCTTTTTCTTTTCATATTTCGACTAATATTGCTTAAATATCGTGCGGGTACATTCTAGATTCTAGTTTCTTGTTGAAAGTCTTTCTTTTTTTTACTTTATGAGATCTCTCAATATTTTAAAAAACTTTTAACATTATTTTACATGACAAGATGAACAAAAGGGTTCCGTTAATCATTTTTCGAAGATCCAGAAAATATAACAAACTATTTTGCGGACCTATGGTTTGTTTTGTCATGTAAAAGCAAGCTGATTCTGGAATGTGTAGACAGGTGTACCGCACGGTGTGTTGGTTGCACCGTGCGATGCATCCGGGCATCGCACGGCGTATCATGTTTAAGCGCACGGCACTTCATTAGCTATTGTTTTCTTGTCTGAGCTGTCTGGATCATGGCCATCATTCATCGGGCCCATTGTTGTTGTTGAGATACTGACATTAGTATTTTCGGAACAAGACCATATCTACAAGCCATATTTTATTTCATAAATAAGATTTCTTAGATCATCTCGGATGATCAAATGTAACAAAAATTATTTTGTGTTCATGGCTTGATGGAGTGGTACTGTCCCGAGGTCGGGTGACGTCCTGAATGCTTGTAACAGACTGACAGCAGAACAGGTACCACGCGCGGCATACTGAAGAGCCGTGCGGGGCATTACAGTGTGCCGCGTAAGAAATGGCCGCGGTCCAGACAGCTTGTCAAATGTTTTTCATTATATTTGCTTGCATCATTTTTATCATTCTGTACAGTTCACACCACAAGCACACCAATGTATTATATTCTATCCCGTGTCCCTTCCTCGTATATGTTTTAAAGTTAAGTCTTTCAAATGGTATTAAATCCCCCATTTAAAATGCTTAGTAGAGACCGGTTTTACCGGGTGAGCGGGGTGATTTTTCAACAAAACCTTTCCCGTTCGTAACGTGGCTGTGGGCAGCGTGTCCCTGAAAAAAGGGATTCCGTTCCCTTTCTCTCCCGGAAACGATTTTGTTCCCTTTCGAAGCGGCCCGAAAATCGAGGGAGCGCGAGCAGCGTGGCCGGCAAGCGCTCGCAAAATACAGAGAGTCGCCACTTGAGTTTGAAGGTCCGACACCCAAGGAACCGTATTTTGAAGCACCTGCCGCGCTATTTGATTTTGATTTTGAAAAATGAAGGAAACCAGTCCGTCATAACCATATCTGGGTTCGGGAGCCAGGTTACGAGAGGGGAAGGGTTTTAAGGCACCCCTCTCGCCCAATCCGGAGATCGATCTCTACTCAGGCATTTTGAAAACACTGTGATTCTTCTTTTATTAATCAATTCTTAGCCAATTAGTATGGGAAGCAATCGGGGATTAAAGTCAGAATAGCAGTTTGCAAGATGTGAGAGATGACATGGATGAGCAGTTAGTATAGGATGAGAACAGACTACTGCGGGATTTTAAACAGTTTGAGCCCACAGCTCTTATTCTCAAACCTTCTGGGCTCTGGAAGGCCCAGTGCACACCCAGGACAAACCAAGCAGTTTATAGCAATTTAAATATACAGTTTAAAGGCTGAAAAGCCCCAACAAATAAACAAAACACCCCATAAACAGTGTGGGGTCAAAAATAGAAGCCAAAAACCAAATTAACCATGCAAAGCCAACTACTGATCTGATCGGGGACAAACCGTCGCGCGAGGGTTTCAAACTGTCGCGCGAGGGTTTCAAACTGTTGCGCGAGGGTTTAGAACCATCGTGCGAGGGTTTAGAACCATCGCGCGAGGGTTCAGGTCAACCTTCCAGTGTTTGGTTTTGCTCATCCTAGGTTCTGGGACAGGTCCAGAATGATCCCAGAGGTACTCCACAGTAATATATTGAAATACAGCGAGCAGTTTAAACTAAGAAAAGTAGTAAACTGGTTATTAATATGCTTGCAGAGTGATCTATATGCAAAGGAATATATAAAACAGCAAGACACCCATCCCCACGCTGTCCTGCACGTGCAACCACGAAGTGTCGCGCGAGTATGTGGGACAGTCGCGCGCGGGTTCTTGCCATGACGGTTTTGAAACTTTGCTAGCTTTAGAGCCAGGACTGGTATTGATTACCAGCCTTGGCCCTGCCAGCCCCCCTCAGAGATCAGAACAGAGAGCAGAACAAAGGTAAGCTATACCTTTGGTTCTTGGGGTTTGAATTGCGTTTGAGCTTTGAGTTGAATTGAGGTTGCTTGAGTTGTTTATGTTGCTTTGAGTAATGAAGGAGAAAGAACAAGTTATGTTCTTGGATTGACTTTGTGTCTCTTTTATTAGCTTAAAAGAGTACAAAGTAATGCTCATTTGAAAATGGAATTCTTGTAACCCTTTAAAAGAGAGACAATGGGGGAGTATTTATAGGGAAAATGGTGGAAATGGTGTATGGAGGAGAAAGAACCAACCAAGTGAAGGTTAACTTGGCTTGGTGGCCAAATTGCCTTTTATGGAAAGCAT
The DNA here is from genome assembly GCA_025413875.1 of Rhododendron molle. NCBI lineage: Eukaryota > Viridiplantae > Streptophyta > Magnoliopsida > Ericales > Ericaceae > Rhododendron > Rhododendron molle. Next base: position 8,962,364 of record CM046399.1, read on the forward strand.
GCAAGGAGAGAAGCCCAACCAGTCCACGAGGTCTGGCTGAAAATTACTTGGTGATTAAGCTGCCTAGCTGAAAAAGGTGAAAGGGACAGGAGAGAACCGTCGCGCGATGGTTTGGAATTGTTGCGCGAGGGTTCTCCCTGGCACGCGATGGTCAACGGTCAACAGTTTGACTGTTGACCACACCTGGCAGCTTGACCCTCGCGCGATGGTTCTAAACCCTCGCGCGACAATTGGTTTTTGGCTTTTTGATGTGGTTTTTGGCTAGGTTAGGTTCAAGGGTTCTTCAAACACTCAAAGCTCAAACACTCGACATTCCCGAAGTGTTCTTGATCCGTTTCATCATCGGGGAATCAAAAAACATAAATAAGCTAATCTGAAAGCCAGATTGGGATGTCTACAGTAGCCCCTCTTTGACGGCACTTGGAGCACCATTGACTTGGTACAAGTAACGTCAAAGAATTCTAGACACCCCTCAAGGCAATCCAGAGCAGAACATAGTAAAGTAGACAAGCATACTTACAGAACCTGATCGATTGAATGGACGGGTGGATCGTCGCTAGGGATGGAAGTAGAAGTGGACGAGGGAATCGCCGCTGGTTGATCAAATTTGGATGTAACAGTCGCCGCCGCAGATGTGGACGGACAGCCGTCCGTTCTTTGGGGATCAAGCTATCCTCGGCACAAAGTATTCCAACAAACACGGTTAGGTCGTGTCAGGCAGGTTAAATTCCATCTGTTGGGAATCTGAGCCAATCTCCTTATCAAAGACCATCCGAGACAGCAATAAGTCTTACTGGAAGATGCACTGCGGCTAGACTAAGGGTGATTGTCGTTGACAGGCCAAGACGGACTCTCCTAGGGAACAATCAGAGTTGCGGATGAACGGACCAACGGACGATAATCTGATCGTCGTTGTGGATTGAATGGAATAGTGACGATATGGTCGATCGTCGTTGATGGATGGAAATAGACGACATGGTCGATCGTCGGCGATGACATGGTCGATCATCGTTGATTCTTTTAAAGAGACGACATGGTTGATCGTCGCGATGACATGGTCGATCATCGTTGATTCTTTTAAAGAGACGACATGGCTGATCGTCGGCGATGAGATGGTCGATCATCGTTGATTCTTTTAAAGAGACGACACGGCCGATCGTCGGCGATGACATGGTCGATCATCGTTGATTCTTTGAAAGAGACGACACGGCCGATCGTCGGCGATGACATGGCCGATCATCGCTGATTCTTTGAAAGAGACGACATGGTCGATCGTCGGCGATGACATGGTCGATCATCGCTGATTCTTTTAAAGAGACGACATGGTCGATCATCGGCGATGACATGGTCGATCATCGTTGATTCTTTGAAAGAGACGACATGGTCGATCGTCGGTGATGACATGGTCGATCGTCGTTGATTCTTTGAAAGAGACGACATGGTTGATCGGTGATGACATGGCCGATCATCGTTGATGGATTGATCTCGCGATCATTCTTGGATGAATGTGTCGCCGAGAATTTGGACAGACCGTCGCCGTTGATTGAGATCGGTCGATCAAGCGAATGATCAAGCCGTTGAAAATTTGGACGTAATTACCGTCGTTGATTGAGATGGGCGATCGGTGTAATGATCAAGCCGTTGAAAATTGGACAGAAGATCGTCGTTGATTTGATCCAGGTAGCACCAGCAGTGGTTATCCTTGAAAATAGCAAGGCGAGACGAACTGCAGCTGGGGAGAAATTGGTGATAACCGCTGATTGGGCCTTGGGCCCGAATTTACCTGCGCACGCTGGTACAGGTCGTGGGCTTGACGGTTGCCATGGAAAACGAGATAAGGAAAGTAGCGTGTGACACCCCTCTCACAGCTGCATTATCCTAAAGAAGCGGTTTCGGCCATAGTTACAAAAGTGACCAGGCAGCGGGCATGATCCCCAAAATGCTGTTTACTTGCTGCCTTTGATACTGGACAGGCGTGCTTTGACACTTGATAGAATTTTCCTGCTTTCAACATTTGATATACAATACGCAATGACATGTATAATATAATTGAAAATGCAGATGCAAGCTTAGGGCGGCTCCTAGAAGGACAACGACGCCTAAGGACTACCACTGAGCCTCATTACTGTACTGTCTGACACTTCTGAGATGCGCACCCAGATAGATAGACGCTGAACGGGCTGGCATGCCCCAGTTGACGAATTTGGGCTTGTGTGCCCTCTCTTCGATGCTTGGGCGGACTTGCCCTAGAAATGCTTTGCTTGGCCTTGGGCCGAGACACCCTTGCTGTTCATGAGATTCCATAGCTTGTGGATTACAGGAGCTAGGGGTAGCAATGTAAAAGTTACATTTTCTAGCCGTTAATATCTAATTTGCATTGACAAGTGATCTGAATTGACACACAGACATGCGCACATGTACAGACTCGCCTAGCTCAAACGAAAAGGGAGAAAGAGTCCCAGGGTACAATGCGAACCCTTAGACACACAAAACACAATGAAATTTTGGGCATTAAGCGGCCAAAACTCACAACATTCCTTAGACAGGTGAAACTGACACTTACGAAAGTGCAAAAGGTACAAAGACCTGTACAAACAAAATTGAGAAAAGCATCTCGACATGACAATTGATTGAAAAATTGGAAAAATGTCGCAAAGATGGACATAAGACGCAGATGATGACTCGTATAAGCCCGGACTGAAACCGACACCCCCGTGCAGTCACATTAAGTCCATATGACTTGCATGGTATCAAAAGCCCCTGGAACGTCATTCGAGGGCAGTAGCAGGCTACCGCTGGAGTTGAAAAAGCACGCACAGGACTGAGACCAACGCGAATCACTTTGAACAAATGCGCGTGACTATAAGCTATTCGCGAGGCTGCAGCTGCTCATACCAGACCTCGCTGAAGTTAGAATAAACTGTGAGCCATTAGGCTTCTAGCATTTCGTTCTGTTTTTGATGCTTCAAATATTTTAAGACTTATGCTCAGCTTGTAATAGAAATAGCAGTTTCCAATAAAATTGAAAGACAAAGGTTTTCCCCCTTCTGGTTCCTCCAATTCAGCTTGATCTGACCTTTGATCCTCTTCGACCTTTGATGTGTACCAAAATGTCAACCATGGTTCCACTTTGATAGAGTGTGACCGAGTCTCAATGAGAAACTGCCTACGTATCCCAAGCTAGGGAATCAGGTCAAAACGTAGTTCAGGCTAAGGTTCACTCGTGTGTTTACCTCTCCTTTTGCGCTCTAACTTTTGCCTAGTACCGCCCATTCGGGTCTTCGGTCTAGCGAGCTTTCAAATATTGCCTATTTACTTTTGCCTAGACCCCTTCATAGGTTTTCGGCTAGCAGGCTGCTCTAACTTTTGCTTGAACCCGCCCACCCTGGGTTTTCACCAACGAGCTTCTCTCAGGGAAAAGTTGCGTTTGAATTGATCCAGGTTGACCATGGTATTGAATTGGTTGCCGTCGAGGTCATCGATCTTTGGCCGCAGCCCCAGATACAACGGCTTTGATGACGCAGGGTCAGGAGTGCTTTGGTTGGAAATGCCTTGCTCCGGGCCATTTTGTACACTATCTCATTGGTACTCGGCGGAACGCCACTGTTGTTGCTTTTGAACATGGTATGAGGCCCGGAGCCCTCTTGAGCTTCTGTTTTTTTTTTTTGATTGGTACCCGGTAGCAGGGGGTTTGATGCTTCTTTATCTCAGGATCAACGCAAGGCATGACTTGATGAAACCATGCCAAGACGTCAATGAATTCTTCGAGCTTGTCTGACCGGGTGCAATGCTCCTTTGGGAATAGCTTTGAACCAATGGAACCATTGGGAGGTTATCCTTGTCTTTCAAGTTTATAAAATCTACTTTTTCTTTTAATAGGCTGAGACGCCTTTTGTCTTCCCTTTCGGCGAGGGAACACATTTCCTTGGGATGATCCCATCGAAATCTATCCCTTCGTCGTCAGGGTCGACACAGTTTATATAAAAGCCAGCGAAGTACTTAGAAGCAAGATAATGCAGATCATAAAACCCACGGGGTTTGCCAAGTACAGCAGACTCGAAATTTGAAACAAAAGCTACGACGTGGAGGGCCAAGAGGCACAACCTCCGACTCAGAGCTAGACTTTAGACAAACGCAAAAGACTCTGTGTCAGACTCAGACATATCGCCAATGAAAACTAGACGCGGTTTTGAAAACGCAATGTTGAAAAAGTTACCCATAGCTTCCAACAAAAGAGGTAGAATACAGAGGATGTCAGGCCCAAGCAACAGCACTTCGGCTTCTTCAGCCTCTTTAACCAAATCTACTCGATGCTCCTTTGATCAGTGGATCTCAGCCAGTCAGCCTTCTCATTTATAAGCCCTCATCACTGTCAACCCAGATGTCAGCAGTGAAAACCTCATTCGCACAAACAGCGGCCAACAGGCTGTCCTCAGGCTCGGACGGGATGGATGTAGCCGGCTTGGAGTTCGGGTTGATTTGAGTAGAGTTGATAGTTATCTGACCAACCAGAGGGTCAGACCCGTGTTGAGGCAAGGGGTTGGAAATGATGTTGGGCTTTGGTGGAACTTGAAATGTACCATTGTCAATTAGATCTTGTATCTCGTGTCGGAGACGCAGGCAGTCATCCGTGAGATGGCCAGGCATTTGATGGAAGGCACAAAAATGGTTGGCATGGTAATTGGCTGGTAAGACTTTGGGTGGGGAAGTTGGAGTCAAAGGTTTGAGATGCCCAGACTTGACGAGTTTCTCCATCACCGTGGATAAAGATGTCTCAAAGGCAGAGAAACTCCGGGGTTGGGTTCGAGCTCGGAAACTTTGAGTATTTTGAACCTGATTGACATCGGCTGTTGATGGAGGTGGGGTTATGATGATGCCATAATCGATGAGATCTTGAACGGCATGTCGAAGCCGGAAACAGGCATTGGTGGAATGGCCAGGCATTTGATGGTAAGAGCAATAGAGGTTATATTTGAAGTTGGCAGAGGAATTCTTGGGTAATGAAGTTGGATTGAGGGGTTTGATGGAACCAGCATCAAGGAGCTTCTCATAAACCGAAGCCAAAGGTGCAGCGAAGCATGTGAAAGTCCTCGGTTGGTTCCGGCGACTGGATTGAGAATTCAAAGCGGGACCCCTGTTTGCCTTGCAGTTGCAACACATGTCCTCATCAATAGGATGCATTCTTTTGCCTTCAGGGTAGAAATCACTACGAAGCGTGTCTTCCCCTTCGGCAATGGTTGTGAATAAGGACCCAACATCCTCCTTTGGGTAGGTCCTGGCCTCATGGAACTCAGCCAGGTCTTTGAACATGTCTCCTGAGCACAGCTTGATTCCGACCGTTGGAGGGTGGTAAGCTTGAGAAGGTTCTTTGAGTAGCCCCATATCTGACTGCTGGGCTGTGGAGGTAAAGAGGCCAACGAGTCCCTGGACCATAATCATTTGTTTGTCCATCTTGTGACCTAATTCCTCTACAGCTTTCTTGAGCTCAACTCCATTTGTGCTGCCATTCTGGATTGATGAATGAGGAAGGTGATATGATCTTGGAAGCGAAGGTGTAACAGCCCCAACAGACTCTCCCAAGTAGGTTTGGCTCTTCTTTTCAGTACTCTCTTGCTCGGTGCAAAGGCTTTGAACTAGACAGTAAAGTAAGTGAAAGCTCAGTGGCGTTCCTGTAGCAATTAGAATGCAATGCACACGTTGTTGTCGGTGTCAACCTTAGACTCTAGAACTAGAGACGAGTCTGTCTCATGATGTTCGGACACTGCCAAAATCCTCAGATTTCTTTTCGAGGGTGTATCCTTTGAATAGATCAAGCTGATCCTAAGAGATGTCAAAACAGACTAAGTTTTCGACTAGTCCCTTTTGAAGATTCGACTTTGAACTTGGAACAACTCGGTATTGATGGCGTGACACCTTTACCGGGGTGGCTTCAGCGACAAAGCGCGTTAGCCGGGCGGTGTATGTGCTTAGCACGATAACCAAAATGACATCAATATCATGACATCAACACTTTGTGGTTCCTTGTTTTCGGTTGAATCCTCAATCGGGCATAAGCCAAGGATTTAATAAGGTCTGATTTCTCGAAGTCTCGCTGACCTAAGGACTTTGAAAAATTAACAACATGCACCATCGAGATGCACGACTCTTCATCGGGTCTAGCAGCGTCCAAATTAGCATAAGACAGACTCGAAAGCGAGAGACAACCTAAAAGCCGCCCTAAACATGCTCCTATGCAAAACGACATGTATGTATGTACAGTTCCAGAGACGAGTTTGCCTCACGAATTTCAGACGTTGCCAGAATCCTCAGAATTCTTTTCGGCGATGTGTCCCCATGTAGATCGACAGATCCTAAGAGATGTCAAAATAAACTAAATCTTCGTCTAGTCCCTTTTGAAAATTCAACTTTGAATTAGAAACAACTTGGCATTGATGACATGACACCGTAACCTTGAACAACATGGTGTATAGTGACAACGCACTTCAACCTGGGTGGCGCCAGTGACACAGCATCAATACTTTGTTGTTCCTAATTGTCGGTTGAATCCTCAACCAGGCATAAACCGAGGATTTAGCAAATTTTGATTTCTCAAAGTCTCATTGAACTAAGGACTTTGCAATTGATAACGAACATTCGACAGAATGAACGACTCCTCATCGGGTGATAGCGGTGTCCCAGTAATTTTAAAACAGACTTGTCTTTTTAAACAAGAACCTAGAAGTCGCCCTAAACATGCTTCTATGCAGAATGGTATGAATGAGCAGAGCATGCGATATGGAAAGCAGTAACACATGGACAGCACATAAGGTTAGATGCAAGTAGATCCTAACCTGTGGGAACCTGTCTTAATTTGGAGAGTTCTAATGCTTTGTATATGCAAAGGCTGGTTTTGGCTCGTAACGGGTTCCTCAGACTAGGGCCACAGATATACCTCCCGTTGCCCGCGATTCGCAAAACAACGGTCAAACGGTAGCATGACCCATCATCGTCGAAGGTTGTTAGTCGTTCGGGGCCCCCGGACTCCGGTAAACCGTGCCGGATCGCCAAAACGATCTAACGAGGCTTATCCCACATCGATGCAAATGAAATGCTAGATTTTGATTAAGAAGAAGAAGAATTACAAAATTACAAAATGCCTTTTTCAAGCTTGGCTCACTTTATTTAGTCCATTTTTAGAGGAAACTACACAAGTGATCAATCGAAAAAGTCTCCAGATAGGATTGGCCGGACACGAGGTCCTGTTAAATCACCATTCCAGCCTTCGGCAGCGCGAAGCTCACCGTTTTGACAGACTTTTCAAGAGATTGTTCACAAGTGTATTAAACTCTAAGTGTGGATTAATATTGGTTCGATTATCCCCAGCAGAGTCGCCACTGTGGGCAGCGTGCCCCGGAGAAAAGGGATTCCGTTCCCTTTCTCTCCCGGAAAAGATTTCGTTCCCTTCCGAAGCGGCCCGAAAATCGAGGGAGCGCGAGCAGCGTGACCCACAAGCGCTCGCAAAATACAGAGAGTCGCCACTTGAGTTTGAAGGTCCGACACCCAAGGAACCGTATTTTGAAGCACCTGCCGCGCTATTTGATTTTGATTTTGAAAAATGAAGGAAACCAGTCCGTCATAACCATATCTGGGTTCGGGAGCCAGGTTACGAGAGGGGAAGGGTTTTAAGGCACCCCTCTCGCCCAATCCGGAGATCGATCTCTACTTAGGCATTTTGAAAACACTGTGATTCTTCTTTTATTAATCAATTCTTAGCCAATTAGGGCGGGGGAACAGTTAATCGGGGATTAAAGCTGTAACAGTTTGCAAGATGTGAGAGATGACATGGATGAGCAGTTAGTATAGGATGAGAACAGACTACTGCGGGATTTTAAACAGTTTGAGCCCACAGCTCTTATTCTCAAACCTTCTGGGCTCTGGAAGGCCCAGTGCACACCCAGGACAAACCAAGCAGTTTATAGCAACTTAAATATACAGTTTAGAGGCTGAAAAGCCCCAACAAATAAACAAAACACCCCATAAACAGTGTGGGGACAAAAATAGAAGCCAAAAACCAAATTAACCATGCAAAGCCAACTACTGATCTGATCGGGGACAAACCGTCGCGCGAGGGTTTCAAACTGTCGCACGAGGGTTTGACTGTTGACCACACCTGGCAGCTTGACCCTCGCGCGATGGTTCTAAACCCTCGCGCGATAATTGGTTTTTGGCTTTTTGATGTGGTTTTTGGCTAGGTTAGGTTCAAGGGTTCTTCAAACACTCAAAGCTCAAACACTCGACATTCCCGAAGTGTTCTTGATCCGTTTCATCATCGGGGAATCAAAAAACGTAAATAAGCTAATCTGAAAGCCAGATTGGGGTGTCTACAGTGGCTCCAGGATCCAAAATCTCAACGTTTTCGCTAGACCAAAAGCCTTTCTTTTTCAAATCAAACTCTCAGTTTATCGGATCATCCATCTCAAAAATTCGGGTGGCGACTCTTCGAGTTAGCGCTTTCGGGCGCGGGAGCCCACAGCGATATTGCACGTAAGGTAGGTTTTTGTGTGTTTCAGATAATTCGTATAAATAAGGCGCGTTTGGACGCCAAGGAATGCTTCGGGTGCAACCAAGTACTCAAGACCACGTGCCACCGAGTTGTGGCACCCAAAGAGTCATGAAGAGATGGTTTGGAGGTTGCTTGGGTCGCCCAAGGGTCAAGGGAATTGAAGGAGAAGTGAGAATTTTACCAAAGCTACTCATTTTCCAAGTAGTTGAGGGTAGAATCGTCATAAATTTTGATGTACAAATTACTTTTGATCCAAACCACTTGGGTTAGAAAGTAGACTCGACAAGCTTTCCAACGGTCCAAAGAACGCCTAAATCCGAGTTTGGGAGTGTCCGGAGCGAGCCCACGAAGTTGCCCAAAAAATCTGTCTATAATGCAGGTACCGGTACTGGGCAACTCCCAGTACCGGTACTGGGTGTCCACAGATCAATTTTTCCAGCCCGTTGAAGCTTGGTACCGGTACTGAGGCATTTCCAGTACCGGTACTTCATTGAAAAATCTGCAGATTTTTGTTATCTTTTTCAACCTTCCATTTATAGAAAGTTTCCACTTGTGGAATGTTTTTGGGATATTTTGGGGGACTTTTTGGTCATTTATAACACAACTTTAGAGCCATATAAATAGGCTTGTATGCCTTTTATAGATGTATGGCCATTTCTAGTCTTTTTTAGGCCTAAGTTTTATTTCTTGCTTTCTAGGAACTCCATAGCTTTGTTCAAGCTTTCTTAGTTATTCCATTCAAGAACTCAAGTAAATTTAAGTGTTTTGATGTTTTCTCATGTATTAATATTGTAGCTACTTGTTAGATCTTCCTTAATATCGAGTTTATTTTCGTTTCTTACGGTTAAATCTTATGGCTCATTTTTCTAGCATGTTTTGTTCTTTAGCTATGATTGAGTAGTTGATTGGCTAAGTCTTGGGTTAATCTTTCCCAAAGACTTAGGGTGTTATTTGGTTCTCAAACCTTCGAGCTTAAAATCATGATTTTCGGAATTGGATTAACCTAGCCATTTTGGTCTAAGCGATGGGTGTTAACTCCTTGATATGTAGTTTAGTCAAGCGGTCTTGGCAAGCGACATACCGAGAGCTCATGGCCTCCTACGTGTTAGATACATTAGCAAAAATAGGTTGGTTTAGTTTCATTAATCACATCTTTTGATAAACATAGTCTTTTAAAGCTAAATCTTCTGAGTGTGAACGCGCGGTCGTGACTCTCACTTGACTTATAATTGAGAACCGGTAACGGCCTTTGTCAAGGGTTAGATGATCCCTAGATTTGCCTCTTTTAGTTCATAAAGTTCATTTCTAGTCTTTTTACTTAACATTTCTATCGTTTAAAGCAAAACCAAGTTGGCCGTCTAAAATGCCGAAATCTATTACTTACAAAACCTCCAATTCGATTAAGCTATATTCGATTCTCTGTGGGTACGATCCCGGACTTTTCGGTTATGATGCTATCGACGACCTAACGCTTGGGGTATTTCAACCTTATTTGAAGGTGAGGTTGTGGTATAAGCATTTCCCCTCCCCCCAAGAACCCTAAATCCTAATCGATCAAATGACCCACCCTAATTGAACACCATACCCCCTCCTCGCTCTCTCTCTCCCTATATATATATATATATATATATATATATATATATATGGGGCGGTTCAAGGGACACCCAAAAAACCACCTTAAAAAACACACCATAGTTTCCGATCAAATTTTGATGATCCGAGTCGCTCAATATCATCAGAATGTGATTTTAAAGGTCTTTAGAGAAATTAGAGAAAAAAATGACTGGGAAATGTTTGATCTGACCAGTTTTTTGGTTAGGTTTAATGAACGGTTCAATTAAAAACTGCTAAAAACAAGCACTTTCCGAAATTTTTTTTTGTCGATTTCTCGTGGATACTCTTATAATCACATTCTGCATACATTGAGCGGCTTGGATTATAAAAATTTGATCGGAAACTATAAGATTGAGATTTTGGGTGTTTTTTAAGGTGTCACTTGAATCATCCCGATGTATATATATAAGGACCTTAAGTAAGGACTCATGGATCCCGATCAAGTTTTGATAATCTAAGCCTTTTAATGTGTGTAGAACGTGATTTTAAGGAGTCAAGTGAGAAATCAATAAAAAAATATGACCGAAAAGTGCTTGTTTTGAGGAGTTTTTAAAGGAACCATTCAATGAAATCTACTCAGATCAAGCACTTTTCGGTCATTTTTTTTGCTGATTTCAAGCAAAAACCATTAAAATCATGTTCTGATCACATTAAACGGTTCAGATCATCAAAATTCAATCGAGATCTATGAGCTCCTTACTTAAGCTATGTAAGGGAGTCCTTATAGGAAGGGACTGATACACACACACACACACACACACACACACACACACATATATATATATGTTTAAAATCACATTATGATTACATTGAGTAGCTCGGACCATCAAAATTCGATCAAAACCTTTTGGGAAGGTTTTTGTAGAGGTTTTTTAAGGGTTTCCGGAACCGATATGTCACCCGACTCACCTCCATACTCTCTTAGAGCCTCCGGAGATTCCGTCGACCGACTATGATACTCTACAGTCTACAATGGTATGTGATGAACACCTAATATTGTAGATATTTGGTGCGACTAGTTCCGTTTTATGTAGGGCTGGCCACAAGTCGGATTTGGTTGGATTCGGGTCGGGTTGGGCCCGACCCGATTTTTGTCAGATTGTTCAAAAGGTCACCTGAGCCCGACCGAAATACTGGTCGGGTTCAAATCGAACCGAGTGTTGATTGGTTCGGTCGGGTTCGGTTGGGTCCGACGGGTTGTAAATCAAAAACACAAATTCACGGTAAAGTCCCACAAAATCGTAGATCTGGAGTAAACTATCGCAAAATCACATATTTCCATTTACAAGATCACATCACAGCCGAGAGAGAGAGAGGATTACAAGATCTGGAGGAATTTCAATACAAGAATCTGGAGGGATTTCCCACCGGCCATGGTTGCTTAACTTGCTTTGGTCGCTGGGACGAACCCTTTGGAGTCTCCATACAAGAATCTGCATCTATATCCCTTGAAACCTTGATCTCTCAGGCACCTCTCTAGCTGCTTGTTCGCTATGATGATTCCAATTGTTCCCCGCCCAAGCACCCACATTCGAGGTCTGAGAGAGAGAGAGAGAGAGAAAGAGAAAGAGAGAGAGGTAATCGATTCGGGGGAGGAGGAGATGTGATCGATGGAGGAAGAGGCGTGATCGATTTAGAGGAGGACGAGGCGGCGTCGTGAGGACTGAGGAGGACTAGAGGAGAGTGGAACTAGATGGGTAGGGTGGGTTTTATTAAGTTGTATAGATTTTGTCGGTCGGGTCGGGTTGGTAGGAAAATTATTAGGTGAGCCCGACACCCGACCGACAACAGGGAAAATTTCAGATTTCAGACCCGAATCCGACCCGAACACCCGATCAGAACCGTCCGCTGCCTTCATTTTTCGATCTGGTAGGGTCGGGTTGTCAGGTGGATCAGATCGGTGGACAGCCCTAGTTTTATGTTATTTTAACTTGTGTTTATTTAGCTTTTATAGCGATATTGGTGTGTTTTTAGTGTTTTTAGGTAATTCATATGAATAAGGCACGTTTGAATGCCAAAGAATGTTTCAGGCACGACCAAGTGCCCAAGGCCACGTGCCACCACGTTATGGTGCCCGAAGAGTTATGAAGAGATGGTTTGGAGGTTTCTCGGGTCGCCCAAAGGTCAAGGAAATTGAAGGACATGTGAGGATTTTACCAAAACTACTCATTTTTTGGCCAGCTGAAGGCAAAATTGTCATATCTTTTGATATACAAATAATCTTAGATCCAAACCACTTTGGTTAGAAAGTAGACTCGACAAGTTTTCCAATGGTCTAAAGAACACCCAAATCCAAGTTTGGGAGTGTCCAAAATGAGCCCACGAAGTTTAGCCAAGCAAAATCTATCTTAACAAATAGGTATCGATACCAGTGCAAAAAGGTATTGACACCAGTCACCTTAAATCACCCCGTAGCTGTCCAGGCCGTTGGGTATCGATACCCTTTTGTATAGGTATCTATACCATTGTCTTCCAGACAGTTTTCAACCTTCCATTTATGAAAAATTTTCATTAGTAGTATGAATTTTAGGATATTTTGTAGAGAGAGAAGCGAATATGTATATATAGCTCTCTCCTTCACAAATATTTAGGATGGCCATTCGTTAGCTTTAGGCCAAAGTTTCTTTCTTGCTTTCTAGGATTTCTATTTTGTGTTCTTAGTCTTTCAAGTTTTCAATCTTCAAGAACTCAAGTAAGCATTTGTTGTACGTTAATTTCTCATATGTTAATGTTGTAGCCGCGAACTAAATTCCCCTTAATATCAAGTTCATTTCCGTTTTCTTCGGTTAAATCTTATGTCTCATTTTTATGCTTTGTTTTGTTCTTTAACTATAGTTGAGTAGTCTTCTAGGCTTGGTCATGGGGGTGATCTCTCTTCCATGGCTTAGTTGTGTTAATGTTTTTTCTATAACTTGATCATGGTTTTAGTAAGGAAAGGGCTTAATCTCTAATTTTCGGCCAAACCAAAGGGCTAATACCTTCTTTGACTGTGTGTTGCCCGGAGTTTTAACTTTCATTTTGCATACGGGGTTTGGGGCTTTTAACGCTCCCGGCGTTTAAGTTAAATGTCTTCTAAACAAGATCGAGCTAATACCATGATTATGCCCGGCTTTTAACGTTGAATGCTTTAGGGTGAGATTGTCTATGTCTTGGCTTGAAGTTATTAAATCGACTAATTAAGTCATCGGGCGGTTTGATCCCCTAGACCTTGCCGCTTGTTTTATCTTAAGTTCAAACCTTATTTTTAGTCTTTTTACAATAGTTTTCCACTTTTTAAAGCAAAACCAACAGTTGGCCGTCTTAAACGCCGAAAACCTTACATAAAAGCCTACAATCCAAAAAAGCTAAATTCCATCTTCTTGTGGTACGATCTCGGAGTTACCGCGTTATTCTACAAACGACTAGAAAGCCCTACGCGCGTTTCGGGCTATTACATTTGGGAGTGCATCTTTCCATTGTAAGCAGTATGTCTCTCTTTAGATCTAGCTGTGGGAGGATTGGAGTACTCGTGACTCACTCGATCTCTCGTTCACTCTTTCCTGCGCCGATATCTTTCTCCGTTGACAATGGTTCTCCTCTCTCTCAGTTGATCCAACTATGTGTAATGCATATGTAGCTTTCGGCGATGACTATGTAATCGGTATTGTCATTTGTGTGACTGTTTGTTCCACGATTGAATATATATATATGATGGGTGTGGGCAGCATGCCCTGGAATTTCCAGATTCCAAAATGCACGGGCCCATAATCGAGGGAGCGCGAGCGGAGAAGTAGGCAAGCGCTCGGAATACAGAGTCGCCACTCGAGTTTGAAGGTCCGACACCCAAGGAACCGTATTTCGAAGCACCTGCCGCGCTATTTGATTTGAAAAAGTGAAGGAACCAGTCTGTCATAACCATATCTGGATTCGGGAGCCAGGTTACGAGAGGGGAAGGGTTTTAAGGCACCTCTCACCCAATCCGGAGATCGGTCTCTACTTACGCATTTTGAAAATGATTAAGATTTGTCTTCTTCTTTAACCAATTTTTAGCCATTTAGGGCGGGGGAACAGTCAATCGGGATTTAAAACTGTAACACGATTTGCAAGATGTGATTGTATTGAGCATGGATGGATGTCATACTATGAAAAATGGGATAAAACCCAACCCTCTGATCAGAAACCTCAAAACTGCACAAGGTTTAGGCATGTCATGCACCATGGCCAACTTTGCATGCATGGATCTACGTACATGCAAAGAACCATCGCGCAACAATTCTAAATCCTTGCGCGAGTGTTTGTTCCTACCACAGGTTGAATTTTTATCCCCTTTTGGGCTCTAAAAGGACCAGTGCTCACCCAGGGGGCAAACCAAGTAGTTTAATATGTACTGGAATGTAACTACTTATTACAAATTAAGACAAACAGAAGCCAAATGAATTAAAATACAGCCCCTAAACAGTGGGGGTGAATAAACAGAGGCTTTAAGCCTTAGTTGCCATGTAAAGGCAATTATTGGAAAATGGAGAACCATCGCGCGAGAATTTGGAACACACGCGCGAGCGTTCTGGCTGGACTTCTAGGAATTGCTTTTCATGTTTGGGGCTCTGAAAGATACTCAGAAGCTTCCCAAAGGCATTCCAAACTAAATAAAACAGTAAAATAAGCTAACTATGGCTTTTTTCATGCAACACAGTGATCTAAAAGCCTAAACATGCTTCAAAACAGTAATAGCAGTGTACAAAGCTGAAAAACCAGGATACCCTTCCCTACAAGGTTGCATCTCACAGAGACACAAAGTGTCGCGCGTGAGTGTTCTAAATCCTCGCGCGAGGGTTCCATGGCCACTGCTTTTTGTAACTTTGCTGGCTTTAGGGCCAGGACTGGTATTGATTACCAGCCTTGGCCCTGTCAGCCCGCCTCAGGGATCTGAACAGAAAGCAGGTAAATGTTTATACCTTTGCTTGAGTTGTTTTGAATTGGTTTGAACAAGGTGGTGTAGCTTGAAATATGAGTGTATGTAGAGCACAAGCATAAGTGGATTAGAAGTGAGGTTGGGGTTTTAGAGCCTCTTTTGCTTGATATCTTAGTCACACCTAGCTTTGGAAGCAAGGGGGGTATTTATAGGCCAAAGGGAGGCCAAGGGGTGATGGCAAACATGGCCTAGAAGCCAGCCAACAAGGCTGGCCAGCCATGAACTTGGTGGAGAAGGTGGCCAACAAGGTGGGGGGGGGGGGGGAGGGTTACATTGGGAGATGCTAACCACGCAGCCACCAACAGCTGTACTGGAGGAACACGGGGTTCAACTGCCCCATAGACCCCCTCATGATCACTAAATCCAACTGGAAAATGATGATGGGGACAAGAGAGTACCGTCGCGCGATGGTTTGGAACACGCTCGCGAGGGTTCTAAAGGTCACGCGAGGGTCAACGGTCCATAGTTTGACTTTGACCCACACCTGGCACAGAAAGCTCACGTGAGGGTTCCAAACCCACGCGCGATGGTCAACGCTGGCTCTAGGGTTTTAACTTAGGGTTTTTGAGTTCAAAAAAAGGGTAAGGAAGGTTCCACACACACACCAAGTTCAAACCGTTCCAAACTCAAGTCTCTTCTTAATCCGATTTCATCATCGGGGAAACAAGAAACCGAAAGTAAACTAACCTGGAAGCCCAGATTGGGGTGTCTATAGTAGCCCCTCTTTGACAGCACTTGGAGCACCATTGACTTGGTACAAGTAACGTCAAAGAATTATAGACATCCCTCAAGGCAATCCAGAGCAGAACATATTAAAGTAGACAAGCATACTTACAGAACCTGATTGGTTGAATGGACGTGCGATCCATTGCCAGGGATGGAAGTAGAAGTGGACGATTGCATCGCCGCTTATTGATCGAATTTGGACAGGAGCTGTCGCTATAGATGTGGATGGGACAGGCCGTCGTTGCTAGGGATCAAGCTATCCTTGGCACAAAGTATTCCAACAAACACGGGTAGGTCGTGTCAGGCATGTTAAATTCCATCTGTTGGGAATTAGAGCCAATCTCCTTATCAAAGACCATCCGAGACAGAGCAATAAGCCTGCTGGAGATGCACTTGCGGTTAGACTGAGGGTGATTGTCGTTCGGGGACAGGCCGAGACGGACTCTCCTGGGGAACAATCAGTTGCGGATGAACAGACCATTGGATGATATCTGATCGTCGTTGTGGATTGAATGGAATAGGGACTGTTAGCCCAAAGGTTTCTATTCAATACGTTATTGATTTTGATGATAACAAAACATAATTTATTGAATTGAAATATAATTAATATTGTGATATTTGGTACTCATTTGAATTAATATTTATTTTGTAGGATTCGGTTGACATACACATGGGAAAGTTATACACCAAATCCCTATCTCCAATAGTCAAGATCAAAATAGAGAAAGAGTAAGACTAAGGACAAGTCTTCTCTAGATTTCTAACGGCTAGAAAAAGTCTCTTTAAGGAAAGAAGAGAATTGATTGAGAGAAGGCTGACTGATGAAGGATGATCGCTTAAATGAAAGATGGAATTGTTTGGAAAGGCAAGAATGGAGAACAATCCTTCAAACGGCTAGTGGAAAAAAAAAAGGAATGGATTTTGGCAGGCATGAATTTATTCAATCACGGCCATATTGTATTGGACAATTTTCCAATTGTGATTGCATGCTTCCAACGTTCATATTGTGAAGAATATATAAAAGGCTAAGGAAGAAAAAAAGAAGAACTGACTCTAGAAGAAAATTGCAGTGAGCTTCTCTTGAAAATCTGACTTTTATCGCTAAGCTTTCATCTTGATATCTATACACTTGTGTGTGAGAGAGTTCGCATTTTGATCTTCATTGTCAAAAGGGATTGTACACCCTTGTTCTTACTCTTGTGAGTGTTTATCTTTTTGTGAGTGGTTTTGGAGAGAAAATCACTTGAGAGTTAGGTGTTACTAGCACCGGAATCAAAACTAGTTGGGTTAGGTGTGACTAGCACCGGAGTCAAAATTAGTCGGAGTGATTGGGGATAGATTGCTCGTTGTAAAGGTTGTCTAGCACCCGTGAAGCTAGAAGATTGTAACTATTGGAGATAGTGCAGCAAATCCCGAGTTGGACACTTGGGGAGTGGACTAGGCCGTGAAGTTGCGGACCGAACCACTATAAATCCTTGCGTTTGATTCTCTCTTCCCTACTCTCTTTATTTTCAGTTTTGGATATCAATATTGCATGAGTAGAATAGTATATCATTGAAATTGGAATTGTGGTTGAATAGATTGTAATTAGTTTTTAAAATTTCGCGTTATAATTGAGATACCCAATTCACCCCCCTTCTTGGGTTGCTATTTGGACCAACAGGGACGATATGGCTGATCGCTGTTGCTGACTTTGACAGGACTAGCTACCATGAAGGCAGACGGAGAGATCAATGTGCTGAATGATCAAACCGCTGAGGAATTTTGACAGGACCGGCTGTCGTTGAAACGGCGCCGCAGGATAGCATCCTTTGGTTTACGAACCGAGAATTGGACAAGAGAGATTTCCATCGCATCCACTGACCAATGATAACAAAACCGCAGGAGATTGCATCGCATCCTTCGGCAAACAAATCGAGAGTTAGGGAGATTTCCATCGCATCCGCTAACCAACGAGAACAAAACCGCAGGAGATTGCATCGCATCCTTTGGCAAACCAAATCGAGAGTTAGGGAGATTTCCATCGCATCCGCTAACCAATGATAACAAAACCGCAGGAGATTGCATCGCATCCTTCGGCAAACAAATCATATGACGGCAACCACGCTGGCCATCTTCCTGCTTTCAACATTTAATGTACACAATATGCAATGATGTATACGAAATGGAAAATGCAGATGCAAGCTAAGGGCGGCTCCTAGGAGGACAACGACGCATAAGGACTACCATTGAGCCTCATAGAGAGACATTGAACGGGCTGACATGCCCCAGTTGATGGATTTGGGCTTATGTGCCCTCTCTTTAATGCTTGGGCAGACGTGCCAGACAGATATGCTTTGCTTGGCCTTGGGCTGACGTGCCCTTGCTGCTTATGAGATTTCCACAGCTTGTGGATTAGAGGAGCTAGGGTGGCAATGTAAAAATTGCACTTTCCAGTCGCTAATATCTAATTTGCATTGACAAATGCCTTGAGTCGACACACAGATGCGCGCACATATATACAGACTCGCCTAGCTCGAAAGAAAAAGGAAACAGAGTCCCAGGATACGATGGGAACCCTTTGACACACAAAACACAATGAAATTTTGGGCATTAAGTGGCCAAAACTCACAACATTCCTTAGACACCCCCGTGCAGTCACATTAAGTCCATATGACTTGCATGGTATGACAAGACTTGGCGAAAGCCCTTGGAACGGCATTCGAGGGCAGTAACAGGCTACCGCTGGAATTGAAAAAGCACGCACAGGACTAAAACCAATGCGAATCACTTTGAACAAATGCGCGTGACTATAAGCTAGCACGCGAGACTGCAGCTGCTCATATCAGACCTCGCTGAACTTAGAATAAACTGTGAGCCATTAGGCTTCTAGCATTTCGTTCTATTTTTTATGCTTCAAATATTTTAAGACTTATGCTCAGCTCGTAATAGAAATAGCAGTTTGCAATAAAATTGAAAGACAAAGGTTTTCCCGCTTCTAATTCCTTCATCGCAGCTTGACCTGATCTTCGATCCTTTTCGACCTTTGATGTGTACCAAAATGTCAATCCTGGATCCAATTGATAGATTGTGACCGAGTCTCGAAGAGAGACTGCCTACGTATCCCAAGCTAGGGAATCAGGTCAAAACGTAGTTCAGGCTAAGGTTCACTCGTGTGTTTACCTCTCCTTTTGCGCTCTAACTTTTGCGTAGTACCGCCCATTCGGGTCTTCGGTCTAGCGAGTTTTCAAATATTGCCTATTACTTTTGCCTAGACCCCCTTCATAGGTTTTCGGGCTAGCAGGCTACTCTTACTTTTGCTTGGAACTGCCCACACTTGGGGTTTTCAGCCCAACGAGCTTCTCTCATGGAAAAGTAGCTTTCGAATTGATCCAGGTTGACCGAGGTTTTGAAATTGTTGCTGTTGAGGTCGACGATCTTTGGCCGCAGTCCCAGATACTATGGCTTTGATGACGCAGAGTCAAAAGTGCTTCGGTTGGAAATGCCCTGCTCCAGGCCGTTTCGTGCACTTCCTCATTTGTGCTTGGCAGAACGCCGCTGCTACTGTTTTTGAACACGGTACGAGGCTTGGAGCCTTCTGAGCCACTACTTTCTGGCTTGGCACCCGGTAGCAGGGGATTTGATACTTTTTATCTCAAAATCAACGCCAGGCGTGTCTTTGTGAGACCATGCCAAGACGTTTGATGAATTCTTTAAGTTTGCCTGACCGGGCACAATGCTTTTCTGGGGGCGGCGCTTGGATCAATTTTGAACCTTTCGGGAGGTTATACTTGTCTTTCAAGTTTATTGAAACTACGTCTTCTTTTAATTGGCTGAGCACGCCTTTTATCTTCCCTTTCGGCGAGGGAACACATTTCCTTGGGGATGATCCCATCGAAATCTATCCCTTCGCCGTCAGGGTCGACACAGTTTATATAAAAGCCAGCGAAGTACTTAGAAGCAAGATAAAGCATATCATAAAAACCCACGGGGTTTGCCAAGTACAGCAGACTCAAGACTTGAAATAAAAGCTATGACGTGGAGGGCCAAGAAGCACGAACTTCGACTCAGAGCTAGACTTTAGACAAACGCAAAAGACTCTGTGTCAGACTCAGACATATCGCCAATGCAAACTAGACGCGGTTTTGAAAACGCAATATTTAAAAAGCTACCCGTAGCTTTCACAAAAGAGGTAGGATCCAGCTGGCGTCAGGCCCAAGCAACAGCACTTCGGCCTCCTTTGGCTTCTCGACCAAACCTACTCGATGCTCCTTTGAACAATGGACCTCAGCCAGTCGGTCTTCTCCTTTGTAAACCCCTCATCATTGTCAAACCAGATGTCGGCAGTGGAAACCTCGATTGCCCAACCTACAGCCATCATGTTAACCTCCGGTTCAGACGGGATGGATACGATGGGTTTGGGTTGATTTTTTGGGACGATATAGTGGCTAGGATTGAATATGGTGGAGCTCAGGTTGATTTGAGTGGACGTGATAGATACCTAACCAACCAGAGGGTCAGACCTGTGTTGAGGCAAGGAGTTGGAAATGATGTTGGGCTTTGGTGGAACTTGAACCGTGCCATCATCAATAAGATCTTGAATCTCATGTCTGAGACGATAGCACTTGTCAGTGTGATGGCCAGGCATTTGGTGGAAGGCACAGAAGAAGTTAGGATTGTAACCAGCAGGTAAGACTTTGAGTGGGGAAATTGGGGTCAAAAGGTTTGAGATGCCCAGACTTGACAAGTTTCTCCATCACTGCGGACAGAGATGTCTCAAATGCAGAGAAACTCCGAGGTTGGGTTCGGGCCCGGTAGCTTTGGGCGTTTTGAACCTGATTAATGTCGGCTGTATGATTAGGGGAAGCAGCAGTGTTATCCCCACTTATAGCCATATTGGCGTAGTTGCTAGTGCCAAACAGTGTGCTACTATTTCCGGAGTAAGCCTTCAGCTTTGATTTCTGAGGATTGGAAGAAGAGGACTCCCTCTTGGCAGAATCCCGCTTTGCAGCGCATCCTCGATGGCCAGGCCAGCGTCAAAGAAGGTTTCAAAGTTGGCGGACGCTTGAGCAAGCACCAGGTGCCTAGCATAGTCTGGCTGGAGATTGCGGGAAATGATGCTGAGTTGGTCTCTCTCGCTGGGGCGCTCACTCATTAGAGCGGCTTTTGCTCTCCACTGCTTGACAAAGTCCGCAAAGGACTCCTTAGCTTCCATCTTGGTGGATTCGAGCTCCCGTGTAGTCATCTTGAGCTGAGAGTTGTAGCTATACTGCGAAATAAACGCAGCCCCAATGTCCTCCCAAGTTCCTCTTTTGGAGATGTCGAGCGACAAAAACCAATGGAAGGCAGGCCCAGAGAGAGTTTGAGGGAAAAGCTGAGACATGGCCTCACTTTCTACTTTGAGTAGCTTCATGGCGGCATGATAGCCGTAGAGATGAGTCTTGGGATCACCGCTACCGTAGAACTTAACCAAGTCGAACATTTTGAACTTGTCAGGCAGCTTAGCATTAGGATACAGGCAGAGATGGTCCAAGTCAATTCCTCCTGTGTTGATCTTTTCAGTTTTGGAGACTACTTCCTCCAGCTTAACCATCTTGGCCATAAGAGCTGCCATATCAGGATTCAAAATAGGCCTGCCATCTTTCGAATTTGGGTTTGCAACAGGTGCGTGAACCTCCCTAGGGTTGGGCTGAACAATGAGACGCCCCTCGTGATTCGGATCTGGGACAATGACAGGTTGCTCCTGGTCGTCCTCACCTTCTTCTTCGAGTGGAGGTGGAAGACGAGTGTTGATAAGGTCATTGAGATGGGTGATGTTAGCATCGGTCTGGATGGCCCTCTGCTGCATAGTGGTAATGTTGTTCTGAAGGTTTGTGAGCATGGTCTCTAGACGAAGCAGTTGATCTGCCATGACAGGTTTTGACAATGTTGAAGAAGGGGAAGCCGACGGCGTGGCTTTTTGCAAAATCGATGGCGAACCCGATTGTAGGGCAGCCAATAATGAACCTGGAGAAGCCTCTGTTGCAACTGACTGGGTTTCTAGCCTGACAAGTCTTTGAACCGGATTCTGAAGACGTTCCCAAGTAGGTTTGGCTTTTCCTTTCGGTACTCTCTTGGTCGGCGCAATGGCTATGAACTAGACAGTAAAATAAGTGAAAGCTCAGTGGTGTTCCTACAGCAATTAGAATGCAATGCATACGTTGTTGTCGGTGTCAACCCTAGACTCTGCAACTAGAGACGAGTCTATCTCATGATGTTCGGACGCTGCCAAAATCCTTAGAATTCTTTTCAGAGGTGTATCCTTGTTTGAAACAATATGAGGTTACAGGATGTCGGAAGAACCCTACACCTTCAGCCATTCTGCTGATCGGGGTTTCAACTTTGTAGTTGGAACAACTCGGTGTGCATGTCATGATACTATAACCAGAAACGGCGTGAGCGGCACTACGCTGTTAGCCGGGCGGTGTAAGTGACGAGGCACTTGTTACCTGACTGGTGTAAGCATCATGGCATGTTCTCTGTTGTTCCTAGTTTTCTGTTTGAAACTCTAATCAGGTGTATAGACAAGGGCGTAGGAAATTTCTGATTTCTTGTAGTCCCTATCGTTCTAAGGATTTGAAATGCTGAAAACGTGCACCATCGAGATGCACGACTCCTCATCGGGCCTAGCAGCGTTCAAATTAGCATAAGATAGACTCGAAAGCGAGAGACAATCTAGAAGCCGCCCTAAACATGCTCTTACACAAAACGACATGTATGTATTACAGTTCCAGAGACAAGCTTGCCTCACGAATTTCAGACGTTGCCGGAATCCTCAGAATTCTTTTTTGGCGATGTGTCCCCGAGTAGATCGACAGATCCTAAAAGATGTCAAAATACACTAAAGTTTTGGCTAGTCCCTTTTGAAGATTCAACTTTGAATTTGGAACAACTCGGTATTGATGACATGGCACCTTAACCTTGAACAATGTGGTGTATAGTGACAACGCACTTCAACCTGGGAGGCGCCAGTGACACGGCATCAATACTTTGTTGTTCCTTTATTGTCGGTTGAATTCTTAATCGGGCATAAGCCAAGGATTTAGTAAAGTTTGATTTCTCAAAGTCTCGCAGATCTAAGGACTTTGCGATTGATAACGAACATTCGACAGAATGAACGACTCCTCATCGGCTCCAACAACGTCTTAGACAGCCCAAGACAAAATTGAAAGAAAGAACTGCCCTAAGCATGCTCCTATGCAAAATGACATGTATGTACAGTGCATGCGATAGGGAAAGCAGTAACACGTAGACAATATATGGGGTTAGATGCAAGTAGATCTTACCCTGCAAGTACCTGTCTTAGTTTGAAGAGTTCTAATGCTTTGTATATGCAGGGCCGGTTTTGGTTCGTAACGGGTTCGTCGGACTAAGGCCACAGATATACCTCCCGTTGCCCGCGATTCGCTGAGCAACAGTCAAACGGAAGCATGACCATCATCGTCGAAGGTTGTTAGTCATTCGGGGTCCCCGGGCTCTGGTAAACCGTGCCGAATTGCCAAAATGATCCAACGAGGCTTATCCCACATCGATGCAAATGAGAATGCTAGAAATTGCTTAAGAAGAAGAAGAATCATAAAATCGCAAAATACCTTTTCAAATTTGGCTCACTTTATTTAGTCCATCTTTAGAGGAAACTACGCAAGTGAACAATCGAAAAAGCCCCAGATCAGATTGGCCGGACACAAGGTCCTGTTAAATCACCATTTCAACCTTCGGCAGCGCGAAGCTCACCGTTTTGACAGACTTTTAAGGAATTGTTCACAAACGTATTAAACTCTAAGTATGAATTAATATTGGTTCGATTGTTCCCCAGCGGAGTCGCCACTGTGGGCAGCATGCCCTGGAATTTTCGGATTCCAAAATGCACGGGCCCATAATCGAGGGAGCGCGAGCGGAGAAGCAGGCAAGCGCTCGGAATACAGAGTCGCCACTCGGGTTTGAAGGTCCGACACCTAAGGAACTGTATTTCAAAGCACCTGCCGCGCTATTTGATTTGAAAAAGTGAAGGACCAGTCCGTCATAACCATATCTGGGTTCGGGAGCCAGGTTACGAGAGGGGAAGGGTTTTAAGGAACCCCTCTCGCCCAATCCGGAGATCGGTCTCTACTTACGCATTTTGAAAATGATTGTGATTTGTCTTCTTCTTTAACCAATTTTTAGCCATTTAGGGCGGGGGAACAGTTAATCGGGATTTAAAACTGTAACACGATTTGCAAGATGTGATTGTATTGAGCATGGATGGATGGCATACTATGAAAAATGGGATAAAACCCAACCCTCTGATCAGAAACCTCAAAACTGCACAAGGTTTAGGCATGTCATGCACCCTGGCCAACTTTGCATGCATGGATCTACGTACATTCAAAGAACCATCGCGCAACAATTCTAAATCCTCGCGCGAGTGTTTGTTCCGACCACAGGTTGAATTTTGCTCCCCTTCTGGGCTCTGGAAGGACCAGTGCTCACCTAGGTGGCAAACCAAGCAGTTTAATATGTACTGGAATGTAACTACTTATTACAAATTAAGACAAACAGAAGCCAAATGAATTAAAATACAGCCCCTAAACAGTGGGGGTGAATAAACAGAGGCTTTAAGCCTTAGTTGCCATGTAAGGGCAATTATTGGAAAATGGAGAACCATCGCGCGAGAATTTGGAACACAAGCGCGACTGTTCTGGCTAGACTTCTAGGAATTGCTTTTCATGTTCGGGGCTCTGAAAGATCCTCAGAAGCTTCCCAAAGGCATTCCAAACTAAATAAAATAGTAAAATAAGCTAACTATGGCTTTTTTCATGCAACACAGTGATCTAAAAGCCTAAACATGCTTCAAAACAGTAATAGCAGTGTACAAAGCCGAAAAACCAGGATACCCTTCCCCACAAGGGTGCATCTCACAGAGACACAAAGTGTCGCGTGAGTGTTTTAAATCCTCGCGCGAGGGTTCCATGGCCACTGCTTTTTGTAACTTTGCTGGCTTTAGGGCCAGGATTGGTATTGATTACCAGCCTTAGCCCGGCCCCTCGAGGATACGAGCAGCAGGTAAATGTTTATACCTTTGCTTGAGTTGTTTTGAATTGGTTTGAACAAGGTGGTGTAGCTTGAAATATGAGTGTAGGTAGAGCACTAGCATAAGTGGATTAGAAGTGAGGTTGGGGTTTTAGAGCCTCTTTTGCTTGATATCATAGTCACACTTAGCTTTGGAAGCAAGGGGGGTATTTATAGGCCAAAGGGAGGCCAAGGGGTGATGGCAAACATGGCCTAGAAGCCAGCCAACAAGGCTGGCCAGCCATGAACTTGGTGGAGAAGGTGGCCAACAAGGGGGGGGGGGGGGGAGGGTTACATCGGGAGATGCTAACCACGCAGCCACCAACAGCTGTACTGGAGGAAAACGGGGTTCAACTGCCCCATAGACCCCTGATGATCACTAAATCCAGCTGGAAAATGATGATGGGGACAGGAGAGAACCGTCGCGCGATGGTTCGGAACACGCGCGCGAGGGTTCTACAGGTCACGCGAGGGTCAACGGTCCATAGTTTGACTTTGACCCACACCTTGCACAGAAAGCTCGCGTGAGGGTTCCAAACCCACGCGCGATGGTCAACCCTGGCTCTAGGGTTTTGACTTAGGGTTTTTGAGTTCAAAAAAAGGGTAAGGAAGGTTCCACACACACACCAAGTTCAAACTGTTCCAAACTCAAGTCTGTTCTTAATCCGATTTCATCATCGGGGAAAGAAAAAACCGAAAGTAAACTAACCTGGAAGCTCAGATTGGGGTGTCTACAATGGGTTTTGTGCGACTATTTGTTCCACCATTGTGTGTAATGGGTTTTGTGTTATCTGTGGTTCTCTCTCTCCATTTTTTCTTTTTTTGATCTGATGAGGGATAACTGTTGATGACTGTGTATTTTCTGATCCATGAATCTGACCGATCCAAAAAATACTCACTTTTTTTTCTTTTTTTTACAAAGTAAAAAAATGTAATAGTGTGCCAAAGCTCATTTTGTTACGCTATAGATGTGGTCTGTCAAATCAAATTTTGTTCTTTCTTTTTTCACTTTCTATGTATATCTACATGATTATCAAAAATAAAAATTGTATACCTACATGAGATAAAGGTCTTATCAATTACTTTATTCATTTTTTTTTTTGTTTTTGGTATGATGATCCGGATGTCCAAACTATTTACGCACAGTTCGGTTAATTCCTTCTCTAATTTTGTTAAAAGTTGGTCATCTATACACGCTGAGATAATTGAATCCACACGAAATTATTTTTTTACAGTTTGATTATAAAAGTCAAATCCTAAACAATCGTGTTGGAACGTACGACTAAACCACTCAACTAGTACTACAACGTCCCTAGTGATGTGCTTAACATAAAATCTCTCCACTCCCCGACAGACCTAGTAACTCCCATTTGTGGGAAGTTAAGGCTACAACGTCCTGAAAAAAAAACACAACAAATTTTGCAACACATCGACAGAGCCCATTAAATTTTCCACCCTTACATAATGGGTTGTGCCTTTCTACGTTAAGCACATCACTCTCATCTTTACTTAGCATGCACCAGAAAAACAAATCAAGAAACAAAAAAACATATCAGTGTCCAATCTTCTCTTTCTCTCTCTCTCTCTCTCTCTCTCTCTCTAGGATGGGTAGGTCACCATTTGTTGAGAAGGTGGGGTTGAAGAAAGGGCCATGGACGCCTGAAGAAGACCACAAGCTGTTGGCTTACATTGAACAATATGGACACGGAAGCTGGCGTGCTCTCCCCGCAAAAGCAGGTAACATGCCAAAATGATAGGTTTGCAATTCTACTGCTGTATCACATCGTTCTGTACTTTTTTTGGGGAGAATCTTTCGGTACATAGAGGAGTACATATATAGTACTGTACTAGCGTGGGTATTTATCAGTGTGCCTATATTAATGTGGTAGTGAAATTTTGGTGGGTTTGGTTAAACAGGCCTCCAGAGATGCGGAAAGAGTTGCAGATTGAGGTGGACGAATTATCTGAGACCTGATATCAAGAGAGGCAAGTTCAGTTTGCAGGAAGAACAAACCATCATCCAACTCCACGCTCTTCTCGGAAACAGGTGACCATAATAAGAAGAAGAAAAATAAAAAACCACAGTGGTTTTACCAAACAAGTGTACCACAAAAATAGACCTTGAACTCACAATGGGGTAGTTATTCTATAATCCGGGACCAGATCACTCTAAAATCACACATAATGTGGGCGGAGTAGTTGAGAGCACTACGTGGCAGTACTCCCAGATTAGTGAATAATTTCACCAATGTGATTGAGCCACATGTCGATGTTTATGTAGGATCCACATCTAACCGTGAAATTATACAATATTTTGGGAGTACCGCCACATGGTACTCCGTATCATTTGACAAGCACACGTTCCTGTAGGGTCTACTACTAAGTGTATGGACCCCAAATGAACGTGAGATTATAAAGTGATCCGGAATACCACGTAGCGGTACTCTTGAACTATTGAATAATTACTCCATCTAACCAGTGTATGGAGTAGATTTTTCGTTACATTTTTTAGTATACTAACATTTCTCAAAATAATAAAAATAAAATAAATTCAAACTAGAACTTCTAGTAGTACAAGAAATTAGATCTTTTGAGACGAATTAAAATCAACTCAACTTGCATGTTTTTCATCGCAAATTATTGAAGGTATAAACAATAAAGTTGTCTCTTTTTCTCAAAGTTGAAGCTTCTAGATGAGTTAATGGTTAACAATTTAATATGAAATTAGAGTAGGCAAGAGATCCAGTATTCGAGCTTCACCGCCTACCTAGATAACAATCAAAATTTACACGTGTTTAACCCGCTTATAGAGGAGAGTCTAGCTACACGTGAAAGGACGTGTTGAGAATATAAATAATAGAGTTGCCCTTCTCTTTAAAAGTTTAAGCTTTTAGATAAGTTGATGATTAACAAATTAGTTGAATTCAATGTTAGCTTTTCGGTCGAACAACCCAATATAGTGAATTTCAATGCATACAACGTGGCAGCATCTAATTCTATCATCATATATGTATAGAATCAAATATCTCATTATGATGAAAATTGTGTTAAAACATTTTATTTTATTTTTTGCTACGGACTTGTCCCTAATGGGGTTAATTTGATATAGATGGTCAATCATGGCAACTCACTTGCCGAAGAGAACAGATAATGAAATCAAGAATCACTGGAACACACACCTCAAAAAGAGGCTAATCAAATTGGGAATCGATCCAGCGACTCATAAGCCAAAGAGCCATGCCCTCGGTCCTGACCAGTTGAAGGACGTAGCCAACCTTAACCACATGGCTCAGTGGGAGGGCGCCCGGCTTGAAGCCGAAGCCAGACTCGTTCGGGAGTCCAAGCCAAAAGTTTCCAACCCTTTCCAAACACAACTCGGCCCCTCGGCATCAGCTCAGCTCGTTTACAAAGCCACAACGACTACTACAGCACCGCTGCCACCTCCGCCACTTCAACCACTATGTCTGGATGTACTAACAGCTTGGCAAGGCTCATGGCTAAATGCACCAAAATATAATGCGTTTTCGGCCAGTAGTGTTACTCTCGACTCCGTCACATCAACATTTAACTTCTCGAATAAAGGTAATAATTGGTGCTCCATTTGGAATTAATTTGAGAAGAAAATTCTTCTGCACATTCCAATAAAATGATTTTCAGGTCGAGAGAAATTATTATGCTTAGTTTCATTGAGTAGTGCTATGGACGCAGTTAGGGCTGCAAACGAACAGAGCCACCTGTGAGCAGCTCGAGACACAAATAAACAAGCTCAAGTTCAAATTCTAGGCTCGTTTCGTTATCAAGTCAAACACAAGCCAACAGAGGCTCGGCTCGAGTTGGCTCGCATGCCAAGACTTAGTAGATTTTTTATGTTAATTAATACATTTAGCATTAACATTTTGATACCCTAATGCAGAATTTTTACAAAAACATATTACATAATATTATTCTAAAATAGAGATTATTTTCTTGTAGAGTATTGGAAAATGAAAGATATATACCTTCACAATCAAAATATTTTTGGTTATATTAGGCCTATGCGAGGATATATATACATTTTTCATTGGTCCGTTAAGGATCGTGAACAAGCTCGGGCTCGAGCCGAGCAGGCCTCGAGTCAAGCCAAGGCTTGCTCAGCTCGAGCTCGACTCGTTAAGGTTTCACTGAGCTCAAGCTCGAGCTTGGGTTCGTTAAAAACTTAATAAACAAGTTTGAGCACGGTAAAATTCGACTCAGCTCGTTTGCAGCCCTAGACGTAGCTGTCCTGACTCCAAACACATAATTTGCACATTTATTTCCGAAACTGTCCAAAGCTTTTGCATCCCTCGTTATGAATGTGGAACCCACATACATGGTTCAGTTTGAGATGCACCTATGTCAGCATCTGTGTCCAGACATTATTGTCCCAGGCATCTTTCCTTTCCCAGAACTAACAGTGTTAGTCTAACGCGGATTATTTCCCAACACAGGTGAAGCCATGGGACTATCAAGTAATTTTCCAGATGAGATGGAAATATTGCAGCTTCAGGGATTGGCATATTCCACAGATATTGATGACTCTTTGGCTACAGGAAATGAAAACATATTGCTTCCAAATTTCATGGAAGCAGGGCTTGCTGATATATTGCTTGACAACTCTAATCAACTATACTCGTCCATCACCGGGGGAAACTCCGGTAACGTCGCTGGAAATTGCTGCGGTGACTTTGAAGAGAACACGAATTACTGGAACAACCTTCTGAATCTTGTGAATTGCTCGCCATCGGGTTCACCCGTGTTTTAAACGAGACAGCATTCTCTGTTCGGAATCTGGCATCTACGGCCCGATAACATATGGTAGAGAAGTTAATAATTTGAAACAGATTGGTAGGGTTATGGGACAGAAGATCCTCTTTTTTTTTTTTGTTTTTTTACTGGTACAAGCAAACATTTGGTTGGGAGACGTAGACCTGGTTTGGCTAAAAAAAAATAGAGCCAATACTAATAAAGTAGTTGTAAGTGTAGTTTGCAATGTATGAATAGGCATTGCCAAAATAATAAAGCTTTAGTTTATTGTGATTGCTTAAATCATATCTAATCGTGTTGTTAAATACATTTATCGATGAACTTTTCAATTGCTATTTAAAAAAAAATGCAGTAGTCAATGCACAGTTAGCTCTTTGCAAACTGCTTTGTTTCTTCTTCTTGTTTTTTCTTCTTCTTTTTTGCTTTAAAAAATTCGGGAGGTGGAGGGGTAAGTTGAGTAATTACGCGTGGCAATATAAAGGAATTTATTAATGATAAAACAAAATAACAAACGATCAAAAGGATCCAAAGTATGACGGCATCACAATGAGAAAAACTGACTTTCCCACTATGTTGACACCTCAAACCCGACAATTTCATGTCACATTAGAACCCAAAAAGTGTTGGTTAGAAACAAAATAGCAATAGGATTAGGGGAAGCATAATCTCGTCCTTTAGATAAATACCTGCCGAAGAACCCAAATCTAGCCTAAAATAGATGCCTCAATGAAACCACACCAATGAAGACAGTGTTGAAATATAATTATTTTTGTAAGTTTCAAAATTGATCATATGAATTTACTATTTTGTTTTCAGGTAAGAAAATGATTATGAAACTGATTGCACAAGATTTTTTAACGCCTGGAGTTAAAGCTGTCAAATACCATATACCTCTTAACTCTGTGACACAAACGGCTCCTAGAAGCATATTACTTGGTCAACACATTTAAAGGCAAACAATCCTTTTTATATGGTATTAATACTCATAATTGTATTTATGATTTTGCCCGTTGGGTATTCTCCCAAATTCTATATAAGCACCACTTTGTCTCCATATTCTTTACATCCAAAAACTCATCACAGACCACTCTCTCCAACCTTTTCCGTTCAAAAGCTCTCTACTACAATATATTACTTTCATATTTATTATATTTGGGCAACTCCGGTTCGTGCCTTTGTTCATATCTTTCTAGTGGACGTGACCATTGGAAGAGGAAGTTTGAGAGCTTTTCGGGTTGAATCTTGGAGTCACTATAACAGTTAATTTATGCTCTCAATTTTAAATTGTTGTGCCAATTACTCTATATGCATGATCTGTTTTATTCTTGCTATATGTTATTTGATTTAATAATTAGAAAATCCCAGATTTTTGTGCAAGTATTCTAACAGTTAAAGCCACTAACCTTATAATATAAAACAGTAGTTGAAAGTAAGCTTACTGTTTGTTTCCGAATTACACTGAGTTCCAATCATAATACCAGTTTTGTATGTAACAGATTACTTGTAGGGTATAAGGGATCAAAACTAAAATGGTGAAAATGGATGAAGCCAACGCTGTAAAGCCCGAAAAGTTTAGTGGTGAACATTTTACGAGATGGCAAACTCAAGTGCGTTACTGGCTGACCGTGTTGGGGTTATATTCTGCAATAGATGGTAGTGAGTCTTCCCAAGGGTCATGGATGACTAAGGAACAAATAGAGTACCACTGCTACCATAGAATTCTTAGTGTCCTTTCGGACCATCTTTACGATGTCTATTTAACTACCACTGGAAAAGCAAAAGAACTTTGGGATCTACTTGAGGCCGAATATGGGTTAGATGATGCCGGGGTTAATAGGTTCGCCGCGTCTTCGTTTAACAACTACAAAATGATAGATGGAAAATCCGTAGGTGATCAAATCCATGAGTTTAAAGAACTTTTGAAGGGTGCTGAAAAGAGTGGAACCACGTTTAGCGAAGACTTCAAAGTGTCATGTCTGATTGATAAACTACCACCTTCCTGGTCAGAATTTGCTCGATCCCTTAGGCACAAACAAGGAGAACTAACTATGACACAAACCATAAACACCCTTAGAGTGGAAGAAAAGCATAGGGCTGTTTTGGTTGCTAAACCAGAAGAGAAACCACCCCGAGTCAATCTTGTTGAAACCCCTAATAGGAATAATAACCACTCCCATCATAATAGAAATAACCACCACCACATGTCCCATAATTCTCACCGAAGGAACAACCTCAAGCCTAATACAAGGAATTTCAAACCAAATAGGTTCAACCAAAATAGGGATCAACACCAAAGCCAAAACCAAAACCAAAACCAAAACCGTCAACCTAGAGATAAACCCAAGGATAAAAGGGAAGGAGGCAACGCTTGTGTCGTGTGTGGAAGGACCAACCATTTTGCTAGAGATTGCTACTACAAAAAGACTGAGCCAATGCAAAAATCAAGGAATCCGAGAGATCAAGTGAATGTGCTAGAAGAGAATAAAGCCGAACCATTTTTTAGGTATGCTTCTTCCCTAGTGAATTTTACTTGCCAAAATGAGGATTGGTGGTTAGATTCGGGTGCTAATGTGCATGTTTGTTTTGATCGTCGATTTTTGAAAACCTATCAGGAATCAAGTGGAGGATGTGTGACTCTAGGCAATAATTCAACCGCACGAGTTCATGGGATTGGAGATGTGGAATTAAACATGACATCAGGGAAAATTTTGGTTCTTAGAGACGTGCGGCGTGTTCCAGAAGTTTGAAGAAATCTAGTTAGTGGGTCTAGTTTAGTTCAGCAAGGTTATAAAGTTGTTTTGGAGTCTAGTCGAGTTGTAATAACGATGAACGATGTCTTCATTGGAAAAGGTTATGTTCCTGATGGTTTATTCAAATTGAATGTTATTTTTGAAGTCAATAAAATCTCTCCTCATGTTTTGAATATTGAATCTTGTGATGTGTGGCATGGACGGTTAGGACATATAAGCTTAAAGAAAATGAAAAGGATGATGGATTTGAATTTTGTTCCCAAGTCAAGATTGGATTTTAAGCAAAAGTGCGAGATATGTGTGCAAGCCAAACAAACAAGAAAACCACATAAGAGCGTAGAGAGAAATACTCAACTCCTAGAGTTAGTCCATAGCGATGTGTGTGACTCAGCTAAGCCACCTACTAGAGCCAGAAATAGATATTTTGTAACTTTTATTGATGATTGTTCGAGGTATTGTTTTGTGTATCTTATTCAAACCAAAGATGAGGTCTTTAGCAAGTTCAAAGTTTACAAGGCAGAGGTAGAAAATCAGACAGAAAGAAAAATAAAGGTTCTTAGGTCCGATAGAGGAGGAGAATATACTCTAGGAGAACTCACTACTTTTTGTGAAGAGTGTGGAATAGTACATGAAGTGACACCGTCACTACAAGAAATTTGGGATTGGCCAGCGCTTTTTTTACCAGCGCTTGCAAAAAGCGCTATAATAGGAGGTCTACACCAGCGCTTTTTCTAGCCGCTGCTAGAATGAGTCTTTCCCAACGCTCAAAGCAAAAGCGCTGGAATAGGTCGACCAATTCCTAGCGCCTAAACAAAAGCGCTAGAATAGACCCCCCCATTTACTAGCGCCTTCTAAAAGCGCTGGAATAGACATTCCCTTTCCCAGCAGCCTAAAAGAAGCGCTGGGATAGACCTTATGATCAAACAAAACTATATCTAATAATATTACTACACCGGATCAAAAAATAAAAATAATATTACTACATGTTATACATTTTTAATACCCTTCAATACGATAATTTAACAGATTTCAATAAAACAAAACTATTTTAATAGTCGAGGCCGTTGATCATTGTTGTGCTTATTGATTAAATCATTATCATAAAAATTTGGTTCGATCGGGTTTAGAAAGCTCCTTGATTGGGACGCAATTTATTTTTTGATGATAGTTATCATCTGATTAAATGTGTAAAGATACCCGATCAACTTAATTCTTGGTATGAATGATAAATTCAAATATATGCAAAAGAAAGATGGTTCAGATCGAAATATAAAGACTTTGGCGAGGTCGGGTCTTGTAATCAAATACTTTTAATGCCTCGGGATGTATCAAATGTTGTCTGATCAAGCAGTCACCGATATCCGATGATCTCCGTTTTTGGTGACAACGATGAAATTAGTGAAATGTGAAATCCTAACAATTCAGATCAACCACGGTAAAAATTGAGTTGGTAATTGCCTTTAAATTATATACGTTCAATGTAATTGTTAACGACTTAAATCTTGTGTTGTACTTAAACGTATGTAGCCATTCGACCGCGACACAATTACGACGATCCAAACCATTGCTTTTATTTTCCTTGTTGATTATAGCATTCTCGTAAAAATTTGACTCAATCAGGTCTAAAAAGCTTCTTTATCGAGACACAATTTTGTTAACAAAATGAGTTTGTATGGGCCGATCAAGTGTGTAGCGATACTCGATTAACTTTGTTCTTTATACGAATGATGTACTCCATGATATGTAAAAGATGGACGGTTCTGATCAAGAAAAAAAGACTCAAGTGGGGGCGGGTATTACAATCTAATACTTTAATGCCTTGGTTGGGATACAATTTGTTTATTGGATGATAGTTATCGTTTGATAAAATGTGTAGTGATACCCGATCAACTTCATTCTTGGCATGATTTATAAACTGTATAATATGTCAAAGATAGACAGTTTGAATTGAAAAATAAAGACTCCGGTGGGGGTCGGGTCTTGCAATCTAATATTTTAATGACTCGGGATGCATCAAATGTTGCCCGATCAGACGATTGCCAATATTCGATGATCTCTGATTTTGGTGACAACAATAGAATAAGTGAGACGTGAAATCTTAACGGTTCGGATCGACCATTGTACAAGTTGAGTTGGTAATGACTTTTAAATTGTATACGTTCAATGTAATTGCTAACAAACTAAGTCTTGTGCTATAATTTAACGTATGATAGCTATTCGATTGTAACACAATTATAATGATCCAGACCATTGATTTTGTTTTCCTAGTTGATTATACCATTCTCGTAAAAATCTGTCTCGATCGGGTTTCAAAAGTTTCTTTATTGAGACACAATTTCATTAAGAAAATGTGTTTTTCTATTAGATCAAGCGCGTAACGATGCTGGATTGACTTCTTTATGGGTACGAATAATGTACTCCATAATATATATAAGATGGACGATTCCGATCGGAAAAAAATAAGACTCAAGTGGGGATCGAATATTGCAATCTAACACTTTAATGACTCGGGATGAATAAAATGTTGTCCGATCAGGTGATCGTCGATATCCGATGATCTTCGATTTAGGTGGTAATGATGAAATCAATGTGACGTGAAATTCTAATGATTCAGATCGACTATTATTAAAATATAATTGACCGAGTAAGAATAGATTTTCTTCATACTGCATGACCCGAGAGCGCTTAATTATTTCCGCCAAAAATTCTCCAAAACAATTGAAACCCCCAAAATCCCTGTTCGTCTCCTTCGTTTTCCAATTTCCCCGTTCATTTCCCTCGAAAACGAATTCCCCCAAATTAATGGCGCGCCAAAAATTCCCCCAAATCACTCGCGCGCTAAAAATTCCCCCAAATCCTGACGTATCTCCTCCCCCCCTCTCTCTCTCTCTCTCCTGCGTATGTCTCTCTCTCTCTTGCGTATGTAAATTTCTTCCGTAAACTATCGTCTCAGGTGATACTCTGGGTGTATACTCCATAGCTGAGGTACATCGACTCTCTCTCTCTCTCTCTCTCTCTCTGAACATTGCATATGTATAGGTGGACTGAGATTCTTAGTTCAAGGGTTTGGGCTTTTGTTTGGTTGTTTAGAAATTAGGGTTTCGAGACTTGGGGAAAGGGTTTAGAAGTGGTTCTGTTCAATATTAAGCGTAGTACAACGGCCATTGCATGCAAAATGAAGTGAATAGACTCGCAGATATTATTTTGTGAAACCTCCATGACCGATTTCGGCTCTGCATGTACGAATCTTGTTTTATCTTTGTTCCAAATGACCAATTTTTTGTTCTATGGCCAGAGATTTGTTGTATTGACGTGTGTATGTATATACAGGTGACCAATTTCGGCTCTGCATGTACGATTTTTTTTCCCACTTTATGAAAGGCGTATTTGTTAAAAAGAAAAATGAAAGCAGTTACAGAAGAACATTTGCGGCATGATTTGTGGTGAAATCGTCTTGTGTTGTCTTTTAGTTCACTTGATTGGTCCTGAAATTATGTAAATTACTTTCTTTATTAATATATATCGTTGAAAACGCAAGATTGTAGTTTTATGATCAATTTTTTATTTAATCCAAATCGAAGACTTCTTTTGAAGAAAATCTTTGTTAAACTCATATTTGGTGAACCTAGGGATTTAGTTTGGTGGCCATACGACAACTACCATATGGTATATTGTCCAAGAGGTCGAAAAGTTGAATCCCACGAAAGCCAAATATTCCAAACTTAAACTTTGGGATTGCTGAAGATTTGTTCACATCGTTAAATTTAGGACACTAAATTAGTCGAAAGGTCTTCAAGCTGGTCCTTCAAATATATACTGTAAAGTATGATAGTATAGCAAAAGGGCAGGCAGTAGGGGCTCGGGTAGGGAGGTTTCTTTCTTTTACTACTTTTTAGGTATTTTTATAATTTGTTCTTCAAATATATACCATAAAGTGTGGTGGTTTTTATTTTGATTTGGTTTTTTCAGCTCAAAATACGTAGTGGTTATTTGGGTTTTAGCTTGTTTGATCTATGGTACGAACACAAGCTCACTCCCTACGTGGAGTCATGGT
This sequence comes from Rhododendron molle, assembly GCA_025413875.1. Lineage (NCBI taxonomy): Eukaryota > Viridiplantae > Streptophyta > Magnoliopsida > Ericales > Ericaceae > Rhododendron > Rhododendron molle. Next base: position 8,998,849 of record CM046399.1, read on the forward strand.
ACTCGTTGCCCCTTTCGAACCTAGCATACAACACATAAATCCACACATGCGAGTATTAGTATAGAGATGCTCCTAAAAATGAACTCTAGCAACCACTTTCTCTATACGCTCTCCTTAACTAAGTATTGCAATTGATTCCCACTTGTCCGATACAAGTTCTGGTAGATTCAATTGCAATTCAGCTCTTAGTACTCATTCACAGCAATCAAAAAGCTTATTTTTAGCATCTAACATATAATTCCTGCATCTACACATACAGTTTTCACATCCAAATTCACACTTTCAACAACTGGGTTCACATTTGCAGCATATACTATCAATTTTCATCACATAACAAGTAATTTCTGCACTTTTACATGCAGTTTCAGCTCTTGAAAACTATTTCCAGCGTACAACACAGCAGACTTAGCACTTACTATAGGCGTTTCCAATCTCTAAACCTCTTATGCATTAGTGACCATTATTGTTTATTATTCTACTGTTTGTTTGAATAGGCATGGCAAAGAAAAGACGATTTACCACTTGCGAAACAGAGCAACATTCACAGCCTTTTCTCTCACATGGATCTCCAAATCGTGCCCAATCATGTGGGGCTTCACAACCCACTCAGCCACATGGATCTTCGCATGCTACCCATTTGCCTAGAGCTTCACAGCCTCACCATTTGCCTAGAACTTCACGGCCTTCCAACTCACATAGCTCTTCGCAGCCTCACGAGGCAGAGGAGGACTTGGATATACAAGCAAATGAACTGTTTCGAGGTACTTTTCACAAAGATTAATTTAATTCTAGCTAGTTTAATAATATGGTAAATGATTGAGTAATTCTGAATGAATTGTTCCACATGTTTCTTATGTTGTTGTATGCCATTGAAATAGATAAAAGCAACCATCATGTTCTAAGTGCCTTGATACCCAAAATAGTAGGCTAAGAAGATTAATTGATATTCATATTGATAATTCATTCTCTTTCTTACTTGCATGTCTTTTTTTTTCTAACATTGTTTTAGTTAATGCTAAACCAATGGATAAGACTTGGATGACGAAAAGTAGATCTTCAAGAGACTATTTGCAAGGGATTATGGACTTTTTGCACTTCGCTTCTTTAAATGCGTCAAAGGAGGGAACAATCTTATGTCCATGTGTGAAATGTGCAAATTCATTCATGTTCAGCCTCAAAGTTGTCCATGATCACTTAGTCTCATTTGGCATTAGTCAAGGTTATGATTGTTGGTATTATCATTGCGAAACTATCTCGGTACCAACTTCTAGCAAAACTTGTGAGACTCCTGTTGAACAAATAGGACTTCAGTTTGGTGACATAGAAGAAATGTTGCATGATGTGTTTTACATGCATACTCGATCTACGGATGACATTAGAGATGAAACAAATGAAGCAGAACCCTTTAGCCAAGGTCCAAGTGAGCAACCTGCTCAAGAACCTAACGCAAATGCACAAAGATTCTACGACTTGCTTAAAGATGCCAAGCAACCTCTTTATGAAGGTTGCAAGAATTTTAGCAAGTTGTCAGCCATCGTGCATTGGTATCACTTAAAGTGTCTTAGGGGGTTGAGCAATGCGACATTTACAATGATTCTCCAATCATTGAAAGCTATTCTTCCTCCGGATGCTAAATTACCAAAGGACTGCTATGAAGCTAAGAAAATTATCAAGGATTTGGGCCTCGGTTATGAGAAGATTCATGCTTGTCCCAACGGTTGTATGCTATTTTGGAAGGAACACGCGAATGATGATTTTTGTAAATGTGGTGCTTCAAGGTGGGATACGAATGATGCTGATTTGGAGCCTAATTCGAGTAGTTCATCCAAAAAGAAAAAGAAAAAGGCTGCAAAGGTTCTGCGCTGGTTGCCCTTGAAACCAAGATTGCAAAGACTCTATATGACATTAGAAACAGCTGAATCTATGAAATGGCACGCTGAGGGTCGGACAAAGGATCGTAAAATGAGGCATCCTGCTGATACTCCAGCATGGAAATATTTTAACTCTAAACATAAAGATTTTGCTACTGAACCTTGCAATGTAAGATTGGGAATAGCATCAGATGGATTCAACCCTTACGGAAATAGGAATACTAGTTACAGCATTTGGCCTGTAATTTTGGTACCGTATAATTTGCCTCCGTGGATGTGCATGAAAAGATCTTCTTTCATCTTATCATTGCTTATTCCTGGTCCGACCTCACCAGGAAAGAATATAGATGTCTATTTGCAGCCTTTAGTTGAGGAATTAAAGGAGCTATGGGAGGTTGGAGTAGAAACTTATGATGTCTCATCTAAACAGAACTTCCAAATGCGAGCAACATTTATGTGGACATTTCATGATCTCCCCGCTTATGGTGACATGTCTGGTTGGAATACTAAGGGTGCTCTTGCGTGTCCTTCTTGCAATTATGGCACTCATTCTCGCTGGTTAAAACATGGAGGAAAATATTGTTTTATGGGTCACAGGCGCTTTCTTGATAAAGACCACAAATTTCGCAAAGATAGAATATCATTCGATGGGAGTCAAGAAATGGAAGTAACTCCTCGCATGTTATCCGGAGAAGAGGTCATGATGTACACAGAACATCTTGAATGCAAATCCGGGAAGACAATGGATAATGTGAAAAAAGTAAGAAACAAGCCGGCCAATGGCCATGACAAAGAACCGTGGACCAAGAGAAGTATATTTGCTGATTTACCATATTACCCAGATCTGTTATTGCGTAACAATTTGGATGTGATGCACATAGGGAAAAATGTGATTGATAATGTGATTGGTACTTTGTTGAATATGGATGGAAAGACAAAGGATAACCTAAAGGCACGCCTTGATTTAGTAGAGTGGGAGATAAGGTATGAACTTCACCCACAAATGTTAGGTTCCAATAAGACATATTTGCCACCAGCTTGCTTCTCAATGACTCCCAAAGAGAAAGATGATTTCTTGAAAGTTTTGAAGCGGGTAAAAGTTCCTGATGGTTATTCTTCTAATCTTTCACGTTGCATTCAACTTAAACAACGGAAGATTATCGGTATGAAGAGTCATGACTGTCATATACTAATGCTACAACTTCTTCCAATAGCATTGCGAGGGTCTTTGCCGAAAAAAGTCGTTTCTCCACTAATTGAATTATCATGTTACTTTAGAGCGATATGTTCCAAAGTCTTGGATGTGGAGGAGCTTGAGCGACTTGAGTCTCAAATTGCAGTGACTTTATGCAATTTGGAAAAAATTTTCCCTCCTTCATTCTTTACAGTTATGGTGCATCTAGTTGTCCATTTGGCTACTGAGGCCAAACTTGCTGGGCCTGTCCATTACCGATGGATGTACCCTATTGAGAGGTATGGCATGCTCAGTTATATTCATTTATATTCATTCCATCATCTTCCATTAGTTAATTATGTAAATATGTTAATCCATAGGTACCTCCATCACCTTAAGTCTTATGTGCATAATAAAGCATGCCCGGAAGGCTCCATTGTAGAAGGATACATAGCTGAAGAGTGCTTAACATTCTGTTCACGATATTTGGATTCTGTCGAGACAGTATTCAATCGTCCGGCAAGAAATGTGGAAGGTTCTACTGGGTCAATATCCCATTTTGAACTTGATCAGAAGTCGTGGACGCAAGCACATCGTTATGTCTTATTCAATACTGATGAAATCACGCCATTCCGCGTGTAAGTACTATTTATGAGTTTGATATATGTAAGTACAGTGTGCTCAATTAAAAATGTGTTAACATAATTTACCTTTTTATACATAGAGAACATAAGGAGCATATAAAGAGGCAAAGTCGTCCTCGTCGTCTCACTGATGAAGCTATCAATAGGATTCATTCAGAAAAATTTTGTGATTGGTTTCGCTCGTATGTGAGTATTATATCCTCAACTTAAGAATTATTAGAAATTTTACTTTAGAGATTGGTTATGCTTGCTTTTTTTTAACCTTTCTATACAAATGGCAGGTTGGTGTTATGGATGACACAAGAAAACAACAACTTGCTGATAAGATTAAATGGCTAGCTCAAGGTCCCAACAATGAAGCTAGACGATTCAAAAGATATGTCATTAATGGTTTCAAGTTTCGAACAAAAGATAGTGAGGAGACCAAGAAAACTCAAAATAGTGGGGTTTGTGTGGACACTGAAGGGGGAACTATGTACTATGGCGTCTTAACAGACATTGTTGAGTTGAATTCCTTCGACAAGTTTAGATATGTCTTATTCAAATGTAATTGGGCCAATGTCAATTCCAATAGGGGTTGTAAGACTGATGAATACGGATTTGTCCTTGTGAATTTTTCTCATTTGATACATAAAGGAGATCACTTGAAGGATGAGCCATTTATTCTGGCTTCCCAAGCTTCCCAAGTTTATTATGTGAAAGATGTCAGAGAGAAAGAATGGGTCGTTGCAGTTAGAACAAAAGCAAGGGATGTGTATGATGTTGGTAATGGTGAAAGTGAAGAGGGTGGTGCTGGCACATATTATGATAACGAGTCGTATAATTTGGTAGATGAAGACGTACCTACTAACATGAATGAGAACCTTGATTGGTCGAGGAATGATGCAGATGGAATTACCCTTGATCCACTTGAGTTTGAGAGTCAGCTAATGAATGACTCGGAGTCTGATGAGGATGTATAGTTTAATAGAAGGACTGCTATGGAGTTGGGTTTTTTTTTTTACTTTTATGGATCTTCTAGCATTGCTGTGACTTGGACTATTATTTTGAAACTTTTGTTTAAGTTTAGTGGCTTAAGTTGAAATGTAAGAACAGACCAGTCTCTCTCTTTCTCTGTGATGGCAATGACTTAAACTATTATTTTGCATTGTGATGGCATTGCATTTATTTTATATTGATCAGTGACATAATTCCCTCTTATAGATTCATGTCATATTTCATATTTTCTACTGATATTGCATATTTGAATTTGTTTGTTTGTTTTGGTAGAGCAAGCAAGGAGAAGTTGGCATGCTTGGTACATGGAGAACAATTTGCCTCTTCCCAATCAGTTGCATTACCTTTCACATCCTACTCCTTCACGTGGCGCTTCGCAAGTTGCTAAACCGCAGACCACTTCACAGGATGCCCAACCACAAACAAATTCACAAGTTCAACGACCGCATGGATCTAAACACCATACCCAATCCAATGCGCCATCACAGAACTCCTCACAAGGTATGCAAGGAATCACTCACGCTCCATCACGAAACTCCTCACAGCCTCAAAATGTAGAGGACAACTTTGAGTTAGACCATGATTTAGTTGAACCATTCACAGAGCGTGAAGTTGGTATTCAAGGTATGATGTAAATGATTTAATTTGATTCTAGTATCTCTCTATCTCTCTCTCATGTTGGATTTTTTTTTTTTTTTGTGACTTAAAACCTGTGGTTGGAACCCTTTAAGATAATAGAAGTATTAAGGAGTTAGATGGAATGGCATGAAATTGGAAAGGTCTCTCTCTCTCTCTCTAATTGGATTCATGTGGTAGCAGTGTACTAGTATACCCTGTGGAGTAGTGGTTATTGTAGGAACATAAACTGACATGGGCATGGGGTTGTAGGGCATGGGTTGGGGCTTGACCGCATCTTTGTCGCTACTGTAACACAATAAAACAAAAAACACAAACACAGAAACAGAGCACATAGTAATAGTTGAGGAGTACAGTTTAGAATGGAATGCAGCCCATCTAGCCACATTGGTTTAAGTAATTTGATGCATGGACCCCCCACCCTCAAGGACTCTTTTTGACCAGGCCACAACTACAACTCAGATTTTGTACCCCAATGTTTCTGACCAAACCAACCCACAGATGTGGTCCCTCCACAGGAGGAGAATAAACCAACACCTATCAGTAGTAACACAAGTGCGGTATCCAAACATGCTTCAGTCTTTATATTTCGATCATAAGCACAACTTAGAGAGGCAAACAAACCTCTGCTGGATTGCACTTGAACAGTTATTATTACAAAGATGAGCTACTTGCTTGATCAACTATAGCAGCATTCTAACTAAACAGCAGCAGTATACGCTGCAGTATCCAAACATGCTTCAGTCTAACTAACGCCATATACAGCAACAGCAGCAGCAGCAGCAGCAGAGAATTAACATGCTAAAGCCATGAACAGCAGTCAAATAAACCCAGAAACACACTGCATTCTAACTGAATATGCAGCAGTAAAACAACAGCAGAAAATAGTAGCTACAACATGCATGACAGGCACAAAAAGCCAACAACATAATAGCCAACTCCTAGCTATTATTGGCAATAAGTTACAGTAAAGCAGATGCACTAATGCCCTGAGTACAAGGACACCTCGTACGATCAAGAAAGTAAATAAGTTCAAGTACAAGTTCAAGAATGATTGAGGGTGAGTGTGAGGGTGAGTGGAGGAGGGAAATGATTGAGTTTTGAATTTTTAAAATTGGAGGTTGAAATTTGAAGTTTGAAATTTGAAGGGTTGGGGGGTGGTTGCCGGGGCCCCCCTTGCGGTTATGGCCGGTGGGCGAAGGCCGGGCCCCCCTTGGCTTTGGCTAACACTTGTCGCTCTCCTGGAAAATCTATCCAAAAATGGTTCTAAAAAAAATGAGATGTCTATCGGCAGAGGGTTACAATATTCGTAATCAAAGAAAATCACTATCCTTTAGGAACTCGCGTCAACTAAAATAATTGTCCTTTGTAATAAGGGTTTCATTTACTAAAGAATAGTACGCAGCAGTATTCTTTTGAAGGAAACAAGCTTTTTATAGATAAAAGAGAGATACAATTGTAAGCATAGAATTCTATTACAAAGCAAATGACACGATTCTTCCTAATTCAAGTGGAAAGATCGTACATAATCTTAATATATGGTCGAAGTTTGTACCCACACAAGTGCGACTACAACTCTTGGGACCTTATTTTAAAACTACGACTCTACTACTGCGGTGGAGTAAGTCCAAAATACACTCGTAACTCCTCCTTCCATTCCTTCTCCCTCTTTTCGAGCCAATACTCCCCTCGTTGTCGGGCATCCTCAACAGTGTCACTAAGTGATAAACGTAGGGTCTCCACGTCCATGGTCTCAGCTAAAGGTGACACGAGAATAACCTCGAAGGTGTGCTCGCCAGTGGCAGGGTCAAATATACCCAAGTGGGGTATAGGGATGAAACTCTCGGGTGCAAGCAGAGCCTTGTACGTAAGTAGGTCCGCAAAGGTGAATGGTGTAGCGGGGGTACAGCTAGCCATATCTACAATAAGAAGATTATGTGTTAGACTTATCGGTGTGAAAGGGTAGTCTCGTAAAGACACATGTACACACAGAAAAAAAAATGAACACGTATAAAAGAAATGCATGATTTCATTACTTAGGGAAAACAAGTACATCATAGGTGGTTTATAGTAGCTTTAAGCTTAATACATCAAGAGTCCTACATTTTCCTATTTTACATCAACAGGCCCACCAACAGTGATCCTAGTTTAAAAGATCCTGCATCCCAAAGGATTACAACTATTGCTAGGTTTATTTAGGGACTCCTAGATAGTATTCTTGGCTTCAAGGTCAGGCTAGAACTCCGTCCTCCTCGGGCTCATCCTTACTCTCACTAGCTTCTCCTTCCTTAGTCACCTCATGAGCAACCTTCTCGTCCCTGGTTTCTTCTTCACCATACGTAAAGTTTTCCATCGGGGGTAGGGCTCCAAAGAATACACGGAAGGCACACAGGATTGGGAACATTACAGGAAACCAAGGGTCGTCTTCCACAGGGGTAGGGGTATGATGCTGTACTCTTTTGAAATCACGGATTTCTGCGAGTATCATGACAATGTAGTCGGGCTTCTCCATCAATCGGATGGTCATAGTTTCTAAGGTGACCTCGAGTTGGTGAGCTCCAACTATTAGGTTGGCTAGGTGATCCATCTACAAGAAGAAGTTTTTAACTTCAATTAGTAACGGTTTAAAGACAAGGGTTCAATCAACGCTAAAGAAAACTTGGATTTAACTACGTTCCACATTCGATTCTTGATTCAAGTCATCATCCAATTGTTCGGGAATTCCCAGTTCGGCGGTACTGCCAGTTTCCACCTTACTTCAATCCGAAGATTGTTTTGTCAGAATTCCACCCAATTTGGGACGGTAAACTTAAAAATCAAGTCACGTTTGTGCAACGGTCAACTTATCTTAAAACTAATCTTAAAGGCTACCCATTCTACCCATGGCCGAGGTTTTGAACCTAAAGCTCTGATACCAAGTTGTAACGCCCCGAATTTTGGGTACGTTAAATAAACATTTTTATTGAATAAATTAAGGAGAGTCTAGCTCATTATTACAACATAAGTCTCACAAGAGTACTTTTATTCAAAAGAGGGGATAATCTAAGGTTAACTACTGCTCCGCCTCTTCCTCCATCCTTGCAAGCTCCTCGGCTCCAAAGGCCTCCAAGGTGTACTGTTCCTGCTGCTCATCTATGAAATCTGACACATTATACCAGCGTCGCCCCTAGTATAATATGTCAGGGTCACCAAAAAGGTAACACCGTGAGCTACAGAAGCTCAATAGAATAATCCAACTCGCTAACCCATAACTTACAACAAAGAGTCATATAAATAATTACACATGCTCATTAAACAACATAATTAGCAATGATACATCCGCATTCCTTAACTTGCTTACGTTGGTGTCATGCCTTTCTTGGTTTCTCCTACGCGACTCATCGTATTGTGTCACCATTTCATTTCAGAAATCATTTCTCATTCAACGGGCTACCAAGTCCGGCCACGTTATAAAATCTTGCATTGGCTCCTCTCCGCGGATAACCAAGCCCAATTACCAATGAAGCTACCACGTCCGGCTCCATTAGCAATCTACACAATGGGCTACCAAGTCCGGCCTCATTGCGGTTTTCGCAAGTCCGCACAAAGGGCTACCAAGTCCGGCCACCTTGCGGGTTTTCACAACTCACATAAGGCTACCAAGTCCGGCCATTATGTAGTCTCAAAAATCCTTTTTATCCATATCAACCACTCCTTAAGTGTCATGTTTCTACTTTTCGATTCTCGTGTCTCGTAATCATGCATAGACTCCGCGGCGGGACAAATCACTTTAAAGTAATCTTGAAACTAAACTAGCAAGATCATCCAACTCTATATTACCTAATCGTACTCAAATTATTACTTAAAGCCACTTATGTTTTATCATCAACAAGTAAGGCAAACAAATATACATACATGTTCATAATCATCCTCAAGACAGTAATATATTACGAAAAATCCGTTCTTTCTTCCTTTGTGGGATTTTCAAAACAACATATGGTTATTGACGTAGAAATTCATTATTTGACATGCTCATTCTTCTTTAGTACTTTAGTAAAACAAGTTTTGCTAACTAGCTTTGATACCTTAACCGTTTAACTCATGTTTAGAAATTTACTACGCATACTTAAGGTAAGTATAATCCAAGCAAGTACATAGCATGTCTATAACCATTACTTAAAGCATAACGCCACATGTGCGGACGCCCTTGGGGTGGTAATCCACCATATGCTTTGTTATAATACCACAAGTAATACAAGCAATGGAATATAAGCTTATAGTTAAGTTAAAAGATCAACATGCGATTACTTCTACACGAAGTTATATCTTAAGTCGATTCTAATCATGCTTAATCATCCAATAGCAATATTAAGTTCACTAACTATCATGCATCCAACGTTTTAAGAAATAAACTATCATTATCATGCTTTCATTATAACAACTTAGCTAGGGTTAAAACTAAGACAAGGAGTAGTGTCTAATATATACTTAGGATTATGGGTTGATTACACTACCTTTCTTCTTGGCGGTAGAAAAGGACTACGAAAAGATCGACGGAAAAGAAAGTCGGCGGACGGACGGAGTAACGGCTTACGATAAGCTTCCGATAGCTTCGAAAGAGAAAGGTTTCTCTCGAAACTAGATCATGACTTATATTACTACTACTTTAGGATCGAGGTGGTGGTCGTATGGTGGTTTAGTGGCGGAGGTGGAAAGAAGGTTCAAGAACAAGCTAGAACTACTCAAGAACAACAAGAACACTAAGCTTTCTAGAGAGAGAAGTTGGAGATTGGAATGGTGTGAGTTGAATGAGAAGTGTGAGGCCTATTTATAGGCAAATGGATGGCTCTCTCTCCCTCTCATGGCCGGCTCTCTCTCCCTCCTTTATTCATTGGATAAAGCTTTTATCCAAGTGATGTCATGCCTTGAAAGACTATCCAAAGGTCTTCCTTGTTCTTTCTTCCAACCAAGGACAAGGTAAATGCTATTCTATTAGGGTTTTAGTCCAATCAAGTCCTTTGAAAGCTTAGAATATTGGATTTGGTAGTCCTTTGGAGTGAAAGCACAAGCAAGGTTAGATTTGGTTGTACTTTGGATGATGCAATGTGATCTAGGCTAGAATGGAAGTACACAAGTCACATACATCACACTCCCTCTCTCTCCCTCAATCCGGCCTCTCTCTCTCTCTCCCTCAATCTCTCTCGGCTCCCTCTCTCTCTCCAAATTCCTCTCTCTCTCTCTCACCTCTTGGTACATTGTACTATGTACATATATATATAGATAACCATATATACATATATATATATATATATAAGGACAAAATTTGGTGGATTGGAAGAGTAAGGATTTGGCAAGCTAGGGTTTGTACAAGTTTCACCCAATTAAAAAATGTATTTAGGACATTTAGGTCATAGATTTTGTAGGAGGAAGACTACCAAGAAATCAAGCAAAGGTCAAAGAAAGTCCAAGGAAAATCTAAGGTACAATCTCTCCCTCTCTTTCCTTCTCTTTCTCTCTCTCCCTCCTTCTCTCTCTCTCTCGGATCTCTCTCCTCCCTCTCTCTCGGCTAACTCTCTCTCTCTCCCTCTCTCTCTCTCTCTCCCACTTGTTTGTACCAAGAAAGAGATACAATATACTATTATATGTACATGTACTTTGGGTCTTTTGAAATATTGTATTTTAAACCAAGTGTAGATTTTCTTATTATAATATTGTAATACACATATGACATATACAACATTATATATATATAGCCTATATATATATACATACAAGTACATATATATAATATACAAGCCAAGTACTACTCAATCTAGGCTAGCTATACCTCATGCCAATATCTATTAAATTATTCTACTACTTTCAAAGTACTATGTATATTAATACTAACCTAATGTACAAATTGTATTTTAATAAAGTACACACATGGCAAAATCTAGTATTTTAATCAAACAAGTACATGATTGTCAAGACTAACTATTATCCAATGGATAATAGTTTCTCTAATGGTTAATAATCAATGGGTAATAATGGCTAGGATTCTAGTCTATCGTCCAATGGTTAATAAAACTCCTAACGGTTATTATCCAACGGTTAATACCCAAAAGTATAATACTTTGCAATTAAGCACTAAACTAATCTAATCTCGTACTTAGGAAGATTAACCGAGGTTTACCTATTGACCAATGGGTAAAGATTACCCTAGGTCAAATGCCAAGACAAGGCGTGAGCGTGGCCAAGGTAGCCCGGTGGCGGCGGTAGCGGTGGCAAGCGACTGGTGGCCAAAATGGCCAAAGCGATCCGGTGGCAGCGATGGCAGCGGTCAGCGACCGTGGCCAAGCAATGGCAGCGCCAAAGCTGGTAAGTACAGCCAAAGCGACCGTGGCAGCGGTGGCGCAAAGCGGCCAGTGGCAAACAAACCAGCGGCCAGTAGCGATGAGCCAAAGCGACTGGTAAACAATGCCAAGCGGCCGTGTAGCTTGATGGCTGGCGGCTGCAAGCAAAGCGGCGGCCAGCGCGGCGTGAGCATGGCCAAGGCGACCCGCTAGCAGCGGCCAAGGCGGCGTGAGCATGGCCAAGGCAGCCCACAAGCAAGGCGGCGGCCAAGGCGGCGTGAGCATGGCCAAGGCAGCCCACCAACAAGGCGGCGTGAGCATGGCCAAGGCAAAAGCAAGGCGTGACTCGATGCCAAGGCAGAACCTGACGGCGACTCGACGCCAAGGCAAGGCGGGCGCGACAGCGAGCCGACGCCAAGGCAAGGCAGGCGTGACAGCGAGCCGACGCCAAGGCAAGGCAGGTCCAGCCAAGTAGGATTTCCAGCCGAGAAAATAAATTCTAGGATTTTTACTACAATTACCAAGTAACTATACCAAGGTCTTAATAGGCATACTCGTCTACTAGAAAATGACCTAAATGCCCGGGCGATGAATTCCAATCTCCTAAGTCATAAACCTAATTATGACGGATTATTAATCGCAAAAAGGGATTTATAAAATAAATAAAGAATTTTTCAAATAAGATGATAAAATTTTATAAGTCGATAACGACCGATTTTTGGGTGTTAAAAATGAAATCCGAGTATTAAACTAAAATTCAAATTTTTTAGCGAAATTTTTATTGACAAAAAATCAGGGTCGTTATATTTTCCGTTCAAAAGCTCTCTACTACAATATATTACTTTTATACTTATTATATTTGGGCAACTCCGGTTCGTGGCTTTGTTCATATCCTCCTAGTGGACGTGACTATTGGAAGAGGAAGTTTGAGAGCATTTCAAGTTGAATCTTGGAGTCACTATAACAGTTAATTTATGCTCTCAATTTTAAATTGTTGTGCCAATTACTCTATATGCATGATCTGTTTTATTCTTGCTATATGTTATTTGATTTAATAATTAGAAAATCCCAGATTTTTGTGCAAGTATTCTAACAGACAGAAAGAAAACCACCAAGCCAGGATTGGGAAATCCCTGTAGGCGCTCCGGTCTACAAGGGTTGTAGTGCAACACACGGACCGGCAATAAATAATTTTTACATGTCAAAATTAACTTTTATTAGTCAAAATTAATTTTTAATTTGGAATATTGATTGCTGAGGTCGACGGCTGTGTGTCGCACCATACCCTGACTTGTAGAGCACTCCGCCCTACAGGATCCCGGCAACATTAATTCTAAGATATAACCATCCGCATTTCAATTTCAGACGTGTCTAGAGCAGCAGTAGCAGGTGGTTCTGGCCCTTCATTACCAAAAGGAACTTGAATTTAACCATCAACAACAATTGGGAAAAGAATGCCTGGAAATAGAAGAATATATATCAAAGAAGAAATCTCCCTCTATTTTTTTTTTTTAATTCTGGTGATGAATGAAATTTCGCCGATAAAAAAAATGCCCAGTTATCTAGGAAAGGAAAGTGTTAATTAAAGATTTTCGAATGGTTTTTTTTTTCTTCTTATAATGGTATTACTAAAGCATTAATTGGATTCATTTTGGATCTTCGATTCTCTATGCACAGTCCCTAATAAATTTTTCTTTCCAATTGTCACTTTTATTTCTATATCTGTTATCTTTCACTTATTACTCCCGAAAACCTCCTTTAAAATACAAACCAAACAAAACAGTATAGTAGTACTCCTTTGTTTTGAACATCCTCCTTTTCTTTTCTTCATCAGTCGATAATGCAGCTATTAATACTTGTACGGAACAAACAGGGAGGGAGAGAGTGGCCATAGGGGTGCTGTGCGCTTCAGTGTCAGGACGACGGAGAGGGAGCAATTATTTAGTGGTATTGGCAGGGCCAGCTCAAGATTTTCAAGGGCCTAAATTGAACTTCTATGATGGGGCCTTTATAAATTTTCTAAATAAAAAAAAAGGGCGATCTAACAAAAATATTCAAGACATAAATATAATTGTTGTCTAATACAATCCCCAAGCAAAAAAAAAGCTAAACTTGAAGAAGCATCCAACTGAAAAAATTATGATCAATTTTTAGGTGAATTTGAAGCAGATAGAGTTTAGAGACCCTAATAGAGTTAGTTTAGGAATTAGTTGAAGTCTCATGCACACAACACATTAAAATAGTGAATACTATTTTGACTCTCTCACAAAAAGCAAACAAGTAATGAGGGATATAAGTATTTGTTTCCAATCCACAGACTATAAATCCCCAAGTAGTTCAAGCTTAGGAAATTTATTAATTTTTGGTTAGTTGAGTTCTCTCCCAATTCAGTTGTAGGCCTTCAATCCCATGCAATTTATTAGTAGCAGACCAATAGTATATAAGAACAACCAAAGTTTAGGGGCCCTATTTTGGGCTACAAGTGGAGGCCAAAAGCTCTTGCTTCCTTGGCGTACCCCATGAGCCGAGGCGGGATATTCGGTCTCAGTCACGTGATGTACAACACACTTCTTTTACCACACATTCTTGGTGGAGAATAGTATTGAGACACCACGTGGTCGTGCCTCAAAATCACCCAATAAGAGGGGGGAGCGAGAGAACGGGCCGGCGGCCGGTCGGACAATTTTTTTTACAAGATGCCGGTGGGACATTGGTGTATGTAATAACATAATCGAAATAATTAATAGTTCAATCATCACTAATTAAATTAAACACGTGCCATCTAATTCAGTATGAGAGAGAGAAAGAATGTGGTGGGGATACATATCAGACTTGGTTTCTATTACTCTATTTACTACGCTGTTTATATTTAACTTAAGGTGTCCGGTTGTTCCAATGGTTATGTAGCACTCTTTTGGGTGTGTGACGTTGGGGTTCGACTCTTATGGATAGGAGATTGGTCTTGTAAATGACATTATATGACAAAGTCTCTCAACGAAATCTGAATTTTCACGCCAAATAGTAATTTGTCAACGAAATTCATCTTTCATCATCCCTTTAGAGACAAAATCTTTTTTTTCTCACCAAAAAGTTAAATTTGGAGACGAAATTTGTATTTCGTCGCCAATGGATAGTTTTTGCAATGTCACCTTTTTGGAGATTAAATGATGGCTTTTTGTATCCATGCACATATCTAATTAAGTATGGATATGTCCAAAACGGTGCAATGCACTTGTATCCTATTTAATAGACATGGGCCACTCATCGGTCTAGACACATCTGCGCATGTGCACATCTATCTCCAAATCTGTGCACAAATATCAGTGTTCGTAAAATTTTCAAAATTGATCGAATTTTCTGTACACAGCAAACAGTATTGGAAAGGTCTAAAAACAAAAATGTGCATGTTGGGCTCATCATTTGTGAAACAGCTCTATTTTTAATTTTATTATCTGAGCTATATTTAATTGGAAAATAATTTTTATACTTCCTTTTTTATTATGACACTTTATTTCTTGTCTTTTAGTGAAAATTTTTGAGTGTACGTATTTTTCTTACCAAAAGACAAACAAAAATAGAGTGACGACCATAGTAAAACAAAAAATTTTGAAACTTATTTTTCTATTAAATTCTATGCACGAAATCTAAAGGAGGGGCACCCGAATAAAATGGTCCGCTGAAAATTTATGATGGGCAGTTAAAAGGCACTGCCACTGGCACCCTCTGAAATAAACCTCGTTAATGCCAAGTGAAGTGGCCTTTTTCTTTTGTCTGTTGCTTTCGTTTTCGTTTTTCCCTTTGTGTGATTATTATCTGCGTGGGACACTCTCACCTGTTGCGGGTGTTAGGCTATTATTTCTCCTCAGAGATCTTTCCTACCATCTCTTGGATCAGTCTCTATCTCTCCGTTTCATTGGAGGGTTTGACGAGGTCGTGTTGGATTTTGCTCTTCAAGCAGTAAGAAGTGTTGGTTGTAAGACTTGACAGTTTAGTTTCCCTTTGTGGCTTATATCTCCCTTCTATGGGAATGGATGCCCGTTGTGGGCAGCATGCCCTGGAATTTTCGGATTCCAAAAGCGAGCCTCCGGGAATTTCATTTCCCGGAGCAAGGGCCCGATAGATCGAGGGAGCGCAAAGCAAAAGACGGCATGCGCTCGCAAAACACAGAGTCGCCACCTGGGTTTGAAGGTCCGTCACCCAAGGAACCGTATTTCGAAGCACCTGTCGCGCTATTTGATTTGAAAAAGTGAAGGAACCAGTCCGTCATAACCATATCTGGGTTCGGGAGCCAGGTTACGAGAGAGGAAGGGTTTTAAGGCACCCATCTCGCCCAATCTGGAGATCGGTCTCTACTTAGACATTTTGCAAATATTTGTGATTCGTTTTCTTCTTTTAATCAATTTTAAGCCAATTAGGGCGGGAGAACAATTAATCGGGGATTAAGACTGTAACACGATTTGCAGGATGTGATTGAATATGGTACGAATAGATGGAAATAAAGAAAGTAAGATAAAATCCAACCTCCTGGTGAGAAACAAACCAAAACAGCAAATGGAATGGGTGAATCACGCATGACAGCCACCTTTGCATGCATGGCTTTACGTGCATGCAAATAGGACAGTCGCGCGAGACACCCATTCACTCGCGCGAGGGTTCATCCCTCACCACAGGTTGAATTCTATCCTCTTCTGGGCTCTGGAAGGACCATGCACACCCAGAGAGCAAACCAAGCAGTTTATATTGATTGTAAGTAAATGATCATTACAAATTATTACAATACAGGAGCCAAATTAATTGGAATGCAACCCACTAAACAAATGGGGGTGTCAAAAGCAGGGCAAAGGCCATTTGCTCATGCAAGGGCAATCATCGGAACCAGGAGGTCCTCGCGCGAGGGTGAATCTCTCGCGAGTGTCATTGGACTTCCAGAATTGCTTTGCATGCTCGGGCTCTGGTACATGTCCGAAGCAACCCAGAAGCATTCCAACCAAATAAATAAACACAGAAAAGTTAAACTATATGTTTTAACATGCACAACATAGTGAGCTAAAAGACCTAACATGTTTGTAAAACCAATAATGACATGATAAAACATGGAAAAGCAGCGCATCCCCAAACCCCACGAGGACTATCGCGAGCAACTGAGAACAGTCGCGTGAGTATGAGTCAACTCGCGAGGGTATGCTTGAACCGATTTCTTGTAACTCTGTGACTTTAGGACCGGAAGCTGCTATTGATTACCAATCCGCCTGGCCCCCTGAGGATCAAAACAGAAGAAGAAAGGTGTTTATACCTTTGCTTGGAAAGTTTTGGAAAGGTTTGAACAAATTGAAGAAGCTTGTGATGGAAAATGGAGTGAAGAAAGGTATAGGATGTGAGCTAGAGTTGAGAGCCTTTGTGCTTGCAAGGATTCTCAATCTCCTAAACTTTCTAAGTTAGTGAATTTTTGTGACTTAGTGCCCTTTTTAATGAAAGACCAAAGGGGGGTATTTATAGGGGAAGCCAAGGGCCAAGGGTGGTGGCAAACACCCCCTTAAGACCAAACTTGGTGGCTAAGCTTGGTGAAAAGGTGATGGGAAGGGTTGTGTGAGGGTGTGTTCCCAAGGCCTGCACTGTACAGTACCCTGTGGAGAAAAACGGGGTTCAGCAGCCCTGTAGCCCCCCTGGCAAGCAACCAAGTGGCTGGCAAAAGGTGAAAGGGACAGCCTAGGACCATCGCGCGAGACAGTGAGACTCTCGCGCGAGTGTTCCACCTGTCGTGCGTGGGTCAACAGTCAAATGTTTGACTTTGACCACACCTGGACAAAGAGGACACTCGCGCGAAAGAGTGACTTCCACGCGCGAGGGTCAAGGGCAGACCCAGAGTTGACTGATTTTTATTTTTCTTTTTAAAAGGGTTCAAGAGGGGGGTCCGCACACACCGAGCTCAAACCTTTCCAACCTTAAGACTGCTTTTCGATCCGGTTCATCATCGGGGAAAAAAGAAACCGTAAAACGATCGGGAGATTCAGATTGGGGTGTCTACAGTAGTCCCCCTTTGACGGCACGCGGAGCACCATTGACTGGTACGGGTAACGTCAAAGGTTTCTAGACACCCACCAAATCCACCCAAAAGCCGATTTAATGGAAAAAATGCGCAAGTATGTAAAAATACCGGCACCAAGAATGATTCGACGGATAGATGCGTCATTGATTGAATGTGACGGATGGATCGCCGATTCGAAAGTGGGTGGATAGATCGTCGTTTGATTTGAATGTGACGGATAGATCGTCATGGATTGAGTTGACGGATAGATCGTCCCGATTGACGGTTAGATCGGCGTTGATTTGAATGTGGACGGATAGATCGTCACTGATTGAGTGGACGGATAGATCGCCGCTAATTGACGGTTAGATGTCGTTGATTGAATGCGAGACGGATGGATCGTCGATTCGGAGTTGGATCGGATAGATCGTCGTTTGATTTGAATTTGGACTCTGCTGATTTGAGTTGGACGGATAGATCGTCGCCGATTTGAATGGATCGGATAGATTTGAAATTGACGGATAGATCGTTGATTTGGAGTTGACGGATAGATCGTTGATTTGATTGGGCGGATAGATAAATCTGATTAGATTAGATAAATCGTTGGTTTGAATGTGGACGAATAGATCGTCACTGATTCGGAATCGGACGGATAGATCGTCGTTGATTTGAATGTGGACGGATAGATCGTCGCTGATTCGGAATCATTTGAGCATGTTCAGGCGGACTACTGCTGGGGAAATGAAATGTTTCAGAACGCAAGCACCCATTATCCATGATCCCAAAGATCTGTAATTTCAGACATTTATCAAAAAAATCCGGGATTTTAATAATAATGGCAATAATAAAACGAATTGGGTCTGCTCGCTGGGGAAATGGGCCTGGAGCCCAAAAGGAGAGTCGCGCGAGGCACTCACTCCCTCGCGCGATGGACTGGTTTCAGGGCCTGGGTTCTGAACCAGCCCAGACCCGGCCCAAACCGTTCCACGCCTGTTTAAACCTCGCGGGGCGTTACAGAAGCGATTTTCAGTCGGTTTTCAAATACCAACATCCCTCTCTTCTCTCAAAATCCCTCAAAGACTCTTCCAAACCCTAGATTCTTCCATAATCATCAAGCTCACACTCAAACCAAACCCCCATGGCAGACCACGGCACGGGTGGAGACAACGGGGAGGTTGTTGATCTGCCGGAGGATCAAGGTGGATCAATGGAGGTCGAAGAAATAGAGCAACAACTAGTGGAAGCTGTCGGGGTTGAAGGTGCAGTCGAGCAAGGAGGCGGCGATGGCGGACAAGAGCAACAGCAGGAGATTGCTGGTGGCGAGGAGACTCGCGCGGCAGAGGCAGTGCCTCGCGCGAGGGACCAGTCTGGGGCCGTGGGGTCCAGTAGTGGGCCAGAAGACTCGGGAATAGTGGCTGAGGGACCGCCTGTGATTGAGAGGGACTCTGGTGGTGCAGAGGGCAGCGGTGCCATTGGGGATGAGACCGGGCTGAGCGGATCCCCACCGAGGGACTCGGCGAAGGGCAAAGGTGTTGTCATTGCAGAAGAGCATGTCGAGGAAGTGCATACTGAGGGAGCACAGGCCACGGAGGCTGCCCCCGTTGAGATTCGGACGGAGAATGTCGCGTTCAGACCACCAGCGGGTGCGGCTACATCATCACGGCACATGCCCATTACTTACGACGACATTGCCGAGCATGCGCCCGATGAGTTAGTAGCAAGACTCTTGGCGGAACGCCCCGATATCGGTGAGATCGTTTTGAAAGCCAATGAGGATCGGGCAAGGACGATCGAAGCAGCCGAGGCCGCGGCGAGGGCCGAGAGAGAGGCTGAGAGGGAGAGAGCTGGGCCAGAGGGACTGGCGGCCGATATAGAGGCTGAGGAGGGCTTGGGGCCGAGAGTGAGTGCAGTGGCTGAGGCGGGTGCTCTGAAGCGCCCGGAGTTTTCAGAGGAGACCTATACGCTCCCGAGACCGCACTTGTTTGTACCGTTTGGGTTTGCAGGCTACAGGCCACCACAGCAGACTGACTACGACCCGGAGCTGATACTGAGGGATCCCGGGGTTCACATCGCGACCACGTGGGCTGAGGTATATCACTTAACAACCCCCTTTGTGCTTTAACTCGATATCAGTAAACTTTCAAAGTCACAAAACACTTCGTAATTGAATCACGCAATAAACGATACCATCTGTACTCTGAATGCCATGCATGTAATAATTTGAACCAACCATCTGTTGTAGATGGAACATAAGTCGTGCTAGGATAAAGGAACGCTCGTAGAACATGCCATGCACACGATAATTTCCATCAAGAAAGCCACGCTGCACCACGAACACACCATGCCCATGACGTAACTTGGACCAACCATCCTATGGTAGCCTGTGTAAATGCCGCAATGTGATGATATAACCCTGGAAACTAACACCATTCACGCAAAGTCTTGAACCAAACAGTGGCTGAAGATGACACCGAATTCCAAACCTCAAATGATGTAACACGAGGACTGTAGCCCTATATGTTGTTAATTGAACGAGACTTTGAACGAAAGAAACTTAGACCGTCCAAACATGGTCATGCCGACACATTGATTACCTAGAACTTGAAAATGAAAGCACTGCATGCTAACATCACGTCCTGTTGCCCGTTTACTCTGCATGGCTAAGCCGCTGCATTGATTACCCAGAACTTTAAAATGAAGGCATCTGTATGCTAACATTATCTCTTGTTGTTTGTCTTTGTTGTCTGAAACAGGCGGAGCAGAGGGATATCCGAGGCTTTGGCGGGCCGTGCAGTTCTCTGGCACTGTACATTGGGCTGCCACCGAGAGTGAGGGAGCTGGTGGACGCAGCAGGTTTCAGGGAGTTCATACAGACCCTGACAGTACCGGTCAGGAATGACCATGCCGTCCTTGTCGCACTGGCCAAGAGATGGAGGGATACCTCTAATACCTTTCACCTGCCTCTGGGAGAGATGACAGTGACGCCGAGTGATTTTGCGGCGATCACAGGCTTGAGGGTTGGGGGAGAGCCCATCCCGTTTGACTCAGGGATACACGCTGACCCAGCGGCTCTGGAATGGTTCTTGGGGGAGGTGCCCCAGGTAGAGAGAGGAGCGGCGAGGTACGCCCAGTTCATACGGTACTTGAAGAAGAAGCCAGCCAATGAGCATGAGGAAGCGCAGATGGCCCGGGCATACCTGCTGTACATGTTTGGAGCTTCGCTATATCCAGGCAGGGGGAGCACAGTGCACTTGTCATACCTGCCGGCGCTGAGGGATTTGAGGACGGCCTCACGTTTTGATTGGGGCGGAGCAGCACTCGGCACCGCCTACCAGTTCTTTGGCGATGCCTCGAGGAACGAGCAGAGCATGGCCGGCTATTGGCGCGTCTGGGAGGTATGATTTCAATTATTGTAGCATAACCTCCATTGTACTCCTTGACTGCATAGATTGCTTACTAGCTTTAACTGTATAACCATACAACTTGACTAATGCATCTTCCAGTTTGAAACCTGCGCAGCTTTGGGCATATGAAGTGCTGAAGATGTACCCCCCGGAGTGCAAGCATCCTGATCTGAGCACCCTCCCGCGAGCGCTGATATGGAGTAAAGAGTACAGGGGCACCAAAGAGGGGAGAGGCAGCCTTAATGCCTATAGGCTGTATCTGGATGAGCTGAGAGCTTCACAGGTATGACATAAGAACTCAAATAAACAATCATGCATGCTTTCCCTAATGCTGTCGCTGATCAATTGTACATATTGCCTGTTTGTCACTTTGTGCAGGTTGAGTGGAACCCTTGGAGAATGAGCGGACCAGAGCCAGCGTATTTGGCACAGAGCAGAGCGGTCACGGCCAGCAGGGTGCTACTGGAGTAAGCCTTCGGTTGGCAGTGGTATTTAGGGGATCGAGTGGTCCGCCAGTCACTTGGTTACCCTGAGTTTCAGGTGCCAGGGCCACTCCCACCACGAGCTTCCCACACAGGAGACTACACGCTGGCTGAGCTGGAGAGGTTTACCAGGCCAGACACTGAGCTGACACGGCATCTACGCCCGACGATGGACTATGCAGTCTATCAGAGAGATCGCCTAGCGAGACCATTTGGGATCAGAACTCGCAGAGAGATCCAGAGCAAGCGGAGGCCGGTGCAGAGAGGAGGCTGGCCGAGGCACCGAGGGGAGAGGCGCCTACTGAGGCGTAGAGAGAGAGTAGGCCAGTAGTCGCTGGGCCTCCGGAGTTGGTTTGGAAGGTAGATGTGGTAGACCATCAGGGGAATACAGCTGAGGTGGAGCTTGTGCCTGCGCTTAGAGAGCCCGCGGCAGTGACTGTACAGGTAACCGAACTTCCGCTTGCGTAATCTTCAAAACCGTTGAACTGTATCTAAAATATCTGATGATTGTAAAACATTCACAGGTGCCTGCTGAGTGGGTGAACAAAGCCGTTCGCCGCATGCTTGCATAGGAGAATCTGGTTAGGCGAGCAGCCCAGGGCGTGCCATTGCAGTTGCATTATCCAGCACCCGTAGCTCAGCCAGCTCAGGCGGCCGCATCTCGGAAGGCTCAGGTATTCAAAACGATACACTTCCTCTGCTTTCAATATGTACGCTATACGTCTGCTTTCGATACATGCATGCTTGCCTTGAAAACACACAATATCAATAGATAGCTGATAGATAGCTTCCAATTGATAGAATGTACCTGTCAATTAAACATTTAATAGACAAACATATTGCAAAACGTATACTAATGCAACATATAAACATGCAGCACGAGTGGACGGCGGCTTCAGGAAGAGCGCGGCAGTGCGCCTCCAGCCGGCAAATGGCGGGACTACCACGACCGGTGCGTCCTGCGGCCGACGCATTAGGAGTTCGCACCTTACCGCCGTATAAGCGGAGCGGCCAAGAAGGCCGTGGGCTTGTGGCCCGAGCCGGTATCGCATTGAGACGCGAGAGATGAGGGCGAGAGGAGCCGCTTCGAGGCGGTTGGTTGTGCTCGATCCTGCTTGAGATGAGGAGGAGAGAGACGAGGAGAGCAAGAGCGACTCTGACGACACCGTCGGCGATCCCCGATACTTGCAGAATCAGCGGGAGGCGGTGAGGGCGACGATGAGGATGATGACGATGACGACGGCGATGATAGGGTTGAGTGCTCTAAGTCAGAGGGTGCCGAGGAGGACCTGAGAGACACT
The DNA here is from genome assembly GCA_025413875.1 of Rhododendron molle. NCBI lineage: Eukaryota > Viridiplantae > Streptophyta > Magnoliopsida > Ericales > Ericaceae > Rhododendron > Rhododendron molle. The sequence continues at coordinate 9,021,696 of CM046399.1, forward strand.
GACTGGTTGGGGTGAAATGAGGACCGCTGAGGAGCCTCTTGCTTTGATTTCGGGCCTGCGCGCCCAAGTAGTTTAGATAAAAGGCCAAGGCGCCTTAGATACACTGATACTTGTTTTTGGGAGGCCTGCGCGCCTGTGATAGTGGGCGAGTGTGCCCGAGCATACTTTTGATGGTTTTGGTTTTGGCCGAAGTGCCACAGATACGGTACTTTCCTTTGGTTTGGTTTGATACAGCACAGTTTAGTTATAAAATTTGCATTTTATGGTTTATTTCACTCTTATATGCATTAAAGAGGTAAAACACCAACCACTAATACCAAACTTGCATTGATAACACACCGAGACCGTCCACAGACACACATGTATGTAGGGAAGTGACTAGTTCGAAAGAAAACGGAAAACGTACCCTAGGACACGGCCAGGATACGAGGATACAGCGAATTTTATGAAATTTTGGGCATTAATAGGCCAAAACTCAAAATACTTGACTTTGACTGAAACCGACGCTTCCGTAAGGTCAAGCACGCATAACGTGACTTGCACGAGTTGACGGAATCAAGACATACATCCTGAGGCGAGAAATATGCCAAAAAGTGTCCTAAGACACAAAAGGGACACGAGACAGCGAAACAAGACTCAAATATGTCCCAGACTGAAACCGACACCTCCGTACAGTCACATACGCTCCATATGACCTGTGCGGCATGAAAGAACTGGCAAAAACCCCTAGAACGGATTTGAACCTCCAAAACCTTGATTTTAGCTTGAAACGCCGCCGAGGGTCCAAAATCTTCGTTAAGCGCGATATTTCGAATCCGAGCCTGGGTACAGTCACATATGCCCATTAAGACTTGTAGGAACCATAAAAGGCAAAATAAACCCTGGAACCCAAAATGACCAAGCCAAACCAGGCTGCAAGCTGTCAAAAATGCAGAAAGGACCGTCAAGCGAGTAAGTGGAACACTCGCGCGAGTAATATCTCGTCGCGCGAGAGTGCCATGCACGCGCGAGGAAGATGTGTCGCACGGGAGAGTGAGACTCTCGCGCGAGAGTCAACCCCTGTCAGGCTGGCTTTGTTTGACTGGAATAAACTTCTGAAGACACCAGGAGATGCTAGGGGGGCCCTCCAACGGTCTGCACACAGTAATTATCGTAATTGGGGAGCCCTTCATTTGCCAAGTGTAAAGCATTCAAAACTTTTTAACTTCTTCCTTTAACACAAATAAATAAGGAACCGACACTTCCAACCAAAACCCCATAAATGGAACCCATTGATAGTTGTGTAGAACATCATCGGTTATCTGAAATGGAGAGTCCACTTGCTGCAATGCTTGATCCTTGGTTGGCAAGAACCGAAACCTATGAATGAGTGAGTACTCGGACTCGAGGGCTGGCTTCGATCAGAGATCTTCGATACGTGGGGCCACGCCCCGAGCTCCTCGAAGCTGCTATGAACCACTGGGATCCAGTCATGCACGTCTTCCGTAATTATGACGACGAAATGTGCCCAACAGTGGAAGAGTTCCAAGCCTACCTACCCGGCTTTGCAAATCCCAATGTCCTTGCCGTTCCTCCGGTGCAGGAGAATATGAGCCATTTACTGATGATGAAACTGAACATTTCTAGGGCGCTAACGGCCAGCATTAGCCATGATGACGAATTGGACATTGCGCGTTTGATTGAGTTGTACGGGCCAGGCGGCATCTTGACGGATCACGTTGAAGAAGCTCACAAACGCTTTGCCTTTTCGATTTGCGTGCTGGCGGCTTACGCACTGGTTCCTGCTAACGGAAGGGTAAGTCCCAGCGTGGTGAGCATGGCCTCACAAATGGGAGCCCGAAAAAACATCATCCCGACGGTCCTGGCCGAGACACTGATGGGCTTGGATCTGTTCAAAAGCGGACAGAGCAATGTCTTCAGTGGCAGCCCACGGTTGCTCCAGGTAAATACTCACTCAACTCACCTTTTTCCGGTTTTCGCACTTTCGCATTTTACCTCGACACTCGGCTAAGGATCACTCTAGGACCTTACTTGTCTTTTCGCTCGGGCTTCATCTAGCTCCTTACTTGTCTTTTCGCTCACAGGTGTGGCTTTCTGACAAAGTGGGATTACTCGAAGCTCCACAAGCGGGTTGGGAACATTTCCCGAGGCGATTGCTCGAACGGCACCTGCTGTATCCTGAACAGGACGTAACAGGATGGAGTATGATCTTGCACGACATGCAATCTGATGATTTTGTCTGGAGATGTCCATGGCTGATCATGCCCGATATGGCTGTCAATACAACAAGCCTTGAAAGAGTGGTAATTGCTGGCCTGAGAAGCTTCACCTTCTATATCCCGGGTCGCATCCTACGTCAATTGGGCATAAGCCAAGGGTTGCACCGGGCCGGGATTGAGGAATTCCAAATGCCTGATTTCAATGTGCCCTCACTGCGCGAGTATCGAAGACTTTGGAGGCAGGGGGTGCTTGAGGGCCCCAGCCCAGATTTTGTGGATTGCCTAGACGGCCGTTATGTGGCATGGCTCCGTGCCGAAATCCAGGCAAGGTCCGGGGGATACTACTGAATGCAAAAGGATCCCGTCTGTAATTGAGAATAAGTTCGAGAGTCGTTGGGCCACCCAAACATTTTTCTTTGTTTTTGCTCGATCCACGGATCCGTTATAATGTACCGTTTACTTGGCGCACCAAATAAAATAAGTGTTTTGTATCCCCGTCCAGAATCACTTGTGTTGATTCGTTGGCAAAGCACAAAACTCTAAAATCCAGCCCGAGACGAGTCATGAGCAATTACTCCGAATAATCCAGTAGACTGATTTTAAATCGTGAAAATCACAGACTCTCGCGCGAGTGACCCAGTGTGTCGCGCGATGGTGTTGTTCAGCTCAGATGCCAAGTTGGATACTTTTCAGAAGCTGAGGCGTTGTAGGCCCTGTTATCACTGTTTGGGCGTCCAGTACAAGCCTGAGACAGTTCCAAAGCATACCACTTCTCTTGAAAGGACGTATACCCACCTCCAGAGATATTTTCTTTTGAATAAGGGAAATATCCTACCATTCTTGGGTTATAAAAGCTTAAACCTCCATGAACATAAGGCATTTGTCTCCAGACTAAAACTCCAGACAACATTTAAGAAATGGCAAATCACCTCCTTACCTTAATTGGCCCATGGCTTGAAGCATTCGTTGCAGGCGATTGGCTATCATTCCGGACTCACGGATTGGCCGCGTTTCATTACCTCCGAAGCGTAAGATTGCGCCCTGAAATCCTATGGGCAGCAGTGCGGTTCTGGGATCCAGACGTCCTCATGTTCCGATTTGGAGATGACGAGTTATGTCCAACAGTGGAGGAATTCCAGGCATACCTCCAAGGTTTTACATCCAACGTGATCATCGTGCCTCCTTATAGAGAAAGCATGTCCAAACTCCTGAAGTCTGCGCTAAAAATCTCAAGAGGCGCAGCAGAGGGTCTGCTAAGCGGAGGGCAGATAAACATAATGCGCCTGATGGAGTGGTATGGCCCTGAAGGTGACCTCACGGATACCACTGTGCAGGCCAGGCGACGGTTTGCTCTAACAATCTGTGTGCTGGCTGCATATCTGCTGGTGCCTGCCGATGGCCGAGTTAATCCTTCATTGGTTCACGTGGCCACTCAGCTAGGTGTCCGGAAGAACATTGTGCCTATGGTTCTGGCGGAAACGCTCATGGGTTTGGATTTGGTAGCTACCGGCCAGACGGAGACGTTCGGCGGCAGTCCACTCCTACTGCAGGTAAACTCACTCAGCTCACCTTTTTCTGGCTTTCACACATTCTGCTTTTACCTCAACACTCAGCTAAGGCAAATATCGGAGTTTCTGACTTGTTTTTCCGCTCAAGTTTTATATAGCTCCTTACTTGTCTTTTCACTCATGCAATTGTGGTTATCAGACAAGCTGGGATTGGTTGAAGCTCCAGAGGCGAATTGGCCGCACTTGCCCGGTCGAATGCACCAACGAGGGATGCTATACCCAGAAATGTCCACAGAGGACTGGTATGCATTCATGAACAACCTGTCACCACAGGAAATAGTTTGGAGGCACAGGGCGCTAAACATTCCAGACATGGCTCTACACTCCGCAGGTTATGAAAGAATGGCGATTGCTGGGCTGTCCAACTTCACTTTCTATATTCCAGGCCGTATCCTTCGGCAGCTAGGGATGAGCCAGGGGTTACACCGAGCTGGGGTGGAAGCCTTCCATACTCCTGCATTCACTGCCCAAAACCTGAACGGATATGCACACAATTGGGGCCTGAGACAACTTGGAGGAGCGGATCCTGATTTCAGCACCATCCTGCAACGTCGCTACAAAGCATGGCTACAGAAAGAAGTTGTAAGAAGACAAAATGCAGGCTGACTCCTGACCGAAACCTACATGATCTCAAATAAACTGTGAGCCTGTCAAGGCCTCTAGCATGTATTCTGTTTTTATGCTTAACTGTTTTTAAGGTTTGCTCAGCCATGTAATAGAGATAATAGTTTGAATAAAAGTGAAAAGTCAAGAATTTTCCCCTTTTGGTCCAGGTATTGATCACCAAGCCGGTCTTGTATGTCAGCATGTATACTGGAACAGGAAACAGTGGGTCGAGTTGATTGATTGTGACCGAATCTCACAGAGAGATTGCCTACGTATCCCTTTTCAAGGAATCAGGTCAAAACGTAGTTCAGGCTAGGGTTCACTCGTGTGTTTATCTCTCCTTTTACGCTCTAAATTTTGCCTAGAATCGCCCTTCGGTTTTCAACCTAGCGAGCTTTTGATATTTGCCTATTCATTTTTGCCTAGATCCCCTTCATGGGTTTTCGTCCTAGCAGGCTTGCTCTAATTTTTGCCTGGGACCGCCCACCCTTGTGGTTTTCGGCCCAGCGAGCTTCTCTCAGGGATAGTAACGCTTGAGTTGATCCAGGTTGACCAGAGTGTTGAACTCGTTGCCGTCCAGATCAATGAGTTGAGCTGCTCCACCCGAAAGGATGGTTTTGATGATGTAAGGTCCTGCGCGTTTTGGTCGGAACTTCCAGTGAGATCAAAGATGGGAGCACGGATTTCCTTGGTAACCATGTCACCCTCGAGCAAGTCACGAGACTTGACTTTCTTGTTGAACGCCCGAGCAATTCTTCGCTGATATCCCTGAACATGATACAAGGCACGGAGCCTCCTCTCGTCAAAGAGCATGAGTTCAACAAACCTCCCGCTGAGCCACTCAGATTCCGTGAGTTCACATTCTGTCATGATCCTCAAAGATGGCACTTCCAGTTCGATAGGGAGTACTGCTTCCATCCCATAGACCAGGGAGTAGGGTGTTGCCCCGGTTGATGTTCGAATTGACGTGCGATACCCCCACAAAAGGTAGCTGCTCGTGCCAGTCCCTGGCAGACTCTGCAGACTTCTTGATGATTGTCTCAATGTTCTTATTGGCTGCTTCAACTGCCCCATTCGTCTGAGGGCGATAGGTCGTTGAATGGTGGATCTGGATTTTGAATTCGTCAAAAAGCTCCAAAACTCTGCCTTTGAAGTGAACTCCATTATCTGATACGAAGGCCTGAGGAACACCATATCGATAGATGATGTTTTTCCTAATGAACTGAGCAACCTGAACTGCAGTCAGAGTTTTGTAGGATTCAGCCTCAACCCACTTGGTAAAGTAGTCTATTGGCACTAGGATGAATCGATGACCATTGGAAGCAGACGGCCTGATCATGCCGATAACATCAATGCCCAAGACAGAGAAAGGCCAAGGCGAGGTCATACCAAACAGCTTAGAGAAGGAGGAACATGCATAAGATTGGCGTGAATCTGACACCTGTGACAATGACGGACATAATCCACACACTGTGACTCCATAATTGACCAGTAATAACCTTGACGAAGGATTTTCCTGGCAAGCATGACTCCGCTCATGTGAGGACCGCAGATTCCTTCATGAATCTCTTCCATTATTGTAGTGGCCTCAGCACTGTTGACACAGAGTTTGTGCATTCCGCAATGAGATCTCCTGTAAAGCTTTCCTCCACAAATGATGTAATGAGCAGCCATCCTCCGCAGTGCGAGTTGATCTTTTTTAGAGGCTTCAGCCGGATATTCACCCCTTTCTACAAAATTCCATATGTCGTGATACCAAGGCAGACCATCATTGACATCATCAATGGTGCTAATATGTTGAAAAGCAGGGCAGTCCCACTGTTCAATTAGAATAGGACGAAGCTTGACACCTAACGGAAGTTCAACCATGGAGGCCAACGTTGCCAAGGCATCGGCAAATTGATTTTTTAGACGAGGAATATGTGTGAAGGTCACCTTGTTGAAACGAGGAATAAGGTCTTCCAAGTCTTGATGGTAAGGCTTCAACCTTTCCTCCCGAACTTTCCAGTCCCTGTTGGCTTGAGATACAACAAGATTGGAATTGCCAATGACCTCGAGTTTTTCAACACCGAGTGTTAAGGCAGCCTCCATGCCGACAATACAGGCCTCATATTCGGCTTGGTTATTCGTGACATCAAAATTGAGTTTGAACGCTAGAGGAATATGAGAACCGTCGGGTGTTATCAACAAAACCCCGATTCCGAATCCTTTCTGATTGGCTGCCCCATCAAAGTAGAGAGTCCATACGTCGTCAACTACTGTTAGCACCTCTTCGTCTGGAAACGTAAAGTCTGAGTCTTCCGGCCCATCGACAGGATGATCAGCTAAGAATTCTGCCACCGCACGGCCTTTGACAGACTTCCTGGTGACGTACTCAAGATCAAACTCAGCTAGCATGAGTAACCAACGTGCTAACTTACCAATAAGTGGGCTTCTCTAATAGATACTTGAGAGGATCCATCCGAGAAATCAACTTCACCGAGTAAGCTAGCATGTAGTGTCTCAACTTTTGGAAGCCCAAACAAGAGCCCAACACGTCTTCTCCCAACGGGGTGTAGCGTTCTTCGCATCCAACCATCTTCTTACTTAAGTAGTAAATGGCCTTCTCGACTCCTTTATCTCCTTCTTGAGCTAGCAAGCACCCCATAGAAGACGGATTGACAGACAAGTAAAGTATCAAGGGCTTCCTGGGTACCAGCGGCGTCAACCGGAGGATTCTGAAGATAGTTCTGAATGGAAGTAAAAGCCGCTTGACTTGTCCGACCATACAAACGGGGTATCCTTCTTGAGTAGACGAAACATCATCTCGCTCGTAAGTTAAAGTCAACTTGGCGATGAATCGATTGAACCGAACCTTTCCCAAAAAGCTCCGCACTCCTTTTCAGACTTCGGTGGCTTCATCTCAAGCACCGCCTTGATCTTTGATGGGTCGACCTCTATTCCACGGAAGTGATCATAAAACCGAGCATCTTGCCACCGTTTGTGACTCGAAGGTGCATTTACGTGGATTGAGACGATACGAAACTCATGAGTCTCTCGAAGAACTTCCTTAGAACAGGAATGTGTACCTCTCGGGTTTTTGATTTGGCAAACATGACATCCACATAGACTTCGAACTCTTAGTGGATCATATCAAGCAAGATTGTTGTGGCAGCCCGTTGATAGGTAGGTCCAGCGTTCTTCAGCCCAAAAGGCATGACCAGGTAGCAGTAAGTTCCCCATTCGGTGATGAACGTTGTCTTCTCACGGTCCTCGGGTGCCATAAGAATTTGGTTATAGCCTGAAAACCCGTCCATGAATGAGAAGCAAAGCATGCCCCGCAGTATTATCCACAAGCACATCGATGTGTGGCAAGGGAAAATCATCTTTGGGGCTTGCTTTGTTCAAGTCCCCAAAATCGACGCCAGACTCGTATTTGTCCATTTTTCTTAGGAATCGGAACGATGTTGGCCACCCAAGTGGGATCTTGAGAAACCATGAGAAACCCAACGTCGATCTGTTTCGTAATCTCATCCTTGATCTTCTGGACCCAATCTGGCCTCATCCGTCTGAGCTTCTGTTTCACAGGTTTAGCATCCGGTAACAAAGGGATCCGATGCTCTACTATCTCGGGATCGATGCCTGGCATGTCTTGATGAGACCATGCAAAGACATCACTGTACTCGGTGAGCAGCTCTTTGAAATCACGATGTTCCTCTGGTGACAGCGTGGAGCCCACTTGAACCATTCGGGGATCATTCTCATCTTTCAAGTTTATAGAAACTATTTCCTCTTTTAATGGCTGAGCATGCCTTTCATCTTCCCTCTCGATGAGGGCACGGATTTCCTTGGGAACATCCCCATCGAAATCTATCCCTTCATCGTCGGGGTCGACACAGTTTATATAAAGATCATGCAAGTACTCAGAAGATGCCTCATTCATTTCATAAGACCCCAATGGGTCGCCAATTACAAGAGAGTCAAACTCGAAATAAAAGCTATGACGTGGAGGGCCAAGAGGCACAAACTCCGACTCAGAGCTAGACTTAGAAGACTCACTGGACTCTGACTCTGACTTAGACTCAGACGTGTCATCAATGCAAGTTAGGCGTGGTTTGAAAATGCAATTTTTAACACTACCCTTGGCTTCAATGATGAGATCAGTGGGGTCCTCGAGGGCGTCGGGACCGAGCATGAGCACTTCAGCCTCTTCAGCTTCCTTGGCCAAACCCACTTGAGAGAACTCTTGAAAGAACAGCTCTAAGCTCCCTTGATCAAAAGTCCTCAGCCAGTTAGTCTTTGCTTTTGGCTGATTAAGCTTCCTCTTGAATTCCATTTTCTCTGGATTCTCATCCGTATTTGACCAGGTGTCATCGGCGAAGACCTCAAAACCAGGTAACAGCTCCCCAGTTTCCGGATTGATGAAGGGTTCAGGCTGTCCAGTGTAAGCAGCACTCCCCACTTCACGCACAAAGTAGCTGTCAGGATTACCATAGAGAGTTCGAGGTTTTCCCGTATATTTCCTCCTTTTGGCATTTCCGGCAGAGGCAGAGTACCCCAAACCAAAACGGCCCTCAGCAAAAGGAAAGACAGGGAACTCCGGAACTCCCTGATGGTGGATTCCTAAGCCCAGACCAGGAAAGTAAGACATCCGGCGCATGATATCCATAGCAACAGAGTTGATGAGGAAGTCCCCGTCCACATTGATAGCCAAAACGGAACCAGATGTATCGAAAGAGAAACCTCCAAGGTCAACGTCCTCTTCACCGTGCATGATTCCCAGCACCGGCGTTCCATCTTCCTTGAGCGGGCGAATTCCAGAGACCCCGCAAATGGTCAGCGTACCAGTTGGCAGTCCCAGCATGACTTTTTGGTGAAGAGTTGATGGCACAGCCATGATATCTGATCGATGGAGCCATGGCCTCCCCAGCAGCAGGTTGAAGGTTGCAGGTATGTCGACAACATGGAACTCAACGTCCATTTCGAAACCCTCAGCATCGAGCTTGAGCATCAAAGTGCCCTCAACCACACGGCGAGTGCCGTCATACGCCTTGACAGCCAGGTTGGAAAGGGCAAAGTCTTTCTTGGCCAGTCCCAAACGATAGGCCACTCTCATCGGACAAACGTTGATGGCTGAACCGTTGTCAATGAGGACGGTCGGGACCCAGAGTCCGCGACACTTAACTGTAATGTGCAGAGGGCGGTTATGATCAGTTCCTTCCATAGGGAGATCCTTGTCGGTGAAGACCACGGCGTGCTTAGCGGTAGGAGGAAGAATGAGGGAAACCATAGCCTCCGGAGTGACATCAGACTGAACTTCCAGACGGGCAAGAGTTTGGCAAAGCTGCTGACGATGCTCACGGTAAGAACAAATTAGGCCCCAGAGAGATATTGCAGCAGGAACCCGCTCGAGCTGCCTCCGGATAAGATCTGTGCTTGGTAACTCAAGCGGTGCAGACCCTGGGAAAGTAACAGGTTCATTCCTTTGATTAGAAGGGTTGGACGAAGTCCCGGTTCTGATTAAGCGGTTTGAAAGACACGCCCACTCCTCGTAACGTTAAGTTAACGTTTTCCAAAGAAGGCAACTGAGGGTCTTGATTCACATCCCAAAGATCGAAGGGATTTCACCCGATTTACGCTTTCCTTTGTCGAGGCCGCAGCTACCGGCGCTCGTATTCAACCCTGTGTCTTGGCGAGATCCTTCATCGGTAGTGAGTCCCAAATGCAGATTTGGACCGCCGCAACTTCGTGTTACGCCCCGGATTTGCAGTGAGAGGAACATCCCAAAGACCACCATCAGTTAGAGAACGGCTGACAGCCCAAACTTCTGCCCCAACCTGGACATCGACTATCTCATCCACATCCCAGAGATTAGCTGGTGGAACTAGACCTGTAACCATGACGCTGAAATCTTTTGGAGGAGAAACCACAGGGCGTGGTTGATCTTCATCTATGATATTAAGCACAGGGTCGTACACAGGGTCAGCTACCGAGTCAACGAGCCTGCTGATGGTAGAAGGGAAGAAGCACTCTCCCAATACACGGGTCTCCTCTTGAACCAGATTGTTTTCCACAAGGTGTGTCATGTACTCAGGAGTAGTAAAACCTTGGAGAGGTCCAGGAAAAGTAACCGGAAACTGCCAAGCGGGCTCAGGATCCCAAAAGTACTCTTCTTCAGGAATCTGAGGCTGAGGTTCCTGAAAGAGCATGTACAAGGAGATGCCATCCAGAGGGTCTAGTGCTATTTGTTCGTGTTGAGCAATCCATTCTGCTTCCCATGCCGGGTCGGGTGGAGCCTGTTCGAGGTGCAGAGGAAAGCCCTCCAACTCGAGTTGGAACCATTCCTGGATGAGAGGAGCATCATAATCCTCACTGTCAGCTATTGCCCAGCCTACAGCCTGCATATCAAGTTCTGGTTCTGGCTCAGGTAAGGCTGGCATCATAGCTCTGAATCGACTTGCAAAGTCCTGTGCAGAAGCAGGAGAATCTACACCAAAGATGGGAAGATTACGAGTTGATGTAGGATCAAGTCGGATTCGCGGAAAAGGACCGTTGTGCAGATCGCCGATGTTGTCATTGAGGAAGTTCAAGCCTGCTTGCACCAAACGGGTAGGTGGATTATAGGTTTGCCCTATATACATGAGTTCGGCATCGGATTCTGCAGGTATGAGCACAATGGGTTTTGGCTGATCGACTGGGATTATATGGTTGGTGGGGTTAAATATAGTGGAGGCAGGGTTGATTTGAGTGGAGCTGAGGGAGATTTGGCTGATATGTGGAACAGCCTTGTGGTTGGGTAAGGAATTGGATAGGATGTTGGGCTTTTGGGTTGGCGGAGGCGGTGCCGAGAGAGTCCCCTCGTCTATGAGATCCTGGATTGCATGCCGAAGACGAAAGCAAGAGTCTGTAAGGTGGCCGGCACCTTGATGGTAGGCATAATAGAGATTGGCTTTGAAGCCCGGCGAAGGGTTCTTGGGTAAAGGCAATGGATCCAGGGGCTTGAGATGTCCTGACTTTACCAACTTCTCCAAAACTGAGGACAGAGGTGCCTCAATTGCAGAGAAGCTACGTTGCTGTCCACGGGGTCGGCTGTTCTGCGGCGACTGAACCTGATTGACATCGGCGATGTGGTTTGTGGTGTTGGAAGCAGAGGCATTGGTACCACTGGTTGTTGTATTGGAGTAAGTCCCTGTCCCAAACAGAGCATTGGTGTTCCCAGAGTAAGCACACGGTTTTGCCTTTGGGGGATTAGAAGACTCCCCTTTTGTCAGAATTCCGCTTTGGAGTGCATCCTCGATGGCCAGGCCAGAATCGTAGAAGGTATCGAAGTTCGCAGATGCCTGAGCAAGAACCAGATGCTTGGCATAGTCTGGCTGGAGATTTCGAGAAATGATGCGGAGTTAGTCCTTCTCGTTGGGGCGATCAATCATCAGAGCGGCCTTAGCTCTCCATCTCTTGACAAAGTCGGCAAAGGACTCCTTTGTCTCCATCTTTGTAGATTCCAGCTTCCGTGTGGTCATCTTCAGTTGAGAGTTGTAACTGTACTGCGAAATAAACGCAGTCCCAATGTCCTCCCAAGTTCTCTTTTTGGCGATGTCGAGTGACAGAAACCATTGAAAGGCAGGGCCCGAGAGGGTCTGTGGAAAGAGCTGTGACATGGCCTCGAGTTCAATCGAAAGCGATTTCATTGCAAGATGGTAATCAGTAACGATGGGTTCGAGGGTCACCACTTCCATCAAATTTTGCCAAGTCTGGCATCTTGAACTTTTCAGGAAGCTTGGCATTAGGATACAGGCAGAGACGATCTAAGTCAATCCCTCCAGCTTTGACTTTTTCCGCTTTGGCAATGGATTCCTCAAGCTGGGCCATCTTGGCCACGAGAGCAGTAATGTCTGGATTTTCGGCCAGGACGTTGTCTGCAGGATTACCAGCAGGTGCATGGACAATCCGGGGATTGTGCTGAACGATGACGCGCCCGGGATTGTTGGGGTCTTCAACCATGACTCGCTGTACGTGCGGATCATCTTCAGCCTCACTTTCCTCCTCAAGAGGTGGTGGAATGCGAGTGTCGAAGAGTTCATTCAAACGGGTGACATTAGCATCAGTTTGGGCGGCCCTCTGCTGCATGGCGGTGATGCTAGTCTGAAGGTTCATGAGCATTTGTTCCACAGTAAGTGGCTGAACCTCGGGGTTTCCGGCCATGTTGGAAGTTTCAGACGCTGAAGAGAGACCAGGTGATGTTGGCTGAATAACTTCTTTCAAGATCGGCGATGAGCTTAACCGTAAGGCAGCCAACGAAGAGAGCGGAGAGTCTTCCGTTGCAAGTGATTGGGATTGTAACCTGACAAGCCTTTGACCCGGATTCCGTTGCAGACGTTCCCAAGTGGGTTTGCCAACTTTCCTCGATACTTGGAGGTGCAATGGCTCAGAACTTTGCTTGACAATAAAACAGAAGGCTCAGTAGGGATCCTGTAGCAACCTTAATCTACATAAAGACTAAAGTAATGCAGCCAGCGTCGTTGGTGTCGCCCCTAGACTCTAAGACTAGAAAGCAAGCATGTCTCATTCAGGCACTGCCAAAAACCCTCAGAATTCTTTTCAGAGGTGTGTCCTTGTTTGAGCCAATATAAGACTAAAGGATGTCAAAAGAACCCTAGACCTTCAGCCACTCCACTAATTGGGGTTTCAACTTTGTAGTTGGAACAACTTGGTGTGCATGTCATGATCCCATAACCAGGAACGGCATGAGCGGCACTGCGCTGCTAGCCGGGCGGTGTAAGTGACGAGGCACTTGTTACCTGACTGGTGTAAGCATCATGGCATGTTTCTTTGTTGTTCCTAGTTTTCTGTTTGAAACCCTCATCAGGTGCATAGACAAAGGTGCAGGAAACTTTTGATTTCCTAAAGTCCCTAGTGCTCTAAGGATTTGAAAAAGCTGAAAACATGCATCATCTGGATGCATGACTCCTCATCGGGCCATAACAATGCCCAATACAGCTTAAGACAGGCTCGTATGAACGAGATCCTAGAAGCCGCCCTAAACATGCTCCTACGCAAGACGGTATGATGTACAGTGCATGTGATAGGGAAAGCAGTAACACATAGACAGTATGGGGGTTAGATGCAAATACCTCTTACCCTGTAGGTACCTGTCTTAGTTTGGAAAGTGCTAGAGCTTTGTATATGCAAAGGCTGGTTTTGGCTTGTAACAGGTTCCTCGGAGTAGAGCCACAGATATACCTCCCGTCGCCCTCGATATCGCTGAGCAACAGTCAAACGGTAGCATGACCCATCATCGTCGAAGGTTGTTGTTCATTCGGGGTCCCCGGTCTCCGGTAAACCGTGCCGGATTGCCAAAACAATCCAACGAGGCTTATCCCACATCGATGCACATGAAATGCTAGAAATTGAGTAAGAAGAAGAAGAATCACAGATTTACAAAATGCCCTTTCAAGCTCGGCTCACTTTATGTAGTCCATCTTTAGAGAAAACTATGTAAGTGAACAATTGAAAAAGTCTCCAGGTAGGATTGGCCGGACACGAGGTCCTGTTAAATCACCACTCCAGCCTTCGGCAGCGCGAAACTCACCGTTTTGACAGACTTTTTAAGAAATTGTTCACAAACGTATTAAACTCTAAGTATGAATTAATATTGGTTCGATTTATCCCCAGCAGAGTCGCCACTGTGGGCAGCATGCCCTTGGAAAAGAGAATTTCGTTCCCCGTTTTGCCAAAGCGGTCCGGAAATCGAGGGAACGCGAGCGGAGAAGCAAGCGCTCATAAAATACAGAGTCGCCACTAGGGTTTGAAGGTCCGACACCCAAGGAACCGTATTTCGAAGCACCTGCCGCGCTGCTTGATTTGAAAAAGTGAAGGAACCAAATCCGTCATCATATCTGGGTTCGGAGCCAGGTTACGAGAGGAAGGGTTTTAAGGCACCCTCTCGCCCAATCCGGAGATCGGTCTCTACTTAGGCATTTTGTGAAAATATTTGTGATTCGTTTTCTTCTTTTAATCAATTTTAAGCCAATTAGGGCGGGAGAACAATTAATCGGGGATTAAGACTGTAACACGATTTGCAGGATGTGATTGAATATGGTGCGAATAGATGGAAATAAAGAAAGTAAGATAAAATCCAACCTCCTGGTGAGAAACAAACCAAAACAGCAAATGGAATGGGTGAATCACGCATGACAGCCACCTTTGCATGCATGGCTTTACGTGCATGCAACTAGGACAGTTGCGCGAGACACCTATTCACTCGCGCGAGGGTTCATCCCTCACCACAGGTTGAATTCTATCCTCTTCTGGGCTCTGGAAGGACCAGTGCACACCCAGGAGGCAAACCAAGCAGTTTATATTGACTGTAAGTAAATGATCATTACAAATTATTACAAAACAGGAGCCAAATTAATTGAAATGCAACCCCTAAACAGTGGGGGTGTCAAAACAGGGGCAAAGGCCAAGCTGCTCATGCAAGGGCAATCACTGGAACCAGGAGGTCCCTCGCGCGAGACAGTGAATCTCTCGCGCGAGTGTCCTGACTGGACTTCCAGGAATTGCTTTGCATGCTCTGGGCTCTGGTACATGTCCAGAAACAACCCAGAAGCATTCCAACCAAATAAATAAACACAGAAAGTTAAACTATATGTTTTAACATGCACAACAGTGAGCTAAAAGACCTAACATGCTGTAAAACCAATAATGACATGATAAAACATGGAAAAGCAGCATCCCCAAACCCCACGAGGACTGTCGCGCGAGACAGTGGACTGTCGCGCGTGAGTATGAGTCACTCGCGCGAGGGTATGCTTGAACCAGTTTCTTGTAACTCTGCTGACTTTAGGACCAGAACTGGTATTGATTACCAATCCTGGCCCTGACAGCCCCCCTCAGGGATCAAAACAGTAAGCAGTAAATGTGTTTATACCTTTGCTTGGAAAGTTTTGGAAAGGTTTGAACAAATTGAAGAAGCTTGTGATGGAAAATGGAGTGAAGAAAGGTATAGGATGTGAGCTAGAGTTGAGAGCCTTTGTGCTTGCAAGGATTCTCAATCTCCTAAACTTTCTAAGTTAGTGAATTTTTGTGACTTAGTGACCTTTTTAATGAAAGACCAAAGGGGGGTATTTATAGGGGAAGCCAAGGGCCAAGGGTGGTGGCAAACACCCCCTTAAGACCAAACTTGGTGGCTAAGCTTGGTGAAAAGGTGATGGGAAGGGTTGTGTGAGGGTGTGTTCCCAAGGGCTGGACCAGACAAAGACTCGTGGAAAAGTTGGGCCATAGCCCTGCAGACCCCCCCGGCAAGCAACCAAGTGGCTGGCAAAGGTGAAAGTGGACACTGGGACCATCGCGAGACAGGTGAGACTCTCGCGAGTGTTCCACTGTCGTGCGTGGAGTCAACAAATAAATGTTTGACTTTGACCACACCTGGACAAAGAGGACACTCGCGCGAAAGAGTGACTTCCACGCGCGAGGGTCAAGGGCAGACCCAGAGTTGACTGATTTTTATTTTTCTTTTTAAAAGGGTTCAAGAGGGGGGTCCGCACACACCGAGCTCAAACCTTTCCAACCTTAAGATTGCTTTTCGATCCGGTTCATCATCGGAGAAACAAGAAACCGTAAAACGATCGGGAGATTCAGATTGGGGTGTCTACACCCGTTATGATGTTTTTTTTGCTGTTATTATTTATAAAAACTTATCTATTGTTTAACAAAAAAAAATTCCTCCCTCATTGACCAATGGGCTCATGTCTCAGTTGGTAACTCTTGTCATCCCCATGTGGGATATCAAGGTTCGAGCTCATCGTGGGTGTTTGGGATTCATGATTATAGATAGCCTCTAAAACCTCTCATAGACTAATATACTAACACCCCACTAATCTCCACTGATGTATACAACAATGGAAAAAATAAAAATTAAAAATTCCTCCCGCATTGTCTCCAATGCCTATGGAAATTTAAAGGCTTAATCTCAAGGACGGAACGGGGGATGCCGAGCAAAAAAAAAAAAAAAAAAGGACGGAACGGGGGATGGAGATGTGCCGAGGGGCACAGCACCGTGTTGTGCCTCCATCTCGATCGTTTGTTCAACAATTCAACACTCAAGATTTCATCCCGGCAATGAGCGGCTCCGACTCTACACAGTGGGAATGAAATCGATCTGGACCGTTGGATTGTCAAACTAATGGTCTGATTGGCACAACACGATGTTGTGGTCCCTAGGCACAACACCTCCCCCTGTCCCTCAAGAACACCCCCTCAACTATCATGTTTTGTTAACATCACCCCAAACCCCCTCAACATTCATTTTTCATCAACTTCACCCCTTTTGCACACTTCAGTTAAAATTTTGGACGGAAACAAGGGAAAAGACTAAAGATACCCCTTCTTTTGTTAAAATTAGATTTTGCACTTAGAAAATTTTTGATTAGAAAATTTTTGAACAGAGGGGTGAAGTTGATGAAAAATGAAAGTTTACATCTTTTTCGGCCAAAATGTTTACATTTCTTAGCAGATTTGGGCAAAGGAGGTGAACTTGGTGGAAAATGGAAGTTGAGGGTGTGAGGTTTTTAGTTTATGTGGTGATGTTGACAAAATATAATAGTTGAGGGGCTGTCCTTGAAATTAAGCCAAATTTAAATCCTCGTACTCATTTTTGCTATTTTTTTGTGGTGTTTTACCTTTTGCTTCTTTTCTTTTGTTTTTTTTGGCCAAAAAAAAAAAAAAAAGCAAAAGCTGGAAAACCACAAAAATTTTATTTTTTATTTTTTTGGTAGGGGAGCATGGACTAGATCGGTTCGATTTTATAATAAACCAAACCTTACAAATACCTACGGATTGTCAATTTAGAGAGCCAATTAAACTAATCCATAGAATTTATAGTACCAAACTAACACAGCCCATTCAAATACAGTTCAAATCTTGTTCTTAATAACGGTTCTCTTGAATGGAAGATTTCAATTTTCATACACTAAAAATTATTTAAAGTACTTAAAATTGCAGACTTAAATCAAATCTTGTGGTATTAAAACCAATTCTATTCGCATATACAGAATATACCATGGAGAGAACTATTGAGAAGTCGATAGTGAATGGCAAAAAGTGCTTATTGTTTGTCGTGGAAGAGATAGATGGATGCAATTTAGGTTTATTGCGTTTGGTTTTATATAGAATAAGATTATGTTTCATTTATAGAAATTTGAAGTATGCTACTAACCTGGGCGGTTCTGAGATTTTTGGGGCCTAAATCAAACTTGTAAAACAGGGGGTCCTATTTTTCTTTAAAAAAAAAAAAAAAAGCGCCCTCAAGGAATACAAAAGAAGGGGGAAAAAAAGTTGAGAGTTGCTTGGGCTGAAAATTGAACCTTGATTCCGCTAGATATTAAGACTTAAACTTACCACTTGGGTAGCTATCTTCTCTGGTAATTGAAAGTCACTAATTAAATATATATTACGTACCTATGTATAGGGGCCTTAATTTTTGGCCAAATTTTGGGGGCTTAAGTCCGCCGCCTTACTCGGCTTAGCTCAGAACCGACAGTGCTAGTAGCAAAACAAAATGCATAAAATGCTTCTTTTTTTCGACCAAAAGAAAAAAGAATCTCTCTCCCTCTCTCTTAAACCTAAACCTAGCTGCCGCATATTCTTCTTCTCTCCCCTCCTTCCCCCTTTTTGGGTGGCGGGAGGGGTGGCTCTCCAGATCTCCCTCTTCCCTCTCTTTCTCTCCCCTCTCCCTCTCTCCCTAGCCTACTGATTTTTCTACTTTCAATTTCTCCTTCGCCGTTTCCTTCCATCTTAGATCCCAACTGTCTTGCCATTTTTCTCCTACTGGTTTCTTCTCATGGGTTGATTCGGATTTGGGGGTCATGTGGCTACAAAATATTTTTTTCGTCCCGAAATGGTTTTCTTTGATGACGAAAAATATTTCATCTCCTTTTTTACGTTTTGGGAGACGTAAAATGTATTTTCTCGCCAAATGGGTACCTTTGGTGAAGAAATTTATGAATTGTGCTTTGTCACCAAATATTTTTTGAGCATAACTCTTTGCTTAGAACTCTTATTAAGATAAATCAAACTGGGTTTGAACAATAACACAAAGGGCTATAACTTTCATTTTTATCAAAATTTCTAATTTTAATGTTTAAAGTTTCAAAATGACGTTCGAAATATATTTTAATGTTAAACTTATATATATTATATATTAAATATTTCAAATATATATTTAAAAGTGTGTGTGCTGCACTTTGTTAAAACTTGTGTGCCATACTCAAGAGACTAGGTTCAAAACGAAGTAGGTGTCAGAAATTGGGGGGTTTCCATATTAAAACTTTTTTTTGTAACGGGAAAATTTCGTCACCGATTTCTTATATTGGCAACGGTGATATTTTTCGTTGCCAAAAGAAATAATTGGTAATGAATTTTTTCCTAATGAACTAACCAAATGTTTCTTAATTTGACAATTTCAACTTTTTTAACAATAGAGAATAAATATTACAGCGCTCTCAATTCTCAACTTTTTTACCAAGAAGTAATAAGTTTATCGTAAATTTAAAAAATGGTTCTGTCAAGTATTAAAAATAAATTGTTCAAGTACTAAAAATTTAATTTGCATGACTATTCTGTGGAAGATTTCAAGTGGAACCTGGAAGGAATTAGGAGAGTGAAGATATAGTGGTTGGCTCTGAATTGGTTGGTTTTGTTTTTGTGGAGTTAATCTATCAGCTGGAATCATTCAATTTCTATTGGATGTAACTTCTTTTTAGTGGCTTTCCCTCATGCCTATACAGTTCCTCTTTCTCAGTGGTCTGTATTTGGGCCTTTCTCGATGTACCAATTGTCGAGTTTTAATAAAATCTTTTTGCCTATCAAAAAAAAAAGTACTAAAAATAAATTGTTATCCATAAATTTTACCCTTTTGATCAAATAGCTCCTCCAATGGGAAAACAAAAAAAAATCATTTTGATTCAAAATAAAGAGAGTTGATAGTTTTTCAGTACTTTTAATTACGTTTATATGGTTCATTTTCAATGACTCAAGTTGGATGTAGTTAAATTCGTTTAGCTTATCTTTGTTTTGATCGGGAAATAAAATTTTGTGTGATCACTTAATAAGATACACCGGGGAAGGATTAGTAGCCAAACATCATGATTTATTACACCATTTTTCTAAGCTCAGTTGCGATGGCCTTTTATGGTGCTAGTTATGTATTAATCTTTGTAGTTATGAACTTATGCATGCATGTGTGCGGTACGCACATAATTAATATAACGGTTAGTTTGAAACCTATGAAAATATTATTGAAAGTAAATATCTTATATATATAGGTCCCTCAAATAATTTTCAATTTTTTATTTGGATAAGAGCTAAAATATTTCGTTGAAGGCAAGTTTTTCTGAAAGTAGCTCTTTGCTAAATTTCTTCTTTCTATCATCTCTAAATTTCCTCTCAAATCATTGGAGATACTCTTAGTCAAACAATCCATAAAAAAACCACACTTATTTAGGCCCAAATGTAGGCCCATATTTTTGAAAGCAAGGCCCAACATTAGTAGCTATGCAGACTGCGAAATGGGCTTCAATTAACTGCAACTGAGAGCAATAATAATATATATCTTGGAAAAGCCATTTCGGTTTTTAGTTCATTCTCTGTTACATCTTTCGATAAAGAGGACTATAGGCCCCAAATCGGAGATCCATTTTTCTCTCACAATCGATAACATAGGTCGTCCCTACTATCCTTTTTCAACGTTGGAGCTAACATGCATGTTCGGATTCTACGGAGGTTAAACATTCAGAATTTTAGGGCCATTGAAGGATTTGTCTAGTCGTTATAACTTTAGGGTCCCAATATTAGTCGAGGTACTCACAAACTATCCCGAAAATCCCGCTACCCAAAAAAAAAAACCTAGAGAGATATTAATAAGGTAGTTGCATTTGTGAATGAGTTACCACCAAATGTAGTGCTGCTATAACTACTTGTAACTGGCCAGCCCGTGTAAATGTCAATGCAAATGCCTAAGGCCAAGCTTTGAAAATGAATGAAACATACCTAATTTGTTGGCGGAATTCACATTTTGAATAAAAAGCTAGCTGCTAAATTATATTACAAGAAATCTGATCAACACCAGCGCTTTTTCTACCAGCGCTTGCAAAAAGCGCTATAATAGGAGGTATATACCAACGCTTTTTTTAGCCGCTGCTAGAATGGAGATTTCCCGGCGCTCAAACCAAAAGCACTGGAATAGACCGACCATTTCCAAGTGCCCAAGCAAAAGCGCTGGCATAGGCACATCATTTACCAGCGTTTAGAAAAAGCACTGGAATAGACACTCCATTTCCCAGCGGCCCAAGAAAAAGCGCTGGAGTAGACCCAATGAAAAAATAAATTGATCGACCAAAATCTAATAATATTACTATATGTTATACATTTTTAATACTCTTCGATCAAATGTGTAGCAATACCTGATCAACTTCATTCTTGGTCGATCGATGAATTACGTAATATGTAAAAGACGAACAGTTCGGATCGAAAAATAAATACTCTTATGGGGGTCGGGTTGCGATCTAATACTTTAATGCCTAGGGATGCATCAAATGTTGTCCGATCAGGCGGTCGTTGATATCCAATGATCTCCAATTTTGGTGACAATGACGGAATAAATGAGACGTGAAATCCTATCGGTTCAAATTGACCACTGTAAAAATTAATTTGGTAACGACCTTTAAATTTTACACATTCAATGCAACTGTTAATAAACTAAGTCTTGTGCTGTACTTGAACGTATGGTAGCCATTCAATGGCGACACAATTATGACAACGCAGACCGTTGATTTTGTTTTTCTTGTTGATTTTATCATTCTCGTAAAAAAATATATCTCAATTGGGTTTAGAAAGCTTCATTATCGAGACACAATTTCATTAACAAAATGGGTTTTTTTTTTCCAATCAAGTGTGTAGCGATACCCGATTAACTTTATTCTTTGGTAAGAATGATAAACTCCGTAATACGTAAAAATAGATGGTTCAAATAAAAAATAAAGACTTTAGTGGGAGTCGGAATGCATCTAATACTTTAATGCCTCGATCACGACACAATCACGATGATCAAATTCGTTCATTTTGTTGTCCTTGTTGATTAAATCATTTCTGTAAAACATTTTCTCAATCGAAATAAGCAATTTCCCATTAGATGCATTATTCGGGGTCGCGGTGGTAGTGGTTGGAAATGATCCTGTAAAACACAAATATAAAAATTACTAAAATAAAGCTTTTGAAATGTTAGTGGGACCAAAATAGAGCATAGAACATAAAAAATAATTCTCATGGGAGGAGTGATATATTCACTCTTTTTATAATAATAATAATAATAATAAGCTACCTAATAGTAAACAAACAAAAAAAAGATGTTATATATTAATTTTTCAAAACATGCAACGGAAATGATGCTCGGTGTAGTTGCTGGAGAAGGTATGCGCGTGTGTCGGTGAGTCCAAGGTCCAGAGGTCGACACCCGGTAAGAGCATCTTCAATCCAATACTTTATTTGAAAGTATCAAAATACTCTATTTTATTTATAAAGTGATTTTAGAGGAAATCACTATTCCTATCTACTCCAACCACAAACCCTCTATTTTTCCCTCTAAAATAGAGGAGGCTTGAGAGGATGGGTTGAAAAAGTTCCATACTCTCAAATGAAGGAATAGAGCATTGATTGGAGATGCTCTAAGAATACAAATGCCAGTTTAAAAGGTGAATAGTATTATAGAGGGGATCCTCCATATTTTTTCCTATCCTCTAAATATAGAGGATCAAAATCTCATCTTCTCAAATAGAGGAGGCTTGAGAGGATGGGTTGGAGAAGTTTCATACTCTCAAATGAAAAAAAAGAGCATGGGTTGGAGATGCTCTAATGGCATATGTGCTCCCGCCTCCTCCATTTTGGTTTTTGGTAAAGGGGGTCTATGCCAGCGCTAGGAAACAAAGCGCTGGTAAAAATTAATCGTTACCAATGACCACAAAAAGCGTTGGTATAGTGCTATTGCGGCGGTTGTGCACCAGCGCTTTAACGCTTTACTTAAAGCGCTGGTATAGGACACAAAGGCCTATAACAGCGCTTTACGACACCTTTGACAACGCTTTTGGCCACTGACAAATCCCTTTTTCTTGTAGTTTGAATAAAAAAACCATTTACACTGCTCGAAATTAATGTGCAGGGTCGGCAAATTAAATGGACTGACTGTTAATTTGTTTCAACACCGATTTGGGCTACCGACATGATCAGAAATCTCAAAATGGAAGTGACCCCACTATTATACATTTCAGTAAGTTTGTTTACCCAGACTTTAGCAAACCAATCGCGCACAGATCCATGTGGCGGATCCACTTCGGGTTCCACACAAATAATTTAAGTTGTTCATCAAATATATATAAAACATTTTTTTCAATTTTATTTTGATAAAAAAACATATTTTTTCAAGGGTCCACGTGAAAAATCAACTCAATCTGATATCTATAGATGGTTGATTCAATAATCTAACTTTTCATTATCTTAAAATTCGAATGAAAAGTAAGATAATTAAATCGAGCACCCATAGAAATCGGATTAAGCTGATTTTTCGCGAGGGCCCTTGAAAACATATTTTACATTTAATAAACAGTTCGGATCGGTTGTGTAGGACTCGTAGTGGGCCCCAAACAACAATTTGTGCGCGATCTATGTCGAATTCTCTATGTGGGTAGCACAGTTGTATACATTTATATATTTTTAACGGTCTTTCTATTGTCAGCCCCATACATGAGGCCAAATAAGGAAAACACATATTTTTTTTATACCTTTTAATACACATTTACACTTCTTATTCTTAATGCAGCCCAGCGCCAACACAGAACAACTTCTTACCAAATTAGACTGCATTTTTTTTTAAAATACTCACGTATTCAGACAAGCTTACTCGCACCTCGACCAATTCTTAGGCCCAATTCCACCGTCCACTTGGGGTAGTTCAATTAAAGATGGAGCAAAGCTCCGTATAAAAATTGGCCTCAAAAGAGTCGATAACACCTGATGAAGAGATTCCGAGTCCAAGTCCTTAAGAGGACGCAATTCCTAAAGTGGCATGCCTTAACTATCAGACCAAAGCCTCGGGGTTAAATTTAGGGGTGTACGCGGTCCGGATTGGTCCGGTTCTCTAGGAAACCAGTTACCGGACCATTTCAAATGGTTCTGAAAAATTGGGAACCAGAACCTAACCAATATATGCATGGAACCTAACCAAAACCAAACCGCAAGACCGGTCCGATTTTGGTTCGGTTCCGGTTCTACCCAATAAGCATCAAAACACTTATTCACAAAATATGAACTCATAAAATTAAAGAAATAAGTAGATAATCTACTGGAATAGGAAATGAAGAAAAAATAAATGCTTTCCTAACAAATGAGATTTTATTAATAAAAAAATTAATTTTAGCAATGAAAAGATTAACCTACCAAATTCAAATACATATTTAATTACACACATGTATTTTTATATTTATCTTAGTTTTAAATGGTCCGGTTCGGTTCTAACCACGATTCATTAATTGAGAACCAGTAACCGAACCAAAATTAACGGTTCTTATTTTTTTGGAACCATAACCTGACCGTAGAACCGCAAAACCGGACCAAAAAGGACGGTTCGGTCCGGATCGGACCGGTTTTACGGTTCGGGCGGTTTTCTTGAACACCTCTAGTTAAATTGATTTGAGTTAAAGCGCGGTGCCAACACTGTATTACGTGACGAATTTTATACATGTGAGAACTTACTAATTTATACAAAATCATTTAGTGTACTCTCATATTTTCATGTTTTTGCCATTTTCAACGTGCTAATTGTGGTATAGTAATGCTAAACTTGGGAAGGATCGGAGTACAAGAAAACATGAATGTATATAGGCACAAGGGTGCAAAAGTGATAAGAGTATTAAGGGTAATGAGCACAACTGCATGCACAGCAACACATCAGCCACACCAAAATATCTTTCCTAACAGCTTAGTTAGGTCGGTTAGTGGTTGCAAGGTGTAGTAGTTTGTTACGTGACAGCTGTATAGAGGTAGTAGTGGAATTCAGTTGTAATGTTCTTGTATAAATTCAGAGTATGTAATCTTGAGTTGAATGAGAAGATACAATTCTAAATTCTCTTTAAAAAGTACCAAAAAAAAAAGTGAAGGCACAAGGGTACAACCCAACTGTAAGGTTCATAGGCCACAGTCTTTTTTTGGGCAAAACTATATAACGATAAAACAAGCATTTAATTGTATCCTCGTTTATCGAATTGTAACTTATTTTCCATTTATTTTAGAGTATCTGTTAAAGAAGCAAAAGAAATCAATGATATATTGTATAATTGAGAGGTCAAGTACTTAGGTAATTGAAGTGAAAGAAAATCAAGCCAAAAGGGAAAGAAATCAAGGGTTTTGCTATATGGCAACGTTTTTCGGTTCAAGCAACTCAGATAGACTACAGAAGTAGCTAGGGCAACTCGGACAGATTCTGCCGCTAATAAATGCACGGTCTTTTTAGGCCCCGTTTGATAACAGTGATAGATGGATGGGATTCGTAAGGAGATGGGATCAGAATTGGGATTCGTAAGGAGATGGGATTGGTAAGGAGATGGGATTGATAATAAGTATGTTTGTTTGGGATGGGATTAGATGATGGAATTATTAATATCATGTTTGTTTGAGATGGGATTAGATGATGGGATTGGATTGTTAGAAGAAATTGGTAATGAAAAGGGATTGGTAATGTGAAGGAGTTAGGATTGGACTATTAATACCCCGTAATACCAAGTCCTACGGGGTATTAGCAATACCCCCTAATACCCCCTCTATTAATCCCTTGGGACTCCCAATCCCAACCTCAAATGTGCAACCAAACAAAGAATTGTGAAACCCATGGGATTTATAATCCCAACCCAACCCATAAGCCGGTTATCAAACGGGCGAGTTTTGGATCACCGAATAGATTATAGCCGCCCCAAGCACTTCAAAACCCTAGAAAACATCCAAGGGGGTCTTTGCTTCGTTTCTTGAAGTAAATACATAATTATATGATCATATATAGAGCAACAAGATTTAACTTTAATAAGTTTCTTCTAAACTTTGATTCAATTATTTGAGTTGTTCTTTCGATGGATTTCTGGAAGTATCTCGGAGGGTTCGACGATTTAAGGCGTTCAGCAATGAAACACTTGATACGATGTACAGGATTCGACAGACCAATCTTTGGTCAATCGGTGAGAATTCACGGTTGTTTAATTAAAGGTCATTTGTAACTACACAATGATGTTTGTAGTGTTTTGATTTTCTCCCGTGGTTTTTGTCCTTTTCAAAGATTTTTCATGTACATCTTTAATTGCGTTAATTAATCTTTTGATAGCTTCTCTTTCGTGCATGTGATTGATTTACGTATTCAATGGTGGATTGTTGTTATACGAGATTAGAACATAACAAATCTATATACCTAGGCGATCTAGGATTTTTTACCAACTCCTCTGTACCGCCTCTGTTCTCTTTGTCGCGTAGTCACCATCAATTGGAGTGTACTCCCCATCGATTTGAACATCTTAGATTTGGGGCTTAGAGAAAAGTTATCAACTTATCAATCTGTAATAAGAAGATAATTTTCAGCAATGAAACAAATAAGTGAAAATTAAAGCGGATTGTGTAATTGAACGAGAGACCAATGGTTGAATCTTGAATGCTTGCTTGGTTACATATACTGAAAGGAACAGGAAGTATTTGATGTGATTTTGACAATGAGACTATTATATATGCAGCGATTTCATATATGCAGCGATCTCATATATATGCAGTGATTTTGACAATGTGATTTTGATGTGATTTTGTTTAAAAAAGCTGAGAAAGAATATGATTATGCCTTTAGATATTGTTGGCTTTATGGGAACCAGCATCGATCCACCTTGTACTCGAGACGCCCCCTACTTGCACATGACAAGCGTATTGGGAAGACTAACCTCCTTCACACGTCGATGTTGTATGGGCAATATTGCAAAGCTCCTCATATCCACATGTCGCTAAGCTACGTACAGGACTCTGCGCTGTCCTTTAAAGATTAAGTAGCGTCTTTCCCTCATAGTAATTGCTTTTAGGAAATTGGTTAGCACCTGATCCAACAAATTTTTTATTTATTAGTTGAAATGCTTCTTATGCTTTTCATGTGTTTTTTTTTTTGTTGAAATCAGATGTCATTACTGTAGATATTGTTAAGTGATTTATATAATTGGTAAGAGTATTTATGTTCATAGATAACCATGTACTCCCTCCGTCCCTAAATAAGTGTCTGACGCGCAAAATCAGGTCTAACAAAAGATGCATATTTTTTGTTAAAAAATCTATTTTTTTCCCACAATCTAATAGAATCCATTGCTATCTATTGATTTGTGAAAAAAAATTAATTTTTTAACAAAACAAATGCATTTTTTTGAAGGTCTAGATTTGCGCGCCGAACACTTATTTAGGGACGGAGAGAGTATTAATTAAGTCCCAATATCTGGAGTCGGACTGTCCAGGAAGGAGTACTCCGACACTTTTTATTTTTTTTATTGTTTAGAAAAACAAAAGCTTACAAAGCATATTTTAATCCATAAAATTAAAATCTGCACGTGGGACTCATTATTTGTGAAACAATCTCTATTTAAGTAATTCTATGCACAAAATCTGAAGGAGAGGAGGATTCTAGCAAAATAGGTTGAGCATACTTCTGATAGGCTTTTAAAAGGCCCTGCCACTGCCACTGGTACCATCTGATCAGTTTAACGGCGTTAATGCCAAATAGTTTTTTTTTTTTTTTTTGAACGGCGAAAAAGGAATATTATTTATAGAGATAATGAAGTACAAAAAGAAAGCATGCCAATGTGAGAGTAATATCCCAACAACAATGTTGGCATCCTATCTCACGACTATTGTATGCTATTCAATCCCGATGATTGATAAGAGATCAATCCAAACTAAGAACAACATAAAAGAACTCCCAATTATCAATTCGATTAACCAAGATAGGTAAAGAAGCATGACACATTTGGATTTCCCAAACAGTTCCCAGACAATGTAGAAGCAGAATCCAATCCGTCAATTCAATGCCAAATAGTTAATACTCATACTCCATCCGTACCCTCCAATTTCCTTCCCCACCAATTTTCTCTGTTGTACTATATCACTACATGTGAACGTCGCGTCATTTCTTGTCATGTTCGTATCATGTCATTTGGAATTTGTGTCAAAACATACGTTAACATAAAATTATACACATGATAATGTTGAGTATGAACAACTTATTTAAATATCCAATAATAAAAACTAGGACATTTTCAATCTCATCACAATCAGTGGCGGATCCAAAAATTTCGAACATACAGATGGGTCACCTTTCGGTCATAAATTTAATAAAAATACTCATAACTTGATATAAAGAGAATATACATCCAAAAAAAATTAAAAAAGAATAAAAAAATGAATGTACTAGTACTGTTTTTACATTTTCAATAGATGATTTATGACATTTTTATTTGAGTAATTGGTAAAGTTGTATGGTTTGGCTTTGTGGTATTACAACTCCTTAAGTTTTGAATGATCTTTCAAGTCCTATTAAGAGCAAGTTTTAAAGCCCTTTTCCCACACGTATGGGGTGCTTTCATGAAGGTTGATGACTCCACTCTTCATTTTCTATCATTTACTAATGGTAAGGTTCTGGTTGGTACAGAGATTATGTCCACTATTGACGATTCTATTCAACTCGACATTGATGGTATTCTCTACAAAGTCAAGGTTAGGGAAGAACCTCTTGCGTTTGGTGTTGAGGCTCGGAGTAGGTCCGGTCAGAACACTAGTGTTAATAAAGAGGTCATCGATGTATCTAAGAGTGACGGCTCTTTTTCAAGTTGTGAGCTCTCTCCGAACGAATCACAAGTGAAACCAAGGGGTCATTTTCCAATGTGGAGCTTAATGTTGTCCTAGAGAGTGGAACCCATGGTGAAAACTCTTTAGCAAGTGGTGAGGCTGACTCTAGACTTATTGGGGATGACTCTAGTCCCAAGGTTGTGAAATCAGTGGTGGGTGATCCTAGCAATTTGGTCTTGGAAGATGGCGAAATTGTTGTTGAGAATATAAACCCATTATTGATTCATGATCCGGTTTCGGATGTTGGGGTGTTTGACAATGGATTTTGGAACCTCTCAGAAGTGGGTTTTTTAAATCAAACAGATGTGGAAATGGTTGAACTTAACCCGACCCATGTTAAATCTATTGATGGTATCCAGTTAGTTGTGGATCTCAACCCAGCTGAGAAGACTAAATAAATGGGGAAAGGAAAGTGGAAGCATAAGTCGACTGAGAAAATGTTGGGCATTCCTAACTCTAAGAAGAAAGTGGAAAGAAAGAAGAAAAAATGTGTTGTGTTTAGATCTGCCATTGCTGCGGCGGCTTTATCCGCTTTTTCCAGAGACACTAACAGGTTACACCTTGACGATGTAAAGGCTACGGTCCATTGAGAAAATCTTGGGCGAAGATTATTTGGGCGTTGATGAGGAAGTTTTAAGTAAATTCATGATTGATCATTAGTCATCTCCGGGGCAGGTGGTTGGGTCTTGGGTGTGTTTTGTCTCTTGTTTGGGTTTTTTAGCCGGGTTGGCTTCTTGCCATCACTACAACAAAATACACAATTCCCGACTAAAATTTCCCGACTAAATCATGTTTAGTCGGAAAATATAAGCCAATCACCGACTAAATAATTTGTAGTCGGTAAAATATAAAAAAATTGCCGACTAAATTATTTTAGTCGGCCAAAACATATATTTTGCCGACTAAGTGTACATTTAGTCGTGAAATATCATTTTTTCGAATTTAATAAAACTGAAAATAAATTGTAATTTCTTTTTTTGCCGACTAAATGTATATTTAGTCGTGAAATATCATTTTTTGAATTTAATAATAACTTTTTGCCGACTAAAATATAGGTTTAGTCGGCGAATATTAATTTTTAACCAATTTAAAAAATCAATAAATGAAATACATTTTCCCGACAAATTTTTTGGTCGGTAATTAATTATATTACACGACTAAATATAGGTTTAGTCGGTGAATATTAATTTTTAACCAATTTAAAAAATCAATAAGTGAAATACATTTTCCCGACAAATTATTTCGTCGGTAATTAATTATATTACACGACTAAATATAGGTTTAGTCGGCAACTATTAATGTTTAACCAATTTAAAAAATCAATAAATAAAATACATTTTCCCGACAAATTTTTTGGTCGGTAATTAATTATAGTACACGACTAAATATAGGTTTAGTCGGTGAATATTAATTTTTAAGCAATTTAAAAAATCAATAAATGAAATACATTTTCCCGACAAATTTTTTGGTCGGTAATTAATTATATTACACGACTAAATATAGGTTTAGTCGGTGAATATTAATTTTTAACCAATTTAAAAAATCAATAAATAAAATACATTTGGCTGACAAAATTATTTTTTTCGGAACGACTAAATATATGTTTAGTCGGCGATTATTAATTTAAAAAATCAGAAAGTGTCCTTTTTTTTCTCCTTCTTTTCAAAAAATTTCAAGAGAGGAATATTTGGAATCCAAGTGCGTTGATTACAATGCAACTTTTCTAATCGAAACTGTTCCAATTTCTTTTCTTCTTAATTCTAAGATTCTCGTAAATTTTTGGCTCAATTGGGTTAAGGAAATCCCTTTATCGACACATAAATTCATCAATTAAAAATTTTTTGTTGTCCAATCAAGAGTTTATTCATACGCGGTTAACTTCATTTTGTAGGATGAATAATTTAATTCGTATTACGTCAAAGATAGATGGTTTTGATTGCCAAAAAAGACCTCATGCGGGGTTCGGTTAGTGCAATATTACACTTAAATGTCTCTAAATGCATAAAATGTATTTCGATCACGAAGTCGCCTGTATCAAGTGATCTCTAATTTTGGTGACGGTGCTATAATTAGTAAGACGTAAAAATCTAACGGTTCAGATCGAGCATTATAAAAAATGACTCGACAGTTACCTTTACAATTTATACTTTTGATCTAATTGATAGTCAACTAAGTCTTATGTTGCATTTGTTGTTGCAGTAGCTACATGATCGCGAGACAACCATGATGATCGAGACCGTTGATTTTGTTGCATTTGTTAAATTATTTATTATTGTAAATTTGCGGTTTGATCAGGTTTAGAAAATTCCTTTATGGAAACATAGACTCATTAGGAAAATAGTATATTTCATTCGATAAGTTGTCTAATCAAAAGCGATCTCAATTATAACTCAGTAAGAATAATTTAATCCATAATAAATTAAAGACAGATGGTTTTGATCTTGCGAAAAGATCTCAAGTGTGGTTCATGTGGTGTGCTATTAGTCTTTAATGCTTCTGGAAACAGTAAAACTATTCCGATCATGTGGTTGCTGCTACTGAATGATTTTCAATTTTTGCGACAATTCTATAATCAATAAGACGTGAAATCCTAACGATTCAGATCAAGCATTATAAAAAAATCCATGGTTAAAAAGTATAGAGTTTATATGCAATGGTAGCGCAATTAGAGCTCACTAAATATTTTTCCCAAATTCTCAAACTAGAAAATTGCCGACTAAATTACGTTTATTAGTCGGGAAAATCGTAAATTTTTTGCGGGACAATTGAAATTTCCGCGAAAATTGTTGGCGGCATTCTCTATCCCAAAAACGACATCGTTTAATCTCAACACAGGTGATAAGCCCCTCTCTCTACCCTTGTCTTCATCACTTCGTCCCCAACGCTGAACATAGCTAGGTCTCTCTCTCTCTCTCTCCCTCCAACGCGCAACACAGGTCTCTCTCTCTCTCTCTCTCTCCAAGTCTCTCTCTCTCCCCAATGCTGTCTTCCTCTTGCCCCAGATCCAGATCGTGATCAAGACCTAGTTCCCACCGTAGCTCATCGCTGTGTTCTGTAACAGAAATCGGAGCTCAGTCTTCGTTATTCAAGGCTGAGGTCGCTCTGCTTCTCCTCAACAGGTACAATCCAAGCTCAGTCTTTGTTTTGCATGTGTTGAATATACTGATTATCTACGGATTTGGTTAATTTCTCTCATAATCTGAGTTTTGCATGTGACTATTTTATGGTGAAAAACGTCCCACATTGAACTCCCAAATTTGGGTTTCACATGGAATTTTTTTTATTCTTAATATCAGGGTTTTTTGTTTTTTTGAAATAAGAAAGCTGGGTCATGCTTCCCCAATTTACCATCTGAATGATTAAGTTTGGTTAACCTGTAATCTGGATGAGGGGAAGAGTGTTGCTAATGTATATTAGTACTTTTCAGATTCAAATCCTTCTTAATTGCTTCAAGTTAAACACTTATTGGCCACAAAACTATTTCCCCCTCACATTATTCCTCACGATCGTTAGAAACGAAATGATCAGTTGCAACATATACTAGCACCTGCTGCCAGCTCTACAGTGGCATTTCAACAGCTTTTACAGCTTAAGTGCTTAACAGTCCTTTTGATAGACATGGATTGCTGTTCAGTGCACATACAAGTTGTATTTGCCTTGGAAATAACAGCAGCTTTACAGCAAATAGTTTTAATTGACATGAAAGGACTGTATCATGCTAAAGCAACAAACTTTTCTTCATTTTTGTTGACATGAATACACACCAAGAAAGCTACATGGTCAGCACAGAACGATGTTAGGAGTGCAGGTTCCTGCTAAAATTCCATAACAATGAACAAAAGGGACAGTAAGATGGAAACAAAACATCTGATTTTGAAGGCCTAGTTGGGCCTCTCATGTGCCATTTCGACATTCATGATGTAGAGAAATCCAATTCAATAGTCAGCTGCCTCATCTGCTTGATGATAGTCTACTGTGTTGTTACTTGTAACCAAAAACTAGAAGGAAAAAGAGTCTGAAATCGTTTATCTGACTTCTGTTTACTTGATTATGCATTTCAGCGTGCTAGTCTTTGTTACTCGCATTAATACTGGGTGTCAATCATTCTGTGTGTCTTTCTGTTTTTCTTATATTGTGTAATGTGCAGGTAGGTACCGTTCTTGATACTGTCGAGGAACTTGTGGAAGAGAAGAACCTGGACTCTTTGTACCAGTACTCCGATAAGTAGGCATCTATGACCAAAGACGACACGAGGGAAGAGGAGAAGACGCGAAGGGAGGAGAAACAAAGACGACACGAGGAGGAACAAAGACGTCGTGAGGACAAGTATGAGGAGGAGAAAAGGCGGTGGGAGGAGACACAAAGGCGACAAGATGAGGAGCGGTCTACACTTCTAAAAGAGATGGAGGTATTCAAAAGCTTTATGAGCCAAATGCAGAATGGTGGACGAGGCAACATGGGAGCAGGGTGATGGTGGCTCAAATATATGGTAAGTAGTTTGAGAATATCACTTTTAGAATTGACTTTGATGCTAAGTAGGAAATCTGGAAATCTGGAATTGCAAGCCCGTAGATTCCTATGCTAATGCACATACTAAAATAGAACAGACATCCAAATTAGTCTCCTAGATTAGTCTGAAACAACTAAACAATGATTCTTGTGAGTGGACTAATTATCATGACATTTAATAGAATGTCACATTGTCACATTTTGGAGATGCATGAATTGAACAGTCTGCTTTTATTATATGTTGCTCTGATATTCTATTAGAACAAGTGTTTGATTTTTGAGAAATAATTAGAGTTGATGAGGTTTAGTATGTATTAGGAGCTGAGCATGAATTAGTAGTAGAATTATTTGGTCAAGGTCAATCCACGAGTATTGGAGGAAAGTCTACGTTGGTTGCTGGGGGAATTGGAACTTTTAGTTTTGTTAAGTATCTCATGCTTGTATTCTTATGGGTATTATTCAAATAATCTATTATGATCATGAATTGAGTTATTTGGGGGTTTTGAGAATCAATTGGGTTCAAGATTCAATTAGGGCTCTTTATTGTTTTCCTTTATTGGAACTGTTATTTGTGATTAGAAGCAAAAGAATTGAATGTTACATACTTGAATTTGATAACTAGGTTGCCATAAGTTGAGTTCTTGCAGGAATTTTATTGCTGCAACTACACCCTTCATGTTTTTGGGTGCTGGAAATAGCTTTTAAGTGCTGAAACTGTGCTGAAAATTCAATCCTAATGCTGGAAATATTAACCCAGTGCTGGAAACGGGTTTTTGGGTTGCTGAAACTGTGTTAGAATGCTGAAACTGGTGGTTTAGGTGCTGAATCTGCTGATTAGATGCAGGAAATGGTGTTAGAATGCTGAAAATTGACTGTACATGCTGAAATTTGGTGAATAGAAGCTAAAAACTGATCGCCAATCAAATTTTTTTTTTAAAAATCTGTATGGATCATTGGAGAGGCCTTCCTTCCACCAAGAGATGAAATGTTTACTGGCCAGGGAGTGCTGATGAAGTACTGGGATTTTTATACCCTAGTGTAGCTTTTGTTGTTGTTTTAGGTTACTATTTATTCTTGTTTTTCATCTATTGTGCTGTGCCACACCACAGTGCCAGTAGATGGCCAGAGTTAGTTTGAGTTGATTGCCTTGTTTCTGTATTTTGCCAGGGACTCGTGAGTCGTGCCCACAGGATATGATGAGGGTAAGGGCATGAGATATGTGCGCAACCCCCATACCCACAGTAGACCCTCAGTTTTAGTTTTTTTTTTTTTTTAAATATATTTCACTGGTAACAATAAAAGCTCGGATTATCCTCTGACACTGCCTCCCCCGTTGATTTTCCTCCGACTCTGCGCGCGTCTCCAGCCGTGGTAGAGGCGTTGTCTCTCTCTCTCACTCCTGCAAGGTATTCTCTCTCTCTATCTCTCTCTCTCTTTGTCGATATGTATATGTTTATCTAAGCCCTAGCCTTTTCCAACATATGTGAACATATACATACAAGGATTGCTTGAAATCGTGAGGGCTATCAGCGCTACTAAATTAGGGCTTTTAACCGGTGACAATGTTTGCTTCTTTTTCTGTTTGATTAGGGCTTTTACTCGATGATAGGTAAGCATATACATACAAGGATTTCTTGTAATTTAGTTTTGAGTGTTTTTTTTTTGTTGAGGGTTTGGAGTGTTTTGAGTGTTACTTGTATGCATGTCGGGTTTGAGCTAAATCTATTAGTCCTTGAGTGTCTTAAACTTGATTTGTTTGTTTACTGCTATGAACATTGATGCCTTGCTTTATCCCAAAGCTTATAATTAAGGCTTTTTGACAGAATAAGTTTTGAATTAATGTGAGAATTGCAAACTTGAGGTATGTAGAAGGGAAGCTGTGAGTGAATACGTACTTTGCGATCAAAAGATTTCAAATTCTACATTTACAGTACCACAATTAGTATGACAGTGTCTTCAAAAGAAAAAAGTTTGTGCGATGCGACAGTATTGGGAAGCTGTAGGACGTGGCATTTTGGGGCTTCCTCTGGGTTAATTTAGCTATAATTTTCTATTTGTATTAGACATTTATGCAATCAACATGACTAATGCAGTTGATACTTTTCAAACCAGCATTATTCACAGAGAGAAAATGCATTTGTGGCAGTCTGTGCTTTTCTCATGCTCTCAATTCATGAGGACCAAGTGGTTCTCATAGGATGTCTGTTTCATGTGATCGTGTATGATACTTAAACATAGAGAACACTCTGCTTGATGATCTGACCTTATAGTTCTATTAGATCTTTCCATCATCAAGTTTGAGCTAAGATTCAGAACTAATTTTCCATACAATTTGGCTTTGTCAGGACTAATCTCATGCTCTCAATTTCAGCATCTGTTTCAGAACTAATCTCATGCTCTCAATTTTCCATACAATTTGGCTTTGTGAATCACCAAGAATTTTGAGTTATTGCTTTGTCAGGTTGCAAATAGGATGCGAATTTGAACTTTGTTGCTGGAAAATGAATTTTGAGTTGCTGAAATTGTGGTTAGGTGCTGGAAATGTAGTTTTAAGATTAAAAAAACCCAGTGTAAGTGCTCGAATTAGGTGCTGAGAGCTGGTATGTGCTGAGACTGAGATACAGATGCTGAAATTACATTCTTGAATGCAGAATCTAAGAGTGTAAGTGCATAAATTGAAATTTTAAGTTGGATTTTGTGTTTTAAGTGGTGGAACAATAAAATTAAGAACCTTAGCTTGACTTAGAAGACCACCCAATGTTTTGGATGGCTAGTTAAAATGGGCAGGGTCAAATATGCAGGAAAGACCAAATTTCTTAGTTACTCTATTACTTTTACTGCTTTTATGCAGGGAGCTCAAAATATAGAGGGGTAACTCTGCACAAATGTGGTAGATGGGAAGCTCGAATGGGACA
Source organism: Rhododendron molle (assembly GCA_025413875.1). Classification (NCBI taxonomy): domain Eukaryota; kingdom Viridiplantae; phylum Streptophyta; class Magnoliopsida; order Ericales; family Ericaceae; genus Rhododendron; species Rhododendron molle. The sequence continues at coordinate 9,057,447 of CM046399.1, forward strand.
GTTACTAGGCAAAAAGTGAGCACTCTATCTTGAATTCAAGTTTTGGATTGTTTTTATCACAAAAGTTGCTATTGAATATTACACTGAAACCACATGTAATAGTTGGATTATACTTTCTCTTTCCCCCTCTTCTGCCCAATTGTACGTCTGTGCCCTAAACCTCATGTTTGAAGAAGTTGTGTGGCTTAAACCACTACAGACTGGCTTATAGTGCTTAAACCTCTACAAAAACTGATGCAGCTATTAGCCTAGTTGAAAGAACCAGAAATTGATAGAGGGAGTTACTGATATCACTCTGTTTGCTGTTAGTCTGCTAGCGGGAATACATGTTGCTTGTTCTGATACTCCTTTTTATGCCATAATATGCAACAAAATGTTGATCTTGAAGCTGTTAATAAGGAATTTCCTCTAATCTATTATAGATGAAGAACCCTGCTACAATTACAGTAGGGAATCCAACTCTTCAAGGCATAGCAATGACATCAGAACACCCTGTCTTTCGGAATGGCGTATATCCTAACTACTTTCCCGGTTACGAGGTAAAATTTATTACCTTTGTATTGAAATGTGAGATATTGTGGCATCATTCTAATTCCGAGCATCATTCGTCTGTTTCCATCACACCAGCGTGCAAGTTGCAGTAATTGATCATTTTACTTGCCAAACCTAGCATTTTCTTGCAGGTGGATTCCGTGAAATTTTAGCTTTCTGTGAGATATTTTAGAGCTTGATATAATTCATCGTTGGGCTGTAGTTCAGTATTTTCCTCTTGTGAAGTGTGGATGCTTTGAAAACAAACATGAAACACTTTGTGGTTGGAGCTAGTGCTATCCAATGATTTGAATATTCATGAGGCTCATCGAGCTGTGTCATGCATGAATTTTTCTGATTGGCAGAAACAAAAAAGTTTATCTGTTGTATCCTTAGAGATATATTACTGTCATTTAATGAGGCCATATTGTGGGGCAACTGGTAATACTAGCATCGCATGATCTATATGTGCTATATGTAACTGCATTGCGAGGTACTATGAGTGATTCTTAATCATTCTATAATGCCAATGATATAATGCATAAAAATGGAAGCCTTCAGGAAAGAATGGGTGAAAGCACATAGCAGAAAAGGATATCGTCCTCTAGTTTGATGATAACATCCCCGATCAAGCCTTTGACAATTTTAAGGTTCCCACTAGTTTGTCCATTTAAATATTGACAATACAGCAAGTGTCCATGTCTTCATTTTGCTGAAATTCAGTAGTTTAGGTAAAAAATTTACTCTTATACCACAAGTATTTTGGACCAAGACTTTAACCTCCGGTTACTAAAACCAATACGTTTTTTTGTTCTTTTGTTTCTTTAACAGTTGACGGATGAGGAATGCTTCAATAAGGGTCCCTCTTCCCCCACCTCGTTACAGTGCAGCTTCTACCGGCAATAGCTCAAAACTATACAACTTAAGCACTTTTCAGCAAAGTACCCCTCCCTAGTTACAGCAATTAAGACTGCTCCATCTTCAAGTTTTGATCAGGTTAGTATCTCAATCAATATTCTTGCTACATCTATTCCTGCTACATCCTATATTGTAATATAGTAGAAGACCAACTGCATATCTGATTTTGGTAGTGCACAAGATCATATTGCACAATAGATGGTGGTTTGTTAGTTTTTTTACAAATTGTCATTTTAGTGGAGTATCCCGCGGTTCTGCTGTGGGTTACGGACTATGAAGATCAACGTTAGATTTTGGTTGTGGATTCTATGTGCAGCGAGTTGAACTTTTTGTTTGGATACATTTTGTTTAATATTACATGGTTAGTATACTGTTGCTTCGATTTTTGGTTTTTCCCCTTCTTGTCGTTCGATGTGTCATTATTTTGCGCTCTAGGAATTTGGATATAATTTGTTTACTAAATAATTGGTGGACAACTCTATTTATTGGAATTTTTAGTTTTCTATTAATTTTAGCACGTTGGCAAACGTGGATGTAATGATCGTTGGCTTCAATTTACAAGAAATGAAAATGGGAAAAGGATTTTAGCAGTTTTTGGGATTTCAGCTTTTAGAATTGGATACCAAGGTATTATTTTCCATTTTTTTATTTTTTTAAAAAAAATAGCTGTTATTGCCGACTAAAACATTAGTCACTGATTGTTATTTCCCTTTTTTTTTAAAAAAAAAAGTCTGTTATTGCCGACTAAAGTTTAGTCGGTGATGAGTGTTAATATTCCCCGACTAAAGTTAGTCGGTGATGAGTGCTAATATTTCCAGACTAAAGTTTAGTCGGTGATGAGTGCTAATATTCCCCGACTAAAGTTTAGTCGGTGATAGTCTGAACATTAGCCGACTAAATATTTTTTAGTCGGCAAATACATTTGCCGACTCTCATTCGTCGACCAAACTGCCGACTAAATTATTTGGTCGGGAAAACCTTTTGCCGACTAAAAAGCTCACAATTGCCGACTAAATGGTTAGTCGGGAATTGTGAATTTTCTTGTAGTGCATCCAAGGGTGGTTATTTTTCCCTTTTGGTTCCTTGCAACATATAATTGTCGGAGTTCTTTTTGCTCCGTTTGATGCCTCGTGATTTGGATCCTTTTAATATTTGTAATTTGTTTTCAAAGATTAATAAATTTCTTTGCTATTCAAAAAAAAAAAGTCAGCCAAAAAGAAATAATCGCATAGAAGTTCCAGGTTTCAAACACGGGACATCCCGTGTGGAAAACACGAGTCCGTACCACTTGATCTAGGCATACATCAGGCTCTATGTTGCCTAGTTTAATATATATAATACATCTTATTGCGATTCACACAACAAAAAATCCCAATAATTTCAGGTGGGTCACGTGACCCGTCTGTACCTATATTGAATCCGCCCCTGATCATAATCATAGAAATGATAAAACCAAAAAAAAAAATAGTAAAAAATAACCAAATCATGCCTACTTTAAAGCCTCGATGTAAATTCCAAAAAGGAAGCCTATCAAAAACTTTAATCTGAATAACAACCGAATTCTGTGAAAGATTGTGTAACAATATGCATGTTTTATCTTTTCATAATTGTGTTGATGTTTTCCTATACAAGTTGATCAAGCATGATTGTGAAAATTTAAATCTACGATAATGATTAGGAAATTCAAAAGAATCAAAACGATCTTTAAGGAAACGCAAGGTCTAATGGTTAGCATCCCTTGTTTCGTGTCATGCCGTGTTCGAATCGTGCCATTTCAAGTTAATAGTTTGACCCAAAAAAATTAAATTATTGTCCTTGTCATTATCGAGTTTCGCGAATCTAGCTAACTCGTATATCTTCCCGTTTAATTTTTATGTTAGCGGATTGTGTCATCTTTGTGTTTGTGTCGAAAAGTGATTGACCCAAATCCTCTAATTTTGTGATATGTTAACAGGTCGTGTCCAGAATTCGCACCCTTTATGTCACCGATTCCTATGGAAATTTCAGGTTTTAAGCCTATTTTGACATGATAATCATTTTGGATTTTTTTGGTTTTTGTTTAGTTTTTTTTCTTGCCTTTGGTTTTTATTGTGATTTTGTACATCACTGGTTTGCATCGTCGAGTGAAATATTAAATGTAAAAAATTATGATTAGAAACCTTAAAAAATTCACTGAAGACAAAAATAATATCCAGATCAAGACTATTTTTTGGTTATTTTTGTTTTTACTAAACTTTTGTAAATTTTGATTTATATTTCTTTAATATGTAGATTTATTTCATCGAGATGAACCAATAATCCATCAAAAATTGACGCAATTAAAACTAATAATGGTGAAAGAAATTTACATAGAGATAAAAATATAATCCAAAAAGATTATTCAGCCAAACAGGCCTTAGTCTTTGTAGTGATTTTATTAACTCAAAGAAAAAATAAGGAAAACCAAAGGTCAAGGAAATTGAAGGACATGTGAGGATTCTACCCAAGCTATTCATTTTTTGACCAGTTGAGGGTAGAATTGTCATATCATTTGATGTACAAATAATCTTGGATCCAAACCACTTTGCTTAGAAAGTAGACTCGACAAACTTTCTAATGGTCTAAAGAACACCCAAATCCAAGTTTGTGAGGGTCCGGAGCAAGCCCACGAAGTTTAGCCAAGCAAAATCTATCTTAACAGATAGGTATCGATACCAGTGCAAAAAGGTATTGACACCAGTCACCTTAAATCACCCCATAGCTGTCCAGGCCGTTGGGTATCGATACCCTTTTGTATAGGTATCTACACCATTGTCTTCCAGACAGTTTTTTGACAGTTTTCAACCATTTATGAAAAATTTTCATTAGTAGTATGAATTTTCGGATATTTTGTACAGAGAGAAGCGAATATGTATATATAGCTCTCTCCCTCACAAATATCTAGGATGGCCATTCGTTAGCTTTAGGCCAAAGTTTCTTTCTTGCTTTTTAGGATTTCCATTTTGTGTTCTTAGTCTTTCAAGTTTTCAATCTTCAAGAACTCAAGTAAGTATTTATCGTACGTTAATTTCTCGTATGTTAATGTTGTAGCCGCGGACTAAATTCTCCTTAATATCAAGTTCATTTCCGTTTTCTTCGGTTAAATCTTATGTCTCATTTTTATGCTTTGCTTTGTTCTTTAACTATAGTTGAGTAGTCTTCTAGGCCTGGTCATGGGGGTGATCTCTCTCCCATGGCTTAGTTGTGTTAATGGTTTTTCTATAACTTGATCATGGTTTTAGTAAGAAAAGGGTTTAATCTCTAATTTTCGGCCAAACCAAAGAGCTAATACCTTCTTTGACTATGTGTTGCCCGGAGTTTTAACTTTCGTTTTGCATACGGGGTCTGGGCTTTTAACGCTCCTGGCGTTTAAGTTAAATGTCTTCTAAACAAGATTAAGTCATTCTCGAGCTAATACCATGATTATGCTCGGCTTTTAACGTTGAATGCTTTAGGGTGAGATTGTCTACGTCTTGGCTTGAAGTTATTAGGAAGAAACGGTTAAATCGACTATTAAGTCATCGAGCGGTTTGATCCCCTAGACCTTGCCGCTTGTTTATCTTAAGTTCAAACCTTATTTTTACAATAGTTTTCCACTTTTTAAAGCAAAACTGACAGTTGGCCGTCTTAAACGCCGAAAACCTTACATAAAAGCCTACAATCCGAAAAAAGCTAAATTCAATCTTCTTGTGGTACGATCTCGGACTTACCGAGTTATTCTACAAACGACTAGAAAGCCCTACGCGTGTTTCGGGCTATTACATTTGGGAGTGCATCTTTCCATTGTAAGCAGTATGTCTCTCTTTAGATCTAGCTGTGGGAGGATTGGAGTACTCGTGACTCACTCGATCTCTCGTTCACTCTCTCCGGCGCCGATATCTTTCTCCGTTGACAATGGTTCTCCTCTCTCTCAGTCGATCCAACTATGTGTAGTGCGTACGTAGCTTTCGGCGATGACTATCTACTCGGTTTTGTCATTTGTGTGACTGTTTGTTCCATGATTGAATATATATATATATATATTATGGGTTTTGTGCGACTATTTGTTCCACCATTGTGTGTAATGGGTTTTGTGTTATGTGTGGTTCTCTCTCTCCATTTTTTCTTTTTTTGATCTGATGAGGGATAACTGTTGATGACTGTGTATTTTCTGATTCATGAATCCGACCGATCCAACCCGACCACCCATTTGGTTAGTCTTGGGGTCCCCTTTTCATGACAAACCCGACGAGAATTCGGTTGGGTCAAACCAGATTCGATTCTAACAAAATCCAACCCGTGGACAACCTTAATATTAATTTCCCCTTTCTTTTGATTCATTCATTTGGGGTGGGAAAAAAATTTGGAAAAAAATAGGCGGTGACAAGGTTTCCGAAGGAGAGAGTTCCGTCCGGGATAGAAGTGCAGTTCTGCTTGTTCCAATCCCATTTCGTATTCATTTTAATTATTAATTTCGTTCATGTTGTAGAGCAAAATGTTATTCACACAACGATCCAAACATAACAACTTACACAATCTCTCACATGCATGTGAGGCCCACACATACTAATGTGTGTAGAGCCCACATGTATCTGAAAGATTATGTAAGTTGTTGTGTTTGGATTGTTGTGTGAATATCATGAGTATAAAGTCATGTAAAAAGTCTAACTCAATCAGATCCCATGTAATATCTAATCAGAGCAAACTTATGTTTACAAAAATGGTATGAATAACTATGAATAGCTTCTGGACCCCGTGCTAATCCTAACACCCCCACTAACTCCCGCTGATGTATGACGATTGAAAAAAAAAAAAAAGTAATAGTTTGCCAAAGCTCATTTTGTTACCGTATAGATGTGTTCTGTCAAATCAAATTTTGTTCTTTCTTTTTTCACTTTCTATGTATATCTACATGATTATCAAAAATAAAAATTGTATACCTACATGAGATAAAGGTCTTATCAATTACTTTATTCATTTTTTTTTTTGTTTTTGGTATGATGATCCGGATGTCCAAACTATTTACGCACAGTTCGGTTAATTCCTTCTCTAATTTTGTTAAAAGTTGGTCATCTATACACGCTGAGATAATTGAATCCACACGAAATTATTTTTTTACAGTTTGATTATAAAAGTCAAATCCTAAACAATCGTGTTGGAACGTACGAGTAAACCACTCAACTAGTACTACAACGTCCCTAGTGATGTGCTTAACATAAAATCTCTCCACTCCCCGACAGACCTAGTAACTCCCATTTGTGGGAAGTTAAGGCTACAACGTCCTGAAAAAAAAACACAACAAATTTTGCACCACATCGACAGAGCCCATTAAATTTTCCACCCTTACATAATGGGTTGTGCCTTTCTACGTTAAGCACATCACTCTCATCTTTACTTAGCATGCACCAGAAAAACAAATCAAGAAACAAAAAAACATATCAGTGTCCAATCTTCTCTTTCTCTCTCTCTCTCTCTCTCTCTCTCTCTCTAGGATGGGTAGGTCACCATTTGTTGAGAAGGTGGGGTTGAAGAAAGGGCCATGGACGCCTGAAGAAGACCACAAGCTGTTGGCTTACATTGAACAATATGGACACGGAAGCTGGCGTGCTCTCCCCGCAAAAGCAGGTAACATGCCAAAATGATAGGTTTGCAATTCTACTGCTGTATCACATCGTTCTGTACTTTTTTTGGGGAGAATATTTCGGTACATAGAGGAGTACATATATAGTACTGTACTAGCGTGGGTATTTATCAGTGTGCCTATATTAATGTGGTAGTGAAATTTTGGTGGGTTTGGTTAAACAGGCCTCCAGAGATGCGGAAAGAGTTGCAGATTGAGGTGGACGAATTATCTGAGACCTGATATCAAGAGAGGCAAGTTCAGTTTGCAGGAAGAACAAACCATCATCCAACTCCACGCTCTTCTCGGAAACAGGTGACCATAATAAGAAGAAGAAAAATAAAAAACCACAGTGGTTTTACCAAACAAGTGTACCACAAAAATAGACCTTGAACTCACAATGGGGTAGTTATTCTGTAATCCGGGACCAGATCACTCTAAAACCAACACTTAGTTGTGGATCTCACAAGAATGTGGGTGGAGTAGCTCAGAGTACCACGTAGCACTATTCTCGGATTAGTGAATAATTTCACAAATGTGATCGAGTCACATGTCGATGTTCATGTAGAATCCACATCTAATCGTGAAATTATACAATAGTCCGGGAGTACCGCCACATGATACTCCGTATCACTTTACAAGCACACGTTCCTGTAGCAACTACCACTAAGTGTATGAACCCCAAATGAACGTGAGATTGTAAAGTGGTCCAGAATACCACGTAGCGATACTCCTGGACTATTGAATAATTACTCCATCTAACCAATGTATGGAGTAGATTTTTCGTTACATTTTTTGGTATACTAACATTTCTCAAAATGATAAAACTAAAATAAATTTCATACTAGAACTTCTAGTTGTACAAGAAATTAGATCTTATGAGACGATTTAAAACCAACTCAAATTGCATGTTTTTCATCGCAAATTATTGAAGGTATAAATAATAAAATTGTCTCTTTTTCTTAAAGTTGAAGCTTCTAAATGAGTTAATGGTTAACAATCTAATATGATATTAGAGTAGGCAATAAATCCAGTGTTCGAGTTTCACCGCCTACCTAGATAACAATTAAAATTTACACGTATTTAGCCCGCTTATGGAGGAGAGTCTAGCTACACGTGAAAGGGTGTGTTGAGAATATAAATAATAAAGTTGCCCCTCTCTTTAAAAGTTTAAGCTTTTAGATAAGTAGATGATTGACAAATTAGTTGAATTCAATGTTAGATTTTCGGTCAAACAACCCAATATAGTGAATTTCAATGCATACAATGTTGCAGCATCTAATTCTATCATCATATATGTATAGATTCAAATATCTCATAATGATGAAAATTGTGTTAAAACATTTTATTTTATTTTTTGCTACGGACGTGTCCCTAATCGGGTTAATTTGATATAGATGGTCAATCATGGCAACTCACTTGTCGAAGAGAACAGATAATGAAATCAAGAACCACTGGAACACACACCTCAAAAAGAGGCTAATCAAATTGGGAATCGATCCAGCGACTCATAAGCCGAAGAGCCATGCCCTCGGTCCTTGCCAGTTGAAGGACGCAGCCAACCATAGCCACATGGCTCAGTGGGAGGGCGCCCGGCTTGAAGCTGAAGCCAGACTCGTTCGGGAGTCCAAGCTAAAAGTTTCCAACCCTTTCCAAACACAACTTGGCCCCTCGGCATCAGCTCATCTCGTTTACGAAGCCACAACGACTACTACAGCACCGCTGCCACCTCCGCCACATCAACCACTATGTCTGGATGTACTAACAGCTTGGCAAGGCTCATGGCTAAATGCACCAAAATGTAATGCTTTTTCGGCCACTAGAGTTACTCTCGACTCCGTCACATCAACGTTTAACCTCTCGAATAAAGGTAATAATTGGTGGTCCATTTGGAAGTAATTTGAGAAGAAGATTCTTCTGCACATTCCAATAAAATGATTTTCAGATCGAGAGAAATTATTATGCTTCGTTTCAATGAGTAGTGCTATGGACGCAGTAAGGGCGCAAACGAACAAAGCTGCTCATGAGCGGCTTGAGACATAATTAAACAAGCTCAAGCTCAAATTCTAGGCTCGTTTCGTATCAAACCAAACACAAGCTAATAGAGGCTCGGCTCGAGTTGGCTCGCATGCCAAGACTTAGTAGATTTTTTACGTTAATTATTACTACATTTAGCATTAACATTTTGATACCCTAATGCAGAATTTTTACAAAAACATATTACATGTTATTATTATTCTAAAATAGAGATTATTTTCTTGTAGAGTATAGAAAAATGAAAGATATATACCTTCACAATCAAAATATTTTGGTTGTATTAGGCCTATACGAGGATATATATACATTTTTCATTGATCCGTTAAGACTCGTGAACAAGCTCAAGCTCTAGTCAAGTCAAGGCCTGCTCGGCTCGAGCTCAACTCGTTAAGTTTTCACTGAGCTCAAGCTCGAGCTCGGGTTCGTTACAAATTTAATAAACAAGTTTGAGCATGGTAAAACTCGACTCAGCTCATTTGCAGCCCTGGACTCAGCTGTCCAGACTCCAAACACATAATTTGACCATTTATTTCCAAAACTGTCCAAAGCGTTTGCATCCCTCGTTATGCATGTGAAACCCACATACATGGTTTAATTCGAGATGCACCTATGTCAGCATCTGTGTCCAGACATTATTGTCCCAGGCATCTTTCCTTTCCAAGAACTAACAGTGTTAGTCTAACGCGGATTATTTCCCAACACAGGTGCAGCCATGGGACTATCAAGTAATTTTCCAGATGAGACGGAAATACTGCAGCTTCAGGGATTGGCATATTCCACAGATATTGATGACTCTTTGGCTACAGGAAATGAAAACATATTGCTTCCAAATTTCATGGAAGCAGGGCTTGCTGATATATTGCTTGACAACTCTAATCAACTATACCCGTCCATCACCGGGGCAAACTCCGGTAACGTCGCTGGAAATTGCTGCGGTGACTTTGAAGAGAACACGAATTACTGGAACAACCTTCTGAATCTTGTGAATTGCTCGCCATCGGGTTCACCCGTGTTTTAAACGAGACGGCATTCTCTGTTCGGAATCTGGCATCTACGGCCCGATAACATATGGTAGAGAAGTTAATTATTTGAAACAGATTGGTAGGGTTATGGGACAGAAGATCCTCTTCTTTTTTTATTGTTTTTTTAGTGGTACAAGCAAACATTTGGTCGGGAGACGTAGACCCGGTTTGGCTAAAAAAAATAGAGCCAATAATAATAAAGTAGTTGTAAGTAGTTTGTAATAATAATCTATCATGCCGTTAAATAATTAACAAGCCCAATAAATCCAGGAACTAGAACTATCATGTTCTCACAATCATAACATAAGGCGGAAATTAAACATACGAAGAAGCGTACACGAATCCATGTGAACTTTACTGATCTGAGAACTTTAGCGATAATACCTGCAAACCCTAACGGAAAAGGTTTCTCTCTCATGACCCTCTTTTTAGCAATATAGTAACGTGAATATGATGGTGGACTGCATGCTCTTTTATAGGCAGAGAGAGGACCTGTTTCCTAATAAAACATTTATTCTACTTTCCATCAAAGTGAGATTCTAGAAAACAACTCCATCGGTTTGACCAATCACATAATTTCTTAGGGGAAAAGATATGGCTCATAATCTCGTCAATATATAATTACCATATGTGCCGATTGCGTAATGTGGGCCAATAACGGAAATAATCTTACATTCTCCCACTTGGCCCATATGATATTTATATCACAATTCAACGAAATTAACTTTAGGCGCGCATTAAACCATACCAAACTCTATCATACTTTGGTCACTGTCATAGTACCGTTATTAAACAACTCACTAATGCAAGTCATGGCGGTTCTATATTTAATATACAACATAGTCCCTTGCATGTACTATAACACTAGAGAAATGCCTAACACAGTTAGTTAGCGAGGAGAATATTCAAAGGTCCAACGATAATGTCTTTTATAAAAGACTATTCCTGTACTCGTTCATTCATTCTCATACATGTACGTACCATTAAAACAGAAAATAAATGCCAGAAACACATTAATTTGATATCGAAAGTGTCCAACATAACATAACCATCATAACGCAATCCAAAAATATAAACAAACTGTTATAGGTTACGCTCAAGACTCATCCTATTGGCATGTTCCTTAATTAAATATTCTTGGCGGTAACTGTAACGCCCCGAAATTTTGGGTACGTTAAATAAACATTTTATTGAACAACAAAAGAGAGTCTGGCTCTTTATTACATCATAAACTCCCAAAGGGTTCGTTTATTACACAAAAGGGATGGATATCTAAGGTTATCTACAGCTCTTTCTCTTCTTCCATCCTAGCAAGTTCCTCAGCTCCAAAAGCCTCCAGGGTGTACAGCTCCCCTTGTTCATCTAACAAGTCTGACATATTATACCAGCGTCGCCACCAGTATAATATGTCAGGGTCACAGAAAGCAACACCGTGAGCTTGAAAGCTCAATAGAGTAATCCAAACCCACTAACCCTTAACATACACATCAAAGATAGTATACGATTTTAACATGCTTTCAAACAACTCATACAATTACACATGCGCATTCACTAACGAGCGTTAGTGTCATGTTTTCCGTGTGTCTCCCCTATGCGACTCATCGTTTTGTGTCTCATCTTTTATCATCAATTCCGAAAATACGCACGCACACAACCATGGGTTACAAGTACCTTGTGTCGCACAACAATGAGCTACCAAGTCCGGCTCATTGCCACAAGGTTACCAACGCACGGCCACAATGGCTACCAAGTCCGGCACATTGTGTCACACACACACACAACCATGAGCATCCAAGACCGGCACCTTGTGTCGCACAACAATGAGCTACCAAGTCCGGCTCATTGCCACAAAGGCTCCCAAATCTGACTCATGCCCATAATGGCTACCAAGTCCGGCCATTATGCATTTCTAAAACAGTTTTTATCCGTATCAACCACATCTTAGGTGTCATATCTCTACTTTTCCAATTCCATGTATCTCGTAACATGCATCGACTCCGCGGTGGGACTATTCACATAACTCATGCGATATCATGCTCGTTAAAAGGTCAAAATACAAATACTTCGTTTCAAACGATACTTTATCTTTAAAATGCATTTTCTTCGAGAGGTTCAATAAAGCAACACATGTTTATTGACGAGTTCATACAATCACGTGGTAACTAGGCGATCAAGCAATCAAGTAGTAATAAGATCAAAATAAACTACGTTCTTTTAAACAAGAAAGTTCTACAAGCTAAATATCACAACTACATTATCACGCTCATGTACTTTAAAGAATTCTACGTCAAATAACATCATGCGATCAACTAGCCAAGTACTACATATTTTTAATCATGCTCATATCATACGATATACGTAGGGTAGGGGTATAGGTAGATTCTACAAGCTAAATTCAAGTCAAACATGCATATAACTATTCAAGTACCACATATACTTAGAGATAGTGGGGTCGGAGTATTCTACCTTAATCCGAAACTAGTCGGGGCCGAATAAGCTAGTTGGAAAGTGCTACGGGCGTCGAATGCTCACAATCTGGACCCAACTTTGGATGGCAGTAACTCGGTCAATACTTGGCCGAATAGGATCGTTCTTGAGTCTAAAACGAAGATCTCGAAATTTTCTACAACTTCCGTGAAGGGCATTATTCCTAGAAACGACTTTTGCCCGGAGAAAAATGGGGATAAGAAAGTGGACAGTGAGCTGTCTGGAATGGAATTTCTAGATTTTTCACTGAACTTTGGAGGTCGATATCTTGGTCATCTCTTGGCCGTTTGGGGTGGTTCTTGGGTCTAAACTGAAGCTCTCGAAGTGTTCTACGACTTTCGTGGAGGTCGTTGTTCCTAGAAACGACTTTCGCCTGGAGAAAAAATGGAGTTTTTCAGAGGACAGTAGGCTGTCCAGAAACTGGTTTCTTAGAGTTTTTAGAGAGAAGTTGGAGAATGAGGTGAAGGTGTGAGTTCAAATGAAGAAGTGGCTTGCTATTTATAGGCCAAGAACTCCCTCTCTCTCTCCCTAGCCGAATTTCCTCTCTCTCTCTATACCTTATTTTTTTATTTCATCAAATCTTGCTTCCTTGTAAGAAACAACCTAAAAACTAGGCATGCAAAGCTAGGATGTGTCCTTTGGATTGGATTATGGAAGATTAGGCAAGGAAGGAGATTTGATTCAAGTATTCTAATGGGGTTTGTACAAGGAAGGACAAGATTGGATGGCATTGGTTATGCTTTCACTTGAAGCATACACAAACTAGGACAAGGATGACCAAGCAAGGTCAATCAAAGGAAAGCACACATCACTCTCTCTCTCCCTCTCCCATCCGAATCTCTCTCTCTCTCTCCCATCTCTCTCTCGGCTTCTCTCCTCTCTCTCTCTCTCCCACTTGTACCACTTGGAAAGTATATATATATACTAATAAAATCTAAGTTTTCAAGTAAATTAGATTTTCTAAATATAATAATCTATATACACACATATATATATAAGCATGTACTTACAATCTAGTCTAGGGTTCCATAGTCTAATACACTAACCTAATGCTTTCAAAGTACAATGGAAGCACAAGAAGTCAATCCAAGGTACTATCTCTCTCTCCTCCTTTCTTTCTCTCTCTCTCTCTCTCTCTCTCGGCCCAATCTCTCTCTCTCTCTCTCTCTCTCTCTCGGCTTTCTTTCTCTCTTTCTCTCTCATGTACTATATATATATATATATATATATATATATATACATACATACTAGAAAGCAAACATATATAATAATGTATTAGTGTACTAGAATATCTAATAGATTTACAAGCAAAAGGATTTTTCCAAATAAAATATTTAATAACACACATGCTATATACAATATAATATATATATACAACAAGTACATACATACATATATATATATATATATATATATATATATATACATGTACTTACACAATATCTATACTAGATATGACCTAGGGCTAATATCTAATATAGTATTCTACTACTTTCAAAGTACTATGTATAATAATACTAACCTAATGTACTAATTGTATTTTAATCAAATAACACACATGGCCAAGTCTAATATTTAAATCAAACAAGTACATGATTGTCAAGACTAACTATTATCCAATGGATAATAGTTTCTCTAATGGTTAATAACCAATGGGTAATAATGGCTAGGATTCTAGTCTATCGTCCAATGGTTAATAAAAGTCCTAACGGTTATTATCCAACGGTTAATACCAAAAGTATAATACTTTGCAATTAAGCACTAAACTAATCTAATCTCGTACTTAGGATGATTAACCAAGGTTTACCTATTGACTAATGGGTAAAGATTACCTTAGCATCTATCGTCCAACGGATAAATATTATCCTAGGTCAAACGCCAAGGCAAAGTGTGAGCGTGGCCAAAGCGACTGGTGGCTGCGGTGGCAGCGGTGGCCAAGCGATCCATGGCCAACGGTAGCCAAAGCGACTGGTGGCAGCGGTGGCCAGCGGTGGCCAAAAGCGACTGGTGGCCAAGCATTGGGCGGTGGCCAAAGCGACCTAGTAATAACGATGGCCAAGCGATCCATTAGCTGATGGCAAGTGGTGGCCAGCGACCCGATGGCCAAATAGTAGCCAAAGCGACTGGTAATAGCGATAGCGGTGGCCATGATCCGATAACGATGGCCAAAGCGACTGGTAGCCAGCTGGCAGCGGTAGCCAAAGCGATCCGGTAAGCGATGGCCAAAGCGACTGGTAGCAAGCGATGCTGGTAGCCAAGTAGTGGCCAAGCATAGCCAAGGCAAGGCGTGAGCAGCCCAGCCACGCCAAGGTAAAAGCAAGGCGCGACCCGACGCCAAGGCAGAACCCGATGGCAGCCAAGGCAGAGCAACCTAGCAGTGACTCGACGCCTAGGCGAGGCAGACCCGACAGCGAGCCGACGCCAAGGCAAGGCAGGCGTGACAGCGAGCCGACTCCAAGGCAAGGCAGGCCAAGCAGTGGCCAAGCGGCGGCCTGGTAGCCAAGTAGTGGCCAAGCATAGCCAAGGCAAGGCCAGAGCAAAGCAGCCCAGCCACGCCAAGGTAAAAGCAAGGCGCGACCCGACGCCAAGGCAGAACCCGATGGCAGCCAAGGCAGAGCAACCTGGCAGTGACCCGACGCCTAGGAGGCAGGCGCGACAGTGAGCCGACGCTAAGGCAAGGCAGGCCCGACAATGAGCCGACGCCAAGGCAAGGCAGCCGCGACAGCCGATGCCTAGGCAGCCTAGCCAAGCCAAAGCAAGGCAGTCAAGATAACGGTCAAGGCAAGGACTAAACATTAACCATTTTGGCATCGATGCAACGCTCTAAGTTAGGGGAAATGCAACTAAGCCATATGGTAGTTAGGGTTTGCTAACTAATCGGTTGCCATGCAGGATTTCCAGCCGAGAAAATAAATTCTAGGATTTTCTACAATTACCAAGTAACTATACCAAGGTCTTAATAGGCATACTCGTCTTTAGAAAATGACCTTAATGCCTGGGCGATGAATTCCAATCTCCTAAGTCATAAACCTAATTATGACGGATTATTAATCGCAAAAAGGGATTTATAAAATAAATAAAGAATTTTCAAATAAAATAACAAAATTTTATAAGTCGATAACGACCGATTTTTTGGATGTTAACATGAAATCCAAGTATTAAAATAAAATTCAAATTTTTAGCGAAATTTTTTTGACCAAAAATCAGGGTCGTTACAGTAACCCCTTAGTTAATGGATCTGCAATCATAAGCTGAATGCTTATGTGCTCGATTGACACATTTTGTTTCTGAACCTCTTCCTTACGACAAAGTATTTCAATTCCATGTGTTTAGCACCATTAGAATACTTGTCGTTCTTGGGAGAAAAATATTGCTGCGGAATTATCGCAATAAACTTTCAGCGGCTTGGCAATAGAGTCGACAACTCCAAGTCCTGAGATAAAGTTCCGCAACCACAACCCATGAACCGTGGCCTCAAAGCACGCCACAAATTCAGCTTCCATAGTAGATGTAGCAGTGATAGTTTGTTTCGCACTTTTCCATGATATTGCTCCACCAGCCAACAAGAACAAAAAACCAAGAGTAGACTTTCTACTATCAACGCATCCAGCAAAGTCTGAGTCTGAGTAGCCAATCACCTCAAGATTATCAGACCTTCTAAATGTGAGCATGTAATCCTTCGTTCCTTGCAAGTCTCTCATCACTTTCTTTGCAGCTGTCCAATGATCCATTCCGGGATTGCTTTGGTATCTACCCAACATACCAACAGCAAAACTGATATCCGGTCTGGTGCAGGTTTGTGCATACAACAAACTCCCAACTGCTGATGGATAAGGAATATCTTTCATTCTATTTCGTTCCAATTCATACTGCGGGCATTGCATAAGACTGAACTTATCCCCTTTCTGAATAGGGGCATCAGTAGGTGAACACTTACTCATATTGAATCTCTCTAGAACTCTTTCAATATATGCTTTCTGAGACAACCCTAACAATCCGCGTGATTTATCCCGAAATATTTCAATTCCAATCACATAGGCTGCCTCACCCATATCTTTCATTTCAAAGTTCTTAGAGAGAAACTTCTTGGTTTCGTGCAACAAACCAAGATCACTGCTGGCAAGCAAAATATCATCGACATATAAAATTAAAAATATAAACTTGTTCTCACTAACCTTCAGATATATACAACGATCAACAGTGTTTTTCGTAAATCCGAAGGAAGTGATGGTATCATTAAACTTAAGATACCATTGTCGAGAAGCTTGTTTAAGTCCATATATCGACTTCTTAAGTTTGCAAGCCAAGTGTTCCTTGCCTTTAATTGAGATACCTTCAGTTGATCCATATAAACCTCTTCATCTAAACTCCCATTCAAAAAGGCTGTTTTCACATCCATTTGATGTAGCTCTAAATCATAATGAGCCACTAATGCCATGATAATTCTGAGTGAATCTTTCTTGGACACAGGAGAGAAAGTTTCTTTGTAATCAATGCCACCCTTTTGAGTGTAACCTTTGGCCACAAGTCTAGCTTTATATCGTTCTACATTGCCTTTGGAGTCAAGTTTGGTCTTGAAGACCCACTTGCAACCAACTTTCTTGTGACCTTCTGGCAATTCAACGAGATCACAGACTTCATTCTGGTCCATTGATTTCAACTCATCATTCATGGCCTCAATCCACTTAGTAGAGTTATCACTTTCCATGGCTTGTGAAAACGAAACTGGATCCTTAATAGTTCCAATGTCAAATTCAGATTCTTGAAGATAAACCACGTAATCATCCGAGATAGCCGATCTCCTTTCTCTTTGAGATCTTCTTAATGCTATTTCTTGTGGTTGTTCTACAATCTCTTCATTGGTAACAATCTCATTATGTGGTTGATTATTCGTTTGTTGTTCCACGACATCATGTTGTTCAACAACTGTAGGAATAACAACATTAGGTGAAGCTATGGGTAAAGGAACTTGTACCCTTACTTCTTGAATAATCACATTACGTGATTCATCACTCCCACTGATTTCACCATTCTCAATGAATCTAGCATTACCGGTTTCTACGATTCTCGTACTATGATTAGGACAGTAAAACCTATACCCTTTGGATTTTTCAAGGTAACCAATAAAATAACCACTGATCGTTCTAAAATCCAATTTCTTTTCATGTGGATTATAAATCCTAACCTCCGCTGGACAACCCCAAACATGCAGGTGCCTCAAGCTCGGTTTTCTTCATGTCCACAGTTCAAAAGAGGTCTTTGGAACTGCCTTACTGGGAACCCGATTCAAAATGTATACAGCGGTCTTAAGAGCATGCATCCATAATGTAGAGGGTACTTTAGAATTACTTAGCATACTTCTAACCATATCCATTAATGTACGGTTACGCCTTTCAGCTACTCCATTCTGTTGTGGCGTTCCTGGCATAGTATATTGTGCACATATGCCATGTTTTTCAAGGAGTTTAGCAAATGGCCCTGGGCGTTGCCCTAACTCATCATACCTTCCATAATATTCCCCACCCCTATCCGATCTGATGATTTTCACTTTTCTTTCTAATTGCCTTTCTACCTCAATAATGAACACCTCAAGAGTGTTCACTGATTGAGAATTTTCATGCAATAAATAAACATAACAATAACGTGAAAAATCATCAATAAAGGTGATGAAATAGGTCTCTCCACCTATAGATGGAGCGTCAAAAGGCCCACAAATATCCGTGTGGATCAATTCAAGTAGCCCATTACTTCTTGTGGCTCCTTTCTTAGTATGTCTGGTTTGTTTTCCCTTAATGCAATCCACACATACACTCAGATCAGTAAAGTCTAAAGTGGGAAGAATCCCATCCTTTACTAATCTTTCCATTCTTTCTTTGGAAATATGTCCCAATCTTTTATGCCACAAGTTTGAGGAATGTTCATCAACTAGACTACGTTTAGTTCCAACATTATGATGCAGGGTAAGAATAGATTCAATGAATTGGCCGTCAAGCTTTAATTTATACAACCCATCACAAAGCATGCCAGAACAACAAAAGAAGCATTCTTGAATAAACTGAAAGTCTTATTCTCAAAATGAAATGAGTAACCATCCAAATCAAATTTAGGTAGCGAAACTAAATTTCTAGAAACAGAAGGAACATAAAAAGTCTGATGTAAATCCAAATGATGACCAGTATCTAGAAATAAATGGTAAGTGCCCACGGCTTCTATTGGAGCTTTGACTCGATTACCCATGAATAAGAAGTTCGCATCAGGGTTTATGGTCTGGGTTGAAAGGAATCCCTGCATCGTATTTGAAACGTGAGTAGTAGCACCAGAATCAAGCCACCAAGTATTAGAAGGAACTTCAGTTAGGTTTGATTCGAAACATACAGAAATCAAATTCATACCTTTCTTTTCAAACCAAGCCCTACGTTTTGAACAGTCTTTCTGATAGTGCCCTAGCTTTTTACAGAAATGGCATCTATCACTGTTCTTTTCCTTCTTCGGAGTCCGAGAACTTTGAGCAGACTCAATCACTTTAGGTGGTCCTTGCTTTACGACCTTTTTAGGCTTCATTCCTTTCCTTTTGGCCCCTTGATATGTGAGATGAGCCGAATGTTGTCCTGATTGCTTAAGTCTTGCCTCCTCTTGAACAAGCATACTAGCCAATTCATTCAAATTCCACTTATCCTTCACAGTGTTATAATTAATTTGAAATGGCTCATACTGAGGAGACAAGGACAATGAGTTCAGAACAAATTGCAGAGAAAAAACTCATCCACACTCATTCCTAAATTCTTTAATTGAGCAGCCAAATTTGTCATTTCAAGGACATGCTCATGCATCCCACGGCTACCATCCTATTTCATGGTGGTAAGCTTTGCCATTAGTGCCCCCGCAAGAGACTTATCAGCCTGTTTGAAACGTGTCTCAATACTAGTAAGATATACCTTAGCATCCTCAGCATTAGGAAGTGTTGTCTTGATATTGTTCGCTATAGTCATTCGCATAAACATTAAGCCCAGTCTATTCAACCTTTCCAATGCTTCGTGTATAGATTTTTCTTCCGCACTGCTTTTATCGGTAAGAGCAGCCGGCTTCTCACATCGAAGTGCTAGATCAAGATCTAATACTCCAAGGTGAAATTCCACATGTTCTTTCCATTCCGAGAAATTCATTCCATTCAAGGTCGGAACAGATGAAGCATGCGAATGTAGCGAAACAGATTTTAGTGCTGCAAATAATGATTCATGCTCACTACGTTAGTGCTAAGAGTTAACAATAATATGACAAAATAAATATGCCAAAACAATAATCAATAGCGTAACTATGATCTGCCTTTGGGTTCATCTAATGTCACACTATTTAACAGTTATGGTGATTCCCTATCACTCATATGACTAATCGATAGATATTCATAATTCAGTAGGTATGTTACCTTTGAGTATCCATTCCAATCTCAATTATGAATAGTTATCAATTATCATATTCCAATTCATTAATCATTCAAAAGTGGTGCACCTTTGGGCCTACCTAATATTCTCATGATTAAGAATTGCGATTTACAAACTCACTAATTTTTAACACTTGGGATTAGGTGCTAAAATTCCATAAGTTGACTTAAAATCGATGTACCATTCCATTTGGGTCACTTTGGTGGCTACCAAACGTATCTTAATATAGATCTTAAGTCAGAATAATGAGTTTGCTAAACATTAGGTTTGTATGAAACCAAAACTTCATAAATTTCCATAAAAGTGAAAACAGAGCAGACCCATGAAAAAGCCCATTAATAATACTTGCAGTGTTCATAAAAATTATTGGGTCACCAAAAATTTGTCAAAAACTTGTAAAGTATAATCAAGTTCGACAGAATATATACCACCGTTTTCTCATAAACCATTCGATAGAAAAGAAAAAACAGACTACCAGTTCAAAGTCATAGAACAGATATCATCATATCCTTTGATAACAGAAACCTTTGGATACCATATACATTCATATAAACAATTAGTTGGAGACATATATAGCATGCACATATATACAGGATACATACCCATTGATCAGAAGCAATTTTCAAATAGGTAGGATCGAAAACATAAAAGCTAATGGGTATTCTGATTGGACCGAAAAGTATTTAATCATAAAACCAATTCAGAACCCACCGAACAAGAGCGATCTGATTGTGCAAAACATCTATACGGTCGGCAAACGTTAAACAACTAATAATGCTAACAGATTGGATTTTGCCGAGACAAATCTTCGAGTGAAACCGACATTAACAGATTCGATTAATAAGAGACAAATCTAACTGTTAACGGGGAAA
Source organism: Rhododendron molle (assembly GCA_025413875.1). Lineage (NCBI taxonomy): Eukaryota > Viridiplantae > Streptophyta > Magnoliopsida > Ericales > Ericaceae > Rhododendron > Rhododendron molle. The sequence goes on from CM046399.1 coordinate 9,078,370, forward strand.
GGGTTACGTAAGCCCAAAACCAATTAATCGGAGAACATAATAATTCATAACCATGCTCTGATACCACATTTAATAATAATCTATCATGCCGTTAAATAATTAACAAGCCCAACAAATCCAGGAGCTAGAACTATCATGTTCTCACAATCATAACATAAGGCGGAAATTAAACATACGAAGAAGCGTACCCAAATCCATGTGAACTTTACTGATCCGAGAACTTTAGCGATAATACCTGCAAACCCTAACGGAAAAGATTTCTCTCTCTTGACCCTCTTTCTAGCAATATAGTAACGTCAATATGATGGTGGACTGCATGCTCTTTTATAGGCAGAGAGAGGACCTGTTTCCTAATAAAACATTTATTCTACTTTCCATCAAAGTGAGATTCTAGAAAACAACTCCATCGGAACCAATCACATAATTTCTTAGGGGAAAAGATATGGCTCATAATCTCGTCAATATATAATTACCATATGTGCCGATTGCGTAATGTGGGCCAATAACGGAAATAATCTTACATAGTTTGCAATGTATGAATAGGCATTGCCAAAATAATAAAGCTTTAGTTTATTGTGATTGCTTAAATCATATCTAATCGTGTTGTTAAATACATTTATCGATGAACTTTTCAATTGCTATTTAAAAAAAATGCAGTAGTCAATGCACAGTTAGCTCTTTGCAAACTGCTTTGTTTCTTCTTCTTGCTTTTTCTTCTTCTTTTTTGCTTTAAAAAATTCGGGAGGTGGAGGGGTAGGTTGAGAAATTACGGGTGGCAATATAAAGGAATTTATTAATGATAAAACAAAATAACAAACGATCAAAAGGATCCAAAGTATGACGGCATCATAATGAGAAAAATTGACTTTCCAACTATGTTGACACCTCAAACCCGATAATTTCATGCCACATTAGAACCAAAAAGAGTTGGTGAGAAAGAAAATAGCAATAGGATTAGGGGAAGCAAAATCTCGTCCTTTAGATAAATACCTGCCTAAGAACCCAAATCAAGCCTAAAATAGATGCCTCAATGAAACCACACTAATGAAGACAGAAAGAAAACCACCAGGCCAGGATTGGGAAATCCCTGTAGGCGCTCCGCCCTACAAGGGTTATAGTGCAACACACGGATTGGTAATAAATAATTTTTACCGGTTAAAATTAATTTTTAATCTAGACTATTAATTGCTGAGGTCGACGGCTGTGTGTCGCACTATAACCCGACCTGTAGGGCACTCCGCCCTACAGGATCGCCGGCAACATTAATTCTAAGATATATCCATCTGCATTTCAATTTCAGACGTGTCTAGAGCAGCAGTAGCAGGTGGTTGTGGCCCTTCATTACCAAAAGGAACTTGAATTTAACCATCAACAACAATTGGGAAAAGAATGCCAGGAAATAGAAGAATATATATCAAAGAAGAAATCTCCCTCTATTTTTATTTTTTTTAATTCTGGTGATGAATGAAATTTCGCCGATATAAAAAATGCCCTGTTATCTAGGAAAGGAAAGAGTTAATTAAAGATTTTCGAATGGTTTTTTTTTCTTTAAAAAATTGGTGGGAAGTCCACTGTAGCATGTTTGTAACCTCCTAAGTCCACTTTTAAATTTTGTAACCCCTCTAGTCCACTAATATAATTATATAACCTAATAACTCCAATTTACTTAAAAAGAGATATTTTTTAAGACCAAAAAACCTTCCTATATAACACATAGAGAGAGAAACCCTAAATCACAAAACATATCTGAGTCTCCCCCCCCCCCTTTCTCTCTCCTCCTCTCCCCTAGTGAACCGTCCCGATCGATCAAGAAGGCAGTCGGAGATTGATTCGAAGGATAGAGAATGGAGTTGGAAGTTTGGTTTGACTAATGGCGTATTGTGGCCTCGTTGCTCATGTTCCTATGGTACCAAAGCTGCGGGATTAGTAGTCCAGTAGTGGGTTGTCTTCCTGGTCCCATTTCCCTGTTGTAGAATGACGCAGCAGAGGGAGTGGAGGGGCTGAATTTTCTCATCTTATTTATGATACGTTGTGATACCTCCAAATTCTCCACGCCGACGAGCTCTCCCTCACTCACCACGAACTGGATTGGGCCCGCGCTGCCCATAACGGTGATGCTTACGAACAGGCGACTACTATCGCTGCCCCCGCCCTTGATGGATGCTGTCGACATGGCCCTCGATGGACGCCGACGCCATGACCAGATATGGACCGGCCCGTAAATCGCCGTGAATCGATTCATCAGGCAGCGAAGGGAGAACATACGCGAAGTCATGGAGAAGAGTCATTCACCCAGACCTCGGAATCGGTAATCTTACCTTATACATATAATACGTGTTCCTCATAGTAGTACTTGTTGTTTTGATTCTTGATCTCCTTGATATTTAAGGTTATAGTTTATTTCTTGCACTAATCTTGAACGAATTTGGATTTTCGACTTGTTATGTGTGTTGAATTTGTAGTTTCAGTCAATTATATAATGTTATTCCACTTTTTTATAAACGTGCTTTAAAGTTGGTTTGTCTATCGTATTGAGAAGGTTGATCCGGTCTTTTATTTGTTTTACTAGAGAGAAATCTGGAGTAGTAAAAACAAAAAAATATAATAGTATAATAAGGTTGATCCGGTCTTTTGTTTGTCCCCTGTTAGGTTATCATCAGATTTGGATGTTTTTGAATAAATACATAAGGTTATATATGCGCTTTTCCTAGGGTTAGAGATCTGAAGTTTTTTGAAAAAATATATAAGGTTATATTTGTGATTTTCATCAATCAGTTATTGATTTGGTCCGCGCAGCAGCCTTTCCGACTTGCTTATGATATATTTGGAGTTTTTTGAATAAATACATAAGGTTATATGTGTGTGTTTTTCTAGGGTTAGACATATAAGGTCGGAATAGATTGTGTTTTTGCAAAAAAATATATATAAGGTTATATGTGTGCTTTTCGTGTCACACAAAAAATATATTTTTGTGTGTTTTTGTGGTTATTTAATTTCATTGTTTTTTAAAATATTCTCAGTTAGAGAGAGATATAATAATATATAATGCTATATTGTTATATATAACATTCTAGATTAGACATATTCTATGTTATTTAATAAAGAGAACATATAACGTTATATATGACCATTTGTATCGTGTAATGTGTAGGGAGGTAATCCCGAACAGGTACAAGGTGTGGCCGAACACGTGGTACGTGGGGCCCAGAACAGATACGGTCGGAATATTCGCCGTGTAGTGAGGTGAACGGCACAAGGACCGGGGATACGAGAGGTCCCAGGTCCAAGATACCCGAGCAGGGGCATGGTCCAAAGAGCAAGGGTAGTTGTTGGACTAGTCTCGTGATAAGGGGTCCAGTGATATGAGAAATCATTGGTCCAGAGGGTCTGTTCGGCAACGAGAAAGCAACAATCTGAAGAAGGTACCAGGAGGTGCTCCGGAGTGGTCCAGAAATGGAAATATCCAGTAAGGAAAACAAGATCTGGAGGAGATACCCAACGAGAATGGGGTGAACGGCCAGCTTTGGAAAGAGTTCCTAAAAGGTCTAAAAGGAAATATGCAGTTATGGGAATGAGAATCCCTGATATTCTAAGTTCCCTTTACAAGGAAGGAAACTTAGGGCAGCAAGATGGCTCGGACAGCAAGTAGACATGGGTCTATAAATATGAGGTAAACCTAGAGGTAAAGGTACGCAATTCTTGGTTATTTGATTACTTCCTACTGAGAATTAGGGTTTTCACTAGTACGAGATACTAACTTTGGCATCGGAGGGCCTTTGCCACGAGAAGGCAAAGGTGCGCTCACCCATTGTTTGTTTTACAGGCTCAACTCCGGCGGTGTGGTAGGGTTCCGGTGTAAGAACGAGAAGTAGCCGTTATGATCAAGGTGCTGTTTGGAGGCCCATTTGTTTTCCTGCACTTACATAATGTTATATATGAGCTTTCATCATATATAACGGTATATGCTCCGTCGTCGATCACGTCACGCCCCGCCCCGCAAACGGCACCCAGCGGTGTGGCCACGTGGCATTCCAAACAAAGATCACACCACACTCTATAACAATTAGAATAAAACTCAGCGGAAGACTTCTCACATAAAATACAACCAAGTCAACGCTAAAACCTCAACTTACAAGTTATAATAAATAACCCTCTCTCCGATTAATTACAAAACACTTAGGTTAACCTCTAGATGAATCAACTACACAACAATCTAACCAAAGACGTCACCCGACGCTAGACTTAGCACTCCCCAAAGCGTTGACTAGTAGTGGACCCACTCTAAGCCACCTGTGACCTGGCAATCCAAAAAGGAAAACCAGAGTGTGTGAGATATAGAAATGCTTCATAAAATATCACAATATTCAAAGGAATATCATTATGAATGAATTCACCAACCCAACAGAAATATCCAATTGATTACAATATATATGACCACCACATCCTCCAAAACACAACAACATTATCCAATAAACAACCACATATCAATAACTGAATCAACAACAGCATGAATATAAATCACATAAACATGCAGTGGCACGTCTGCCACATTCCCATGTACCCAAGGCATTGTGTCCCGCAAACCATGCTCCCAACCTCCGTTAATTAGACGGAATGGCATACGACATGGCGTGACTCACTCCACAATCCTTTCGCGGGTACAATCAACATACAATAAGCATGCATACCACTAGCTAAAACAGCATATAGCATGATATAGAATCTCCACCACCTATATCCATATCAATAGCTAAACCTCGGTTAGCATGATATCATTGATATGCAATCACCTCCTCCGCATTATCTATTTAACGATAATTATGTAGAAAGCTAAAACACCACTAGCAACACATACACTTACCACCACAGTAATATCTTATTGAGAAGAACCATATCAGACACACTCACATTTGTATCGACCGAGATACGTCAAACTTACGGTTTCGGCACCTCCCATTTGACCGGCTTGCCTCCTAATCATAAGCTAACTCATATTAGCATACTTCTCCATTGAAATGATCAAACAATTGAATGATAGCACCCTATAACATTTTAACAAGCTAACCCATGCCCAAAAGTTAGCAAGGCCACCCAACGTCTCCTAATCCATTTTACAACCATTTGTTATCAATTTATAGAGCTAACAAGGTATTAAACGATGTCCAATGAACTCAAACATGTCATCTCAAAGACCTCCAAGGTTTTCCAAGCAAGCATAGCGCTTAAACATAACATAACCCCAAAACTGATAAAGAATCCAACAACTAATCCACCGTATTCCGACCATAAATTCTTTTAGGATTAGAATTAGATTATGAAACCACCACCATTGAAAAGTACATTCCGAGTACATCAATTTCGATATAAAATTTTCCCAAAACGGAGTCCGAATGAAAAATTTATGCCCATTTGAAGTTTCGTCAGAAATGCTGATTTTTAACCTTGGTACCAGTACTGCAAAATCCCAGTACCGGTACCAGCCCCAAAAACTCACAAATGACATCCTCTGGACACCTGGTACCGGTACATCCAAAACGCAGTACCGATACCACCTGGGTTTTTCAGCGAAAATACAGCTCGTTCTTCCTCCGATTCCCAACCTTTTCCACCACTCAACACACATCTAAAACTCATCAAAACTACACCAAATCATGCTCAAACTCATATATAACAAAGAGTTTCGCAAAAACTATCAAATACAAGAATCAATTCACGTTCTAAGCATCAAATTCAAGGGATTTAAGACTAGGTTCTTAATTTCTCCAAGAACTCCAACCCATATCCAAATTAACCCAAACCTATTTATTCCAGGCACGAATTCAACCTTCAAACATATGAACTTAACATAATAAACATGAAATCAAATACAAGAAAACATGAATTACCATGTTAAAACTTCAATTCTAGGAAAGAACGATCATCCCCAAGCAAATCCCCTTCTCTTCTCTTCTCCTTTTCTTCTTCTCCTTCTCCTCTTTTGCCGTCTCTCACTCACTCTCTCTCTCTCTCTCTCTCTCTCTCTCTAACGTAAGAGATAAAAAATGAGGGAGCAAATATCTCCCAGGATATTTTGTTAGCTCAAGGGAAATCATCCCACGCAAGCGAAACCATATACAACTTATACTCCAACCACAAATCACATACAAGGCCCTCGAGATTCTACTACGTACAGTTCAACCTCATAAACATCTAATTCAATTCGAAATATCAATTTAAAATACGAAATATTCGGAGCGGGTATTACAGATCACTTATTGAATTGGTCCATGTAGCGGCCTCTCCAACTTAGACGTGAAAATATGTGATTTGAAGCTCGGTAAGCGATGTGGTTTGGTTAAAGATAATCTTCTCTACTGAGACATATATGTTATATGTGATAATATATATATGAGAGAGCTTGTATTGACATAAAAAAAAATTCAATTTGCATAGAGAACATATAACGTTGTATATGAGATTTTGTCCTTTAAAATTAAAAAAAAAAAAAAAAAGAGGAACTAATAACGTTTTATGTTCTCTTATTGAATAGGTCCGCGCAGCGGCCTCTCAAAAGCAGATATGGATATATCCATATATTATCAGAAGCAAGTTGAAGAGGCCGCTGCGCAGACCAATTCAATAAGTGATCGACAAAGGAGTATATAACGTTATATGTGAACTTCTGTTATGTGTAATATGTGCTTTTATCTCATTTTTGAGAAATATTAATGTTGTTTATGTTGTATTGAATATGTATATATGTAGACGTAGAGGTTATGGGAATGCTATTCAGAGGCAGAAAATCAAAATTTTGAAGGATCCGATGAAGGTTTTGATGAAAAAATGAAGCTCAATCTCCTGTGGCTTCATCAACATTCAACTTGGGATTCAAGGTGCGACTGGAGACAAGGGTAATGGTGGCATGATATGTGAACATATAATGTTATTTTTTGAGATATATAATTTTGTTGGAAAGATGTGATGTTGTTTTGAGAACCTATAATTTTATGTCATGTTTTGTGAGACTTAGAGCTACAGAAACTCAAACATAATGTTATATATTCTGTTTTTTTGTGAGATTTAGAACTACAGAAGCTCACATATAATGTTATATTCTGTTCTATTTTTTTGTGAGATTCAGAATTGCAGAAACTCAAACATAATATTACATGTCTATTTTTTTTTTTTTGCGATATTTAGATATTCGAAAACTCACATATAATGTTATATGTTTTGTATGGACCAGCATATAATGTTAAAGACTAAAAACAAGAAAAATCAAAAAGAAATGTTGCATGTTAGAAAATTTTTGTCACACATATAATGTTGTATGTTAGAAATTTTTTGCCACTCATATAACGTTAAAAAATCAATACAAGAAAAATAAGAAAAAACAAAAAGAGAAATTTGTCACATATATAACGTTAAATGTTAAGTGTAGCGGGTTCAATAAAAAAAATTGAGAAAAAAGAAAAAATACGTTTTTTGTTACAGATATAACGTTATATGTGGCGTGATGGCAGCAGCAACGACGGTGGTGGCGGCGGCCGCGATGGCAGCAGCAGCGGTTGTAGTGGTAGCGGTAGGTTGATTGCAACAAAAACGAAAAAAATGGAAAAAATACATTTTCGTGTTAGCCAAACAAAGCCCTTGTTTCTTAGGTGGGGTATTTTTGTCATTAAAATTATTAGTGGACTTAGTGGGTTATGAAACTTAGAAGTGGACTACATGAGTTTGGAAACTGCTATAGTGGACCTATGCAAAATTCTCCCTTTTTTCTTCTTATAATGGTATTACTAAACATTAATTGGGTTCATTTTGGATCTCCGATTCTCTATGCACAATCCCTAATAAATTTTTCTTTTCAATTGTCAATTTTATTTCTCTATCTGTTATCTTTCACTCATTTCCCCCGGAAACCTCCTTTAAAATACAAACCAAACAAAACAGTATAGTAGTACTCCTTTGTTTTGAACATCCTCCTTTTATTTTTCTTTATCAGTCGATAATGCAGCTATTAATACTTGTACGGAACAAACAGGGAGGGAGAGAGGCCATAGGGGTGCTGTACGTTTCAGTGTCAGGACGACGGAGAGGGAGCAATTATTTAGTGGTATTCGCAGGGTCAGCTCAAGACTTTCAAGGGCCTAAATCGAACTTCTATGATGGACCCTTTATAGATTTTCTAAATAAAAAAAAGGACGATCTTACAAATATATTCAAGACACAAATCTAATTGTTGTCTAATATAATCTCCAAGCAAAAAAAGCTAAATTTGAAGAAGCATCCAACTGAAAAAATTGTGATCAATTTTTAGGTGAATTTGAAGCAGATAGAGTTTAGAGACCCTACTAGAGTTAGTTTAGGAATTAGTTGAAGTTTCTTGCTGACAACACATTAAAAAAATGAATGCTATTTTAACTCTCTCACAAAAAGCAAACAAGTAACGAGGGATATAAGTATTTGTTTCCAATCCACAAACTATAAATCCCCAAGTAGTTCAGGCTTAGGAAATTTATTAATTTTTAGTTAGTTGAGTTCTCTCCCAATTCAGTTGTAGGCCTTCAATCCCATGCAATTTATTAGTAGCAGACCAATAGTATATAAGAACAACCAAAGTTTAGGGGCCCTGTTTTGGGCTACAAGTGGAGGCCAGAAGCTATTGCTTCCTTGGCATACCGGCCCCATGAGCCGAGGCTGGGTATTTGGTCTCGTCACGTGATGTACAACACACTTTTTTTGCGAGAGAATGGCCCGGTGGCCGGTCGGGCATTTTTTTTGACAAGATGCCGGTGGGGCATTGGTGTATGTAATAACATAATCGAAATAATTAATAGTTCAATCATCACTAATTAAATTAAACACATGCCATCTAATTCAGTACGAGAGAGAGAGAAAGAATGTGGTGGGGATACATATCAGACTTGGGTGTCTATTACTCTATTTACTTCGCTGTTTATATTTAACTTAAGGTGTCCGGTTGTTCCAATGGTTATGTAGCACTCCTTTGGGTGTGTGACGGTCGGAGTTCGACTCTTATGGACAGGAGATTGGTCTTGTAAATGACATTATATGACAAAACCTCTCAACAAAATCTGAATTTTCACGCCAAATAGTAATTTGTCGACGAAATTCATCTTTCATCATCCCTTTTAGAGACAAAATCTTCTTTTCCTCACCAAAAGGTTACATTTGGAGACGAAATTTGTATTTCGTCGCCAATGGATAGTTTTTGCAATGTTGCCTTTTTGGAGATTAAATGATGGCTTTTTGTATCCATGCACATATCTAAGTATGGATATGTCTAAAACGGTGCAATGCACTTGTATCCTATTTAATAGACATAGGCCACGCATCGGTCTAGACACATCTGCGCATGTGCACATCTATTTCCAAATCTGTGCACAAATATCAGTGTTCGTAACATTTTCAAAATTGATCGAATTTTCTGTACACAGCAAACAGTATTGGAAAGGTCTAAAAACAAAAATGTGCATGTTGGGCTCATTATTTGTGAAACAGTTCTATTTTTAATTTTATTATATGAGCTATATTTAATTGGAAAATGATTTTCATACTTCCTTTTTATTTTGACACTTCATTTCTTATTTTTTAGTAAAAATTTTTGAGTGTACGTATTTTTCTTACTAAAAGACAAAAAAAACAGAGTGACGACCATAATAAAAGAAAAAAATGTGAAAATTATTTTTCTATTAAATTCTATGCTCGAAATCTAAAGGAGGGGCACCCGAATAAAATGGTCCGCTGAAAATTTATGATAGGCAGTTAAAAGGCCCTGCCACTGGCACCCTCTGAAATTAACCTCGTTAATGCCAAGTGGAGTGGTCTTTTACTTTTGTCTGTTGCTTTCGTTTTCGTTTTTCCCTTTCGTGTGATTATTATCTGCGTGGGACACTCTCACCTGTTACTGGTGTTAGGCTATTATTTCTCCACAGAGATCTTTTCTACCATCTCTTGGATCAGTCTCTATTTCTCCGTTCCATTGGAGGGTTTGATGAAGTCATGATGGATTTTGCTCTTCAAGCAATAAGAAGTGTTGGTCGTAGGATTTGACAGTTTAGTTTCTCTTTGTGGCTTATATCTCCCCGCTATGGGAATGGATGCCAGTTCTGATGTTTTTTGTTGTTATTATTTATAAACTCTTATCTATTGTTTGACAAAAAAAAAAAAAAATTCCTCCCTCGTTGACCAATGGGCTCATGTCTCAGTTGGTAACTTTTGTCATCCCCATGTGGGATGTCAAGGTTCGAGCCCATCGTGGGTGTTTGGGATTCATGATTGTAGATAGCCTCTAAAACCTCTCATAGACTAATATATTAACAACTCACTAACCTCCACTGATGTATACAACAATGGCAAAAATAAAAAATAAAAATTTCTCCCTCATTGTCTCCAATGCCTATGGAAATTTAAAGGCTTAATCTCAAGGACGGAATGGGGGATGGAGATGTGCCGCGGGGCACAGCACCGTGTTGTGCCTCCATCTCGATCGTTTGTTCAACAATCCAACACTCAAGATTTCATCCCGGCAATGAGCGGCTCCAACTCTACACAGTGGGAATGAAATCGATCTGGACCATTGAATTGCCGAACTAATGGTCTGATTGGCACAACACCATGTTGTGCTCCCCTAGGCACAACACCTCCCCATGTCCCTCAAGAACACCCCCTCACCTATCATGTTTTGTTAACATCACTCCAACTAAAAAAACTCATTAACCTCACCCCCTCAACATTCATTTTTCACCAACTTCACCCCTTTTGCACACTTCTATTAAAATTTTGGACAGAAACAAGGGAAAAGACTAAAGATACCCCTTCTTTTGTTAAAATTAGATTTTGCACTTAGAAAATTCTTGATTAGAAAATTTTTGAACAAAGGGGTGAAGTTGATGAAAAATGAAAGTTTACATCTTTTTCGGCCAAAATGTTTACATTTCTTAGCAGCTTTGGGCAAAGGAGGTGAACTTGGTGGAAAATGGAAGTTGAGGGTGTGAGGTTGATGACGTTTTTAGTTTATGGGGTGATGTTGACAAAACATAATAGTCCAGGGGTTGTCCTCGAAATTAAGCCAAATTTAAATCCTTGTACTGATTTTTGCTATTTTTTTGTGGTTTTTTACCTTGTGCTTCTTTTCTTTTGTTTTTATTTTGGCCACAAAAAAAAAAAAAAGCAAAAGCTGGAAAACCACAAAAAATTTATTTTTTATGTTTTGGTAGGGGAGCATGGACTAGATTGGTTCGATTTTATAATAAATCAAACCTAACAAATACCTACGGATTGTCAATTTAAAGAGCCAAACTAATCCATAGAATCTATAGTACCAAACTAACACAGCCCATTGAAATACAGTTCAATCTTGTTCTTAATAATGGTTCTCTTGAATGGAAGATATCAATCTTCATACACTATTTAAAGTACTTAAAATTACAGACTTAAATCAAATCTTGTGGTATTAAAACCAATTTTATTTGCATATACAGAATATATGGCATGGAGAGAACTATTGAGAAGTCGATAGTGAATGGCAAAAAGTGCTTATTGTCTGTTGTGGAAGAGATAGATGGATGCAATTTAGGTTTATTGCGTTTGGCTTTATAGAGAATAAGATTATGTTTCATTTATAGAAATTTGACGTATGCTACTAACCAGGGCCGGCCTTGAGATTTTTGGGGCCTAAGTCGAACTTGTAAAATAGGGGGCCTATTTTTCTTTAAGAAAAAAAAAACCCCCTCAAGGAAAACAAAAGTAGGGGAAAAAAAGTTGAGAGTTGCTAGGGCTGAGAATTGAACCTTGATTCTGCTGGATATCAAGACTTAAACTTACAATTTAGCTAGCTATCTCCTCTAGTAACTAGAAGCCACTAATTAAATATATATTACGTACCTAGGTATAGGGGCTCTATTTTTCGGCCAAATTTCGAGAGCTTAAGTCCGCCGCCTTACTCGACTTAGCTCAGAGCCGACAGTGCTACTAACAAAACAAAATGCATAAAATGCTTCTTTTTTTGGACCAAAAGAAAAGAGAATCTCTCTCCCTCTCTCTAAAACCTAGACCTAGCTGTCGTATCTTCTTCTTCTCTCCCCTCCTTCCCCCTTTTTGGGCGGTGGGAGGGGTGGCTCTCCAGATCTCCCTCTTCCCTCTCTTTCTCCCTCCCTTTTCTCTTTCTCTCCCCTCTCCCTCTCTCCCTAGCCTACTTTCAATTTCTCCTTCGCCGTTTTCCTTCCGTCTTAGATCCCAACTGTCTTGCCATTTTTCTCCCGTCGGTTTCTTCTCATGGGTTTATTCGGATTTAGGGGTCATGTGGCGACAAAATATTTTTTTCCTCCCCAAATGGTTTTCTTTGAGGACGAAAAATATTTCGTCTCCTTTTTTACGTTTTGGGAGACGTAAAATGTATTTTCTCACCAAATGGGTACCTTTGGTGACGAAATTTATGAATTGAACTTTGTCACCAAATATTTTTTGAGCATAACTCTTTGCTCAGAAGTCTAATTAAAATAAATCAAACTGGGTTTGAACAATAACACAAAAGGCTATAACTTTCGTTTTTATCAAATTGTTTAAAGTTTCAAAATGACATTCGAAATATATTTTAATGTTAAATTTATAAATATTATATATTAGATATTTCAAATATATATTTAAAAGTGTGTGTGGTGCACTTGGTTAAAACTTGTGCACCAAACTCAAGAGACCTGGTTCAAAACGAAGTAGGTGCCAGAAATTGGGGGGTTTCTTCCATATTAAAACGTTTTTTGTGACGGGAAATTTCGTCACCGATTTCTCATATTGGCGATGGCGATATTTTTCGTTGCCAAAAGAAATAATTGGTGACGAATTCTTTCCTAATGAACTAACCAAATGTGTCTTAATTTGACAATTTCAACTTTTTTAACAATAGAGAATAAATATTACAGCGCCCTCAATTCCCAACTTTTTTACCAAAAAGTAATAAGTTTATCGTAAATTTTAAAAATGGTTCTTTCAAGTACTAAAAATAAATTGTTATCCATAAATTTTACCCTTTAGATCAAATAGCTCCTCCAATGGGAAAAAAAAATAGTCATTTTGATTCAAAATAAAGAGAGTTGATAGTTTTTCAGTACTTTTAATTACGTTTATATGGTTCATTTTCAATGACTCAAGTTGGATGTAGTTAAATTCGTTTAGCTTATCTTTGTTTTGATCGGGAAATAAAATTTTGTGTGATCACTTAATAAGATACACCGGGGAAGGATTAGTAGCCAAACATCATGATTTATTACACCATTTTTCTAAGCTCAGTTGCGATGACCTTTTATGGTGCTAGTTATGTATTAATCCTTGTAGTTATGAACTTATGCATGCATGTGTGCGGTACGCACATAATTAATATAACGGTTAGTTTGAAACCTATGAAAATATTATTGAAAGTAAATATCTTATATATATAGGTCCCTCAAATAATTTTCAATTTTTTATTTGGATAAGAGCTAAAATATTTCGTTGAAGGCAAGTTTTTCTGAAAGTAGCTCTTGCTAAATTTCTTCTATCTATCATCTCTAAATTTCCTCTCAAATCATTGGAGATACTCTTAGTCAAACAGTCCATAAAAAAGCCACACTTATATGGGCCCAAATGTAGGCCCATGTTTTTAAAGCAAGGCCCAACATTTGTAGCTATGTAGACTGCGAAATGGGCTTCAATTAACTGCAACTGAGAGCAATATATCTAATAAAACAGAGCTGTGTTTGAATTTCAAAGACAACCAACGCTCCAGATTTATCCTCATGTCTACATAAATCTCCACCCTCCATTCTACAATGGCAGGCCCGTAAATACTTAACATTTTATGAGCATTCTCACTCACATATTCCCGTGCCTAATTTGGAAATCTTATTAATATTAAGGAAACAATTATTCGGTCATCAAATGAAAGCATGGGAATGAAACAATTATAGGACTTAATTGATTGATTGATTTCGGTCATCATCTAAGAAAACAATTAGCATAAAGGAAACAATTAATTGGTTGATTTCAACATGAATAATTAATTTCAAACTAATTTTGTTTCCTTGTTTTCCTAATCTAAAGATAAGTATTTGGAAAGGAAATCTAAAATCCATTCCTTTTTTATATTACAAATCTTCGACTGATAAATATCAATCTAATATTTTCAAACCTAATTTTCGATCCGATTGCCGTTGATTGACTTAAAGATCCGATTGCCGTTGATTGACTTAGAGATCCGATTTTCTCGGTTAAATTAAGAAAGTTGATTGACTTAATTTATCCCTTGGTTAAATTAAGACTTGCCGTTGATTGATTTTCGATTGTAATGACTTACTTTTTTTCTATCCAATTTACCTATTGCGGATGGTAATGATTTCCAAAATTTCCGAAATTACCGATTGTAGTTGATTGTACTGATTTCCGAAATTGCCAATTGTGTTTGACTTCGGTGGAATTAAAGACTTGATTGTAAAGACTTGCCGTTGGTTCGGTGAGTATTTTCAAAATACAAATGGGTGATTTATGAAGTTGTGGTTGATTGGGTGAGTGCTATAATGGAAATACAAATCGGGTAAGGCAAATTTGCCGTTGATTGAAAAATACAAATTGTTGAAACAAATTTATCTCCCTCTCTCCCTAATTATTTATCTCTCTCTCCCTAAACATTTTCTTTCCAGTTCCGTTCTGCCTCCCTAACTCTCGCCTCTCTCCACCCTCTCACCACATGTATGGCTCTTTACTTCGTTTTTTTTTCCGTTCTTCATGTGTTTTTTTTTTTTGTCTCCTCTTAACTTATTATCATTTCTCTTTCTCTTTCTCTCTCTCACCCTAAACGTTTTCTTTCCAGTTCTCTTTTCCGTCTCCCTGACTCTCGCCCTCTCTCCAATTCTCTCACCATAGATATGGCTCTTTACTTCGTTTTTTTCCAGTTCTATTTGTTAAGTTCAACTCCAAAAAAATTCGATTACGCTCGGTTCAAATCGGAGTGACGGCTGTACTGACTAAAATGTTTGAATCTTTTTTTTTTTTTGAGAACATACAAGGAGGGAGATGGTTTCAATTCGAGCAATCCAAAAGTGCATTGGTAATGACAAAGTTCATTCTATAGGATTGAAATGAAGAAGGTTTTTTTTTTTTTTTTTACCCTCACAATAACACAAAATTTGGTAAAAGTTTAATCATGATTGCCCTCACATGATGAATTTACTTTTATTCTATCCATTTGGTTATGACATATATTCTACGACTTTCAAGTTATTTGCCATCATCCAAATCATGCATAGCACGGGTCTTATGAGATTTCCAATTGAACAAAAATGTTGAACATCTATACAATCCCGTGCTATGTACAGCTAACTACAAAATATTCAATTCAATTTTCAAAATTGTGAATTTTTTTATTATCGTAAAAAATTTGCAGGGTTTTGAGTCAAAACATAAGAATAAAATTGACGTACTAAAGGAAATACGTAAACAGTAAACAATAACGAAAGGAAATACAAATGTTATACCAAATAGGATTTCTTGCGCCATAGTCGGGGTCCGCAATAAATCATAATAGGTATGAGATTACATGTCCTTTCTTTTTCTAAGATTTGTATTATTGTACAAGAGAACAAGAAGATCGGCCATATTTACACCCTAAAATTAAGGAGATAAGACTGGTTTTGAAGCCGGCTCTAGATGTCTAGAAAGTCTAAAATCAAAATGACAGAGAAGAGAACGATGAGAGACATGTTTACAGAAAATTGTAAGCAATTGGGGTGTTTACTTGAGGCTAGGGGCATTTTTTTTTAATGTCTTTTAATATCTACCGACATAGAAAAAGAAAGAGTGCAAAACTAATTAACGCCCTATTCTTTTTTCTTTTCTTTTTTTTTTAACGGCAACACCCTTTTTTTTTTTGGCAAGAGTAACACATGGAATAATTGTAAACCTTTATTTTCATTTTTTTAAAACATGTGTTGTTACTAACACTCTTTTAAACGTTACCATATATGCATCAATGCAAATATTATGATGTTAACCAAACACACCGCAAACTGGAGTTTTGTGTTTCTTTTTTTTCTTTGTTTTGTTGTCACTCATTTAATATTATGGGAGTCTATATATATCTTTAAAACGTTTTCTGTTGTTATTCCCATGATAACTTTTGACTATTACCCTCTTTCAAATCTTAGATAACTTCTTGGGACTTTAACTAATCATGGACAATCTAAGCATCTATGGCCATGTGAGTTGAACCGTTTCATTATATACCTTGGTCGTAATAATCAAATTAATTGTTTCCTATGCATTCGGTGAATTCTTCATTTTCTTATGCAACTCGACGGTAACTTGCGAAAATGTAAGAACTGTTTATTCAATTGCATTGCTTAATCTGACTTTATATATTTGATTCATATTTGCTTTGTTTTATTTTTTTAGAACAAAGGTTACGTGTCTTCAAGAAAAAAATGTAATTGTGGTGATTCATGATGAGCAAGAAGTTAATCGTATTTTTATGCATGGGGTATGCCTACCAATGCCATTATTACTTTACTCCCTCTGTACTGTAAGGGGTCAACGAATTGATAAAAGGGATGTGGTGCCATACAATGCATACCTTTCGAGAAAATATAATTTTCATATCAATGTGGAAGTTTGTCCTGGAATAAAATCTGTTAAATATATCCACAAGTACATCTACAAAAGTCGTGATCATACCATGATGGTGTTGAGAGATGAATAAACGAGATCTAGAATTAAGGTAACTATTATTAGTTATCATTTTACTTTTACAAGAAGGGATTCTTGCTCATTAATTATTTTTTTAGGCTATTATTCATGTTCCTAATTGTGCTTTTTGGATGAAGTAGATATGCGTTGGTACAAAAACTCTTGGGAGCCAGATGGAGAGACAAATTTCAAGACAATAAGACCTATGTTGAACACTTTTCCCCCCCTACATTTGTGTATCAGATTTGACTCTATATAGATTTTTAGATTTTTTATGCATGTTAAAATTGGATTCTATGAATGCAACATGGTATTGGTTTTGAGTTTTATGGTCTGGATTAATATAGTGCAGTGTGTATCCTATCAATGCAATTAACTCGGTATATGTGATTGGGATTATCATTGGTGGTGAAGTACACACGGGTAGGGGCTTAACAAATAAAACTTTTTGTTGCAGAGTGCTGCAAGCATGAGTAATTAGCATATCAAAGTTTTGCAACAACAAAAATATACCATATTTTACTTTGTTCCTACCCGTTTTTTCAACATGTCCTCCATTTGCTCATTGCTCGATCCGTAGCTTTAGTTGTCTTCAAAACGTATCGCGCCGTGCCTTCAGGCACGGGCATTCGCTAGTAATAATATATATCTTCGAAAAGCCATTTCCCATGGCACTTGATAGTCGAGTCTTTTAGGTATAATGTGCACTTAGAGTAGGGGTGTAACCCTTAACCGGAAAACCGGACCAAACCGGCGGTTTAGTCCTCCCATTTTTTCTTGGTTCGGTCCGAGTTTTTAATTTCTCCCAATTTTAAAATCAGTTCGGTTTTTAGTTCATTCTCTGCTACGTTTTTCGATAAAGAGGACTATAGGCTCCAAATCGGAGATCCATTTTTCTCTCACGATCGATAACATAGGTTGTCTCTACTATCCTTTTTCAACGTTGGAGCTAACATGCATGTACGGATTCTACAAAGGTTAAACATTCAGAACTTTAGGGCCATTGAAGAGTTTGCCTAGTCGTTATAACTTTAGGGTTCCGGTATTAGTCGAGGTACTCACAAACTATCCCGAAAACCTCGCTACCCAAAAAAAAAAAACCTAGAGAGAGACTGTATTAATGAGGTAGTTGCATTTGTGAATGAGTTACCACCAAATGTAGTGCTGCTATAACTACTTGTAGCTGGCCCGCCCGTGTAAATGTCAATGCAAATGCCTAAGGCCAAGCTTTGAAAGTGAATGAAACATACCTAATTTGTAGGCTGCTAAATTAATAAGTGCTTTGAATAAAAAATCCATTTACACTGCTCGAAATTAATGTGCAGGGTCAGCAAATTAAATGGACTGACTTTTAATTTGTTTTAACACCGATTGGGCTACCGACATGATCAGAATCTCAAAATGGAAGGGACCCCACTATTATACATTTCAGTAAGTCTGTTCACCCAGACTTTTAGCACACAAATCGCGCACAAATCCACGTGTGGCATCCACTTCGAATTCCACACAAATGATTCAAGTCGTTCATCAAATATAAAACGTTTTTTTCAATTTTATTTTGATAAAAAAAAACATTTTTTCAAGGGTCCACGTGAAAAATCAACTCACTCCGATACCTATAGATGCTTGTTTCAATCATCTAACTTTTCATTATCCTAAAATTCGAATGAAAAGTAAGATAATTAAGCACCTATAGGTATCGGATTGAGCTGATTTTTCGCAAGGGCCCTTAAAAAAATATTTTACATTTAATAAACAGTTCGGATCGGTTGTGTGGGACCCGTAGTGGGCCCCAAACAACAATCTGTGCACGATCTATGTGGAATTCTCTGTGTGGGTAGCACGGTTGTATACATTTATATATTCTTAACGGTCTTTCTATTGTCAGCCCCACTGGGCTGACAATAAGCACACAAGAGGATAAGGAAAACACATTTTTTTTACACCTTTTAATATCCATTCACACTTCTTATTCTTAAATGCAGCCCAACGCCAACACAGAACAACTTCTTACCAAACTAGACTGCATTTTTTTTTTTAAACTCAAGTATTCAGGCAAGCTTACTCGCACCTCGCCCAATTCCACCATCCACTTGGGGTAGTTCAATTAAAAACAGAGCAAAGCTCCGTATGAATTGGCCTCACAAGAGTCGATAACACCTGATCGAGAGATTGTGAGTCCAAGACCTTAAGCGGAAGCAATTCCTAAAGTGGCATGCCTTAGCTATCAGACCAAAGCCTTGGGGTTAAATTGATTTGAGTTAAAGCGCGGTGCCAACACTGTATTACGTGATGAATTTTATACATGTGAGAACTTACTGATTTAAACAAAATCATTTAGTGTACTCTCATATTTTCATGTTTTTGCCATTTTCAACGTGCTAATTGTGGTATAGTATTTCAAAACTTGGGAAGGATCGGAGTACAAGAAAACATGAATGTATATAGGCACAAGGGTGCAAAAGTACCAAAAAAAAAAAGTGAAGGCACAAGGGTACAACCCAACTGTAAGGTTCATAGGTCACCGTCTTTTTTTTTGGCAAAACTATAACGATAAAACAAGCATTTAATCGTATCCTCGTTTATCGAATTGTAACTTATTTTCCATTTATTTTAGAGTATCTGTTCAAGAAGCAAAAGAAATCAATGATATATTGTATAATTGAGAGGTCAAGTACTTAGGTAATTGAAGTGAAAGAAAATCAAGGGTTTCAGTATATATCAGCTTCAAAAGGAAAAGAAATCAAGGGTTTTGATATATGGCAACGTTTTTCAGTTCAATCAACTCAGATAGACTACAGAAGTAGCTAGAGCAACTTGGACAGATTCTGCAGCTAATAAATGCACGGTCTTTTTAGGGTTTTGGATCACCGAATAGATTATAGCTGCCCCATGCAAGCACTTCAAAACCCTAGAAAACATCCAAGGGGGTCTATGCTTTATTTCTTGAAGTAAATACATAGTTATATGATCATATATAGAGCAACAAGATTAACTTTAAGAAGTTTCTTCTAAACTTTGATTCAATTATTTGAGTTGTTCTTTCGATGGATTTCTGGAAGTATCTCGAAGGGTTCGACGATTTAAAGCGTTCAGCAATCAAACACTTTATACGGTGTACAGGATTCGACAAACCAATCTTTGGTCAATCGGTGAGGATTCACGATTGTTTAATTAAAGGTCATTTGTAGCTGCACAATGATGTTTGTAGTTAATGCCAAATAGTTAATACTCATACTCCGTCCGCACCCTCCAATATCCTTCCCCACCAACTTCCTCCGTTGTCTTTATCACTACATGTGAACGTCGCGTCATCTCTTGTCATGTTCGTATCATGTCATTTGGAATTTGTGTCAAAACATACGTTAACATAAAATTATACACATGATAATGTTGAGTATGAACAATTTATTTAAATATCTAATAGTGAAAACTAGGACATTTTCAATATCATCATAATCAGTGGCAGATCCAAAAATTTCGGACATACAAATGGGTCACCTTTCGGTCATAAATTTAATAAAAATACTCATAACTTGATATAAAGAGAATATACATCCAAAAAAAATATAACAGAATAAAAAAATGAATTTACTAGTGTTTTTACATTTTCAATAGATGATTTATGACATTTTTATTTGAGTAATTGGTAAAGTTGTATGGTTTGGCTTTGTGGAATTACAACTCCTTAAGTTTTGAATGATCTTTCCCCACACGTATAATAAGTCAGGCAAAAAGAAATAATCGCATAGAAGTTCCAGGTTTCAAACACTGGACATCCCGTGTGGAAAACACGAGTCCGTACCACTTGATCTAGGCATCCATTAGGCCCTATGATGCCTAGTTTAATATATATAATACATCTTATTGCGATTAACACAACAAAAAATCCAAATAATTTCAGGTGGGTCACATGACCCGTCTGTGCCTACATTGAATCTGCCGCTGATCATAATCATAGAAATGATAAAACTAAAAAAATAATAATAAAAATTAACCAAATCATGCCTACTTTAAAGCCTTGAAGTAAATTCCAAAAAGGATGCCTATCAAAAACTTTAATCTGAATAACAACCGAATTCTGTGAAAGATTGTGTAACAATATGCATGTTTTATCTTTTCATAACTGTATTGATGGTTTCCTATACAAGTTGATCAAGCATGATTGTGAAAATTTAAATCTACGATAATGATTAGGAAATTCAAAAGAATCAAAACGATCTTTAAGGAAACACAAGGGCTAATGGTTAGCATCCCTTGTTTCATGTCATGCCGTGTTCATATCGTGCCATTTCGAGTCAATAGTTCGACCCAAAAAAATTAAATCATTGTCCTTGTCATTATCGAGTTTCGCAAATCTAGCTAACTCATATATCGCCCCGTTTAATTTTTATGTTAGTAGATTGTGTCGTCTTTGTGTTTGTGTCGAAAAGTGATTGTCCCAAATCCTCTAATTTTGTGATATGTTAACAGGTCGTGTCTAGAATTCGCACCCTTTATGTCACCGATCCCTACGGAAATTTCAGTTTTTAAGCCTATTTTGACATGACAATCATTTTGGATTTTTTTGGTTTTTGTTTAGTTTTTTTTTTTTTCTTGCCTTCAGTTTTTATTGTGATTTTGTACATCACTGGTTTGCATCGTCGAGTGAAATATTAAATGTAAAAAATTATGAATAGAAACCTTAAAAAATTCTCTGAAGACAAAAATAATATCTAGATCAAGCCTATTTTTTGGGTTATTTTTGTCTTTACTGAACTTTTGTAAATTTTGATTTATATTTCTTTAATTTGTAGATTTATTTCATCGAGATGAACCAATAATCCATCAAAAATTGACGCATTTAAAACTAATAATGGTGAAAGAAATTTACATAGAGATAAAAATATAATCCAAAAAGATTATTCAGCCAAACAGGCCTTAGTCTTTGTAGTGATTTTATTAACTCAAAGAAAAAATAAGGAAAACCAAAAAAAAAAAAAAAAACCAAGACAACCGATTGGAGGGTACTACTAATTAAAACCATTTATTTGTCATGTTTTCATAAATTAGTTTTTAATAATTCGAGCCATTTATTGTAAAGCATTTTCCTATCGACCATCAACTGTAGATGTTCATTTGATTCAAGGTTTATAGCCAAAAACACTTATACTCTGTTTGATTTATGCTTTGAGGGAGTTTTTTTGGAGTAAAGAGATAGAGAAACGAGAATAATAATTGGAGAGAAAACTTATTAGGGACCGTGTCGAGAGAGGGAAAAGGTTCTGGAAAACCAAAGCAATTTACTTTTGAAACACTGAAAATTTATTCTAAAAGTCATACTCCTCTTTCAATTTTGTTGGTTCAATTTTGTGTGCATACGATGAAACTGATTTTTTTTTTAATGAAAATAATCTAAATGGAGGATCCTACAATGACAATCGAATGGGGATGGCGATGTGCAATGGTGTACGCAGCACCATGCTGTGCACCTCCGAGCCGTCGGATCGTGCATTCGACAGCTCGGATCTAATCTCAGCAATTAATGAATGGCTCTTGATTATTGGTTGCCGAGATGAGATCCGAGCCGTCAGATGCACGATCCAACGGCTCAAAGGTGCACCTCACTGCACAGCACCAACCCGAAGTCTAATGAAAATATGGTAAATTTCAATGACACCACTGAGGTTTTCCTTAATGCCTGATACCTCCTTTGTATGATAAATGACAATAAACTCTTTGTGGTTTCAATTTTCATTTCATCAACACCCTATATAATCAACAATAGTTTATCCAAATATGTGATGGAATCAAACAAAAATGACTTACATTAACAAATTTACCCTTTTTGGTAATAAAAAGGGCTAAAAAATTATGAACTCTGACGTATTTTGAATCAATGACTTCATCTCACACATGTACATGGATTGGTGTTTTGATCAAACAAACTATATATAATCTTTATTAGTAGCCTTTTTTTTTCTCCTTTAAAGAACCGTTTTTGTAAAATCTGATAAGTTTATTGTAATACATACCTTTGGATAAAAAAAAATAGAGAACCGGGAGTCTTTTATTATTTATTTTACTGTAAAAAAGCACAAGTTTTCCAACGCAAGCCACTTTGCTGATTTCATCACATATTTTCACTACAAGAAACTCAGGTGTAGACACCCCAATTGGGCCTATTAATTATATTTAATTTGTGCCCTTGAGGCTTTCCGATGATGAAACGAATTCAAAATAGGACTAGGTTAAAGCTCGAACGGGGCTTCTTGGACTTTTACAAACCAAAACCATCTAAGGGTAATATGGGCACACATTTCAGTGTATAAAATATATATTTGAATGAAACCAATTGGGTTAGAAAGAGATCTCAATCAGCTTTCCAACGCTTCAAAAAACATCCAAAACTGAGTTCAGGGGTGTCCGTAGCGCCCTTTTGAAGGTGGGCAGACACTTCTAAGCGCTCGAAACCACTCTTGATCGCTCAAGACCACTTCTAAACGCTCTGGAGCTCTGTCACAACCTAAGATGAGCTTGACCATTGACCATGACTTTTTCAGACTTTTCAGTCCATTCAACGTTGAAACCTAGTCCTTCCTGAATATTCAAAAGGAGCCGAAGACCAATCATCACATTTTTCCCCCTCAAAACATTTTCTTTCTATTTTTTATTTTATTTTGAAATTAAAATTCTAATTTTGGCTTGCCTATAAATACCCCCTCATTTCAACATATGAGGGGGGCCACGAAAAATCAGCCTCTCCCTCCCCTGTTTCTAGAAATCTCAACCTTTAATCCTCCCTCAAACTTTTCCAAAACTTGAGTTTTCTAAAGGAAAGCTTCAAATAATTTTCAAGCACTTCAAAAACCTCAAATCTCTAGTCCATCTAGAACTCCATTTTCCTACTATTTTTCTACCCCACTCTCCAGCATCCAGGTCAGGCCAAGAAGTCAAGTTCAAGCCAAGAAAAGGTATAAAACTTGGTTTTTTCCAAGTTATTTTTTGTTTTTCCTACTTCTGAGGTAGATCAGGGGCTCAAACTAGTTTCTCATACTGGTTATGAGTTCATTTGATCTTGATTTAACAATAAGAATAAAGAGACCACAAAAAGATTTTCTAATCAAACTTTTTTAGCTTCCTAGGTGCACTCCTGAGTGCCTAGAACCACTTTTGAGCGCTCCATGGTGGTTTTGAGAGCTCAGGACCATTTCTGGGCGCCCTAAACCACTTCTGAGGGCTTGGTTGGGGGCCCATGACCACTTTTAGGCACTCAGGAACACTGCTGAGCACCCAAGAGTTCTTTCAGTATAGTGTTGTTTCATTTTGATGTACTTTTTCATTTTAATCTCTCATATCTCATGCATACTTTGTACACAATCACATGTATATACTGTTGTTTGTTGTTTTTATGAATATGCTAGTTGTTTTCATGAAATAAAATGTTTTTGATAAATCCCACAAATATTAAGTAAAGACCGATCCCGTGTCAGGCAAGAGGGGTGCTGTAAAACTCTTTTCCTCTCGTAATATGCCTTCCGAACCCAAAACAATATCTGGTTTTCAAATTCAAACAATCATTTCAATCAAAATGGTTTTTCGGGTGGCAAACCTCAACTCGGGTGGCGACTCTTCAATTTTCGAAAAACACTTTTATTTTTCCGGGCCATCCGAAAGCCTTCCAGGTAGGTAGCCCACATCAGGATACACCAACAGCTAAATGCATTGCTAGATGGTCCGCAAATCGCTGGTATAGCCTAGCACCACCAATACCAACACTTGGGCAATGCGCTGGAATAAAGGCGCTACTATATGCCAATGTTTTTTGGAGGTGCTGGTATAGATTTATGTTTACCAACGCTTTCTTTCCCAGCGGTTTCAAGCCCTGGTATAACATAGTTTTTACCAGCACTATATCCCCTAGCGGTTGCAAGCGTGGTGTAGACCTGAGTGCAGCTTGCCCCCTACACACTTTTACCAGTGGTTAAAACCGTTACTATAGCTTCAATTTTTTTTTTTTTACTGAAAAAAGAATTACTATACTCTTTCCAGCTACATCCTAGATATAATAAATTATACTAGCCACTTTTCCATCACTTATGGGTTCACGAACTTTTCCTAAGAACTCAAAAGGCAAAATAATTCATTTTTCATTGGAAAAAGTAATACTCCATATATAAAATGTCACAAATAGAAGGTTCATAACATTGTCAATATTCAAAAGTAGATCAAATGTTCATAAACGTGCCAAAATATCACAATCCAACAACTGCACTGCCTAAACTACATGGAATAGATAAGTAATCAAAAGTGGACGATGCCATCCTTAACAAGATCTTCCCGAAAGAGCTTTGGAAAATGACAAGTTGAAATTTTGCTTTTGCTAGACCATCCTATTACCTACAATGCAAATGACGAAGATTAAAAACCAAGTTTATCTTTTAACTAGCTCCCAAGACAATTCATTCAAGTAAAAAAGTTAAATAAACACAACTAAGTTAACGTAAAGAAAGTCTTGTGCCTAGTCAACAAAAATTTAGAGTTCATATCTAAGGAAACTAAGTTGTGTCCTAAAGCCTATCAAATACTATTTTGGGTAACGAAAAATCTTTAAGGGTCAGTTCAAGTTCCTTTTCATAATTCTTCCAAAATACAACCTGTTCTATGTCTAGAAATGCAGCTTACATGCTACACCAGTTCTAAGTCTTATCAACAACATGTTCAAACAGACAACTTCAATAGAGAGCAAAAACTAATAATATAGTTGCAACATCAACACTCAAAATCAACATATAACATCATATGGATAGCGGAACCAGCAAATAAAAGCACCAACAGATCTCATGAGTAGCAACAACAGCCGTACACTTAATGGAACATATAGCGTTCAATTTCAGCCAATACCAATCTAGCAACTGATTTTCAATTTCCAACAATTTGACAACACAAAATCTACCAAAATCTGGCTTACAAGCTCTCAACATTATAGTGACAGCAGCTTGCTACCTATCTCTTCATATATACACTCCAAGCTTTTGTGGAACCAGCACAAAAGTTTGAGCAATACATCATCCAATAGCCACTAATGCACAAGGCTCCATTCAATGATCTCAAAAGAAAGAAAATCAGCTAACTCAATGTACTTGACTGATTTTCCTGTAAGAATAGTCTATTTGGATACATGTAGATTCCAAACAAAGGGATTTGACATTATTATTTAATTTATTTATTCACCAAGAATAACCCAAGTTTAGACTTTGATCAAATGCGTAAGGATTTCGAGATTTGGTCGGGGAGCTTCCTGGCCAATTTTCACATCAATGTGACAAGTAAAATTTCATGTATAAGAGTTTTGCTACTTACCATGTGCTCATGGACTTAAGGAAAAGAAAAGGAGAATAAGCTAACCTACTTGTTTGCAAATACAAACAACTGCACCTTTCAACTCTTCTTCCTGACCAAAAATAAAATGACGCAAATTTGTATTAACTAAAGACGATTGGTGTCACAACATGGAAAAGAGGAGCACTGAAAATGCCAACGCAAAAGGACAACCGGTGGCCAAAAAAGGGGCTAGTATTTCCAGCTTGGCCAAAAAAGGAGCAAGTATTTACAACTCTTAAAATGAACTAAAGAAAAAAATTAGTACTGCCTCTTTATTTCATATATTTGTGCATGACCACATTTCATACTCTAATGCCCAGATCAAAGAAATTGTGATATAAAAATGGATTCTTTTAATTTTAAAAAAAAGAATGACAACTCTAAACATGATATAGACACTGGACAGGCAACTAAACTATTATGGGCACGGCACAGCTTACTTCCAAGAATTTCAAAAATAGAAACTGGTGAACTCATAAGTATTGAAAAATGGCATTTGAATCAAACAACCATTCACCAATAAGATTCTTAGGATTGGACCACTTTATCATGCACACCTTTGAACGATTTAGAAATCATGAAAGAATTAGTAAACCAGCAGAAGAGGAAATAGGGCCTACATGAAAGGATAGAGGCATAATTGGTAGGCATCCAAAATAACAGAAAGGATAGAGGCATAATTTCTCTTCCACACAATTTATCAAACACTTCGTAGGACACAGAATTCACTTACCAGCATAAAAACACGTAGACAACACCATCTGTACGAAATTTCCGAAAGTATTTCAATCGAAATTAAGAAACCCCTTCATATAACAGAGTATGAATGTAACAACTCCGATTTTTAGTAAGTAAAAAATTTCGTTAAATATTTGATTTTTTTTAATTAATTTATAAAATTACACTTTTTAGCTAAAATCCTACTTGGCAAGTCTACTTAATTCCTAGCTACTAGTTGGGCCAATCTAGTTATTTTTCAAGGCTAGTTTCATCTAGTTGAACCTCATAACCTTTATGAACCCTCCTAATTCCTAGGTGAACCTTATGAACCTTACTACGCCCTAGTTGAACCTTTTCAACCCTAGACTAGAAAATTATTGCACTTTCATAACTAGTCATTTCAAGACTTTTTACTCATCATTACTTCTTCCAAGAATATATTTTCTCATCATTATCTCTTTACCCATTGAATAATAGTTTGTAGGGTAATTTTTATCCTTTGAGTAATAGAAATAAGACTTCTTATTGTCTAGAAAATAGTGCTACCATGGACTTGTCTAATCAAGATCAAGACCAAGTTTGTCCTTCCAAACAACCATGATTATGTATTATCACATCAAAAATGCCATGATTCATCGTCATATCCTTTTCTTCCCTAAGTTAAGCCTTGCATAGTGTTGTCTTGTCCAAAATCCATAATTCATCATTATTCCTTCTTCAATGGTGTTGTCAAATCACATGTAAGCTTTGACCAAAGAGAGAGAGAGAGAATTCAGATGGAAAGAGGGAGATAAATGGGAGGGAGAGTTGTGCTAACAATCTATCATTCCTAGTTAGTCATCATTCTTGCCCTAACTTGTAAGACTTGCCATAATCCAATGAATACCTAGATTTGACAAGACAAGTCATTAAAACCCTTCATCATGACCTAGACTTTACTTAGACTTGAAATGACAAGAGAGGGGAAGACTATGCCTTGTAATGAGTGAGATTTGATTCATCATTGAAGCAAAAGAACAAGGAAGGGGAGAGGGGGGTGTTCCGGCCAAAAGAGAGAGATGGAGAGCTTCACCTTTTGCCTATAAATAGAACCTCACCCTTGCCTTTCAACTCAAACCTTCAAGCATTTCCCATTTCTCTCTAGAAATTCTAAGTGTTCTTGCTCTTTCTTGAAATTCTAGTCTTTTTTAAGTTCTTCAAAAAACTCATCCAAAGCCGCCGCCACACCACCACCCGACCACCTTTTCAATCCAAAAAGTTTAATAGTTTAGTCAAAATTTAGTTTCGAAAGAAAAATAAAGTCTTTTTTTTCTCTTTCGAAGCTACCATAAGCTTACCACAAGAAGCCACTTCGTTCGATAGCCACATTCACCTTCTGTAAGCCGACGTATTTTCTTTTTCGTAACCATACCATCCGCCAAAAAAAACGGTAGAATATTTCAATTTTAGCTATGTATATATATATATATATATATTTTTTTTTTTTTTTGATGTTGAGTTATGTGCATATCTTGATAAATTTATAGACTAGTCGATGGATTAAGTATGAAAAATACTATAGAGTTTGATGATCTTGTTGTTTTAATTATTCTAATTTTCAAGATTTCCATCAATGATGCATGTTTACGGGACACCGTATATAGTGTTCTTGTGTGGAAAGCCTGACTGCAGAATCTTTGCATGAAAATGAGACACAAAAATTGAAATAGTTAGAAACATGACACGTAGAGATAATGAAAATACGTGTTTTAAAAAGAAATATTTTGTGTGTGTGTGTGCACACCAATGGAAACCCGGGACGACAGAACCATTGTAAGGATATTCGAGAGCCCGAAACGGCGGAACCGAGGTTGGGTGTGTCGCTTGGTTATCTGCGGAGAAGAACCAATGCAAATTGTGTGCCAATGGGAACCCGGGACGGCGGAACCATTGTGAGGACACTTGAGAGACCGGAACGGCGGAACCGAGGTTGTGTATGTAAAAACGATTTTGGAAATGTTGATTTAGAAAAATGAAAAGTGAAAATGGTGACATGGTTTACGAAAATGTTGTGTAGGAGAAACTCTGATTACACGGACACTGACGCCAGTTGAATAGTGAATGTGCATGTGTTATCGTTAACTGCTTATTAGGAAGTTGTTGAATATGCAAGTGCTATTAGAAATCGCTAAATTTACATGAGTTCGTCTACTACTTCGATGCCCTATTGTTTATAAATATGGATTTGCGGGTATGAGATTATTCTTCTGAGCTTTTGTAGCTCACGGTGTTCCTGTTGTAACCCTGACATATATATTATACTGGGGGCGACGTTGGTATAATGTGTCAGACTTCGTAGAGGAACAGGGTGAGCTCTACACCTTGGAGGCTTTCAGAGCCGAAAAGCTGGCTAAGATGGAGGAGCAGGCGGAGTAGTAAATAGGAATCCTAGTTTCCCTCCATTTGCTGAATAAATATACTCTTGTGAGAATTATGCTGTAATAATAAGCCAGACTCTGTTTAAGTTTTCAATAAAAATGTTTATTTAACGTTCCCAAATTT
Organism: Rhododendron molle; assembly: GCA_025413875.1. NCBI lineage: Eukaryota > Viridiplantae > Streptophyta > Magnoliopsida > Ericales > Ericaceae > Rhododendron > Rhododendron molle. The sequence continues at coordinate 9,107,707 of CM046399.1, forward strand.
TTGGGGCGTTACAATGAATGCATAACCCCTTCCGCCATGAACATGCCTCAGATGAGTGTACATCCCATTCCAAAGAAGATTGCAAATGCATCATACGGGATGAAAAAAATAGAATTTAAAACTTTGAGTGAAGGGATAACAGATATACAGAGTTACGTACATATGTACATGGATACATATACGCAAAGAGAGCGAAGAGAGTGTGGGGGACGAAACATATATACCCGATGGTTCAGAACCACTGCTAAACCCTTCCCCCAATTCTCGAAATCCTAATTTCTAAACAACCAAACAAAATCCCAAACTCTTGAACTAAGAATCTCAGTCCACCTATATATAGGCGATGTTCCGAGAGAGAGAGAATGTGTGTGTGTGTGTCGATGTACCTCAGCTATGGTGTATCACCGGAGATGATAAATGTGGAAGAAATTGAGTTTGGGTGTGAAGGCATACGCAGGAAGGAGAGAGCGAGAGACAGAGAGACAGAGAGAGGACAGGATTTGGGAATTTCTCTTCATTTGGGGGAATTTGTTTTCAGCGCTCCATTTGGGGGAAAAATATTAGTTTTCGGGGGAAATGAACAGATTTTGGGATTTAAATTATTTTAGAGAATTAGCGCCAAAATATTAAGCACCCTCGTATCACGTAGTACGAACAAATTTTATACTTAATCAATCAATTATATTTTAAAAATAGTTGATCTGAATCATCAGGATTTCATGTCACACTGATTCCGTCATTATCACCAAAATCGAAAATCATCGGATTTCGGCGACCACCTGATCGGACAACATTTGATTCATCCCAGGGCATTAAAGTATTAGATTGCAATACTCGACCCCGCTTGAGTACTTTTTTTTCCGATCGGAACCGTCCATCTTCTACATAATATGGAGTACATCAGTCGTACCAAAAACAAAGTCAATCAGGTATCGCTACACACTCAATCAGACAATTGTTAATGAAATCGTGTCTTGTTAAAGAAGCTTTCAAAACTCGATCAAGACAAATTTTACAAGAATATAATCAACAAGGAATCAAAATCAACAGTCTGGATCGTCGTAATTGTATCCCGATCGAAAGGCTACCGTACGTTTAAGTACATTAGAAGACTTAGTTTGTTAATAGTTACATTGAACAAATAGAATTTAAAGGTACTTACCAACTCAATTTTTACAATGGTCGATCTAAACTGTTAAGATTTCACGTCTCACTTATTCTGTTGTTGTCACCAAAATCAGAGATCATCAGATGTCAGCGACCGCCTGATCGGTCAACATTTGATGCATCCCAAGTCATTAAAGTATTTGATTGCAGAACCTAACCCCATTGGAGTCTTTATTTTTCAATCCAAATTGTTTATCTTTTACATATCACGCAATTCATCAATCGTACCAAGACTGAAGTAGATCGGGTATTGTTACACAATTGATCAAACGACAATTATAATCCAAAAAACTAATTGCATCCCAATCAACGAGCTTTTTAAATCTGTTCGAGTAAAATTTTCTTCGATAACAATTTAATCAATAAGCACAACGAAATCAACGGCCTCAACTGTTAACATTGTTTTGTTTTATTGAGATCCAATAAATAATCGTAGCGAAGAGAATTAAAAATGTATAACATATAGTAATATTATTAGATTTTGGTGGATCAATTTTTTTTTTGAAAATTTATAGAAATGGTCCTCCTAATTTCACCCGAGTCTCATTTTTGTTCTTCAAGTATCAATTACAACTCTTTTGACCTTCAAGTTTGGTTTTTGTACCAAATTGGTCCAATTGATGACTTATGTTAGCCAAACTGGATGGAAAAAATCAAATTGATGGTAGTTTGGACGTTGCAATTCGTACTAAGTTGGTCCAATTGAAAACATCTGTCATCAATCTGATTTTTTCCATCCAGTTTGGCTGACTGGCGTTATCAATTGGACCAACTTGATACGAAAACCAAACTTAAAGGTCAAAAGAGTTGCAATTGATACTTGGAGGATGAAAATAATACTCGGGTGAAACTGGGAGAACCATTTCTATAAATTTCCCTTTTTTTTATAGGATCTATTCCAGCCCTTTTTCTGGGTCGCTGGGAAAGGAAGGGTCTATTCCAGCACTTTTTCTAAGCGTTGGTAAATTGAGGGTCTATTCCAACACTTTTGATCGGGCGCTGTGAAATGGTCAGCCTATGCCAACGCTTTTGCTTTTGGCACTGGAAAAGCCTCATTCTAGCAACGCTTAGAAAAAGTGTTGGTATATACCTCCTATTGTTGCATTTTTTACAAGTACTAGCAGAAAAAGCACTGATATTGTTCCAATTTCTTGTAATGTTGTTTGGGGTGTAGGTGAAATGAACATCAAAAGCACACGGGGTTTGTTTTCGTTTCTCATACGTGAATGAGATATTTTGTATGCACTAAAGAAACCATAGGGGGTGTAAGTGAAATTTATCCATGAAAATTACTACTCCTAATACTTAACATAAATCATCCACGTGGTGGTCCAAGGTTCAGCGACATCATCCTCTCGTACGTTGTTTTTTTTTTTTTCCGATCAGCCTCTCGTACGTTGTTGGTCCGTACATCAGTGAATTAAATTGATTTTCATTTATCAAAAGTAAAGCTTTCCTGAATTAAATTGGTTTTGTAATTAATTACAAAACAACAATTAAACTAAAATTGGGCGGGTCCGTTTCTCCCCATTTAGGCGCCATTTCTCCTCCATTTTCTTTTCACCGTTTTGCTTATGAACTCGTGGACTCGGCAGCGTTCTCATAAACTTATAAGTTTTGAAATTTATTTTGTTATTTTTTACTCTTAGTAACTTATTGTTTAACTTTTTGACGTAATTCAAGGGGTTAATCGTTCGTCTCGACGAGACGAATATGAAAAATATAAAAATATGAACCGATATTGAAAAAATTCAAATAAGACGGCATTTAAGCTCTAAAAAACAGTTGTTTGATACTTTTTTCGTCTTTCGTGAACGTTTGTCTTTGTTTTTGGTCATAATTTTGTACTCTTTAGAGTCCTCTCGTTGAGACAGAGGATTAATCCAAAAAAATCACCCGAATCTAACAAAAATTCAAAAAAAAATAAACGAAACACACAAAACGAAGAAATAAGTTATAAGAGCCCTAGAGACAAAAAAGAGAGCAGATACTTAATTATGATAGTCCTAGAGACAAAAATTAATTATGACTCTTTAAAATAATATGATCAAAAAAATAAGATCTTTGCACCAATTTAAACGGATTGAAAATTGGAGCATTTAATTTTTTGTCCTTATTCAATTTTTTTCCTTTTTTTAGTTTTGCATCAAGTTATTTTTGTAAATTATTGTTTCGTCCATTTTGTGAGAACCCAGAGTGGGCCCCACGCCAAGTCATTGCAGCTAGGGGTGTCCACGGTCCGGATCGGATCGGATTCGTATGAATCCAATCCTAATCCGTATCTCACGGTTTTTAGAAAATATAATCCAATCCTAATCCAAAAGTCTCACGGTTCGGTTTGGATTTCGAACCCTGAGTCACGGTTCGGTCCCGGTTTTATCCACGGATTTCCTTCCATAAACATTAAACACTAAAAAACACAAAATTACTTCAACTGCTGTATTAATCATTTCAAATTTCTAGTTATAATTCAGTCCAAAATTCTATCCAGATTTCATCAGCCATTGTTACATCCACAAAGCAGCAGGAGGTTCTATTTACGCAGTGGTAGTAGCTAACTACAAGTTATAAATCAGAGGGGGAAGGCAGGTGAAGTAAAAGTAAGGAATTTCAGATAAGGAGCAGATTTCTTTCGGTCATTGTTATGAACTTAAAATTGTTAAAAAAAATTCATAACAAGTAGTAGAATTATAATTATTTATAAATATTACACACACGCACACACACATATATATATATTTTTAAATTTTTTTTAATTTTTTAAATATCTCACGGTTCGGTTCGGTTAATTCACGGATTTGAAATAAAAATCCAATCGTAATCCGTATCTCACAGTTTTTTAATTTTCAAATCCGCGGACAAAATCCAAAAAACACGGATCGGTTCGGTCCGGACTGGTTTCACGGTTCTCAGTTTTTCTTGGACAGCCCTAATTGCAGTGCAATTGGTGTGAGGCATTGCTTCCCCAGTGGAGAGGTTGGTTCGAGCCCCGCGGGGGACACGTTTGTGGTTCAGGATTATGAACAGCATTTGAACCTCCTTCGGATTAACCTGTTAACTTACTAACTCCCCTAATCTCGCTAACGTATACCATACGACCAAAAAAAAAAAATGTGAGGCCCACATAACATCTGTGCAATGTCTGTGTAAAAAAAATGTGTAGGAAGTGTTTTTCGTTTTTTTTTTTTTTTAGGAAATGATAAGGGTACATATAGAAAATCGTTGTTTAAAATATTTTATTTATGGTCCTTACAAAAAAAAGCTCAATCTGGTATCAGTAAGTTCATTTACAAAATGTCAAACTTTGATTTAGAATTCAATTTTGAAACAAAGTTGGAAGTTTCTTAAACGCTCCCTTTCTGACACTGGATTAAGCTTATTTTTTTGTTAAAACGGTAAATGAAGTATTTTAAATAAAATAAGCGGTTCCAATAATTTTTTTCGGACCTATAACACGCACAAAAAGAGCATGTACACGCTGGTACAAATTTTTTTCCTGTGCCAATAGCACAGCTGTTTTTTCCCCCTAAAAGGGAGCAATTCTTCAGAGCGGGCATCGGACAATTGGTGCCGAGCACCATCTCGGCCGTCTAAACATATTTTGGATGGCCCAAATCTGTTTGGGTAATTTTTAAGTGTAAAATTATCAAAATATCCCCTCAAACCCAAATAAATCTGAAGCGTCCAAAATACGGTTGAATGGCTGAGATGTGTGCTTGACACCACTTATCCGGTGCCGGTCGGCACTTGAAGAATTTCTCCCTAAAAAGGGAGAAACTTTTTTGTATACCAGGTATACCAAGACCATGGTATCCCTTCCGGTTTATTTTTAATTTTTTGGCCATTTTTCGATCACACTTGGATGATCGACTCCCTCCATTTTATAGAGTTTGGCAAGAACCTTTAACATAAAAAAAAAACCCGTGTTCATTGAATTTTTGTAGATACATGATCGGCATACATGAAAATTGAAGAAAATCAAAACTGGATCCATAACCACATTGAATTAGAACCCATTTTTGGTTTTTTTGTAATTTTCACGTGTGCCGATCATGTATCTATTAAAGTCCGATGAGCATGATTTTTGATAAGATTAAAGTTCTCGTCGAACTCTACAAAATGAACGGAGTCGATCATCCAAATGTGATCAAAACATGACTAAAAAATTAAAAACAAATTGGAGGGGATACCATGGGTGTTGATATCCCCGGTATACTAAAAAGTTTCTCTGCTTAAGATTGGAGAGTTTTTTTTTTTTTTTTTTTGATCTGTTAAGATTGGAGAGTTAAAAAAGCAGTAATGCTATGATTACAACAAAAATTTACAACATTTGCCACGTCATCAGTGGGACCCACAATTTCATCCCACACAAAAATAAAATAAAAATGAAAGGAAAACAAAGGAACCCATACCAGATTTGACGGGAGGAAAGAGAGAGAGAGAGGAGGACCGGAGGAGCACCACCACCGGCGACACCCACTATCACCGGCGACTCCCCCCACCACCACCGACGACCTCCACCACGGGCTCCACCCAACAGTTGATTAATGCATCTCCTTAGTCTCAGTCTATCCTGTCTCAAATTCCTCAGTCATCTCTTTTTCCAACCCACGAATCTAAAAACTTAAATTGTTTTTTTTTTAATCTGCAAAGCCAATATTGATTGACCAACAAAGAAAAAACAAAGAAGACAACAATGCAATCAAACCGTATCGTTCTCTGATCTAACCAATTTTCCAAACCAAACGGAGCAACATCTCATCTCCGGACTCCGAATATATCAGTAAAAATCAACATGAAAATTAGAATATGAGGGATGAAAATTAGACAACAGTACATCTCTTCTCTTTCCATAGATTTAGAGAAAGAGAAACCCATGGGAAACCAAGAATAATCCGGAGGAAAAAAAAAAAAATGGAATTAAACCCATGAGATGACGGAGGTGGAGCCGGTGTTGGTGGTGGTCGCCGGTGGTGGTGCTCCTCTCTCTCTCTCTCTCTTAAATTTTCAGAGCTGGTATGGGTTCCTTTGTTTTCCTTTCATTTTTAATTTTTTTTTTGTGTTGGGTGAAATTGTGGGTCCCACTGATGAAGTGGCAAATGTTGTAAAGATGTAAATTTTTGTTGTCATCGTAGCATTACTGGTTTAGCATTTGTCTTTCCTGAATTGTTCATATTTCAAGGAATACAGTCAAAATCAAAGTTAATTATTGATTAATAAAACAAATCACATGTTTTCGCATCAACTTTGCTGCAGCCACGATACATCTTTTCCATTGCGAGCCACGTGAGGCCCATTCTGAATTCTGCGCAAAAAATTTCGTGCCGTTTAATTATGGGCAAATTTCACTGACCTCTCTTGAGATTTCTGACACCGACAGATACCTCTCCTGAAGTTTCTGAAATTTCACTGTCCTCCCCTTCTTTGGCTGACAATGCCAAAGGACCCCCCTCCGATAATCTGCCGCTGGAACTTGGATGGAAAAAAAGATGTCATTGTACACTAATTTATAATATACCCATTCTACCCTCACCCTTACTTTCCTTTGCTATAAATATATCCCTCAGCAATATCTTTCAGAGGCAATAAAATGGAATAAGAAAGCAAAACAGAGGAAAAATTATTGAGGTAAGAAACCTTTGTACAAAAATACAGAGGCGAAAACTTCATTTCTAAAAAAAAAATCTAACATTTTCTCATCTCTCATCATTTTTCTTCCTCCTCCTAAAACCTGTGGTGCTCAAGAAACCAAGGTTTCTTCAGCTTCAACTAAAAGATACAAGAATATGTACTGCATTTACAACCTGAAAGCAATTACCAAGGTAACAGGTTCAAAGCCAAACAAAGGCAAACTAACTTATTTGCCATCATATGCTAATTCCATACATCCAAGTAGCAGTCAAAAGACATAAGTTTGACGTTTACAGTCATCCATATTACAAAGAGGGCTAAATCGCAACATAGTTAGGGCTAATACATAAATTTGTATCCAACAAACACTACAACAAAATATACAATTCCCGACTAAAATTTCCCGACTAAAAGACGTTTAGTCGGGAAATATAAGACAATCACCGACTAAAGAATTTTTAGTCGGGAAAATATTAAACAGTTGCCGACTAAATTACTTTAGTCGGCCAAAACACATATTTGCCGACTAAATTTAAATTTAGTCGTGAAATATCATTTTTTCGAATTTAATAAAATAGAAATTAATTCCGACTAAACAAAATTTAGTCGGTAATTTTTTTTTTGCAGACTAAAGTTAAATTTAGTCGTGAAATATTATTTTTTCGAATTTAATAAAATAGAAAATTAATTCTGACTAAACTAAATTTACTCGGTAATTTGCTTGTTTGCCGACTAAATTCAAATTTAGTGGTGAAATATCATTTTTTTAAATTTAATAAAATAGAAAATTAATTCCGACTAAACTAATTTTGTCGGGATTTATACATTTTGCCGACTAATAATAGTTTTAGTCGGGAAATAATGCATTTTTCAATAATTTAAAAAATCAATAAATGAAATACATGTCCCGACTAATTAATTTGGTCGGTATTTATATATTTTGCCGACTAATAAAATATTTAGTCGGGAAAAATAAACTTTTTACGAATTTTAAAAATCAATAAACGAAATACATGTCCTGACTAATTAGTTTGGTTGGCATTTATATATTTTTATGTCAATTTTTTCCCCATTTTTAAAACTTTCAAGAATGGTAATATTTGTTCCGACTACATTGATCACGATGCAACTTTCCCGATCAAAACCATTCATATTTTTGTCCTTCTTAATCATAAGTTTTTCGTAAAATTTTGGCTTGATCAGGTTAAAGTAGGCCCTTTATCGACACACAAATTCTTAAATTAAAAACAATTCTTGTTTGATCAAGTGTCTACACATGTGGGATTAACTTCATTTTTGGTAAAAATGATCTTATTCTTGTTACGTCAAAGATATATAGATGACTTCGATTGCCAAGAAAGATCTCAGGCAGGACTCATTTAGTGCATTATAACACTTAAACGTCTCCGAACACATTACATAGCTTTCAATCATGTGGTCACTGATATCGAATGATCTTCGATTTTGGTGACAATACTACAATCAGTACGATGTGAAATCCTAACGATTCAGATCGAGCATTATAAAAAATGACCCGACAGTTACCTTGGCTATCTATAGTTTTGATACACTTGATAATCAACTAAGCCTTATGTTGTATTTATTGTTATAGTAGCCACATGATTGCAAGACAATCATGACAATCGAGACCGTTGATTTTGTTGCACTTGTTGAATTATTTATTCTCAAAAATTTGCAACTTGGTCAAATTTAGAATACCCTATATCGAGACATGAACTCATTAGAAAAATAGGATTTTCCTTTCAATCAATTGTCCAACGAAAAGTTATCAACTATAATCTCGGTAAGAAAGATACAACCCGTAAAAAATTAAAGATATATTGTTTTGATCGCGCAAAAAGACCTCAAGTGGGGCTCTGGTGGTGTGCTATAAGACTTTTAGTCTTTTAGATAACATAATAATAACAGAATGAAAACAAAAGCAACATAACAGAAAGGGGAAAAAAAAACAATAAAAACTGCCATTGCAAATGGTCAAGATGAGTCCGGCGACTCGAACCCAAGTGGTTTGCATTGGGGCCTGAATGCTTTACCACCATACCCAAGCATGAGTTTGTTTTTCTACTTGTTGACATATATTATATATATAACCTCTAAGTTTATATAAGTAAAATTTTATATAAGTAAACTTTTAATGTCCGATTAAGTATGTAAGGATGAGCAATTTACTTCATTCTTAGCATGAATGATCTAAACTCTACCACGTAAAAGTTAGACGGTTCTGATTTTAAAAAAATAACTCAAACGGCCATCAAATGGTGCATTATAGGTCTTTAATGCCTTTGGAAGCACCAAATATGGTTCGATCATGTGATTTTCGATATCTGATTATCACCTATTCAGGGGAGAATGATAAATTTGATAAAACGTTAAATTGTAATGGTTTAGATCAAACATTTGAAAAAATGAGTCTGCAGTTACCTTTTAAATCTATACATTGAACTTATTTGATTCTAAACCAAGGTATTCTACTATACTCTAATGGACTCTAGCCACACGATCACGACAAATTTATGACGATCCATACCGTTCATTTTGTTGTTCTTGGTGTTTAAACATTCTCACGAATTTTTTGGTCTATCGGGTTTTGAAAACCCCTTTATCGGGGTGTAGATTCATTAATAGAAAAATGTTATTATGTACGATCAAGTATATAACGATAACCAATTTACTTCAATTTTAACATGTATGATAGAATCTCTCTCACATAAAGGATAGACAGATCCGATTTTCAAAAAAATAGCTGAGGCGGCCCTCGAGTGATGCTTATAGGACTTTACGAGAATTTTTCGTTATTTGGTGCTGGATCATGGTGTGACTTATGCACATGATCAAAACTTGGTTGGTATATATAGAAAGAGAGATGAGAATCGGCAGCCCTAGCCCACAACACTCTCTCTCTCTCTCCGCGCGCTCTCTTTCTCTCTCATCCACTGCAGGAGAGTTGAGATCTGGTGCCCTATTTTGAAGGAGCTCATGAGGGATCCCGTTATTGTCGCCACCGGTCAGGTTAGGGCTCATCTAGTAATCTGGATTTTCCTTTGATACATCACAGAATTTATTCTTCCTTTTTCTTGTTTCTTCAAAGAGGTACACTGAAGCACCACGGACGAAGCACCGCGGACAAAGTACCAAGGACAAAGCACCACGGACGCCACCACTGGAGCCACTCCTTTTCTCCCCGACTCCGATCTCTCGCTCTTTCATAAGGTCAGTGTTCCGATTCCAGCCCTTCTTTGGGTCAAGTGTCTCAATTTGTATTCAAAGCACTCGGCTTGGTTCGAGAACAAATAGGATGCGAAATTTGAACTTTGTTGCTGGAAAATGAATTTTGAGTTACTGAAATTGTGATTAGGTGCTGGAAATGTAGTTTTAAGATTAAAAAAACCCAGTGTAAGTGCTCGAATTAGGTGCTGAGAGCTGGTATGTGCTGAGATTGAGATACAGATGCTGAAATTACATTCTTGAATGCAGAATCTAAGAGTGTAAATGCATAAATTGAAATTTTAAGTTGGATTTTGTGTTTTAAGTGGTGGAACAATAAATTTAAGAACCTTAGCTTGACTATTGTGTTACAAAGGGGATTGTGTGTTTGGTTTTGGTGATACCGAGTGATATAAAGATATTCTGGTGCTTTATAGTTTACAGAATCTTTGTGCATTACAATCTCTGTTGTGTACCTGAATCTCATTTAGAAGAACACCCAATGTTTTGGATGGCTAGTTAAAATGGGCAGGGTCAAATACGCAGGAAAGACTAAATTTCTTAGTTACTCTTATTACTTTTACTGCTTTTATGCTAATTTTTTTTGGTCCTATTTTCGTATGTAAATTTTATTGATATGAGTATGAATCTGTAACTAGCTAGGAAATTAAGTTGGTTGTTTGATCCGAAGTTCTGGGATCCAGGAGGATTCTCTTTTGGAAAAATATCATTTCAGGTTGGTAGGTGCAACGTGTTTGATAAAATTTCTGACCCATATTTGGTGATTCACATGTTCAGCTTCCTATCCATATTGTGTCAAGTTCTTCCACTTCTCATCATAGTTGGTGCACCTTTTTCGTTAGACTTAGTTTTGCAACTATTGATTTGCCTCCAAGTCTTTGGCAACCAAAATATTTGTGGTTATGCAATCTGGTTTTGAAAATGATCCACAAGAGGAAAGGGGTTTAATATACGAGAATGTTGAATTGAGGCTTACGAATTACCCATGCGAAGTGTTTGATAAAACTGCTCATCCATATTGGATGACTCAAATGGAGATTGATTTTCTTATTGATGGTGTTAGGTTTGTATGGCTTGTGTTTGATAAAATGCTTGAATCTCCACAATCACAGTCTCACTGCACCTATATTTGCCCAGCTGGGGTCGCATTTCTTTGTCAGTTGCTTTTGGAGAACATCAGTACGTGGATACCTTGCCAAGTGGTTTGTCAGTGGATCTCATTCGGGGGCAGTCTCTAGCTTTAAGCTAGGCTTTTTCTTTATTTCCCAGAAAGGAGTATTTTCCCTTAATGCCCTATCCTATGCCGAGCTAGCTTCTCGGTTTCCTGCTGTTGTCATGGAGCATACCTATACAAATACACCACTTTCAATGTGCTTACGACTTTCCCCGTACTTGCACAACTGATGCTTACACTTCTTGCTTTACTTTTGGCCTTGAGGACAAGGGTTTCTGAAGGGGAATGGAATGTACACTACCTAATATGGATGGCATAGAGTTCGTGGGTGCATGATTGATGTTTCCTAACTTTTTCATGACTACAACAAATCTTAAATTTATGAACACAGTTTATTCATCATCTTTATGCAATTAGCAAGTGAATATTATTCTATTAGAGAGTTAATTACTCTTGTATGTAAATTTTAACTTTGTATACTCATTTTGCCCTGGTCTAATGTGTTTCCTACGCAGGTAATTTGGATGAGAAAGTAAGCGACAGGGTGTTGTATGATATTCTCATTCAAGCAGGACGTGTGGTGGACTTGTATATTCCTCGTGATAAGGAAACCAATCGACCGAAAGGTTTTCCCTTTGCGGAATATGAGACTGAAGAGATTGCAGACTATGCTATCGGGCTTTTCTCTGGCTTGTGACTCTTTACAACAGGACATTGAAATTTGCGGTGGGTCCTTTTTCTTTTGTGGATAGAACTAGCTAGGTTTGTCGAGGGATCTTGAGTCATACCGCCATTTGGTTGAATATTATGCGGTTTTGCTGTACGGCCTTTCTTATTCATTTGGCTATTTACTCGTGAATTTGAGATAAGATATCGTCACTCGTATAGTTGTTCGGCTCCATATTTATCAGATGTAGCCAAGGGCCCAAGCTACAGTACGCACTACAAAGTGGAATTTACATTTCTTCAGAAATAGGTTGGTTAACTACTGATAGACTATTGGTGGTTGTATTTTAATTACATAGCTCCATTGCTTAGGATGGAGGTAGGAACAGTCATTTAGTTCAAAAATGGTATGATTCAACCTGCTGTATCTTGATTTTTCTAAGAATGGAGGTAGGAGCAGACGAGCAGTCAACCTATTAGGATGGAGGTAGGAGCAGTCATTTAGTTTTTAGAGGTTATGATGGGGGTAGGAGCAGCCAATGAGCTCTATATTTGCTTAAAGAATAGAAGGGCAAAATAAACTCATTTGAAACTACATGAAAATTCCTAGGACTACTTGAGAAGCGACTTAGTATTTAGCATAAAGGATTGGGAGCCCATTGTCAAGTACTTAATTGATTTTCCATTACTATTAGGTGACAAGAAGTCTTGATAATGCACATGGTCAAGTCAGTCCGCAGGAAGAGAAGACTATCGATGCTTTTATCAAAGCCAGGTCAACCTTTTCATAACTCGAGACTTAGGTTGACCTTTCTCTTTCTGTCTTTTTTGTTTTGGAACACGTACTTTTATGCTGCTTCATCGAAGTACCCCTTGTCGTTTTTCTTAGTAGCCGTAGGAGGAGGCCCTTGGGACATGATGAGGTAGTTTGATGATAACATCCCCGATCAAGCCTTTGACAATTTTAAGGTTCCCACTAGTTTGTCCATTTGAATATTGACAATACAGCAAGTGTCCATGTCTGCATTTTGCTGAAATTCAGTAGTTTAGGTAAAACATTTACGTTTTTTTTGGACCAAGACTTTAACCTCCGGTTACTAAAACCAATACGTTTTTTTTTTTCTTTTGTTTCTTTAACAGTTGACGGACGGGGAATGCTTCAATAAGGGTCCCTCTTCCCCACCTCGTTACAGTGCAGCTTCTACCGGCAATAGCTCAAAACTATACAACTTAAGCACTTTTCAGCAAAGTACCCCTCCCTACCCTGGATACAGCAATTAAGACTGCTCCATCTTCAAGTTTTGATCAGGTTAGTATCTCAATCAATATTCTTGCTATATCTATTCCTACTACATCCTATATTGTATTATAGTAGAAGACCAACGGCATATCTGATTTTGGTAGTGCACAAGATCATATTGCACAATAGATGGTGGTTTGTTTGTTTTTTTAACAAATTGTCATTTTAGTGGAGTATCCCGCAGTTCTGCTTTGGGTTACGGACTATGAAGATTAACGTTAGATTTTGGTTGTGGATTCTACGTGCAGCGAGTTGAACTTTTTGTTCGGATACATTTTGTTGAATATTACATGGTTAGTATACTATTGCTTCGATTTTTGGTTTTTCCCCTTGTTGTCGTTCGATGTGTCATTATTTTGTGCTCTAGGGATTTGGATATAATTTGTTTACTAAATAATTGGTGGACAACTCTATTTATTGGAATTTTTAGTTTCCTATTAATTTCAGCACGTTGGCAAACGTGGATGTAATGATCGTTGGCTTCAATTTACAAGGAATGAAAATGGGAAAAGGATTGTAGCAGTTTTTGGGATTTCAGCTTTTAGAATTGGTTACCAAGGTATTATTTCTCAGTTTTTGTTTTTTTTTTTAAAAAACAGTTGTTATTGCCGACTAAAAAATTAGTCACTGATTGTTATTTCCCACTTTTTTTTAAAAAAAAAGAATCTGTAATTGCCGACTAAAGTTTAGTAGGTGATGAGTGTTAATATTCCCCAACTAAAGTTTAGTCGGTGATAGTCTGAACATTTACCGACTAAATTTTAATTTTTCGACTAAAACATGATGGTCGATAAAAACAAACTGTAGCCGACTAATTATTTTTTAGTCGGCAAATACATTTGTCGACCAAACTGCCGACTAAATTATTTAGTCTGAAAAACCTTTTGCCGACTAAAAAGCTCACATTTGCCGACTAAATGGTTAGTCGGGAATTGTAAATTTTCTTGTAATGAAAAGATCACAAAAGTATTGAATCTATTTTGCCATATACAAGAAAGTGGTATACAAAAAGTGGTATCTAAATATACTACCACATTAGCCATATAGTACCATACACAAAAAGTTAGTCTTCAATATGTTCAATCAGCTCACAAAAAAGTCCCAAACTTCATGTCATCTGCAAGACAAAGTGACTGGACTGTTACGAGATGAATTGCAAAAAACAATACATGCAATAAGCAATTGAAATACTAAATACTCACTTAGAAAAGAGACCACTCTGATGGGTGGCTTTGAGTGACACACTGTGAAGGTTGTGTCTGTGAAGTACCCACTTGATTTCCCTAAATTCATTCCAATAGATATATAAGCACATAAAAACTATTACTCCCTCCGTCCTTTTATTACAGTCCAGTATTCCATTTTGGGTCGTTCCTTAATAAGTGTCTATTTTGTAAAGTTAGTAGGTAAAAATTGGTGAATTGTCTATTTTGTCCTTAAAAGTAGATTTCATTTTGAAAAGTTAGTGAGTAAAAATGTAATGATGATGGGTAAGTAAGAAAGTGGAGGAAAAAGTTGATGTGAAAGGTATAATGATAATATCTTTTTAATAAGTTGGAGTTACGAAGCAGGACATTTAAAAATGGACGGAAGTAGTACTTGCAAGTGATGAAATTAAGTACACTTGGTAAAAAAATAAAAAGTACTTCTTACTTGAGGTGTGGTAGTTGTGTTTCTGCCCCTCCCTCTGCTAGTGCCCCTCCCTCTTGATCTTCTGCCTCTGTTTATGCCCCTAGCTGTACAACTACCATTACCAATGTTGTAACGACCTGGATTTTTTTTCGAACAAAATTTTTTTAAAGATTTACAAATTTTATTTCCATAAATCTTTATCTTTAATAATATCATTAAAAAGTATAATTAGCGGTAATTAAATTCTTTTCCTTAATATAATTATCTATCTCATCCCATTTAATTTTATTTTTCTTTTCTTTTCTTTCTTACTTTGAATGCAAGTAATTGTATGCATGCACACTCCTACCATCCCTCTCTCTCCTACTCGATCTTGACTTCCTCCCTAATCTCGTCCATAATCGAATCCCAATAGATAAAACCTTATTTGAATACAATTCTACTACCCTCTTCCCAATTTCACCTATAAATACCCCACCACTTCGGCCACGAATTCATCCATACACCCTACACCCTCCACCGAACAGAATTGTGAGAAAAATCGTGGCCAATTGGAACTCCAATCCATGGAGTTTTAGAGAGAAAGAAAGAGAGAGAAAAGTGGGTTTCGTATCTACGATCAACCGAAACTCAAATTGATCGTTCCGATCTCTTCCTTCAACCCCAATCATCCCCAAACATCATCCAAATCGAGCCCAAGGTCCCCCGATCGAAGAACCCGAAGTCATCTTCTCCAAAATTCAAATATTCGATCGAGAATCAATTCGAACCAATACGAGGTATTATAATTCGATCCGAAGCCTCCTCTAAGTATATTTAATGTTTTTTGACATAACCCAATGGCTCCCGTAGTCCCATTCAGCGAATACCGTGAGAAAAACGAAGAAAAAACAAAACAGCCCCGAACCTTGCGGCCGCGACCTTCGGGTCTGCCAGCCGTTAGAACCAGGCCTGTTGACCTTGCGGCCGTGAACTTCCTTCGGCCAGAGTTCGTGGTTTGTGCTGTTTTGGATCGAAACGATTTTGCGACCTTCCGAACTTGGTTTTTGACCCTCGATCTATTTTTCCTAGGTTTCTAACATTCCAAATATCATACCTTATTAATGTCATATTTTTTTATTTATTTATCTATTTATTAAATTTTTATTTGTTATCATGTAGAAGTTTATAAACTAAAAACCCTCGCGACCTTATAAATTACTTTATAAATCCCCGTACCATTTTTATTAGATTTCTAACATATCAATTATCATAACTTGCTGATTTCATATTTTTTTATTTCATTAGCTATTTATTAGATTTTTATTCGTTTTTAATTAAAGTTACAAACGAAAAATAATTGCGACCTTCCGAACAATGTTTTTAACACCTAAGTTATTTTTCCTAGACTTCTTACATCTCAAAGATGATATGTTATTAAAATAATATTTTATTTATTTAATTAACTATTTAATATTATTTAAGCATTGTTTCTAAATAAAAATACTTTAAGATATTATAAAATATGTTAATAATGCCCGAATAATTTTATTTAGGCTTCTTACAGTCCTAAGATGAAACGATGTTAATCTCAACATATATTTGTCTATTTTATTATTTATTATCTATTTATCCTTCTTTCATAAATTATCTTAAACCCTTTATTTAAAATAATTTCACGAACCCCCAAACCCAACTTTTGGCACTCGAACTTGTTATAGAAGACCTTTCGGACTCTTATTAAGGTTACAATAATTATTCTCATATTTTTACCTAATTATTGTATTTAATTAATTTCTAAATCAATCAAATTACTTAAGAATAATTAATAAAAGCTTAGAAAATAATTTTTAAAATCTTATATAAAATTTCCTACATTGTTATTGATATTGTGGCCATACGAGATTAAGGGCAACGGCCCAGTCATAAAAAGTTGTGTGATTGCATTTACCTAATATTTATTCTGATCCGCTCGTTGTTCGTTCTTATTTATTATTATGAATAATATTGTGTCGATACTTGATTTGAATGCTAGACTGGACCTGTAGACACCCCAATCTGGCTTTCAGATTAGCTTATTTACGGTTTTTGATTCCCCGATGATGAAACGGATCAAGAACACTTCGGGAATGTCGAGTGTTTGAGCTTTGAGTGTTTGAAGAATCCTTGAACCTAACCTAGCCAAAAACCACATCAAAAAGCCAAAAACCAATTGTCGCGCGAGGGTTTAGAACCATCGCGCGAGGGTCAAGCTGCCAGGTGTGGTCAACAGTCAAACTGTTGACCGTTGACCATCGCGTGCCAGGGAGAACCCTCGCGCAACAATTCCAAACCATCGCGCGACGGTTCTCTCGCCCTTTCACCTTTTCATTAGGCGCCTTAATCACTGGTAATTTTCAGCCGCACTCGTGGACTGGCTGGGCTTCTCTCCTTGCAAGCTTTCCATAAAAGGCAATTTGGCCACCAAGCCAAGTTAACCTTCACTTGGTTGGTTCTTTCTCCTCCATACACCATTTCCACCATTTTCCCTATAAATACTCCCCCATTGTCTCTCTTTTAAAGGGTTACAAGAATTCCATTTTCAAAGGAGCACTACTTTGTACTCTTTTAAGCTAATAAAAGAGACACAAAGTCAATCCGTAGCCCCTCTTTGACGGCACTTGGAGCACCATTGACTTGGTACAAGTAACGTCAAAGAATTCTGGACACCCCTCAAGGCAATCCAAAGCGGAACATGGTAAAGTAGACAAGCATACTTACAGAACCTGATCGATTGAATGGACGGGTGGACCGTCGCTAGGGATGGAAGTAGAAGTGGACGAGGGTATCGCCGCTGGTTGATCAAATTTGGACAGAATAGGCTGTCGCTGTAGATCTGGACGGGACAGGCCGTCGTTGTTGGGGATCAAGCTATCCTCGGCACAAAGTATTCCAACAAACACGGGTAGGTCGTGTCGGGCGGGTTTAATTCCTCGGTTGGGAATCGAGCCAATCTCCTTATCAAAGACCATCCGAGATGGAGCAATGTTGGAAGATGCACTTGTGGCTAGATCGAGGGTGATTATCGCTGGACAGGCCAAGACGGACTCTCATGGGAACAAACAATTGCGGATGAATCGACCATTGGACGATATCGATCGTCGTTGTGGTTGAATGCGACGACGATACAATGATCGCCATCGATGGATTTGACAGAACTCTGCCATGAAGGCGGACGGCAAGATCAATGTGCCGATTGATCAAACCGCCGGGAACTTTGACAGATCGGCCGTGCGTGAATGCGACGGGAAGATCAATGTGTCGATTGATCAAACGGGAACCGGGAACTGAATGCGGACAAGATCAATGTCGATTGATCAAGCTTTGGCTCCGCAGGATAGCATCCTTTGGTTTACGAACCGAGAATTGGACAGGGGAGATTTCCATCGCATCTGCTGACCAATGATAACAAAATCGCAGGAGATTGCATCGCATCCTTCGACAAACCAAATCGAAAGTTAGGGAGATTTCCATCGCATCCACTAACCAACGATAACAAGACCGCAGGAGATTGCATCGCATCCTTCGGCAAACCAAATCGAAAGTTAGGGAGATTTCCATCGCATCCACTAACCAACGATAACAAGACCGCAGGAGATTGCATCGCATCCTTCGGCAAACCAAATCGAGAGTTAGGGAGATTTCCATCGCATCCACTAACCAACGATAACAAGACCGCAGGAGATTGCATCGCATCCTTCGGCAAACAAATCATATGACGGCAACCATGCTGGCCATCTTCCTGCTTGCAACATTTAATATACACAATATGCAATGATGTATACGAAATTGAAAATGCAGATGCAAGCTAAGGGCGGCTCCTAGGAGGACAACGACACCTAAGGACTACCACTGAGCCTCATTATTGTACTGTCTGTTACTTCTGAGATGCGCACCCAGATAGAGAGACATTGAACGGGCTGGCATGCCCCAGTTGACGAATTGTGCTTGTGTGCCCCTTCTTTGACGCCTGGGCAGATGTGCCAGACAGATACTTTGCTTGGCCTTAGGCTGACGTGCCCTTGCTGCTTATGAGATTTTCACAGCTTGTGGATTACAGGAGCTAGGGTAGCACATGTAAAAAATGCACTTTCTAGCCGCTAATATCTAATTTGCATTGACAAGTGACCTGAATTGACACACAGACATGCGCACATGTACAGACTCGCCTAGCTCAAATGAAAAGGGAGAAAGAGCCCCAGGGTACAATGCGAACCCTTAGACACACACAATGAAATTTTGGGCATTAAGCGGCCAAAACTCACAACATTCCTTAGACAGGTGAAACTGACACTTACGAAAGTGCAAAAGGTACAAAGACCTGTACAAACAAAATTGAGAAAAGTATCTCAACATGACAATTGATTGAAAAACTAGAAAAATGCCGCAAAGATGGACATAAGATGCAAAGATGACTCATATAGGCCCTGATGAAACCGACACCCCGTGCAATTCACATTAACTCCTTATGACTTGCATGGCATGACAAGACTTGGCAAAAGCCCTCGGAACGTCATTCGAGCGCAGGCTACCGCTGGAGTTGAAGAAGCATGCACGTGAGGCTGCAGCTGCTCATACCACTGAACTTAGAATAAACCGTGAGCCATTAGGCTTCTAGCATTTCGCTTCTGTTTTGATGCTTCAAATATTTTAAGACTTATGCTCACCCCGTAATAGGAAGAAGCAATTTGCAATAAAATTGAAAGGCAAAGGTTTTCCCCTTCTGATTCCTTCATCGCAGCTTGATCTTCGATCCTCCTCAACCTTTGATGTGTACTAAAATGTCAACCATAGATCCAATTGATAGATTTGCGACCGAGTCTCAAAGAGAGACTGCCTACGTATCCCAAGCTAGGGAATCAGGTCAAAACGTAGTTCAGGCTAAGGTTCACTCGTGTGTTTACCTCTCTTTTTGCGCTCTAACTTTTGCCTAGTACCGCCCATTCGGGTCTTCGGTCTAGCGAGCTTTCAAATATTGCCTATTTACTTTTGCCTAGACCCCCTTCATAGGTTTTCGGGCTAGCAGGCTGCTCTAACTTTTGCTTGGAACTGCCCACCCTCGGGGTTTTCAGCCCAACGAGCTTCTCTCAGGGAAAAGTTGCGTTTGAATTGATCCAAGTTGACCATGGTATTGAATTGGTTGCCGTCGAGGTCATCGATCTTTGGCCGCAGCCCCAGATACAACGGCTTTGATGACGCAGGGTCAGGAGTGCTTTGGTTGGAAATGCCTTGCTTCGGGCCATTTCGTACACTATCTCATTGGTACTCGGCGGAACGCCACTGTTGTTGCTTTTAAACATAATGAGAGGCCCAAAGCCTTCCGAGCTTCTACTTTCTGGCTTGGCACCCGGTAGCTGGGGGATTTGATACTTCTTTTTCTCAGGATCAACGCCAGGTGCGTCTTTTGTAAGACCATGCCAAGACGTCGATGAATTCTTGAGCCTGTTTGACCGGGCGCAATGCTCCTCTGGGGGCAGTGTTTAGACCAATTTTGAACCTTTCGGGAGGTTATACTTGTCTTTCAAGTTTATTGAAAATTACTTCTTCTTTTAATAGGCTGAGCATGCCTTTTATCTTCCCTTTCGGCGAGGGAACACATTTCCTTGGGGATGATCCCATCGAAATCTATCCCTTCGTCGTCAGGGTCGACACAGTTTATATAAAAGCCAGTGAAGTAAGCAGAATAATGCATATCATAAAAACCCTCGGGGTTTGCCAAGTACAGCAGACTCAAGACTTGAAACAAAAGCTACGACGTGGAGGGCCAAAAGGCACGAACTCCGACTCAGAGCTAGTTTTTAGACAAACGCAAAAGACTCTGTGTCAGACTCAGACAAGACGCCAATGCAAACTAGATGCGGTTTTTAAAACGCAATATTTAAAAAGCTACCCATAGCTTTTACAAAAGAGATAGGATCCAGCGGGCGTCAGGCCCAAGCAACAGCACTTCGGCTTCCTTTGGCTTCTCGACCAAACCTACTCGATGCTCCTTTGATCAATGGACCTCAGCTAGTCAGTCTTCTCATTTGTAAGCCCCTCATCATTGTCAATCTTGGTACTGGCAGAGAAAGTCCCAAGTGCACAAACAGCAGCCAATAGGCTATCCTCAGGCTCGGACGGGATGGGTACAATCGGCTTGGAGCTCGGGTTGATTTGAGTAGAGGTGGGGTTGATTTGAATGGAGATAGTGGATGTCTGACCAATTTGCGAGCCAGAGTTGAGCTGAGGAAAGCATTTGGAAACAGTATCGACTTTTGATGGAGATGGGGCTGGGATGATGCCACAGTCGATAAGATCTTGAATGGCATGTCGAAGCCGAAAGCATGCATTGGTAGAATGACCAGGAGTTTGATGGTAGGTGCAATAGAGGTTATATTTGAAATTGGCAGGGGGATTTTTGGGTAAAGGAGTTGGATTGAGGGGCTTGATGGAACCAGCCTCGAGGAGCTTCTCATAAACTGAGACCAAAGGTGCAGTGAAGCATGAGAAAGCCCTTGGCGAGTTCCGGCGAGTGAATTGAGAATTCAAAGCAGGACCCTTGTTTGCTTTGCAGTTGCAACACATGTCCTCATCAATAGGATGCATTCTTTTGCCTTCAGGGTAGAAATCATCACGAAGCGTGTCTTCCCCTTCGGCAATGGTTGTGAATAAGGACCCAACATCCTCCTTTGGGTAGGTCCTGGCCTCATGGAACTCAGCCAGGTCTTTGAACATGTCTCCTGAGCACAGCTTGATTCCGACCGTTGGTGGGTGGTAAGCTTGAGAAGGTTCTTTGATTAGCCCCATATCTGACTGCTGGGCTGTGGAGGTAAAGAGGCCAACGAGTCCCTGGACCATAATCATTTGTTTGTCCATCTTGTGACCTAATTCCTCTACAGCTTTCTTGAGCTCAGCCAGCTCCATTTGTGCTGCCATTCTGAATTGATGAACAAGGTAGGTGATATAACCGTGGAAGCAAAGGTGTAACAGCCCCGGCAGATGTTCCCAAGCAGGTTTGGCTCTTCTTTTCAGTACTCTCTTGCTCGGTGCGAAGGCTATGAACTAGAGAGTAAAATAAGTGAAAGCTCAGTGGTATTCCTACAGCGATTAGAATGCAATGCACACGTCGTTGTCGGAGTCAACCCTAGACTCTAGAACTAGAGACAAGTCTGTCTCATGATGTTCGGACACTGCCAAAATCCTCAGATTTCTTTTCGAGGGTGTATCCTTTGAATAGATCATGCTGATCCTAAGAGATGTCAAAATAGACTAAATCTTTGGTTAGTCCCTTTTGAAGATTCGACTTTGAACTTGGAACAACTCGGTATTGATGGCGTGACACCTTTACCGGGGTGGCTTCAGCGACAAAGCGCGTTAGCCGGAGCGGTGTACGTGCTGCGCACGATAACCAAAATGACATCAATATGACGACATCAATACTTTGTGGTTCTTTGTTTTCGGTTGAATCCTCAATCATGCATAAGCCAAGGATTTAATAAGATTTGATTTCTCGAAATCTCGCTGACCTAAGGACTTTAAGAATTTGCAACATGCACCATCGAGATGCACGACTCTTCATCGGGTCTAGCAGCGTCCAAATTAGCATAAGACAGACTCGAAAGCGAGAGACAACCTAGAAGCCGCCCTAAACTTGCTCCTATGCAAAACGACATGTATGTATTAACAGTTCCAGAGACGAGTTTGCCTCACGAATTTCAGACGTTGCCGGAATCCTCAAAATTCTTTTCGGCGATGTGTCCCCATGTAGATCGATAGATCCTAAGAGATGTCATAATAAACTAAATCTTCGTCTAGTCCCTTTTGAAGATTTAACTTTGAATTAGAAACAACTCGGCATTGATGACATGGCACCTTAACCTTGAACAACGTGGTGTATAGTGACAACGCACTTCAACCTGGGTGGCGCCAGTGACACAGCAGCATCAATACTTTGTTGTTCCTAATTGTCGGTTGAATCCTCAATTAGGCATGAGCCGAGGATTTTGCAAATTTTGATTTCTCAAAGTCTCATTGAACTAAGGACTTTGCAATTGATAACGAACATTCGACAGAATGAACGACTCCTCATCGGGTCCAACAACGTCTTAGACAGCGTAAAACAAACTCAAAATAAAGAACTGCCCTAAGGATGCTCCTATGCAAAATGACATGTATATATAGTGCATGCGATAGGAAAGCAAGAACATCGTAGACAAAGATATGGGGTTAGATGCGAGATAGATCCTACCTCGCAGTAATTGCCTTAGTTTGGAAAGTTCTAATGCTTTGTATATGCAAAGGCCGGTTTTGGTTCGTGAACGGGTTCCTCGGACTAGGGCCGCAGATATACCTCCCATTGCTCGATCGCTGAACAACAGTCAAACGGTAGCATGACCCATCATCGTCGAAGGTTGTTGGTCATTCGGGGTCCCCGGGCTCCGGTAAACCGTGCCGGATTGTCAAAACGATCCAACGAGGCATATCCCACATCGATGCAAATGAAATGCTAGAAATTGATTAAGAAGAAAAAGAATCACAGAATCACAAAATGCCTTTTTAAATTTGGCTCACTTTATTTAGTCTATCTTTAGAGGAAACTACACAAGTGAACAATCGAAAAAGTCCCAGATTAGATTGGCCGGACACGAGGTCCTGTTAAATCACCATTCCAACCTTCGGCAGCGCGAAACTCACCGTTTTGACAGACTTTTTAGGGATTGTTCACAAACGTATTAAACTCTAAGTATGGATTAATATTAGTTCGATTATCCCCAGCAGAGTCGCCACTGTGGGCAGCATGCCCTGGAATTTCCGGATTCCAAGATGCAAGCCTTCGGGAATTTCGTTTCCCGAAGCAAAGGGCCCGTAATCGAGGGAGCGCGAGCGGAGAAGCAGAGCGCTCGTAAAAATACATAGTCGCCACCTGGGTTTGAAGGTCCGACACCCAAGGAACCGTATTTTGAAGCACCTGCCGCGCTATTTGAATTGATTTGGAAAAGTGAAGGAAACCAGTCCGTCATAACCATATCTGGGTTCGGCCAGGTTACGAAAGAGGAAGGGTTTTAAGGCACCTCTCGCCCAATCCGAGATCGGTCTCTACTTAGGCATTTTGAAAACTTTGTGATTCTTCTTTATTAACCAAATTTTAGCCAATTAGGGCGGAGGAACAGGTGATTAAAACTGTAACAAGTTTGCAAGATGTGATAGATAGCATGGATGAGCAGTTAGTATAGGATGAGAACAGACTGCTGTGGGTTTTACAGGCTGAGCCCACAACCCACAGCTCTTATTCTCAAACCTTCTGGGCTCTGGAAGGACCAGTGCACACCCAGGACAAACCAAGCAGTTTATAGCAGTTTAAATATACAGTTTAAAACAATTCTAAAAGGCTATAGAGCAACAAAATTACTAAAACACCCCTTAAACAGTGAGGGGACAAAATAACAGCCTAAAAACCAAGTTAAACATGCATGGCAAGCTACTGGTCGGGGACGAACCGTCGCGCGAGGGTTTCAAATTGTTGCGCGAGGGTTTAGAACTGTTGCGCGAGGGTTTAGAACCATCGCGCGAGGGTTCGGGTCAACCTTCCAATGTTTGGTTTTGCTCATCTTGGATTCTGGGACAGGTCCAGAATGATCCCAGAGGTACTCCACAGTAATATATTGAAATACAGCGAGCAGTTTAAACTAAGAAAAGTAGTAAACTGGTTATTAATATGCTTGCAGAGTGATCTATATGCAAAGGAATATATAAAACAGCAAGACACCCATCCCCACGCTGTCCTGCACGTGCAACCACGAAGTGTCGCGCGAGTATGTGGGACAGTCGCGCGCGGGTTCTTGCCATGACGGTTTTGAAACTTTGCTAGCTTTAGGGCCAGGACTGGTATTGATTACCAGCCTTGGCCCTGCCAAATTTCCTCGTAGATCGTAACAGAACAAAGGTAATCAATACCAGTTCGCCCTAAAGCTAGCAAAGTTTCAAAACCGTCATGGCAAGAACCCGCGCGCGATTGTCCCACATACTCGCGCGACACTTCATGGTTGCACGTGCAGGACAGTGTGGGTGGGTGTCTTGCTGTTTTATATATTCCTTTGCATATAGATCACTCTGCAAGCATATTAATAACCAGTTTACTACTTTTCTTAGTTTAAACTGCTCGCTGTATTTCAATATATTACTGTGGAGTACCTCTGGGATCATTCTGGACCTGTCCCAGAATCCAAGATGAGCAAAACCAAACATTGGAAGGTTGACCCGAACCCTCGCGCGATGGTTCTAAACCCTCGCGCAACAGTTCTAAACCCTCGCGCAACAATTTGAAACCCTCGCGCGACGGTTCGTCCCCGACCAGTAGCTTGCCATGCATGTTTAACTTGGTTTTTAGGCTGTTATTTTGTCCCCTCACTGTTTAAGGGGTGTTTTAGTAATTTTGTTGCTCTATAGCCTTTTAGAATTGTTTTAAACTGTATATTTAAACTGCTTGGTTTGTCCTGGGTGTGCACTGGTCCTTCCAGAGCCCAGAAGGTTTGAGAATAAGAGCTGTGGGTTGTGGGCTCAGCCTGTAAAACCCACAGCAGTCTGTTCTCATCCTATACTAACTGCTCATCCATGCTATCTATCACATCTTGCAAACTTGTTACAGTTTTAATCCCCGATTAACTGTTCCCCCGCCCTAATTGGCTAAAATTTGGTTAATAAAAGAAGAATCACAAAGTTTTCAAAATGCCTAAGTAGAGACCGATCTCCGGATTGGGCGAGAGGGGTGCCTTAAAACCCTTCCCCTCTTGTAACCTGGCTCCCGAACCCAGATATGGTTATGACGGACTGGTTTCCTTCACTTTTCCAAATCAATTCAAATAGCGCGGCAGGTGCTTCAAAATACGGTTCCTTGGGTGTCGGACCTTCAAACCCAGGTGGCGACTCTGTATTTTTACGAGCGCTCTGCTTCTCCGCTCGCGCTCCCTCGATTACGGGCCCTTTGCTTCGGGAAACGAAATTCCCGAAGGCTTGCATCTTGGAATCCGGAAATTCCAGGGCATGCTGCCCACAGGACCCTAGAGACATGGGGTGGTATGCGAATAGAGTTCACATTGACGATGCTAAGTTAATGGAAAGATGGTAAAGTGTTGAAGTTGTGAGATTATGGATTATGATGGCTATGGCAAGGGTGACCTGTTGGGCCCTGTGTTGAAATGGGTTACCTGAGAGGCCCGGCGATGAGATTGTTGTGACCCTAACGTATGGTACGCCATGGGCAGTTCCAAAGGGTAATCGTGCCTTGCAGGGCCAGCAATGGGGATTGTTCCATGACACGATCATAGTTAGTGGCTTAGGAATGGTGCGACCCTAATGTATGGTACGCCATGGGAAGTTCCAAAGGGTAATCGTGCCCCCTATTATGGTTGTAAATGAATTCATACGAAGTACATAACTTAGTTGAATTCATTTAGGACCCCGTGTGCAGGACAAGCAAGGGGGGATTTTTCATGACACGGTCATAGTTAGTGGTTATGGGAGGAAAGATCTCGTGGATGAGATCTTAGATTTCATGATAGGTTAATGGATAGTAATGAACTGATTTATGTGAAAAACCTCTGTTTGCTTTTATGTTTCGCATCCTTATTATCCTGCTGTTTGCTAGTTGTAAAGTAAGAGGGGTGGTTGGGTTGGTTTATTCTACTGGGTGATTTATCACTCACGGATACGTCTGTATCCTGGTAAATCGATTGCTTCGGCGATCAATTTGCCAGAGGGCGCAGGATTCAACGGAGAGGATTCAATGATGGTGCAGTTCGGCACGGAAGGAATATCAGGAACGAAGATCGAGTATGCTTGGAATCTGTGTCAAGCCTAGAGTCGGCTCTGAAGTTGATGTACTTTAAATCAGTAGATTTATCTTGAGATTGTAATCGTTAAACCTTTATTTTGGAAAATTATATTTATTTAGTAAAATTTCCTCAAGAAATTATTTATTTTGCTCCCGAAAAGTCGGGGTGTTACAAATGTTGATGGTATGTGTTTCCCCCACTTCATTGCCACTTGCAGAACCTCTCCCATTGTTTCCCCTACCTCTTTTGCTTGGTCCAACTCTGCCCCTAACTGGTCCTCCTTGACAAGTCCTTTTGTTATGCCCAAACTCTTTGCACCGCATGCACGTAACAATTTGTGACCTCTTTGATTGACTTGTCCCAGCTGCAGGTTCATCAGCTGCTCTTTTCCTGGCTTTCCTTGGCCTACTTGCAAATCTTCTAAGGGGTGGTGGGTCTAATGGGTCACCAGGAATTATTGTTCACATTGAATGATCAAGGATTGGGTGTATCATACTTCCATGTGCTCTTAAGTACATCTCCTTAGAGTAGTATGAGTGAACAAAGTCTTCCACATTCTTCCTATCCTTCATTATTGCAGCCATTGCATGCTTGCATGGAGTCCCAGAGATCTCCCACTGTCTACACACACACTCTATCCTCCCTAAGTCAACCAAGTGTCTAACCCCATTGTCCATCACATCATACTCTGTTCCACCACAATATTCTACCTTACATTGCCTTGCTTCCCTCCCTACTTTGATCAACAATTTTTTTACATTTGCTGTTATCCCATGTGTCCATGCCACCCCCTTTTGATGTCTAGTTTGGATTCTAGACATAACTTTACACCTTATACCCTCTAACATGGTGAGAATTGGCTTTCCTCTAAGATTGCCAAGCCAATTATTGAATGATTTAGCTCCATTGTTAGTGATATGATCAGACCTCACCCTATCATCAAATGCATGCCTTGCCCATGAGCTGGCTGGAAGTTTGACCAGATAACCATGTGCCTCTGTGTTTAACTCCTTAATTGCAGCCATTGCATCATTAAATTTCCTCTGGCAGTAGGCCCTAGCAGCTATCCAAAATTGCTTTCTTAGAGCAAGGCCAGGGTATTTTGCCTTGAAATTATTAAACAAGTGTCTTGCACAATTTCTGTGTGAGGCCTCAGGTAATAAATGTGCAACAACCCCATCCAGTCCCTTTTGTTGGTCACTCATAATGGTCCAAGGCCTATTTTGTCCACTAGCCCTAATTATGGTCTGAATGTGTTCAAGAAAAAAACCCCAACTTTGATTATTCTCACTTTCTACCACTGCCACAGCAAGAGGAAATAGCCCATTGTTACCATCTAATGCCACAGCAGAAATTAGGACACCTCCATAAGGACCCTTAAGGTGACACCCATCCACCCCTATGAAAGGCCTACATCCATTCAAGAATCCCTTTATCATACCAACAAATGAAACAAATAGTCTCCCAAACATGGGATTTTGGGTGGGAAAAGGCCTATTATAGTCCATTTTGATCAAACTTCCAAGGTTGGTCTTCCTAACCTCTACAGCATAGGTTGGAAGAAGCTTATATTGGCCACCATGACTACCCTCAAGCTCATCCATACACTTTCTTTTTGCCCTATAAAGTTGTGTCTTAGATGACTCAATACCAAACCTACTCTTCAATTTCTCTTTCATGCCATCCAAATCAAGTTGTGGGTTTTCCTTGAAATCCTTGAGAAGTTTCTTTGCTATCCAAGTAGAGTTTGCATCCTCATTATGGTTAACCCTAGTACATGTGTGCTCAGGTGTGTATGTCTTAATCTAGTAGGTTATCCCATCTGGAAGTGGGGAAGCATGAATCCTCCAAGGGCACCCCTCAACATCACAATGTGCAGTTACCCTAGCCTTCTCATTTTTGTCCCTCACTATCTTAAACCCTTTCTCCACTGTGTAGTCTCTAAGCTTGGCCCTAAAGGCATCCACATCAGCAAAAATCATTTTTTCCTCTAATACAACCTCTCCCTCACAATCCATATAAGGTTCATTCCCATTATAACTTGTATCAAACCCAGTCTCATGCTCTGTACCCTCATCACTCCCACTAGACATGTTGCCCTCATCATCACCTGACTGGTAGTCACTAAGTCCCTCATCATCTACCCCACTAATTTCAACCATATGTCTACCCCCATCATCTGACTCTACCTCCCCTTCCCTATCCAGGTTCCAATCATCATTCTCATCATTATAACCATATACATGGCCATCTTGGGTTGCATCTACCACCTCCAGATCTTCTCCATCCACCTCACTAGGGTGCTCTACCTGACATGGATTTAGGGATTCCACTTCTACAAATAAGTTCAATGTGCTAGGAACACCATCAAGATGAAACATATCAATGAGGGATTTGTCGCTGTTAAGGTCAATCCTATACCCAGTACCAGGAAGTTCATAAAAGATCGAGATTGCTAACCCAAACCCAGTGGGATAATGAGACAATAATTTCTCACTTATATCAGCAAACAAGTCAAATTAGCAATACTTATCAGGATCAATGTTACTCAGCCTAGCAACATTTCCCTTATGGTTGATGATGAAATCAAAATAAGCATGAGGCATGGCTAAACCAAAAACACCAAAAAAATGCATGGATTATTATACATTCAAACTTATTTCTAAGGAATTCAAGCAAGATATGTAAAGTCTAGCAATAGTACATGAACTATTCACATGGAACCATTTGTTACAAACAGAATCATAAACATTATAAACCACATAACAGCGATCAACCATATTATGTACAAAGTATATTTTCGTTTGATCGGAAAAAAACAATATAATGTACAAAGGGAAAACAGAAAAGTCTTTGGATTTGGGTGACACAGTGAGTAAAAAAAACAGAAGCCATATGTTTTATTTTCAAGTAAAAAAAAAAAAACCAGTCACCAACCCACAAATGCAAGCAAAAAAACATGCACTATTTTACAGAAAAACCTAAAATGGTCATGGTTAATCCAGGGCTCTTCATAGTGGAGTAACTATGGAGGCAAGTTACTGCAACAAGAACTTCATATTGGTGAATGATGCCAACCAGGCAACATCAAATGTTAGGGGCTTTTCTGGAAATAGCAAATCTGAAAGTGGGTGATGGGAATTCTATACTAACTTGGATAGACTTGTGGCTGGGCAACATCATTTAATGATTGGGGATTGGGAAAGCTAGATTTCTGGAATTCTATTGCAAGGATCCTTTAAAGGTTTTGTCTGGGGTTGCAACTCCGTTCGGCTAAATAAGTCAATTGGCTTATTTTTTTGTTTTTATTCAAATTTTTTTCGTATTTGTTAGTTTTTTGTCAATTTTTTTGAGATTGTTGCATCGGCATGACGAGAGGACTCTAAAAAGCAAAAAATTATGATCGAAATCCAATTTTGTTGAATAAAGACGAAATATTCAAAAAAATTAGGTTTCGTTCGTAATTTTTTTTTTAGATTCCTCTTGTCATGACGATGCAATAATCCCAAAAAAATTGACGAAAAACTAAGAAATACGAAAAAAAAAATTTGAATAAGGACAAAAAAAAATTAAGACAATTGACTCATTTGGCCGAACGGGACTAATTGTTGCAATTTTGGCCAGTGGCATCATTCACAATTTTTGCAAGATCAAGCATGGAGTAAAGCTTCTTTATCTTAAACTAGCCGAAGGTGCTATTGGGTCTCAGGAACAAGGTCTTCTTTTACTGGATATGGATTGCTAGCAGTGGTCATTCAGTCCTGTTTAGGCATGCTCCAAATGTGGGGCTGTTTTGTTTCATGCTTTGTTTGACCTCTGCAGTTGATCCTTATCAACTGGGTAGTGGTTTCTACGGGCTGAGTAGCAGCCATAGTTGTGGTTTGTACTCTTCTATCTCTTCTCCAATCAATAAAAATTTTCTACGCCTTTCAAAATAAAAAATACATGCACTATTTACAGAAGCCATATACGGATTAACCCTCAAATTTTCAAATCCTAACTAATTGGATTAACCAAAACAAACTGTAGGACAACCAAAAATACCCTAAGAAAAGCCCAAATTGATTTCACAAGATGCATTGCATTACAGGACGCATTACACAAAATAAAACAACACTAAACCAAAAAAACATGGATTACAGCCATATCAAGGGAACAGAAAAGCCCCAAATTCTGAAACCCGAACTTACTATTCAGATTTCCCTACAAAATCCAAAAAAACTACTCCTATAAAAAAAATTAGCAAAATCTAATAAACATACCTACACTATTTAGGGTTTACATGATTACCTGTATTAGCTTAAAGGATGAATCGTTGTTAGAGAGTTGGAG
Source organism: Rhododendron molle (assembly GCA_025413875.1). Taxonomy (NCBI): domain Eukaryota; kingdom Viridiplantae; phylum Streptophyta; class Magnoliopsida; order Ericales; family Ericaceae; genus Rhododendron; species Rhododendron molle. The sequence continues at coordinate 9,138,683 of CM046399.1, forward strand.
TCCCACAATCTTCTTCAAAAACGACCCACCTTCTTCAAGTGTTGGAGAAGAATCGCGAGCATCATCGTGTTATCGTCTTCTTACGTGATCTGATCAGCGTTCCTCATCGTTTCGTCGTCTTCTCCTTCTTCTTCTTCCCTCACTCTCTCTCTGTCGATCTCTCTCTCTCTCTCTCTCTCTCTCTCTCTATATATATATATATATATATATATATATATATATATATATATATATATATATATATGTCGCTCTGTGTTCATAGCGTATGAATGGAGAGAAAATATCTCCAAGTGTGACTTTATATACATAAGGGCCATTTCATCTTTTCAGGCTCCTTTAACTCTCAACTTAACGCCGTCTCAATTAAATTGGCGGGAAGGGGGTCCTTTGGCATTGTCAGCCAAAGGAGGGGAGGGCAGTGAAATTTCAGAAATCTCAGGGGAGGTATCTGTCGGTGTCAGATACCTCAGGGGAGGTCAGTGAAATTTCCCCTTTTAAAAAAAATTGAGTTGGTCGCGAAAATTCAGCTCCATCCCATATTTGTAGGTATTCGATCCAATCTTCACATTTTCCATTCAGATTTTAGTATCGGAAGATTGGATTACAAACCTACACATATGGGTCGGGATTGAGCTGATTTTTTGCGGGCCCACTCTGTTCATTTTTAAGATATTGAATGTACTGTTGAATTTTCCGTACGGGACCTGGAAAGGGTCCCGCGTGGCCGTTGGTGGACAGTTGGTACCATCTGGATCGGTGGCCGTAGGTTTTCCGTTTTGCCATTCCAAATTAAGTTAGCGGTCCGTCATATATAGGTGGGTTCAGAGGTAGCCCGAATTCATCGTCGTAGTAGATGGGTTCGGAGTTCGTATATATATATATATAGGAGGTATGACGTCGCCGGTGAGAAAGGTGGCTAAGTGGATCGAGGTTGGTTGCTCGTTGGAGGCATATGTTGTTGGAGGTGGGGTTGATCGTCGAACATGATATATTGTTGCTGAGAGAATGGCGTTGAGGGTGAAGGAAGGGGGGAGGCCATTCTGTGCTCTGGGTAATTTTTATCCACAAAACAAGCTCTCTTTTTTTCTTTCACGAAATAGTAAGTTTATGTGCTTATCTCGTTTCCCCTTGATGTATCATTTTTGAGTTTATAAAACTTTCGTTTGTCAAGAAAAAAAGAAGCTTTTGATTGAGCTAAAAGTAGTTTGTATTGTTATTCGTTGAATATGTATGTATAACCTATATAATATGGATTAGAAATTAACAAACTTGTAATGTTATTAACATTACAAGTTTGAGACACAATTTTTACATCACATTTTTCGTTTTGATGAGAGAAAATCAAAATTTATACAAACATTTACCAAAATTAGGGAAAAAAATCATACAAGACGATGAAGCTAGCTCTCTTCTTAACTCTCTCTCCTACATACTACAAGAATGTATTTACCTAAAATAAAGCGATACTCTCTCCTTAACTCTCTCTCTCCTACATGAAATTTCCTCAATTTTTTATCTTTTTATTCATTAATTTATAATTTTTACGAAATGTAAAATATAGGAGTATATTTTTGTTTTGTTTAAAAAGGAAACTAAGTTTAATCCATAACACAACAAATACTCCGCCATCCCAAATTGTTTGCAAGGTCTGCAAAATGACAACTTAAAAACCATATTTTTTTTCAACCAAAAATTCAGAAAAATTACATAAAAAACTATAGAACTCATTGATACATATTGAATGATATAACTTTTTGGAATTTTTAATTGAAAAAAAAATACTCCATATTACTTTTAACAGTAAATTGGGCTAAAGTCCAAAAGCAAGGGTGTGTTGGGCATAAATGCCCACGTTAAGATTTTATAGGGTTCAGGGTCCATTGTTTTAGAATTACTACTGTATGAAGTCCTTGAGTGGACAAAAATACCCCGGAAGATAAACAATCGCTCTCTCTCTCTCTCCCCGGCAAAAATGGCAGCCATGGCACCGCGGCCGGCACCATCCCCCACCCCACCTATACACCAACGTCGATCAGATTTGAAACTCGATGTCCTTGGCCTTTCGATCATATCCTTTCTTCAGTGTTTTCACCAACCCGATCGATGTCGCCGTTTTTCTGCCTTCCTCCAACCACCCATGCTCACCTTTGTTGGATTTCGGCGACGTTAATGACAAAACCCGCCGGAAATTTCGTGAAATGATTATAACAGGAACCTAATTAAACCCAAAGCAAATGCAGTTGCTTTAACCGTGATATTTTTTCTACTACTTGGAGTTCATGAACTGATACGGTACTCAGGTTCTTGTGTCGGCGCTTGTCTTGCTGTTTAGTTTTCTGATTTGTTTTGGGCTTAGGAAGATCAACTCACAATGGTGAATGGTAATTAGAATAGCTGTTGGAGAATTTATGTTGCTTATTTGTGGTGGGCGAGCTGGAAGTCGGATGTGGTGGTGATGATAATACACACAAATATGTAAACAAAGTGATGTGTTTCTGTTTTTAACATTTTTAGGGACAGATTCAAGAGTAAAATACAAATATGAGAATAGCACATATATAACTGATAGGCGCGTAATATCATAGATATAAGCGCCTAAGTAGGGCATTTTAGCGCGTTAGAGGCGTGGTTTATTCCATTTTTCACTTGACGCCGTGCTTTGTCTTGGTTTTGTGTTTTTAGTATTTTCTCAAGTAATAAGGCGGATTTAGCGCCAAGATTAGATTGTGAAGCCTTGAAGCCGATAATTGGAGAGTTTGATACAAAAAGCGCAAAATCAAATTTTATTTCGTGCCAAAACAAAACCGGTCGTCGAAGCAATTGAAGTTTGAAGCGGCAATTGATGAGTTTATGGCATTGACTGGACTTATTTGGGTCAAAAACCATTAGGCCCAATCATTTATTGGCTGGGAATTGGAAGAATTATAAGTGAGCCAATAATTAGTGGACTGATGGAAAATTGGCCTTTGGAAAAGGAAAAAAAAAAGGTTTTACACGGCATGGCTATTACAGAGTATAAAAGGAGCAAGGGTTTTACTGTTTGGGGATCTTTTTCGCACGCTGTCACTTTTACTTTTAATAGAAAAGAAACGAAGAACGGGACGGAAATAATTCCCACGGAGCTACAGAGAACAGGGCGCTGGGAATCTTCTTGGATTCCCACGCACGGTAAAAACAAAGAACAGAGGCTGCCGCCGTGGAATAGAGGAACCAGGCTGCCGAGATCTCCTTCTGTTCCGATCCGAGAGTTTTTCTTCTGAATTTTATTTCTTTCAAGTTATTTGACGTTTTGTTTAATTACTCGCATCCCAGTAACTCATATTAATTTCCGCTCTTTAATAAATTTGTTCTTTGGTACTTGTTTGGTTTGGATCTTTTGTTTATTTTCCGTATCAAGTAACAGAAGCATGATTAATTTTAGGGTTTTATTCCTTTTATTTTTCATAATGAGTGAGTAATTTTTTCTGAGGTTTGGTCGTTGGGTAAAGGCGTGTCGCGACCCAATTAGGATTCGTCTCTCAATTGTTCTGTTCATTGATTTAATTAAATAATTTTAGTTGGTGAAAACTACGTTCGTTGGACGAATCCGAGGCATTGTCGGGACTCATGTGAGCGGGAACGGGGGACCAAAACCTGTTCGCCATTGTGTACGGGACCGACAACTTTAGGATTCGCATCCTTCGGAGTTTTCAATTCCCCCTAATTTTAATTGTTTTTAGAACTTTGAAAAGCGAGCGGTTTCTGATTGGGTAGCGAGCGCCGGATTCCCTACGACCATACCTTTCTTTTTATTCATTCCAGCAAGTTATTTGTTAGTCTAGTTAATTAATCAACCAAAAGACAATGGGTGGCTACCTAAGAGCCTGTTAAATTAGGACAACCCGAGTTTTTAGTCAGCACACATCACCGTCTCTGTGGATTCGACTCCGGACTTACCGGATATTATGCTGCGTCGGTCTCCGCCCTACGCTTGGGGCAACCCTTAATTTTAGGACTCGGAAATCGTCAAGCAATAACCACCTTGTTTAATTCTCATTTTTGAAAGTTATTTTTGATGTAATGAGTGGTAATGAATGAAGAGAGATAGAGAGAAAAATAGTATTGAGAAACGTGTAGAGAGGAAAATGAGATGGAAACCAAACAAAGGTGATTACTTGTTAATTTATTCTAGAGAGAAAATAGAATAAATTAGCACAGATAACTATATCTAGGATAATAAAGAGTATCAATTGGACAAATAATTTTACGTGGGATAATAAAGAATATAAAATAGACAGATAACCATATTTGTTAGTTTTATTGTGAATGTAAAGATTACATATTTGAACTCTTTCAATTAAACTAAGCATAACTAAATCTCAATGCACCACCACTGAAACATGTTCCACAATTGCGAATATTACAATTATGGTTTGGAGGTTTTTTTTCCTTTTTTTTTTTGGTTGTAAAACGAAAAAATGGCCTAAAGTCAAAAAATGAAATATATGTGTTGGTTTGAAAAAATAACCATATCTGTTGAGTTTATTACAATTGTACAAAGTACAAATTTTACATAGATAATATTATCTGTTAGTTTTTTGGAATAATACAAAGTATAGATTTGGATAGATAATTATATCGGTTGGTTTTTTGTTGTGATTATACAAATTCAGAATTTCGCAAGAATAACCTTAATTGTTGCTTTTAAAAAAAAGATAACCTTATCTGTTTGTTTTCTTTTTGGGCAAATGTGCCTAGTAATTAATTATACAAAAACATTGTTACAATAAAAAAAATTACCTTCACATGTTTACAACAAAAAATTGGCCGACAGTCAAAAAATGAAACACATGTTGATTTGGACAAATAACCTTATTTTTAAGTCGTTTGGGATAATAGATTTGGATAGATAACTAAATCTTTTAATTTTATTGTGGCGATTATATAGAGTACAAAATTCGCAGAATAACATTATATGTTTGTCTTTTTATAAAAACTATATAGCATAAATTAGATAATCATATCTGTTATTGCAATTTTCAAAGCATAGATTTTTCAAAAGATAACCTTATCTATTAGTATTTTTGGAAAATACAAAGTACAAATTTTAATAGATAACCACATATATTGATTATTGCGATTATACAAAGTATAAAAACCACAAAGATAACCTTATCTGTTAGTCTTTTTTAAACAATACATAGCATAGATTTGGACCGAAAATCATATCTGTCTATTTTATTATACTCCTAATACATTTTACGTTATCTGTGTTTTAGTTTGGTGCTACACATATGTTATTTGTGTGAATGTATTTTACTATTAGAATGGCAAAATAACATAATACTCCCTCCGTCCCACTTTGTTCCGCTCTTATTTCTTTTTGGGATGTCCCAAAATGATACGCTTCTTTCAAAACTTTTCATTTTTGAATGTCAATTTTACCATTTTACCCCTTATGTTCTTTTACATTTAAAAGGGTTTGAATTTAAAAATGATTGGGCTCCATCTCTCCTGACATGACAGGAGAGTATTTTGGATTTGATGGGTTCAATTATTTTTTTAAACAAAATTTTAGTACTCCAGTACTATTTTCTAAAAGGGTAAAATGGGAAATTGATCAAAAGTCAATCTAATTGTAATATTTCCTTAAATTTCGTGCAAGTTAAACTAGGCGTAACAAAGTGGGATGGAGGGAGTATAAAGTTATCTATTTGGTTTGTATCACACCTGTAACCTTATCTGGTTTATTTGTTCAATGAAATTGTTGTGGACGTAGAACTAAAGTTTACAAAAATAACCTTATTTTTTTTTATCACTTTAAAAAAATAGAATTAAAAGTAAAATCTTCCCAATTTTTAAGAAACTGATGTCATAAAAGATCAAAAAACACTTACTTCCCCCTTATTTAAAAGAAACTGACGAACAAAGTGAAGTTTTCACACTTCTATTACAAGTATTTTTTTGGACTAAAAAAAAAATTGGAGTCCGAGTATGGTGAGCTTCTAGTTGTATATCCTCCGTGAAATGGCCACTGATCATCGGCGTTAACTTTGATAAATTGGTACTGAAACCAACAGCACCGCCGTTGAGATTCGTGTTTATGGCCTCGCGTCATCGTCGAAGTTGAGCGATTAACTTTCCTTCCATGGCCGGAGTTGGGGCGACGAAGTCGATCATGTGGCCAACAGCATGTTGGCCACACCTTTACCGGTGATTATGGCACCAACTCCATTTTCGACACCAGCTCCGGCGACTCCATCTCCGATCCCTCTCCCGCCATGAACCACTGCAAGCTCCCAAATTCCAGTGCCCAACATCGTCGCACTGTTGGCGACACCCACTACAAGCACCTCTCCTACGACGGAGCAACACCATGACCGATCGGTCTCTCTATATCTAGCGCTCTCTGTCTTCCCGTCTCTCCTATTGCTTGACCGACCGGGTGACTAAAAATAAGACGCGTCCCAAGCGTAGGACTCTCGACCGATGTAGCATAATATCCGGAAGTACCGGAGTCGAATCCACAGAGACGGACGAACGTGTGCAGGACTCAAAGATAACGGGTTCACAGTTTATCTTGGCTCTTAGGAAGCCACCTCTTGTTAATTGGTTGAGATTAACTAAACTTACGAAACTGGATTAACTAAATATCAATTTAAAACGGAGAGTACAGCCGTGGGAACTCCAGCGTCCGCAACTAGCCCTAACTAATGTTTACTCGGTCCACAATTATTCAATTTGTTAATTTTAGAAAAGGAAAAAGTATCCCAAACAAATGCACACCACCTGTCACCAGACTCCGTGCGCATTCGAATTCCGGCGATGCCTGGGTTTGTTTGTTAGAAGAGTTTTCGTATCCTAAAATTGCTTAAACGTTTTGTTTTATTGAATCCGAGGTAAACATCAATTAGTCTAGCTACGAGGCGCCTTCGCCCCGCGGCCGCACTCTATAAAACTACTCACTCATATTTAAGCAAGAAACAGAAGAAACCCTAGTTGAAAACATGCTTCTATTGCTCAGAATAGAAAAACAAACGACAGATTAATACCAATAAAATACAAACGAGTAACATTAATTAAGAACAAAACGTAATACGAGTTACTGAAAGATAAATAATTGAACAAAGCATCAAAAACTTGAAAAGAATAAAACTTGAAAGAAAACTACCAATATTCGGAACAAAAAGAATCGTCCTGATTACCACCCCTGTTCTTCTCACTGTGTTGCGCGATGTTCTCCTTAAAAGAAATCACCGCCGCCCCTTCTTTGTTTCGTCCCTGGGGAATATAGTCGTACGTTCCTTTTTTTTCAAAAGCTGCCGACTCCCTCTTCACCAATAGGGTAAAATGGTTTATATAGGGATTGAAGCTTTAAATCACACAAAGGCCCTTTGGACTTTATGAAATAATAAATCAATAATTCATCTTTAAACACTTTGCATTTAGACCCCAAGTTTTTTGTATCTTCCGCTTTAATTCAAAATCTCGAACAACAAACTTGAACAACCTCCGCCTTGACTTCCCATGACGACGTCCAAACCGGCCTCAAGGCCTCGCAATCCAAACTTGGCGCAAAAGCCACCTTATTTCCTGCGAAACTAACAAAAATATAAAAACAAGACAAAACACGGTATCAAGTGGAAAATGGAATAAACCGCGCCTCTAATGCGCTAAATGGCCCTACTTAGGCGCTAAATATCTACGATATCACGCGCCTATCACCTATGTCTGAATTTTAATTTTGGGCGTGTTTTTGGTGATAGGGATATTTTTGGAAAGCCGGGTCCAAAATGTCCTGGCACCTACAAAGAAAAAGTTAATGTCCTTATTATAGCATTAACCCCTATAGTATGTCCTCCTCGCCGAAATGCCCTACTTTTAAGTCTTCGATTTGGGACGGAGGGAGCATATATTCCTTTTATTTTCCATGACACTATCTTCTTTCTTTCCATCTTTATTTTGTATTGTTGTGAAAATTTTCTAATTTTTTGGCAAGAAAAGGGAGCCATACATGCTGACCCACTGATCCACAAGACAACAGAAAAAAGATTCTCACTGATATGTTCTTCCGTTCCCATTCATCGAACGGGCAAGACGCTAATAATCCTTAAAAGTTTGGCTCAAAACTAATAAAAATATGGCTTAAAACTAATAAACGCAATCCTTAGCCTTTTTTTTCTCTAATATTGTTCATACATTTTTGGTTTGTAATGAGCATATTTGTTAAGAAAACTAGACATTATCATTCAGCTAGGAGTTGACGCTACTTAGAACCAGAGACACGAGTAGGCATATAGGAGTATATGCAGTGCCGGCCCTGACGTTTGAGTTGCCCAAGCCCGACCTTAAGCTGAGTTGCCCGCTCACTATTAAGTCATAATTTTTTTTAAAAAAAAACACAGTCAATAAAAAATAAAAATTACATTGTACTTTTAGTTTGAATTATATCAACAAAAAAAAAAAAAACTCTGGTTACAATGCTTAATGATTGAGCATGATCCAATTAAAAAAGGATTATAATGCGTTTATATTTATTCTTAGCTTTCATTTAGTTATTTTTCTTATTATGATCACTATACAATGTTTAATAATAAAATGAAAAGAGAAACAATACGAGCCAACTTGCCAAAATACAAACTTGACTTACAAATTGGTTATTTTTTTCATTGAAGTTTTTTAAAGTGGTGCCTGTACATATACATATATGCAAATAACCATTGTGAGTCCAGTGTAAAAATAATATACATATGCATGTACATTTTTTATATTGAACAAATACCACTCAACTTCATGGAAAAATAGGGGGGAGAGAGAGAGAGATGCACAGCAGTCAACGAAGAGGAGAGAGAGAGATTGAAAAGGAATAGAAAGGTGTTTGCTATTTTCGGAAGCATTAATTGCAAAAAGAATCCACAATGCCGGGCACAAGAATTGAACCCAGGGAGCTATGAACTTGACAATATGCTTCTACCCAACAAGCCAATAACATTCTCGGAGTTATATCTTCGTCAAAAAATATATATAAATATATATTTACAAAGTTTTTTTTTTTTTTTTGGTTGCCCTAACCCGAAGGCTTGCGGGGCTTATTCCGGGGCCGCCCCTGAGTATATGATTTGTAGAGCAACAAGTTGCGGAGGAGTTTTGTTATGGATATCCCCTTGAAGGGCGGATAGAAGCCACAAAGGATCGAGGATTAAACTCCCAAGTACCACAACCGGTACCTTTCCTTGCTTGATGAGCAACACAATGAGCCACTCTGTTGCCTATCCTCTTCACAAACTGCACTTCGACCTCTTGAAAACCGGTCATGGACCAGATAACATCTACTACGATCACCCCAACAGTTCGATCGATGCTCCTCCTTGCGGTGTTGAAGCATACCTGTTAACTATTGTTGACAGTCTCCTTCGATGACGATTGACACTTTAATGGTGCATTCTTTTTAACTTAATTTTTCTTCTTCCTTTTATGTGCTTTGTTCGTCTTTTCTAAATTTTGTTCGATTCTTGTGATATTTTTTAGATTAATCATCCATCTTGACGAGAAGAGTCTAAAAGGTACAAAATTACGACCGAGAGCAAAAAAAATGTTCACTAAAGACAGAAAAAGTATCAAACAGCTGTCTTATTTGTTTAAAGTGCCGTCTTATTTAAATTCTTTCAAAACATCAATCCATACTTTTATACTTTTTCGATTTGTCTTGTCGAGATGAATAATTAATTAATCCCAAAAATCACGACCAAAAGTTGAACAAAAAGTTACAAAAAATAAAAAATAGCAAAATAAATTTCAAAACATATAAGTTGAAAAGAACTCAGCTAGCTATAGCCACCAAACAAACTATTAAATTCACGAACTTTGAAATTTTAAAATCTTATTGTTTGTAGTTCAGCCCGTGGCTTCACAAAATTTTGGTTCTATCCCTGCCTGGAATCAGATGCACGAATACCATGCATGTTTCTCTCCGCTTCTGTGGTAGTGATTATTGTTGAGATTTAACTAGCTGACTGCATTTAACTGTGGCGTTCGTACTCAAAGCAGACCCTGACTTTTTAGGGTTTAAAGTAAAAATTAAAAATGAAATCTTTTGTCAGGTTATTATAAGGGATAAAAAAGTAGGAAAAATCCTGAAATTCAAAAAAAATCCGAAACCTAAAGTGGCCGCGACAAAAGCTTTATCTCAGAGCCGACTCTATTCGTACAATGTACGCAGCAAATATCACAACTGCATGTGGCCTGTGGTGGTCACCATTACTTTTACTGTCAGGCCACTATTTTCATCGGTACAGTTTTTAACGGTGTAATTTATTTCTCATCGCTTGCTTTTATGCTCCCTCCCACATTCATTTCATCATTTATTTCACCAGTACAATTTGCTGAGATATTTATTAATGTACAAACGGATCAGTTAAGATTACTACTGTAATGTAGAAAATGGAGTTCAAATCAATAAAACCGGTATTTTGATCACTTCAAATTATCAGGGTTTTAAGGGTCAAAATACTGGTTTCTGTTCGGCCCCCGAAAGGCCAAATTTTTCTTTTTAGGAAAGATTGGACTTGCTAATTACTCGTGAAAGGAAATTCCAAATTAATCCGTTCTTTTGTAGAAGTCTTTTGAATTTTTCCTGTTTTTTATATTTGCTTTTATTCCGGAATTTTTTCGTTTTTTTTGTGATGTTTGTTATTCAATTGATTCGGCTTCATTTTTGGACGAATCAATTAGGGTTAGGGTTTTCTGTCCATTTAATGAGTTGCCTTCTGGCAAAGGCGCGCAGTTATTGATTGTTATTTAATGAAAAAGAGTCTAGAGAGCATTTCTCTAAACTTATGTATTTTGTGATTGTCTTCGTTCCATGCCGTCCTTTCTGTAATTCATACGATGCCCTGCATCAGTAACCCAAAGAAAAACCCAGCCCAATCCGACCCATGCACATCCCTACCACCCATCCAAAGTAACTGATATCAAAGAAATTTATATAACTGCTTATTTGCGTGTAAGAATACATTAATTCTGGACCATCCTTACCAAATTGAGCAAATAACTGAGATATTGCTGGTATCGGACTATTTTACAAAAAAATATCTTAAACAAATGGTGCGGTTCCGATTATTTGTATGAGACTCCAAATTGAATCCCACGTAACACGAGGTATGATTAGTGTACGCCAAATAGTGTACCCAAAGTTTTTTTTTCTTTTTTTGGGTCCATATTGTATACGTCAGCAGGAATTAGTTGGAAAAAATATGTTTTGTGTGGCTTTGTCCGTAGAAGGCAGACTTCCACAAAATGGTAACGGTAATAAATTGCCCCACCTGATTTCTAAAAGCAATCATAAACATCTTGAAATATTACTCCAAAAGTAAATACAACCTTGAATTCATAATCATTTTGGTGGTTATGGCCAGTGGGTCTCTTTACATCATCATTTTGAAATTCATAAAGTCGAATAAAACATTTAGGTGATTTTTAAAGTCGGATAATATATGCTGCTTGTCCTTTGTTTGATTCATAGAGCATTAATTAATTTTACCACTGTACATGAATTTTACTAATACCTCCCTATTAAATCTAGTAACAACCAAGTTCATACCTCCATAATCGTTTGACTTTGTAATTTGGGTCTATATTAATTTTGTGGTCCCATAAAACTTCCATTTGAATAGATATCTCTAATCAACCTCATAATTATTATCCACCTAATCATTATACAGTATTAAAGTTTCCCTTTCTTTTGAGGTGGGAAAAAATTTTGGAAAAAATTGGGGCTGACAAGTTTTCCGGAGGAGAGAGTTTTTTTTTTTTTTTTTTTGGATAGGCCGGAGGAGAGAAAGTTTGTGGATACGGCATCTCTGCAACCTCATTTTCGGCCATGCATTTCGGCTTGTTCCAACCTCATTTTGCGTTCATTTTAATTGATCAATTTTGTTCATGTTGTAGAGCTTGCTGAGTATAATGGTAAAAAATTCAAGTCAATCAGATCCTGCATAATATCTAATCCGAGCAAACTTATTTTGAAAATATAAATCGACTGTTGAAGTAATTTTAGTGTGCCAAACTCATTTTGTATCCGTATAAATTAATGTGTTCTGTAGTCAAATATCATTCAGGTTCCGTCAAATTTCGTTCTTTCCTTTTTTTTCACTCTCTATGTATATCTATTTAGTGTGCCAAACTCATCTATTTATCTTTCTAGTCCTTTTTTTGGGCCTATTTTGGCCAAATAATTCAAACCGATTATTTTTTGACCTTAGGTTCCATTTGTTTCGATGTAAAATATTTTAAAATGTAAAACGTTTTCCATGCAAAATATTTTTTCAGAAAAAAAACTTTAAACTTTTATTTTTCAGTGTTTGATTGGCACATGAAAAATATTTTCAGAAATCAACAAAATAGTGTAGATATATATATATATATATAGAAAGAGAGAGAGAGAGAGAGAGAGGGGCTTAACCGTGGAATTCAATTCAGGAGAGAGAGGGGGGGCAATTAAATGTGGATCAAGACTGACAATCGAGAAAATTGAGCAGTTAGAATTGTAGTGAAAGACGATGGATTCATTTCAAAAAATAACTTACGGAAGATTTAAGTGTAAGTTATTTTCATCCAATTAATAAAAAATGTTTTACATATAAAATATTTTTCTCATTTTTTATACATTTTACCGGAAAATATTTTACACCCAAACAAACAGAGCCTTATTCAAAAAAAATTGTATTTGTTAATTTTTCATCAATTTTTTGTGAATTATTGCTTTGTCCTTGGCTTATTTTCATCCTTATTTTTAAAAAAATTGGATTTTGATGTTAATTTTTTCCTTTTTAGATTTCTCTAATCATGACAAAGTAATAATCCAAAAAAAAAAAATTTGACACAAAACTAACAAATACAAAAAATATTGAGTAAAAACAAAAACATAACCCATTTGGATTATTTGGGCCAAAGTAGACCTTAGTCTAAATCTTTCTAGTCTATCCAAAAGTGAGAAAAAAGAGCCCATCCGATCCAAAGTTCGAGCCCACGTTGTAGGGGCCATTGATAGTTAGGTTGCATTTTAATTGATTCGTTCCGACGAGAGGAATCGGACAAGTAAATTTTTTTTATTTTTATTCAAATATTTTAAGAAATAATCACTTTTTAGGCCAAAAATTGATTTTTTTTTTTTGGCTGAAAATGATTATTTCTCAAAATACTTGGGTAAAAGTAAAAAAAAAATTAACTTTTTCTATTCCTCTCATCGAGACGAATCAACAACCCATAAAAGTTTGGCACAAAACTAACAAATGGGAAAAAAAATGAAATAAAGGCAAAACTCCCAAATTTAAGTTAAGTTCATAATAACGCCCCTCTATTCATTTTTTTTTTTTGGAATGATGGTTAAGGTGTCTGGCCCAGTTTACACGTAATTCAATTATTTCCTCCTCCAATTTCATTAAAGGCGAATCATCCACACCGAGATAACCGAATTCACAAGAAACTATTTGGCGACCATATTTTATATACCATGTGAATTATCTTTAACGCATTGGTGGGACGGGCCCCACCTATTTTATTTTCCGTCAATACAGAATTGACAACTTAGGTGATATCCTAATCTCAGTCAGCATGATATGATACTTTAGTTAAAACTTCGCCTGGTTTGTGTTTAGAGTCGTATCTTTAGTTATCATCCGGTTCCAAGCCCGAATAAAGAAGGAGGGTTGTGCGTTAAGTAGCTGAAAGCCAGCACATAAAAAAGCCTGTCAAATCTTTATGACATTAATCCAAATATGATAACGAGACATGTTAGGGCACTCCCTTTAATTGTGTGAACAAGTGGCCCTTGACAGAATTCAATGAAGAAAAAAGGTTCATGTAGCCAACCCCAAGTGATTGGGAAATAAAACTCGGATTATTTTGGTTTGGTTAGTTAAAATGAAAATGCACTGACAGACCTAGTAGCTAGCGGGAAATTAAGGCTACAACGTCCTGGAAAGAAATTTTATACCACATCCGTACATCCCATTCAATTTTCCACCCTTATAAAATGCGAAGTGCCTTTCAAACTAGGCCCATCACTCTCCAATCTTTACTAGCATAAAAGAAAACGAACAAGAGAAACCTCTCTCTCTCTCTCTCTCGCTCTCTCTCTAGGATGGGTAGATCACCATGCTGTGAGAAGGTGGGGTTGAAGAAAGGGCCATGGACACCTGAAGAAGACCACAAGCTCTTGGCTTACATTGAACAATATGGTCACGGAAGCTGGCGGGCTCTCCCCTCAAAAGCTGGTAACATGTGAATATGATTGGTTTATAATTCTGCCACGTCATCCTGTATAGATTCTGTTTTTTTTTTTTTTTTGTACAATATAATGCAAAATTCTACTCCCGTTAAGTGTCTCAATTAGGTAACCGAGACACTTGGTACGATGGTTATATAGCTACACACTTAGAGCATCCACAGTGGAATAACCAAAAGTCAATAATCAAAAGTTGTCACATCATCTTTTGGTTATGCATTTAAAAGGTTGCTAAGGTTAGCAATGTAGAGATCCACAATAGTACAATTAAATTTGCATAACCAAAACTTGCCACATCACTTTTTCAATTTATAAAAATCTAAAAATTGTGAACATAGAAAACGACTTTTTAAAAATAGGTTTCAAACTAATAAAAACAAGTCATTAGAAAAAGAGAAAATAACTTTTTGAAAATTTTGATTTAAAAAAAAAGTTTTCGGGAAAAAGTTAAAAAAAATATATTTAAAAAAAGAACAGTTTTAAAAAAACGTTTTTGCAAAAAAATAATGATAAAAATAGTTTTAGCAAAAAAATAAAAACTTTTTTTAAAAGTATTTTTCTTAGAAATATGTTGAAAATGGAAGAGAGAGAATGTTTTTGTGTAATAATGGTGTACTTGATTGAGGAAATAATGGGACAATAGATTTGATTATTGGCAAAAAGTTGTTAGTTTTGATTATCCAAGGGACAAAATTTGATGAGTTGCTAAGAGGTTGCTAAATCTGAGTATTCCACTGTGAGCTCGTTTTTGAGCAAATGTTGCTAATCTTAGCAACATTTTAGTTTTGATTATACCACTGTGGATGCTCTTAGGCTGCGTAAGAACTTAACTTAAATCTGATAACGCAGCCTTAGATGCACTAAGGTTGTTGCCCTTGTTGGTTCAATTTCTATATATTGAGAATAAGCTGATACTCTTATAAAAGGGTTGAGAAGGAATTTGGGCAGAATAAATTCTTTAATGCATGAAAAAAAAAATTCAAAATTATGTGCTTGCTAATAAAGTACTAAGAAAATTAAGGCTTAGCGCGCAAGGTAAGGGATAAACCTTTGCTTGGTTCACAAACCGGTGGCACTAGGCTCCCCACGTCGTGAGATTTTTGGAGGTATCCAATATAAAACTACTTATTCCGTTTCTAAAAAATAGTCTACTATGAAAAGGCGTGATATTTTTGAAGAAAAATAAAATAAAACACTTTCTTCCACAAATCTGCAAAGTCATGGACACCAAATTAAAAAACCAATTGAGATATTTAATTTGGTTTAAAAAAATTTATATGCATGAAACTATTTCATGGAGGATTGGATCAATGCTCTTGATGACTTGGAGTTTCACGGAGGATGATGATGACTTCGAGGATGGTGTCTGATCTCTTTTTTTGCGATTTTAATTCCGTGGTTTGGTGATTTTGGTTTGTTCTCTTGATCTTCGATTTGTTAATTGGGGCTATTCTTTTGTCTTTAGGTTTGTTTTGGTGTTAGCTGTCGTTGGATTATTTTTAACGGGTGTTTTGCTTTTGTTTTTGTTCGTGGTGTTTTGGTTGGCATCTTGTCTTCTTTTGATTTTAATTCTCGGGTGACGTATGTCGGTCTACCCGTGATCATTTTAATCTTTATAATCTTTTCCAAAGATTAATCTTTTGACCTAAAAATTGCATGTCTTTTTGAAATGGACTATCGTTGAGGAACGGAGAGAATAAATATTGGAGTACAAGAAATAGAGTAGCTTCTAGGATTAATTAAGCAATCATAAATGCATAGCTCAGGTGGGTGATATATATGGAACAAGTCTACCACACTTATTTCCTTTAACCCTTTTCACTAATTCGCTCAAACATAGATTTTCTTTTTAATCCTGTGTAGCTCCACTTATGTCAAACCGTTAGTGGTAAGTAGTGAGAACAAAGACATTACTACAGTATTGTAATTTATTTTAACTTCCATCAGGGTCAGACATGTCATTTTCTAACTTAGTGATCTTGTCTGTTCATTTTCTAACTCAGAGATCTTGTCTGTCGATCACAAAAGGACATAATACTCAAAAGTGATAGGAGTCCTATTTTGGTGCAGTTGGTCCAACTTTTTCATTTGGTAGTGAAATTTTGGTGGGTTTGGTTAAACAGGCCTCCAGAGATGCGGGAAGAGTTGCAGATTGAGGTGGACGAATTACCTGAGACCCGATATCAAGAGAGGCAAGTTCAGTTTGCAGGAAGAACAATCCATCATCCAACTCCATGCTCTTCTCGGAAACAGGTGACTATAGAGAGAAAAAACAAAAAAACAAAAAACAAACGAGAAGTGTTTGAGTGCCGAATGGGTACCATGTGGCGGTATCCGTTGGCGATCCGAACCGTCCAAACGTGTTTTGGACGGCCTACATTTATTTTCTCTCTCTCCCCTCTCCCCACCATTCTCTCTCATCTTTTTATCTCTCTAAAATCTGGACGGTCCGATATAGGTTTGAGACCGATTTCAAAACCCACCTATACATCGAGAGTATGGAGTATATTTTTTCGGTGCATTTTTCCGGTAAAACTAAAGTTCTTGATTGGTTCCTGATGTTTTCAGAGTCTCTCTCTCTCTCTCTCTCTCTCTCTCTCTCTCTCTCTCTCTCTCTCTCTCTCTCTCTCTCTCTCTCTCTCTCTCTCTCTCTCTCTCTCTCTCATGGCAGATTAATAATGCATGTAGATGTCGACTCTAATATCAAAGGGAAGGACATGCAAAAAGAAAAAAAAATTAAGTATTTTCCCTGTTGTCGGTACTAGAGAATTTACACCACATGCACGACCAAACAGTGTATAAATGGAACGTACGTACCTCATTCAGAATGCACTTAGCAAGAGCCGGCTCATATATTTTGAAGGCATGAAGCGAATTTTTTATATTAAGCCCTTTACAATATTCATGAATTTATTTAAAAAATGAAAAAAGTATAAAGATAACAAAAAAAATCAAGCTAAAAGGATACAATTATGACAATATAAATGTAAAAAGATATGGTTGCAAGTGTTTTTGAAAAAAAGAAGAAGATACAATTGTGTTTTTTTTTATTTGAAAACATTCTAATATTAATACGTAAGTTACATTATAGTGGGGTTTCAATTTTGAACCAAAATTTGGGGGCCGGAAGCAGTCGCTTCTCTTGGATATCCTATAAGCCGGCCCTACACTTAGGCCCCGTTTGTTAACCTGATATGGCCTTGGGATTGGACTAACAATCCCTCCGGACTGTGAAACCCTTGTTTGATAACAGAAATCTCTCCGGATTGTAAATCCCATGGGATGGGCAAGACCCCTAAATGGGGGTATTGAAAATACCCCATGGACTTGGTATTCATAATCCCAGCCTAGGTCTTATGAAGTAGAAAGACAAAACTGCCACTAGAGAAACAAAGATCACCACCACCACCGGAGGAAAAAATCACCTCCACCACCACCACACAAAAACACACCCAAAATATGTATATATATGATGTGCTGATCGATCGAGAGAGCGAGAGAGAGACCTTGATCATGAGCTTGGTTGGGTCATCGTCATTGTCTTTGTAATCTCCGCTTGGGTAGGTTTTTCTGTGTGGGCGTGGGGGTGTGTGGGCTGAGAGAGCGAGAGAGGTAGCGCGTGTGTGTTGGACAGCTGGGTTTTGGTTTTTTTCCTGTGGATTTTTTTTCCTGTGTGCGTGTGTTGTATGGGGGCAAAAATAGAAATATATACTATCAATCCAATATTATCCCATTGAAATAAACACAATATTAATAATCTCATCCGAAACAAATATACTTATTACTATCAATCACTTCTCATTACTAATCCCTTCTCATTATCAATCTCAATCATAATTTCGTCTCCTTACAAATCTCACACATCTATCACTGTTATCAAACGAGACCTTAAAGCAAACATCGATCACCACCGAAGTCACATAAAAGCCTCATTTTGGAAATATATTTGTCTGTTCACGTCATTGTTTAAATGGTATTTTTTGGGTCTAAAAATACACATTATTCAAGACAACCGATCTCTCTTAATTTTGTTATTATCTGAATGGTATTTTTAGTTTTTTTAAGTGAAAACAAGTGGCATCTTTTGCTATCTAAATGGTATTTTTGATATTTTTAGTGGAAACTAGTGATATCTTTTGTTATCTAAATGGTATTTTTTGTACAGTTATGCTACTTGCACATATATTTTACACATATCTTGCACATACATTTTTATAGGACCCACCTCGGGTCCCACCAATATGATCCAAACCGCTCATTATTTTTAAAATAATTTTTTAAGAGTTGCTGTAAAAAATCAACACGATAGGATATCGGTAAGAGCTTTTTCAGAAATTACAGGGCGAATCAAACTGTTTCACCCTATGATTTTTGAAAAAGCCCTTACCGACATCCTATCGAGTTGATTTTTTACAGAAACTCTTAAAACATTATTTTAAAAATAATGAGCGGTTCGGATCATATTGGTGAGACCCGAGGTGAGCCCCATAAAAATGTATTTGCAAGATATGTGTAAAAATGTATGTGCCCTTAGGTTTATTGTTTTTTGTATTTTTAGCAGAAACTAGTGGCATTTGGCATCTATTTGAAGACAAATTATAGTCTGAACTCACCCCTATGAATCATACCACACCACGTGATCAGTAGCATACTACACTTGTATATACAACTGTTATGAATGTTATAGAACGTACATGGTGAAAAAAGTTTTACGGATTAATAGTGAAGTGGTTATACACTTCTATAGTATATGTAGATTCAACAAACGCCGGAAATAAATTGAATAAGGACAAAACAAAAAGTCCAAAAAGCCTAGTGGAGTAATCAAAAATCTCATGCATGCTACCATAACCCTTTTTTTTTTTGGTCGTACTTGTCACTAATTTGGTTAATTTGATTTAGATGGTCAGTCATAGCTGCTCACTTACCGAAAAGAACCGATAACGAGATCAAGAATCACTGGAACACACACCTCAAAAAGAGGTTAACCAAATTGGGAATCGATCCAGTGACTCATAAGCCGAAGAGCCATGCCCTCGGTCCTGACCAGTTGAAGGACGCCGCCAACCTCAGCCACATGGCTCAGTGGGAGGGTGCACGGCTTGAAGCCGAAGCCCGACTCGTTCGGGAGTCAAAGCTACAAGGCCCCAACCCTTTTCAAACACAACTCAGCTCCTCGAGTTCAGCTCAGCTCGTTTACGAAGCGACAACTACAGCACCACTGTCGCCTCTGCCGTTTCAACCACTATGCCTGGATGTTCTAACAGCTTGGCAGGGATCATGGCTAAAAGCACCAAAATATAATGACTTTGCGGCCCATACCTTTGCCGCCACTAGCAGTTCTCTGAACTCTCTTTCATCGGTGTTGGACTTCTCCAAAAAAGGTAATGTCATACAAGAAGAATTGCTCTATATATCTATTTTCCGGACACCTGAGTTATCAAAACAGAAAAGAATTGCTCTCTATCGAACAATAGATAACACATAATTATGTCACTTTTTTTGGTCATTCTTTTCCAAGTTAGAACTCTAACAGCTTAGGCTCATATTTCCATTTTTATCAAGCTTCTGGATGGTAATTATTGACTCGAAAAATCAAACCTTTTTTTTTTTATTAATCGTGCTAATTTATTTGGAAGTAATTAATTGAAGTCTACCCATAAGCCATTTGGGCCGCCCGAGTCAAAACTCAACAAAATATGTGGCGAAGTGGTGATCTGCTGCTAAGCCAAAGTTGCTGTCAAAAAATAACAAAGCCATCTATTATCGTCAATTTTGACAGCAACTTTGGCTTTGCCAACAGATACATATTAAACTACGTGGTACGTTTAATTTAATGGCCTGACGAGTGCAGATGCTACATTGGCGTTTTTGACGCTGTACCAGGCCATAATGGCTATGACGAAAGCTATCATGGCACGTACAGTTGGACTTTCTCTAACAAGAAAATACTACTACTACTAGGAAAGATTTAACTTCTGGTTTTTCCGATAAAATGAAAGTCTGAAGGGAAAAAAAAATACCTGGTGACAGAACTCTTTATTTTATTTTATTTTTGATGAGTTGTGACAGAACATTTTTCATGGCAATAGCTAACACTGGATAATTTTCCAATACAGGTGAAGCCATGATTATGAAAGCAGGCGCTGACTTGGAAATACCAAATGATTTTCAGGATCCAAAGGAAAGAATGGAGATTGAACTATTGCAGCTTCAGGGCTTGGGATATTCCACAGATCATGATGACTACTCTATGGCTACAGGAAATGAAAACATCCTGCTTCCTAATTTTATGGAAGCAGCAGGGCTTGGTGATATGTTGTTCGACAGTTCTAATCAACTGTATCCATCCATCGCCGGGGAAAACTCCGGTATTGTTGCCGGAACTTGCTGCGGCAATCTCGAAGAGAACAAGAATTACTGGAACACCATCTTGAATTTGGTGAATTGTTCGCCGTCAGGTTCGCCGGTGTTTTGAACGAGACGGGATTCTCCGTACGTACTAACTTTTTGTACGACACGATAAGAAAATATGTTTTCTTATCGTCCCGTACAAAAGTGATTTGCGACAGATTAACAGGGAAATGGGTCAGATGATCTGTTTAATTAGGTTTAAATGACATAGGCAAAAAAAAAAGTTAGTAGAGGTAGAGAGGAAAAGCAGTTGTTGTAGTCTGCACTTTGCAATTCTAGGCATTGCTAAATAATAAAGTCTAAGTTAGAAGTATTAGGTAATTTATTGTAACTGCTCATATCATCCCCAGTGGTGTTGTGAAATGCATTTTAGTGTTATGAAGTAGTTGTCATATCCTCCGGCTTGGTCTAGTTTTGAATCATTGTGAGCTCACTTCTGATTCTCACAACGATTGAAAGTGAAAATCCTTCTTAACTTTTATTCAGCAGAGAAGTAAGTTTCAGGAAAAATTTACATCACCAGTCATGTATAATGTTTACGTTTGTGAAAGACAAAAGCATCAATAGCTATTTATATAGTTTACCTTGGCAGAGGACAAAATTCCACATTTATATATATATTAAAAAGATGCTGCTAAAAAAGCTATCTTATTGTCATCTCATTTTTAGGAAAGAAAAAAATACTGCAATCCTAGCTAGTTTTGGTGTGATTAATGGTCTACCTGACCAGATCGGGGAGGAAAATAGTCGAAATGCGTGTAATTAAGCTGGCCCGAACACCCCTGACTGTCGAATTAAAAAAAAATGAGAAGCAACCCTTTTGAGTTATACTATCGGTCTATCGCATGTGGTGCATTCCATAACCTAAGTACTATATTACAACGATAATGGGACGTACCTGCTGGAAAATAATTCTTAAAACCCAGTAATGATGCGTACGAATTAGACAGAAGAAAAAAACGCAAACCCGACGAGACGAAATTTGAATTTATGTCTCTTCTGTAGACACGATTGCTACACTAATCTACTCCCGATTTGCTTGAAACCATTCTATACTACTATCCTGTAGACACGATTGCTACACTAATCTACTTCCGATTTGCTTGAAACCATTCTACTACTATCGTCTGAACTCAATCAAACCCATCTTCTACCCTAGTGTATCTTTCTCTCTTTCACAGCCCGACTTCGTATGATTTGAAATTCTGTGTAAACCTATAGAACGTAATGACGTATACACTAGGGACCTAACAAGTACTAATAAGTTTGGGCTCCGAGTACAAATAAGAAATCATAATCCTTACTTCGATATTACGAGTTTCTTGTTATTAAATACTTATTAATCTTCTCATGTTAAAATTACAGATATTCTTTAATTGAAATAAATTACTGACAATTATATTTAATCAACATCTTATAAAATTTGTATCTACAACTATAACAAACATGCCGATTGAGTATACATGTAACATGTCTTGATGGTAGTGCTCGAATACATGACTAGTGTAAATTATTTTATTGTTTAAAAAGACCCTCACTCCAGGAGAACTTTTTTTCCCCAAGGAAAATATAAAATATTCCCTATGAGCATAATACAGGCCCTATATATTTGAAAAAGGCCCAGCAAAACCAAGGCAAATGCGTCATTTCTCATAAGGTCCATCAAGAAAAGTGAGGTTAAGTTTGCAAACAAATAATTGACAATCAGGCATTCCACCTCTATTTATGTATGGAGTTGGATTTACGCTAATTATTTGTATTACCATCCAGCTAAATCTGGATGCATAATTTTCTGAACATGAACATAAATAACAAAAAATCGCCGAAGAAAATTGCTCAACCATACCGCATCGTTCTGAAAAACATTGGAGTAAATAATCAAGCCAAAAAAAAAAAACAGACAAAATTTGCTGCATGACCTGCATTTACTCAACTGTGAATTAATGTGCATAAACGCCCATAGATCTAGCTCCTAAACTCTCACAAAATAAGTCTTACAACAAGTGGAATCTCTCTCTCTCTCTCAAAAATAATAGCAGCAAAAAGTACAGAAATTCTTGTCCAATACAAATTGAAGGAAGCCCTGCTCTATTATAAGAGCAATAGGATGAATATAACCATGCAAGTAATTGACTGAAACTATGACAGTATCCAAAAACGATGCAAGCCATATTCAGCCACAATAGAGAGAGCATGAATCTGATCCATTGCTTCTGACTTGCCAACTGAAAACAAACAAAGAACGAATAAGTTTGTGAAGAGAGTGAAAAACGGAAGAGGATGAGGGATATTTTTTCCTGGACAAAACCAAGATGAAAATAAAGGCAGCAAAGCACAGAGATAAATAGCATGTTAACCTGGAATAAGTATGTGTGCAGAATACCATATTAGCACATCTCAAGCTTCTTTCCTTGTTATCCTGGCATTCAATGAGCAAAAAGAATTTAGAAAACAAGTTTCCTAAGATCAAAAGCGTGCGAATTTAGAAAAGTAAGAACCCGTCTCAACCATTTTCCTTGATACTGTTAGATATAGGCGTGCTCAGTGTAGTTTGTATCAAGATATCAACACTAGTAACCTAATTCATGGAAACCAAACCAAACTAACCGGGTTGGCTACATGAATCTTTTTTTGCCATCATGCTCGGATCAAGAGCTATATGACTAATAAAATCTAATATGAATAGTCATCCCTTCTTCATGTGTCTCTTGTAAAAACTTAAGCATTCCCTTCCCCTTTCACTTTCATTAACAGTAATTAAGCAAGCAGACTCCAAACAAGTACAGGAGTCAATTTAAGCATTCCCTTCCCCTTTCACTTTCAGTAACAGTAACTAAGCAAGCAGACTCCAAACAAGCACATGAACAGATGCCGCTAGGTACAATTTATACCTATAGGACATGTTTCACACCAAAAATTGCAATTCCAAAATTCTGAATCCATGGTATAAGGAAGCATGTGGCCCCGCATGTTCCTCGGGATTAGTTCCAAGTTTGTTGTGCAGGACTAGATATGTAACTGCCTAACTGGACTAGAGGGGAACTATTTGCCCACTTTATAACCTTCATAAGAGATTACCCAATACCACCTGGGAGGGTGGTATTTGGTTAATCCAAACCTTTGAGATTATGTCCGTCTTCATCCAACGGTCAAAAATGATTCTCGACTCTTTATTCCACCATTTATCCCACGCAAATCAAATGCAGTACAACTAATTCCATACTACGTTTAATCCCACCCTTCATCCCCACCCTCAATCCCATCTTTTCCAACCCTTCCACAAAATAATCCAGTCTAGAATAAGAATAGAGATGTTGCATAAATTACCAATATCATGAAGCGAGTGCTTTTCCTCTCTTTCTTTTTTCCTCAATGTACCCTTATCGACTTTTCTTAATAAAAAAAATTTTGCTGATCCAAAAAAAATGACCAACCTACTGGAAACAATTAGCAAAGATAAGGTCAACCGAACTTTGACAATGTTTTACATCATCAGCCTGTCTGTCAAGGATGATAGATGTGCGCGCGCACACACAAGAGCTGACAAGCCAAACCCTACAGAGTGGCAACTGACAAGAGTGCGCGGGCAGATCAACAGTCCCATTCAAGTTGCATGGCAAAAACCCAAATTTCTCACCTGAAGCAGTATATTCCAAGGGCTGTTGTTATCTCGTGAATGACTGATGTGGCAAAGTGCAAATAGAGTGCACCTGAGTCCATCAAAAGAAAATAGTCAGCCGCAAAAATTACTAATATCATGAAGCCTACGATTGTATCAAGGAACGCCATCACTGACGGAATTGAAAATGTACATAATATAAGTGCTATTATACTCGGAAATAGCCGAAGATAACTCCTGAAAAAATAAGGTAACAAAAGCACGCCTAAGGTCCTATTTAGTATACCACAAGAACTGTAATCACGGAATAATAGCATTCTCTTAATTCAAGAAAAAGGACAAGGGGAACTTCAAAAAATTGGCAATACACATAAAATGAAAGGCAAAAGTCACCATACCTGTGTATGCACAGTACAAAAGAAGAACCCATCTCTCATCAACCAAAGGAACCCTGCCAGAAAAACACTAACTTTCACAAGTGCTGAGAGAACAATTACTGACAACCTCAACTGCATGCCAATGCTCATCTTTGTACAATTGAACTACTATACCAATTCTTCCTTTCATAGATCAGGGCCATTGCCATAGAAATAAAGATAAACACATACCCATCATTCAATCTGGCAGTGAGAGCATTTGCAATGCCGAAGGGAAGAAACAACAATGACTGCAAAAGGAAGCAACACAAACTCACAACAGGTACCACGAAAGTTACGCAAATTTTGGATGTCAGGAAGCATGGTAATGTACACAAAAATTGATTTGGGTATCTAGGCCTGCCCTTTCTGATGCCTTTCGGCTTTGATTTAGGGGCATGGTTTCGTAGTAAAACGTCTCTTTAGCTCCGGTGGTATTCCGAAAGCAACCACTTTGTGCATATATTGCCAAAGGAAGACAAATAATAAAAACTAAATACTAAAATTGCACATACTTTTAAATCTACACATAGCTTCATCAATATTGGACTAGAAAATGCAACATACCATGCACATACTAGTTTTTAAGCCCTTGGGTTCATCACACAAGTGAGACAATATCAACCTTCCCTGCCAAAACAAGCTAAAATTCAGAAATACAACAATAAAAAAGTTGGCTTGTAAAAGGGTAATACTCAAATTGCGATTCCCAAATTTCGCAACAAGCAAACTTGTGTTTTAATGCAATGGAGAACATGAAACTTGCATATCAAACATAATTGACTATTCAACACTAATATACGAGTGCATGTTAAAGTTTGAGTGATCACTAGAAGCACATAGTACACTGGTAAGATACACGTGCATTATAGGTAATATTTTATGTACTCAGGCGGCGGCGACAAGCTCATTGAGCATTCAAAATTTAAAGGTACATTCTAGAATATCCGGATCTACGAATTTCAAGAAAAATGAACCCATTGCACCATCTGCTTGTACAAATTTTACTTGGCCCATAGACTTTCTCAAATTTAGAAGGTATTTGGGGGCCACTATTTCAAAGGTAAAACTTTCTGAGAGCAGCCATTTGTTCCATATATTGCCAAAGGTTTAGGTCTGTCTCTAGTTGTCCCCCGCCCATAGCCGCATTGATTGGGGAACACATAGGAATGGTGGTGCAATCCACTCTAATTTAAATTGAAGGATTTAATCTTTGTTTCATGACAATACAAGTGTAAAATTCATCATGGATGTACGTACCAAAACACAAGATCATAATGGAAGTAACACATATGTGTAGGTTCAATGTACCCAAAGAGCAGTTCCTGGGCTTTAAAATCAACCAAACCAACAAGTAGTATGAGTAGGTTAACAAGTAGTAGCTGAGGCGAAAAATTATTCACATAGGTCCATATCCATAATAAAGATCTATAGATGATCCATGTAAACAATTGATATCAAACTGTTTAGAACTGAGAGGATGTCATTGCCACTGTTTAAAGATTGGATTAGCGCATATCTTACCACAAGAAACCCAAAAGCAAGTCCAGTTCCAATTATAACTAAATGTGGGTAGTTCCTCATTATATCTTCTGGAGACAAGTAATCCCTGCACAATAGATAAGAGCCATAATTTACTACATATGACAAACTATAATCCTTAAGCTAACCATGTAAAACTAACAATGATAATAACATACCACAGCAGGACTCCTCCCAAGAGCACAACAAATGGGCCAAGCTGAAAACAAAAAGTGACGAGACATATATAGTTATATACTAAGAAAATTGATTACTAATAGATGAAGCATTCAGTAATAACAGGTTTACCATCGCCAATGCCAGTAGCATGTTTCCTTTCCTCGCCTGGACAACCTTGTAGACATTCTGCACACTGCACAAGAGCAGAACATCATGTAATGGAGGATCAAGCTCAACACTTGTTAAGAACTCATAAACTTCAGCTTTGGTATGAGCTTATACGTTAAAAACTCAGACCAAAACACAAGAGCTCATACGAAGCCTGTACTGGGGATGATTATAAGCTAACTCAAGACAGTGAGGTTTGTAAGCCAAATATGCTACATGACTCAGACAGCTGATTGATATGGTCATTTACACAAGTCCACAACAACAAACACACGAAGAACGGCATTCCTGTTTGTTAGTGACGACAAGGGTGATGAAAAGTAGTGTGTGCCAACAGTGTCAAATTTGCGACTGAACCCCTGTCCTGCAACTTCTGCCCAAGTCTACAACAATGTACGAGTCCTTCGCACGTGATAAGGAATAGTACTCCAGAGATCACACAGGCAGAGGAAGAGGAAGAGGAATTTCGGGGCTTTTGGAGGGAGTGACATGAGTACATAACGTGTTGCCATAATAAGGAATAAAAAGAAGTTTGACGATAAAAAAAATAAAATGAAGTACTTACTTGCATGCAATTGTTGGAATAACAGCAAAAACTACCATTAGAAACATCATAACTTTGTTTGTTGGGATTTCTGAAGAAAAAAAATAAATAAAGAACAGCAAAGTAAAATAAAAGCAAGTAGAATCAAACAAATAAGGAATTCACCACAGCAAGCAAAACGACACTATCATGTAAAAGAAAATAACCAAGAATTATGCCAATCCAATAGATTGAGCCTAAAAGTCAAATAAAAGAAAGGAGCAATAGTAGGCATGATAAGATATCAATACATATTGGTAACAATTTTGTCCCTCTTTCATGAGCAAAGCTTTGCCAGTATCTTACTCTATTACCCAAATACAAAAGGAACCAAGAAGATTCTTGGTCCAACCCTTTTCTCCTCTGACAACAGAAATGGAACCTTACAAGTGGAATCCTGACCCCTAAATGACTAATGGTTAGAAACACCACGAGCATAGAAATATGTCCACCTCACTAGCTAAGAAGGCAAATAAAAAGCAGAATAAATCTATCAAGCAGGAGACAACCAAGTTTGGGCAACCAAGATAAGTTGGTCAATGTAATCAAAAGAAATCAGATCACATAAATCAGTCAGTTACATTGCATATAAACACTATTGAAACCTTTCAAAACAAATAACAATCTCATGTATAAAATTCACAGAATTAAGGTTCAAAAACTCTCCATTATTCAGATACTTTTCAAAAGCGGGACTGTGAAGTGAGCACATATGAACATAATTACACGTATAGAGCACAGATGTGCAAACCCGAAGTGGAAACATCCATCAATAAAAGCCGCCTAATTTTTCTCACAAAGAACTGCAAAGATCAAATTTAAGGTGGCCATCTGTCCATAGGCATCCTGTACTATCTACAAGTCATACCACTTATTACTGGAATCCAACTCAAAAAAGGCAGGGACTTTCCAAAAGGTTGAACCCACCACTCAGCACCTGAAAAAGAAATGGAACATTCTCTAAGTAGTATTAAAAAAACATATTTAGTGAACAAGAACTTTTGTAATCAATGTCTATATCGAGTGCCTTAATGACAAAAAAAAAACCATACCAACTATTGCTGTAAAGAAATGGACCAAATATATAAGCATCAGACCCTCTGTAGGCCCATTTACTGCTGGCAGAATAAGTGTATTGGTGAAGTAGCTACAAAACAAAAGAAAAGTTTATAGCAATATTAATTCAATAACTGAAAGCAAAAAATCATTTAACAATAAGCTCAACCAAAACATCATGGGCATAAACCATTTATTAATCACCAAATCAAATCACATTAGTTCAATAACTAACTGCCATGCAAAATCATGCATAGCTCCCTCAGAAGACAATGGCCAGAAAACACGACCTGCATGTTCATCATACCATAGTACAATATGTCCTAAGGAACCACTTGAAAGCAAAAATTCGACAACATCCATCATCCTTTCACTTTACAAATGAACAAATAGCAAAAGTCCACTTGGCAAAAGAGATGTGCAAGGCTGAACAAGTTTGTAATAAGGGAAAATGGAGTTAGCAATTATTAGTTAGACCACTTACTGCTCCCATGTTGCAAGATAAAATGGAACAGCTGAAATCACCCAATACCAGAAAGTAAGCCCTCCACACATAGCAGTGTTCCCAAAGGCCAAGGCCTCAAACTGAGAAACAAAACCATAAGCAAAACATGAAGGAGATACATTCGCCATGTTCACCTAAAGAAAACTAAATAACAGAACTACATACCGCACAAGCAAGTGCATCACACCCTGTATTAGTTCATCAATGCCAAGAAACATACTCAATTAGTAAACCACACTAGTACATGATAAATGGAAAAAGGAGGAACTGTATAAGCAAGAACAATCACCATGGTCAAACAATTCCCCCAATGGACTAGAGGAATTTGTCCTTCTAGCTTGCTTCCCATCAACAGCATCAAAAGTCTGGCAGGGTTGTTGAAGGACAAAACATAGATTAAGAAAATAAGGCAATTCTGAATTTTATGAGAAACACAAAACACAAGTTCTATAAAATGCCTTCTAGGGTCTAATGAAACTAAAATATTAGTTTCCAGATGCCATTATTTAAGAAACCAGTAATTATGGTAGAATATTTGTGTAACTGTACAGTTCGCGGATGCACAAAAAACAAACCACAATAGCAACCAACAGCAGCCATTACACTTGGCAAATTATTAAGACCAGAAAACAAGTTTTCTTTAAACAAAGGTAAAAAGGAGCACATGGGACTAAAAAGAGACAAGACTGACAAAAAGACTTATAATTCACAAGCTGGCCTAGTTGTCAGTAAAAGAGAACACGCGCATAAACTACAAGCACATGGCAGCACAGAAAGATAAGATACTACTGGTAGAGGAATTAAGCGAACCTGATACAAGAAGAGTAGTAATCCGTGTGCAAAATGAACCCATCTTGGAGGAGCTGTATCCAATCGGGGTGAATATATCTACAATACATCCATGGGAAGAAAAATTATGGACAGAACACTTCTCCCACAAAATCATTTCACCTGAGATGTTTGGCCCGCCATGATACTCAAAAACACAGAAAATGACCCAAAAACTTGGACGCATTTTGCATCCAACAGCAAGGGAATTCGATTAATTGTACCACTGTGAAAGTAGTGGCTTTTCCAAAAGCATACTCTCTGTAAAAACTACAGATTTCATGTTTCTCACATGGATGAACTTTGTACTGCTCCATCAATAATATTGGGGGAAACGCTACAGTTATAACGCAGGATTGGCTACCATTCCATGAACTATATTAGGCCTACATCCTGACTTATATACCCATTCAATATATATGGACGGAATACTTCTCCCACAAAATCAATTCACCTAAGATGTTTGGCCTGCCATGATACTCAAAAACACAGAAAACGACCCCAAAAACTGGACATAATTTTGCATCCAACAACAGCAAGGGACTTGGATCAATAGTACCACTGTGAAAGTAGTGGCTTTTCCAAAAGCATACTCTCTGTAAAACTAAAGATTTCATCTTTCACACATCACATGGATGAACTTTACTGTCATTTGATTTTCAGATCACAGCAACCTTTATATACCCATTCAATATATGTTTTGTCATCCATGACATTTGATTTGCTGGCGTGCTTGGTTTTGAGAGTGACTTTGCTGTCATTATTGCCACCGCTAAGCTGGTGCTTGCTTTTTCACCACTTAGATGAACAGGATGGCTTGATTGCCTTGACATACAAAACTAGATCTTCAATCTCTTAAACACTGTTGTGCATTCTTTTTGTTTAGTTTTGACAAGCAAAATAGTGATAATTTTTTTACCCTCGCGTCATATGTTGTACACTTTTAACTACCTAGAAATAATGAACGTGTGTCGTTTACCTCAACTCGTAGAACTTTAAAACTGCACAAAGACAGAAAGTAAATCATGGGGCAACTTCCTCAACAAAGTTTCATACTGTATGCAGACTAGCACAGCAATAAAGCAGTTCAACGAGCTGAGATCTTGGTTGCGAATTTTGGGACCTTTTCTTCAATTCAGTGAAACCGTTGATAGATGGTTTACACTAAGACATGTTCTGACATTCAGTTGTTCCGTATTGAGACAAGATTGGTTATAGAACATGTCGTGACTTATTCGCGACCTATGAAGCACCAACACCTCTAGAGGTCGACGTATCGCAGTGTCGGACTCGGGGACACGCAGGGACTCATACGGTAGCATGTCCCATAATTTAATTTAATTTTTTTACGGGGACATGGGGGGGACATTGATGGGGACACAGTAGGGGCCAGCTATAATTTTTTGAGGGAAAAAAAAATTGGGGGCCAAACTGTAATTTTTTAAAAATTTGGGGTCAAACTGTAATTTTTTTTAATTTGGGGTCCAAATTGTAATTTTAAAAAAAATCTGGGTGTCAAACTGTATTTATTTATTTATTACAAAAAAATAAATATAAATGTAGCGTGTCCCCCGACTTGTCCGTGTCGCCATTTTTTTAGAATTCCCGTGTCTGTGGCCGTGCATCATAGTTCGAGACCATCAAAAAGGCTCATATACTCGAAAGTCCAATCAAAGAGAGAATGGTACCAACTCTATTTAATTTCCTACAAAAGAAATACTCCCTTTGCCCCGTAACTTTACTCCGCCGTGGGATTTTTCAACATTTTACGGAGACATAAATCCACAACCAAACTCCAATTGGAAGGCATTAATTACCAACAATCCCCGAGGGAAAGTTTTGGAAAACAACCTTTTGTACTTACTTTTCAAAGAAACCTACCAATTTAGAACATCCAACAACAAAGATGGACAACTAAATTGGGACTGAGGGAGTATAACCAAAGCAGGACCGACATTTATTGATTATTTTTCCCTTTTTCCAGTCTTCAACAGAATTCTAACGAGATAAAATCCAACAGTGAAACTACTATCTCTACACTAAGAAGCACAGACACAGACACAAGACACCGATACAACACAACACGGAAATGTGGACAGGTCATTTCTTCAAAAATTAGGGCACGTCAAATAGAAATATGTTCTACTACACACGTATCTTATAAATTCTTGTGAAAGTCAAAAACATTGTGTAATAAATTAAGATTAATTCTACGAAACACAAACCAACGATCCCTACATAAGTATACATAACCTATGCATCGATGGCAATTTTCACTCTAAACCGAGCTTTAAAATTTTCTGTTAATCTCTAAATGTGTAATGTGTTACAAGAGTGTCCCAAGCGTGTCCTAGAGCATCAAAACTTGTCCGAGTAAAAAGAATATAATGAAAAATCAGACACGTATTTAGGCATGCCTGACAGTGTTCACAGAGTATCGCGTTGTGTCAACCACCGACCGATACGTGAGGCCGGTAGATGTGCATGTGCTTCTTAGTCTCTAGAGGAAGTGATAAAAACTTACCTCATCTATATCCATCACACAAACCTGTGATTCAGGAAAACTTACTAAAGCTAAAGAAGAACATCGATTTCTTACAAATTCAGAAGCAACAGAAGTTATCGAAGCTACATGTTTCCATAAGAAAGGAAAATCCAGTCTCATGCAATTAGTATTCTCAATCACAGAATCAACACAAACCCTGAGCAATTGAGAGAAGACACTAATTCTTTTTGTGCCTATCATAGAGAAAACTGGAAAGAATTGGTCGGTTCAAACAGGGATCCCGCCGGTAGTTTTCATTTCCGATGTCCTATTAAATTTCTAGGGTAAACTGTAGTTAACCCCCTCTAACTAAGCCTCGCGTGCACTTTGCCCCCTCTAACTTTTTTTTGGCACTCAACCCCCTCTAACTAACTGAAATTCAAACGGTCATAACTTCTTCGTCCGAAATTGAAAACATGCAAAATATTGCAAATTATATATCGATTTCGAGGTCTTGAAGTCATTTTTCTAGTGATACCAAAATCACATCACGATTCAAAGCACACAGAAAGTTATGATCAAAACGGTCTTTCTATCTACCAGCCCTTACTCTTTTGATCATAACTTTCTGTGTGCTTTGAATCGTGATGTGATTTTGGTGTCATTAGAAAGCTGACTTCAAGACCTCAAAATCGATATATAATTTGCATGTTTTCGATTTCAGATGAATAAGTTATGATCGTTTGAAGTTATGACCGTTTGAATTTCAGTTAGTTAGAGGGGGTTGAGTGCCCAAAAAAAAAAATAGAGGTGGCAAAATGCACGCGACGCTTAGTTAGAGGGGGTTAACTATAGTTTACCCAAATTTCTATCTGGACGTTTTGGATCGAGCCGTCGAAGACAATATTTTAGCATTGGAGTTCTCAGCTGTTGAAGAAATTTTCATTCTCACGAAGGCACCACAGGGAAATGACAGAGGCTGCAAAGAACAAGTGCGATTGTGGGAGAGAAAGTAGAAAGGCAATATTGCCCAAGGCAACCCAAATACATAACTACACAGATCTGGATGGTTTGAGAAGAGATGATTTTGTTCCTTTGAGAAGCTTACATACTTGCTAATGGATGAGAATATTGGAGATCCAACAGTCCTTTTACACAGAAAACTAACTATAAAAACATGAGAGAAACAACATGCATCCTGGTTTCAATACATCATACTTAGATAAAACTACCAAATTTTTTTACCCTCAATGAAGGTTCATGCAGAAAGGATAACAAGACGGAAAGAAACATAAAAACTAGTGACCAAAAGAGGAGAAAAGTGTATTCATAGTCAACTACAAAACCACAATACAGATGGCATTACTCATCAAAATATAGAAAGGAAAACGTGTGCAAGGTCCAGAAAGTAACTTACATAACTAAGCAATGCAGATATGACCAAGAAAATGAATCCGGTGAGAGTGATCTGAAAAGGAAAGAAAAGTGCAATAATCTGAGTAAAGAAGGCAATAAAAAATTTTGTTCACGCAACCTGGTCCGGACACTCTGAATAATCAAAACAAATCCTAAATCAAAATTACAAATCAAAACATAACCAGATAAGTCAGCAGAGAATGTATTACCATATTCGGTCTGGAAAGCATCCACATGTGCAAACACAGCAAAGGGAAAAGGAAAAAAGAAGGAAGTTAGTTTGAGTGAGTGAGTGAGAGCTTATGAAATTCCACAGCAAAGTCTGACTACAATGAGCTACCAGTAAGTTTTGAGATTCCAAGTTCCCTTAACATGGCCTCAGTAATTAACCAATCATTGTTTCTAAACATGTTCAAAATCAAAGTCAAAACAGATGGGAGCTAGCAGAAACCTCTAAAATAAATTCCAAGGTAATCTGGTAATCAAATCAAAACAAAACAATAAAGATGCTTAGAATGACTTATCGCAACGACGAGACACCAATTTTTTCCTCTCCGTACGAACGAAGCAAAACAGACAGGAAACATGTGGTAACCAATTTCACAGCCATCTAATCTTATACTTTTAGGGAAAGCTTGTAATACATGCCACTAAAAAGTGCATACCATATGCCCCCACAACCCACCACAAACATCGTTGTGAACACCACAAAATATAATACCGAATCTACCACAAAATGCCTAACCTTTCTGACCACAAAATCTCATAAGCAAAAAAACCATGTTACCATTCACCTATGTGGCACCGACGCCTTTAGAGGTCGAGGTATCGCCGTTTCCGACACAGGAACACGGGGACACCGCTAGATACATGTCCGACACGCCCCATGGTGTGTCCAATTATTTAAGTTAATTTTTTTAGGGCGCCGCGTATGGGGACACAGCGGGGGTGTAAGTGTATTTTTTTAAAAAAAAATTGAGGGTAAGTGGGTAACTATGTTATTATTACTGAAATGTTTAGGGTTTAAGTGTAAGGTAACCTATAAAAACAAGTCGAGAAGAAACCCTAACATCAGATTCCTCTCATCCATTTCGTTTTGTAAACATTTTGCAATTTAAACTTGGGAAAAACCATATACAGTTTTATATATATATACACACACACACACACAGACGTGGCGTGCCCCTACCGTGTCCATATCTCCATTTTTTTAGAATTCTCATGTCTTGTGTCCCTGTCCGTATCGTATCTGTGCTACGTAGCCCGTGTCTGTATCATATCTATGCTACATAGCCATTCACCACAAACGTCGTAACTTTCTTATAGCACAGGGCTATCAGCTGTGTACTATAGAATTTTATTTTTTAGCATAACTCAAGATTTCCGAGTGAGCTTGCGCGCACCCCTTTAATCTTAGGCAACCAATAGCACCGTCCACTAGCAAGGGATCCATTTAAAGTCGGGACAAATCCCCCTATAGCCTGAACCCAAGAGTTAATAGGCTTCAAACCCGACACCTAAACCTAAGAAGGAGCAAATCTTAACACTGTTCAGAACTTGAGGAAGTGAGAGAAAAAAATTAAGAAGGAAAATAGGGGAAAAAAATTGTAAGGGACAAAATACTTGAAATTGCTATTTTCTACCCTCTTTCTTTCCAAACCAAACAATGGAAGGAAAAAATTAATTTAATTTTTTTCCCTGTTTTTTCTTTCTTTTCCATAAGTTCTAAAACAAACCGAATTGACCACCAGGCCTACCTCGGGGTTAACTCTCCAACCAAAATCTCAACAACGAAAAATAATAATAATAATAATAATAACAAAAAAACATATTTATATATTTTTCTTGTTTTAGCTACGAAGACGAAAGTTCATTAACACTTTCAAATCCCACCTCCACAAACACCAGTAACACAAATTATTTAAAACCTGAGTACAGAGGTTCTATTATGCAATACAGACGTTTAAATCGAACACTTACGGCATCCAGAGAGGGAAAAAGTTGACGACACGGCTCCAAAACGGCTGCAAGACGTATTTCGCGACAAGGGAATGATCCACCCCGCTGTACTTGTATCTATGCAGCGCGCCGATTCCATGAGCCCCTATGTATCCCATTTTTTTTTCCCTCAATACAAATCTCCCTTCTCCTCTCTGTTATATGTGTACGTTGATGTGTATAACCTGTCAAATTCGTCGAGACCACTTCGTTACAGAAACCGATCTTGAAATGGAAACTAGATCGAATTGAGAGAATGAGATCCAGAAGAAGACAGCGCGCACGTACCTGGTGATATTTTGAGGGATCGCGAGAGAGGGAGAGAGAGAGAGATTGAGAGAGAGAGACACAGATTTGTGCTTTTACAAAGAGAACTGAGTACACGCGTGCGTATATTCTGTATGTAATGAGACATCAGCGTGTTGTGTCTGTAATAAAGGCGAATTCTCTCCCACCCTGGGGGGGGGGGGGAATAAAAAGATGGGCGAAAGTTAGTGAATATGGAAAAGTTTAGGGGGATAACTGTAATATATAACTCAAACAAGGAAAAAGAAAAACAGCAAATTGGTCTAAAGTCCAAAAGAAGAGGTCCCAAATCAGATTTAATTTCAGTAATGTGTAAAGTCCATTAATGAAAATATTTGGAGTTTAAGATCCGTGAAAAGACTAAATTGCCTTTTAATGAGACAGCGCTTGTTTGGCTAATACAAAATATCTTTTTCATTTAAATTGACTTTAATGAGACAAGGGTTTGGTTAACACAAAAATATCTTTTTCATTTAAATTGACTTTAATGAGACAAGGGTCTTATTTGTCTATACAAAAATGTCCTTTTTTTATTTTGACCGCTGGATCGATATTGACTAGGGCGCTAGTATCTGCTTCATTTTTGGTATATCTGTTGATTTTTATTTTTACTTTTTTGATTTTCGCAAAAATGTCTTTTTTTATTTTGACCGTTAATCGATGTTGACCGGCGTCAAATAGTCTGTTCATTTTTGGTATATCTGTTGATTTGTTTATTTTTTATTTTTTTGACCGTTCGCAAAAAATGTCTTTTTTATTTTGACCGTTGATTGATGTTGAACGGCGTCGACTAGTGTATCTGTTTTCATTTTTCAGTATATCGTTGATTTTTTTATTTTTATTTTTTTGACCGCTCGCAATGTCTTTTTTTTTATTTTGACCGTTGATCGATGTTGACCGGCGTCGACTAGTGTATCTGTTCATTTTTGGTATATCTGTTGATTTTTTTTATTTTTTATTTTTTATTTTTTTGACCGTTTGTAAAAATGTCTTTTCTTTTATTTTGACCGTTGATCGATGTTGACCGGTGTCGACTAGTGTATCTGTTCAATTTTTATATATCTATTGATTTTTTTATTTTTATTTTTTGACCGCATTGACCGCGATCGACAAGCTGATGTTGCAGTTACAAAGTGAATTTTGAGTGAATTTCATGATTTTTTTATTTTTTACCGTTGACCAACGTTAATTGGCATTAACGTTGACCGGTGTATCTGTTCATTTTTAGTGTATCTATTGTCGATATATCTGTATATCTGTATTTTAAGTGAAAGTTGTGGTGGTAGAGATGGTGGTGGAAGTGGAGGTTGTGGATCTGTTTTGGTATATATGATGATATATCTGTGTCTGTTTTGTGATGTATTGATGTATGTGTTTTAGTATATTTATATCTATTTTTTGTATCTATTGTTGGTAATTTGTATCTATTTTGGTACATCTGCTATTGATATAACTGTATCTATTTTGTGTTGGTGTATTTGTTGCGGTATATCTATTATATCTGTTTTGTTTTAAGAAATAAAGAAAAAGAGACTTTGTTTTGGTAGATCTGCTGTTGATATATTTGAATGGAAAATTTTATATTAGCACCTGACTTTTCTCACAAATCACACAGACACCTGACCATAACGAAATATTATATAAACACTTGACGTATTAAAAAACACTCATCAATTAAACTTCTACCGTCAACCTCCGTCTAAAAACAAACGGAAAACATGTTTCTTATAATTGTATCTGAAAAGGGTTCAATAATGCTAGCTTCTCTTTTAGGGCTAGCTTTTTGGACAGTTTGTTTCAATCTTTTGTTGTACTAGTTTGTTATTCTTTTTGTTGGTGTACATTGTTTCTTGTTCTGAGGTATGTTCCTCGGTCGTTGTACTTGTCTTTCCTCATTCAACTCTAATAAAAGGTTCTTTCATTTTTCTATATATTTAATTAAACAGATGTAAATGAAGTGGTGGTGGTGGAGTGGTTATGGAGGTGCTGTGGCGTGGTGTTTGTTGGGGAGGAATGGTGATGGAGTGGTGGTAGAGGTGGTGGTGAAAGTGGAGGTTGTGGTGGTGGCATCGTGGTGGAAATAGTGGTTGAGTGGTGGTGAATGTGGTGGTGGAGGTGATGGTGGCGTGGTGGTGGTGGAAGTGGAAGTAGTGGTGGCATGATGGTAGTGGTGGTGGCGCCATAGTGGTGGTGGTGGTGGAAGTGGTGGTTGAGGGGTGGAGGTGGTGGTTGAGGTGGGGTGGTGGCTTGGTGGTGGTGGAGTGGTGGTGGTAGTGGTGTAGTGGAGGTTGTGGTGGCATGGTGGTGGTGGAAGTGGTGGTTGAGGGTGGTGGAGGAGGTGGATGTGATGGTGATGGTGATGGTGATGGAGTGATGGTAGTGGTGGTGGAGTGGAGGGTGTGGTGGCATGGTGGCGGTGGTGGCGGCGGTGGTGGTGGAAGTGGTGGTGGGTGGAAGTGGTGGTGGTGGCGTGGTGGTGATGGAGTGGTGGTGGGAAGTAGAGGTGGCGGTGGAAGTGGTAGTTGAGTGGTGGTGGTGGTGAGTGGTGGCGTGGTGGTGATGGAGTGGTGGTGGAAATGGAGGTTATAGCGACATGGTGGTGGTGGTAGAAGTATTGGTTGAGTAGGTCTTTAAAAATAAAAATCAACAGATACACCAAATGAATAGATACACCAATTAATGCCACTCAACGATCAAATTAAAAAAATTAAAAAATCAATAGATACACCAAAAATGAACAGATACGCTGGTCAAGCGACTTCTGAGGGTATTTTTGAGAGATCGAGTGTATATTATCCTGGAGACTATAAGGAAAAAAGTAGATGAACTAATTGTTTCATTAACCCCTAGACTGAGTCTACTTCCGAGAGTATTGGTAGCATGGTGGTAGTGGCGGTGGCGGTGTGGCATGGTGGTGGTAGAAGTGGTGGTCGAGTGGTGGAGGTGGTAGGTTGAGGTGGAGGTGGTGGCTTGGTGGTGGTGGGTGGTGGTAGAAGTGGAAGTGGAGGTGTGGTGGCATGGTGGTGGTGGTGGTGGAAGTGGTGGTTGAGTGGTGGAGGTGGATGTGATGGTGATGGTGATGGAGGTGGTAGAAGTGATGGTGAAAGTGGAGGTTGTGGTGGCGTGACGACGGTGGTGGTGGTGGCGCCGTGGTGGTGGTGGAAGTGGTGGTTGAGTGGTGGAGGTGGTGGTGGCAATGGTGGTGATGGAGTGGTGGTGGAAGTAGATGTGGCGGTGGAAGTGGTGGTGGTGGTGGAAGTGGTGGTGGTGGTGGAGGTGGTGATGGAGTGGTGGTGGAAATGGAGGTTATAGCGACATGGTGTTGGTGGTAGAAGTGGTGGTTGAGTGGTGGAGATAAAAATAAAAAAATCAACAGATACACCAAAAATGAGATACACCAATTAATGTCGGTCAACGATCAAATTAAAAAAATTAAAAAATCAATAGATACACCAAAAATTAACAGATACGCCGGTCAATGTCTGGCGACTTCTGAGGGTATTTTTCAGAAACCGAGTGTATATTATCCTGGAGACTATAAGGGAAAAAGTAGATGAACTAATTGTTTCATTAACCCTTAGACCGAGTACTTCCGAGGGTATTGGTGGCATGGTGGTAGTGGTGGTGGCGCTGTGGTGGTGATGGAAGTGGTGGAGGTGGAGGTGGTGGCGTGGTGGTGATGGAGTGTTGGTGGAAGTAGAGGTGGAAGTGGAGGTCAGGTGGCATGGTGGTGGTGGTGGTGGCTGTGGTAGTGGTGGTGGTGGTGGCGTGGTGGTGATGGAGTGGTGGTGGAAGTGGAGGTGACATGGTGGTGGTGGTAAGTGGTGGCTGAGTGGTGGAGGTAAAAATAAAAAATCAACAATACAAAAAATGAATAGATATACCAATTATTGCCAGTCAATGGTCAAAATTAAAAAAATTAAAAAATCAACAGATACACCAAAAATGAACAGATACACCAGTCAACGCCGGTCAACGGTCAAAATTAAAAAGAATTAAAAAATGACATTTTTGTGTTAGTTAAACAAGGCCCTTGTCCCATTAAAGTTAATTTAAATGAAAAAAGACATTTTTTGTGTTAGTCAAACAAGGCCCTTGTCTCATTAAATGCAATTTGGTAAATTCTGGACAGAATGTCCTTTAGACTTTAAGGGAAAATATTTATGTCCTTATTATAGCAAAAAATCTTATAGTATGTCCTTGTACTCAATTTACCCAGGCCGCTGATTTTGTCACACTTTTTTTTGTTAACGTCCATACCCCTACAAATGTATTTTTGGTACATATAGAACTCAAACAGAAAAATAATGCTGCTGATTTTGTCACTCCTTTTTTTGTTAACTCTACTATCCTGCAAGTGTATTTTTACGCAAAATTATTTCTCTTAACTTTAAAAAAGAGCAAACCCCCAAGTTTGAGACGTTCACAACAGGCCAACCTCTAGTGAATGGTTATTTTGTTAATTTATCTATGATGTATTGATGTGTTTGCTTGTTTGGTTTCAACTATGTTTACTTGTTTGGTTTCAACTCGTCGAAGTGAACAAAGAATGAATTCTTTTGACCAACAATTGAAATAGTCCAATAAACAGGGATATATATATATATATTTCTAAAAGATTCAAATTGTTAGACACCTAAACACGAACTTTGTAGAAAGGTTTAGGGGGTACATATGTAACATGGAGAAGTAGTAGGGGTTCAATCACAAAGGAAGGGACGCGGTTTGGATTGGAGTCGGGTTAACCTTGACCGAAGATTGTGACCGTTGTAAATAAATTCCAATAGTTGTGGACGTGGTTTTCGTCGGTTTGAAAGAAGGGAGAAACTTTATTAGCTTCTTTACGATAACAGTCAATCGCGGCCGTTCAAAAGTGTTATAGATGGTTTAGATTTTGATAAAAGAAATTTGAAAAAAAGTTAAACACTTTTGGATAACCGCGATTAGAGCCATAAACAATTATTCACGGTGGAATCGCGAAAAATATTTTCCAGTTAAAGAAATGGTCCTTAGTTTTTCAACTTTAATTTGAAAAATTAGAGCGATTTTAACATATATTTAAGTTTGACTTATTAATGAGACGAGTGAACCTGAAACATAACTAAACCGATCACACATCAACCACAAGTGGCTTTAATATTTTTAAGCACCATAATTCAAACGAGCCGAGCAATTATGATCTTGTTCAATCTTGATTTGGAAGTTGAACAAGCTTTAAAAATATGCGCAAACTTAATTTATTAATCTGATGTTTAATTGTACTTAGCCCTCATCATTTCCCAGTATATGTGGAGATTTTAAGAAAGAAAATTTAAATGTAAGGGCAAGTTTGAAGACCTTTTTTCCCTCCTGAGTGGAAAAACGAATTGAGAGAGGAGTTGGATACATTGATTTTGGTGGATCAATTTTCTTGCTTTGGTCTTTTGGCTTCGTCACTTCCTCCTCTCTATTTTCACAATAAACAACATTGTTGTCGTATTATGCATATCTATACTCTATACCCTCTTGATAGGAACACGCCCTTGGCACAGTATCCGTTGGCTATTCTGACAGTTCAAACGTGTGTTGGAGGCCCAAATTTATTCTCCTCTCTCCTCTCATCCCACCACTCCCTCTTCTCTTTTTCTCTTTCTAAAATCCAGATTGTCCAAACGCGTGTAGTACCGTGTCGGCACGGCGGCACCCAAAAAATCTGGAATATTTGTGGGTGCGTATGAATTTTTTTTTTTTTTCTACAACATAAAAACGGCTTTATGCGTGGATTAGGCATCCCGACACGAGTCGGGTTCCCGTGTAAGTAGCGTGTGTTGGTTAATGTCGTGGTTGAACAAACTTCACTACACGCTTTCCACTTGAAATCAACCACGTATGACATTTTTATTCGTAGTAGTGATTTTTAAGGTTTTGACTTTGAATACGGCACGACGAATTCTGTGGTGCAACATGGTTGTCGGTGTTAGAATTTTTGTCCACAAATATTTATTTATCACAAGAATTATCGGTGCACATAAATATAAAACTACAAGAAGTAGATACGAGAGAATATGCAAGTAGTGAAGGTAGGAAAGATGTTGTCCCTGAGAATAAGAGTCGTTTGTGTTTGGTTGAGAATTTAGTTTAGTTTAGTTTAGTTTTGGTAGTGGGTAAAGAGAAATAGAGTAATGATTGAAAATAGGAGTAATGATTGGAGAGAGAGAGATAGAAAGAGATGAGAAAGTAATAATTGAAAAAATAGGGTAATGATTGGAGAAATAAATAGGGTAATGATTGAAAACAAAACTAAAACTAAAACTAAATTGTGAACCGAACAAAGCCGTACTACGTAGTCACTGTCTTAAGGATAATATTCCTCCTCTTGTGAAGGTTAATTCCACCGGAATATACTAGCCCTAAGATTAAACCCAAGAGCTCACAAGCATTCCTCATCCGATGTTCACGACCACCGAGAGGTTTAAACGAGTCACGAACCGAGCTGCCCAACTTTATAGAAAATAGTATAAGAATATTCTAAAACTCTTTTCCATTATTTATGTTTAGTCTCCAAAATACTTTCTTTACTTCCTCTATATTTCACACACTTGTCAGAACCCATATATATAGAGGTTATTAGATTTAAGTCTCATTTATTGATATATATAATGATAGGAATAAATATCACTTTTATGTTTTGTAACTAATAACATTTATGCACTAATATTGTAACGAAAAAGTAATGATAGGTAATAAGAATTCTAATTTATTTTTATTAAAATCTTTCAATGTTCTAACAATCCCCAACTTTTAATAAAAAAATAAATAACATTTTTTTTTTGCCTTTAAAATGTGATATATTTAGTATACGTAATGCATAAGAAAATTTGGGCAACTATATACTGTGCAATAGGTGTTGGTGTTTTTAGGACTTGAACCTCACTTAGTGTTAATAGTTTATCTCTGAAGGATCATTTTGAACTTTGTCTTGAACTAGATCCTTTGAATCAGAGTTCAACATATCAAACGCACAGTACTGGTATTGGACTTCCGTTCGCGGGTTAGTACTATTAATGGTCATGCACTGAATCTTGATTCTCATGAGGGTTACTAGAGGTCAACCCAAATCTCATAGTCATGGCCTCACGACGACCCCCACTTACGTGAATCCGTCAAGGGTACAGTGACGGAATGTACCTTGCGAGAGATCCTCACCTCGGATTCATTAAGGGTTAAAACCTATCCTTAACCTGTCACTTCTTCAGCACTGTGCCTTAGGAATGAGCAGGAGAACAACACTATATGGTGTCTCCTAATATTTTTAGTGCTGGAATCAAGTCACACAGTGTGGATTGTTTTTACCCATTGAATCTCCTTCATGGGATCTCCAGTCACAGAGATTGGTTTACCTCCCTAGGTGACTTCCTATAGGCTTTGCTCATTCCCCTCGACAAAATTGGACATAGCCTACTCGATAGCCCCAAAATTGGACATAGCCTACTCGCTAGCCCCAATAATTTTAATATGGACCTATCCTCGATGCTAGTCTGAGGCGCGCGCCAAACGTTCTGTACATTGAATCAAACCCTCAGCTGCCTGTGAAATTTACACAAAAATTCTCTTGCACAATATTAGTATAATCCTCTTGTGATATATAAATTTGCCAATAGAATTTCATGCATGCACATATCTTCCAGGGAAGAAAATAATCCCCACATTTTTATCCTTTCTCAAATGAGCGTAAACAAGAATATCCTAAATTACCTCGGTAGGACAGATTTGTACCTCATGACCATAAAATATTTCTTGTACAAGCACAATAAATCAGAGGTTTCAATCACTATGCCAAATAACATTATAAAATATGTTCACAGGATACTAGAACCATAAATTAAATAATAGAGGATCAATTAATCAATGCAAACAAAATGGTCATGCCAACAATTACTTTCTCATTATTATAGCATTGAGTTCAATTCCAACAGTACCTCACCAAGGCAAGATATAACTCTTACTCAAGAATCTGTCTTGACAAATGGTACGTGGCAGTTAATCCTTCTTAAAAAACGTTTTCATACAATACACCATCTCACGATATGCATGCAACCACACATTAAATATCACAGTAAAAGAAAATTAATAGGGTGTAACCAATTACAGTAAGTTATAAGATAATGAACTCATAAGCTAAATGCTAGAAATATTGGCCACGAAATTCATGTCACAAACAGCTCAAACATTAAAGTCTCGCTTTGTAACCTATGGCCAAGGCAATTAAAGAGATTATTATGCTAGCTAAGAGTTGAAGGATGAAGTAAAACATTAATGGTAACCGAAATAAACTAAATGGATTTGACTCCTATTTGACACATAGTCGAATATCACTTTCTTTTTATCTAACAGAAATTAAGAATCTTTCCAATTATTTTGTAATTATCAACATTGTGGCGAATTCTTATTTTTGAAGTCATAAGTCATTTTATTAGTGACAAACTGTTCTTATGACAACTAGCGAGACCTATTGATAGGTTTCTCTTGGTATCAAATTTCGGTCATCTCTACTTAACCAAATTGGAACAGTTTTTACACCATAGGAACAATAGCTTTGGTCATTTCAAAAGCTAATGACATAAATGAGATTATTAGGAATTAAATAAAATAAAACTTATCTAATTTTTAATGAGCCAAACAGCTCATAACATTATTTCAAAAAAGGTCGGTTATGGAATCAAAGATTAACTTTTTCAGGTGTTTTTTTTTTTTTTTAAATTGGAGGTTATACAATCTTTTTGTAATCAATTCTCTATTCAATCATTTTCTTAATAGAAAATAAAAATAAATAAATAAAAGGTTTTACGACTTAGTAAATTCACACTATAAGTTTTGAAACTTAAAAAAAAACTATAAAATTTCAACATTCCCCCACAAGTTTTAAAACTCCAATCAACCAATGAGACATATAGTAAATGCAATACAATCCTCATCACAGAATCATATGCTCTCCAAGTAACATAAGCATTCAGTTAAAATCTCTTTAATATGTGGGGTTCTAATACCAAGAGATTGCAATAAAAACGTACTCATTGAAACAGCTACCAAAAAAACTTAATTCTCATATCAGTGTTTGCACTAATCATTCATATTATAAACTACTCTCTCGTCCCAAATTGGATGTCAATTTTTGATATCCGTGTCAATTTCAATTCCTTATATCTTTTAATATGGATCTCAAAAAATATGCAATATGGATCTTGTTTGATAGTTCT
The DNA here is from genome assembly GCA_025413875.1 of Rhododendron molle. Lineage (NCBI taxonomy): Eukaryota > Viridiplantae > Streptophyta > Magnoliopsida > Ericales > Ericaceae > Rhododendron > Rhododendron molle. Next base: position 9,183,677 of record CM046399.1, read on the forward strand.
CGATTAGTTCTATTATACAAAGTTTTCAAACTCATGAAAAACATTATAGATTGAAAGATATAAGCGATGAAAAATAACACGAGTTTCAAAAATTGTCATTTATTTTGGGACGGAGGGAATACTATACAACAAGAGCCTTTTGGAAAAATAAGTATAATATGAGTAATAAGAGTATCATTCATGTGAATACACCAACATAGTATATGAATACAACTTCAAGAGTACTATGTCAATTAACCTCACACGAAGAGTTTAATTTGTGGGCCAACTACCTGTACCAATGTGGACATCATGATTGCAATTCACGAAATAGGTACTGATGGAGTTCAAGTGAAATTGTAGCATAACTATATGGAATGCAATTTGGTATTCATTTGAAGACAGATTCTAACACATCATCAACTTAACACACACACACACACACACATATCTGTCGAGAAAGGGAATGCACTTTCAGGTCGAGCACAGTTTATAGGCAAAGGCCTCTTTCCATATCATGCATCTTTGTAGGGGGCTTCCCTCTTACACATCAACGTTCCGTGAACTCCCTGCCCTAATGCCTTCATTGACTTAACTCAAAGCCGTCATTCCTTTAGTGCACTTTCAGATAAGAAAGGTCAATAGCTTCTCATCAAAATAAAATGAGAGAAAGACAAGTACCGTGCATTCACATAATAAAAGGCACCCGCTCCTGCTAGTGCGAGTGAGGAAAGACATTCGATCTCGTAATGCCCCTTAGCTACACGATAGTGACCCGCCCCCTCCTCCTACCGTAGACCACTTCGGATCCGCCTTCGGGCGGTCTTCTCAAACGGCGAAGCCTTAGGTCCCACCCGGAAAAAGAAAGCCGGATAACTCGAAACTCGAAATGCCGTAGGTGACGACGGAATTTCTTTACCCTGTCTGAGACACAGGTTACCTCTCGGTTTAGAAGGCGCAGTCCTGATCGCGGACTGGCCGACGGCTAGCTTGAATCTGCCTGCTGAGGATGTATACCTAACAGAGGATAACAGATTCATAAAACCAAGGATGCCTCCCTACTTCGGGCGTTGGAGTTCGATAAGTAGCAGTTATCTCAAATGGAATTCGATTACCTGAGCCTTAGTAGTAGACCAACAAGAACTTGGACGAACAGGCAAAGGAGCTTTCCAGGGAAAAAAACACCGGCGGGTCGCCCCGGCGGTTATCCCGTTGCGCGCAAGGATTCTTTTGAGCTGCGGCGGAGGTGGGAGCGCGGGTAACTCAGATTGGAGCGGAAGAAACAAGAAGGCTGTCGTTGGAGGTAAGGCCATAGAGCATCCAGGAGCTACGCTAGTAAGTTCGTCTGGCCTCCGCGGTACTAAATGGTTGTACCATTTAGTTCAAATTAGGGACGTGGTGGACCCCTATGCCGCACGTTCATAAGCTCTTTCTGAAAACATTATTTTTTTTTCATTCTTTTCTTTTTTTTTTCTTATGACTGAATATATCTTTTTATTTTAACCATCAGCTACAAAATTTAATTTGCTAGAACGTTTTCAATTCATATAGTGATGAAGAATAACTGACAAGGAATAAGAGCACATCAATTTCCACACGATATATCGAATAGATCTCATGTAACAGTAACAATAATGCACTTATTAATTGAATTTCTGTTAGCCATGAAAATCTAGTACGACAATTAATTTCTTGATTCTAGTCATGCAAACAGTCTTAATTACCCACGTGTCCAATGACTACCAATCTGACTGCAAAACCAAATGTCAGACATGGATATAATTGGATGCATTTCTCTTTTTTTTTCTTCCCTTTTTTTATTTATTTACCAAGAAGACACTATAATATTACCTCACTAACTTGAAACTGCCCAAATGATTCGCAACCAAATGTGAGAGCAAAAGTGGGTATTTGAATCAACACAATAAATGATACTGTACAAATAACCAACAGATATGCCCCTTTCTTTTCCCTTTAGACAATTATGATTTTATATCTCCATCGAAACAAAACTCTTCCAAATAAATTTGAAAGTTATTTCTCTTATATTTTTTTGGTATGATGCAATTCTCAGAAGTATGTTCACTAAAACAACATGCAACGATCAATATCCGTTAGTAACTGGAAAATAAAGTTGTAACTCCACACATCAAAATATAGTACGGGATTCGTAACAGCTAGGTCATCAGCAAAGGCAATATTCATAACAAAGAGCTAGCCAATTAATACATAGAACCAAGGCAAAATACTCTACTCAAATTTTGAAATAAGTAATTAAGAATGAACAAAATAATGAATAGTCGCATTTCATATGGACCATATTGGTTTTCCCTTCCAAGTTATGAATAGAATCAAGGCATGTCATCTACTCTACAATATGACATATCAGTCGGGTGTAACTGTGACACCTCAATAAGGAATATGCATGCTCAAAATGAAACAATGTTGTTTTTCTCTTTTATAATCAAAATAGCTTTGAAAACAGAAGAGAACTAACTCAAAGACAAAGCCAATCCAAGTTTTAATGCATCATACAATTTTCTATATATGCAGCTTAAATTCTAAAGAGGAGAGGGTTGTACAAAATTAGTACCCTATTTGGTTGGCTTCTCGGGAGTGGCTCTGCAGATTTCTCTTTAGAAACTTTTCGGTGAATGGTTTTCCAAATTCCAAAGAAGCCATTTTGCGGGAAGATATAGAATACTTGATTTTGCTAGAATACCAATTCTGCTAAAATGAAAAAAATATGAAACCAATGGTTGCTTTTGTTTCGAAGTATAATGAAAGAAACATTCACTAAAACTGACTTTAAAACAATCACCAAAGAGGATCTCAATTTGTTATAACCATATCTTGTGCGTGTGCAGAAATGAAATTGGCTACTAGGGAGCTTTTATTTTATAGACTTGTGTAGTGTTCTAAGCCATGAACACAAATGCATGGTTCATTTTTGTTTTGGTACGATAGATCGATGGTGCGAGAAAATAATGTGTATTATTATGTCGGTGCATTTGGAAACATAATGCAGATAGTTCATAGAATCAAAATGTAGTTTCCAAAAACTTTTCAGATAATCTAATGGGATAGTAGCTTCAACAAACAGGCTGATAGAAATACTATTAGATTCACAAAAAACGTAAACGCTTGCTACCAGACTCATGTGTATGAACTAAGATGAAATGAAGTCACACCTCCCATTTTTCTAATTCATTAGGAGATAAATATTAGCCTTAAATTGTTAGAATTTTTGTTCACAAATATTTATTTATCACAAGAATTATCAGTACACATAAACATAAAACCACAACAAGTAGGTACGAGAGAATATGCAAGTAGTGAAGGTAGAAAAGATGTTGCCTGTGAGAATGAGAGTCGTGTAGTTACTGTCTTAAGGCTAATATTCCTCCCCTCGTGAAGGTTCCACCGGAGTGTACTAGCCCCAAGATTAAACCCAAGAGCTCACAAGCATTTCTCATCCGATGTTCATGACCACCAAGAGGTTTGACGAGTCACGAACCGAGTTGCCCAACTCTCTTTTCCATTATTTATGTTTTACTCTCCAAATGCTTTCTTTACTTCCTCTATATTTCACACACTTGTCAAAACTCATATATATGGAGGTTATTGGATTTAAGTCTCATTTATTGATATATATAATGATAGGAATAAATATCACTTTTATGTTTTGTAACTGATAACATTTATGCACTAATATTGTAACGCAAAAGTAATGATAGGTAATAAGAATTCTAATTTATTTTTATTAGCATCTTTCAATGTTTCAACAGTCGGAATATGTATTCTTTTCTTTTTTATATTCATAATAATCAGGTGTCCGGATCCGCTGTGACTGATCTCACCTCACTTTGAGCTTTCGCCGGAGTAATTAGTACCCTACTAAATACGATAATCGACACAAGGTAGGGTTGTCAACTTTGCAGAGGACTATGATGCTCTCAAACATTGCCAAGTATTTTTAGATTAGAGATATGCTTCCCAGAAATGGAACACGTTAACTTTAAAGTTTATATTGTTGAGAGATCGTCCAAATCTTAGCACACTCAATGCTCGAAGAATAATTAAGGAAAGACCGCCAAAATTAAAAAAAAAAAAACTATTTTTTTTGCATAAGTATATATTAACGTCAGCTACTATTATTCGTCCTATGTCTTACTTTATGTTGAGTGTGTGTCACGTGCACAACACGCGTTTTGTTCACGATCTGAGCCGTCGGATCTTATCTCGGCGATGAATGAGATTCGGGCCGTTGAATTAAAACATGATCCGACAATTTGGATCGTGCGCAACAAGCTTTACCCAAATATTCGAGTTTTTATGCCTTCCTTCTTAAGGAACAAAATGGAACAATTTTGAACCCATCGATATGGTGATAGTGACTTGGAGTACTTTCCAAAGAAGAGTGCCTATCACAGATGCTTTGAAGCTTTTTACTTTCTATAGTTGATTCCTTCTGAGATTCCAATTAATTTCCAGCATCATCCTTAACAAGTTGGGGATGGTGGTGTACAGTGATGTGCGCAGTATCGTATTACACAACTCTGAGCTATTTAGATTGTGCATCCGACGGCTCGGATTTCATCTCGGCAATAAACAGCTCTCGATCGTTAGTTGCCAAGATGAGATCCAAACCGTCAAATATACGATCCGATGGCTCGGAGTTGTGCAACAGAGTACTGTACACCTCACTGCACAATACCAACCCGAAGTCATCTTTAACGTAGCCGGCTTATCTGATGCCTCAAAATAAAGGGAATTAAACAAATAAATTACTCCATCCATTCCAATTTAATTGTCCTTTATTCTATTGTAACCGGCTAAAAAACTTGTTATATTTTTAAATCCGTAATGAATTTCATATCAAATATGTATCTTGTTTGATAAATTTCGATTAGTTCTCTAATACTTTATTTTCGAAATCACATAAAGTATTAAAATTACAATATATAATCAATTAAAAAATAACACAAACTCCTAAAAATGACCATTAAATAGGACGGAAGGAGTATATAACCAAACTTCCGTAAGAATTGACTTCTTGATCTTTTTGGCTGATCAATAGACCTTTTTCTACAAGTCTAAACTATCTGAAATTGGAACATGCTAATTCTTTGATTTTATTAGTAGAGAGAATCTTGCAAGGAACACATATGCAATATTTATTGTTGGGAAATGATTTTGCCACTCCTTTTTTTTGTTAACGTCACTCCCCTGCGAGTGTATTTTTGGTGCAAAAATATACTTGCAGGGGATTGGCGTTAACAAAAAAGGGAGTGCCAAAATCAGCAGCCTAATTGTTTGGTTAGTGTTTTTGTGATCGATTACGCAAAAGGGTTTGAACAAGTTATAGTATTGAGAATTAAGGCATTCAAACGTTAATCTCTTGAGTATCTTCTCGTGTTTAGCTAAAATGATTTTTGAGAATCTAGAAAACACGAGCTTAATTTGCTCGGACTTTAAATGGAGTTTCTGCCAGTGTATGGTGGAATTGGTCTTCCAGTTAGCCCGGACATGTGTATATAAAAAAATAAAATAAAATCTGGACAATACCATTATAGTGTTTCTATGAAAGATAAATACTAGTATCTACTACTTTTCAAAAAGACATCGTCAAAGTGAGTCTAGAATCTTTACCCCCCAAAAAAGTGAGTCCAGAAAATGGTCAAGTAGGCAAGGCAAGAAAGATGTTCCACATAATTGATTCTCAGGTAGCATCTTTCAGAATTGGGGGATGGTGTTTGGCAGTAGTATGCGCAGAATCGTGCTGCACATCTTCAAGCCGTTGGATCGTACATTCGACGGTTCGGGTTTCATCTCGATAATACTGCACCGCACCAACTTGAAGTCCCATTTTTCAACTCAAGCCTTTTCCATAGCGAAGGCCATAATTTTGGCACAGTCTCAGAGAAACCAATTAATAGCGAACCGTAAATCATTTAGCCAAACTATTGGTTTCACAAATCTCGCCAAACTAAATTGTACGCGAAGAAATATAAACGATTCGAGTCAAACTGTCCCTCACGATCTCTATTTAATCATCAGAGAACATGTTAAATAATGAAAATTTGACAATACAAAACTATTACTACTAGCTTGTTAACTATCAATTCATCTAAAAGTTTAAACTGCTAAAAAGAGAGAGGCAATTTTATAACTTATACCTTCAACACTCTTCCTCACATGTAGCCAGACTCTCCTCTATTAGTGGGCTAAACACGTGTAAATATTTTAACATTAGATAAGCGTTGAGGTTCGAACACATGATCTATTATTATTGTAGGGACGGTCAAAATAAATCAACCGTTGACCGATTACAAGACTCTGATCAGCCTCTCGTGACGAGACGCGTGGAAATAATAAAGGAGTGACATGTAGACGATTATTGCTACGACAGGCCTCGCGCGCGCGGGGTAGCGCGCACACGCATGCCGCGCGCGGGGACAGCGCGCGAGCGCGCCCTCTAAACGGAGGGCGTCAATGCGTCATGAATATAAGCTCGTAAAGGCGAACAAATAGCGAGAGACATCGCGAGGGGGGGATCGGTCCGCGCGGGCCTTCGAGGGTCCTAGAGCGCGAGAAGGACTGAGACACTTAGACTGCTTAGGCAGTAGAGCGCGCCCTGGTCAAAGGCAGGACCAATGGGCCCAGAAGAGATACGATCGTTGCAGGTCGCGGCCTTGCTCCAACGGGAATTGAGGAAGATCTAGTGGTTTGGCGGCTAAGGAAGAGGAGGGTCCATCGCGGGGTGGCGCACGCTACCCGCGCGCGTGCTCTGTCGTCACCTCGCGACCTCGGGAGCAGGAAGGGCACGTGTCGAAGCTAGGCTGGGCCATCCAGGGGACCACCCCCCCCCCCAGGCCCAGAGGCCTATAAATATGCACCGAAATTGCCTTCTGCACACACACAAGGACGCATGTACGGATAGAGACAGAAGCAGACTGTTCTTAGAGAAAAGATTGAGGGATACTGGACTGAGAAAGAAGAACATTCTTCTCAGACCGGTGTCGCGCGATCCATCTGAGAAGAACTGTCAGTGGCACGCTGCCTTTATCCTTTCTGCTCCCGTGTCCTTTTCCTCCACCTCACCAGATCTTTCCCCACTACTACAATATTGTTAAAAGATGACGCTTGAAAAAGTGAAAAGATGTCAGTTTTTGAAAAAACCGTCATTAAAAAGATTGCAATAGATAAATAATGTCAGTCATCTAAAAAACTGTGCTATAAAATATTTATGATGTCACTTTCTAAAATAGTGACATAATTATTCTTTCTTTTTAATGTCAGTTTCTTCTAAACTGTGATCTAATATATTTATAATGTCACTTTCTAAAATAGTGACATAATTATTCTTTCTTTTTAATATCAATTTCTCCTAAACTGTGATCTAATATATTTATGATGTCACTTTGTAAAATAGTGACATAACTATTCTTTCTTTTTAATGTCAGTTTCTTCTAAACTGTGATATAAAATATTTATGATGTCACTTTGTAAAATAGTGACATAACTATTCTTTCTTTTTAATGTCAGTTTCTCATAAACTGTGATCTAATATATTTATGATGTCACTTTGTAAAATGGTGACATAACTAGCCTTTCTTTTTAATGTTGTTTCTCCTTATAAGCGACATTGAAGAACAAAAATTTATTTTTGGAGAAAACGACGCCATCAATGAGCATCATTTCTTTGAATTCTTAAATCGGGAGCAAGTCGTTACATATGGTATCAGAGCCTTTATCAAACGAAAATATGAGACAGAATCTCGACCCCATACGAGGACGTGTGTTCCTAAGTGGAGGAGATTGTGACGCCCTGCCCTTGGGGAGTTCCAGGTAGTGGTCAATCAACCTGAGGGCAGTTGAGACCCGTGCGAGGGGTTGTCGGATCGGTGACCAGAAGGGTAAACTGAGGGTAGTCCCACATCGCTTGGTGAAGTGATAGTTGTATGTTATAAATAATATATCGTCATCCTATTTTGTAGAAGGACTATTAAAACTATAAAAAATTGGTGGGAGGTCCACTATAGCATGTTTCTAACCCACTAAGTCCACTGATCAAGTTTCTAACCCACTAAATCCACTAATATGTATTTGGTAAAGCCTAAAGTCCACTGCATTTAAAAAGGGAAATAATACCTGACAAAATTACCCTTTCCATTCAAATCCCATAAGTTTAGCTTTCAATTCAAATCCCATAAGTTTAGCCTTCCATTCAAATCCCATAAATTTAGCCAATTATCTCCCATTATCCGTTCTACGTTTGAAATCTCAGCAGTTACGTTGGAATAGAGTGACAACAGATTTTCCTTTTCTGATATACTGTATATAACGTTATATACTCATTCATTAGTTCATATTTAACGTGAAATACTTACATAAAGATTTTCCTTTTCTGATACACTGTATATAACGTTATATACTCATTAATCAGTTCACATTTAACATGAAAATACTTACATTTTACGTTATATACTCATTCAGCAGCTCGCATTTAACGTTATATACTCATTCACTCATGACAGAAGACCACATATAACGATATTAAGGATGCAAACCTAAAATGATTTTGGTTGTTTAGGTTTAACCTTATATAATGTCATCATAACGTCTTGTACATATATAACGTTATATACTTTATTGAATTGGTCCGCGCAGCGGCACCTAAAATGATTTTGGTTGTTTAGGTTTAACGTTATATAATGTCAACATAATGTTTTGTACATATATAACGTTATATACTTTATTGAATTGGTCCGCGCAGCGGCCTCATTGACTTGCTTCTGTATATATATGAGCTTCTGGAATCTTTTTTATTACAATGCAAGAATATATAAATAATCTTATATATGTTTACAATGCAAAAACAAACAAAGAACCTTATAATGTTATACATGAGATTTTGTCCTTTCTAACTCTAAAAGAAAAAAGAAGAAGAGGAGATCTCGTAACTTCTGCCCCTTCGCTGCGCCGCTTTCACAATGACTTCACATGTAACTTAATACTCTTCACCCATTAAACAATTGCACAAATAATAACAAGTCGTGAGCGATGCGCTGACTAATTCAATAAAGTAGAACATATAATGTTATATGTGAGTTTCTGTGTTACAGAACTGAACATATAACCATATATATTCACGGAAAATAAATATATATATATATATATATATATATATATATATATATATATATATATATATATATATATATATATATATATATATATATATATATATATATATATATATATATATATATATATATATATATATATATATATATATATATATATATATATATATATATATATATATATATATATATATATATATATATATATATATATATATATATATATATATATATATATATATATATATATATATATATATATATATATATATATATATATATATATATATATATATATATATATATATATATATATATATATATATATATATATATATATATATATATATATATATATATATATATATATATATATATATATATTAACGAAAGTACAAAAAAAAAACCCCTAACAGATTATTGAAATGGTCCGCGCAGCGGCCTAATTGATCCGAACATGATTGGTGAGTTTCTGGTCATATATAACATTATATCAAAGTTAATATGGAACATCTAACATTTGTATGTTGTTGCAATACCATTATATATATAGAACGTAACTCTAAACAGAGAATATATAATGTTATATAACGTTATATAAATATAATAACGTTAGAGCATGAATCTGATCCAGTTTCGAGTTGTTCTTCTGGAAGGGCAGACACTACAAAACTAATTTCAAAGAAACAAAAACCGAAATAAAGAAATAATACCTCGTGCTCTGCGACAAGAGTGTCGATCCCAAAAGAAGAGCGAGGCGCTGACGAAGAGGATGAATAGCAATGCGAGATGTTTCGGTCGCTTCAAATAATAGGCAGGATTTATATATCTCCATCGGTTCGACGCCGATCTGGTCCTGGCCATCTCACGTAAGGAAGAAATGCAGTAGTAAAAAATAGCAGATCAAAACAAACGCTAGACTGCGATCATGAAGTCAGTCGGAATTACGATTAGACTTCGCTCGAGGACGGCGACGACGATCTAGTGGTTGGACGACGACGGAGAAGGGCAGACACGAACCGTCTTTGGCTGGGTTTCTGCCGAGTTGTTCTTCTGGAAAAGGGGGGCGGGGTAGGGGATGGGTTTTATAATGGGATTGGGATGTCTGTTTGAATGGAGGAAAAAAGGGAGAAAAAAATGGGAATGGAGGAAAAAAAGGAGAAAAAAACGGGAATTGAGGAAAAAACGGGATAAAAGATTTTTTGAAAGTAAGGGTATATTAGACTACTAATAAATTAGTGGACTTAGGGGGTTATAGAATTTAGAAGTGGACTTAGTGGGTTTGGAAAGTGGTACAGTGGACTTATGAAAAATTCTCCCTTAAAACTATGAGAGCGCCAAAACCAATTGAAACTTTATAGTTAAACGTGCTTGCACCAGAGTAATTCTAGGATGGGTGACCTCACTCGGAGGTTTGATGGGATTTGGTGTTCAAAGCGGACAATATTATACAGGGCGGAAGCGGGTCGTTACAAAAGATGACGGCGTTAAAGCACTTTAATGACGTTTCACAACTGTCATCTTTTACTTTCAATTACGTTTATATAGCGTCATCCTTTACTTGCAATTACGTTTATAAAGCGTCATCTTTATAGATATTAATGACAGTTTCAAACTTTTAATGACAACTCCATAGATGACAGTTTCAAAACTGTCATCTTTCACGTTTAATGACACTTTTAAACTGTCATCTTTTATGATTATTGTACTAGTGCCCCTCTCCCCCCACTTCTCTTAACAATCGACCAATCACACTTTTCTAGCTCACGTAGATTCGCACGTCAGCTACCCTGCGCAAAACACGACCCTACAATTATCTACTCTGATACCATATTAGATTGTAAACCACAAACTCATCTAAAAGCTTAAGCTGTTAAAACGTGGAGCAACTTTATTATTTATACCATCAACAGAAAGTATAGCTAGAAAAATGATTTTTCTGGTTATAGGTGGAGTGTTAGTGCAAATTAATCTGTTATATCTGTAACGCCCCGACTTTTCGGGTGCAAAATAAAATAATTTCTAAAAAAAATATTGCTAAATACATATAATTTTCCAAAATAAAGATTTTGCTAATACAATCTCAAGATAGATTTACGGAATCAAAATACACCAACTTCAGAGCTGACTCTAATCTTGATACCATTCCTAAGCATCCTCGATCCTCATTATTTTCGTGTCGAATCGCATCATCGTTGAATCCTCCATTGAATCTCGCGCCTCAGCAAATTGATCGAAGCAATCGATTTGCTGTGATACTGCATCTGGATCCGTGAGTGATAAATCACCCAATAGAATAATCCAACCCAACCACCCTCTTACAATACGCTAGCAAGCAAACAAGATAATCATGATGCGAATAAAGCAAAACAGAGATTTTTCACGCCAACCAATTCATTACTATCCATTAGCCTAACGTGGTGATCCAAAATCTCCTACGAGATCTTCCTCCCCAACAGCCAGCCATGCTCGGCCCCATATGAGATCGCTTCTTTGTCGCTGTGAGATAACCTAAGGGTTACAATACTACAACAGCGGGCCAGCTTATCATGCCCGAATCACAACTAGGGTTCGCTATCTTATATACCACATCACAATCATCGCTGGACACACGCCAATCATTCCACTGGACTCTCGCCAGACATCAATTTATTCCACTGGACTCTCGCCAGACATCAATTTATTCCACAAAACATCACCGACCATCCGCCAGGTTTTATCACAAACATCGTGGACTCGCGGTTTTAACATCACAAAATATCACACCGCCTGTAACATCACAAATATCGGGCTTACTTTGCCAGTTATAATCCATCATCGGGCTTACTTTGCCGAGGTTTTATCAAAACATCATTGGGCTTACTTTGCCAAGTTTTATATCATCACCGGGCTTACTCGCCATCTTAAATCATTTCCGCCATTTCGCGGTTAAATCATCACGCACATCACCGGACTACCCGCCACAAATCATATCATCGGACTACCCGCCGCTTTCAAATCACAACCTAGGTCCATCGCCGTCGCGTCCCGCTTTCACCCTAATGCTGGGTCCCGTCAGCCGCCCCTGGTCTGCTGGCCATTCTCACAATTCCAGGTCCCATCAAGCGTTCTCAAGGTCTCGAAGGCTACCCTCATCACACGAGGTCTGTCACAAAGCCACCGAGGTCCTGGCTGGCTACCCAATGACACTGGGTCTTTTCAGTCGCCTCATGTCCTACTCAGGCTACCCGATCACACGAGGTCTTGTTAGGCCACCCCCGAGGTCTGCTCAGCCCACGACTTTCATTTGTTTCTTTTCCTTAACAATAACAACGTCTGTATACTTTCACCACAAATCTCATCATATCTCAGAATCACGCAAACAATCCTCTAAAAAGAAGGAAACTTCACAACTTATCCATTACTTAGCATCGCCTAAGTGATTTCTATCTCACATACCACCTCATGTCCCTAGGGTCCAATCTAGCAATCAAATCCAGCAGATTTTATTCTCAATAATAATCAAAAACAAATAACAGACGGATCAAAACAAATATTAGGCAATGCAATCACATAACTTTTTATGACTGGGCCGTTGCCCTTAATCTTGTATGGCCACAAAATCATTAATAAGGTATGAACTATTTAATAAAGATTTAAAATAATTTTTCTAGGCTTTAATTAATTATTCTTAAGTAATTAGATTAATTAAATACTAATTAAATACATTAATTAGGTAAAAATATTAGAATAATTATCATAACCTTAATAAGAGTCCTAACGGTCCTCTATAACAAGTTTGAGTGCTAAAAGTTGGGTTTGGAGGTTCGTGGTATTATTTTAAATAAAAAGATTAAGTTAATAGACAAAACAAGAATAAATAGACAATAAATAATTAAATAGTTGGAAATATTTTTATATTTACAGAATAACATTCTAGGGCTGTAAATAGTCTAAATAAAATTATTTGAAATTTTAAACCTTCTTTATGATATTTTACGATGTTATTATTAAGAAACAACGCTTAAATAATAATAAATAGTAACTCAAATAAATAAAATTTTATTTTAAAAACATATCACCTTTGAACTGTCAGGCGTCTAAGAAAAATATTTTTGATATTAAAAATATTTTTGTAAGGTCGCTATTAATTTTCGTTTATAACTTTAGTTAAAAATTAAATAAATAGCTAATAATATAAATTAACTACGAAATCAGCAAGTTATGATCTTTAACATGTTAGGAGTCTAGGAAAAATAGTTTGGGGATTTATAGAGTGCTTTATAAGGTCTCATTAAATTTTAGTTTACAAACGATCACACAATTACAAATAAAAATTTAATAAATAGAATATTAAATAAAAAAATTTATAAAACTAACAAGGTATGAACTTTAGAATGTGGGTAACCTAGGAAAAAAATTTCGGGATCAAATACGATGTTTAAAAGGTCGCATGATCAATTCGAAACGAAGACAAAAATCACGCGCGGCTGGTCCCTTTGGAGTTCGCGGCCGCGAACTCCGTGTTTCGTTCATAATGCCGTCGCCAAACCTCATGCGACGCAAGGTCGCGATCGTTCGTTTTGCTTGTTTTGGCCTTCGGTTTTCGTGCATGGGACTACGAGGGGTTATGTCTTATAAACATAAATATACGTAGAGGAGGCTTCGGATCGAATATTATAATACCTCGAATTGGATTGAATTTGATTTCGATCGAAACTTGACAAATTGGAACGAAGGCTTTTCGGGTTTCTTGATCTGGGAACCTCGGGCCGAATTGATTGATGTTTGGTGATGCCTAGGTTGTAGAAAGAGTTCGGGATGATCGGATTGGATCTTGGTTGGGTCTAGGCCTAAACCCACTTTTCTCTCTCTTTCTCTCTCTAGAACTCCATGGATTGAGCTTCGATTTCCTTCGGTTTTCTCTCTTTTCGACGATTATGGCGTGAAAAATATGGTGTGTGCCCTAGGGTAGTAATGACGTATTTATAAGAGAATTGGATGGGTTTTGATTAATTAGAGTCCTAACTAATTGGGTTTCGAGATGGACTAATGGAGCTCGGTTTTGGGTTACGGGGAAGATAGAGACTAAATAGGAGTACGAGATTGAGAGATTGGAAAGGTGTATGCATGCATGCAACTAAGGAAAATAAAATTAGATAATTATAAGTATTTATCTAACAAAATAAATGTTTTTATTAAAAGGATATAATTAGGGAAAATAATGCTATTATTATTTTTAAAGCTATTAATAATATTATTTTAAAAAAAAAATTACGGTCGAAAATCCGGGTTGTTACAATATCATTGTTAAATTTTATTCCATCAAATCGAACAGAAAAAGTCCACCCTACAAGGTGGTGTTAGGGCAAATGCAAGAGGCTAGCTATTTAGCTAGTATTTGTTACAGACTCAACAAAATTGTGTTGAGTTAAGATTCACAAGCTACACATTATTATACCATTTTTTTCCCACACAATTCACGAAATAATTATTACGACTCAACCAAAATCTAACATCTAAAAGCAAAATGGAAGAAATAGTTAGAATGGTATGTGGTATTTAAGTTGTAAGGAAAAAAAATACAAGAATAAAAATAAATTTTTATGCATAAAACAATTTCCAGGCGGGCACCGGAAAGAGATAATGTCCCCGACCGCAGCCGGGTTTCGTCAATTTCTCCCGACCTCATACCCAAAATATTTAACAAAAACCCGTCTTGATTGGGATGGGTTAGAGGCAGAGCGGGTTGGATTGCCATCTCAATAAATAACGCCACTTGGTACTTCAGGAGCGCAGGATTTACACTGCTTTTGTAGGATCATATATACCGGTAAGAAATACTCCAATTGAATTTGAGAATTGAAAATCTAATTTACGGAGCTCAATCTCTAGCGTCCATAAATATTTTAGACGATCCGGATTAAAAACAAACTATTACCGTTAAAGTACTAGTATGATTGCACAGCTTCAAAAATACCTTATTCACATAGCCTCCGTAAATAAAAAGTCCATCTCATTTGATAAATCATCGAAGATTGTGAGCCGTTAACAGATATCATGCAATAGAATTTGAGCATTGGGTTGTGCGCGCACCAATGCACATCTAATCCTGAACCATTGGCTCTACGTTACCACTTGGCATTTGTTTTTATTTTGCTCTTGATATCTGGGATTCTGGGGTCATTGATCAGTAACCCTAAAACCAGCTCACGGCGGGGACTTCCACAATTCCTCACCCCAACGCACCGAAATTACCGAATTGGAGATGGTGCTGTGCAATAGTGTGCGTAGCATCATGTTGTGCACTTCTGAGCCGTCGGATCGTACATTCGACAGCTTTAATTTCATCTCGGCAATGAACGACTCTCGATTGTTGGTTACTAAGATGAGATCTGAGCCGTCAGATGCACGATCTGACGACTCGAAAATGCGCAGCACGACCTCACTGCACAGCACCAACCCAAAGTCTGAAATTAACTTCCATCACCATTTTAAATTTATATCCAAGCTCTACATTTTTTTTATGAAAAATTAAAGAAAGAATAATGGCAAACGATTTTCACCATTTACGCTTTTTTTTTTGTCTTTATCTAAATAAAATTATCAAATTGCCACTTCGCTTTGCAAAGATTGAATGTAGAAGGATAGCTTAGTTATATCGTGTGAGTAATAACTACAAAAGGTGAGGCATGAAAATAAAAATAAAAAAGTGTCAAAATCACTTCCGAAAATTAAGGGAAAATTTCAAAATACCCCCCAACCTTTACACCAAAATTCAATTAGACTCCTAACCTTTTAAAAACTTCAATTTTACTCCCAACGTTATCTTTCGTTAATCAAAGTGCCCCCTTCCATCAGAATGAGTAACGGATTTCGTTAAAAGCTCCGTTAAATAGCGTCCCGATCTAATTTTAATGATCCGAGCCGCTCAATGTGTTCAAAACGTGATTTTAGGAGTACTTGTGAAAAATCGGGAAAAAAAATGATCCGAAAGGGCTTCATCTGAATAGTTTTTTATTGAATAGTTCAAAAAAAATTGTTCAAATGACGCCCTTCCGGGTCATTTCTTTTGCTGATTTCTCGCGAGTACCCTTAAAATCACGCTTTGAACATATTAAGCGGCTCGGATCATCAAAATTTGATTGGGAAATGGGAGGTGCGGATTGATCCGGATTTTGTTCAAGTCGAACATCCGGAGTTTGCTTCCGTTTGCACCTCCCCTTTTCTGATCGAATTTCGATGATCCAAGCCGCTCAATGTGTTCAAAACATGATTTTAAGGGTATCTGCGAAAAATTAGAAAAAAAATGATTGGGGAGGGCTTCATCTGAACAGTTTTTTATTGAACTATTCAATAAAAAACTGTTCAGATGAAGCCCTTTCCGGTCATTTTTTTTGCTAATTTTTCACGGGTACCCTTAAAATCACGTTTTGAACACATTGAGCGGCTCAGATCATCAAAATTCTATTGGGATGATATTTAACGGAGTCTTTAACGGAATCTGTTAGTCATTCGGACGGAAGGGGGCGTTTTGATTAACGGAAGATAACGTTGGGAGTAAAATTGAAATTTTTAAAAAGTTGAGAGCCTAATTGAATTTTGGTCTAAAGATTGGGGGGTATTTTGAATTTTTCCCGAAAATTAATAGAAAAGATATATCATAGTGCATGCATTTAGTGCTTCCTCACTCCACGGACTATTCTCAATGTCAAAAGTCAGATTGTTCCTTGCAACTGAGAAATGGACAAAAGACGTCCTTGCTTGACAAGCGGGCTCAACAACTATGGAAGGTAATGCAAAAAAAATTTAATGATTTTTGAGTATCCATAATATGGTGGTTAGTATTTAAATTCCCCAAAGTTCTACAAGTGTTACATAAACCTAGATGTTTTTTAATGGAATTTCTAAGCATGCCGTTGACCCCGAAACATAACAATTGGAGATAACTAATTTAATTATTCTGGTCAACGAGCCTTTGATCGAGCGACATCTCCTCAACCTTTCGAACAAAAATTTGAGCTAGCTAGGGTTCAACCTTAACTTTGGTCTTTGGTGAGTGTGATGTAGTTGCTTTAATGTTCAACTTTGTGCGTTGAGCTGCTCCTGCTTCTTACCGGCATCTTTCTTCCATCCGTCCTCCTATAAATAGGTGGGCTGCTACCCTTGATTGAACATTAAAAAAAAACTATATATCATGGTGGTGTGCGCAATTGGTTTATGGTTTTTAAGTTACTTCATCTCGCGTAAGGTACTCCCTTCATTCCATGTTCGTTATTTTTGGATAATCGTGCCTACGTTCCGGTAAAGAAAGTGTATTTCCGTAGATAAATTTCCAATTCTTCTTGCACCACTTAAAAATTAATGTTTGATCCCAAAAAAAAAAAAAAAAAAAATTCCTAATAGAGGTCTTTTGAACGATATAGAAAACTTATTTGAAAACTATTTTTGCAGATAAGCATAACCTTTTTAGTCCGAACGTTGTTTTCGTGAACTTTATATGTAACTTCATTGATCGACGGAACGAAAAGCCGCATCCAAAATAAAAAGCCCAAGAACCGCCTCGTGGGCTTACATCGCAAGTCCGCAAACTTGGAAATTGGGTCACAGACGTCCAGAGCATCTCGAGCTGAGCATGGAAAATAATTCGGTGCTCCTGAGACTCGCTGCACATGCTAACAAAACTTACAAGTCCCACACGTATGTGAGAGTGATTTGGTCGGGTGTGATCGAGTGATGTGCCTGTAACATTATTGTTTTTGAAAGGATTAGAAAAGAAAAGGCTAATGGGGACAAATGAGACACGTGGGTCCCCCAGTGGTATTGGATAGCCCCTCACGTATGATACTATTAAGTGGATAAATATTTCATCCTCTGATTCAGACACTTTCAAACTCAAAAATCATTGCCTAGTTTGTTTTAATTTTTGAAAAGTCTTTTCAAAAGATTTCTCCTACTTCTAATCATTTCTCTCTCTATCTCTTTCCACTTATTATCCCTACTACTCTCATAATTTTTTTTTTCAAAAAATCATCCAAATATAGCCCATGTGTTTACGCAAATAATTTTCATATCAATATAGATCTTGTTTGATAGATTTTATTAAGATCTTTAATACGGTGCAAAAAAAATTTAATAATTATTTTTTATTTACATTATTTTTGAGTTTAAAAATATAAAATAAATACTTATTTTTTAAAAATGCGTTCTGGAACGGAGCCTCAGTGCTCTTTAGTCTTCCGCGACAAACGTGGAACTAGCTAATCATGGGAAACATGTGTGCCAACACATTTTCCCTGGCCTTGTACCATGGAGGATCACAATTCCAGTGTCAAACAAGCCGTTAATTAGGATCCACACCAAGTAGGGCTGTAAGTGAGCCGAGCTACTCGCGAACTCGGCTCGGCTCGGCTCGTTAAGGCTCAGCTCGACTCGAGGAGTCGAGCTCGAGTATTCGGCTTGTTTAGTAAACGAGCCGAGCTCTACAAAAACTCGACTAAAGAGGCTAATAAATGACTAAGCTCGGCTCTCGAGCCGAGCTTGAGCTCAAAATTTTGGGTCGTTAAGTAAACCCAAGCCGAGCTTGAGCTCACTGAAACTCGACTCGACTCGGATCGTTTACATTCCTAACACCAAGTGCAAGGATTACTCATGGAGGTAACTTTTTCATATATCCTAGTTCTACATGTCCCTTCACACTCGTATCTTTTTAACCCATTCCGAGTCTGCAAAGATAATTCAAATTGTTCACCTCTTAAGTCTTGCCAAGGAGAAATTGCCTACGAAATACTTTGAAAAATAATGTTGATCGATATATATAACCATTTAAATAAACAATTTAGGGCCCGATTGGATGGTGTATACGGTAGGTGTATTACACAATACACCCGGATAAGGAATTAATACAGAGTTTGGCATCCATTTTTTCCCTTGTATTAGTTAATCCCCGTATTCGCTAATACACCGAGAACAGCCATAAATTATTGCTACCCCTCAGGGTAGCAATAGCTAATCCGGGTGTATTCGGCTGATTTTTTACCAAAACACCCCTCCTCATCCCCCTCCCCCAACGGCTCTCTCTCTATTTGCTACAGAGAAGAAACAAGAAGAACACCACCAACAACAGATCACCGGCCACCAGCACCACCACAAAAACAAATACACAAAAAATATGTATGTATACGTAGAGAGAGAGAGAGAGAGAGGTACTTGTTCTTGGGGGTGGATTGTGTACAGATCGGACAGAGAGACAACCCACCGATCGGAGAGAGAGAGAGAGACGATCGGAGAGCGAGGATCAGTGGTCGCGCGCCGTCGCCGCCGCTCTGCTTCTTTTTTCTTCTTCGCTTCGTCTGTTTCTCTCTCTCTCTCTCTCTCTTGTAAACGATAAGAACGAGGGGAAAAAAGAAAAAATGATTTGGTGTATTTGGTACACAATAGAATGAAAATGAATGGCTGGATGAAAAAAAATTGATGGCTGGGACAAATTGAAAAAGTTTTTAAAACTAAATAACATTCTAAGTTTTTTTTATAATGAGTAAATAAAATTTATATTTTAAAAAATTGTTATATTATTTAACTTAGAATTATCAGAAAAATCAAAATATTTTAGGTTTTGTAATTATATAATTAATGTTAGGCATAATAAAATTTGGGACTGCACGAGGGCAAAAGAGTCATTCTACAGTTTTTTACATCATACACCCTTCTTTCTAATACATCATCCAAACCATCTACTTTTTAATACACCCTCTATAAATGTCACATCAATGTGGGCCATCCCTTCTTAACTAATACCCCTTACTATCTTATCCCCCCTTCATAAATAATAC
Organism: Rhododendron molle; assembly: GCA_025413875.1. Taxonomy (NCBI): domain Eukaryota; kingdom Viridiplantae; phylum Streptophyta; class Magnoliopsida; order Ericales; family Ericaceae; genus Rhododendron; species Rhododendron molle. The sequence goes on from CM046399.1 coordinate 9,203,616, forward strand.
ACCCAAAACACATACCGCATCCAATCGGGCCCTTAAGTTCACGAATAGATTTGTCATTTTAGTCTGTAAAACAAACGACAATTATTCATCTATATATATATATATATATATATATAATAAAACAAATCAGTTTTTGTCTATCCATACAAACTCAACACCCTCTACAACCATCGGATCAAATTTTCAATAGATCATATTCCGTCCAATTGAGAGCATACTTCGTAATATAAACCTCCTAACTTTATGACTAGTAAATTCTTTTAATTGATCAATGTTTAGCATGGGTGGGCCTGCAAAAAATAAAAATAAAAATCTTTCAATTGATACTTTTAGGTTGTTTCCTTAAAAAAATTGATTATCTTTTTGGATTTAAATCAACTCAGTGATTGATTTCTGCCTAAAGTTGATTTCCTTACATTCAATTCAATATTTGCTTTTAATTTGTTTCCTTTTAGGTTGATTTTCCTACAGTCATATAGGAAAAAAGAAAATAACATAGGATCTTGGTAGCTCGAATTTATGTGATTTGAATCATCATTAGTAATGTCATACACATGGATTATATGTTATTCTTCATATTATAAAACTAGCGCATGCTCGTATCTGAAGACACGACTTGACAATCGGCACACGGAAATCAATACGAGCTCACATACTATATCTCAATCCATGTCCAACAATTCAAACTATGCCGAAAAAATAGCCAAGCATATTACTTGACTTGGTTAATTAACTTGAATCCACAACTTAAGAAGAAACAATTTACCAATCTCTGACATCTGCATGCACAAAATCAAACACATAAAACCTCATAAAATTGGAATTTATCGAGAATCCTTCCCTATCCAAAACAAATTACATGCCATAATGACATATAAGAACGAACACAGGATATCATATACACAAAAAGGGGGGGAAAAAATAAATAAATAAATAAAAAGAAAACACTGAATCTACCTAAAAAAGTCAGTTCACTAACAAAAGTACATTGCGGATAAAAAAAAAAAAACAAAAAACAAAAAACAGAACAAAAGTACTTACGATGAACGTCTCCAAACATCAACGTTTTGTATAGTATAAACTTTTTCATACTAATTTCGAGCATGCACAACCACATACTACCATTGTAAATTTGTACACTATCATCATTAGCGGATCCTGCAAAACCCGATAAGTTTATGTAAACTCCAACACCTCTTCCAAACCCTACCAAATCGTTGCCTAAAATTAAAAGTTCAGAGCTGTAAAAAGGGAGAGTTCGGTAGTGGGGGAGAACACCCAATTGACTAATTACTTGGTTTCCAACGAACCCATTTTCCATTAGTTTGTAAATTAAAATCAGATTGCAAGTATTCAATAACTTCCCATTAAAACTGAGCAGAGCAGAGCAGAGCCATACCTCTATTGTTAGGATATTCGAGCTCGAAGGAGAAAAGATAGGTGAGGAGACAGACTAAACTACTAAGATTCTGAGAATTGCAGTGAGGGTTTCAGTGGAGACGGGGGGAGGAAGAGAGAGATGTGCCAAGAAAACGGCTGTGAGGGTTTAAGGGCAAGTTAGGGAAAGCCTGCTTGCACATACAATCTGTGCACAGATTGTATACAGATTTTGTTAGGGGGCCTACCACGGCTCCTACACAAATAATCCGAGTCGTTCATTAAATGTAAAATATTTTTTCAAGAGTCCTCATAAAAAATAAGCTTAATCCGATATCTATAGATACTCGATCCAATCATATAACTTTTCATTATCCAGAAATCTGAATGAAAAGTTAGATAGTTGGATGAAACACCTATAGGTATCGAATTGAGCTTATTTTTTTACGAGAACTCTCAAAAAAATATTTTACATTTAATGAACGGCTCGGATGATTTGTATGAGACCCGTGGTGGACCCCACAAAGAAATCTGTGTGTAGAGAAAGAGCTATGTTATCTCAGCCATAGGTATTTATTTAATTGGCAATTTTGAACGGTTGAATTTATCTATGTATATAAGATTCAAAAACTGAGCTATATCTCTATTATAAAACAGAAGGGTGTGGGGACAAATTGTTAGAATGACTTAGATTCATTTGATCCAAAGGCTGTAATGCATCCTCTTATTTTCAGGTTAAGTGCCCATGGTTTCCACCTAAATCACACAACTGTCATCCCCCCTTCCAACCGAGATGCGTAGTGCCGTAGGCACGGGTTAACACTAGTTATTATATAGATTGAAAATAGAGATGAGGGATCGGAAATAGTGTTTTTGATAAATTAAAAAAAACCTTTTTGGGCTCAAAACGGATTGTTTCGTGCCTTTAGGCACGAACAATTTCTAGTCTCTATTATAAAACAGAAGGGTGTGGGGACAAGTTGTTAGAATGACTTAGATTCATTTGATCTAAAGGCTGTAGTGCATCCTCTTATTTCCCGGTTAAGTGCCCATGGTTTCTACCTAAATCACACAACTGTCATCCCCCCTTCCAACCGAGATGCGTAGTGCCGTAGGCACGGGTTAACACTAGTTATTATATAGATTGAAAATAGAGATGAGGGATCGGAAATAGTGTTTTTGATAAATAAAAAAAAAACCTTTTTGGGCTCAAAACGGAAAGGCACGAACAATTTCTAATATATCTCTATTATAAAACAGAAGGGCGTGATGACAAATTGTTGGAATGACTAGGATTCATTTGATCCAATGGCTCATGTGTACTTTCTAACTCTCTTACGAAAACACTCACACTCTTACAAGTATATTACAAAAACGCCATCAATTTATTTTTTTCTACCAATCAGCTTTTGTTTTGTTGTTAAAAAAAAAAAAACCCCAGTAGTCACCGCTTTCTTTCTCTCTCATCAAAGTCTCTTCTCTGATTGTCCGGCAACAAACAGTCATCGCCCTTGTTGGTGAGTCACTCGGAATCCGGAATTCACTGTCCTCGGTAACATACTCTCTCGCTCTTTTTTTGACACTAGTACTTTTTTGGTTTTGGTTATCATTTTCTCTATTTTTCTTTATCTTTTCCAAAAATTTTATAGCTACTTAAAAATTAAAATAATGTTTTGAGCTACTATTGAGATTCAAATGGTAATTTCAATTCCAATCGAGGTGAGTAGTACCATAGGCACAAGCCGGGTTGAATAGTGCCATAGGCACGAGTAAACACTAGTACTTTCATATTCGATCAAACTACTTTGGGTAGACGAACGATTAAAACTAGCTTTTTTGGGCCTGAAATAGAGTATAAGGGTGAGGATTTGGAGAAATATGTGGGATTATTTTGGGCACAGAGAGGAGCTTAAATCATAACTTTAGAGCATCTCCAATCCAACATCGATCTTCTATTTTTCCTTTCGAGAGGACAAAATAAACATTTTTCTATTCAAAAGAAGTGAACATAGAGTTAGAATTTTATTATTCATATCACTACAAGAAAATGCAGATTTGGCAATACAACAAAGTACATCGGCAAAAGTGTATATGGGTCGGTAAATGTTTTTGCCGACGAAAATTTTTGTGTCGGCAAGCTATCGGCGTTGATATGTTGGGAAAAGGTTTCGCCGACGTGAATTATCTTTCATCGGCAAAAGTATAGTTTCAGCGATGCAAGCTTGCGTCGGCATATCTGTCGGCAAATGGTATTGCATCGGTAAAAGAGATTTTAAAATCAAAGAGTGTGACACTTTTGCCGACGAGATTTTTGCGTTGCCAAAAGTCAATTTTAAAAAAACGTACAGCTACTGGTGCTTTTGTTGTGCTTTCGCGTGCTCCGTGTTTCGAACTCAAGTCCTCAAAATCTCAACATCATGTGTCTACCAACTGCACCAACTTACTTTCCGTTAATAGTATTGCAATATCTCCGCAACCGACCCTCCAAATATGGCAAAGGGCGAGGTCGTTGATAGCATATAAAACCGGTAAGACCGGATCGTTCCCACAGAGAAATCTTCTTTAGCGAATTTGGAATAGAAGTTGAGTATCGAGCTTCGGCATTCAAGCGGCCAACTTTTGGTGTTTAGTTCAAATGACGAAATTAAACTTGGAATTAAACTAGATTAAGATGGTCGAGTCAAAGGGATTGATTAACCCACGACTTAGCCATTCAAACGGTTCCTTTATCTAACGAATGAGTGGACCGAAACCGTCCGGATTCCACTAAAAGCATTAAAAGCTGAAGACTACTTGTAACTCAATTCAATGCATTAATTCAAACTGAACTCATTTAACGCAAGTGAGAGACGAAAAAGGATCGTTCGCACGCGTACGATTAATCAAGCACGTAGCATGGGCCGATAGACCTCATTGATCAAAGAAGTCACCAACCCCATGATCAAAGCTAGACATCATGGGTTTAATTCATTCAAAACATTGAAATTGAGCTAAAGTTTAAACGAAACCATTTGCACGACTAATTCATAGAGTAAACCTCACCCCATAACCAAACCTAAATACTACTCATACATAATTGAAAGACTAGAAATTATGTTTGGAAAGGAAAACATGATTAACCGATAAAAAGGAAAATAAACGTGATTTATATAGAGATCCAAACCATAGCTACAACATTAATAAACGAGAAATTAACATAAGACAAATATTTACTTGAGTTCTTGAAGGAAATAACTAAGAAAAACTTGAAGAACAACTATGGAAAATTCTAGAGAGCAAAAGAAAGACTAAGGCCTAAAAAGACTAGAAATTGGAAAAATGTACATTATGGCTATTAATGGCCAAAGAGCCTATTAATAAGCCTTACAATCAGCCACAAAATGGACTAAAAGGCCCCCGAAAATATCCCAAAAACACGCCTTAAATGAGAACTTTCCATAAATGGAAAGTTGGAAAGTCAGCAGGTAAAATATCTTCTGGCCGCCTATGTTATCGATACCTTTGCCCAAGTAATCGATACCTCCACTTTGTCCTTGTCCCGTAGCACGTTGTAATCGATACCAGGGCCAAATGTAATCGCTACCCTCAGGTCTGGAGGATTTTTGGACCAAAACAACGCAAGGGTATTGATTACAATCTTGATGTAATCGATAACATCAGGTATGGGAAGCAAGTAATCGATACTTCTTCCTTCAGTAATCGATACCATTCTTCAGAAATTGCAGAATTCAGGCAGGCTTCAGCTTCAGCACCCAACTCCTCAGCAACTTCCAGCTTCTCAGCACCTTATTTTCATTCTCTAAATTTAAGTAAAGACTACATTTTAAACCTTTCTTTTACCTTTTCTTTACTTTAATTTTATTTAATGAAAATAAGAAAGTACCCCCCATTTGGAAACAATGGCATTACCAGAATTTCGAGATTCCAATTAAATCAAAATGTCAACCCCCCACTTTTAGTGTAAAATGGAAAACTGCACATTTTTCTCAAGAGAAAAAGGCTCGAAACATGACCTTGCTCTTCGAATTAAACCTTGTAACTTTGTAGTTACTCTTAGAAAAATTCAAGGATCAATTACCGCCATTTTTTATCTCGAAAATCGAAACTTTTTCAAAAAGTCATTTTTCCATACTTAGACAGATTTTAAGGGGCCGACAGGGTCTTCGGGTACTTGGAAGCACTTGGGCCATGCATGGCGTTGAAATGCTCTTTATTTGCACGTTTTACCTGAAACAACCAAAAACCTACCTTACGTGCAAAATGGGATAAAAACAACAACAAATATGTATAAACACAACATACTAGAGGACTTAAGCACCAAGAATATGCATTATTGGGTACTTATCATCAAATATATATAACCTACAGTTTTTTTATCCTTACATATATAATACATATACAATATTTTACACTAGATACATTATTACATACTCTTATATCTTTTAGGCTTCGTTTGGCATTTTAATTAAAGCCAGAAAGCTTTTTTTGTCCGTATTCAAACAAAATTCGCATTAGTTAGTTTTTTGTCGATTTTTTAAAAATTATTGACCTTGTTTGTTTACCATATTTATTTTGTTTTCCAATCATTACCCTATATGTTTCTCTAATCATTACCCTATTCTTTAATTATTAATTTCATTTTTGTTTCTATCTCTTTCCACTAATTACCCATATTTTTAATCATTACCCTATTTCTCTCTTTACTCACTACCAAAATGAAAATACCCAAAGTTACAAAACGAACAAGGCCATTGCTTCTTTATGACGAGAGGTATCTAAAAAGTAAAAAATTATGATAAAATCCCAATTTTTTTGAATAAAGACAAAACAAATAGTTTATTGGCTTACTTTTTGTCTTTATTCAAAAAAATTAGATTTTGTAATAACCCGAAAAATCGAACTAATAAAATAATAAAAAAAATTATTTATTTATGATAATATTGATTTCCTTATTTATTAATTAGTAGATAACTACAAAAAAAATAAGTATTCTATCTAATTACCTCTTAAAAAAATTATTTTGTCATTAAATACATACTTATAAATGCATGCATGCACGCCTATATTCTCCCTCACTCTCCTACTCAATCTCTACCTCCTCCATGACCCAAAAATTCGTGCGTAATTCGTCCATGCAAAAACCCGATACCGTTAGGACTCGTTTTAATTCGAAACTCATCCAATTCTCCTATATATATACACTACTCCGACCCTAGGGCACGCACATCACCACACCACGTTCCACAGAGCCAGAGAGAGAAGAAAAATCCGAGAGAACCGAGCTTTAATCGATAGAATTTTAGAGAGAGAAAAAGAGAGAGAGAAAAGTGGGTTTCGAGGTTCCGTTCGTCCGAGATCCAAATTGATCGTTCGAAGTACTTTCCACAGTCCCAAGGTTCACCGTAGATCAACCAATTCGGCCCCGAAGTCCCCCGATCGAAGGAATTGAAGTCGTCTTCCCCAAATTCAAGTTTTCGATCGAAAACGAATTCAATCCGAACCGAGGTATTATAATTCGATCCGAAGCCTCCTCTAAGTATAATTATGATTATTTGACATAACCTAATGTCCCCCGTAACCCCATGCATCGAAAACAATCGAGAAAAAGCAAAAAAACGATTTCTGGCAGCAAGGTTGCGGCCGCAACCTTCGGGTTGCTTTGCCGCAAGAACCAGACGGCTGGACCTCGCGGCCGCGAACTCCCTTTAGGCCGGACCGTGCGGTTTTTGTTGTTGTGGTTCGAATGGACTTTTCGATGTCCCGAACATAGATTTTGACCCCCGAATTAATTTTCCTAGGTTACCCATACTCTAAAGATCATACCTTGTTAGTTTCATATTTTTTTTATTTAATCTGATATTTATTAAATTTTTATTCGTTATCTTATAAAAATTTACAAACTAAAATTCATTGCGACCTTGTAAACTATTTCATAAATCCCCAAACTATTTTTCCTAGTTTTCTAACATGTCAAGAATCATAACTTACTGATTTCATAAACTTTTGATATTATTAGCTATTTATTTTATTTTTAATTAAAGATACAAACGAAAAATAGTTGCGACCTTATAATTAATGATTTTAACATCTAAACTATTTTTTTTAGATTTCTGACATCCCAAGGATGATATGTTATTAAAATGATAATTTAATTATTTCATTAACTAATTATTATAAATTACGCATTGTTTCTAAATAGAAATACTTTAAAATATTATTTAAGATGTTAAAAATTCCGAATAATTTTATTTAGACTTCTTACAATCCTAAGATGATACTTTGATAGAATAAAAATATTTTTAATTATTTAATTATTTATTATCTATTTAGTCTTCTTTTGCTTATTAACTTAATCTTTTTATTTAAAATAATTCCGTGAGCATCCAAACCCAATTTTTAGCACTTGAACTCATTATAGAGGACTGTTAGAACCTTTATTAAGGTTACGATAATTATTCTAATATTTTTACCTAATTAATGTATTTAATTAGTGTTTAATTAACTTAATTACTTATAATTAATTAACGAAAGTCTAGAAAATTATTTTTAAATCTTAATTAATTAATTCTTTCATTCTTAATGACTTTGTGACCATACAAGATTAAGGGCAACAGCCCAATCATAAAAAGTTATGTGATTGCATTGCTTATTAACTGTTTCGATCCGTCTGTTATTCGTTTTCAATTATTATTGTGATTGATATTGTATCGATACTTCATTTGAATGTTAGATTGGACCCTAGGGACATGGGGTGGTATGCGAAATAGAAATCACGTAGACGATGTTAAGTAATGGATAAATGGTGAAGTTTATTTCTGTTTAGAGGTTGCCTGCAGGCGTGATGTTGTGATTTGATGTGAATTGGAACTGGCGAAAGTCCAGTGATGAATTGATAGACTGGCGAGAGTTCAGTGATGAATTGATAGACTGGCGGGTGTCCAGTGATGATTGTGATAAACTAGCGGGTGTCCAGTGATGATTGTGAAATGGTTATGATGTGGTTTATAAGATAGGTGAACCCTAGCGATATAACGGCATGATAAGCTTACCATTTGTTGTAATTATTGGGATGCACACTCGGTACATAACTTAGGTGTATCTGCGACAGCAAAAGGAAGTGATCTCATGGGACGGGATATGGCTAGTGGTTGGGGAGGAAAGATCTCGTGGAGAGATCTTAGACTTCATGATAAGTTAATGGATAGTAATGAATCAAGTTATGTGAAATATCTCTGTTTTACCTTGTCGCTATATATATATATCTTGTTTGCCTGCTAACTGTATTGTATGAGGGGTATTTGGGTTGGATTATAGTTCGGGGTGAACTCTTTCACTCAGGCACGGATTTTCTGGCATCCGTGTCAGATTTTGCAGAAAACCAGGAAACACAGGATCCCGTGGGCGAACAGTTTTATGCTGAGGAGAATCCAGAGGTGGAAGTTGAGCCAGAATACACTTGGGACCCATATCAATCTTAGAAGATGGCTCTATTATCTGTTTAGCTTATCCCTTCGAAGACTACTTCTAATATTTTTACAATAGTTTGTAATAGATGAATCCTTAGGACGAATTATCTGTTTTGGATTTCAAATTGGATTTAATAAGTTTTTCGAGAATTAGTATTTAATATCTCCGATTTTACCTTCGAAAATCGGGGCGTTACAGATTTTAATCATAATTTTATATTTTTTAGATTCGTCTCGTCATGAAAAAGCAATAATCCTACAAAAATCGACAAGAAACTAACAAATACGAAATTATATACGTATCTTATATTTACCACATAATATTGTCTATACATATACAAATAACACAAACACACACACATATATGTATATACTCCCTCTGTTCCACAAAAATTTTTTTGTCCACAAACGTAGAACGTAAAAAAATATATTTTTTGAAAAAAAAAATCAAACTTTCTTTTTTGCAAATTAATAGATATCCATGTGTTCTTCAATTTTTTTGCCAAAAAAAAAAAAATTCAACTTTTACTTTTGCCGACACAAAGATTTCATCGCTGAAAGATTTATCTTTTGGCGATGCATATTCTATCGCCAAAAGTAACTATCACCGACACAAAAATGTCGTCGCCAAAATATTCAACTTTTGCCGATGCACATTTCATTGCTAGAAAAAAATTTGGTCGGCAAATATTTCGCGGGAGAATATTTCCCGCCAACCTTACTTTTGCCGACAACATTGCCGACGCATTTCTTTTCATCGCCAAAAAATTTACATTTACCGACACAAAACAACTTTTGCATTGGCCAAAGTATGCTTTTGCCGACATAAAATGCATTGCATCGGCAATCAGGTCGCCTTTGGTGCATTTTCTTGTAGTGTATACAAACTTCAATCCCTCTATATTGCTGTATATCTGACAAACCCGAAGATGTCCAAGTCTAATCTCTATTTCAAATACTTAATTTTGCACTTTTCCTTCAATCATTACTCACTTTCACTCCAAATCATACAATTTTTTTTTGTGTGTTTTTGTATTCAAAAACTGAATGGTGACAATCCTTCATTTTCTTTTTTCTTCTCATATTCTATATTTGGAGTGAAACTTCATCCTCTAAAATAGAGAGGAAAGTAGAGGGTGGATTGGAGCAAGAATTTCCTCCAATTTAAATAGAGAAATAGATCGAGGAAAGAAATGAGAAATAGAGGCTGAGTGGAGATACACTTATATTCGGAATTTAGGGAAATAAAGTGATAGGTTGAGAAAATAAAAAAAAAAATTTCCTCGTTTGATTTCAAATGAAGAAAGAGAGAAGAAGAAAAAAGAGAAAAAAGTGTGAAAATCAACTTTTATTATCTGCAATAATTCCATTCAATTTTTCCTTCTCTTTTACAAGACCAAGCAAAGAAAAAAAAAATCCTTATGGTTTCTCTTTTAGGGTTCGTTTGATTAGTGAAAAAAATATAACGGAAAGTGAAAATGAGAGAAAGTGAAATAAAATCCGTTTGATTAAGATGAAAATTTTGTAAGAAAGTAAGGAAGTCAGAATAATTATTATTCATTAATTCTTGCTAACTAGAAAATAAAATTTTGACATTCTTGCTAAGTGAACATCTGAAAAGTATATATTTTTTCTTTTTTGCATTTTCTACCATTATCTTGCAAATCAAACGGACCCTTACTTTGTCTTCGTTTCGATCTCTTGCCTTCTTTAATTTCCAAATAGAGTGTTAGGGACAAATTGCATGGAAATTATCATCATATGCGATTATGCATGGACTTTCATCTCTATATATATTTTTTTCCTTAAAAAAATTCACCAAACAGAGTGGTAGGACAAATTGCATGGAAATCAGTAATTTTATCATTATATGCATGGACTTTTCATCTCTATTTTTTCTTTAAAAATTCATCGTTGTCACCCCAATTAAAGTTTTGCACGTCCTAAATGCCTTGCATCCTACGATTTGGAATTTTCTCACCAACTACGTACTACTAAAGCTAACAAGTTTCGTCAAACAATTCACGAGATTAATGAAAGCGTTTTTCAAAACCATCCTAATATATTAAACTACTAAAATGTGAGAGGAAAAATTTAAAACGAAAACACAAAACAGTAACTGAGAGCGATAGCAAAAGATTTGCTTGGCTTAGTAAGAACAAGCAATGGGTGCACACCCAATGTGTGTGCTTCTTCTCAGAAAACTGCATTTATTTTTAGCTCTAAGAATTAAAAAACTGTTATGGAGTGGGTGGTTACATGAATTATGTGTTTACATTCTATGTCCATTCTATGTCAATTAGGGAAGTAAAAATGTGAGTCAGCTTCACATTTTTGTCCACGCCAAAAATGTGAGGCCCGCAAATAAATGTGAGTATTTTGTGATAAAGTGTTTTAGAATTTTTCTATCAAAAAATAAAGATTCTGAATACCGTACCGGCTTGAGTACCAGTTTTTTACTGGTATGGTACATACTGGTACTAGACACATATTGGGTACCGTTTCGCATTTAGCGCTACTATAATTAGATATAGGTATAAATCAATAATTTTTTTTCCCCATACCATCTAATCCATACCAGAATCTATAAATTAATTACACTGATGATATTATATTTGTTGTATTTGAAATTATCATTCTACCTACCAAAAGTTGAGAGTTCAAATAAAAGCTCACTCGACTTGTCAAAAATTAAAAGATAAATAAAAGCTCACTCCATCGTAACATTAAAAAAAAAAAAAAAACTAAAGCTCAGTTTTTTGGAAGAAAAACTAAAGTTCACAGAGAAAATACTCTTCTCAGTTAAAAAAAAAAGAGAGCGGACCCATCTTCTTGCATAAGGAACCTGGGGGGGGGGGTTAATTTGGTCTTTTTAGGGCCTCAATCATATAAACCTTCTCAACTTCTCTACCCTAGCAGCTTTTCATTCTTTATTTCTTTGTTGCGGCTAGGGTTTCTCTCTCTCCTCAATCAAGTAGAACAGGCATAGCCACCTCTCTCTCTGGTTACAATCTGAGCAGACGGAAGAGGCTTTCACAAAGCAACGTGATTGGCCAAAATCCCCAGACGAAAATTCCAGTTGCAATCATAGTCAGCGCAAACGGTACCAAACGAATTCGTGGGTACCTACATCTCATCCGAGATAGGCCAAAATCTCCGGTACTTGCCGGTAAGTAGCAGTATTGAAGCCGGGACAGTATTAAATGTGCAAGGTAGTGGTTTCACGCACCGATTAGTACTGTATGATACGGTGTGGGATATATAACCTTGGAATGGATAGATAGATAGATAGATGCTCACCTCAACTGGTTAGGGGCGTAATAATGTGACAGAATCTAGTACTTTCGGTACGCATTTCACGGGGTAAGGAAGAATCCAAATCCACGTTGGATTGAGATGTACATTGGCAATTAATGGCAACAACCATCCGTGAGTTGTCATTGCAATACCAAGGGAACACGTGATTGCAGGATAATGTTTAAGTACAGATTACCTAAACATGAACATTAGAGAAACGCAAAGACAAAGCCCAGGTACAACCTCCCTAAAATATAGTACTCCATAGAGGGAAACTTATTAAACAACACACGTACACGCTGAGTCGCTTGAACCGGGGATGGTGTTGTGCACATCCAGGCCGTTCATTTGGTAATCCAACGGTACCAAAGCTCAAACCCATTAACCGAATATTCTAGTTGTTCATTACCGAAATAAAATCTAAACCGTTAAATTGCTGAAAGTATGGCCTGAATGTGCACAACAACATCATGCCACACAATACTTTCCCCGGGTATTCGTATAGGGCAACGGGTGGACGCGAGCATGGGTAACTATGTGTAGTCATAGTAAATTTCAACACAATTAGAAAAATGCAAAAGTTAATCATTTGGTGAATCATCACGCGATCTCTTAAATTGTCCTTTAAAGTATTTCCTAATTTTGTAAGGTTTACAATGAGACATGGTTGAACGACTGCCAGAACCACTGATTTTTTTAGTCTGGACCACTAAATAATTAATCGAGAAATGCAAGGTCTAGAATCATTGGAGCCTATGCAATTTTAGGCCAGGTTTCCGCTAAGTTCCTGGGGCAACAACTTCGCCCATTTTACTACTTCTTCCGTTCTCATTCTTTATATCTTGCAATCTATAATTTTTCAAGTAATTTTGAAAATATCGTTTAATTTAGAAGAGCTCATTAAAATCTATCAAATATAATCCATATTGCATATAAAGAGTATTATCAATATAGAGTTATAATTAATTTTTTATCCGATTGAGACAAGACGAGTGACAATAGAATGAAGACGAATGGAGTATCTTGCTCACACTAAGTAACAAGTTTTGGCATTAAATCATTATGTTCACACTAAACTAACAAATTGTAAACAATAACTCCATTCTTAATAACTTTTCACTCACATACCCATCTACAATTTATCGGTCAGTGGAACCAACTGTCAACTTGTAAACAACAAATTCTTTCTCAAATTAAAACTTTTTCAACAACTTAATAGACTTGGGTTTTTCTTTAATAATTGTGCACCAATTAGTTACTCATAAATGCAACCGACTGAAGGTAACTCGATTGGCCAGAGCTCTTGCATCTCACTATGATTTCAAGAGTTCGAATCTCCCTACATGCGTATAGGTGTTCTTTCCTTAGAGACACTTTTCCTTTCTTTGTCCATATTTTTCATATATGATGATATACATGATTCCTTCTATCCTACACTTTAAAGATAAGTCTTGCAATGATCTTTACCGGAGAGAATCCATTCCTCTGTAGTAAGAGCATCTCCAATAGGCTCGGCTGCATTCTAAGCAAATTGACTACTCAAAACACCAAAATTCTACTTTGACTACTCACAAAATACACCCCTCTTCCAACAGTCTAAGCAAATACCTACTCAAATCCCAAAACTCTTAAAAAAAAAATCAAATCAGAAAACCCCTTCCCACAGCCACCTCCATCCCACCGCACCACCACCACCACCACCACCATCCCACCGCCGCCACCACCACCACCAGCCATACCCACCGTCTGAATCAAGTCAAAAACCCACAAATCAACACTGGAATCATAAACCCACAAACCCACAAATCAAGTCAAAATTTGAACACAAACCCAAATACGAACCCAGAAATCATCTTTGTCTAAACCCAGATACAAACCCAGAAATCAGCAAACCCATATGTAGCACCAAATCGGCAAACCCAAATACTTCTCTCTCTCTGTCTGATAATGAAACCCAGAGTTCACAAAACACTCCGACATCGGCAAATTCCAAAATTGAAGGCAAAAATTGAACGAACAAATTGATTTACCTCCGATGCAAGACTTGCTCCGCCGTCCTCAACGTCGTTGCCGTCATCGACTTCTTCCCCCGTATCTGGATTTACCCTTCAACCAGAGAGAGAGAGAGAGAGAGAGAGAGACGAGGCTACAGTAGCACGCCAGGACTGACGTGGTACTGTAGCAGTCGCGGAGGAGACGAGGTGGGAGACGAGGCTGTTGGTAGAGGGTTTTGATGGGTTTGGCCGGGGAAGAGACGAAGTGGGGGAGTTGACGAGTTTATTGGAGATGCTCTAATATCCGTGTGACCCGCAAATTAATAAGAAAATGCTTTGGCATTTGGCAAAGGCTCGTCCTCTGACTCCTCCTCCTCCCCCTCCCCTGCCTATGAAGCCTCTAGACTAGAGCATCTTATCACCAATCATTTTACCTTCAAAAGCGCCAATCACCACAATTATTTAAGACCTATAGTCTATAGACAGACCCACCTCCCCCACACAAATCCATCTTTTTGTCTTGTAACCTCCACCACTAATATTTCCACCATCTTCTATATTGCCTACACTACCCTTTATTCCCAATTTTAGGGTGGAACGGGACCTCAACCACTACATGGGTATAGCTAATGTAAAATTTGAGCATCCGTTTACTCTACCTCTAGGATATGTTATGAAATTTTGATCATTGATTGTTGAGAAGATGAATGGTTCAGGTTGTATAGTATACCCCAATACTAGAAGGCCCGAATACATAAATTGTCGATAATAAAAATATAGAGCAAGGATGGTTCAATCATTTGATTGAATGAATGGCTCCGGTTGTACACTACTACATCCATCCGGACCCCGAATCTGTTCGATAATAATAATATAGAGCGAAGATGGTTCAATCATTTCGATCAACAATTGACCGGCAATCATCATACTGCTTTTCTTAAGATTTAGGAGTAGTTTAAACAAAAGGCTAGAAACCAAAAACAATAAAATAAATGGAGCATGAACCTAGTTTTTGTCAAGAATTTTGTTCTATAAATTCTAAAAGCCTTTTGTGTCATTCTTTATCAAACGCAATGTTAATCTATATTAAGTAAATGCGTTTGCATGTTCCTTTCATAGGCATCCGTTTTGGATAGAGGTATGAATTTATAAATGAATTTATGAACCATTTATAGCTATTGGAATCCTCAATATGGAATCAACTTTTGGCGCATTTTTTTAACTCGAATTTGATGGACAAAAAAAGGAGAGGGGGCGGGGGTTGTGGTGTTGGAGATTGTATTAGGGGTCGAATACTATAAATAAATTTTTGATGATTAATTATCGAGATGGGTGACAGAGAATTTAAACTTTCTACTCCAATTCAAAATAAACCGAATAATGCTATGGCCACTGACAGTGCACCGACTGGCGTAGGTGCCCATTTCGGGTCCCGCACAGAAAATCCGATCCGTTTAAAAATTTAAAAAGATATCGTGTGGCCCTGCAACAAATCAATTCAATTGAATAAGTCTAGGTGTTTGATCTAATATTTTTATCTTTTATTCAAAATAAGCCAAAAACGCCATGGCCACCAACGGTGGCCATATATGGGTGCTTGATCCTATAATCTGAATAAAAAATAGAAATATTGGATTAAACACCTACACTAATTTAATTGAATTGATTTGTCGCAGGGTCACTCAATTTTTTTTAAAAATTATTGTCCAACTTATCGGCTTGAATTTTTTGTGCGAAACTCAAAATGAGCTCCTGTGTTCACTATCGGTGGCCATAGAAGGGTTCGAAATAAGCACAACAGAGTCGGGGACAATCCAAATACAATTACTCTAATCTTTACATACAATCACACACTCTCTCACATTGGTGTGGGACCCAAATGTTCCAAACCCTTTCCAAAACCGTCAGTAATCAATTAAATGCACCCTTAATTAATCCTGAGGGTAGTTTAGTCATTGACCAAAACAGAGCAAGTACCACGAAACTGCCATGGGGGTAATATCGTCATCCCTCATCCCTGGGCCGCGCTATATATATTCGCATCCATTCCACTTAGCTGTTCACATCCAAAAGGAAAGAGGAAAAAAAAAACCAATTGCATACCCTCCTCATCTCGCCTCCTCAAATTTCTAGGGTTTCCATTCGTTTTGCCGCTACCCCGTCTGCCGTTCTTCTCCAATCTGTAAGCGTTTCCCCTAATGATCTAATCTTTGTACTTGTACGTGCATGTATCTACATGGTACTACAGTTTTGCTGCTCATAAAACATGGGTCCCACTTGTTTTCGAAATTAAATGATGGGTTTGATAAAAGTTTACGTCTTTTTTTTATTTTTTTGAAAGTGAAAAGTTTCTTTTTGATTTGGTGATAGATATATTTTGTAATAATTTTCTTTTCGCATGCGAAAATCACCGAGATCCTCTGTGCGGAAAAATTGGTGTATCTGTACCGAGATGTTTTGGGTCTGTTAGATTGTGTGAGGGTTTTTTTTTTTTTTTTTTTTAATGTTTTAAAATTTTTATGCAATTCCATGGCTGAAAATGCAGTGGTTTAAAGGTGAAGAGAATTTCGGTAAAGCGGATTTGATTCCTGCGAAAATCATCAAATGCTCATAAAACAATATGGGTTCCTCTTGTTTTCATAATTTTAATAGATAATATATGGGTTTACGACTATATTAATTTTGTTTGATGTTTTTTTGATTTGATAAAAGATATACTCGCAACCCCTTCTGCTGTTGTTAATCAATCTGTAAGTGATTAAGGAAATCATCAAATCTACGTGTTTGTACGTACATATCTAGATGGTGCTGTAATTGTCGGTGATAAGATATGGGTTTACATAATTAATAGATCGACAAGATAAAAAGGTTACATTTTTTTGTGTGAAATGGGAGTATTTTCTTGATTTATGGATACAATTGTAAAGTTCATGTGACAAGTTTTGATTTCCTTTTTTTATAGTAACACAATTGGTCTTTTTCATATGAATCTACTTTGGGGATATCTTGATTTTGACTGTCCGACATTGATTTTCCCATTTGCTATTACGTTATAACCACAATCACATCAGCTCTAGTTATTCATATTGGAAGTGATTGGGCAAATCATCAAATCAACCTATGGCCCTTTATGTACGTTTGTGTTTGTATCTACGTGGTACTATGGTTTGATGTTCTCTGTTTTCTGATTTGTGGTGTTTGCCATTTACAGGGTTTGTTCAAGGTTGATTTGACGGTATTGGGGGATTGTTTGATTCAAAGAATTTGTAAGTTTGATTCTTTATCTCTCGTTTCATGGAGTTCTGTTTTTCTTGATGATCTGTATTCAAGATAAGATTGTTCGATTGATTTGTCTCTGTAAATCTCTGATTTTTTTTTCTTCTAAAAAATATGGTTGTGGTTGCCTTGAACTGTGGTGGACTTGATATACCACCTATCAAATTGATCCATTTGTCTCTAGGTTGTGTAGTTGATGCCAAATTCAGCGGGTGTCTTCTGTGTGCACACGAATTTTCATTTAATTGTAATTGGTTTTGTGTTTAGAATGGTGTGGCTTAACTGATCATATGGTTTGTATTCAATTTGAATAATCACTGGTTTGTTCGGATTCGTTTTTTGACATTTCAAAAAAACTTTTCAAATTTTTTTTGATAAGGGTGGAAGCCTTGGTACTATGGTTTGATGTTCTCTGTTTTCTGATTTGTGGTGTTTGCCATT
The DNA here is from genome assembly GCA_025413875.1 of Rhododendron molle. Classification (NCBI taxonomy): domain Eukaryota; kingdom Viridiplantae; phylum Streptophyta; class Magnoliopsida; order Ericales; family Ericaceae; genus Rhododendron; species Rhododendron molle. The sequence goes on from CM046399.1 coordinate 9,221,467, forward strand.
TACAGGGTTTGTTCAAGGTTGATTTGACGGTATTGGGGGATTGTTTGATTCAAAGAATTTGTAAGTTTGATTCTTTATCTCTCGTTTCATGGAGTTCTGTTTTTCTTGATGATCTGTATTCAAGATAAGATTGTTCGATTGATTTGTCTCTGTAAATCTCTGATTTTTTTTTCTTCTAAAAAATATGGTTGTGGTTGCCTTGAACTGTGGTGGACTTGATATACCACCTATCAAATTGATCCATTTGTCTCTAGGTTGTGTAGTTGATGCCAAATTCAGCGGGTGTCTTCTGTGTGCACACGAATTTTCATTTAATTGTAATTGGTTTTGTGTTAGAATGGTGTGGCTTAACTGATCATATGGTTTGTATTCAATTTGAATAATCACTGGTTTGTTCGGATTCGTTTTTTGGCATTTCAAAGAAACTTTTCAATTTTTTTTTGATAAGGGTGGAAGCCTTGGGCCCACTTCTCTTAATTGGGCAGCTCCCCCCCCCCCCCCCCCCAACCCAAAAGAAAAACATTCTGCGCTGGTCCATAACCTAGCAGAGAAAAAGAGACGCTGGTTCATAACATAGCAGAGAAAGAGAGAGAGAGAGAGAGAGAGCAAGGGGGGAGAGGGAGAGGAGGAAGAGAGTCCATGGCGACCACCACCACTGGCGAACACCAACGACCAACGCCTCACCCTCCACCTCTGGCGACCACAACGAGAGGCAAAAATCAACAACCACATACTGACTGACGCCACCACGACACCACCGACGCCATTTACGACCACCAAGGTCTCTCTCTCTCTCTCTAAAGGTGGGAAGGAAATAGGGCTGATAGATTTAGTGAGAGAGAGAGAGAGAGAGAGCTGTAGGTGAGATTCGCAGATAGATTGAGAGCAGGTCTGTTTTAGGGCTGACAGATTCGGAGAGAGAGAGAGCGCGTGAGATTCGTGGAAGGCTGTTTTACAGCTGTGTTTTAGAAGGAAGACGACGATGACAGGGCAGGGTAGATGAAAAAGAGTAAAGGTGTGTAAAGAAAGGTGAACGTTGGAAGAAATCACTGGGTAAAGAAAGGTGAACGGTGATGGGATTAAAAAAATAAAGGGCTGGCCCACTATGGCCCACCCTTGTATAAAGGAACACACATTCGATCACACCAAACTCCTTTTAAGTTCAAGAACTCTTTTTAAATGGCATATCCGAACACGGCACAAGTATTTCAATTTTGAAGCAACCGCGTAGTTCTAGTTTACAACTAGAGAAGAATTATATATAACTTAGTATTATAATATCTATAAACTTAGATTCAAGGAGAGAGAGGAAAAAGGGTTATTCTTGTCTATTTTGGCCCTGGTTGCTAGCACTTAGCTTGCTTAAAAAAAGCTTATGAATGGTGTTTGTTACCAATTATGAATAATAACTTATTGGCTTTTGAAGGTTTATTTATTTATTTATTTATTTTAAGTTGTTAGAACATGAATGGACAAAAGAATCCTAAAGTGATTTAAGTACTTACTCAAGTTTTAAGGAAATTCTAGACATTTCATTTATAAAAAGCTATTTGACAGCTTATTCAAAGCAAACAGGTTATGCTTTCTGTTTTTGATTATTTTAAGTTGTTAGAACATGAATGGACAAAAGAATCCTAAAGTGATTAAGTACTTACTCAAGTTTTAAGGAAATTCTAGACATTTCATTTATAAAATGCTATTTGACAGCTTACTCAAAGCAAACAGGTTATACTTTCTTACAAGTTACAACTTATAAAATGCTATAACAAATACATTTATAAATTAAATAATTTATTTAAGCAAATAATCTGAAAAGCTAGCTTATAAGTGTTAGCAAACAGGGTCTTTATAAGTCATTTGGTCACCAATTCAATGCCTTTGTATTGTATTCACAATCTTCTTTTTTTGGCTCGGCAATGGTATGCACAATCTTATAGATAGATAATATGGCCTGATCATATTTTTGAAACTCCTGTAAAAAAAAGTTTGAAAACCAATGACAAATCAATGTTTTGCTGTCTTTCTTGCTTGAATACTTACTTTCAGTTGTAAGGTTATGTAGTCGTATTGATGTGAACTGTCATGTATTTGTTAATTGTTTATACGTTGGAGTTGAGATTATATAATTTCTTGAAAACCCTGCATGATATTCTTCTTGTAATTTCTCTTGATAATTGACATGGCGTGACATAAGGTGGTTGGCAATTGTTTTTGGTAACAAGTGGTAACATTTTGTTCTTGTGTCGGCCGGCTTCTGATCATCTTCCGCTTGTGTTTAGTTATTATTTTGCCAGTAGCTGTTCTGCTTTTATTATCTTATATAATCAGTTCCATTGGTACTTTTGTCCAATATCTGTTCAGGAAAGACTGAATGATCTAATGGAGTCTAAAGGAGGCAAGAAGTCTAGTAGTAGTAGTAGTAGTAGTAATTCTCAGTTCTACGAAGCTCCCCTCGGATTCATCATTGAAGACGTTCGACCAAACGGAGGAATCAAGAAATTCAGATCTGCTGCATACTCCAACGTAAGTTTATTTGTGGATGATATATTAGTGCTTGCTTCTAATACTTAACCATGTTTCATGCTAATTTCATGGTTTTTTTTCCCTTCCATGTGCAGTGCGCTCGCAAACCATCCTGACATTCCTTAAATTGGTTTCCCGATCACGTCATTTGACGTGCTGTTTATTAGCTAGCTATTATTTCCTTAGTTTTAATCCCTTGTCTCCCTTTTCTTCTCCAATCGACCCCTTTCTCATTTGCTTTCTCTTTTGCGGTCATTATTCTGTCCTGTCGACATGGCATTGTCAGTCTCTGCAATCGGATTCGAGGGTTTTGAAAAGAGACTCGATATTTCATTTTTTGAGCCCAGCTTATTTGCTGATCCTGAAGGTAAGGGCCTTCGCTCGCTTTCCAAAGATCAATTGGATGAGATTCTTAAACCTGCTGAGTGCACCATAGTTTCATCGCTGTCAAATGACCATGTCGACTCTTACGTCCTCTCTGAATCAAGCCTCTTTGTTTACCCTTACAAAATTATTATCAAGACTTGTGGGACCACAAAGTTGCTTCAGTCCATCGCTCCTATCCTGAAGTTGGCTGGTACTCTTTCCCTCCCTGTGCGATCTGTGAGGTACACCCGCGGGAGCTTCATTTTTCCTGCTGCTCAGTCGTACCCTCATCGCAGTTTCTCAGAAGAAGTTGCTGTCCTTGATAGTTATTTTGGAAAGCTTGGTATAGCTGGCAATGCTTACGTGATGGGCGGCTTTGACGAACAGCAGAAATGGCATGTCTACTTTGCTTCTGCTGAATCTGTGTGCAACGTCAACCCTGTGTACACGCTGGAGATGTGCATGACTGGTTTGGACAGGGAGATGTCCTCTGTCTTCTACAAAACCCAATCGGGCTCCGCTGCTGTTATGACCCATACCTCTGGAATAAGAAAGATCCTTCCAGATTCTGAGATTTGCGATTTCGACTTCGATCCTTGCGGTTATTCCATGAACGCTATTGAAGGGGCTGCGATTTCGACCATTCATGTTACACCGGAGGAGGGTTTCAGCTACGCAAGCTTTGAGTCAGTTGGGTATGATCCGAAAGTTGTGAAGCTGGGACCCCTGGTGGAAAGGGTGCTGCTGTGTTTCCAACCCAATGAATTCTCGATTGCTGTGCATGCGGATGTTGATTTTGAGTTACTCGAGAAGACATGCTCAGTAGATGTGAAAGGTTACAGCCTTGGTGAGAGGAGTTGTGAGGAGCTTGGAGCAGGCAATTCAGTTTTGTACCAGAAGTTTGTGAAGGCCGTAGGCTGTGGATCTCCTAGGTCAACTCTGAAATGCTGCTGGAAAGAGGAAGATGGAGAAGAATCGGAGTAGTTCAAGGGATATTTCATTTCGTTATTTCATATCTTGTTTTAGATATGAACTGTGTCCGTTTAGGTGTCATCATTATTGTTCTCATGCTCAAATAAGTTGGATTGTGTAACCAACATTGTGTGTGTTTTTGCTTTGTTAATCTGTGATTTGAGTCAGCCGTTTTGGCGTTATATACTGGAAACTTAATATTATGATTATTCTTGCTTAGTACAGTGTCTGTGATTGATTTTTACCTCATGTCCTGATGTCCCTATTATCGAGTATTAATGTTTGGGACGCTTAACAGGTTCATGTTTTGTATCCTGAAGCTCTGAGAATTTCTCTGCATCTGTGTTTCTGTAGTTTGTACATTTTGAAGAACCTTGAAATATCAAAATTTTCCATTTTCTTCCCCATCTCAGTTCTCACACTGCAGTGGGATATACACCCGTTACACAAGAGACTTGCACCCGTTGCATAGGAGACTTTCACGCCAAGTAGTGTTTGGCGGCTGGCCGCAGTTGCAAAGGGTGTTGCGCATTGTGGGTATTGATGATCTATCCGTTCTTGACTCCAGCAATGTTTGAATTACCAAGCTATTTCCATGTGTTTAGTAGAGCTTGTGGGTTTGGATAGACTTCCAAGATATCTGCGCGTGTAAAAATTCGCCTTGCTTGTGGAGCGGCAGGTCTAGCACAAATATTGGATTTATTATGCACACATTTTACTGTAGTTTATATTAGGTTGTCGACGCAAGCACGACGATGCGGCGCAGCAAAGGACGGACCGAGGGCGGATGAACCCGGGGATTGTCTACTCAAGTTTCATGTTTTCATTATGGTTATTTATGTTTTGTTTTTGGAAGATTATACTCAAGTTTCATGTTTTCTTTATGGTTATAAATTTTGTTTTTGGAAGATTAAAATTATGTAGGTTTGTCCATCCGACATTTTTTATTATCCTTTCTTTTCAATTAGTACTTTTTTTTTTTTTGATAATCAAAAGGGTAGAGGAGGGGGCGACCGGCGTAGCAACCCCCCTTGGGCGTGACCGGGCTCCCAACCCTTTTTCTTTTTTTTCAATTAGTACTTGCTATTAAAGAAGTTGTTAAAGTATCCACAATGCTATAATTAAAAATAAAGGTTTTTAAAGTAAATGTTGGTACAAAATATGGCTCACATTGGTATAATCAAACTTAACAACCTCCTTAAAATAATCAATTTTAGGCTTTGGATAATAAAAACTAACAACCTTTTAACAATAACCAAATTTAATAGACCCTATATATTATCAATCAAATACACTAACCAGTAACCATTGCACAAAAATGTTCTATCTCTCTTCCCTTTTCCTCTCTCTTTCTTTTTGAAGAACAATATTTTTGAAAAAAATATTTTACTAAAAAATTGTTTTTCCAAAAAAAAAGTTTCAAAAACTATTTCTATTTCTAGTAAATAGTTTTTATTAGTTTCAAAACTATTTTTAGAAAAATTATTTTCTACTATTCACAATTTTTATTTTTTGTAGTTTGAAAAGATCATGTGACAAGTTTTGGTTATCCAATTTTGATTATGCCATTATAGACATCTACATTATTAGTCTTAGCAATCTCTTAAATGAAAATCAAAATCTATAATGTGCCAACTTTTAGTTATCTATTTTTGATTGGGAAATTTATAGAAATGGTCCTTCTAGTTTCATCCGAGTCTCATTTTCGCCCTCCAAGTACCAATTGCGTTAGTTTTAGCCCTATAGTTTATATTTTGCCTCAATTTCGTCCCTCTTGCTTACGGTGTCAATGAAGCAAACGGAATTGAAGGGCAAAATTGTCATTTCTCCTCATAGAGAGACTAAATTGAGACTTCATACAAACTAGAGGGACTATTTCTAAAAATATTCTTTTTACTTTTGTTTTTGCAAATATAATTAAAAGACACCATACATAATATATTTTTCATCTCAATTTTTTTAATCAAAATATGTTGAAAACATTAATGATGTTCCATACTTATTATTCCATACTTAATGATATGGAATATAAAAACGCAAGAGGAAACAATTTGCAAAAATTTTCAACATATAATAGGAGTACTTAATATTCCATATCACAACATTTTTTGGAATATATAAACAATTTTAAAGCTTTTACTTTTATTATAGTATTCCATATCACAAAAATTTTTAATAATATTCCATATCATTAAGTATGGAAATATAATGTTTTTATTATATTCCACATCACAAAAATTTTTGTTTTTATCATTTAGTATGGAATTGAAAATCATTATATTCCATAATTAATATTCCATATCATTAGTATGGTGTTTTTTCTTTTCTTTTTTTCACCCAATAAAAAATAATGTTTAAAATCATTTAGTTAATCTTGTAATCATTGATTAAGAAGTGGATCACTATTGAATAATAAATAAGCGAGTAAACTTTTGACTTGGGGGTGATATTTTAAGCCAACTCACAGCTTTGATATTGCTAACTTATATTGATCTGAAGATGTTATTTTCGTATTTCATTATGTAGCTATATGTCGTTAAATTATTTGAAGACTAAAATAAACTGATTATGTAGCTATTAATTAATATTCAATTTGTATTTATTTGTTATATAAGTGGTCCTATGAGTAAGTCCCAAAAAAATACACTATACCCATGTTTTAATGCAATAGTATTTCAATGGTTAATTAAACAAAAATACAAGACACCTAAATACTATTGAAGATTTTTCTTTTTAATCGTGTAACAAAGAACATAACGAGATTGAAAATCCAATTGAAAAAAATACGATACATAGACATTTAACACAGGGGTTACTTTTCGAATTTTCTCATGTTTTTGTGATATGAAATATAATAAAAGCTTTAAAATTTTCAACATTTTTTGATTAAAAAAACTGAGATGAAAAATATATTATATATGGTGTCTTTCAATTATATTTGCAAAAACAAAAGTAAAAAGAATATTTTTAGAAATAGTCCCTCTAGTTTGTATGAAGTCTCAATTTAGTCTCTCTGTGAGGAGAAATGACAATTTTGCTCTTCAATTCCGTTTGTTTCATTGACACCGTAAGCAAGAGGGACGAAATTGAGGCAAAATATAAACTATAGGGCTAAAACTAACGCAATTGGTACTAAATGGACGAAAATGAGAATTCATGCAAAGTAAAGGAACCATTTGTAAAATTTTCTCTTATTGATTATAACATTGTGAATACTCTTATATTGCGATTATGTAAGCTTAATTTAGGAAAATACGTTTACTTCCTTGTGATTTTCCTTCTAACCAAACCCTATAGGGGAAACTATTTAGAATTTTCCTCTTATAGTTTCACCGTAACCGAACACATCCAAAAGAAAAGAAAATTTTCTTTTCTTTCACTTTAGTTTCTATCATTTTCATTTTTTTAATTTCTTTTTCTTCCTAATCAAACGGATTTTTCTCCTCCGAAGTTCATTCTCTCTTTCCTCTCTGAAGTTCATTCTCTCTTTCCTCTCTGAACTTCCTTTTCCCTTTAAGGAAAGTGGAACACAGCTGGTTTCTACTTTCTACCATAATGTCCAAGTAATCCTTTAAATTTTTTAAATGGCTATATGGTAAAAAAATAAACACTATTAGCAATAAGTTGCTGTAGTTTAGTGGTCAGAATTCTACGTTGTGGCCGTGGGGACCTGGGCTCGAATCCAGCAGCCACGTTGATATATTTTTTCATGTAAAATATTTTACATCAAACGGAGCCTTACCCGTTCTCTTGAACTTAACTTAAATTTAGAAATTTTGTTTTTATTTGAATTTTTTCGCATTTGTTAGTTTTGTGTTAAACTTTTGTGGGTTATTGATTTGTCTCGGCAAGAGGAATTACAAAAGTAAATTTTTTTTTAATTACTTGTACCCAAATATTTTGAGAAACAATCATTTTTTAGCAAAAACTGCAAAAAAAAAAAGCAAAAAAAAAAAAAGAAGAAGAAGAAGACACTTTGACGCTAAAAAGTGGTTATTTCTCAAAATACTTGGATAAAAGTAAAAAAAATTTACTTTTCCGATTTCTCTCCTCGAGACGAATTAATAACCCACAAAAGTTTGCCACAAAACTAACATATGCGAAAAAATTTCAAATAAAGACAAAATTTTCAGATTTAAGTTAAGTTCAAAAAAACGCAGCCTTAAAAAACTTTGCATCAAACCATGGCACAAAAGAGCCTATAAAATGTTTTTTCAGAAAACGAACTTTACTTTATTTTCCGGTGTTTTGGTTGGCACATGAAAAATATTTTCCAAAACAATGGTAGATTGTAGGCTATGAAATATTTTAATCAAGTAAGTGCACTCTCTCTCTCTCTCTCTCTCTCTCTCTCTCTCTCTCTCTCTCTCTCTCGTTTTGGATCTGATATGATTTGGGAGAAGAAAGAAATGAAATACACGGTTTTGGAAAAATGTCGGACCATCGGGAGTGAAATCTAAAAATGATTTACGGCCAAAATTAGAGGAAAACATTTTCACCCCGTTGGTATAAAATGTTTTATCTTGAAAATATTCCCCCCCTCTTTTTCTAGCCAAATAACAGAAAATAGGAAAATAACAAAAAATGGATAAAATATTTTATCTATAAATATTTTACGTCCAAACAAACGGAACCTAAACGACAAATTTTATGTCTCTAGTTATCGAGTAGTGAGCTTTCTTAATGTTGTAAACCCAAATGGCACCACTTCGATCATTCGTCTGTGGGGAATTTGTATTCCTACTTCTCGGAGGGATAATTCTCCCTTAAATAAGGCATTTACCAAATTAGCGGCGCATAAACTATGTTTGGCACCTCAAGAGGTTGACCGAGTTATTTTGGCCTGAGACTCAAGAGTTTGTTCCATCTTAAGGTCTCAGTTTCGGTTCTTTTTGCTAATAACTTTTGGGCTTCCTCACCCCACGTGTAAATGTGCGAAGCGGCTGTAAGAGGGGCTATAGTAACTAGTCTGAGATGTGTGCAAATTGGCCCGAGACCCCTGAATTACCAAAAAAAATAAAATAAATTATGTTTGTCAACCAAGTTTGTTGTCGGTGATCGTAACATAATTTGTTAGTGGGAAGCAAGAATCACTTTAAGGAAAAAAAAAAGGGTGAGTTAGTTAACTAACCAAAGAAAGATAGAACTAGATGCATCTTCATAGAAAACTTTGGACTTGAATAATTTCCATGCATCCCTTATTCAAGGGAATTAGAGACAGTGTCAGCTCATATATTTCAGAGGTCCGAAGCGAATTCTCTATATTGAGCCTCTTGCATATTCATGAATTTCTTAAAAAAAATGATAAAAGTACAAAAAAATCAAACTAAAAGGATACAATTATGACAATATAAATGTAAAAAGATATGATTGCAAATTATATTGCAATTATGGAGGTACATGGGAGTCGAACCACGCACTTCGAATAGCATAACAGCATTATGTGATCACTGAACCAAGTATCAAATTTTTATGTTTATATTTGAAAACATTCTAATGTTAATATGTAAGTTACGTTATAATAGAGCTCAATTTTGGACCAAAATTCGAGAGTCAAAAGTAGTTGCTTCTCTCGCCTCCCCTATAAACCGGCCCTGATTAGAGATGGGGGGTAACGAGTCAAACCGTAGTACCAAATACACGACAGCAAGAACAAAAGTTCATTCTTTTTCATTTCGATTCTCAAAACAATCTGCTGCGTCTTTTAACTTCGGTGGAGGTGGTTGAACCAAAGAGTTGGCTTAGTGGTTAAGGCCTGAGATTTAGGATTTTGCTCATTTCTAAGATGTCAAGCTTCGAAACCTCTTAGGTGTTATCAACTCCTTTGTGGGCAATTCATACGAAGCTTTGCTTTGTTTTAATTGGGACCCCAGCAAGTGGGACGGTGAGATTGGTCCTTCGGGATGAATCGACGTGCGCGTAAGCAAGTCTGAACACCATGAATTGTAAAAATGCTGCCCTATCCATTCACACTTAGTGTTTGGCTTTTCAAAATGTTTGATATGATGAGTTGTCAAACCCCCAACCCGCTCCCCCGCCCCCCTCGCCCCTTACAGGCTTTGCTCAGTCCTGCTATGGTTAAAGGCAAATGAGTCCAGAGAGAAATTGGGAGAACACACAACAATATGACTGTATTGTGGAGTTTGGAGCCTGGTACTAATGTAGAACAATCCATGCGTATTGGGTACCTAAGGGTATTTTGGTATTTCACACAAGTCTGTGTCCGACGTAAATATTGTAGCGATAGGGGAAAAAACGCTCCGTTATATTATATTGTTGTTGATTGCTCTGAAAACAGTTACATAAATTGTAGATGCATGTCATCAACATCAGATGGACTATCTCAATGTAATTTTTTCTGCACTCTCATCCGCAGATTGCGTGTCAGGGCAATACATGAAAAACTTCAATTTTGAGTTTGAAGTAATATATAGTATCTACATACTTCACTCGAACACAAGGGAATGTCAATTTAAAGCTAAGTTTACAAAGATATTAGCAAGTGGTCCTGATGCATATATTGCTCCTCTCTCTTAATACTGTGCGGGATTCACACATTTGGAGATGGAGCTCAAGCACTTTTAGCGAGGGAGGAGCAACGCTCCTAGACAACTAAACACTTTTCATTTGGAGAGAGAGGGTCATGATGCAGATATATTTGATTACTAATGCTTCTCATATTCAAGAGATCTGATCAAAATGACCCACAAAATTCTTTCTCACAATACTTACCATAACACAAGGCCTCCTTTCTATGAGCATTTCGAACCAAGAAAACTTGGGCCTAGAAGTTTCACAAAAAGGCATTATAGTGGTGGGGAATATGAATCAAAATATAAAACACATAATGGAGGAATTTTCTCTATATTCGTTGTCAAGGGCAAATAAGTCATTGTGATGCGTATTTGTCAAAATGTGGCAATATATATATATATATATGGGAATGGTTCAATGAACACCCTAATAAAACACCCAACGGGGACACCCAAAATCTCAATCTGATAGTTCCCGATTGAATTTTTATGATCCGAACCGCTCAATGTGTGCAGAATGTGATTTTAAGGGTGTTCGCGAGAAATTAGCAAAAAAAATGACCGGAAAAGGCTTGATTTGAGCAGTTTTTATTTGAACCGTTCAATAAATAATTGTTCAAAACTGTTCAGATCAAGCCCTTCCCGGTCATTTTTTTTGCTGATTTTTAACGTGTACCCTTAAAATCACATTCTGATCACATTGAGCGGCTCGGATCATCAAAATTTGATCGGGAACCATGGGGTGTTTTTTTAGGTGTCCCCGGAACCGCCCCTATATATATATATATATATATATAGGCAGCATGTTGGACATCTTGTTTTGTCATTCTAAAATCTAAAATATACATATATGGATGCCAGTCATGTAAAATCACATCAATAAATTAAAGTGTTCAACTTTCATTCAATAATTAACCTAACTTGGTTTGTCTTTTTTTGTTTCTTTACTTTTCACTTTTATTTTCACAAGTGATCCTTTTTTCCCGCCTAAAGTTGATTTGCCCATTCTCTTTTGCTAATGCTTCTAAAGATGTTACATCAAGGACAAAGTCCACTTTTACCCTTTGTACTTTGGATCATGTGTGGATACCTTCTATGGTTTAAAAATGTGCATATAACACTCCTGTGATTTGTGAAGTGTGCACACAATGCTCAACTCTGTTCATAATAATGTCAAGTGTGATACACGCGCATTAAAAGTCCGATATGCATGCCCTTATCTTTTTCCTTGATTCTTCTTCTTCTTCCTCCTTGAATCTAACCAATTCATCACCGTACTAAAAATTGGATCTAAACCGTTGATAGGTAAAGTTTGATAAGTACTACATCTATACCAAAATTCAAGTTCATTTTCATAAGAATTAGATCACTGAGTTATTGATGTCTGATTGAGTTGATCCTTTTTTTAATAGAGATGCTCTGTTCTATGATTGATACATTATGAATGGCTTGGATTAGATTTTGGTTGGATTTTAGAGACGTGTAAGATACACCTCTATTAAATAGATGGAATTAGGTGTTATGTGCACACTTCACAAACCACAGGGTGTTATGTGCATACTTTTATACTATAGGGGGAGTATATCCGCATATGACCCAAACCACAGGGGGTTAAAGTGAACTTTGCCATTAAATCAAAGTACTAATAGAGATTTTTTTTGGTTTAATCTACATGATGGTGGAGTGGCATAGCCAGGAATTGACAATAGTGGGGGCACCTTTTAAACACACTTCAACAAAAAAAAAAAAAATCGTACTATTAATTATAAGTAATGCCAAAATAATGAAAGAACGCTTGTTCTAAAAATAATAGAAAAAGCTAATGCATTTACTAAGAAATATAGTAATTCCATAAAATCAAAACAAATCAATTGTTTGAATTGTCCCACCGGATCAAGTCTAAGAGCAGTTAGATACACAATAACTAAAATGTCAATATTCAACAATCTTGATCCAATTAGAAAAAAAGTACGCTTGTCTTTACAAATTTTGTCCTTAAACCTGTAACTTCATCTTGATATTGTGGGTTCTATCAACAAATACAACACTACTTTCAGAATTGTAAATAATCAATAAAGTATAATGAATATAACTCATGAATTAGCCACTTATGAATTTGGATATTATTCATTGGAGAGTTTCAAATGGTAAGTGTTGGCTATTTTTTGCATTAGACATCTCACTTCACCAGTGTAATGGAATTGTTTTAATTTTAAAATGAAAAATTAAGAATGAAATGATATATGAAATGTATTGAAGTGATTAAACAAAGAACAATTTAAGAAATCAAAATAAGAAAAATACAAAATCTGAAACTAAAAAAAAACCACTCAATGGGGGCATGTGCCTCCACTCGTCCTCAAGTGGCGAAGCTTCATATTATTAACAATTGGGTTAGGTTCTCTTTCATGACTCATCTCCTTATTCATTTGCCTGCATTTTGTTAACTTCATCTCAAGTCCACAATAATGATCCAAACCAATTATCTCGTTAACCCCCACAGAGAGGAACATCGCTATGGGAAATCAGCTACATAAGATGTTGAGAAACACATGAACATCGCAAACTTTATTTTACGAAATAGATGGTCATAGTTCAAAATCGTATATATTTTCCATCCATTTTACAAAATAAAATATGAGTTTGTAATATCGTCATCCATAACAATTCCAATCAGTATTGTGAAATGCAGAAATGGGTTCACAAAGTGGTGTTTGGAAGAGTAAGAGGAAGATAGAGTATTGAGGAGAGCTTAACCCTGAGATTTGCAGAGAGCTGGCCTCGACATCCAGTGATCGGAAACAAAAAAAAACCCTGAGATTTGAGAGGCAAAATGAACTGCAATGGCGAATCCACTTTTTAATTTATTTTTTTTAATCGTGTGGTCAAAATGGCGAATCCACTTTTAAAAGTAAAGGAAGATGATTAGAGAAAAAGCAAAGGCAGAGTAGATCCATTTGGCGCCCAATTAACCGGGGACAAATCAACAGAGAACCATCCTCGTGACTCAAAACAGTTTTTGGGGGTCTCCTCAAGGGTTCACCATCATTCAAAGGGGGAGCAATTGCTCTCTCTTAAAGTTGGATTTGGCACAATATTGTGGGCTGCCTAGTCTTAGTGTCTATGTACAAGATCAAGACTGTCTACATAGCAATTAGCTCACTTCGATCTCTACTTACTATTTTGAGTATAACAACTTTCCGAATAGGATTTGGATTCTCTACTGGTCCCAAAAATAGATAGCATCATGCAACACGCGTCGGTGGATTTATGCACGGTTTTAATCACTTTGTCGATTCCTCGATCATTTTGTAAAACTTGGTTGAGTTAACTGGTCGTCTACCAACAAATTTAGGTTGTTCTGACCATCATTAGGCGTACGATCTTTCTTGATAACTCTGGCCCTAACTTATGTGAATCCTGAGGAACCAATTTCACCGTCCACTAGTGAAATACTCACTTAAAATCGGGACAAAACCCTGTATGGACTGATTACGTAAGAGTTAATAACATAAGAGAGGTTTCGAATACGTGTATATAATTCATTTTCCAAGATGAACAGATATTATTTGAGTCTGTCCAAATAGAGCCTAATACCCACTGAAATAATCGAATTGGAGACAGGTTTGGCTGTCTGTCACCCTCACTTTATTGGGTGGCGTAAGAATCTAAATGGAAAGGAACATATTTGCACTACAAAAAGGCAAGGAAAAGTATAGGCAGTGTATGAATGAATGTGTTGAGGCATCCTTCATTTCTTGTCCGTGAGGCATCCTAAGCTTTTAATTAAAGAAGTGTCGCCTGAAACGAGAATATATCTTCGCCCTTTCAAAGAAAGAGAATGAGAAGAATAGAATGTATTTAAAACTTTGCATTTTTTTCATGTACTACTCAAATATAAACGACGGTAAAAATTGAGCGATATTAATTTAACATGTTGATACGGTACTTCTGGCAATTTTACAAAGTTGGAGAGTATGAATTTGAAATGCGTAATACTAGTGCATGATTTTTTTGAGTTAGTGGAGTCGAGTGATCCGGCTTCTCACCACATAGCCCTGCCGATAGCTTATATAGAGAGCTTATTAATTAAAAATTGGATAAATCAAATCCTAGTCCTAGATAGAGCCCCCAATTAAGTTTTCATCCCTAACATCATTATTGGTTAAGTTTTCATTTTGTAATATAATTTACGTAGTTTGCCCTTCTATTTACATATATATGTGTGGTGAAAAAGAATTTTGGAGCATCACGTAGCAGCGCTGTAGAGGCATTGAATGTTTTTTCCCCTGAGATGGGATACGAAATGATGGTTAATGTTAGCACAAGTAAAATGGTGCTTCTTCTTCTTCTTTTTTCTTTTCTTGAAAATCGAAAAACTTATATGATTTTGATGAAAAATTGTATCATTGTGGGCGAAGCTACCAAAGGAAAACGGAAATAATTTCTCCCGCACACCTTTTTAAGAGTATACTTCTTCCCATAGTTTTTGAGAAATTTTACAAAATTGTTCAACTGTAATTTTGGAATATATTTATTTTGCTTAGAGGTTTTTAACTTTTTTTTTATTTAAAAATTGTTCTTGCACCATTGATTTTCTTTTTCATTTAATGCAAAATATATTTCCATAATTTCAAAAATCATTTTAGATGTTTGTAATAATTTCTCATACCTATCTCGCTCTCTCTATAGCCCATCATCTTCAAAGAAAATTTTCTCATTTTTCAGGTACTCTTAAGTGACTGTTTTAATGGCATTCCTAGTATTTCTATTGTGCATCGTTTTCAAAATTTTGATTTAATTGAATTTGAGATCAAATAACATATTAGTTGCAGATATTTAGTTTTGCTCATTACCGTTTCAACATTTTCACTACATTCGACAATGAACTAAAATAAAGAAATGTGTATATTCATGGTTAAGGATAAGATTTTTATCTAATTCGACAAAATCTCGACTCAGTCGTTGCGCGTAGTGCATTTTCATTTATCAAGGAAAAAAAAAAACTCAAACATATTTCTTCCTCTCCCATAGGGTGGGGTGGGTAAAATTGAGGGCTTAGGGGATTTCGATTGAGGAGAGGAGGGACAAAGGTAGGGTGGGGAAATGTCAACTATATTGGATGCTCTAGCATCCCTTTTCCTTTTAATATAGAGACAGGTCTAAATCCATATTATCATTTTTAAATTGGCACTAATTTGTTCAATGGGAAGTAGGAGTATTTCTTCCTCCATTCAAGCCGAACAAGTGGTCAAAAAGAACAATTATTTCCTACTCATTTGGGTACCACCCACTAAATAGCATATCTTCATTAGGATTATGGTCAACAATTTGTCCACTTCCACGTGTTTTGACTCTATTTTGCCTCCCACTTCCTTTTTGAGAGAGAGAGAGAGAGAGAGAGAGAGAGAGAGAGAGAGAGAGAGAGAGAGAGATCATTACTTGATTGGCAACTAGGTTTAAAGTGAAAAAAGAATAAAGCCATGCAGTGGAGGTAAAGAAGGATTTCGAATGGAAAGGAACAAGCATATGATCTGTTTCAAAGAAGGATCAAGCTCCCATCCAGTTTTCCTTTCTGTCCATTTCAGTTCAGTTTGGACCGTTGTGGATCTCTACTTGATCCATAATAATGATCGAATTTCTTAAAAACGCTCCATGAATAAGTCATTTTATCTATGGAATTCTTGAGCATGTAGAGTAGATTATACCTGCAAAATATTAGCTTGATTGAACATAGATAGCTATATGAACAAAGCCGATTTGTAGAAGAAAAAAAAATGAAAACTGAGCACTTACGATCATTATTGTGGACCAAGTAGAGGCTCACAATTGCCCAAACTAGACACGAGGAAAACCGGATGGGTAGCTTGATCCTCCAAAGAATCTCCCTAGTGGAGTACTGGACGGCAGAGTGCTCGTTAGCTGTGAAGAGAAAGGACAAAAATCCAACAACTTCTAGTGGTTGTCCTTAATGATTCACTAATTTTAGTATGTAAGGGCAATTCTCTTTCTTATTCTTGTTATTCTTGGTTAAGGGTACTGTATCTCCAATGACATAACTTTGGTTATTCATTTAAGGAGGGTTAATATTAACAATGTGAAGTCTCATGCACAATGATCCAAATCGAAAATCATTAGTAAAGTGAGACTGAGAGAGTTGAAAATAAATGTAACTGAGTGGGTCCATTGATAGTGATGAAAGGAAAGAGACAGAGAGAATGTGGTTCCCATTAAATTTGATTATCTAAAGAGAAAATGTTACTAGTTTTGGTCATCCAAAAGTGAAAAATTTAATTATTGATTAAGGGGTTGCTAAGTTTGGTCATACCATTGTGAGTTATATTTTTGACTAAGAGCATCCACAGTGGAATAATCAAAACCAAAATGTTGCTAAGGTTAGCAATGTTTGTTCAAAAAAGTGCTCACATTGTAATAACTAAACCTAGCAATCTCTTAGCAACTCATCAAATTTTGGCCTTTGAATAATTAAAACTAGCAACTTTTCACCAATAATTAGATTTTTCCTCTCTCGATCAAGTACACTATTATTACACAAAAACCTTCTCTCTCTTCCTTTTTTTTTCTCTCTCTCAACAATGTTTTTCAAAAGCTAATTTTAAAACACTGGTATTTTTTAGATTTTTTCCTGCTTTTTTCAGAAACTTTTTTTTAACAAGAAATAGTTTTTTCAAAAATTTTAAAAAGTGTAAGGTAAGGAAATAAGGTGTGGTTTTGAAATTTCAAAACTCTTTTACACAACTTTTAAAATACTGTTTTTTTGGTAAATGGAATTTGAGATTTCAAAACAGTTTTTTACACAAAATTTGTATTTTATAGTTTTTAAATTTTCAAAACTATTTGTGTAAATAAAGTTCTTTTAAAATATCTCAAAATTGTATTTACAGTTTTTAACTGAACAAAGTGTGTTTTTTAAAAAACTGCTTTTTGTTTCGAAAATTGTTTTTTTTACAAAACTGTTTTCTTTTTTGAAAAACTTTTTTTAATACAAATGTTTTGTTTTTCTTCAAAAACTGTTTAATAAATAGTTTTTTTTCAAAAAAATTATGCGTGAAATGAAGGGAAAAAGTTTGAAGGGCCCATTGGTTTTGATTATGGGCAAAAAAATAATAATAATGCGGAATTTGACATTACTAACTTTAGCAACCTCTAAATGGATGTTTTGATTATTCACATTTATTTATTCTACTGTGGATGCTCTAACATTATTAACTTTAAAAATCTTTTAGTTTTGATTATGCCATTGGGAACACTCAAGGATAAAGATGTAAGATGTTGAGGGATATGAAATTTCTCCTTCTCGGTTTTTTAGGAAAACTCCAATGTTTGCGGTTCAAAATGAAAGTCAATTCTCATGACTAGTTAGAGTGCCAGAAAGTTACTATTTTTGAGCTATATTGATCCCGTGAGTTACTATGTCTTATTGATTGATTCTCTATGCTATAGTCGAGGTGCATCTAAGTTGGGCTGATTACTTGAGATATTAAAAAAAAACATATCTGTGCATAACCAACTCTCGAATCAATTTCGGAACTTTCAATACTTACATTCATGGGAGAGAGAATCCACGTTGATAAAATAAAATAGAATAACACAAAACCAACACCACTAACCGAGCCCTCGCTCACTAGTTTTTTTTCTCTGAGAACTTAAATTATGATATTTCTCGAAAAAGAGTTTTTTGACAAATTAATCTTAAGTTTTTAACACATTTTAAATCATGTTAATTTATAAACGTACTCAGGCCTTTCCAATTGAAACTCATCTCCCAACTCTTTATGCCAATTTTGAAGAAGTATGGATAACCAGCTACTCGGCCTTCTCTAATCATAACATTAGAGATGGTCAGGTAGGTAACACTTTTGATTGCGCGGATCATGACCTCTTTAGTTCTTTTTTATTTGACGTCACGAATTTTAAATGAGGTTCTCATTTAACCTGAGCGCAAGTGTTGAGATGTTAACAAAAATTTTACCTTCCCCACAAACTAGAGGTCGTCTTTTGTACCGAAAATCCTATGTACCTTTGTTTCTGAGCATTTTTAGGCGCAGAATATCACAATAGTATATCCTTGCTGCTGTAATGCAAGAGAACATAGATATGGAGGATTTTTGGTATAGGTGATCTGGTGGGCACGAATCGGCATAGAGAATGTGCATGAAAAATAAACAATCACTTAAAATCTTTGTCCCTGTACAAAATATTTGTACCTCTGAAATAGCTTTGCCCCTGTATCTATCAGACAGTTGTAAAACTACTTTTCATGCTAACAACGTCCCTCTCTAAACAGTACTTAGAACGTCCCTCTCCAGATCCCAATGGGTTGGCTTGGTAGTCGATGTCTTCGACAAATTTGTTCCCTCTTTAATTAGGTGTCGTGTTTAAAACCTCCTAGGTGCTATTAACTTCTTTGGAGTTAGTCCATCACGGAGCTTTGCTCCGGCTTTCATTGAAGTTCTATAAGTGAGTGGTAGGATTAAACCTACAGAATTAGTTGATGCGTGGTATTATGAAAAAAAAAAAAAAGTCCCTCTCTTGTCGAATTGTGAGTTCTCAAACTGGCTCCATAATAATGAACTTTGTCCTTGGATTATAATTTGGAGCCATTTGATCCAGTTTGCCTACAATGATGATAATAGTGAACATTATTATGGTCATTTGCCCCAAAACAAAGTGATCGATTGAAGATCTGGTCAAGGGGCATCATTTGGTCCAAAGTACACGTGTACGTGCACGACCCCGTGTGTTGTAGACAGGGATATGCTTATATCATTGTTTCTATTTGGACCCTACACTTCCAATTTGGTGGCCATTTTAAAGATTTTCAAAATAGAAGGTTTTGATTTACATGTAATAACCAACTCATCTGAAAACGGGGTAATTTTATTTATATTCTCAACACGCCCTCTCACAAGTAGTCAGGCTCCTCGTATAAATATTAATCATTACGTAGGCGGTAAAATTCGAACGCATGATCTATTGCCATGATGTCATATTAGATTGTTAACTACCACATTTAAAAGCTTAAAAAACTGTTAAAGGGATGTGCAACTTTATAATTTATATTCTCAACGTGGTTTAGGGTTTTGAAAAGCTTTCTTATTTTTCTTGAGAATGTTAATTCTTTATGTGGTAATGTGGGTCTTTCCCCCTCACTTTACTTCAATGGAAAAAGTTTGAGAGACATATATTGGTAGCACACTTTAGTATGTTTACTCAATATTTAGTTTGCCTCTTGTTTCTTTATTTATGTTTACTCAATTGCCTCTTGTTTCTTATTCTTTTTGAGAATGTTCATTCATTATGCGGTAATTGTTGGGTACACCCAAGTATATGTGTATGAGATGTAGGGAATTATTCCCCTTGATATATATGTGTAGTGTGTGCACTGTGTGGTTTTGAATGAGTGTGTGGTTTGAAAGGAAAGAGAGGGTTTTTTGTAGCTATATTGTGTGGTTAATATAGTGAAATTTTCCCTACTCAATTCCTTGTGTGTTTCTTGCTCAACTGTGGCTTGATTGTGTGTGTGTGCTTCGTTGGTGAGGTCTTGGACGTGCCCCAACAGTGGTATCAGAGCTTCGGGTTGCCGTAGAAGCACGGTTCGGCCATTGTTGAGCTTGGAAGAGGAGGTTCGGGTTGAAAGTAGTTGGATTCAAGATCTGAGCACGGGCTTGTGTTCGTCTTGAAGAGAGGAGTTCGGTTTGGGTAGCACGTCGCGAGAGGAGCTCGGACGTGACCGTAAAATCGTTTTGAACAGCGGCGGGCGGAGGCGAGTGTGGCTTACCAGTCGATCATCGGGGGGTTGATCGAAAACGATATTTGAGCACAGGGGTTTGTTCGTCTCAAAGAGACGATTCTGGATCTGTAAAGATCGTCGCCGGAAGTTGCGAGAGAAATGGATTGGGTACTTGACATGGGGTGCTTATATCATGTTTGTGGGGATAGGAGAGAGTTTTGTAGTTATGAGGCTTTTGATGGTGGTGTTGTTCGGATGGCGAATGGTTCGAGGAGCCGTGTCGTTGGAAAGGGGATAGTGAAGTTTCACTTGCCGGATGGAAGGTTTGTGAGGTTGTCGGATGTTCGACATGTGCCCGGTGTGAAGAAGAATTTGATTTCGCTTGGAGTACTTGATGAGAAAGGGTATACTTTCTCGACTAGTGAGGGTATTCTTCGGGTTCGACAAGAGGAACGTGTGATGCTTGAGGGTAGATTGATTGATGGTCTATACCGGTTTGAGGGTTCCGTTGTAAGAGGTGATATGCGCTCTAGAAGTTCGGTTGGAAGAAAAGTGTGGCGTGTGAAGGCGCAAGCCAATGAGTTCTTGTGTGAAGCGCATTGTTTGTTGAGTTCGGATGGAGCATCGATTGGAGGAGTTTGTGAAGAAGAATTGTGCACAAAGAAAAGGGTTTCTTTTGCATAAGATTTGATTTCTGATGTGTTCGTGTTTGTGTCCAATGAAGAGGTAGGAGGCTACCAAGTGAGGGGGTGCGGAGCATCCGTTAAGGGGGTGCGAGCTATCGAAGTTTGGGATCGTGGACGCTCCCGTCGGGGAGCGAAGAGATGACCGTCCTCCCACTTGGGTGTAGGGGATGATTGTTGGGTACACCCAAGTGTATGTGTGTGAGATGTAGGGGATTATTCCCCTTGATATATATGTGCAGTGTGTGCACTGTGTGGTTTTGAGTGAGTGTGTGGTTTGAGAGGAAAGAGAGGGTTTTTTGTAGCTATATTGTGTGGTTAATATAGTGAAATTTTCCCTACTCAATTCCTTGTGTGTTTCTTGCTCAACTATGGCTTGATTGCGTGTGTATGCTTCGTTGGTGAGGTCTTGAGCGTGCCCCAACAGTAATTTGGTTGACTTGTTCCTTTATTGAACCCAACTACAACAACACACCAATTGCTATATGCAACGAACTCCGCTCAACCGTGGATCCAAGGATCCTGTAGGGCGGGGTGCCCTACAGGCCCTATAGAGCGCATTCGGGCCGTCCATCTTGGCAATGGACGGCTCAAATTTTAATCCAAATAATGGACAAGTCGGATCAATAGGAGTTTGGATTAAATCTGAGTCGTCGATGCCAAAATGGACGGTCGGATCGGCCGCCCTACACGCCTTGCAGTGCAGGCCGCACTGCAGGAATCCCCAATCCCTCAACCGTACCTTATGATCTTCTGTCGTATTCCCATATACCTCAATGACATAGTCAAGTGTGGACTCCTAGGTGGTCTCCTCGTTTTCTCCCTCACAGCCCACCTTTTGGTATTTTTCTGTAATGAGTGTGTGAGACCTAGAGAATATAGTGGTATATGTATAGGGCTAAAGCAGAGACTAATGAGAAATAATTTTGGGCTCCTTGTGCAAATAAAAACCCCTAATTCTAGGCTCATTGCGTGGTAGAGGGCTGTGTGGCTGCAATGTGGCGCTTTGATGGTGCGCACTTTGCCTTTAGGCTCCGTTCCAGAAACTTTCTTAAAAAATAAACAGCTTATTTTACATTTTCAAACTAAAAAATAATGTAAACGAAAAATAATTTTTTTATTTTTTTTGCACCGTATTAAAGATTTTGATGAGATCTATCAAATAAGATCCATAGTGGTAGGAAAATTTATTTGCGTAAACACATTATTTTTGAGTTTGAAATTACCTTCTTAAAAAATAAGGAGCTTATTCCCGTTCTGGAACGGAGCCTTAGTATGTTGGCACCATGTAACGCAAAGGTGGCAGTAACGTGGCGTGTGCCAAGTGAGTCACGCGGGACGTTCTATAAGGTTGTCGGTTAAGTGACAGTTAGCGTTAGTTAACCGTGGGCGCAACTGTTAGGACAATTGTGATCACACCACCGTTGGATTGTCAATTCTCGGATCAAACGGACAAGATTGAAATTGAAGAGGTGTGTATGCATGGTTAACACAATCTTAAGGTGCCTCACATGATCGGACCCACCGGTCAGGTGTTTGATCAATTTATACTTTACCGAGGTTCTGTTACTCAGTGGAAACAAAATCGCAATCGGTATTGTATCTGTCCGTCAGTGTTTGTGCAAACAAAAATAGGAAAAAACCTTTGAGTTTGCGCTTCGTTGTATTTTAAAGATAGATTTATTGTAACGCATCCGATGCATATCATTTGGTAGAGGAAAAATACCGTCTTCAAACGCACCTCCATGTGGTTTTGCATTCTATATTTTCTAGAAGAGATATGCTGTCAATTTTCAATTTGAAAGACTAGATTTCCAACACTTAGGCTTTGTTTGAAAAAGTTGTCAGTTTTTTGTTTTTCGTTTATGAAAAATAAGAAGTGAGTTTTTATTTATTTATTTAAAAAATAAAAATAAAAATAAAAAACATGTTTGGTGACCATGATAGTTTTTGTTTATTTGTTTTTTGGGCTACTGAAAGTGTTCTCAAAACACATGAAAACGCAATTTTTGTGTTTCTAGAATTTCTATAAACTAGTAGAATTGATTATGTATTTTGTGAACAAAAACAGTAATACAAACATTTATGGTGCCTATTTCAAAAAATAACAGAAACAAAAACAAAAAATTAAAAATAAAAACTTTTCCAAACGGAGCCCAGTGTTCGTTTGCGAGGAAAAAATTTCACAGTTTTAAAGAGTGGAAACCTGTTAATAATGAATTTTGTGCAGTATTATAACGAAGATCAATCATGTAAAACATTAACTCAATCGAAAAATAATGTATATATTTTTGAAAAGAACATATGGGGGAGAAAAGTATATGGAGACTTACAACTATAAAATTGAGCAAGTTGTCCACTTTCTATTGCACATTGTTGATAGATCTATAAGGGTCATTAACATTAATTTCCATAGTTAATAGGACTTACGAGATGAATGATTTCAATCATTATTTCAAAATATTAGGTCGGAGTGAACACAAGAAAATTATACTGAGTCAAATCCCCTAATTCTTAGGAGTAGCTAATACTACTTCCTGATGATTGAATAGAACAATTCATTTTCTTAGATTCCATTTTGTGTATCGCACTCAAACCAAAATAGTATCTAATTAAAAGGTGCAACAAATTCCTACTATCTATATTCTTAATTCTATGTCCTTCAATCCTTCCCCAAATAAATTCAAAAATGAAATGAGTTCTTGTAGCACTGCTTGTAGAGCTGATAAACGAGCTGAACTGTTCAAGCTTGATTAAAAACTTAGCAAACTCAGAAAATGTGCTCTAGTTTAATTTGTTAACGAGGTGAGGCAATCTTAACTGAGCTTTAATCAAATCGATCATTAGCCGATTATGAGTGGCATGAATTATGTATATCAATAAGTTGAACGAGCTGATTAGAACTTTATTCTGCCCCAAATAAGAGTCTAGTATTCTATTTTGGACTGTCCCCTAGTAAGTGTTCATTCTGAAAAGTTAATTGGTAAAAGTTTATGTCATTATCTTTTCGTCCTTTTGAAAAGTTAATGGATAATGAGTTAATGGGTAAAAATGGAGGATAATTTTAGAAAGCAGAGATAAATTAAATTTGATGTGATAGGTATAATGATATATAATGTTTTAATTTCTTAGTAAATTAGAATTATAAAGGTGAACACTTTAAAAGAGACACTACAGAAGGAGTAACTTAGTAGCGGGTTTCAAAAAACATTCAAACTTAGGTTGACTACGTAACCAGAGCCGGCTCAAACTTATTGGGGGCTGAAAGCGAACTCCCAATATTGGGCTCCTACATCTTCAAAAAATTATTTTAAAAGCACAATAAAATGACTAAAATTTACAACAAAGAAAAAATTAACCAAAAAATATACAATTGTGAGCGAGAAGCGTTACCTAGCTATAGAATTTTTCAAATACTTAAATACGGAGTATAACTTGTGTGCGAATTTGGGGGTCAAAAGCACTTGGTTCCTTTACTTCCCCTCTAAAACGGCTCAGTACATAACAATGATCTCAAAAGAATGTTTAATGAGTGGACAAAAGCTCAAACTCAAGTAATTTAGTTCGATTATCAAGTACTCTAACGGCTTGTGATAAACATTTCAACCGTTTATTTTTGATGCATTTATTGAAGGCAATTTCTATTTCTTCATAAGCTTGCATGATGTATTTGGAACCACAACCGACTTGAGAGGCAGAAATTTCAGCTTTTGCTTTTTAAAGTTTTCTGCTTTTGATGTGTTTATTGGTTGGACTGTCGACCAGTGTGTGTGTGAGAGAGAGAGAGAGAGAGAGAGAGAGAGAGAGACAGTCGACCAGTGTGTGTGTGTGTGAGAGAGAGAGTGAGAGTGAGAGTGAGAGAGAGAGAGAGATGTTTTAAGAAATTGTAAAGTGAAAACCCAACTTGCATTAAAAAGAAATATACAAGTAAAAACCCAACTAAGGTGAATATTACTAGAAAATAGGAAAGGGGGTGCGATTTTACCCAACAAAGATCTCACGAGGAGCCATTACATCACTTTTCGATCTCGAGCCCATACCTTGAGATTCCCACCCAACTATATGTACAGACTATGTATTCTTTTGGTAATAGTGCAATATAATGTACTGTACTTTTGTATTAGAGACACTAAATGGAAAAGTATAAGGGCTCGTTTAGTAATAGTGCAATATATAATTTTCTTTGTTCCAACTATTCTTTTGCCTTTCACTAAAAAAAATACTCCATTATAAAATTCCAATTTTGTGTAAAAGTATAATGCTTCAAAGTCAAATACGAAAGGGAATGACTTCGGTGTCACCGGTTATTTTGGAGATATCGTAACTTATGACATAACAAAATCATTATGAGTATAACCAAAACCCATTACAAGCATAACAAGGCATAACGTGTTTGTTATGCCTTGGTTAAGTTTGGTTATGCCTTGGTTGATTTTTTGGATATTCCTTGGTTATGCCTTATTTGGGTTTTGTTATGCTTGTAACGGATTTTAATTATGTTCATAAAAGTGAAATTATGCCTAAAATTACGGTGTCCCCAAAATGACAGGAGACACCATAGCATCATCCAATACGAAATTGATTTATACACTATCTAATTGATGCAGACACTCATTTTTCTGTCTTTTACTAGTTGAATTTACAAAACAGTTCCCGCATGAATACATTTTTTACAAATTTCAGAAACTATTTCGTAAATTCACCAAGTAAAAGACGAAAAAAAGTGTTTGCATCAATTAAGAATGTGTAAAAATCAATTTCCGTCATATGTCATGCGAGTGTTTCCATATATTTTTAGAACATGGTATTTGGGCTTTTAATGATCACGGAATGTTGGATTCCCCATAGTCCCAAATAGAAGCTTAGCAAACCTAAGCAAAACCATCCATCCCCACCTTTGTCAAGGACAGAGAGAAAGTGACAACAAACAGACAGACCCCACAGCAGATTTTTTGATTCTACCATCTCTCAGTAAATAATTGAAACTGTGTTTGTTTTTTAGGAGTAGAAGAATAATTGAACTGTTTACAGTGCTCAACAGTCAGCACTGAAGTTGCTTTCCATTTTAAATTCATGGGAATATCACAGAGAATTCCAAGGACACGCCCTTTTCTCCACCCCCAATGCATGACTGAAGGAATTTTCTTTTACCCTTTATTCTTTTGGTGTTAGGAGAGCCGGTAGAAAAGCAGTCCGACAAGTGGCGTCAGAATTAAGAAGTCATGGGTTCAAGTTGCGGAAGCGACATCGTGAGGGAGGGATCGTTGGATCCGGAGTGGCCCTGGTTACACAATGTAACTCTCTGCGACTTCTCTAAAAACAGACTTGCGGGTGAGATATCGAATACCTTGAAAACTTAATTAAAGCCCTCCTTAACACTAATTGGTTTTAGGAGATATTGTGGAAAAACGGTCCGATATTATACATATATAGCCCGGTTCAAGTCAGGACGTTCAGATTTTGTGTTAGGTCCGAACCACGACTCAGCCGTTGGATCGTGTTTTTAATGATTCGGATCTGCGGAAGGTTTAAACCATTTATGATTGGTCATAAATCTTTCGTAGATCCAGACCATTGAAAACATAATCCAACGGTTGAGAGTAAAAATCCGGACCTAACACAAAATCCGGGCGTTCTGACTTGATTCTCCCACTATACATATATATGTATGCATAGGTTTTAATTGGGGTTAGCTTTCATACATATCCTTTTTTGCATTAGCAGAACAAGTGGCAGGCATGTTACTCCTCACCTTTTCCTTTTTTTGCTACCTAAACCTTACTGGGTTTTTTTGTTGGGCCTGACATATGCTGACCGAATGCAGTTTCAGTTTTGGTATGATGAGAATGAGGAGATAACACTATGGGCATGTGATATATGTATATATATACATAATACAAGAGAACCCTTTTGAATTTGGGTGTGTTTTGAATTGGTGGTTGTGATTTTGGGAAACTCCCAATGGAAACAAGAACAGGGGAATCTGTTTTGTGTTTGGTGGCTTTGTTCTGCTTCTGGACTTCAGCAAATTCTTTGCTTTCCCCCAAAGGTGTCAACTTTGAAGGTAAGTGAGTTTTTTTCCCATTTATTTTCTCTTAATTATAAGTTGTTAGATTGAAACTTAAGGCTCGGTTTGAATTGGTTTGGCGGTTTCGCTAATATTTCTTCTTTTTTCGAACTTTAATTGGTAATTTCCAGTGGTGGCTTTGATGGATATTAAAGATGCATTGGTGGATCCTCATGGGGTTCTAAATTGGGATAGAAATGCTGTTGATCCATGTAGTTGGACCATGATCACTTGTTCACCTGATAAGCTAGTCATTGGCTTGTAAGTAGTCCTAACATCTCCAAATGAGAGAAATTTCAAATTTCTTTCGAAATTACATGACTGATAATTGAATTTGTTTTTGTTTCAGAGGAAGTCCAAGCCAGAATCTATCTGGTACACTTTCGCCCAGTATCGGAAACTTGACAAACCTCCTGTCTATGTGAGTACTTAAAAGTAGAAAACAAATGGTTTGTCAGTCTTTGAATTTAAGGTTTTTAATGGAGTTAATGCTTTTTGTTTTGTTTCTTTGCAGTTTGCTGCAGAATAATAACATATCAGGGCCAATTCCCCCTGAGCTTGGGAGGCTTCCGAAGCTACAAACACTCTATATTTATGACAACTTCTTCACTGGTGGAATACCCTCTTCTCTAGCCCATCTGAACAGCCTCCAATATCTGTAAGCAACAAAACATCTACCCACAAGTTCTGTTTTAGGAAATTTCTTGTCTTAGAATTCGCAGTTCAATTGTTTAAACACGCAAAGGTAGCCTAGCAGTTCAAGGTTGTTGCATCGACTGTTGGGTAGTCGCAGGTAGGGCTGAAGGCAAGCCGAATTTTGAAGTTTTCGAGCTTGGCTTGTTCAACATTAGATGAGCTCAAGCTCAAATGATGGAGCTGGTGTTTCTGAAACTAGAGCTCCAACTGAGCTCGAGTCAAACAAATATGAACAAGTCGAGCTCAAGCTCAAACTCGAGCTCTCTATAAAAAATTCAACAAAAAGTCGACTACATATATTACTAAAATATGGTCACATAAAACATATTTTCGTGTTTGCACGCGTACTTGAGCCTTAAATCCTGGCTCGAGATCCTTTTTATCAACTAAACGAGTCAACCTTGAAGAGTGCTTTCCAAGCCAAGCCTCAAGCTGCTCTGAACGACTCAGTTCGTTTGCAGACCAGATGCAAGTTCCGATGTTTACCCCACCTTGGAAGGGTTAATCTTCAAAATATATTAACTAAGTTGTGCTGGTTAAGGACTTGCTCCAGTTACTACTAATATGATTCTTATGGTGGTATCTTGAATTCTGATCAGGAGGCTAAACAACAACAGTCTTTCTGGAGCAATTCCTTCATCTCTGGCTAACATGACACAGCTTGCATTTCTGTAAAGTTCCTTCAACCTTTCCCCAACAACATATATCTTCTTATTATCTCTCTGAAATGGATGTTTGAATTTCAAAACCCACGTGAAAAACCTGATGAAATGAGTACTGAAAAAGGGGTATGTGCTTTTTTTTTTTTTTTCTTTTTCTTCTCATGGTTCAGGGACTTGTCTTTCAATAACTTGACTGGTCCTGTCCCAAGGTTTCTTGCAAAAACATTCAAGTAAGTTTGCTGATTCTCTCGAATTTGTTTTTTCCTTTAAAAATAAATTGTTTTTCTCTAAATTATTTTCTGTCATTGACTCAGCCTGCTGGGAAATCCAATGGTATGTGCAACTGGGACAGAAAATGACTGCAATGGAACAACATCAGTGCCACTTTCCTACCCTTTCAACAGTGCCCAAAGTAAGAAACTTGGCCTTGTCTGGTTTATACTTTGGTTCCTGTTTTCTCTTTCTAGTTTCCAGAAAGTAGGAAAAAAAATTGTTTGTGTGACCGTTCTCGAACCTTGTTTTGATGAAATAAATCTTTGGACAAAAACGCATTCTGGGAAAACACCAAACGTGTGTTTTCAAATTCTCGAGAATCATTTCCACTGAAGTGTAAAAGATATGAAAATGATAAGTGCTTTTAAAAAGTTTTTCCAGAAACTGATTTTAGAAACAGCAACCAAAAATGACAGTCTGTAGTTAAGTATTATGCACGGAAGTGGTTTATTTTGGTATGAAAAGTGATGCAATTTTCGTAAAGAGAAACAATATGGGACTGAGGGAGTATTTTTATTACCTAAACCTTTACTTCTTCTCTTGCGAACTTAGAAATTTGTACTTCATTACAAACTTTCATTTTACCTCTTTAGGAAGTACTTGAATCTATGAATACTCTTGTGAAGCTAATTTCTTTTTTCCCTTTTCTGTTTTCTCTCGGTTATATAAGACTCTCAACTGTCTGGAAGGCCAAAAGATCACAAATTTGCCCTAGCATTTGGATCAAGCCTTGGATGCATCTGCCTACTAATTATTGGATTTGGGTTTCTTCTCTGGTGGAGGCGGCGACACAACCAGCAAATATTCTTTGATGTTAACGGTTAGTAAACATGTCATTTTGTCCGACGAATGTTGAGAGAAAAAAGAACTTTCTTATTCCTGCAGTTTTCTCTCACCTAAAGTTGTGACATTTGCTGAGAAAGAAAACCGGTGGACATATTCACAACATCGAAATTGTCCATCAAAATAAAGAAATATCTAACCTGATGGTTTGAGAAAAGCTCAAATTATTTGTTTTCTTCTCACCAGATGAGATATCGCGTTCTTTTCTTTTCTTCTGTCACCTCGTCTGTAACAAAGTATTTCTTCAAAATTACAGAGCAACATCATGAAGAAGTATCACTTGGAAACTTGAAGAGGTTTCAATTCAGAGAGCTTCAGATGGCCACAAACAACTTCAGCAACAAGAACATAATAGGGAAGGGTGGTTTTGGGAATGTGTACAAAGGGTATATAAGAGATGGGACTGTGGTGGCTGTAAAAAGGCTGAAAGATGGGAATGCAAGTGGAGGGGAAATCCAATTCCAGACTGAAGTTGAGATGATTAGCTTAGCAGTTCACCGGAATCTTCTTAGGCTTTACGGGTTTTGTATGACTGCTTCAGAAAGGCTCTTGGTTTACCCCTACATGTCAAACGGAAGTGTAGCTTCGCGTCTCAAAGGTAAAAAAAGATCATTAAGAATTCTGTTCTTTTATACTCCATGGCTCTACTGGACGAGGACTTCGCTATAGTTTGGAAATTGATTCCTTTTTCTGTTTCCTGTTTTCATTTTGCAAAAACACTGAAAATTTGGTCTATTAGATTCATCAAAAACTCTGAAACCACATACACAGATAAATTCACATAACCGTGTGGGCTCCACCCACTCTAAGGTGTGTGTAGAGCCGACACACCATGTGAGTGTTTGTATGCAATAATCTGTGTATGCGCGTGAGTGGTACTAGCTTTGCACTTAGATTCATAGTTATCTCGAATGTGCGCGGAGCCCACACACCAAGCGAGTGTGTGTGTTTGTGCAAGTACTTATATACATGTGTGAGGTACTGGCATTGCTCCTAGATTCATAGTTCTTTCCTCTCTTTTTGCAGCCAAACCAGCCTTAGATTGGGGTACAAGGAAAAGAATTGCCTTGGGTGCTGCAAGGGGTTTGCTATACCTACATGAACAATGTGACCCCAAGATCATTCACAGGGATGTCAAGGCTGCAAATATATTGCTTGATGATTACTGTGAGGCAGTGGTGGGAGATTTTGGATTGGCAAAGCTTTTGGATCACCGTGATTCCCATGTTACCACAGCTGTTAGAGGAACCGTGGGGCATATTGCACCCGAGTATCTCTCCACAGGCCAGTCATCAGAGAAAACAGACGTTTTCGGGTTTGGGATTCTGCTGCTGGAATTGATCACTGGCCAAAGAGCTCTGGAGTTTGGGAAATCAGCTAACCAGAAAGGAGCTATGCTTGATTGGGTGAGAACATTACATGCTTTAGGAATTTTCTGAAACCATATATAGCATAGTTTTTGTTTTCGAGCGTTCAAATAAGGACATAACCAAACTGGTTTGTTAATTTGTTTTCACAAAAACAAAAAGTGGAAAACGGCAAATGCAGACGAAGAAAATGGAGCGATAGCATTTCTAATTTGCCATCAACCAATACATATGATTGCAGGTGAAAAGAATTCATCAGGAGAAGAAACTTGATACACTGGTTGACAAGGACCTGAAAAACAACTACGATCGAATCGAGCTGGAGGAAATGGTACAAGTGGCTCTCATATGCACTCAGTTTCTTCCCAGCCATAGGCCAAAGATGTCCGAAGTGGTTCGAATGCTCGAAGGGGATGGACTCGCGGATAAATGGGAAGCTTCACAAAGAGCGGATGCAACTAGATGCAGAGCAAATGACTTCTCTTCTTCCGAGCGGTACTCTGATCTTACTGACGACTCCTCGTTGCTTGTCCAAGCAATGGAGCTCTCAGGACCCCGGTGAATCAAATCACAGAGAGAGAGAGAGAGAGAGAGAGAGAGAGAGAGAGAGAGAGGCCATAGAAGCATGGAAAGGAATTCATCCATGGTAAGAAATTATGTTGAAAACTTGAAATGAGTTTGTTGTATAGTTAACAGTTTGTCTGTATAAAAGGGTACTAGACATACTGACATGGAGTGTAACAAGTATTTTCTTTTCCCCCTTTTGGATTGGTGAGTGAAGGGTTTTTCTGATTCTTGAGCTTGTAAGAATAATTTTCTCAGAAAGAGAGAACCAATATGAGTTTAAGCATTAACTTCTTCTCCATTGAAAATAGTAGGAGAATTTTAGAATTCATCTATGACCATTACCTTCTGTCACTTTGATTGGCTGTTTGTACTCTATTTGCAATTAAAGTAGTCTCATCAAATTGTTTAAATGATAGTTTTTTGTTTTTTTGTCATTATCCTAATCTATTCTATTATAGGGGATTTGGGGAGGGGATGAGTGCTTACGAGAATCAAACCATGCCCATGTGCATGAGAGTATAAGGGAGGCACCAACTGCACTATACTCCTCTTGCATTTAAAAGATGGTTTGTGTAGGTAACTTGTGTTGACAAACATGTGGTCAATCTGTGTAGGGTAGAAACTCACGTAAAATGCAGTCATAAAAGGACATATCTGTTCCCTCGCCGAATTGCTTGGACCAAAAAAGCGAGTAATTATTTAATGTTCTTAAAGCACCGCCACGTTTCCACCACGCATTTGTTGTGGGGTCATACACTTAGTACTGGTCCCACAGCAATGTGCAGTGAAGGAAGGCGTAGGGGCAAGACCACCAAATATTTTTTCCAGAAAAGCACCCCCTCCTGTTTTGAAGGATTGATAGTAGTGTCTACCCATGCATTATTCAGGGCCTTTAACCACTTTGAGAAGACCTAACATTGTCCTCAGAATCCAAAAACACCTGACAATGTGTGACTCAAGCTTCTTCCCTACTAACGTGGGACCAGATGTTTTTAATCCTTTACAGTTAGCAGAAAAGAGCTACAGTATATTTAAATTTATGGCTGCGAATACAGATGTGTCTTGAACCATACAATGCACGTGGGCCTTGTGCATAATCAACAAATAGGAGTGGGACCTCTGGCGCCATGAGGCAGCTAGCATATGAAATTGTGGCAAAGTATGTTGGATGATAGAATTACATCAGAACCGGTACCACCTCAGATTAGTAGGAGAATTGGTATCACCTCAAAATACTTGTAACCAAAGCTGCTACGGAACAGAAAAAGGAACACCAAGTTTATATCACGGAACAGTTGGCAAGTGCTAAGGGATCAGTCGCAACTTAGTTCGAAGAGAGAGGAGATTAAGTCTGCTATGGGATAGGCATCACTGCTGATACATTGGACCGAGTAGCTTTCCTTCCTGAAGCTACACATGAGCTGGAAGATGTCAGAATCGGCAACATAACCATTGGACTAAAATCAATCCCAACACGCCTGCAACATCACAACCAACAACCAAGCGTCACTGTCCTTGTTTACACCTCTGGCCAGCAGAGGATGAACCCAGGTGTGCCAGCCATATCACAAAATCTTAAATGTTGGAGGAGCTTCACTCTTCTCTTTGACAAGAAAGAAATTCATTAGATAAGATGAAAATTTACACGAGAACCATAATCCCAAAAGGATCCAGATATCCAAAACCAAGAGGGAAACAAACATCAAGTCAAGTACAAGCCAATCAACAACAGAATAAAAGGGGGGGAAAGTCCACTGATACAAGTAAATTGCAGCAATTGCTTTAACTTGGGGAGCCAGTAGACACAAAACACCGAAAAGATCATCTCCCTGCCTCATTCGAACCCATAGACTGCAACACCAACACCGGGAGTTTCGAATATGATTTCTGCTTGAGGCGATAAGCGTCGAAATCGTGTCCACTCTTTCAATAAACCAAATCCTACATGAACATCCCCCAGTGAACCTACAATCACCGTCTCCAGCTTACGCGATTTGGCCAATATAAATTTAAGAAATAGCAACTCAGACATGCCAGATATTAAATGCATCTTCACTTCACAAAGTTGGTTTAAGGTTGTATCCGACCGTCCTTCCACTTCCAAAAGTTCTAGAACAGGATCAACTAAAGCATTTCCTTCGGGCCACGCCTGGAAAGAAGGAAATGTAATCTTTATGGCCTAAAGATCCAAAGTATACATACTATAGATAGGCTGGAATGACTTACCACAACTTCCAATTTTTCCATGTTTGGGGAGCTTCTAATTAGGCAGAGTATGTTAGAGACCAAACTTACGTCCCCGAAACAAATATTGATCAACTTGAGAATTTTAAGGTGGGCCAAAGTAGTTGGAAGACTCTTTGGTACACCACCTGCAGCCATGAACTAGAGCACAAGACAAACAGAGGAAAAAACAAACAAACAAATAAATAATAAGATGAAAGAAACATGTTTACTAAACAAACAAACCACCAATGTTACTAGGATATCTCACCTTGATATTATAGGGGTCCAATTCCAGAATCTCAATGACAGATATACTTTCAGGAAGCATGATAGAGTATAAAGGCTCTCCTTCATTGAATGCCAACCAATTCCTCAATCTTTTTAGAAAGACTCAGACTTCTGCAAGATGACAACTATTTTGGACAGAAATAGATCTGAAAAGGCCTTCGCAGTGCAAGAATCTAAGATTAGGACCAACAATTTGAAGGTAATCTACAATAGTGGACGAAATAACAGTCAGCCGTTCAAGTAGAGGGCAACTGGAGATTAAACTTGAGAGTACATCACCGGGAATGATAACTTCATTAAACACAAGGGAAAGGAGCCTAGGAAATCCTTTGAACGCAAGAGGAGGTTTAAATGCACAAGAAACAAGATCTAAATGCTCAATTTGTAGGCACGAAAATAGCGTTGATGGCAATCTGTGAGGTCCACCATTCTGAATGTGTATGGTGAACTCCTGGATGCCATTGTTTGAGACAAAAGATACCACCAGGTCAAGTTCAGGACAGCTTTCCAGTGCCGCCAAGGAGAGAGTGAACTTGAGTATTGGTCCTTGATGGAGTAGCAGAACTCCAAGAATAATCATTATATGTTTGTTCATCGCTACCCCCTTCGATCCTCAGCAATACTCATCATTAAAGATGAGATGGGGAAGTTTAGTCCAATTATACCTCCATTTCCTTGACAAAACACTCATCCTCGCCGCATCCTGTATCGTCAAACACATTAAGATTTTTTCTAGTACATTGCATGGAAGATTACTGATTATGTCCGAAGTTGAGCTGCTCATTTTCCGTTCAAAACCTTGAGGCACCCGTTTCTTCACGTTACAAAGCATCCTGACAATCATAAAACATGACCAAATCAAAGTTAAGTCCCCAGAAGCATTGGCAGAATATAGAATAAACTGCATTGTTCTGTTTCTTGGATTCAACATCTCGAGTCAGGTTACTACTATGTTACATGCAACATTTTACTTTTCGTTCCCTTTTGCAGGTACAAGGAATGAGTTCTTGGCTACCTTAATTAAGGCTGTGTTGCGACAGACGTTTTTCAAGAAAGGATTTGGCAAGGGAAAGAAAAATGACATGAAAATCAAAAGAATAAGCTCCTCAAATCCTTAAGGAAAGAACTAACCATTGGATAACCTTCTCATATATGTAAAGACTAAAGAGTACATGGAGAGATGTGAAAAGTGCAAAGAAAATTACTAGTTAAGTGTGGAAATATGTGAATGTGAATGTGAACAGAAATTTACTTCCAACTTTTTCATTTTTCACTTCCACCTCCTGACTATCAGTAATATAATTACTTACCCACACTCTTTTTCTTTCTCTTGAATTTTGGATGAAACAAAAAATATTTTAGTCTAATGGGACACACTAGAGAAGAATCCTCAAATCAGATGCCATAAAAGAACAACTACTTGACCGTGAGGAGTCTACGTAACCCAAGATTTATTTTTTTTATTTTTCATTTTTATATTTCATTTTTTTTTTATTTTTTGGCAGATACGTAACCCAAGATTCAGTTTTCTTTAATTTGGGTAAATGAGGGCTTTCAATCTTTCACTCAATTTGTTAAAGAATGACAAAATCAACTCCAATTGATTTGTGTCACATGTAGAATATGATTTCCATATCTGTTGTATAGCTTGATTACGGGATGTAATTATAGGATTTGTAGGCATGATTTTAGGGATGTTATAGACATGATCCTAGGGACATGATCTATATCTGTGTGTATATATTGCAGCCTTATGAGTGAAAATAATATAGAGTCTTCTACACCTATTTGATTGCTTTAACATGGTATCAGAGCTAGAGTTTCGGAGGCTTTTCCCCTTTGTTTGTGCCATAGTTGCACTTTATTTCATTGTGATCCGTCTGTTCCGGATCCTTTGTTTACCTCTCCACGTGCGAGTCAGGGGTCGCACGTGCAGGGGAGTGTTGGAATTTGTCCCACATCGATTAATTATCTCCTCCAAAACTAGTATATGAGCCTGGGCGGCCTCTCCACTCTTGGTGACCAAATTTGTGCCCACTCCAGCAAAACCTAGTGCTTCCGCTTAAACCCTCTGTTCTTTGCAATAGTATGGCAGACAAAGAGAAGACTTCATCTACTCCTACATTTGAAGATCCCAGCCACCCTTTGTATCTTCATCACTCTGATCATCCGGGAGTGGTGTTAGTATCTCAACTCCTTACTGAAGATAACTACAGTACATGGAGCCGAGCCATGATTACGGCGTTGAGAGCAAAGAACAAACTTGGTTTGGTTGATGGGTCGATACCAAAGCCGAGCAATTCCTCGGCGAAGGAATTGCAGCAATGGACTCGTGCAATGATATGGTCAAGTCATGGTTGTTGAATTCTCTATCAAGGGAGATATCCCCAAGCGTGATCTACTGCGATCTTGCTCATGAGATTTGGGAAGAATTGAAGGAACGCTTCTCAAAAGTGAGTGGTCCGCATGTATTTCAGATCGAGCAAGAAATTCATGACCTTGCTCAAGATACTTTGTCCGTGGTGACATATTTTACTAAGTTGAAGGCTCTCTGGGATGAGTTATCAGCCCTTTGTCCTATACCTTCATGCACTTGTGGTGCAATGAAGGATGCTCTCCAATATCAACAGAGACAAAGAACTATGAAGTTCCTTATGGGTCTGAACCAATCATATTCAGCTGTTCGTGGGCAAATTCTATTGATGGACCCACTTCCCTCTGTCAATCGAGCATATTCATTGGTGCTTCAAGAGGAACGCCAGCGAGAAGTATCATCCAACAGATCTCCTACTCTTGATGTTGCAGCCCTTACCGTAAAGGGGAACTTGAATGTCAACAAAAATACAGGAAAGAAGTGTACTGAAAAAAACGAGCGTCCGAAATGTGATCATTGTAGATGGGAAGGCCATACTATGGACAAATGCTATCGGCTTCACGGCTATCCTCCGGGCCATCGACTTCACAAGCCTAGTTCGAAGGCGCGTGCCAATCAAGTTTCATTACCTGTTGGTGAAAAGAATGAGTCATCAGGTGGTGTTACTTTTACTCCGGAACAATATCAGCAACTCTTGGGCCTCTTAAACACTACCAACAAGTCTCCTTCAATGGCGCACCATGTAGGTAGCACATCTACAATCTCTAACCTCTCAGGTACAGCCGTTTGCCTTTCCTCATCTCTTGAACACACTCCATGGATCTTGGACATTGGAGCCACAGACCATATGGTTTGCTCTCCTTCATATTTGACATATTCAGTTCCTACTCAAGATCAAACTGTCAAGCTGCCAAATGGGACATTAGCATCTGTTACTCACATTGGTTCTATAGAATTCTCCCCTAATCTCATTTTAACCAATGTTTTATGTGTCCCTTCGTTCCACTTCAATTTAATTTCAGTCAGTAAACTTTCCCGAAGCTCGCAGTGTTCACTAACCTTTTCTTCTGATTCTTTTGTGATCCAGGACCAACGCTCGATGATGATGATTGGGAAGGGAATTGAGCGGGACGGCCTCTACTATTTCGCCAACCCAAAACGAGTTAGTTGCCAGTCAGCAACTTCATCTTCGTCGCAACTCTGGCACCGCCGTCTAGGACATTTGTCTAATAAAGCTTTGCATTTTCTTTCCAATAATACCTCCGGAATTGAAACTTCAAGTATAGACATCTGTTTGGTATGTCCTTTAGCAAAGCACACAAGACTTCAGTTTCCTTTGAGTTCAATCTCATCTGTTTCATCTTTTGAATTAATACACGTTGACATTTGGGGTGGATATCGTACAGCTTCCATTTCTGGCGCACATTATTTCTTGACTATTGTGGATGATTATACACGTTGTACATGGGTATATTTGATGCGTCAAAAATCTGAAACCCGCCATCTCCTAAAGTCCTTTATACAACTTGTTGAAACCCAAAATTCTTCAAAAGTTAAGATCCTTCGGAGTGACAATGGGCAAGAATTTGACATGCCAACTTATTATTCAGAAAAGAGAATTGTTCACCAAACTAGTTGTGTTTCCACACCATAACAAAATGGAGTAGCGGAGCGAAAACATCGTCATCTCCTTAACGTTGCACGCGCTCTGTTATTCCAAGCCAAGTTACCGAAAAAATTTTGGGGGGATGCCATATTGACCGCAACTTATTTAATCAATCGAACACCCACACCTGTATTAGTCGCTAAAACACCATATGAGATGTTGTTTAAAGTCAAACCTTCTTATGCCCATTTGAGAGCCTTTGGATGCTTATGCTTTGCATCCACACATGCAGCAAAGCCATCGAAATTTGATGCTCGTGCTATGAAATGTGTTTTTATTGGTTATCCTTATGGGCAAAAAGGGTGTCGACTGTATGATCTTGGCAATCACAAAGTATTCATATCTCGTGATGTCATTTTTCATGAAGATCAGTTTCCATTTTCTGGTTCTGTTGAAATATCAAGTCCTCCTGTCTTGCCTTGCCCATTTGATGCTCCGGAGGGGGGTCTCTCAGTCAGTTCACCAATCAACACTCAACTTGATCCACCACCCTTGAGTCCAAACACTACAACTGATTCACCACACGTTCCTCCTCTCTCAAGTCCTCCATCTGGTCCAACACAACCGGTCCCAACTGACCCAATTTCTCCCGAGTCCAACCCACTTATTGATCCACCAGAAATCATTCGCCAATCCACCCGTCCCACTAAACGTCCAGATTATTTGCAAGATTTTCACCTTGGTTGCAGGCTCCCGTCTCACTCATCTCAATCATCAGACTCGGCGATGGTAACTTCTTCTAGCACTCCATACCCATTAAGCAACTATCTTTCTTATGATCATTTGTCTACTACTCACCGTGCTTTCACGACCTCTATCTCCCTTGAAACAGAACCTAAGACATTCCTGCAGGCCACTCAAGACCCTAAATGGAGAAGTGCTATGCAAGATGAGATTAACGCTCTTGAAACCAATCACACATGGTCATTAGCATCACTCCCGCCTGGCAAAAAACCCATTGGATGCAAATGGGTTTACAAGATTAAATATAATCCTGATGGATCGGTGGAAAGGTACAAAGCCCGGCTAGTTGCTAAAGCTATTATCAAAGAGAAGGTCTTGACTATCAAGAAACATTTGCGCCAGTTGCTAAGTTAGTCACTCCGCGTGTCTTGCTTTCAATTGCAGCTATTCAAGGATGGCACCTCCACCAACTTGATATCAATAATGCATTTTTACATGGAGACCTTAATGAGGAAGTTTACATGGACCTTCCTCCTGGCTTTGGAGGAAAGGGGGAGAAGAGAGTATGCAAGCTCCATAAATCATTGTACGGCTTAAAACAAGCATAGAGACAATGGTTAGTGAAGTTCTCTTCAGCTCTTACTGATGCTGGATACAAGCAATCTAAGGCTGATTATTCATTATTCGTTCGCTCCACAGAAAATAGCTTTACGGCTATTCTCGTTTACGTTGATGATGTTATCTTGGCTGGAAATGATTTGGAGCAGATTCAATAACTCAAGAAATTTTTGAGTGATCGTTTCAAGCTTAAAGATCTTGGAAAATTGAAATACTTTTTGGGCATAGAAGTTGCTAGTTCAACTAAAGGAATTTTCTTGTGCCAAAGGAAATATGCACTCGAGATCCTTGGAGACACGGGATTCCTAGGTGCAAAACCAGCTAAGTTCCCCATGGAACAAAATTTGAAGCTTAATGAGCATGATGGGGCACTTATAGAAGATCCTTCTTCATATCGCAGGCTTGTTGGGCGCTTGATTTATTTGACTATCACACGGCCAGACTTGGCGTATGCTGTACATGTATTAAGCCAATTCATGGATAAACCACGTGTTCCTCATTTAAACGCAGCTCATAGAGTACTGCGATATCTTAAGCAAACACCTGGGCAAGGAATTCTCTTGTCATCAACCAGTTCAATCCAGTTGAATGCCTTTTGTGATGCAGACTGGGCCCGATGTAGAGATACTCGGCAGTCGATTACTGGATATTGTATATTACTTGGGCAGACACCGATATCATGGAAAGCAAAGAAGCAAATGACTGTGTCTCGCTCATCGGCTGAAGCGGAATATAGGGCCATGGCAGCAACTTGTTGTGAAATAACTTGGTTAAAGCTTGTTTTGGATGATTTAAAGGTCAAACACCCACAACCAGCCAACCTCTATTGTGACAACAAAGCCGCCCTTCATATTGCTTCGAACCCTGTTTTTCATGAACGGACGAAACACATAGAGATAGACTGCCACTTAGTCCGTGAGAAGCTACTAGCTGGTATTATTCAAACTGCTCATGTGTCCACACTTGAGCAACCAGCAGATCTCTTTACCAAGGCTCTTGGTCCATCACAGTTTCAGTATTTGCTGGGCAAGTTGGGTGTCTTGAACATACACTCCAACTTGAGGGGGAATGTTAAAGAATGACAAAATCAACTCCAATTGATTTGTGTCACAGGTAGAATATGATTTCCATATCTGTTGTATAGCTTGACTAGTGTTAGTCTGTGCCTACGGCATTACGCATCCCAGTTGAAAGGGTATGGCAGTTGTGTGATTTTGGTGAAAACCATGAGCACTTAACCGGGAAGTGGGAGGATGCACTACAGCCTTTGGATCAAATGAATCTAAACCGTTCTAACAACTTGTCCCCACAACCTTCTGTTTTATAATAAAGATTACGGGATGTAATTATAGGATTTGTAGGCATGATTTTAGGGATGTTATAGACATGATCCTAGGGACATGATCTATATCTGTGTGTATATATTGCAGCCTTATGAATGAAAATAATATAGAGTCTTCTACACCTGTTTGATTTCTTTTCACAATTCCTCTTAAAACATCTCCTACAATGGTGTTAAATTGACAACCCCCAAAACTACAATCTATTTCCCCAAAGAAAAGCCATCAGATTTCGACCATACCACTAAAATAGGCCTATCAACAACTCGGATGATCGAATACGAATCTTATTCGAGACAGTCTGAATCCTATTACCCAAATCCCATCCGATAATCCATTTGATCCGAACAAGGTAATCCAGAAATTAACGGATCAGATTCGGATATAGTTTCTGTGATAGGGATTTGTATATTCCAGTAACAATAGTATATTTGCTTTCAAAAAAACCCAGCAAATCATCAACACAAATCTTAAACTGGAAATTCCGAACAACCAATAAAGAATAACTAATAAGGATGTTCTGTTTCGCATATTAATATTGAGGGGAAAATGTGCATTAGTGGTGGAGGCATTATGGCATCCTTTGTAAGCATGGTCATCACTGCTCATCTGTCAGATTTGACTCATCAGGAATTCTAAAGGCAGCGCAGCGAGTAAAAATCGTAAGCAATTTATTTGCCAAACAGAAAAATCACAAAGCAATTTCAAGAGTTGAAGTGCGAAAAACCTCCTATCCTGGAAGAAGACAAACCTGCTTCTTAAGCAATTCCTTTCCTTCCCTATTCTTTGACAGTTTTTTTGGGAGGGAAAGTATGTGAAGTGGGAGGGGAAACTATCATCCGGCAGTTATGTCTTGTAAATTCGCTAAGAGAATCATTGGATACTTGAAAACTGAAGGGGTGTGTTCCTCAGGGAAGATGCTCCGACGAGCAAGTTACTAAGAACCCAAGAAGTAGAAGAAAGTATGCTTTTAGTGAAGTTTGTAAGAATGAGATGAGAGAAATTCCCTTTACCTTGTGGTATCACCTTTTATTTATAGGCAAGGCTTTGAGTATTAATTGGACAAGTAGATGGTGACACTTTTTGTTATAAGTAGAAAGCTTCTAGTTCATGTCACTTTCAGCCATAAGTAGAAAACTTCTAGATTCGACAATAAGTAGGAAGTTTCTAGATGACCCTTTGATTCCCACTTGCAAGCACTATTCCTGAGATCTTTTTCCGAGTGATAACGTACCTTCCAAACAATAGCTTTACACCGCCGAATGAGCTAAGGTATGCCAAGCAATCGTCCGGTTAAGACGTAAGAAAAATTACACTCGGTAGAACTGTTGGGGGTCGGATATCGTTCGGCCGAACAGTGGAATGCCTTCCTGCGACGAGTAATGATGTTACAGACGAATTGAGAGACCTAGGGATGACGTGTCCAGAACAGGTGCTAGTTTTGACTCTGATCTCTTTAGCCTTTCCGAACCGCGGTTATTTCGGCCCACTACAGTGGAATCGTCGTCTGTTAAGTGAAGAACATTTATAAGAGTGAACCAACCAATCAACCAACCTATTCGAGTTCGATTAGTGTTGGGCTCGTTAAAAATTTGATCAAATAGATTAAGTTGGAATAATTTTTAATGTTCGACAAGATTTCAAACCATAGTGGTATAATAAGTCACTGTTCGGCTCGAAAGGCTTAGAGCAAGTTTATCTGTTCTTTCCAAAATAGCATTGCTAAATTTACGATGTTGCACTGGTTTCGTGGTTCGGTGTCATTTTGCCACAATCTCTAATTCAGAGTATTTGGATAAAGCTCTCTATTTTTAATGCAAATCAATGGCAATGGATGGACTTGGACTTAACCAAAAAAAATACGCCAATTTTTGGCAATAGCAATTATGTCAATAGAAAGAATAGAGATACAGTATTTCATTGTCTAAATACATACAAGTTAACATGTAAGATCACAAATAGAGTATGCCACAATGTAAAAGGTTATACAAAAACATGTAAGA
The DNA here is from genome assembly GCA_025413875.1 of Rhododendron molle. NCBI lineage: Eukaryota > Viridiplantae > Streptophyta > Magnoliopsida > Ericales > Ericaceae > Rhododendron > Rhododendron molle. The sequence goes on from CM046399.1 coordinate 9,263,972, forward strand.
TCACAAATAGAATTTCTCTAAACATTAGTAGTGGCACTTCATCCCGCATGCCCCAATTAACATTCTTTTGACTCTGTAGCTATGTTACATAATTGATATTCAGATACGGATATGAGATTTGATTTCGGCAAATTTAGCTGGACGCCTGGACATTCATCTATCAAGTAAGCATACTTCGTAACTCGAATTTTATCATAAACTGTGTAGAACTCCTATATTGTGCACAAAATGTCATACTTTCTAAAAAACTGAGAAAACAGAATAAACAATCTATCTATACTTATATCTTAGGTGTTTGTTTACTTTTTGATATTCCACAACTACCCTTTTCTTTTCCCTAGCAGGATGCGGTTTCTCTGCAGTCCAACTGCAGAGAGCTCCTGCAGTTGCATCGCAACCGTTCATCTTTGTATCTAACGGTCTAAATTTTAAAAAACTTTTCTGGGGAAACGTTACACTTTTCCGGAAAAGTCTATTTGAAATCTCGACCGTTAAAAATACCATATGACAGTTGCGATCACTTGGACCACTCTTGGACCGCACCTTTGCAGTCCTTCCCGCGCGTTGTGTTTGCATCATCAGCGGACAGCGGCAAGCATGACTGTTAACATACTCACCGGCAAGCATTCTTCTCTTACAAACCCATTCTCAGACTAGGTAATTATCCAATGCTCAATACTTTAGTTCACTACTACTCATGTTTACAGCGTTCTCCCCAGCCCCCCGTTCAAATTCAAGTACTACATATACATTACCGACCATGTTTGAAAATATGTGATGTGATTTCCAAGTATGAGGTTTCTAGCTGATCAAAAAAAATAAAAGTATGAGGTTTCTACACATGACAAAACGTCGCAAGGAATATCTCTGCTCCCTAATGGATGTCAACACCTACATCAGACATATCATTTAAAAAAAAAATCATCTTAAATTTTTTTTTTAAATGTAAGCATAGTTTGTTGGTATTATTAGGTGTATCTACTTCTTAATTATATTTTAATTATGATTAACGTTGTTGAAACATAAACTAAATTTAGCATTTTGATGAAGCTCCAATTGATAAAACCTAAACATGATACTAGATATTATCGAAAAAGATATAAATATCTAGCTCTGGAAGCTCTAAAATATTCTTATGAAATATCTAGAGTTTTTTTTTGTGAGAATTAGTCTCATGAGTAATTCTAGAATTACCTCAAAATTTATCTTGTATGAAAATATCTTTGTACTAGAGTCTTCCATGGAGTAGTACAAATATGGATGGGTTCTAACAATTTTGTACCAAGCCAAAAAATAGTTTGAGTTTAAGTACAATACAAATACTCCCCTTTCCCGCTCTCGTCTTGTACAAGTGAAAAAATGATACACGATACGTATCCCAATTTGAAAACATTGCTCACATGCTCTATGAATATTCATCATTTCAAGGTTGTTGATTAAGTTAAGCTTTACTCTGTTTGTTGCAGGTGGTTGAAAATGTTAGGGATGGCTACATGTTGAAACTCATTTGCAACGATGGTAGATTTGGTGTCTGTTGGGTGGGCTTTCGCCGCATAGTTGAATACAACTTCTCACACTTGTCAAAAAAAAGAAGAAAAGAATAGTGAATGCATTAGGTAGCCAACTAAACTATGCATGGGTGGTTTTGCATGTAAGAAAGAATCCTAGCCAAAAAGCCGAGAGTGAACTCCTCTCAACACTTGGTCTATTTTTCATATACTCTGTTCTTCCCTCAACCCTGTGTTTCCCTAAAAAATAGCCTGTAAGTTTTATACATGTACGAGAGATTTGTGGGCGAAATGTAAGGGTGTTTTATATATGGAGCTTTGGGTTCTGTTCTCCTACTCATGCAGAGTAGAGTTCGAACCAAACAATAAATTATCGGGCTAGAGTTCCAACCAAACAATAAATTATCGGGTTGTTTAATAAATTATCGGGCTAGAGTTCGAACCAAACAATAAATTATCGGGTTGTTTTATCCTAGAGGGGACAAGTTACTGCACCAGTTTGTTACTGTAGAGGGCTTGAATCTCCTTAAGGCGAGCGAGATTTCATTGTTGTAAATATCACCAACACATACAATGACGAATATGCTAAAAGAGGCAGAGGACTTGTGCCAAGAACAAGTACAGTGAGTTGTAGGCAAGTTGAGGACAGAGCTGAAATAATGTCAAACTCTTTCAAAACTCACAATACTCAATTCTTTTGTGGCAATACCATCCTCCACTGATACCTCTATTGCGTCCTTCAAGTTTGTGGGAATTAAATGACTAAGTATCACGGCAGACCTAAAGAGATTTCCGAAGTACAACCAAGGACGTGAATCATGTGATGCAAAAGTCATGCGATTGGAAGTTGGAACACTTCTTGTAAAATGATTGCAACCGAGGACGATGCAAATGTCGGAAGTAAGAGAAAAAGAAAACAGAAAGACCAAACAACAAAGAAATTTGCATAACAAATGAAAAAAATAAAGCACAGGAAAGACCGACATTACGCTACTCTAATCATTTTCATGAGAAGGCATGGTTCCAAAAGAGTTCCGACACCCTAACAAAGAAACATCCAGTTAAAAATGAGCGTCCATAAAAGACAGCCAAAACAAAAGTAACTCTAGGAGGTAAGCTGATGAACTTGATGTTCATCTACCTTTATTTTGGGAAAGTGATTACTGCACGAACTGACGCACGTTGATATCCTATCAACTTTTTCACAATCCTCAATTCTTCACAACCTCCATTGACTTCAGCTTGATTCTCATGCTCTGCAGCGTTGGAGATTTGGCTAACAGAAGCTTAATGAACTCCATTTCAGCGTCTGTGCCAGACACCTCTTCCATCAGCACAAAGAAAAGCTTTTTTAAGGAGAATTTAGACCAGCCTTGCAAGTCAAAAAGTTCTACAACAGGATCAACAGCAGCAGTTGCACCATGAAATGCCTGGAGTTTGGAAAGTAAAAAAAAAATGCAACTGTCTTGGCATTAAGACTGTACAAATATGCTACACTATAGGAAGGAAAAACATCTGCCATTACTCACGCGGATAGAAATTCCTTGCAAGTTTGGGGAGCATCTAATTGAGTAGAGGACAATGGAGACCTCATCTGGTTCCCCAAAACAGATATCATGCAACAGGAGATCTTGAAGGTTGTTCAATGTGGTTGGAAGCCTTTCTCGTACACCTCTCGCTGCCAAGCACTAAAAGCAAAAGACAACATCAGAAATCAAAGAAAGCTGGCTTTAGAGAAACAAAATATATGAATAAATAACAAGGGTTTTACTAAGCTACTCTACCTTCACGTAAGGATAGTCCAATACCAGAAACTCAACCATTGGTATACTACGAAGAAGCATGACAGAGTTGGATCTTTCTCCTTCATTAAATCCTAACTGATTCCTAGATCCTTTCATAACTACTGTGACATCTGCAATATGAGGCATTCTGACGCAAATAGATCTGAAAAGGCCTTCACACGAGAAGTATTTAAGCTTAGGAGCCACAATCTCAAGGTAATCGAAACTGTTAGAGCTAGTAAATGTTAACCGTTCAAGTAGTGGGCAACTGGATACTAAACTTGAGAGTACGTCACCAGCAATAACAACTTGATAAAGCTCAAGGGAAAGGAGCATGTAAATCCTTTAAAGCTAGGAGGACGTTTAAACACGCACGAACTGAGATTCAAATGCTCAAGTTGTAGGCATGAAAATAGTGTAGATGGCAATCTGTAAGGTTCACCCTTCCGAATGTGAAGGGTGAATTCCCGGATGCCATTGTTCGACACCAAAAATGTCAACTGGTTGATTTCGGGACAGCTTTCCAGATTGGATAAAGAGAGAGTGAACTTCAATATTGGTCCATGATGGAGTAGCAGAACCTTATAAATGGTCATCATAAGTTTGTCTGACGTTGCCGTCATCACCGATCCTCTGCAGAAGTTATCATCGAATACAAGTTTGGGAAGTGTAATCCAGATATACCTCCATTTCCTTGACAGAACACTCGTCCTTACCGCATCTTGTATCGTCAAACAGACTAATATTTCTTCAAGAACATGGCGTGGAAGGTTACTGATTATGTCTGAAGTTGAGCCATCCCTTTCCCTTCGTTTCTGGGTAGATACTAAGCCATTTCCATCAGGTTACTATCTTTTCTTACAAATCAAAATGTAAGCTCTCCCTGCACATTTGGTTGTTGTTACATTGCCTGGCACAAAGGAGAAAACAATAACAAACATCCATTATCAGATCTCTTACTGGCAATCTATTGCGCAAGTTTGCATATAGAAAGAATTACAATTAAAACCTTGCATAGTAAAGTTCCCCATAATTTATCCACAGGAATACTAACTGCATTCTTCTTTCTTGATTCATCAGTTACAGTGGCGGCACAGTAAGTTTCTAGGCTAGACATTGACAAACATAAGTTCACAAACTGCATGAAGGAAATCCCTTTGATCAAAATCAATTATTTATTTATTGCAAAACTCCTGATCCAAACTTAATCCTGTCCGATACCGAAAAGAATCTCAATGAATTGTTGCTTTTGTACAGACGAAGATGCATGATGTCTTCAGGTCGGCATTGTGCATTTCTCTGTTAAAACTTATTCCCATGCCCTGAAACAGAGCTAATACAACACCTCCTGACAACTAATCCAATCAACGAGACCATCTTCAATCCTCAATAAATCTTTTCAATTTGAGTAAAAGCTTTATTTGGTATGAAAGCTCTCCGATAAGTAAAAGCTTCATTAATTTCGTATTTTGTTATTTACAAGTTTAAGAGACGCAAAGTAGTCTTTTCCAAATTTCAGTAAGGTTTTGATTCTAGCTACTTTGATTAGATTAGAACTGAGTTTGAGTCGAGTGTAGTGGGTTCTAAAGAAGTTGCCTCCTAGCCCAGTTGGTCCGGCTCTATGTTATGATGGAATGCTGCTACTACTACTCTAGTGAATTACGATTTGGGAAGAACGTTTTGAAGCATGATACACTTCCGTTCCAGTACGGTAACTTTAGCAATCCCCAAACTATTCCTCACAAAACAACTCATTCAGGTAAAAATCTAGAGGGAATGAAATTAAGCATGATACACTTCCATGAAATTTGCAAAATAATGTTTAAGTTGTGCTAGATGTATATTATTTGGAAGGTGAGGGAAAATGTGAAAGTTAGGTCATTATGTTCCCAGAAATGTGTCTTGTCAAAATAATTTGCAAAATAATATTTAAGTTGTACTAGATGGATATTATTTGGAAGGGTAAGTTCTAATTTGTTATATATAGAAGCCTATCCTTAGCTTACCACAGTTTAGACATGTGGCATACCATGTTCCCGTTCCCGTTTCTCATTCCATCTTCCAGGTAACATAGGGTTGGGCAGGTAATGACACTTCATTCGGCGAGGGTTCAAGCCCACCGCTATTCCCCTTTCCCCAGGATAAAATAAATTATGATATTCTTTGATAAAAAAGAAAAGAAAAAGAGTAGGTTCTAAAGATTTTTTCCTTAAATTTTGAGTTTGACTAATGAAAGGAAAAAAAAAAAAAGTGTAACAGATGCTCTGCCTTTGACTCAGTTCTTTTCTTCCTTGTCTCTGACCTGTATCACATTGAGTTTTGCCAAAACAATTTACCCAAATCCCGGCACAAAATTTTGAAGACTATTTTCTTTATCTCAAATTTACAACTATGCTAATAATGAAGCTTTTTCTCAAATTTATAATCGCTTTGTTGGTTCTCTATGAAAAGGCATGCAATTTTTGAATAAAAGGACGAAGTACTTCCACGCATAATTTAAAAAATTTCCTTCACCCCAAATTAGAGATCTTTAATTTCGTGTCAAGAAATTTTAAAAACTATACACGGAAGCACTTTATTTTTATACTCTAATAAAATTACGCCTTTTTTCGTAGAGTACCAATAATACAAGACCGGTGGGCGGGGGGAATTTTGGGCAACGGCTGAACATGCTCAGACCCAAACTATCTATGGAGTGGCAAGTTTTGTTTTAAATGCGTTTCTCCAAAAGTGTGGAGTCCACAAAACCCAAGATTCAGTTTCTCTCTCTCTTTTTTTCTCGTCGGCATCCGAGAATTCACGGTTTATGTGCTTAAATACGCATCACGAGATATAAACTGTGAATCCTCGGATGCCTATGACAAGAAAAAAAGAGAGAGACTTGGAAGAATGTACCTCAAGACTTGCGCTGGTGTTTCGTGATGATTCTTTTTTACTCCTCTCCTCTGCTGCCACTATCGGACGCCACTATCTGACTCTGTTTACAAGATTTTGCAAGTAATGAAGATTTCACTCATTGGAAGGCCAAGGGACTCCTGCAGGAGGAGAGGCTTTGAGAGACGCTGATGAAAAATAGTACTGTAAAATACTACTACTACTATGGATTGGCGTAGGGAAAAGTTTTTTTTGAACGGCGAATAAAGTTACATTAATCACAAACATTGAGATCGGATCTCCTGTCCAACCCGTCTGTCCCACTCCTTTCGACCGTTGATCTCGTAAATGAACGGCTGAGATGAGCCATGTTTTGTTCCAAAACGTATCAACAACCGAAAGAAGTGGGACAGGCGGGTTGGACAAGGCGAGTCGGACAGAAGATCTCAAGGCATAAACATTACAATAGTAGACTCGAGAAGATTCCTTTGAGAAGCCTCGAAGAAAAGGCAAAAATTCAGACGACACTAGAAACGAGGGGAACCGGAGGTGCTGTATTGCACCCCGGTCTAGTGAGGCACAGTGGTCGTCGATCTCATCAATCAACGATTAAGATGTGTTTTTTAATTTTGACCGGTCTTTTACCGATAAAAGATTATTTTTAATCTAGACCGTTGATTGATGAGATGATAATTTTGTGCCGCCCTACACGTGCACTACACAAGAATGCACTACAGCATCCCTGGATCCCGAGACGAGCATATAAGTTAGTATTTGATATTATTTTCCATCTTCAATGAACTTTTTTTTTTCTTTGATCGTAATTTTATTAGACCCCTCCCATCAACACGAATGATTAATCTAAAAAATAACAAAGAAAAGCTAAACGAAAATTTAAGAAAAGTAAAAAATACCGGGAAACAAATTGGACCAAAACAATTAAGGAGAATGGGGCCTTAATGACTAGGGCTGCTGCACCCAGCACAAGGCATGAGACGGTGATTTATATTGCTCATTTAGCTAAGAAAAGCAATTATGTTAAAAATAACTTGGTTGGTCATAGACACAATATATTGATTATGTCTTGTTTGGGGGTTGGTACGTCATTTAAACTTGCTCTAAGATATTTTTTCGAGTGAATTAATCGTATTATGAGCAATATCAGATCAAAAAAACAGTATGACCAATGAATATAATTTTACATTAGCCATCCAATTTTTGAAACAAGACAAGTTTATATGTCTTTCGATGTTCGTATTGAAAAATCGGTCGAATCGCAGCAAACCTAATTGTGCAAAGCACAATAAAAAAAAGAAAATGAAAAAGCAATCAACAAAACATTTTTTTTTACGTGGTTCCTCAACTGTACAATAGATTACAGCCACGGCTCATGCTAATTTTTACTATATTCCAATGAAGAAAGGGTGAGATTTTATAAGCAAGTACGTATTTTTAACGTAAAAAAATAAGTCTACTGGTACAACAAAAGGGGACAAATTTTGTGGGACCCACAGTGGGTCCCACACAAATGATCCAAACCGTTCATCAAACGTAAAACAGTTTTCGAATGGTCCTCGCGAAAAATCAGCTCAATCCGATACCTATGTGCTCAATCCAATCATATGATGTTTCATTATCCTGGAATCTAAATCAAAAGATAGATGATTGGATCGAATAACTATAAATATCGGATTGAGCTGATTTTTCGCAAGGGCCCTTGAAAAAATATTTTACATTTAATGAATGACTCGGATCACTTGTGTGGGACCCACAACAAATCTGTACACAAAAATCTGGCCCGTTTTGCTGTACCAGTAGACTTACTGTTATAACGTAGAGGTTACATCGGTAGTACTCCTATATAGGTTTCGGCGTCCCTGTCCCTCTCCAACCATGGGAGCTGCCCCCAGACAACCGAGCATGTCAAACTCTCGAATAGTTAGCCAAGCGGAAATAAACCGGACTAGGTTCATTTCCAATATTCAGTTTGTTCAGCTAGTTTATTAATTGCTCCAACAGAAAAACCCATTCGCCTATCGCTATTGTCCACCATCACTTTTCTCGCTTATCACTATTGTCCACCTCTCCTACTCCAAATTGTTAGCCTCTCTAATTTACTCATCTCCAATATCAATGGTTACCAACCTAAGATATAAAATGCACACGCTAGGGATACAGAAACATTGTTCTACTAGGGATACAGGGTTAAATAAATCAGCCTGTAGAAAGGGCAAAGGATAGACACCATAGACAGGGACAACAAAGCACTCGGGTCTGTTATGCATAACTATCGCGTGTATATGTCTTGTTATCAGAGGTGAAAGAAAGTGTATAGGGTGTTAACAAACCCTAACACATAAAGATTTTATTTATATTAATGAGTGGGATTACACATTCTCAACATAAGCGATGTGGGACAAACTCCACAAACTATAACTCTAACACTCCCCCTCAAGCTGGAGAATAAATATCATAAAATCCCAGCTTGTTACAAAGTAACTCTAACCGTGGTTTAAATAACGATTTAGTAAACAAATCAGCCAATTGAGCACCCGTAGACACGAATGGAGTAGCAATCACACCACCAGTTAACTTTTCACGTACAAGATGACAATCAACTTCAATATGTTTAGTTCTCTCATGAAACACCGGATTAGATGCAATGTGAATAGCTACTTGGTTGTCACAGTATAATGGCATAGACAACTGTACGCTGAATCCGATTTCCTCGAGAAACGACCGCAACCACACAAGTTCACAAGTCGTATGTGCCATTGCTCTATACTCTGCTTCTGCACTAGAGCGGGCAACTACTGTTTGCTTCTTACTTTTCCAATTGACAAGATTTCCACCAAGGAAGACACAATATCCAGTAGTAGATCTCCTATTTGATGGTCCTCCTGCCCAATCAGAATCAGTGAATCCTTCAACACGTAAATGTCCACTAGCACGATAAAGCAAACCACGTCCTGGATGTAACTTAAGATACTTCACAATCCGAAGAACTGCCTCCCAATGTGGACGGCGAGGGGCAGACATAAATTGACTCACTAAACTAACTGCAAAAGAAATGTCTGGACGTGTATTCGTGAGATAATTTAGCTTACCCACTAAACGACGATACTGATCAGGATTAGGAAGCAGCTCCCCCTGGTCCACATACAATTTGACATTGGGATCCATAGGAGTCTCAACAGGCCTAGTTCCCAACAGACCAGTCTCCTCAAGTATATCCAACACATACTTCCTCTGTGATAAACTAATACCTTCTTTGGACCGTGCCACCTCAATACCTAAGAAGTACCGAAGCTTCCCCAAATCCTTGGTATGAAACTGCTGATGTAAGAAGGTTTTTAGCTCATCAATACCTCGCTGATCATCACTAGTAATGATAATGTCATCCACATAAACAATCAATAATACTTTCCCGCGAGTCGATGTGAGGGAGAACACAGAGTGATCAGACTGACTGTGATTCATGCCAAATCTCATAACGGCATCACTGAACTTGCCAAACCATGCTCTAGGGGACTGCTTAAGCCCATAGAGTGCCTTACGAAGGCGACATACCTGATTTCTCTCCCCCTGAGCAACAAACCCAAGTGGTTGCTCCATATAGACTTCCTCATGGAGATCACCGTGAAAGAAGGCATTCTTGACATCCAATTGAAACAATGGCCAAGATTCGCTGTAAGGGAGATAAGAACTCGAACTGAACCAAATTTAGCAACTAGAGAGAATGTCTCTGAATAATCAACACCATAAGTCTGAGTATAGCCCTTGGCAACAAGACGGGCTTTATAGCGCTCAACAGTACCATCAGGAAGATACTTGACAGTAAAAACCCAACGACAACCAACAGGGGTCTTACCAGCAGGACGAGGTACCAACTCCCATGTACCATTGTTATGAAGAGCAGACATTTCATCCTCCATAGCTTTCCGCCACTCAGACATAGACAAGGCCTCCTGAACAGTGTTAGGAACAAAAACAGAGGAAACAGCAGTGGTAAAAGCACGGAGATAGGGAGACAGGTGAGAATATGCGACAAACTGATCAATAGGATGAGAAGTGGTAGACGTATTAAGAAGGCTATATTTTACCGGTGGACGACGATTATCACGAGATGGGTACCGACGAGGAGGCGGATCTTGCAACGGAGGAGAAGACGGAGCAGTGGACTGAGATGGCTCTGCTGGCGTAGATAATCCTGCTGGCTGAGATGGTTCGGGTGGAGATGGCTCGGGAAAAGATATTGCTGGCGGAGAGGAAACGGGTGGACCTTTAGGTCGGCGGACATACACCTGCAGAGGTTTAGTAGGCGGAGGCGATGGAGCTATACCAGAAGGGACTGCCATAGGAAACACAGACTCAGAGGCAAGTAAATCATTAGTAGGACTAGACTCAGAGTAAAAAGGTAACGACTCATTAAAAGTGACATCAGCACACACAAAATGACGACGTAACGATGGAGAGTAACACTTATACCCTTTTTGAGTGCGGGAATAACCAAGAAAAATGCACCTAATGGATCGAGGGTCGAGTTTGCTCCGGTCAGGATTAAGAGCATGAACATAACACGTGCACCCAAAAACCCGAGGGGGTAATGAGTGAAGAGGACGACCAGGAAACAATACCGTATGAGGGATCTGACCACCAAGAACAGAGGAAGGCATACGGTTAATTAAATAACAGGCAGTAAGAACCGCATAGCTCCAGTAAGATTTAGGAACATGCATTTGAAAGAGCATGCATCGCATAACTTCTGATAAATGTCGAATCTTGCGTTTGGCAACTCCATTTTGTTGTGGAGTGCGAGAGCAAGATGACTGATGAATAATGCCATGATCATCAAAAAACTGAGACAATGTACTATGAAAATACTCACGGGCATTATCAGAACGAAATATACGAATGCATGTATCAAACTGAGTTTTTATTTCCATATAAAATGACTTAAAAATAGATTTCAACTCGGATCTCTCTTTCATTAGGTAAAGATATGTAACACGGAAAAAATCGTCAACAAAAATAACATAGTATTGAAAACCAAAAACATTAGGAACATGTATTGGGCCCCAAATATCAGAATGGACTAAATGGAAAGGACGAGACACCCGATTCTCAACCCTAGGATGAAATGACACTCTATGATGTTTACTAAGCTCACAAACCTCACATGGCAAATGTTTAAGTGGATGACATGAGAGCACTAGACGTTTCAAATTCTGAAGGGATGGATGGCCAAGTCGACAATGTTGTTGATATGGTGACTCAGATGACTTAAGAGCAATAGACTGAAAAGGAGCATTATCAGCCAGGTAATATAGGCCATCCCGTTCAACACCAGCACCAATCTTCCTCCCCGTCTTGAGATCCTGAAAGACACAACCATGAGGAAAAAATGTGACGGAGCAGTTTAAAGACTTTGTAAGTTTACTAACAGACATAAAATTAAAGGGAAAGTGAGGAACTTGCAACACGGAGTCTAGAGTAAGAGATGAAGCGACTGGGACAGAACCCAAACCAGTAACCTCAGAGGTGGAACCATCTGCTAAGGTAACACAAGATGACTTACCAATGAACTGACGACTAGAAAAGTGAGTTGATGTACCAGAAAAATGATCAGTAGCGCCAGAGTCAATAATCCAAGGAGAAGAAGTGGAGGAGGATGCAACACAAGCAACAGAGGAACCTGTTTGAGCAAACGTAGCAGTGGAGGATCCTGTCGCAAAAGACTGAAATGACAAGAGACGCTGGTACTCCTCAGCTGAAATAACCACATTATTGGCAGACGATTGAGCAAACTGTCTAGCATCCTTAGAATTAGCAACCTGATGAGCCTTGGAAAAACCATAAAGATCATAACAATACTCCACTATATGATTTGTACCCCCACAATGGGTACACTGTCGAGAACCATAAACAGAACCACCACAATTAGAGCTACCATGACAAGAACTACCTCCCCCTGACATGTGACCACCACTAAAACCACCACGACCACGGAACTTAGAACCACGACCACCAAAAATAGGACCAAAAACACCAGAAACAACTGAAGCAGACTCCATCAAAAAATAAACCCAAACACCAACGCAGAATGTACTAGCAAACTAACAATCAACAGACTGATCAACTTTGTTACTATCCACCGTATGAAATCAACATCTACCAACATACCAATGAGTCACTAAATCAACCAACTCTCTACCGACACAGCAACAACCACTATTATCCAGCGGAAGAACTCAATCAACAACGATGGACCAAGTAAACATGTATCAACCCAACTACTAATAAAAAAAAGGAACGACACCAACCAACGTTATCAACCAACAAACTGATCACCAAAAATCCACTGACAACTAATCAACCAGTAAACTGATCACGGAAAATCCACAGTCCATCGATAACTTCCAATACCAACATTAACAACCAGTAAACTAATCACCACCACCACCAACATTAACAACCACATCTAACAGCAACAAAAAATCCAAAGACCCAAACAACAGTAACAGTAACTAGACCACATGGTATAGCAACGAAGAAATAATTACCATACTTGCACTCCATGAATCAGGAGAACCAATCCAGAATAAATCGAGCAGAGTATGAGAAATAGATCAGCTGAGAACAAGGATCAATAAACGAAGCAGCAACCGGTCCGAAATCAACCCCGACAGGGCTCAGAAGTGCCGACAAGTACTGGGTACGGACCAAAACAACTATTCTGGCACCGGCGATCACTGTTCATGTGCCAATGAGGGTCGAACGGGACTGGGTCAAGGATTTCATATGATTGGAGATGCCGACAGGAGGTTAGAAGGACTGGGTGTAAGGTGTTAAAGGATTTTTTTATGGGTTTTAGAATTTGGGCAACACCGACTAGTTTTTTTTTTTTTCGAGTGCCGAATAGGGTCTTCAAGGGTAGATGATGGCTGGGTTAGTGGGTTAGGGGTGTCGGCAGTTGTGGTGATACCATGAGTGGTGAAGTTTTAGGTTAGTGGCGACAACTGGCTTAGGATTAATGGGTTTTTGGGTGAGGATTAGTGATGGTGATTTAGGCGACAGTGGGTATACCAGGGTAGTCGGATTAGGGTGATGTGTTAGGGTTAGATTTGTGGTGGTTTAGGGTTAGGATTAAGGTGTGGCTCTGATACCAAGTTATCAGAGGTGAAAGAAAGTGTATAGGGTGTTAACAAACCCTAACACATAAAGATTTTATTTATATTAATGAGAGGGATTACACATTCTCAACATAAGCGATGTGGGACAAACTCCACAAACTATAACTCTAACATGTCTCTCATACAGTGAGTATAGAAGGAATATCATGTTCAAAAAGAAAAAAAAAAGTAGAAGGAATATCGAGACAAGAGATACAAAGTAATGTCAACTCGTTCAAAACACATATTACTCAACCCTTTGAAGCAATAACATCCTCCACTGACCTCTACTGTATCCTTCAAGTTTGTGGGGGTGTTTATTGAGTAGGCAGTATTGCCAGACCTCAATTGTATCCTTCTAGTTCGTGTACACGATCGCAAACGTAATGTGATTGGAAGAAACGAAAAAAAGACTTGCATAAGAATTGCAGAAAATAAAACACAGAAAAGACCTTCATTACATTAGCCAACAATTTCCATGAGAATCAAGGTTCCAAAAGAGTACCAAGACCCGGGTAGCAACATCCAGCTAAACGCGAGAATCCGTAAAAGCCAACCAAAACAAAAGTAGCTCCAGGAGGTAAGCTGTAGAACTTGGTCTTCATATGCCTTTACTTGGGGAAAGTGATTATTGCTTGAGCTGACGCTCGTCGAAATCCTCTCAACTCTTCCACAATCCTCAATCTTTCAGCAACCACCTTCGACTTCAGCTTGATATCCATGGTCTCCAGCATTGGAGATAAGGCTAAAAGAAGCCTAATGAACTCCATTTCAACCTTTGTGCCAGACACCTCTACCATCCACACAAACCAAAGCTCATTTAAGGAGACATCCGACCAGCCTTCCAAATCAAAAAGTTCTACAACAGGATCGATAGCGGCAGTTGCACTGTGGAATGCCTGGAGTTTGAAAAGAAGAAAAGTGCAAATGTCTCAGCTAAAGGTTTTATTAAACATAAATTACAAAAGTACGATATAATATCTGCCGGAATCGGCTTTGCAAACCACAAAGTGCAAAGTGCTTGCAAGTTTGGGGAGCTTCTAATAAAGTAACGAACAGTGGAGATCTCATCTGGTTCCCCAAAACAGACATCTTGCAAATGGAGATATACAAGGGAGTTCAAAGTAGTCGGAAGCCTTTCTCGGATGCCGCTAGCAGCCATGCACTAAAAGTAGAAGATAAAAACTAACAAAATCAAGATGGAAACTTGCTTGGAAAACAAACACAAATAGATAAAAGAATAACGAAGGTTTTAGTAAGCCAATCTTACCTTCACATAAGGATAGTCTAATACAAGACTTTCAACCACTGGTATACTACAAAGAAGCATGGCAGAGTTGGATATTTCCCCTTCATTAAATCCTAACTGATTCCTCGATCCTTTAAGAGCTACAGTGAGTTCTGCACCAAGAGGCATTCTGATGCAAATAGCTCTGAAAAAGCCTTCAAACCATAAGCATTTAAGATTAGGAGCCACGATTTCAAGGTAATTCAAACTAGTGGAGCTATGAAGTTCCAGCCGTTCAAGTAGCAGGCAACTTGAGATCAAACTTGAGAGTATGTCACTAGCAATTAAAACATTGTCAAGCTTAAGGGAAACAAGCCTTGGAAATCCTTTAAACCTGGGAGGAGGTTTAAACACACAAGAACGGAGACTCAAATGCTCAAGTTGTAGGCACAAAAATAGAGTTGAGGGCAATTTGTAAGGTTCACCCTCCTGAATGTGAAGTTTGAAAACTCTGATGCCATTCTTTGACACGAAAAATATCAACTGGTCAATGTCAAGACAACTTTTCAAACCTGCTAAGGCGAGAGTGAACTTCAGTAATGGTCCCTGATGGAGTAGCAGAACTTTATAAATAGTTTTCATAAGTCTATCTGTTGTTGCCCTCACTCTGATCCTTTGCAAAACTTATCATTAAATACAAGTTGGGCTAGTGTGGTCCACCTATACCTCCATTTCCTTGACAAAACACTTGTCCTTCCTGCATCCTGTATCGTCAAATATACCAAGATTTTTTCTAGGACATTGCATGGAAGATTACTGATTATGTCTGGAGTTGGACAACTCATTGTCCTTTTTTTCTGGGCAGATCCTGCGCCACCCATTTCCATCATGTTACTAACTATCCCCACAAATCAAGAGTTCAGCTCCCCAAGCATATTTCTCGTTGTCACATTGCCTGAAACAAGGAACAGTAAATTATCATCTCTCTTATCATAGGAACCTATTAGGCATATTTGCAGATGTAGAAAGAAACAACATAGAAAACATCCAGAGTAAAATTTCCCAATAGGTCATAACCTATCCACCGGAAGACTAACTGCACTCTTCTTTAGAGATTCAGCAGTTCAAGCAGTATCACGATAAATAATTTAGGTGACACATTGGCAAACGTAATTTCCCGAACACTATGATGGAAATCACATTCATCAATAGCTGGATAATTTGTTCAATAGAAACTGAAAATCATTATCATGTAGTGTTGATACTGTACAGATGTAGAGGCATGATGTCTTAAGGTCTGCAGCAGTTCAGCTGTCATTTAAAACTCTTTTCTTTTTTATCTCTGTGTTCGAAATAAGTTCAGAAGATAAATTGACAAGAATTAGACTTTAGCTGGGATTATTGACCGTAAATCTGCGCACGAGCCTCTGCAAACAGGTTTAAAAGCGGTGGATAGCCTGGTTCCTATAGGCTGTGGTCAACGAGACGTCGAGAACTAATCGGCGACCGACAAACAATTTGGACTAGATTTTTTTTTTTTTTTTTAGAATGACTTGAGAGTTAGATGTCCAGCTTTTGAGCCTAATTTTATTCAATTGAATGACCTGAGGAAGGAATTGCCACTAGCATAAGGCTGTATGCAACGATGGATTTTTGGATTGACTTGCTAAGGCCCTCAGGAAAAGGAAAATCATAGGAATAAAACTTTTTTCAAACCCATGCCCCAAGATAGAGCTAATACACCACCTCGTGACAACTAATTCACTCAATGGGTCCATCTTCAACTCATACTTGAGCTTTTACTGAAATTTAACATTTTTGAGTAAAAGCTCTGTTTGAGTGAAGTACTCTAACGAGCCATCTCAAATCTAGACAATTTAGAAGCTTCATTGATGACATATTTGCAATTTAATAACAGTAAAACTTGGTTTGACATAAGTTTGAGTCAAGTGAAGTGGGTTTAAAGATTATTTTCCTTAAATTTGAGATTGACTAAACACTAATCATACACACTATCCACTTTGCAAGTTATGTTTTTCAGGAACTCAAGTCCATCTGGGACCACGCAGATAATTGAGACCTAATGTTTTTAAAAATCTCTAGGCACTAATCGAGCGGAAAAAGGGCGCCTAGTACCTAGGTCAAGAGTAGTCACCAACTAGTCGGATGCCTAATCTATGCGAAGACGCCGTCTAGCACCTAGGTGGGGACTAGTTGGCTCTAGGCGGCCGACTTTAGAACACTACTAAGACCCTTTACTTTTTAGAGCTCGCCAAGAACATGATATCAACACAAGGTGGTTTCTTGCGGGATTGATGTTGTCAAGTAGCTCTACAAAGTTAGCGGTCTTGATTACCAAGGTGGGTCCGGAAAAGACCTGAAAACTACATGAACTGAACCGTCTGATCCATCAAATGGACCGGAGAGAATCAAGTTCCTGCTTCTAATGAGCTTCTCCAAAATAAGCCACAACGTGGGAGTCCATCGAACCCTAGATTCAGTTTCCCCCTTCTTCTTTTTTGTTGTCGTTTGAGAGATGGATTCGAGAACTCGCAGTTTACGTTGTTAAATGCACATCACAGGACAATAATAACCAAAACTAAAGTAGCACAATGAAATTTCCATAGAAGAATATACTTAATTTCAAGTCTTACCTTACATGGGTGTCTCTTGAAATTTCCTAAAGACGATTACATTTAGCTCCTATCTCTCTCTCTCTCTCTCTCTCTCTCTCTCTGTGTAACTAATGAAGAGTTTCAGCGATCATAAGGTCATTCATTAAACAAGGGAGCGGTGGAGGAGAGGTTTTGAGCGAGACAAACGAAAAGAGACGAAGTTTCATTTCAACACTCAGAAAAGATGAAACTGCCGATCACCTTTTCTTTGAATGCTCCTACTCTAATCAGATTTGGCAGTCTATATTGATCAAGTTTCAAACAATTAGAAGTTCTGGAACTTTGATATGGAACTGAATTGGATATTGGCTCACTGCAAAAGTAACTCATTTCGAACTCTTCTTATCAAGCTGTCCTTTTCGAACTCTTCTTATCAAGCTGTCCTTTGCTTTGCTGCAACAGTGTACCACATTTGGATTGAGAGAAATTCTAGGATATTTGGTGGATGAGTGCGGAGTTCTGAAGTGGTTTCTGTTTGCTTAGAGGAAAATTTGAGGCTTCAAATTTATACCTGAAAACATTTCCCAATCAAAACACAAGATTATATCATCTTTGGAACCTTTCTATTAGAATTCTGCGAACTTCCCCTCATTATAGTTTTGATTCTTTCCTGTAGATTGTTGTAGGTTTCCCATATATTGGTTACCTTTGTTTTTGGGTTTTCCCACTGGCTTTCTTGGTTGTTGGTTATCAAACGCATCAATTACCACAAAAAAAAAAAAAAAACACTCAGAAAAGTGACTTCTTGGGTGGTAGCAATTGTTTTTTGGAAAAGTTCTTTTTCATTTCTAAAAAATAACAACGAAATGCTAAACAAAAAATTACGAAAAATAAAATATACCGAAATAAATTTTAGACTTTTAAGTTTACAAGAACGCAAGACTTTTTTAGGATCCTAAATACATCGCCTTTGTTACGATCCTAAATCCCACATTGCCTTGCAATTCGACCTGCTGATAGGGTGACATATAGTTTTTGAAATCATTTTTTCAGAAAAGAAAGTTTTAAAAACCATTTTTTGTAGTATTTTTTTCCCAAAAATAGTTTTGAAAAATAAGAATGTTTAGAAAATAGTTTTTTTAAAGTTTTTGTAAAACATTCTTTGAAATTAATATTAAAAAAAATATTTTTGAAAATATTCCTTGAAATCAATCCCAATATCATCGAAATATTTTTGAAAATAATCTAATCTTACATAATCCTACCTCCCCTGGGATAAAATAATATCCCCCCATAGAGGGATAGAATTAAAATTGGGATTAATAATCCCGACAGTCATTTCGGGAACCAAATATGGGATAACTCAGGATTAGGTATAGTTAGTCTTAACCCAGGCAGTTAATCCGCGAATCAAATGAGGTCAAAGTATTGAATACTAATAGGTGAGTGGAGCCACCAGAAAAGAGAAAGGGCTAACATCGGGTGGTGGTATGTTACAATCCTAAAGTACCACATCACCTAAGCATGGAATTGGCCTAGTGTATATAACCTCTTGAGCATCCTCCCCTTTGAAGCCAGTTTTCAATGGTGAGTTTTACCCATGAGTTTGCACTTCATTTGGTGAGAATTCAAACCCCACCCCCACTCTCCTTTCTCTGGGATAAAATAAAATGGATTAGGATTTTCTTTGATAAAAAGAAAAAGAGTGGGTTCTAAAGATCTTTTCAAACACTATTTTCTTAATCTCAAATTTACAACAAGCTTTTACTCAAATTTATACTTCAGTTAGAATTTGTCTTTTGGATTGGTGATACGAAATAAAATTTTTAATGTTAGAGCTTAATAGAATTGCAGATTAACAAAAAAAAATAATAATAATAACGTTTTTACTCAAATACTGGTAAGACTGAAAACTGGCAAGGGCTGGATATACTTGCAAGTTTGGTTTATATTGTGTTCTTCCAAAAGTGTTAGAGGGTGTTCGGATTTCGTATCTAATGAGATTTCACTCATTCAAAGGCTTATTTAATAAGGGAATGGTGGAGGCAGCGAATCAGCGATGTTACCTCCACGGCTTTGTTTTATCACTCCCTTATCGCAGTGCTCAATTTCACCGTTCGTCTCGGCAATCCGGAATTTAAAAGAACTATTTTAGAGAAGAACCGTCCAAAACACTTTTGAACGGTGAGATAAAGAACGGTGGTGGGAGCAGTGACACAGAGCGGTGAGGGTAGATTTTCTGTGGTGGAAGATAGGCTTTGTGCGACACAGATGACATACCACCCGCAATCCAGAAGAGTGGGACTGGACTATGTGCATTTAGATTTCTTGTGAACAGATCGCGATGTAGGGCAAGATCCCACAAAAGCGATCTGATTCATTCATTAAATTTAAAATATTTTTTTGAGTGCCCTTTCAAAAATCAACTCGATCAAATCTTCTACCTTTAGAGTTTAGACCCACGTCGCGATGGTGTGCACATAATTTTCGTATTATTGCCTTCTCCGGTTACAATGGGGGATGATGCGAATTAGGCCCATTCTCCCTAAATTTCGGTAGGGCATATTTTCCGTATTTTTGTGCAGTCTATTCTTGTAATTTTTGGAATTAATTCTTTATCTTGACTAAAAGAACCAAAAAAGTATAAATTATGGATTGGAGTTGGAAAAAAGTTTTTTTGAATGGCAGGGAAAATTTCAGTAATCGTAAAGATGAAAACATGCAATTGAATGGAGATATTGCATTTAGAGAGCCTTGAAGAAACAAAAAAAAAAAAAAAATCATATAAGATGACACTGAAGATAAGAATATTAGCTATTTGATTTTTTTTCGTCTTCAATTAACTTTTTTTTCTTATCATAATTTTTCTCAGACTCCTCTCGTCAGGCCAAATAATTAATCCTAAAAATAACGACAAAAAGCTAAAGAAAAATTTATGAAAAGTAAAAAATATTTGACCAAAAATTTATGAAGAATGGGGCCTTAATGACGGGAGCTGCTATGTTCAGCACAAGGCTTGTGATTAGGGATGTAAACGAGCCGAATATTAGAATGTTCAGATTCGTTCATTAAATTTTTTTAGCAAACTTGAACATGAGCCGAACTCAATGAAAATTTGACGAGCCGAGCTCGATCCGAGTTTACCTAGGTTTGAGTTGAACTCGAGTTTGTTCACGAATCTTAATAAAGCCGATAACATCATATATTTATGCTTTCATACAAGTCTAAAACTGCAAATAAAAAGTGTAGTATGTACATAAACGGGTACATAAGTATGTTCATAGATATATAAAGTGATAAATACATATAATAAATAAATTTTTAGTAATTGCAAATGTTTACACTTGTACAAGTTTTAAAATTTTCATTATGTCTACATATAAAATTTCCTCAATTTTCAGGTTCGCGAGCCTAATCGAGCTGAATACTGTTAGGTACATGTTCGGCTCATTTATGAAACGAGCCTGAAATTGAGGCTAGAGTTCGGTTCATTTAATAGACGAAACGAACACAAACGAACCTTTACCGAGTTGAGTTTCGAACAGTTCACGAACGACGTAGTTGATTTAGCTAACAGTGTTCAGAAAAGCAATTATGCTGTAAATCAACTTTTAGTCGGTCATTGATAGACAGTATATTGTTTGTCTTGTTTTGTATTATGAGCAATACCAGATTAAAAAATTTATTATGAGCAATAAATATAATTTCAATATATCATCCAATTGGTGAAACTAGACACATTTAGTAAATTTGTCTATCGATGTTCGTGTTGTTGAATCGCAACAAACCCAATTAAGGGGGAGGGGGGGAAAGCAAACAACAAAACACAAGATTTAAATTGTACAATTGATTACATTCACGGCTCGCACTAATGTTTACTATGTTGCAATGAAGAGAGGGCGAGATTTTGATAGACTGCTTAAAGCAAGTTTTTGTAATCTTAAGAGTTTAAATCACCAATAATCATAGTACACCTACATACTCCTATGTTACAAGGGTGCTCGCCCACGGTGGGAACTGCCCCCTAGACACCTGCTGCCTGATCGAGCTTGTTAAACTCTTGAATAGTTAGTCAAGCGAAAATTAAACTGAACTAGGGTTCGAAAACCCCACAGTCCGATCAATCAAAGTTTTTAATGTAAGTTTTTCTTAGCGGGTCTGACCGCCAGATGAACAATTTGGTTCACCGATGTAGGACATAATAAACCCACATAGTAGAGTCTTGAGAGGTACAGTGGAGATGGAAGCAGCCCCCATTAACGATGCTCTCTTGAGTAACTTGAGACAACTAAAAATTTTCATTCCCATTAAAATCAAGCTTGAACAAGCTACTGCGGTGTTTAATAAAATTGTGTAGTATAAAAATTTTGTTGTTTGTCGGCTTAAGGTAGTTTAGATTGAAGCTCGTTTCCCGTTTGAATTAGTCCTGCCTCATAAATTAACGTAAAATTAACTTTTTAAACTTATTAAGAATATTGTTAAAGCTCACAATTCAATACTGGTTTGTTCAACTAATTTATATTTCCCTTGTACTCCAAATTGTTAGCCTCTCTAATTCACTCCTCTCCAATATCAATGGTTACCAACCTAAGATATAAAACGCACACCCTATACATAAGGAGGCAAAGTGTAAAAACTACAGAAACATTGTTCTAAGTAGGGGTGTTCACGAAGACCGCCCGAACCACAAAACCGATTCGATCTGGACCGAACCGTCCTATTTTGGTCCGGTTCTGAAATTCTATGGTCAAGTTAAGGTTCCAAAAAAATAAAAATCGTTAATTTTGGTTTGGTTACTGGTTCTCAATTAATGAACCGTGGTTAAAACCGAACTAGACCGTTTAAAACTAAGCTAAATATAAAAATACATATATGTGTAATTAAACCTTGGCTGATTCTTTACTATTTTTATACTCATAAACTGTGTGCGTGTGTGTGACGATCCTAACACAACCTTTATAAGACGAGAGAGGATAGACAGCATAGACAGGGACAATTAGACACTCGTGTCCGTTATGCATAACGATTGCGTATATATGTTTCTCATACAGCGAGTGGACGGAATATCAAGAGAAGAGAGGCGAAAGGAATGTCAACTCCTTCCAAACTCAGACTACTCAACCCTTTTGAGGCAATAACATCCTTTCACAGACCCTCTATTGCATCCTTCAAGTTTGTGCAGGTATTCATTGAGTAGGCACTATGGCCAGGCCTCAATTGTATCCTTCTAGGATGTGTACATGATCGCAAAAGTAATGTGATTAGCAGAAAGGAAAAAAAGACTGCATAAGAATTGCAGAAAATAAAGCACACAAAAGACCTTCATTACATTAGCTAACAATTTCCATGAGAAGCAAGGTTCCAAAAGAGTACCAAGACCCAGAGTTCAAACAGTGAGAGCAGCAAACATCCAGCTAAACACGAGAATCCATAAAAGCCAATCGAAAGAAAAAGTAGCCCCAGGAGGTAAGCTGTTCAACTTGGTCTTCATATGCCTTTACTTTGAGAAAGTGATTACTGCTTGAGCTGACACACGTCGAAATCCTGTCAACTCTTCCACAATCCTCAATCTTACAGCAACCTCCTTCGACTTCAGCCTGATAAGCATGGTCTCCAGCGTTGGAGATTTGGCTAACAGAAGCCTAATGAACTCCATTTCAACCTTTGTGCCAGACACCTCTCCCAGCCGCACAAACCGAAGCCTATTTAAGGAGACATCTGACCAGCCTTCCACATCAAAAAGTTCTACAGCATGATCAATAGCAGCAGTTGCACTGTGGAATGCCTGCAGTTTGAAAAGAAGAAAAGAGCAAATGACTTAGCTAAAGGTTTTATTAAACATACATTACAAAAATACGATATAATATCTGCCATTACTCACGAGAATATGAAGTGCTTTCAAGTTTGGGGAGCTTCTAATAAAGTAACTAACAGTGGAGACCTCATCTGGTTCCCCAAAACAGACATCATGCAACTGGAGATATACAAGGCGGTCCAAAGTAGTCGGAAGCCTTTCTCCGATGCCACTAGCAGCCATGCACTAAAAGCAGAAGATAAAAACTAACAAAATCAAGATGGAAACTCGCTTGGAAAACAAACACAAATAGATAAAAGAATAACGAAGGTTTTAGTAAGCCAATCTTACCTTCACATAATGATAGTCTAATGTCAGACCCTCAACCACCGGTATACTACAAAGAAGCATGGCAGAGTTGGATATTTCTCCTTCATCAAATCCTAAATGATTCCTCAATCCTTTCCAAAATACTGAGATACCCGCACCATGAGCAATTTTGACGTGAAAAGATTTGAAAAGGCATTCACACCAAAGGTATTTAAGATTAGGAGCCAAAATTTCAAGGTAATTCAAACTGGTGGGGCTACGAAGTGTCAACGATTCAAGTAGCGGGCAATTGGAGGTCAGACTTGAAAGTACATCACCAGAAATGGAAGCTTTGTAAAGCACAAGGGAAAGGAGCCCGGTAAATGCTTTAAACCCAGGAGGAGGTTTAAACACACAAGAACGGAGACTCAAATGCTCAAGTTGTAGGCACGAAAATAGAGTTGATGGCAATTTGTAAGGTTTAACTTCACCCTTCCGAATGTAAAGCTTGAATTCTCTGATGCCAGTCATCGACACGAAAAATATTAACTGGTCAATTTCAGGACAACTTTTCAAATCTGCTAAGGAGAGAGTGAACTTCAGTAATGGTCCCTGATGGAGTAGCAGAACTTTATAAATAGTCATCATAAGTTTATCAGTTGTTGCCCTCACAGCTGATCCTCCGCAAAACTTATCATTAAATACAAGTTGGGGAAGTGTGGTCCACATATACCTCCATTTCCTTGACAAAACACTTGTCCTTGCTGCATCTTGTATCGTCAAACATACCAAGATGTTTTCTAGGACATTGTACGAAAGATTATTGATTATGTCTGAAGTTGAGCAACTCATTGTCATTTTTTTGGGGGTAGATCCTGTGCCACCCGTTCCCATCATGTTACTAGCTATCCCCACAAATCAAGAGGTCAGATCCCTAAGCATATTTGTCGTTATTACATTAGCTGGCGCAAAATAGAATAAAAAAAGGAACAATCCATTATCATCTTGTATACACCCATTTTTGGCCAAAAAATCAATAAGCGACCTTGGGGGCTGAAATTGGTCTTTTAATGACCTATGATCGATAACCTACAAAGTTAAGTTAGTCTTTAGGCCAAGGCCCAGGCCCAAGATTGGCCAAAGATTAAAATTGGCCCACTAAAGTTGTTTTTCAAGCCCAGTCCATTCCTAATAAGTAACAAGGCCTTCAAGTAGATCCAAATCAGTTAAAGCCAGACCTTCCCTCCAGGCCTGGGCTCAGAAGGCTTACAATGGATGAAGGCTTGTGAGTTACTACATGTTCAAGCCCAATCGGTAGGCCCACTACTTTTGAAATGTGACTTAGGGCCTGTGATTAACTTCAAAGGCCTTAAAGTTGCTCACAATCAGTTCAAAGGCCTTAAAGTTGCTCACAATCAATTCAAAGGCCATAAGGTTGCTCGCAATCAGTTCAAAAGCCTTAAGTTTGCTCGCAATCAGTTTAAAGGCCTTAGAAGCTGCTCACAGGCAGTTTAAAGGCCTGGAATGCTCCTGCTGTCTAGGTCTGGGTAAGCTGCTCACAAGCAGCTTGAGGTTTAAACCGATGGGACCCCCCTGCTTTAGCTTGAGACAGGTGGCGTGCATGCAACCCTGAGGAAGACCAGTTGATGACTCCTGCAGATCTAAGCAAGCTGCTCACAAGCAGCTCACCCAAGCCTACTTGATTGTTTGTTTCTGGATCCTTCTTCACGCCCAAAGGCTTTAGGGGCCCACAAAAGATGCAAGGTCCAGTAAAATGGTAGAAAGGTTAGGGAAAATCAGTGGTGGGCCCGGGAGAAGCCCGTTCAAACAGCAGATTGAGTGTCAAAGTAGCTCAAAAGGGCTGAAATCTGCAGAAAGCTGATATTCTTTTTGCCCTTTCTGGAAAGTTTCTGCAAAAAGAAGGCTTTCTCAGGCTCTTGCCGTTTTCTTGGAGTGAAAGACACATTTTGCTCAGGGGATGGCCCTTCATTGGAGCATTTTGAAGCTGCTCAAACCCAAACTTCTGCTGAAAAGCCACATGGCAGCCATGCATTGGGGCATTTTGAAGCAGCTCGAGTCATGTGGCTCCTATAAATACCAGTTTTGAGGGCCTTCCCAAGGGTCCACGACCTAAAAGCTCACAGCTTATGCAACTTCATTTCCATTTCTTTCAAACTTTCCTTGTACTCACTTCATAAGTAGTTTAAGTTCTACCACTTACCTTGTATCCAAGCTTCGTTAAAACATTAATGGAGTTTATTTGATTCAAGTTAAGCCTAGTTTCGTCTTTCTTTCCGTTTTCTTACAACGATTAGAAAACTTTAAGTCCTTAGCTCGCAAAGGCAACCAACGAACCTTCACGAGGCCTTACCCTTTGGGCCAAGCACATTCACTTGATAGGAGTCAGATCTTGAGGCTTCCAGGCCTTGACAACAATTTGGACAGCAGTACTATCTTGGTACGCCCGCATTCCAGGCCGATTTGGTTTGACACTTTTTGTGGAAAACACATCTCTCTTATCATAGCAACCTATTACGCATATTTGCAGATGTAGAAAGAAACAACATAGAAAACATCCAGAGTAAAATTCCCCCATAAACTATCCACCGGAAGACTAACTGCACACTTCTTTAGAGATTCAACAGTTCCAGCAGCATCACGATAAATATTTTAGGCTACACATTGGCAAACGTAATTTCCTGAACTCTATGAAGGAAATCACATTCATCAATAGCTGGATAATTTGTTAAATGCAAATTGAAAATCATTGTCATGTAGTTTTGATAAAGAACAGATGTCGAGGCATGATGTCTTAAGGTCTGCAACAGTTCAGCTGTCTTTTAAAACTCAAGTATTTTTTTTAATCTCTGTGTTCAAAATAAGTTTAGAAGATAAATTGACAAGATTTAGACTTTAACTGAGATTTAAAATTTGGACTTGATTTTTTATGTTTTTTTTTTAGAATGACTTGAGAGTTAGATGTCCAGCTTTTGTGACTAATTTATTCAATTGAATGACCTGAGGAAGAAATTGCCACTAGCTCAAGGCTGTATGCCACAATGGATTTTGGATTGACTTGCTGAGGCCTTAGGAAAAGGAAGATCATAGGAATAGAACCCTTTCTAAACCCATGCCCCAAGATAGAGCTAATACAAAACCTCGTGACAAACTAATCCACTCAATGGGACCATCTTCAACCCATACTGGAACTTTTAATGAAATTTAACATTTTTTAGTAAAAGCTCTGTTTGATGCGAAGTACTCTAAAGAGCTATCTCAAATCTAGTCAATTTAGAATAAATAAAAAATAGAATTTATAAGGATTTGACTAATGATTTATTTAAATCCACTCCTATTACAGTAAAACTTGGTTTGACATAAGTTTGAGTCAAGTGAAGTGGGGTATAAAGATTATTTTCATTAAATTTGGCATTGAGTCAACACTGATCATACACACAGTTATGTTTCTAAGGAACTAGATTCTAAGTCCATCTGGTAGACTGGAGGGTCCAGGTTATGCAATTTTGGGGCCCTTCCCTAACCCATACTGATAATTGAGACCCAATGTCTTAAAAATCACTAGGCGCTAGTCAAGCTGAAAAGAGCCGCCTAGGCTAATCTAGGTGTTGGACCACCGCCTAGCGCCTAGTGCCTAGGCAGGAACTGGTTGGCTCTACGCGGCCGACTTTAGAACACTGCTGAGACCGTTCACTTTAGAACGCTGCTAAGTAGTAACAGTATTGATTACCGACGTGGATTCAGAAAAGACCCGAAAACTGCATGAACTGGACCATCCAATCCATTATCCATCCAATGGACTGGAGAGAACAAAGTTCCTGTTTTTAATGAGTTTCTTTCTCCAAAATAAGCCACAACTTGGGAGTCCATCAAACCCTAGATCCAGTTCTCGACCCTCCCCCCCCTTCCTTTTTTTTGGGGGTTGAGTGATTTTAGGGATTTGAGTACTCGCAGTTTACATTGTTAAATGCACATCACAGGACAATAATAACCAAAACCAAAGTAGCACAATGAAATTTCCATAGAAGAATACACTTTGTTAATGTACTGAATCTCATGCTTGATCCTTGCCTTGGTCAAGATTTCCATTCTTAATATTCCTGTGATTATGTAGTCTTATAGGACTTTATTTGAGTGATTCTTATTTCCACGTGGAGAATATGTCTCCCCTTGATTGTAGAGATTAGGAAGAGTAAATCTCTCCTCTTGATTGTAATTCCACAAGTATATAATCAATACCAATATAAAGCTACCAGCATGGTGGTAGAACCCTAAAACATTGTTCTACTTTACATGGTATCAGAGCGGGTTGCAGTCAATCCGTCTTCAACAATTTTCTGTTAAGTTTTTTTCCTCTTTCTTTTTCGATCTCGATTTCCCAATGGTGGAACCAGTCATCCCCGCCAAATCAACCAAAACAACTGAACCACAAGGATCAAATGATCCTTTTCTCATTCATCATTCTGACAGCCCAAGTATAGTGTTGGTTACACCTCATTTGTCCGGTGATAATTATGGTACTTGGAGCCGTGCCATGACTATGGCGTTACGTGCCCAAAATAAGATTGGTTTCGTTAATGGTGAACTGGAAAAGCCTACTGCTGCCATTGAACTTTCTCGATGGGAGAGGTGCAATGATTTGGTAGGCTCTTGGATTCTTAACTCTGTGTCAACTGAGATTCGCACTAGCATTTTGTATGCGGATACCGCAAGGGAGATTTGGTTGGATTTCTCGGAGCGTTTTAGTCAATCGAATGCTCCTTTAGTTTATCAACTGAAGCAAAGCATTTCTGAAACAAAACAGGATAACATGTTGGTATCTGCTTATTTCACTAAGCTCAAGTCCTTATGGAATGAGCTTGGTTCTCTTGCATCCATCCAGCCATGTACTTGCGGAAATGGGAAAGCAATTGCAGATCAACTTCAGCAAGACCGAGCGATGGAATTTTTGCAGGGGCTTCACGAGCGATATGCAGGACTTCGGAGTCAAATACTCCTCATGGATCCTTTTTCACCCACTACCAAGATTTATTCTCTTGTTCGTCAAGAAGAGAAACAACAAGAGATTCATTCTCTTTCCTCTCCTATTCCAGATGCAGCAACTCTCACTGCGAAATCGGCGAATCGTGGAAACGATTCCAAGTTCCGCAAGAGTCAACTCCACTGTGATCATTGTTTTGGGAACAACCACACTAAGGATCGTTGCTACAAGCTTATTGGGTATCCTCCAAAGAAATTTGGTACACAATCTGGTGGACTGCTTCGTCCACAACCTTGCCCTCAAATGAGGTTGAATTACCCCGAGCGTAGGGCTAGATCGATGTCAGCATAGATACCGGAAGTCCGGAATCGTTCCCACAGAGAAAGTCTCAATAGCTTGCTAGGATTAGTAGAAGTATGGGTTTGTGGCGTTGAGACGGCCAACTTTCGGTTTTACTTTGAGAATTGATAAACACTTAAGAAAAAGACTTGGAAAATGAGTTTTACTAGATTAAACAAGCGGCAAGGCATTGGGGCTTTTAATGCCCGTAACTTAAGCAATCGAACTATTCCCAACGAAAACACGGTTGAATCGCACGGCTTAGGCTATCAACCGGAAGATTTAGCTTTGAAACCATTAAAAGACTTGAAATGAAATATGGAAATTAAGCGAGTTCTTTTGGTTCTTTTGGCAAACACAAGGCGAGACATTGCTCACGAAACCATATGAGCGAGCATATGATCACCGGAGGTTAACATCGACTAGTTTTGTGACATAAAGGCGAACCCTTCTTACTTTCCATACTAAACCCCAAATTTTGAGTTGAGAAAGGCAAGATAAGCATAAATCACGAGGTGTTAGTCACCCCGTTGCCAAGCCTAAGTGACTACTCACGTACCATGAGAAGACTAGAAAGCATAGTAAAATTGGAGAACATGTTTAATGATAAAACTGAAAATAAACTTGATTTATATAACGATCCAAGGATTACAAACAACTTTAATACTCGAGAAAATAACGTAACGAAATTACCTTGAATTGTTCTTGAGGAATTACACTTGAAAAGCTTAAAACACCATTAATGGAGGAAACACTAAGAGTAGTTATGTGCTAGATACAAGGAGAGAGAAGAGGAACCTATATTTATACAAAAGGGCCTTTCTCTCCCATAAATATCCTAAAAGTGGCTAGAAAAGGAAAATATCCCAAAAGTAGAAAGCTGGAAAAAGCAACAAAACGTGCACATTTTACACAGCATGAACCGGTACAAGCAAAAATCCCAACCGGTTCATAACCTTGCAAAGCTGCCAAAAAACATGGACTGGACCACATGAACCGGTACAGGCAAAAAGCCCAACCGGTTCATAACAGGCAGTGAGCAGATCTTGCCATGGCCTTGCTTCCATCCATCCAACGACGACCCGACACCCTCTCGCTTCTTCGATAATCACCCGACGGGACTTGATGGAGCGTCACCACATGGGCTTGGGTGCTTGGATACTTCCGAGAGTGATCCTTAGCGTCCAAAAGCGCCTTAATTCGTCGTTTATCCTGAAACTAATAAAACACGACCTTACATGCAAAATGGAATAAAAAGGTATTAATGGGAATGAAACGCTACAAATTAACGAACTAAAAGCCCCAAGATTATACAATCTTGGGTGCGGATCATGGACCTACAAAGCCAAAGCACAAAGAGAATGAAATAGGAACACCACCGCCTATCACCCAGGACCAATACAACAAGTTGCTAGCCATGCTCTCTAAAGGTAGCATAGATTCCAATGCTAACCTAGCAGGTATTGCTCTCACTGTACCAACTAATTCTATATGGATCATCGATACAGGACCAACAAATCATATGTGCCACAATCTATCACTATTTTTGTAACGACTCTGATTTTTTGTCAATAAAAATTTCGCTAAAAATTTGAATTTTATTTTAATACTTGGATTTCATTTTTAACATACGAAAATCGGTCGTTATCGACTTATAAAATTTTGTTATTATATTTGAAAATTCTTTTTTTAAATCCCTTTTAGCGATTAATAATCCGTCATAATTAGGTTTATGACTTAAGAGATTGGAATTCATCACCCGGGCATTAAGGTCATTTTCTAAAGACGAGTATGCCTATTAAGACCTTGGTATAGTTACTTGGAAAGTGTAGTAAAATCCTAGAATTTATTTTCTCGGCTGGAAATCCTACATGGCAACCGATTAGCTAGCAACCCTAACTGCCGTTTGGCTTAGTTACATTTTCCTAACCTAGAGCGTTGCATTGATGCCAAAGTGGTTAATTTTTAGTCTTCGCCTTAACCGTTGACTTGACTGCCTTGCTTTGGCTTGGCTAGGCTGCCTTGGCGTCGGCTCGTCAAGCTCGCCGCCTAAGCGCTGTCACCGCTAAGCTCGCCGTTTGTTGCGGTCGCTGCCGCTACCGCTTGCCTTGGCGTCGGCTCGCCGAGACGGTCCTGCCTTCGGCTCGCTGACGGGGTGCCTTGCCTTAGCGTTGGTCACTGCCGGGCCTACTCGCCAGGCGCTGGTCATCAGGTTGCTTTCGCTGGCCGCCATCGAGTTCTGCCTTGGCGTTTGGTCGCGCCCTGCTTTTGCCTTGGCGTTGCTGGGCTGCCTTGCTCTGGCCTTGCCTTGGCCACTGCTTGGCTAACGGGCCACCTTGGCCACTGCTTGGCTAGTGGGCTGCCTTGGCCACTGCTTTGCCACCGGGCTGCTTTGGCCACCGCTTTGCCACCAGGCTGCCTTGGCCACGCTCACGCCTTGCCTTGGCGTTTGGCACCGTCGGGCTTTAATATTCCGTTATTAGGCGATTTCCTACTAAATAAAACCAAAATACTACTCGAGCAATGAAAGCCTA
Organism: Rhododendron molle; assembly: GCA_025413875.1. Lineage (NCBI taxonomy): Eukaryota > Viridiplantae > Streptophyta > Magnoliopsida > Ericales > Ericaceae > Rhododendron > Rhododendron molle. Next base: position 9,295,128 of record CM046399.1, read on the forward strand.
GATTAAGTATCGCTAGTCTTTAACCAATTAGTTAGATTCCTAATAGGCTGTTAACCTAATCACTTGGATCCCAATTCTAATTAGGTTACCCTAACCCTAGATGGACCACTTTACCCTTTTTGTCTTTACCCATTGGACGATAAAGGCTAGGGTAATAATTATCCGTTGGACAATAGCGTTAGGGTTTCCTTTACCCATTGATCAATAGGTAAACCTTGGTTAATCTTCCTAAGTACGAGATTAGATTAGTTTAGTGCTTAATTGCAAAGTATTAAACTTTTTGGTATTAACCGTTGGATAATAACCATTAGGAGATTCTTTACCCATTGGGCGATAGACTAGAATCCTAGCCATCATTACCCATTGGTTATTGATCGCTAGGGAAACCATTATCCAATGGATAATAGTTAGTCTTGACAATCATGTACTAGGTAGATTAAAATATTAGATTTGGCATGTGTTAAAATCTATTATAGTATAATTAGTACATTAGGTTATTCATTTAGGACTTTGTACTTTGAAAGTAGTATAATTGTTTATTAGATATTGTACTAGGTCATATCTAGGCTAGATTTTGTGGTACGTGGCTTGTATATTATATGTATGTACTTGTATGTATATATATATGTATATATATATATATATATATAATATTGTATTGTGCATGTGTGTATTACAATATAATATTTGGAAAATCTAAGTTACTTGAAAATATGGATTTTCTTAAAGACCCATAGTACATATATATATAATAGTATATTAGTATACTTTCTAGGGTGTACAAGTGGGAGGGAGAGAGAGAGAGAGATTGAGAGAGAGAGAGCCGAGAGAGATTGGGAGAGAGAGAGAGAGATGGAGTTCGGATGAGAGAGGGAGAGAGAGTGATGTGTATGTCATTTGATTGACCATGCTTTGATCACCATATCTAGGGTTTTCCTTGTTCTTCCAATCCAATGACAAGCAAATCTTGTCCTTTGTACCAAAACCCTAATTGTTTACTTGATTCAAATCCAATTCATTGGCCAATCTTCCAAACCTTTGTCCTTTCTCATATAGATTAGTATACATATACATTGTACTTGTACCAAAGACTTAAAATATTAGATTTTCTAAGTACTTCTTATCTAGTATTTTAATAAAAGAACATGTGACCATTTGAATTATTTATTTAGGAAATCTTGTAAAGTACTTTAATTCTTTTATCCATTGGATAACAAATGTTAGGAGGTTTATTAACCAATGGACAATAGCTTAGTCTTGCCAAAAGTACAAGGTTTATTATTTAATTTTTCCATGGGATTCTCTTATTATTAAAGACTAGATTGCCCATGTGTTAAAATCCATTAAAATAGATTTAGTTCATTAGGTTAATAATTTAGTACCTAGTACTTTGAAAGAAGTAGATTAGTTTATTAGATCTTGGAAAGTGACATATCTAGTCTAGATGTTGTAGTACTTGCTTGTATATATAATATGTGTACTTGTATGTATATATGTATGTATATATATATATTATATTGTAATACACGTGTGTGTATATAGATTTTTATAATAAGAAAATCTAATTTTGGTTTAAAATACAAGATTTCAAAGTACCCATAGTACCCATATCTATAATATATTATGTGTATTCTTCCTAGTGCATATATATATATATATATATATATATATATATATAGTACTTGAGAGAGAGAGAGAGAATCCGGGAGAGAGAGAGAGAGATTTGGAGAGAGAGAGCCGAGAGAGATGAGAGAGAGAGAGAGAGAATCCGGGAGAGAGAGAGAGAGATTTGGAGAGAGAGAGCCGAGAGAGATGGGAGAGAGAGCCGAGAGAGATTTGGGGAGGGAGAGAGAGAGAATGATGTGTGCATGTGTACTCTTCCAATCTAGACCAAATCCTTGGCCAATCTTCATACCTCACCATGTACCATCATATCTAGGGTTTTATGCTTCCATATCTAGCCTAAATCTCCTAAAGTACTAACCCTAGCTTTTCTTATTTGTTCAAAGGACTAGACAAGACCAAAATCCCAATAGAATAACATAGTTTTGTCCTAGTTCTTGGAGTGAAAGCAAAGCAATATCTTGGGAGCCATGCAAGCCTAGTTTTAGACCTTGAGCTTTCAAGCAAACCTGACATAAAATGATTTAAAAAATGAGATATGGAGAGAGAGAGAGTGGGCCGGCCAAGGGGAGAGAGAGAGGGCCAATCCTTGCCTATAAATAGCAAGCCATTCGTCCATTTCATTCACACCTCTCTATTCTCCAACTACTCTCCTTGAAAGCATAAGAGTTCTTAGTGTTCTTGAGTAGTTCTAGCTTGTTCTTGAGCTTTCTTTCTAGTTTTTCAAGAAGCTTTCCATCTCCACCACTAAACCACCACTCGACCACCACCTCGATCCTAAAGTAGTAGTAGTATAGGTTACGATCTAATTTCGAGAGAAACCTTTCTCTTTCGAAGCTATCGGAAGCTTATCATAAGCCGTTACTCCGTTCGTTACCGACTTTCTTCCCGTCGATCTTGTCGTAGTCTTCCTACCGCCAAGAAGAAAGGTAGATTTTTCCGATCTACTCTTCCTAAGTATACGTGATTTTATGTTAGTGTAGAGTTCTTCAAACCTACTTATCTTAAGTATAATTTATGAACATGATAGAAAAATATGTAGTATACTTGGATAAGTTGATCGTATGCTTTTATTTTACGTAGTTACTTTGATCTTGAGAATAATTGAATGCATGGTTTATAGAATCTTCCCAACTTGATTAACTCGTCAATAAACATATGTGGTTACGATTCGTTTAAAGATAAAGTGTTGTTTCAAAACGAAGTATTCGTATTTTGACCTTTTCAAGGATTGGGAACTTGATCGCATGATTGCTTACCTTACTTATGGTTGTAAACAAGCATGATTAAATAGAGTTGGATGATCTTGCTAGTTTAGTTTCAAGATTACTTTAAAGTGATTCGTCTCGCAGCGGAGTCTATGCATGCTTACGAGACACGAGAACCGAAAAGTAGAAACATGACACTTAGGGAGTGGTTGATATGGATAAAAAGGATTTTTGAAACTACATAATGGCTGGACTTGGTAGTCTTATGTGAGTTGTGAAAACCCGCAAGGTGGCCGGACTTGGTAGCCCTTTGTGTGGACTTGCGAAAACCGCAATGAGGCCGGACTTGGTAGCCCATTGTGAAGATTGCTAACGGAGCCGGACGTGGTAGCTTCATTGGTAATTGGGCTTGGTTATCCGCAGAGAGGAGCCAATGCAAGATTTGATAACGTGGCTGGACTTGGTAGCCCGTTGGTAACAAAGAATGAGAAATGATTTTCGAAATGAAATGGTGACACGGTTTACGATGAGTCGCGTAGGAGAAACAAAGAAAGGCATGACACCAACGTAAGCAAGATAATGAATGCGGATGTGTCATCGTTAATTATGTTGTTGAATGAGCATGTGTAATTATTTATATGACTCTTCGTTGTAAGTTAAGGGCTAGGGGGTTTTGGATTATTCTATTGAGCCCGTAGCTCACGGTGTTACCTTTGGTGACCCTGACATATTATACTGGGGGCGACGCTGGTATAATGTGTCAGATTTCATAGATGAACAGAATGAACAGTACACACTGGAGGCCTTCGGAGCCGAGGAGCTTGCAAGGCTGGAGGAAGAGGCGGAGCAGTAGTTAACCTTAGATTATCCTTTCTTCTATTGAATAAAAGTACTCTTGTGAGAATTATGTGTAATAATGAGCTAGACTCTCCTTAATTTATTCAATAAAAATATTTATTTAACGTACCCAAAATTCGAGGTGTTACAATTTTCTTCATATAAACCATGCCCAACTCCATCCTTTGTGCAGCTTCCTGATGGGACAAATGCTCCTATAACTCATATTGGGACGGTTCAGATTTCGCCCACTATTAAACTTGATGATGTTTTCTTTATTCCATCATTCAAGTTTAGTCTTTTATCTGTCAGCCAACTTGCTAAAGCAAATAATTGCTTAGTAACCTTCTTTCCCACCAATGCATTTTTTAGGACCTATCAACGAAGAGGACGATTGGGCAGGGTAGATTCGGCAAAGGCATTGGCAGTGATTAAACCCCCATCCATTGATCTTTGGCATTGGCAACTCGGTCATCCATCTTATCGTACTTTACAAATTTTAGGGAAAGAAGTTCCTTTGATTCCTTGTTCTGAAAATAAAGCTTGTAACATTTGCCCACAAGCAAAACAAGCACGTTTATCTTTTCCTTCCAGTTCTATTAATACAAATAAGCCTTTTGTTTTGATTCATTGCGACATATGGGGTCCCTTTTCAATACCATCTATGAATGGCTCAAGATATTTTTTAACAATTGTGGATGATTTTAGTCGGTGTACTTGGATATATCTTATGCATCTCAAGTCCAAAACTAAACGTATACTACAATCTTTTTGTTCCATGGTCAAGACTCAATTCCAATCATGCATAAATCTAATTCATTCTCATGATGGTGCAAAGATTTTTCCCTCAATTCAACTTGTTCGTTCCGATAATGGAACTGAATTTTTGTCCAAAGATATGCAACAATTTTTTTTAGATAATGGGATTATTCACCAATGGAGTTGCGTTGGAACTCCCCAACAAAATGGGGTAGTAGAGCGTAAGCATCGTCATCTCCTTGATGTGGCACGTGCACTTCGTTTTCAGGCCAACTTACCTCTCAAGTTTTAGAGTATTTTGAGACTTACATTACATATATGGGTGTCTCTTGAAATTCCCTAATGACGATTATTTTAGCTCCTCTTCTGCTAATTCCCAACTCTCTCTACAAAGATTCCCAGTAACTGATGAAGAGTTTCATTAAACAAGGAAGCGGTGGAGGAGAGGGTTTTGAGCGAGACAAACGAAAAGAGACGACGTTTCATTTCAAACACTCGGAACGGAAAGAGCAAGACTTCTTGGGTGGGAGGTTCTTCAGCAGTTATTTTCTGGAGACTGGAATATATGTTTCTGGAAAAGTCCTTTTTCTTTTTTTTGGGATCTGTTTTCTAGAAAAGTTGAAAGAAAGTGTATGTTTTTGGACTTAAAGCATTCTATTGTAACAAGTATAAATAAGTGTGTTCTGATAATAAAAAAAGGGGTAAATGAGTGCGAATAAATAAATTTAATAATAATACTCAAAAAAACATCCCACATTGTAAGAAGCAAATTTTATGTCTTACAGTTTTTTTTTTTGATCATTCAATTCATTTCATAACAAAGCCCGAAGGCAATACAGATTTCATCAAAAAATACAAGAATGAGTCAAAACTATCCAGAGTTCGACACAGGCACCCCCTGCCGAAGTAAGACCGGCGAAATCGCCAGAAGACACTACTACAATAATAGATATGTATCACACTAAAGAGATTCACAAAGATCACAGTTTTCAATGAAAGCGTGATAAAAAGTGGTGCTTAAATTTTTTATCTCAGTTTAAGTTCAAAGCTGAGATAAAAAGTGAGTTTTAGCGCGGAATAAAAGACCTCGCTCTTGCGGCGAGATAAAAGAAAAACAATCTCACCCTTGCGGCGTGATAAAAGATTTTAGGGCTGAAAAGAATGAGATAAAAGATCTCGCTCTTATGGTGAGATAAAAGATAAAAGACCTCACCCTTGTGGCGTGATAAAAAAGAGCAAAGATCTCACCCTTGTGGTGTGATAAAAGATTTGATGTCGGAAAAAATGATATAAAAGATCTCGCTCTTGTGCCTAGATAAAAGAGAAAAGGCCTCACACTTATAGTGTGATAAAAAACATTAGCGCTAAAAAAGTTGAGATTAATTATCTCACTCTTGCGGTGAGATAAAAGCCTACCCAATGCCCAGTTGTTTCTTCGACGACGGGCGAGCTGCTCCACTAGTGCCCGATTTTCATGTGGGTGAACTGTGATCTTTATGATTTATTGTAGTGGTAAAACTTTGTTATTTCGAATGTCTTCCAAGTGTTTGACACATTAGGTAAAAAAACAATTATATTATTATGGCTTAGCCTTATCTGAAAATGATTAAAATCCAATTGGAAAGCCACCATTGAAATTGAAATTCAATATAAACACAAAATATATGTGAAATGGTTAGTTTATAAGAAAACAATCTAATGTTTGTCCATAATGTTACAATCTGCGGGTTGTGATAATTTTCATAAAAATACAAAGCGTACACTACAACAAAAAACACTATTGTCTACTAAATTTACTGGCTAAAAATAAATTTTTCGCCCAAGAAAATCTTTTGGTGACCAACAACTAATTTTGATTGGCAAAAGATCTATTGTCATATTTTAAAATTTTTTTAAACAATGTTTATATATGTATTTTTATATATTTTAATATCATGTTAATTGCATTTCAAAAAAATTCAGCAAATTTTAAAGAAAAAAAATGTTTTCTTACTTTAGGAAGTAAGTATAAATATTTTGGTTTTCATGATGTAACAAAAGATCTTGGCTAGCTTAGTGGTAAGGGCTTGGAAAATCAACCAATGGTGTGTGGGTTCGAAACTTGGCAATGATAAGAAAAGATGGTCTAGTAGATACAAAGAAAAGATCACGCCCAATGATTTTCTATCTCAGTTTATGGGTGTGATCATTTTGAACTTTCAATCACGGTTATAAACCGTGATCTAAAGTGACTTATAATCACACATAGAAAAGAGAAACGATCATGGCCAAGAAAAACGATCACGGTTTATAACCAGGGGCGGAGCCACCTTGAGACAAGGGGTGGCATCCGACCCCCCTGACTTCCAAATTATAATGGAGATAATGAGAGTGACTTACAATCACACCCAAATCCATCACGGTAGCAGGAGTGTGATGAAAAACTTACAATCACAGTCAATAGCTGTGATCTTTATGGTTTATTGTAGTAGTGAGAGAACCAATCTAGGTCTAGATAGTAGAGAATCCAAACGGACCGGACCCCAACTCTAACCCGATAAGCGCGTATGAAATCTGGGAGGTGAGAGGCGTTCAACGGAGTAGAAAACAGAGCAGATCCCATCACCGGCAGCAGCACTCGGACGAACCTCAACCCACCAACAACCACAAACAACCCACCGACATCGGACGATCCTCAAAAGGCGCCGGATTATTCGCCCACCTCCACTACCACACCAGATTTGGGGAAACCAAACTGGTACCGAACCGGACTGATTTGGGGGAAGCCCAAATCAGCCGGTAGAAACCGAGCCCAGCGGCCGGAGAAAAAGAAAGACAAGGAAAAAAGAAACCTAACCTCAACGCTGCCCCCCACCTCGCCGTTATTCGCAACCCACCACCTACGCCCTCTGAACCGTTAGCCCCACCACCAGATCTTGAGGTCGAGGAGGAGCCTGGACTAAACCAAACTCACAGGCCGCCGGCCAGAATCAGGAGGCGGACTCAGCAACACTCGAACCAAAACCAAAAACAGGAGGAAAGTCTGAAAACGAACCCAGAAAAAAGAGCGGGGGAGAAAAGGGGGAGAGGAGGGGGAAGGAGAGGTGGAGCTCCGGGGGGAAGGGGGAGAGGAGGCGACGGCCCCCTCCCCCGGAGAAACCAGATCTGGAAAAAAGGGGGGGTTTTCTCGGGGAGAGTTTTCTAAAGAGAGAGAGAGAGCAGATTAAAGTTTATGTCTTACAGTGAATAACCAAATTTCACACATTCCATAACCAAACTTAACAACTTTTATCAATAACCAAACTCAAAAACACTCCACATTGGAATCATCTCATTGAGACGGATAATTTGGTGTGGTCGAGTGCGTACTTGTAACTCGTTTGAGATTGGACAAATGTGCATGGTGTATTGTGGGTTTTTTTTTTGGATTAGGGATGCAAAAATAACCAATGTAGAGATCCGGGGGTGATAGAGTGCACCCCGGTGTAGTGCACGTGTAGGGCGGCACACATCCGTCGATCTCATCAATCAACGGTCCACATTAAAAATCAATTATGACTGATAATAAATGATTCTTACCGGTCATAATTAAAAATTATATATCAACTATTCATTGGCAAGATCGATGGCCCGTGTGCGCCCTACAGTATGCTATTCAGAACATTGTTTGATAGTATTTGGGAAAATGACGGCTAATGACGTGTTTTGATAATTAATACCCGCCAAGAACATTTTGTTCATTAACAAATATTTTTAGCATGTTCTTGGCGAATATTAATTATCAAAACAAGTTTTGGACCGTCATTTTTCCATATTATTTTGAAAAAAGACACGTCATATGTTAAGAATGTGCGAGAGTCTGTTTCGGGCAAATCCTCAATCAACCCGTAATTGAACCCGTAATTGATAGGGTTGAATATTTTGTCATCTGTGATCAACCTACACAACCTCAAGACTGACGGGTTGGTTGGGTTTCTTATGATTACGAACTGCGAAAAAGAATAGGTAGGTCTCGCTGTGTTTGGTAGCCATTTAAGTTTAGTTTTAGTTTTGTTTTTTAATCGTTACCATATATCTTTCTTCAATCATTATTTTATATGTCCAATTATTAATTTCATTTCTCTCTCAATCTCTCTTCAATCATTACTCCTCTTTCCGATCATTACCATATTTCTCTCTCTACGCACTACCAAAATTAAATTAAACTATCAATCAAACAAAGCCCGTATTTAAGATGAGAAAAAAGACTATAGTACAAGATTAAAATGGTAATTTTAAACCATTGGATTTTTTTCCTGGGATTCGAGTTAAATACATGCCCCACAAATGTCGATTTCCGATTATGCAACTTGAATCGATCGTCATTTGTGATGACTCCAACTAGCAATGTGTTTCTCATCAACACTTTTGCCCTTGTTCGGTTGTGGGTTTTGAGTAGTGTTTTTGAATAAAGGTAGAGAGATAAATGAGAGTAATGATTGTGAAGAGAGGTAAAAAATGGAGAGAGATAGAGTGAGAAATGAGAGTAATGATTGAAAAGTTAGAGAGAGAAAAAATACAACAGTTACTTTTTCCAAAATTTTGATTTTTGAGTTCCAAACCGAACAAGGCCGCTCGTCCCTGTTGTTTTTTGGTGAACTCTCTTAGAGCAAGTACACTAGATGAGCTTAAATGCATTTTTTACTATTTTACCTAAGAGAAACATAAAAAAATAGTCTGCACCAGATGATGTAAAAGAGGAGCTAAAATTTATTTATGAACAGTTGTACTCTATTTTTACCTATGCACTATTCATACTCCTTTTTTTTTATTGTTTCTTTCTCTCTCTCCTCCCTCATTTCTCCTCTCTTTAAACAATAAAGATAATAGAAAATGAATGAAAAAACATTTTTTAATTGGTGTTGGGTAAAATAAATAGTATTGGTGTAATGTTGAGAGAGATGTGAGTATGTAAAATGAAAAAAGTGCATTGTTGATCAATATTTTTACATTTTAATTGGTGTACATGCTCTTAGTAGCTAGAGCAATAGAAAGCAATAGCAATTCCCCCTTCTAAAAGTGCCTTAACTAGCCTTGGAGGAGTCCGTTTATTCTCTTATTTGTTGGGATTCCACCCAAGTGGAGTGGTGTGCACGAAGCACATGATCACTTCCTATCTTATTTCCTTACGAGTATTAGGGTTTTCTTTTTTGCCTATATATTGATGCATATGAGAGCAAAGATGTGTGTGACATAATGCGAGGGAGAGGGTGAGGTGAGCGTGGGGGGCTGGTCTGTGGCCTCTCAGAGAGGCACCGACGTTGGTTCCTAAAGAGTTTTTTCAGCTTTGTGTATATTGTGTGTGAATAATATAGCAAAGGGAGTTTTTCTCTAAAATCACTGTATGGGTTTGTGTGCGTGGTGTCCCTTCGGTCCTAACAATTGGTATCAAAGCGGAGTTGAAAAAGAGGGCCACCGAAAAAACCACGGGTTTGATTTTTGAAAAAAAAAAAAGGTGCTCACGAACCTCATGTTTTGTCACCCAAGGAGGTTGCAGGGGCAATTCGAATGTGGCGGGCGGAGGCGGCGGATCTGTTCGTTGGAGCTCAGAGTAGGGGTCATCGAATGGAGGTTTTAAGGACAGGGTTGTGTTCGTATTGTTGAGACGAGCACAGATATGTGTAGCTTGACGCCAGCAGACGCCGGAGTAAGCCACAATCGCTGGTCAAAGGCGGCGCATGGCGGCGAAGGTGCGGTTTTGCAAAGCCCGTGATCGTGGTTGCTCGAATTCAAGATTCGACAACAGGGTCAGGAGCGTCTTGGCAAGACGATCACGGGGGTGGTCGAACCGTCGTTGGTTACCTTGGGCAGTGCGGAATGCTGTCCAGGGAAGTGATTCGGTGTAGCAGGTTCCCTTGGAGTATGTCTTGTCATCACGCCACGTCAGCAGGACGTAGTTAGATTTGTTTTTCGCAATTTCGGAGCCGTTTGGACTCCGTTTTGTGCATGTGAGTAGTCAATTTTGAGTATCTCAACGTTTCAGATCCAACCGTACTCTCCGTTTTCTGATTGGAGGCTCTTAGGCAGGTGCGATTGCGCTAGTTGAGCAGGAATCAAATGTTTGGAGGCGGTTCGGATTGTGTGGAGGTTTGTTGCAACATAGTGATCTGTTTTCGGATGGCTTTGGGAGGTCGTGAACAGTCGCAGGAGATCTAGTGAGCAAGGATACATTCTTTCAAGTGTTGCATCCTGGTTTGGGGGGGTGCTGGAGAACTCGTCTGGTAATGATACAAGCGGTTACTAGGGGCGACACATCGGAGATCGAGGATGGACGAGTGGCAAGAGAAGACCCGGGAAAGATGACTGAGAGTGGCAGGAGGCTTTGGGATTGGCAGATGTATTATTGAAGACCTATCATTGGGACTTGCAGTTGTGATTTGGGCTACATAAGGATGATGATAGGCATCTAATATAGGCTTGTGGAGAGTACAAACATATGGAGTTGATGTTTGGTATGGGACAAGCAGTATAAGTTTTCTGTGATTGTGAACAGGAGAAGCAACAGTTGTAGTGAACACATGAAGGACATTGGAGTACGAGGAGTCATGACCTGAGATGTACAGGAGTGTTGGGTACCGAATCGAATTGTGTGTGGAATGGTCTATAGACGGCGAGCAACTGGTTGTTGAGAGATGTTCACGGAAGCTCTGGATAGAGGAATGGAGATGGAGACCAGACGATGCATCGTTAGGATCTCTTTTGTTGTGGATTTTGTAATTGGATTCTCTCCATGGTATGCGGCCGCATGAGTAGGAGAGATGGAGTCACGGATTGCATCCTGGTAAGGATGCGGGCACTTCAGACGGGGGGTGCGAGCACTCTGTTGAGGGGGTACTAAATATCGGCGGAGATGTCGATATTGCAGCCGGACAGTGATGCGGGTTGAGTTACAGAAGATCTAGTCTTGCAGGGAGACACTAGGTCAGGCGTGTACTCCGTGAGGGGGTCTTGAGACGTTGACTTAGGTAGTGATAACATGCGCTTGCTAGAGTAGTTGAATAGTTTGATGATTACCCCACTTGGTTGGAAGGGGGTGATTGTTGGGATTCCACCCAAGTGGGGTGGTGTGCGCGAAGTACAGGATCACTCCCTACCTTATTTCCTTGCGAGTATTAGGGTTTCTTTTTTGTCTATATATTGATGTATATGAGAGCAGAGAGGTGTGCAACATAATGTGAGGGAGAGGGTGAGGTGAGCGTGGGGGGCCGATTTGTGGCCTCCCAGAGAGGAACCAACGTTGGTTCCTAGAGAGTTTTTTCAGCTTTGTGTATATTGTGTGTGAATAATATAGCAAAAGGAGTTTTTCTCTGAAATCACTGTATGAGTTTGTGTGCGTGATGTCCCTTCGGTCCTAACATTATTGAGCCTCAAAATTTCCCCATCAACTTAATTCGCATTTCACGACCTCATCGGCGAGGGCAAATTGTTAATTCGACTTGTTCTTAGCAACAATCAAGTGGTGAACAATGAAGAGAGACGTGTAGGTGGACACTAGGCGGATAAATTAGTTCGCTTATGAAACTCTTGAAATGTCTTGTTTGGTAAACTGAATGTTTACCCAGGCTCCCGTTTCTGGGAGATCAAACGGAGCTTGATTAGTTTATGCTAGACAAGAAATAAAGAACATAACGAGTACCGAACAAAATCAGATTGGATCAATGGCAAAGCGGAGCCTTGGAGGTATGGCGGCTTGTGCAGTTGTGCTGTGTGAATGGGCTGCATGCCGAAACAGCAGATTGAGCTTATGCGGGATCTCTTTCGGGTCTTTTGGGAGTTGGAAATAGAATATCAGCCGGTCATAAAGGAAATTAAGGAGCCAAAGCATTTTTCAAGATGTAGCAAGTTGTTCCAATGGGAGGACCAAACACACTAAATATGAGAATCCATAAAAACCAAACGAAAAAAGAGATGAAATGAAAAACTCTGGGAAGCGAGCTCAAGGAGGATGAAGGACTGCATCAACTCTGAATCCCAAGCTTCAGCAGCAAAAAAACGCCAAGGCATGAGCTCCGCTGAGATCTTTTTATGAACGTGGGGATGAGGCAGCACCGAAGATCCTCACGTAAGAAACAAAAAGGAAAGCCAGCTTCTTTTCAGTAACTGTCCTTCGCAATTCTCTCCTAGACTTGGACCTTACCATACAACAAATGCCCCACAAAAGATCTCGTCCCTGAAACGCAGATTATCTTCTATTTCATGGAGGTACCTGTGCCCCATCTTCGACGTTGTCTGCTTGGAGTCTTGGACCTAGAAGTCGTTCATTTTTTCCCCCATGCGAATATGCATGCATAGTTTCATACAACTAAATATAATCCATAAGAACGAAATTCATTTGTCTCAGCGAAACAGAGGAATCGTGTACCACAACAATCACTACTTTCTCTCACAGCCTCTTAACTGCTTAGTCTTTGTTATGCGTACCTGAATATCATCCATTGATTTTTTGATCCACAAACATTATTTACTTTTTTGAACGGCAAAAAGGAAATATTATTAATCTTTGAAATTGTTATAGAGACTAAAGGGAACAAGGATTTTAAGGCATCATATCCCTAAACTAAGAACAATCCTGTGCCAATCCGAGACCCAATCCGACATTGGCTAAGAACAATCTTGTGCCAATCCGAAGGCTAGACCTAATGGGCCAACCTTATTTATAAAGATAATGACATGCTACTATGTACACAAACTATGACATGCTCCCTGACTCCCTCTCAACTATCTTTCACTATGTGCGCAAGAACCCTAATTATACTCTCTTTCTCAACATGGAATTAAAAATGACAAAAAAGAAAAAGAAAAAGAGAATTAGTTTGGAAGATGCGGATTAAACAGGTACTCCGAAAATGTTGCTGTTCCCTTACAATTCGTGATAAGAAGATGTTAATTAAAAGCAACTCATTGGGCCTCCGTCTCACAATTTTGGACCAAACAGATGAAAAACAGCAAAAAAGATCAGAAGAAGAATTAGGCAACCATAACTGGTCAGAAAGTACATAATGCATCTTTTAGACCTCAATCTTCATATTGATGTACGAAGTTCATTTCTGCCCGAGGTGATGCACGACGAAGTCTTGTCAATTCTTTCACAATACGCAATTCATCAGCAACACTCTCTGAGTTCAGCTCGATAAGCATTGTGTCCAGCATAGGTGACTTGGCTAACAAAAGCTTAATGAACTCTAATTCAGGCGTTGAGCCAGAGACATTTTTCATATCCACTTTGTGAAGTTGATTCAGAGAGACATCTGAACAGCCATGCACTTCCGAAAAATCTAGAACAGTAGGACTAGCAGAAGTCGCACTGGAAAATGCCTGGAATAAGGAAAAAAGAATAATGAACTGTCTTAGCCTACATAATCAAAGTTTAAATAATAAATATTGGAAAGAATAAATTGTCCCTTCTTACATGAATTTTAACTTCTTCCAAGTTCGGGGAGCTTCTGATTAAGCAAATCAGAACAGAGACATCATCCCGTTCTCCAAAACAAATTTCATATAACTCAATATTTTTAAGGTTGTTCAAAGTAGTAGGAAGCGTTGTTGGTACACCAGATGCAGCTATGCCCTAGAAGCAAAAGAAAAAACCAAAAAAATCAAAGAACATTGATAAATAGACAAATAAGCATGGCTTGCTAAGCTAATCTTACCTTAACATAGCAAAAGTCCAATCCCAGAGACTCAATTACAGGTACACTCTCAAGAAGCATGACGGAGCTAGATATTTCTTCTTCACTACGAAATGGATCCTCTCTCACTCCTTTTGAATATATTTCAATGTTTGCAAGACGAGAAGTGTTTGTGAAACAAATAGATCTGAAATGGCCGTCACAACGTACTTTTTTAAGATTAGGACCATTAACTTCGAGGGAATCTAAACTGGTGGAGCTATAAAGTGCCAGCTCTTCAAGCAATGGGCAGTTTGAGATCAGACTTGAAAGTACGTCCTCAGCAATGACAACTTCTTTAAGAACGAGGGAAAGGAGCCTGGTAAATCCTTCAAATCCAGGAGGAGGTTTAAGCATACAAGAACGGAGATTCAAATGCTTCAGTTGCGAACACAAATATAGCGATGATGGCAACTTATAAAGTTGCCCCTTCCAAAAGCGAAGGGTGAAGTCCTGGATATCATTGTTTGAAACAAATAGTATCAACTGATCGATCTGAGGACAGCTTTCCAGTTCAGATAAAGAGAGTCTGAACTTGGTTAGTGGTCCACGGTGAAGTAACATAACTTGATAAATAATCATCAACAGTTCAGCATGCGTTTTTCCGTCCAAAACCCCGTAGAACGTCTTATCAAATACCAGTTGAGGAAGTTTCATCCACACATATCTCCATTTCCTTGACAAAAGACTTGTCCTCACTAAATCTTCTATAGGCAAATACATTAAGATTTTTTCTAGTATATTGCCTGGAACATGACTAATTATGTCTGAATTTGAGTCACATGTATTCCTTTTTTTTCGGGCCATCCTTGAACTACTTGTTTTCTTCATGTTGCTAACAACTCCGCACCAGCAAAAGTAAACGAATCAAAGAATAAAGCTACCCGGAGCGTTGTCTAACTTTCTTCATATATGTCCTGGCACAAAATAAAAGCATAATAAGGAGTAGCCTCATCGCATGTCTCCTGCTGTAACATCCTACTAACCCATAGTTGCAGCAGAAGGAAATAACAGCAAAGATCAAGAGAAACTATTTCTCTAACTCTAATAAACCTCCTGAAAAAAATTCTGATCAAGATCCCTCCAGAAATTTCAGTTCAAATAGCTATCCTTGTATTCTGGCATCACAATGTATGCAACACAAGCAGACACCTTTTAGACAGGAATCAGCTATTCAGCTGCCATAAGCACAAATTTTTGTGTCTTTGTTGGGACCCAGACATTTTCAACCAATAAGAGTGAGAGGGTGAACAAAATTGGGCTCCCGTTCTAGGTTCAAAAGCTCGAGGTTCACAGAGGAAGTGTCAAGACAAAATCTTGCTTTGACTTTGAGAAAAAAAACCTTCTTTTTTCTTCATCTCTCATATTTTCTCACCATTTCTCACATCCAATAATCATCCAAACAAGGGATAGGATTCTCCATTCTGTCCTTTTCGCACCATTTGATGATGTCAGATAGATTAAATGTACTATAAATGTCTTATCATAGATAGAGGTTTTAAATCATACATCACAACTATTCGGAATAATAAGATCTCCCATTACTCGTGCAAATAACAACTTCTTCCAAGTTTGGGGAGCTTCTAATAAAGCAAAGAACAGTGGAGACCTCATCTGGTTCCCCAGAACAGACATCATGCGACTGGAAATATATAAGGTGGTCCAAAGTAATAGGAAGCCTCTCCCAGATCGCAGCCACCCGTTTCCATGTTACAAACTATTCCCACGAATCAAGAGGTAAGCTCCCCAAGCATATTTGTCGTTGTTAAATTGCTTGGCACAAAATAGAATAACAATAAGGAAAAAGCCCATTAACATATCTCTTATTATATCAAACGTACGTTTCACAAGCTGTACGAAGGAAATCACATAGTCAATATCGATCATTTGTTTATAACAAAATTACTCGAATTTAATCCCGTCCACAACTGAAAAGGTCTTTGACATAATGCAGGTACATTAAATATGCACATGCATGATTAGTATGTATCTGTTCATTTATCTGCTGATATTGAGTCTTCTTGAGCCTACCTCTGCTCAAACTAAGTTCAGAAGATAAACTCAGAATAAGTAGACTTTAGATGGTTTGGGTTGGAGTGAGTAAGGAGTCCAGCTTTTAAGATTGATAAACACGATGGATCAGAGTAACGTACATGCAAATGTTACATTGAATAATACAATTATACGGTATTTAACTGAAGGATCTGATGAAAGAATGGCTCCCTGTCTTGGATGATGGATTTGTGGAAAGACTTACTGAGCAAAAGGGGAAATATTAAGAATAAAACCCTCCTCAAATCCATGTCCCCATACGAAGCTAATACTACACCTTCTATTAACTAATCCAATGATGAGACAATTTCCAAGAATAAAACCCTCCTCAAATCCATGTCCCCATACGAAGCTAGTACTACACGTATTAACTAATCCAATGATGAGACTATTTCCAACTCTAATTACAAAAATTACTCTAATTTGTGAAAAAAATAAATAAACCCTCCAGCACTCCAACAGGCGTCTGAAATCTAAGCATAAGTCTTGGTAAAAATCTTAGTCGACGTTCTTGTTCATTTAGAAGATACAAAGCAAACTTCAAAATTTTGAGTAAAGGTTCGACTTTTCTTGATTTAAGTAAAACTCAGTTTGATATAAGCTTGAAGGAAGTTGGAGTGAGTTTTGAGGGTTTTTATTTAAATCTTGAGTTTGACCGGGCAAAGGAAAAGGAAAAGAGAATAACATCCGGAGATACTCTAACTCAAACTATCCATTGCTACTCGCGGTTTGAAGAAGAAATGATATTGTGTGTATATGCGCAACTACCGTTTAATTTTTTACATGCAAACGAAAAATGATTGATAACTTGAAATGTTGAGAATTTTTATCCCACGCATGTAGAAATTTTAAGAAATTTTTTTACGCTCTTAAAGACTTGCAAGGGCTAATCCCATAAAATTTTTCCTAATTAACCTAAACATTAGTATAATGCACGAGCGTATTTGGAGTTGTGCTAGGGCCCGGGTCCCCCCTGGGACCGCCCTTGTTCCAAACCTAAACTGCAAAGGAAAAACAGTCGCATCTCGGCGGCCCATCTCCAAATCAATGGTCAATCTCCTTACCGGTCAGAGCCTATGAAACTGAACCATTAGAAACAGTGCTCTGTACAACTTAAACCCAGACAGCTTTAGAGTCCACCAAACCCTAGATTCGGTTTCTCGCTTCTCTCATGTCGTTTGGGAGAATTAGGGATTTGACTATTCACAGTTTACGTTATCAAATGCACATCACAGGACACTAAGTAATAAGTAATAACCAAAACCAAATAGCAGAATGAAATAATCCATTAGAATAAATAATTTACTTCAAAGACTCACATTACATGGGTGCTGTCTCTTGAAATTTAGCTCCTCTGCAGCTACTACTTCCCAGCTCTGTTTAAAATGTTCTTCTGTAACTAATGAAGCGTTCAGCCATTAAAAGGGTCCTCTATTTTGGACACAGGAGTTGTGGTTTCGATGGATTTAACAGACGTTGTTTAAGCCCAAGGCTTGTTATAGAACAGCGAAAATTCAAGAACTGAAAAAAGGATCGCCCTTTCGTTGAATTCTGGAAAGAAAAATAATGGAAAATGATTTCACGCAGCCCTTTTATCGATTGACACACATTTTTTCGTCTTTTATTCATTCGAAATTTATTGATTACCTTCGCCTCTTGAGCCATCTATTCTATTTGAAGGGCAAGTTGATAATTTCACGTGAAAAAAAAAGCACAAAAAATAAAATATCAATAGACAAAACGGAGAGTATTTAAAAATCATTTTCCAAAATAACTAGGAAGAGAAGTTTGGTGGAAAATGTACTACCAGTATCTTATTTTGTGATTTTTTTTTTCTCTTTTTTCAGAAATCAAACAAATAGAAGAGAACTCTGTTTAATTTTTCCTTCTTTTCTCTTCTCTTCTCTTTTTTTTTTTTGTCTTTCTTTCTCAATTTTTTTCGGGTTCGATGTCGATTGTTAATCCTTCTCGAAATCTGTATTTTTTGTGAGCTTTACCCCTTCTAGTCCGTTTACACTTAGCCTAATTAGTAGGAGGGAAATTGAGAAAAGAGAGAGCTGAAATAATGTTGAACTCTTTTCAAAACTCACAATAATAAAAACTCCAAGAAGCAAATAAATTAAAGGATAACATACTCCACTAATATCTTGTGGGGAAATAACTCATGAGTACAACCGAGGACTTGATTGCAAAAGTCACTTAATTGGAAAACGGCTGGTAAAATGATTGCAACCAAGGACATGACGGAAATGCCAAAAGTAGGATAATGGGGGGGAAAAAAACACACAGATTGGTATAAATGAAGAAAAAAAAAAAACTGAGAAATACCTATGCAAATGTAACTTCGATAAATTGCAAAAGAAGCATGCAAAAACCGCTGAGTTCCAACAACGAGAGAAACAAACATTCAGCTAAAACTGAAAATCCATAAAAGCCAACCGAAACAAAACAACTCGAGGAGGCAAGCTGTTGGACTTTGTATGGACTGTTTTATCGGGATCTTGATCACTGCATGAGGTGACGCGCGTTGAAACCCTGTCAACTTTTTCTCAATGCTCAACTCTTTAGCAATCTGCATCGGCTTCAGCTTGATATCCATCCATGGTCTCCAGCACAGGAGATTTGGCTAACAGAAGCTTAATAAACTCCATTTCGGCCTCTATGCCAGACACCTCTTCCATCCACACCACACACACCAAAGCTTATGCAAGGAAACATCCGACCAGCATCGCAAGTCAAAAAATTCTGCAACAGGATCAATGGAGGCAGTTGCACTGTGGAATGCCTGGAGTATGGAAAGACGAAAAGTGTACGCTGTCTTAGCCTATAGATTTCATCAAAATCATAATAGAATACAAACATACGATACAACATCTGCCATTACTCACGCGAATCTCAATTTCTTCCAAGTTTGGGGAGCTTCTGATGAAGCAAAGAAAAGCGGAGACCTCATCGAGTTCCCCAAAACAGACATCATGCAACTGGAGATATCTAAGGTGGTTCAAAGTAGTCGGAAGCAGCGTTTCTCGCACACCAATAGGAGCCAAGCAGTACTAAAAGCACAAGACCAAAAATAAAGGAAAAACAAGATGGAAAAAGACTTGGAAAGCAAACAAAATTAAAAAATTTGCTAAGGTTTTTGTAAGCCAATCTTACCTTCACATTCAAGTCTATTGAGTAGTCTGTAAGATTAGAAGTATTCCTGCAGCAAATAGACCTGAAAGGGCCTTCACACCGAAAGTATTTAAGATTAGGAGCCACTATTTCAAGGTAACCGAAACTGGTGGAGCTACGAAGTGTCAACGATTCAAGTAGCGGGCAATTGGAGATCAAACTTGAAAGTACTTCAGTAAAAGGAGCCTGGTAAATCCTTTAAACCCAGGAGGAGGTTTAAACACGCAAGAACTGAGATTCAAACGCACAAGTCGTTGGCATGAAAATAGTGTAGATGCCAATTTGTAAGGTTCAGTACCCGTCTGAATGTGAAGGGTGAATTCCCGGATGCCATTGTTTGACAGGAACACTATCAACTGGTCGATTTCGGGACAACTTGTCAGATTTGATAAAGAGAGGGTGAACTTCAGTATTGGTCCATGATGGAGTAGCAGAACTTTATAAATGGTCATCATGAGTCTGTCTGATCTTGCCCTCACCAAAGATTCTTTACAGAACTCCTCCATGAACACAAGTTCGGGAAGTGTAGTCCAGATATACCTCCATTTCCTCGACAAAACACTCGTCCTCCCTGCATCCTGTATCGTCAAACGCATTAAGATTTCTTCTAGGACATTGCGTGGAAGATTACTGATTATGTCCAAAGTCGAGCCACTCATTGTCCTCCTTTCGTAGGGAAGTCGTAAGGCACCCGTTTCCATCATCTCACTAAACGATTCTCACAAATCAAAATGTAGCTCTCAAAGTATATTTGCCGTTCGTACGTACATTGCCTGGCAGTTGGTACAGAAAACAAAGGCACTAAGGAACAGTCATTGTCATCTCCTATGATAATCTGTCATTGTCATCTCCCCTGTAACTGCACTTTTCTTTTTAGATTCAGCAGAGTTGCAGTGGTTTCCGACATTTGACTAACGTAATAGATTAGCGCGGATCATCTCATTAGTACAACCCCTCTCAAAGTAAGAATCGTAGTATAACCTATTTTCAGAGACTATAATGGAGCATTGAAAAACGTAGTATGACGCTGCCTGATATCATGAATACATTGAAAACCGTAGCATGACGCTGCTTGATATCATGAATACAAACACGCAAGGTAAATTGGTAAAATAATAACTTCCATAAATTAGGAATCATTCCAAAGTTATACAACTACATACTTGTTGAATAAAAACTCTTAAAATCTCTCGACAATCGTGCTACTCCGAGGTAAGCATCATCGTCGCGCTAACCGGATTAAATCTAGCCGCTCATGGAGTAAAAAACGTATAATCATGCAAGAATAAAACCCTATTGAAAAATGATTTATAAGCTTACAAAGGATAGAAGATTTTTTTCCAAAGCCTTTTCCTTTTCTGTCCGTTTTCTTCTGCTTTTCCGCCGTGGCAACTTTTTCGCTCTAGCCGTGATCCCCTCTGTTCTTTGATCTTCCGATATGGTCATCTCCGTTGGTGGTATGTGATGCTTTATAAGAGTAATTACCTCTCCTATTAAAATCCTTTGTCCCAGCTGTTTACTACTTTTCTGGTTTGAGCCGATCGACCGGTGATCGACGGGAATTGGTTTCGTGATTTGCTGGAATGTGGGTGTGGTAAGGTGGAGTTTGGTTCCTTGCCGTGTTTCAGGACTTCTCTGGAAGCAAACGATGAAGTGAATGGTATATGAAAGAAGTAAAATAAATGGACTTTATTAAACTTCAGCGTAGAAGAACAATCAACCGAGAAAGTTGAGTGAACAATTACAAGTTACAGATACTCCTAGAAAAGAAAAGATAAAAGGCCTGATTGGCGTTGTTTGTGTGTTGTCTAAAACTGTCATGATCTTCTGTATAAATAGAGGCCTTCTCAAGGTTCGAATTTAGGTCTTCCCTCCAAGATGGCAGTTGAGCCCCTTTTCAAATTCTGGCAAGTAATAACTTCCCCGAATCATAAGGCATCCACTTCTGAAGCAACCGCCTTTTTGCTCACGAATAACTTACTCTCTGATCGTGGGATCACGAATGAATTTCCTTCAAACACCTGTCTTTTAATAGACAAAGAGAAAACAACTCAAGTAGTAGAGGTAACTAGCCAAATAGGACCTAATCGACGGGCCAATAACCCTCTTTTCATACTTAATTTATGAAAATCTTATTATGGCTTTATAAATTAATTAGACCATAAGTCTCATTGATTATCCAATAATATCCTTCTATTTATGCTACGTGTCACTCATTTGACGGGATAAGAAAAATCACAGATATGGAACAAACACCAGCCCACTAAACTTTCCAAATATAGCCTAGTTTTATTATGTGCCTACGCCTACTTCGTGCCGTGCCGACCCAATTAATAATTCATGTTGTGTCGTGTTGTGCTATTTCAGCATATCCTCGGCCTAGCCTGGCCCATGGCCCAACGCAATTTGTATCGTGCCGCTGTTGTGTCGTGTCGTGCCCTACTAATTCCGGTACCGAGCACATTTGGGCGAAGCTAAAAAATAATTCTACAAAAATTGCTATCAATTTGTTAGAATGAAAAAAAGAAAAAAAAGAAATGCTAAATATTAACCCATTTAATTCAAAAAATGCAAAATATTTTATTGATAGTTAAAATTTGTAATACAATGACTGAAATTATAAATAAGAAATGCATCCTTATACTTTAAATACATTCCAACTAGGTTGCCACCTACTAAACTATCAATCGTTTGCATTTAAAAAATAATAATAATCACATTTTTTTTGTGCCCTTATAGTTGCCTGTGTCGTGCCGTATGTGTTGTGGGCTCCAAAATGATGGCCCAAGCTAGCCCACCTTAATATTCGTGTCGTGTTATGGGCTCCAAAATGAGAGCTCAGTCCGGCCTACTTTAGTGTGCCAACTCGGCCCATTCGACACCTCAAACTTGGTCAAAGACCATTGCATTGAGCCCTCCAATCATACACGTGCACAACAAGGGAACGTTCCATGTCAAAGCAGTACTTTGATATTCTCTCCTTCTTTTTTTTTCCTTCTTTTTTGTCTTTTAACAAAAAAATACATATACTTTCAACACAAAAAAAACAAAAAAAGAATGTGAATATCAATTTCTTTAAATTACAGCGGAACGTCTTGCTCTTTCGTGATATCTGTTACTCCCTCCGTCCCATAATATTTGTTCGGTTCGCAAAACGAAGATGTAAAATAAATACTCCCTCCGTCCCTTTTTAAGTGTCCTATTTCGTAACTCTAACTTATTAAAAAGATATCATCATTATACCTTTCACATCAATTTTTTTCTCCACTTTCCCTACTTACCCATCATCATTACTCTTTTACTCACTCACTTTTCAAAAAGGAATCTACTTTTAGGGACAAATAGACAATACACCAACTTTTACCTACTAACTTTACAAAATGGACACTTATTAAGAGACAGCCCAAAATGGAATACTGGACAATAAAAAAGGGACGGAGGGAGTACATTTTTTGCAAGAAAATTTTAATTTTTTTCAACAATTCACTAAATATTGATGAATTCTTTTAATTTATGGAAAAAGTTTGAACCTTTTCTTGAAAGAAATGCTTTATTTTGGAGTCCTCGTTTTACAGAACAGACAAACATTTTGGGACGAAAGTAGTAACATTTTTTCTTGAAAAGTACTACTCCCTCCGTCCGTTTTTTATTGTTCATTATTCCATTTTGGGCTGTCCCTTAATAAGTGTCCATTTTGTAAAGTTAGTGGGTAAAAGTTGGTGTATTGTCTATTTTGTCCCTAAAAGTAGATTTCTTTTTGAAAAGTAAGTGAGTAAAAGAGTAATGATTATGGGTAAGTAGGGAAAGTGGAGGAAAAAGTTGATGTGAAAGGTGTAATGATGATGTCTTTTTAATAAGTTGGAGTTACGAAGTAGGACACTTAAAAAGGGACGGAGTGAGTACTACATACCTGCATACTAGTGTGGTCATCAAATTGTAATGGATGGTGCTTTAAGTTTTAACTTTGACGAGGGAAGGGTTGGTTTCAAGTGAAAAAATAATCTAGTATGGTGTCATCTTCAAATTGTAATGGGGTCATTTATTAATTTGGAAAAAAAATTAGTACAGTAATAGTAATTTATTAATTTGGAAAAAAACTGAGTTGGAATCTCGGTTTTCCCGTCGATTATCTGATTTGGGTTTGCTTAATGACGTAACCTTTGTTTAAATGATTAACAAATTTCTTTTTTTCAGAGAAAAAATTTTAAATACGGTTTATGTGCATGGTGGAAGTGTGTTGTGCTTGGTGCAACTGTATTACAAAAATAGTGCTAGTAATTTTGATTGCTGGTTGCAAGTGCTCATAAAAACAAATTAATTAAGAAAAGAAAACAATAACATTTTGTTATTAGGGAGTTTTAACGTAGCTTACAGAAACTTTGGATAAGTTTTAAAAGAGTTTTAAAAAAAGTTGCTTTTAATTTTCAGAACAATTAAACTGTAGGAGTAATATTTATTGAAGGAAGATTTTAAAATTTTTTTTTCTCGGCAAACGAACTTGTATTAGAGAATCTCCAATCCAAGCTCTATTTCTCCATTTGAGAGTATAGAACCCCTCCAATCCATCCTCTCAAGCCTCCTCTATTTGAGAAGATGGGATTTTAATCCTCCATATTTAGAGGATGGAAGAAAATGTGGAAGATCTCCTCTATAACACTATTCACCTTTTAAAATGACATTTGTATCCTTAGAGCATCTCCAACCAATGCTCTATTCCTCCATTTGAGAGTATAGAACTCTTCCAACCCATCCTCTCAAGTCTCCTCCATTTTAGAGGAAAAAATAGAGGGTTTGTGGTTGGAGTAAATAGGAATAGTGATTTCCTCTAAAATCACTTTATGAATAAAATAGAGTATTGTGATATTCTCAAATAGAGTATTAGATTGAAGATGCTCTAATAACACTCGAAAGGGGTGTAAAAATTAACTCTATATCCATCTCAAAACCAATTAGTAATAAGTGGAGAGGTCTCAAATGTTATTAAGTGATCACTCATTTCACTCCCAAGCAATGTGGGACTCTATTTTCTAACATCTCCCCTCACGTGCAACTGCGTTTGAGGTCTGTCACGTGTGGCCACTTTTTGGATCCTATAATCGTACAACCTTTTTGCTGGTCTGTCATCGTAGGGTGTAGATTGTGAATTTTTTTAAAATGTGGAGTGGAACGGATCCTGCTCTGATACCATATAGAAACTTTATATCCATCTCAAAACCAATTGGTAATGAGTGAAGAGGTCCCAAATGTTATTAAGTGATCACTCATTTCAATCCCAAGCAATGTGAGACTCTATTTTCTTAACATGGGGTACATCGAGGAGAAATACATCTTAGCTCAAAGAGCTTCGATGCATCCGAAACAAAAACAAGGAAGATTTTTAATTTTTGCTGGCGACATAAACAACTTATGCATTTTTATGTGCTTTAGACGAATAATGGCAAACTGAGGCCAGCTCATTTTACGCTACTTCCATAGTAGAGGTCAGGTGGTTAGTCCTTTCCAAAAGCAAGATTGATTATTTCTTCATTTGCATGGTGGTTAATCCTTTTAATTTTTTTCACATTTGTTAGTTTTGCACATCACTTTTTTGGTTTTTCAATTCGTCTTGTCAAGACGAATTGAAAAAGTAAAAAATTATGACTTTTACTCTTTCTTGGAAAATAACCACTTTTTAGCAAAAAAGTAAAAAAAAAAATTGACTCTTTTTTTTGTGCTTAAAATTGAATTTTTCCAAAAAAATTTGGATAAAAATATTTTTTTACTTTTTCGATTCACGAATCACTAATCCACAAAAAGCTTGGTGCAAAACTAACGAATGCGATTTTTTTGAATAAGAACAAAATCTCTAACAAGTGCTAAAAGTTAAGCGGGACGGGGTCCAGTGGGCTTTCAATTTGGCTTAGAATGATTATGAACTTAAATCCCGTTCGCCAAAAATACATGTTTTATTTCACCGCTTGAAATAAAAAAATAATGGCTTTCACTTTATTGCATAGAATGATATAAATACGATTTTGAGAAAAAGTTATGATGAATGTATCAAAAAGTTCTTATGAATTACGTACTTTCAGTAATTAGTTTTTTTATTTTTTGAAAAGGGAAAATAACCGAAATGGTTCCTGTATTTAAGTGTTTGTGTCAACTTGGTCCCTGTAGTTGTAATTGGCTCGATTTACACTATGTACTTTCCATTTTTTTCCAATTTGGTCCAATTGCTAACTGCCGTTAGTCTGCCGTTAAGTCCTTTTAACTAGGGGTGAACAAAAAATCCGTCAAACTGCAAATCCAGTCCAAACCAATCCAAGCCAAAAGGTTTGGTTCGGGTTTTTAGTAGTATGGTTTGGTCATGCTTTAAAAAAATTGGAAACCGCGTTATATGGTTTGGTTCGTGAATTCATGTTCACAGTTATGGTTCCAAACCGATCCGAACCGTATAATACATATATATATATATATACACACACACACACACACACATAATTTAATTTAATTATGATTTACCAAATAAATATGAGAGTTTTAGTCAACTACTTTTCCAATTTATTGATCCTATTAAATTTACCGCGATATTTAATTTTTCTTCTCTGTCAAGATGATTTAAATTAAACTTCTGCCACTCTTGCTTAAGTTGAGCCATTTTGTAATCCACCTTTATAAGGAGTATATAAGTCACACTAACAAAAACAAAAACAAAACAAAAAAAAACAAAACAAAGAAATACAAATGACCCAATAAAAATAGATATATGGGAAGTGATCAACTTTGCCCAAGAACCAAAATGAGAGTTCTAGCAAAATCAGAGTGATCTCCATTTCGCTAGTCAGCAATTGTGAAATATAGAAGTTTAATTTAAATTATCTTGGCAGAGAAGAAAAACTAAATATCGCGGTGAATTTAATAGGATCAATAAATTGGAAAAGTAGTTGACTAAAACTCTCATATTTATTTGGTGAATCATAATTAAATTAAATTATGTGTGTATATATATATGTATTATACGGTTCGGATCGGTTTGGAACTATAACCGTGAACATGAATCCACGAACCAAACCATATAACGTGGTTTCCAATTTTTTTTAAACCATGACCAAACCATACTACTAAAAATCCGAACCAAACCTTTCGGTTTGGATTGGATTCGCGGTTTGACGGATTTTTTGCTCACCCCTAGTTAAAAGGACTTAGCGGCAGACTAACGGCAGTTAGCAATTGGATCAAATTGGAACAAAATGGAAAGTACAGAGTGTAGATCGAGCCAATTACAACTACACGGACTAAGTTGACATAAACACTTAACTACGGGGACCATTTCGGTTTTTTTCCCTTTTGAAAATGTGCAAAATTTAGTCAAATTAGTTTTGAAAAGAGAAAACAGAAGGATGTTTACGTGACAAAATCCCTGGATGCCCCAAGAGGCAAAAGTAGAATTAATATATTTCTTGACATACTTAAATTAATTTATTCTGAAATTATTCCAAAATAATTCTATTGGCTAACCAATCAAATAATATTTATTTGACTCCCTCTTGATTACAATTCGATATGCGGGAGGCCCTTTAACGCCAGAAATGAGACACATCAGCTGATTTGTGAAGGAAATGGATGGAGGCTAATGGCAGGTGCCTGAATTTGGGGATTTTGAAAGTCCAGGTGTTTAATTGAAATAAAATGAAGTTCAGGTATTTCGGTGACATTGGAGTGAAAGTTCAGGTGCCATTTTGAAATTTTCGAAAAGAAACTTAAAATCAAAACTTGTACAGTATATATTGAAGGGTAAATGCCGTAAATTGTACTGACACCCCAGAGGATTTGAAAAATAGGCCAACCTCCCTTGTGATTTGAGAAAAGTACTAGCAATTGCCCAGGCCTAAAAGGCACTATCAACAAAGAAATTTTGAAACCGCTGTGTAAATCACCCTTCATTTCTATGCTCAAATATACGGAAAAAAAAATTGATAATTTTTTATTTATTTATAAAGACTCATTTTACTTTTCCTTCTTTTTAATTAAAAATTGAAATAGGTTTTATTTATTTCATTGGGTTTTATCGGGAGTACAAATATAGAAAAAGTTGCCTTTAGACAGAATACTGAAAATTTGATGTGGTTGAGGACTGACGTTTATGACAACGACCTTCTTATTCTAAAAATTTGATGTTCCATAAACATTCTCTCTATTGTTTTTTTTAATTTATTGTTCAAAATATATTTTAATTTCTGTTCTCCTCTATATACATGATAAGAAGTGAAAAAAAGAGGAGAAAAAACCAAAACAAAATTCGAGAGCAACTGTACAAAATAGAAGTTTGAACCAAGTTCAAGAAACAAAAAACACACATGACTGGAATCTTTTTATGTAGAAATTTGAACTTTCGGCCAACTTGTTACCTTTTTATGCATCACAGACACAAAACAAGATGGTTCTCTTCATTTTTCATTACGATTTGTCTAGATGAGAGGGCCAAAAAAGCAAAAAACTAGACCAAATTTAAGGCTCCGTTTGTTTCGATGTAAAATATTTTTCCCAAAATTATTTTATCCGTTTTAAGGTGTTTGGTGGTTTAAAAGTTGAGTAAAATGTTTTCTTGGGAAAACAATTAATTTTCATCGAAAGGGTGGTAAACGGTTTACCAATTAAATGCCCGTAAGTTATTTTTGCAACTTCTCTGTTGCGCCATCGCTTAGCCTCTCGTTCCAGTGACTGTGTTTCCATCGACCCTACCCCAGCTATCAAACCATATTCCCTCATTTCCTCTATTTCCACCTAGCCTTTGACTTTGTCCTACCTCTCCTTTTTTTTTTTTTTTGGGTTGGGGATTTGTAAGGGGCAATTGCAATTCTTAAACATATTTTCCATGGTTAACCAAATACCGCAAAATAACTTGTAAAAAGATTCTTTTCTACAAAAGCAATTAACTTGAAAATATATTTTATTTTATAATGTTTTACTTCAAAACAAACAGAGCCTAAAGGAAACCACTAAAGATTAAAATAAAAAAGCCAAATAAGGAAAAGAAAAGAAGAATCATTAGCGTAAAAATGTGGTAAGTAGTCACATGTGAGGAGATTTGGATGGAAATTTGATTTCTCCTTTCTAATCTTGTTCCATGCTTCATTTTTCCTTTTGAATTGAACTTATAATTTTAGGTATGAAGCCAAGTTGATTGAGGACATTGTTGAATCCATTCGCATGAAGTTTTCCTTCAACATCGATGCAGCAGTAAGTATATGATTCTTGAATCTAACCGCATTTATTCATGGCTAAAAGATAGGTCAATGTCAATCGAAGTTTTCATTTTGTGGTATGTGGAATGGGTGGAAGAGGGAAGACGATGATTGCAAATGTTGTGTACCACGACTCAAATATGATGCCTACCTACTTATTTTCTTCGAAATACAAAGATAAGTTGCCAAAGGACCCAATGGATTAGTTTAGTTTGCGAAGAAGACTACTTTTAGATGTTTTAAGAAAAGAGGAGTGCAAAGTAAAGTACGTTGATGATGCATGCGAGTAGAAGGATGTAATATGTCCTGACCAACAAAAACTTCCCCTCTTGTACGTCCCTGGTGATGTGAATCCAACGTACCAACTATTTGCGTTATTGCTAGCCGACAAGATTGGTTTCTTCTAGGAATTCAAATTATCATAACTACTACTAGGTTGCATATAGCGATCAGGTTTCAGTGGTATAGTTTTTTTTAATGGTAATCCTTGTATCTTGGACTTAAGAAGGGAAACAATCAAATTAATGTAAGGAAAATATATTTACATGAATTTTTGAACGACATGATTGGTGCAGGTTCATTGTTATGTTTCTCTTGGTTGTGTTTTCCAAAAAAGAACTAATATACTACGTATATTTCTAACAATCGCCAATTAAATTTTATTGAAGTATTCTTCATTACATTTCCAGTGACCATCCTCGATCTGCTACGTTCTTTGTTTGCAGGATCTTTCAACAAAGTGGCAACGTCTCAATAAAAGCCTTGTGTATTTATCGGCTCAAGAAGAAGACGTACGATTAAAACTTCAGAGTCAAATGCTCCAGATCTGGAAAAGACCAAAGAAAGAAGTTGTAGTTTGGCTCAGAGATGTGGCATCGTCGAAGGCTGATGTGCAAAGGCTTGAGCAAGATGTATTTGGAGAAAGCAGAGTCTACTCGCGTGTACAGCTAGGAAAGATGCTTGACGAGAAGATTCGAGAGGTGGCAGAACTCCAAGAAAGGGGCAGAGCTTTCAATGATTTTGCTGGTTGATGCATTTCCAGATGATAGATTTTGGATGCCACCAACGAATGTTGAATCTACAGAGGCAAGGAACGCTGAAAGAATTCGGGAATGCTTGAGGGATACACGGTCGGTTATCAATTTAATATGAGATTAAATTCTTTTCCACTATACCCCAAGTTTCCACTACCTCCATTTGTTAATCCTACCGTGCATTAGATGTAGTAATCTGAATCGTTCATCTTGTAGGATATAAAGAGTAATATATTTATGTAAAAAATTAGCTTGATGAGACATCGATAGTTATATTAAAAATTCTATTTTAGTTTGTAAAATGCACGGTCTAATTTTTTAAAGCTGAACTGTCCATGACCATATATTTTCTGTGCCGAAAAGTTGGTAGCAAGTAGGTGCCACCGTGCCACTAAACCACAAGCTAAACCACTAAAATTTGTTCTTATATCAAAAAACTAATTAATATATATATGAAGTATTCTTCATTACATTTCCAGTGACCATCCACTGCTACATTCTTTGTTTGCAGGATCTTTCAACAAAGTGGCAACGTCTCACTAAAAGCATTGCGTATTTATCGGTTCAAGAAGAAGACATACGAGCAAAACTTCACAGTCAAACGCTCCAGATGTGGAAAAGGCCAAAGAAAGAAGTTGGAGTTTGGCTTAGAGATGTGGCATCATTGAAGGCTGATGCGCAACGACTTGAGCAAGAAGTAATTCGAGAAAGCAGAGTCAACTCGCGTGTACAGCTAGGAAAGATTATTGACGAGAAGATACAGGAGGTGGCAGAACTCCAAGACAAGGGGCAGAGCTTTCAAGGATTTGCTGGTTGATGCATTTCCAGATGATAGACTGTTGATGCCACCAACGAATGTTGAATCCATAGAGGCAAGGAACGCGGAAAGAGTTCAGGAATACTTGAGGGAATTAACATTGTCTGTTATGTAATATGAGATTAAATTCTTTCCTTCATTGGTGAAAAACCTCAAGTTTCCACAACCTCCATTTGTAAACCGTGCATTATAGAAGTAATCTGTTCATCTTGTAAGAACCGAAGAGTATATTCACGTAAAAAAGCAGTTTGATCGGACATCAATAGTTATATTAAAAACTCTATTTTAGTTTGTAAAATGGACGGTCTGATTTTTTAAAGTTAAACTATTCGTGGACGTCTATTTTCAAAACTAAAATTCAATTTTTGATATACTTATCGATGTTCAATCAATTTGATTTTTTGCGTAAATATACTATTTTGTGGATCTTACAAGATAAACAATCTAAATTACTACATTTAATGCACGGTAGAATTTACAAATAGAGGTGGTGGAAACTTGGAGTTTTTCACCCTGAAGAATTTAATCTCATATTACATAGGAAAATGATACTGCCAAAACTGTTTTTGACGGTTCGAAAATTTTAGTGCACAAAAGGTTTGTACCATGTGCAGTATATAAGACTTTTATGCACGGGAGTTTTGACACCAACAAAAATAATTTTGACACTGTCACCATCACTCATTACATAGGTTGACATTATATCCCTCATGTATTCCCGAATTATTTCTGTTACTTGCCTTTGTGGATTCAACAAACTTCGGGGTTTTCCATCTATGGGGCCCACAATGTAATATAGACATATGTTTTTCTTGGGTGAAAGTAAAAAGAGTGAATCATTCTACCACATCCAAACACACACCCACGCTCACAATAACACACACCCAATTCTACCCACACTCACGATAGAATAGGGGTGGAGCCTGTACATATTACACACCTAGTGTGTGTGCGACCCACCCCTATTGTAAGTGGGGATATGTAAATGGATGTGGAGTTGGAATTTTTCAATAGTAATTGTCTAAAGAAAATAAAGAAAAGGAAGAGGAAAAGGAAAAAATTAGGAGTGGAGACGAGGAAGAATCACCTCCACTGTTCCATTTTCATCCGTATCACGAAGCTGTGTCCATGGCCGATATCCTCTTCGGTAAAGTTATTTATAGGCTTCCATTCCTTCATGAAAGTTGTAAAGGGCGTCAAGATCTTCTATATAGACACAAGTGTCACCCAAAATGGTTAAGGATTGAATGATTTATTGCCGTCCAATGTTCAGTGAAATTCTCGGATTCTGATTTCCAGGCAAATTCAGCGTCCCATTTTTCTCCTACTTAGAATGGGTTTCGGGCTTGGAATACTTCTTCACAAAAGTAGTAGCAAGTTTCAAAAGCTTCGCATTAGACTCAAGAATTGCCCAAAATGGATGAGATTTGATTGGGATATTTCAGTCCAAAGTTGCTGCTGGAAAATGGGGTTTTTTGCCGCGCGCCAATCGAAACCCACCGGACTCCACGGACGTGCTTTTCTTCCAGATGAAAGGTAGATAAACCTAGACCTAAAATCCTAAGTATTTTATGTGATTGCTATATATTAGAGTGGCTTGACATGAGCTCAATTGACATATCGTAGATTTTAGATTAATTGTCGAAATTGTAATCGACAAGACAGCCACAAGGTTTAACCTCATGGCCGAAATGTTCGTTTCAGAGACCTAGATTAGTTCCGTATTATGCTATGATCTGTTCAGTTTCAGTTACTGTTATTGTTCACCATTGTTACACCTCGTGATGTTCTGAATATCAAAAGTCATATTCATCATTACAAAGCAGTAAAATCACGATTCCTAAATTATCTTTCTTTTTTTGTGCGGTTGTTGTCAAAATTAATGGTAAAAGAACTTTCATTGATAGAAAGAGCTCAATACATGCATCAAAAGATGGTTATCCTTCTCAAGAAAATACAATAACAGTATAGAAAGGTCTGATTTCCAAGTTTTGACTGTAGAATCTAACAAACCAAAAGCCAAATGCCGGCCAGCTACACAACAAACCCCGATGACAGCGAGCACCAAGTATTAAAGCCTAAATAAAAAATTTACTTACCAAGCAAAATCATGATTCCAAAATTAAAACTTTGTTTGCCAAGTATTACATCCTCAAGTTTAATAAATTGTTTGAAGAACTTAATTCATTTAAAACTTTAAATAACCCAAAAGGCTTCGGCCCAATCCAAACCTTCTTACCTGTAAATTTCTTGCTCAAATTAAATATTATATCTGTTATTTTGTTGATTAAGCTATGCTTACGAACTGTGAGGTTGATTAGTCATGAGATGACTGTATGTGCTAGAATGGACTTAAGATCATCGGATGGTTTCGCGTAGTGATCACATAGTCATTGATAGGTAAAGGATAAATGGAAAAGTTTTGAGGTGTTGGGTGCCGGTATGGAACCCAAAGTACGGTAAAGTAGTCAGAGTGTGGAGAACGGTAAAGGACTCCGGGTACATGATTTGGGATACGGTAATGGATCCCGAATGTTGTACAACACCTAGTGTGTACGTGTTTGGAGAATGATAAAGGACTCCGGGTATAGGATTCCGGAAATGGTAAGTGTAGGGTTCGATTTGTCGGGATCTTGACCGTGGTTCTGGCTAGGCTCCTTCCTCCGTGCTTCAGCCGTTAGACCTGCAACAAGTCACTAGGGCTGGAGTAGCCCAGTGACCCTCTGACGATCAAGTTAGATCTCAGGGGAAGTGTGTAGGGTTAGGGTTGAATGACATACCTCTTTCAGGTGAGTATCGATCCCTTTATATTTATAGACCTGGATTTACTTGGCCTCCAAGTTAGCGCGTGGAGGGGCTCGGGTAACCGCCTCGGGTGACGTCACACATGACGAAAGGGACAAAATGGTTACGGAGCACATGGCCAAATCTGATCCCAATGATTACGCTTGCAGCACGATCCTTTTAGGACCATCTGGCATAACCGCTTTTCTTCGGCAGCTTCGGGAACACCGGAACAGATTCAATGCTATTGAGGTATCCGAAGCACCCAGTAGGTTTTATTCCCGAGCTTTAAACCGAACAGTAATCCGAGGGCAATCGTACCAGGCCGCCGACTGAGCCCTCTTCAAACATCGGTTCACACCATCTGGCCAGGTTACCGAGCTGGTAACCGAGGCCACCACAGTAAGGGATCCTGAATGTTGTATAGTACCTAGTGTGTTTGAAGGAGAGTAAAGGACTCTGGGTAGAGTGTGTGGGGAAACGGTAAAGGATCTCTAAATATGGTACAATACCCAGTGTGTAAGTAAGGGGTATGTTAAAGTACCCAGTGTCAAAGTTGGGAGATGGTAAAGGACCCCGGTGTTAAGATGGTGTGATCCCTAATAGTTGAGATGTCACGGCGAGCTGTTCCTTTATTATGGTTGTAGGCAAATCTGTATTGAGGACATCATTTAGGTGTATTCGCTTAGAACCTGGGTGCTGGACAAATAAAGGAAGAGTTATTCCATGGAATGGTCAAAGTTAGTGGATGTGGGAGGAAAGAGTCTTATGAAGAAACCCTTATAATTCACTTAAGTTAACGGATAATAATAAGGGGAAAAAAAAAAACTATGTGTTATCTTTCAAATCTATTCTTTTATCAACTACTGTATTGTTTAACTGCCTGTTTGTAAAGTAAGGCTTAATTAGAAGGGTAGGGATTTGTTTTTTGAGTTTCATTTGCTCCCGGTATTCGTTTCCCTGACAATTTACGCCAAGTGCTGAAGACGGAGGAGATAAGTCTTACTAGCCCGAAGACGATGTGAGTTCCGTTGAAGAATTTGTCGAACACTGGGTTCCTGTCAGTAGATGATCTGTTTCAATATTTTGAAGTTGAAATTGTAATTCTATATGGGAATTAAAATTGTGTATTTAGAGTTGATGTAATCAAACTAGACTTCCACTGTTATTTAAGAAATTTGTCTTTCATGATTGGAAAACATTTTGATTTTTGAAAAAGGTTTAAATAACGTGTCCAAAAATTGAAGCATTACAAATTTGTTAATTCCCATCCTAGGAACAAGTGTTGATTCCAATTTTATCTTAGTTCATATCAACAACTCGCAAATTGTGCCTGGGTTTTCTTCATTTAGGCAATAAAAGAACCGATTTAGTAGCTTCAAGTAACAAACGAGCTTCAAGAAGTCAAATATCGGCCACCATCAACATTGGCCTAAAACTCAACCTTTGCATGCCCGCTATGGTGTGTGTGCTAGCTATTGTATGGGAGCAAATTCACCGCACTCACGTCTGTGTGGGACCCACTTGAGCGGTCCACAAACATAGAATAGCCGACTAACATTTAGGAACAGAAAGAGCATGCCCTTCCAATGCCTTGTGTCTCATGTATGTGGTGGTTATCTAAAATGGGGCAAATATTTCACTTGTATGGTTCATGTGAATTATGTGAATGATTCCAATATTTTGCGTCCTTCGAAGACGGGTTGAATATTATTAACGATTTATTAAACGAAAAACAGAACGTATGATTTTTCAATTTGTAAATAAGCCTTGTGGGAGATCAAGGAATACATGGTTCAAGATTTTAAGAGATGGTGATTCAGGTGTACTTTTTGGTTCCTAGCCTATTGGTAATTGGGATTCTCAGCTTGAGGTTTTTCGCAAGAGCTTGCCTTGGTGATGCAGATGACGATTTTAAAAATTAAATTTAAGTACTATAAGAAATTGTACGTTTAGTTTTGATTTAAGTTATTTTGTTAGGAAGCCTTGCAATTTTAGAAATAAGTACTCTAGCATATTTAGTTTCGTAATCTAGTTTATTTAGTTTCCTTTTAGTAATATTTGCTTGGTGAAGAAGAATAGACAGTTTCTAATTGTATAGTTTCCTTTTTATTTATTTCCTTGTCGAATTTCTTCTATTATAAATTGGATTGTAAGCCTTAAGAGTAATTTTGTCGAGTTTGAATAAGAAGAAAATTACAGAGAGATTTCTGCATATGGGTAACTGCGAGATCTTTTTGGTGATTGTTGTGGTGTTGTTCTTGCTTTTTCTAAACGCTTCCGTGAGTAACTTGGCGCGGACGGCACTCCCAGTCACAGCAGTTGGTGGCATGGCAAATTTCGTTATGTTTCTCTTCGTTTTGGTTCTTGTTGCTTGCCTTCTTTATATTAAGTAGTTGTCTTGGGGTCATGTCTTGGGTCATGTCTTGGTTGATTTCTAGTGCTTGTTATTTTGTTTGGCTGTCTATTACAGTTGACTCCTTGCTAAATGTATTGGGTCCGTCTCTTCGGTTTTAAGGTGGCGTATGATTGTCAGAGGTTGGGATGTCAACTGAGTTGGGATCCCAGTTTTCCCGTTGTGATTTTGTCTGATTTGGGTTTCCTTAGTCGATGTAACCTTTGTTTTAATGATTAAATTTTTTTTTTTGCCGAGAAAATATTTAAAAATAGTTTCTGTGCACGGTGGAAGTGTGCCATGTGTGCGTGGTGCAACTGTATTACGAAAATAGTGCTAGTAATTTCAATTGCTACAAACCTACTAATACCCTGCTAATCCCTGTTGAGGTATGCAATATTGGCAAAAACAAATATTTCCTGATTGCTGGTTGCAAGTGCCCATAAATAAGTAATTATGAAAAGAAAACAATACATTGTTATTAAGGATTCTGGTTATGTGTCCCTCAATGTGGCTCTTCTTACCTAATGTGAATTTTGTTAGAACATTTCCAAACTATTTAATGGATATTAAATGTGAATATTGGTGAACAGTTTTAATCCAAAAGGTGTGTCTATTCAGGTTATATGAATGGACATGGTTATTGGATTTAAACGCAAAAGATGTGTCTATTCTAGTTAAATGAATAGACATGATCTAATTAAAAGGTATGACTATTAGGATCGCATGAATAGACAAGGCTATTGTGAATAGACATGACTATTGGGATTAAATCAAGAGATGCGATCTTTGGCTAACAGCCATGACCTATGCCTATAAAAGGCAAAGGGTTCTACCAATTTGAAGAGAGAGAATCAATACCATTCTGATTGTTGTTTCTCACTAGAATTATCTCCTATGATTATACTTGAGGGGCTCGCAAAATCCGAAGGCATTCGGGTCTCTCTTCGTTTGTGCATAACGCAGTTAGACAACAGTTAGAGACTGGGTTTCATTTTATCTTGGAGGCGGCTTCGCTGTAACCCGGTGCACACCGAATTCTCTCAAATTGGTGGGGGCAAATATCGTCTTAAGGACAGCGACATAGTAACGTGACTTGAAGCATCTCTGTTTATCCACTTTCATCGGCTATGACGACTTTAGCACCAACAATCTTAAGACGATATTCCCCGGGAAAGGAAAGTGGATTGGTCATGTTATGTGTCCTTAAGACGAAGACGGATAGATGCAATTGGAGACTTAAAAGGCAAAGGGCAATTTACCTCTAGGTCCAGAAAATAGAAAGTAATTCCCACCAAGTTTCCTCTAATTAACGAAACACTAAAACCCTATGAAAGTGCCTAAAACCCCCAATACTGAAAGTGCTTAACTCTTAGGGCACCCTATGAAAGTGCCTAAACCTCAGGGTACCCTATAAAAGTGCCTAAAACTCTAGGGTACCCAATAAAAGTGCCTAAATCGCTAAAACCCTATAATAGGAAAGTGCACCCTAAAACTCCTATGAAAGTGCCTAAACCTAAACCCTATGGCTCTATGAAATCACCTAAACCTAAACTCTAGGGTACCTTAAACCCTAGGGTATCCTAAAATCTAAAATCTTAAGGTACCCTAAAACTCTAGGGTACCCTAAAATCCTAAAATCCTAGGGTACCCTAAGATTTTAGGGTACCCATTAGGGTAACCATAAAACCCTAGCATACCCTAAAATCCTAGGGTGACATTTCTATTAATGGTAAATGTATTTTTGTAAAAGTGGACTTAGTAGTAATTAAGTATTTCATCTCTCCTTAATGGGAATTAAGTGTCACTTTTCTATACTTAGAGGTAATTTTCTCAACGGCAAAACGGTAATAATAATTAACTTTTGGGGATTCGTTTTTCAGTGAGCCGTAAACTCTTACCAGTTTTCCTCAAGGTGAAAGTTACACTATAATTTCATTTTTTGTCATGCCTCTGGACTATAGGTTTTGGATTGCAAACACATAGTTTCATCAGTATGTGGGAGAATTGTCAAGGAAGACAATTTTGGCATTGTGATTATGGTTCAACTAATAATCCAATGACTTGGCGGTGACGTGTCACTAACAAAGAAACCGCGGGACGTACGTATGACAGGGAAGTCATACAGGTTGGTGCGCCGGTTTGGATAATTCGATCGCTGTCGTTGAACGTAATTAGACAATGCACGATGGTGCTGGTCCATGTACCTATTCGGGTAAAACGAATGGGTGCGGACGGTTACGGCACTGGTAACAAATTCTAATGCTTATGTTATTAACGTATTCGAGTTTGTGTTTAGGAAATGTTTTAAATCATTTAGAACCAAGCCAATGAGGTAGTACACTACTTGTACATAAATGATCTGTTTACATAAGTGATCTTCTATTACTGTTTTGGTTGGTTGTGCATGTGGGTGCTTTAGTGTCAGTTTTGTGGGCCATGTGAAAAGTTGTTGCCTTATTTCTTAACGTGTTGAGATAAGTACAAGGTCACATGCAGTACGGTTGGACACGTGATCGGTAGTTAACCGAATTACCGGCTATTTAAATTTTCTCGAATGTTTTGCTTTACGTAAATGCTAGATATGTAGTTTTCATATCTCTGATTTGGATGCCATTGCCAAATTGAACATACCATCATAAGTTTGTAATATGCATGTTCTTAGCATAAAATAAACAAAATGATGGATAAGGAAATTCTTTTGCTTTTACCATAATACACTTTGACGTATACATATTAATGTATTTATGTGGAAGTTAAGGATTTTACCAGTGGTATTACCTGAAAGGTGTGGCTTTTGGATTTAACCTAAATGGTGTAACCATTGAAGGCTAAATAAAGCAGTGTGGTGTTTGGATTTAAAAGAAGAGTCCTGACTTTTCCTAGGAGTGGGGATTGAATGAAACATTGTTTCATTGGACGGAATGTTGATAATGTGGCCTTCGGTCACATGTTCTCCTGTGTATTTGGAGATTAAACAAAGATATGGAGTGGAATGATAAATTCCTGTTATCTTGGTTGCATAGTTGTTCCAAACAATTATGGCCCACAAGTTAATTAAATCCAAATTAGTTTATTTGGTGGAGTTGGTTTATATGCTTGTAATTGGTATCCATTAGTTATGATGGATACAAAGGTGCCTGATATAATTGAAGCATAAATACCATGGATAAATAGTAAGTCTATTTATGGGGGGCTTCTCTCTTGGATTAAAGTGAGGATTTTACAATGAGATGGGGTGACATGTATTTTGTCATGGGTTCATTTCTCAGTAAGTCACTTAAGAAAGAGAGTTGATAGTTATGACTGTGGTGGTAATCTGGACAAGTGAATCACGTCATAAACTATGATGATATAGCTATGGAAAATATTGCTTTCAAGGCAATGGTTTTACTTACTCTTGCAAGAGGTTTGATGTGGGAAACATCAAAAGGGATGGGATATTAGCCCAATTTGTTCGATCACTCTTGGTGGAAACTCGACTCAACGCTCGACCATACCTCAAGTCTTGAGTTCAATGAGCAAAGTACACCATATGTTGTGGTTGTAAGCACTTAATTTTTAAATTGATCCATCCCAAGGTAAAGTGCTTGGTACCTGTAATGTAGAAAACAAGAGGGTGAACAACTTAGTTTTTAATAGGATTTTTGTGTTGTCATTACAGGAACACTGACAAAATCCTACCTATATAAGTGTGGAGGTGGTGCTGCTTCCTATAGGTCTCAGGGGCTTTTGACTTTAGAGCACTCATGAAACCAAGATATAGACCCAAGGCCAATACATGGGTCGGCTTTTATGAATTACCTTAGGAGAAGAAAGTTTGTGTGTGAGACGTGTCTGGTTAGTCAACAAGGATTGCTAATTCAAAGACAAGTCTACTATACTCTTTCGACTAACTTTGATGTGTCTTCACTAAGTGAGTGGTTCAAATCGTAAGATACCTTCATTTATGCACAAATTTTCCGGGTTTGAACAAGTTGTAGTTTCAATATTTTGAAAATGGTGGGGGTTTGTTGGAACATTTCCAAAATATTTAATGGATATTAAATGTGAATATTGGTGAACGGTTTTAATCCAAAAGGTGTGTCTATTTAGGTTATATGAATGGACATGGTTATTGGATTTAAACGCAAAAGATGTGTCTATTCTAGTTAAATGAATAGACATGATCTAATCAAAAGGTATGACTATTAGGATCGCATGAATAGACATGGCTATTGTGAATAGACATGACTATTGGGATTAAATCAAGAGATGCGATTTTTGGCTAACAGTCATGACCTATGCCTTTAAAAGACAAAGGGTTCTACCAATTCGAAGAGAGAGAATCAGTACCATTCTGATTGTTGTTTCTCACTAGAATTATCTCCTATGATTATACTTGAGGGGCTCGCAAAATCCGAAGGCATTCGGGTCTCTCTTCGTTTGTGCATAACGCAATTAGACAACAGTTAGAGACTGGGCTTCATTTTATCTTGGAGGCGGCTTCGCTGTAACCCGGTGCACACCGAATTCTCTCGAATTGGTGGGGGCGAATATCGTCTTAAGGACAGCGACATAGTAACGTGACTTGAAGCATCTCTGTTTATCCACTTTCATCGGCTATGACGACTTTAGCACCAACAAATTTCTATGACTCGTGTCTCTTTCCAGTTACCATGTAATGTGAAAATCTATCCTAAGGAAA
Organism: Rhododendron molle; assembly: GCA_025413875.1. Lineage (NCBI taxonomy): Eukaryota > Viridiplantae > Streptophyta > Magnoliopsida > Ericales > Ericaceae > Rhododendron > Rhododendron molle. The sequence continues at coordinate 9,335,408 of CM046399.1, forward strand.
TATGAAATTTCTTGGTACCCTTTACGAGATCTTATCATCATATTTCGAATCATGATTTAGTAGTATGTAGAGTTCATTGAATACTGTACTTATGACAAAAATCAAGTTAATCGGACATTAAAAAAACTAGAAGATCAAGATAGGTTTATTTATGGTTCATTTTTAGAACTAGATACTGACAATCTAATGACATGCGATCCATTAAAAAAAAAAAGGGATAAATTTTACAAACTAAACTGTTTGAGCAATTAAGATCAGAAAAAATTAAATAGTCATCCTGTTTGGGGAACTTATTTATGTCCCCATCTTGGTGGGTTTAAATAATTATGTTCTCATCCTAAAATTGGTTGAATAACTTATTATGCCATTATTAATTAATTCTTGCTCATTCTCTCTCCAAAATTCATAACTCTCATTTGTTACCAACTAGTATTTATTACGCTCGATGTATTATTTTACCTACTAAATTTTTGAATATGATCAATTTCAAAATAATTCATATTTTTTACGGGCTATTTCTGCAAAATTACCATTAAACATATTTTTCGGTGGATAATCAAATTGATCATATTTTTTATGGGTTTTTTTTAATAAAATTACCATGAAAAATATTTTTGAAAAATGGTGAATATATCAAAATCGATCATATTTTTTTATCAAGTACTGTTGCAAAAAATAAATGTATCCAATAAAAAATACAATAATTGTACACACGATAAATTTGGAACAAACAAGACAAAGACAATAAAAACATTATAAAATGGGATTCAAGTTGCGAATAACTTAATTTTCTCAAAATACAATACAAACACGAGTACCCAATTCACTGCTGAAGACAACAATACCTCGCACACGCAGTGATCGAAGTTCTATACCACCTTACCTTTTTGCCGTCCTCGATGACGGTGTCATTGGCATCCAAGCTCGTGCTTAGTGAACTGGCGGTGGGCAAACACAATGACGTGCCCGAGCCTCTAAAGAAAGAGGACCACGTTGCATGAGGATGCGTAGCCAAGGTCAGCCTATTGAATCCTGATTATCGATTTTCATTTCCGGGAAGATGGGGTTTGAGAGTGAGGGAGAGGGGTGAAATCGGATAATCGAGGATTCGAGAGAGGTGGGATAACAGAGGAGACAGAAGGGAGAGCCAGCCGACAGGCTATATCGGTTCATTTATCTATGCACAAACATCCATGATCACATTATTATTGAAACTCAAAACTGCATAAATTTTAATAATCCTGGTCTTATCAAATTCATTGAAAAAATGGAACAAGGATAATTGAGCATCCTTGGCAGGCTTCCATAAGCAAAGGTAGCATGCAGTCTTGTCAATAGAACAGTCGAAATGTGAAACCAAAATGCTGTCAAAAAAATGCAGAAGCAAAGATGAGATAGATCTTTCCTGCTAAATTCCATATGCCTCTTCTATTTACTACTACTACCAAAGACAAAAAGAAAGAATCTCACATCTCCATAAAGAGTTGATTTGCTCAAAAGGGAAGAAATGCCAAACGCCGCTACTCTTGCAATTTCTAGCAAAAAAGAAACGGAAACAAAAGTAAAAGTTCCATCAAAACTAATTGCATCGTTTATAGTAGTTGGCTAGTTACTTTAAGTTGAGACTAGTTGTCCAAATCCAACGAATTTCAGATGACGCTTACATATCCTTGTTAGTCATTACATGGACATATTGAGATGACCACAATGCGTTCATCCATGAGCTAACCTTTAGTTTTGCACATTTGGATGTTTGTACGTGATTTTCGCCTTGGGTGACAAACGCTGAAATTGTGACAACTCTTTCAAAATCCTCAATCCTCCATCAGTAACCTTAGCCAGATGTGGCTTCACGACCATGATCTCCAATTTTGGGGAATAGGCTAACAGAAGCTTCATGATGTGTAATTCTGGTGTGGTGCCAGATACAAAACGCATCTCCACCTTTCGAAGTTGTTTCAGATAGAAATCCGAGCTGACCATCCTCAATCCTCCATCAGCTACTTCATCATCTTTGCTGGTTGGAATTGCCTATGGAAGACAATGCAGTAGGAGTTTTTAGATTCAAAAATTGATTATAAGCATGAGAAACAGGATTATCTGTGATACTGACCTGAATAGTTCATCTCTGTAATTTTGGGGAGTTGGTTATCATAAACCAAATAAACTGGAAAAAAACTGCTATCCCAAGGAGGACATCAGATAACTCCAGAGCATTAAGATGCCTTAACATAAGAAGCCTCTTTCCTAAAAACTTCCAGCCTGCAGCAAAGAACTTCAAGAAACACAGAAGTGAGATCAAAGGAACTATTGCGTAACGAACCAAACAAAGGGTGTGAGTCATCTTACCACCACATATTGACCGCCCATATGCAGATTCTCAAGAACAGGTAGGCCATCCAAAAGACCGGCCCATTCAAGTCGTCTATCTTTTACTACCAATAAGTTTTTGAAACCTTTTGAATGTAGTGAAAAATCTGAAAGATGAGGTGCATTTTTTACACTGAGAGATTTTGAAAATCCCTGTTAAGCTTAGGACTTTGAGATTAGGAGCATCAATTCCAATATAGTCAAAACAAAAAGGACTTTCAAATTTCAACTGTTCTAGGAGTGGGCAACTGGAAACCAAAGTTTAAAAGGCGCCTGCAGTGATGATGACGTCACAAAGCTCCAAGCGAACAACCCTTTGAAATCCCTTGAAAGTTGTTTGAGGTCCAAATACACAATATTTGAGATTTAAGTGTGTCAGTTGTTGACAAGAAAACAGATATCGAGGCAATTTATGGGGTCCGCCCTTCCAATTCCAAATTTGAAGGGTCAGTTCCTGGATCCCACCAGTCGACAGATAAGTTATCAGTGACTCAATTTCGGAACACCTTTCGAGCTTACTTATAGAGAGAATGAACTTGAGTATTCCTCCGCGGTGAAATAATAGAACATGGTGTATAGAAGCCAAAAATCTGTCTTTAGTTGGGAGATGGACTGGTGGAAATCCTTGGCAAAAGAGAATTGGATAAGGATGTACTAGTGACTTATCATCAAATACAAGTTCAGGAATAGTTCTCTAGGTATACCTCCATTTCTTTGACAAAACACTTATCCTCACTGCGTCTTGTATGGGCATAAGTACCAAGATTTTTTCAAGTATATTATCAGGAAGATCGCTGACAATATCCGAGGTTGAACTACACAATCTCTCCATTTCTGATGACCGCTCTTTAGAATGAATCGGGGAACAGAATCAAATCATAGCACCAAGCCTCCCTTGCAGTAATTCATAACACTTCCTGACACCAAATGAAAGAATGATAATCAGTGCCCAGTTACTGCTATTGAATATTAAGAAATTTTAATAGCTAGTACAAGCAAAATTAAGAGAAAGCATGGTCAGCATACTTTCGTCTGCTATTCCTTTTGAGTATTATTCACGCATTCCTCAGTACTTTCCTAGATCTACTCTCAAAATACAGTTTACAGCACGGGAAAGATTTTGACTAGGTACTTGCCCAAAAAAAAAAAAAGAGAGAGATTTTGACTAGGCCTCTCAAGCCTGAACTGTTAAAATCTCATAAGGAGGGAATGACTCTCCTTAGTTGAGGAGTCAAACATATACAGCCCTTGCTCGAAACTTTTCAGAATCAAACTTGAGTAAAACCCCTTTCAAATCTCTGTGCTCCCCTTCACTCAAACTCATATTTCTTGTTGTTACTCAAATTGAGGGAGCCAATCTTTACCCAAATTGTCCAAGACTTCTTCATTCATTTCATGTTTATGTCAATAAGATCTGCGCATTGCAGACCTAGAATACAAGAACAAATACTGACAATCTGACATAGTGACACAGGATACTGATAATCCACTTAAAAAGTTATGGAAGGATACTTATCGGAGAAAACCAAGCATGAAGAAGTCGTTAAAAAGCTTTGTTAGGAGAAAGAAAAAGAGCAGAAGTTGCATGAAGAGCTTTCCAACTGTAACTATTTGTCCTGCCCAAGTTATTTTCCCACACGAACATGTGAGTCAGGATTACGAAAATTCCGTACGCAGGTTCTTTATCATTAACCAACCAAAAAAACAAAATTATAACGAAAGTTGTCCGAATTACTTCGCTATTTTTGTGGGGGGCGCTGGTTCTCCCTCCATGTGTCCCTATGAAAATTGAATGATATCATGTCTTGGGCAATTGGTCAGAATAGGGAAAAATGTGCTATACAGCTACTCTTCTCAAACTAGTTCTATTGCAGTTGTGCATCATGCGTTGAGGGAAAGGAGTGGTAGAATTTTTCACAAGGAAAGGTTTGGGTGAATTCTTGAGGTTATACCCTTGGTCCGTGTCTTTTTGCTTCGTTTTTTACCAAATCAACTTAAAGGTGATATAATACAAAGACAATCGAGGGACTTCCTCCCAAATCAAACAACACCATCAACCCTTAAGCTATGCACAAACAAAACAAATCAGACAACCAAAATTATAAACTATCCCCTGTCTTGCCAACTGCTATCCATGACTAGGATTCTAGGATAGACACTCCATTGAATTGAGATCTTCAAGTCAGTGAAGAAAGAGACTTGAAAGGATGGAAAGTGTTAAAATATCCAACTCAAAACTAATTGGCAATGAGTGGAGAGGCCGCTAAGGCTCATATACTAGTTTTGGTCCTTTTGGAGGTGATTACTAACTGATGTGGGACAAGCTCTAATGGAAAGAATCAACCAAATATTCTGGGGTAAAAAGCTAGAAAAACTACAAGGATATCTCTGTTTCCAAAAGTACATCATCACTCAAAGATAGGAGCATGCTTACAATTTAAATAGAAATAGATAGATGTTCACAGGATCAAAAATTAAGGCAAATAACTACAGCAAGTACAATCCAGAACTAACAAAAACTCAATTGCAATCTCAAAATCACAGGTGATACAGGCCTCTGTTTGATCACCATACAAATCCAAGAAATAAACACACATATTTCAAACACTCCATTACATCAAGCCTCATAATCATCAATTTTGTAATTTTTAATATCTTCCCCCAAGAAAAACAATGAGAAGAGTTATTCAACACTCGTCTTCCTTCTTTTCTTTTCTTTTCTTTTCTTTTTTTCTTATAAGGTTCTTTCGAGTTTTGAAAAACTAGAATAGGACCCACTTGTTGTGATGATGAATGTAAGATTTTAATCAGTTTAGATATTAGAGTCTTTTTGTTCAAAAAAGATATTAGAGTCTTGAAAAAGCGAAACCAAAAGGTGGAAAAAAAAAAAAGAAAGAAGAAGAAGAAGAAGAAGAAGAAAAGAAACCTGGAAAGAGATCGAAACTCGAGTACCATATGCACTTTGTATTTTGAACCATAAAAATTTGTGACAACGCAAAAATTCATATTTCAATACCAAAAAAATTTGTATTTTAGACCACAAAAGTTCGTAAATAATACCATAAAAATTCGTAAACAACACTACAAAAACTCATAATATGAATTTTTGGATGGAGTGATTTCAAGAGAATAGAAAAGAAAGGGTTTTGGTTTCTAGCCAAATCACTCATTTGGATTGATTATTGGGGAATTTTTAGACCGGCCCAAAAAATTAGGCTCGGACTTAATTTAGTCATGCACAATTGTTTGTATTTTTTATTCCAACCATACCCCTTCACGCGCATCAGCGCACGGAACTAAAGAGCATCTAGTATAGAAAAATTATCCAATGCTCCATGAACATTGGTGCACCATTAAATCATTGTTTAAATTTCAAAAAGTTATATCTTTTGTTGTAGATATTCATTTTTAAAAAAAAATTATATTTTTGGAACCTACTCGATGATATCTACTAAACAAGATCCATATTGAATATGAAATTATGTAAGATTAAAAAAATACCTTTTTTTATGAAAACTCTCTATGAGAATTTTCTATGAGAATTGTTTTTATGAGAATTGTCTCTATAAAAAGTGTATGATTATTATTTCTATGAGAACTGTCTCTGAATTATGGTTATGAGAACTAAGGTTATGAAAACTATATTTTTAGAATCAATTTCTGAATCATATTATTTCGGACAAAATACAATTGGATATGTAAACTGACTATGAGAACTGTCAAGCCTCATAATCAATTCTATGAGAACTGCTGAGAACTAGCTTTGTGAATTGAGTTATGAGAACTGGTTATGTGAACTGCCAATTCTCATAGTCAGTTCTATGAGAACTGCTAGTTTTCTTAGTCAGTTATATGAGAATTGGCTATGAGAAGTAATTGTTCTCATAGAGAACTAGCTTTGTAAATTGATTATGAGAACTAGACTATGTGAACTAAAAAATACATATTTCACATAGTCTTACTATTCACAAAAATACACAGTTCTTATAAAAAATACACAGTTCTCGTAGTAAAAACACAGTTCTCATACAAAAAAATACACACTTCTCATAGTAAAAATACAATTCTCATAAAAAAAACACTCTTATCATACACAGTGCTCATAGAAAAATACACGGTTATCATATGAAAAACACAGTTCTCATACAGAAAAATACACACTTCTCATACAAAAATAAATACTTCTCATAGAAAAAATACACACTTCTCATAGAAAATACACAATTCTCATATGCTTTAAAACAGTTCTCATACAAAAATAAACATTTCTCATAGAAAAATACACACTTCTCATAGAAAAATACACAATTCTTATATGCTTTAAAACAGTTCTCATACAAAAATACACACTTCTCATAAAAAATTACACACTTCTCATATAAAAATACACATTTCTCATAGAAAATACACAGTTCTCATATTCTTTAAAACAGTTCTCATAGAAAAATACACAATTCTCATATGCTTTAAAACAGTTCTCATACAAAAATACACAATTCTCATAGAAAATTACACACTTCTCATAGCAAAATATACACTTCTCATAGAAAATACACAGTTCTCATATGTTTTAAAACAGTTCTCATACAATAATTTTCATAAAAAAATACACAGTTCTCATCAATAGTTTTCATAAACAATATAGAGTTCTCATGAAAAAAATATACAATTCTCATAAAAAATTTACATACGAAAAAAAATTGAACAAAAAACAAAAAAAAAAGTAATCAAAATCAATTTCAAGATAAGTATAATGACACGTAACCTTTTAAACATGTATTCTTTGCGAACAAAGCCTTAGAATACATGTAACTTACAGATCTGAATGTTCAATATCTACCAACAAATTGTGAAGTGCAAATGAGAATTATTTTGTGTTCAGCTGACTGCCTTTGTCTGAGCACACAACACAGTTTACATAACCAAAAATACATAATTCATATAACCTCACCACATATTAAAATACACATTTTACATAGCTCCAACGCACACAGTTCATATAGCCTTATCACAGTTCACATAGCCTAACCTGGTTACGAAATTGAGATCTCCAAACTCATCAAAATGCAGATTCAGGTTGGTTTTAAGAAATAATTGCCATTATTTACCCCAAAAAAAAGGGGATAATTGCCACATGCTCACAGTGCACCGTCCACAACTATTGTGTCAAATAATACGCTCCTGTTAATTTATCCAACGGAAACCTCGAAACCTCTGACGATGAGAAATACGGTCGCGTTAATTTCTCCAATTCCCTTGATGTCGATGGAAATTCGAACGTTAGTTATAAGGGAAGCGACAAGAGTGCTGATTTAGAATTCGCGAAAATCGCCATCAAGGAAAGAGGAGATCACGTCGACGATGAGCCGTTGGAGTCGCCGGAGATGGACGAACCGTCAGAGTAGCGAAGAAAACTCTTGCTCAGAGGGAGGAGATTACGTCAACGACGAGCTGTCGGAGTCGCCGGAGATGGACGAGCCATCGGAGTAGCGAAGGTTTATCTTGGTCGAAGAGAGGCTTGCACTCGAACTGAGAAATCTGCTTGTGATGTTGCTGTGGGCCTGGCTTGAAGGGGAAGCTCATATTCTCTCACAGAGATGAGGGAAAGGGAGAGGGGCAAACAAGTCAACAAGTAACATAATCGAACCTAAATAGGCTCGGCAAAAATATTGAGGGTTGGGATGAAACCAAACCTAAAAACTAGGACCGGCCTCTAATTTTCTATTGATTATTTTGGTGAGAATGGAAAGAAAAGTACAGAAATAAACTGTTTTAATTGTTTTCTCCCTTTTCTCACCCAATCTCACCAAAAATGGTGAGATTTTGTGAGAAAGGGCTCTTCTTTCTTATCTCACCTTCTAACCATCAAAGGGTGTTAGAAAAATGGGTCGGTTCAGACCGGACCCAACCCACATGGGTTGTCCACATGGGTTATGTGATTGAGTTGGTTAGAAGGATGAGACAAACTCCTAATCTCTATCTATTAGGAGAGTTCAAAGATAATAGATCACCTACATCTATTAGGAGACTATGAACTCTTGGACTTTAATCTATAAATATAATCCTGCAAATATTTGGAGATAAACACAATACGAAAGAGTTAGAGTTCCATCTCTCCTCCTCTAGAAAAATTTTCCTGTCAAATATCTTCTCCCTCTAGGGTTTCCATCTGAGAACCCTAGGATTTGCGGTGTGGACATCAAGAGAAGACTCTAGTAGTCTCCTCTACTCGGCGAGAATTAAAGACGGTGTACGTGCTGTAGTTGGTGCTTGTAGAGCAGGTCTTCCTCATATCGTGAAAAGCTGAAGCATCTTAATTCCGCTGCGCTTCAATCGTACGTGTAAGTCTTCTGTGATTTACGAGCTTTCGATCCTATATAGTTCACAACGGGGATGCAAGTCGTCTTTTTTTAGCTCGCGCTGTCTTATTTTGCCCCAAGAATTCGTACAAGTTCATATGAATTCGTCCTCAAAAATCTCATAAACAACCACAATCGGGCCACAAAAATTCAGAAAAGGAGCAACAATAATTCTGTACCGGAGATTTTTCCAAGATGGATGGACTGAAAATAGCAGAAGTTGGAATATATAAAATAGAGAAAACAGATTTTGGAGATGGGTTTGCAGGAATGGAATTACATATATAATGAGGAGAGAGGATTTCTTACATGATAGTAATAACAATTGGGTGAGACGACGATGGGTTTTGCTTCAAAAACTGAAGAAGCGGTTCTGTTGTTGAGCTGCAGCCCAAGCGAAGCAGAGGGGAGTCGTTGTAATAAAGCTCTCCGCTTCGGATGAATTGTGTTAACTCTATATATAACCAAAGGGATTTACCTGATTATGGAAAATCAGCTCTCTCTCTCTCTCCCACATACACAAAACCCCCCCCCCCCCCCCCCCCCGGCGTCCGAGAATAGGAAGGGGGTTATTATCAAGGTCAAACTCGACGTCGACGGAGATCCCATAATCTATGTCTATTTTTCGCAAAGATCCCAGAAGGTTTAAAATCATCCAAATTTATATCTATAACCGTTAACCAATCATTACCTTTTTGATAAAACAACATTAAGTATGGACAAATATTTTTACTATGAGGACAAAAATACCCTTGTTTTTTAATACATACTACTCTACCCCTCCCTGTAGTGGGCCGAAATATCCGAAATCCGAAGGGTTCAAAAGGATCAACCCATCTTGGCCATCGTTCAGCTGTCTCAGTTCGTCTACGTTTAAAAAGTATTAGTGTCCGAACAAACGTGTATTTCTGGGTTGTTTGTCCGAAGAATACAAGCCCTATGGGAAGAATTGTGGACTCTGCTTATTCTGGATCATCTTCCTCTTCCCTAACCCGCGTTTAGCACGAGCCTGGGCTTGGACGGTATTGTCGTAATCACCTTCCGTGGGGAACATTCTAGATCCTTTCCACTTATGGCCGATTCTAGAAGTCTTCGGCGATACGCAAGATGTCTTCCGACATATACGGCGACATCTTCCAATAGCCCGACATTATTAGTCATGACGTGACACGCAAAGATCTTCCGGCGGCCCTTCATTAATGTCCCCGACATGTGACGCCACCGAAAGGAAGTGCGCGTAGCCTACGCCGGCTAACTCACCGCCTATCCCACGCCTATAACAGAGGAGTACTTCACCTAAGACGGGGATCTCTGTTCTGAGTGTACACACACGAAAAACTACTCTCTCTACATATGTTTTCTTACCAAACTTCTTCCTCCATATACTAACTTAATCGTCGAGCTTCTTCCTGAGGAAACACCCCCTCCGGCCTCTAGTACAGCACACGTCATCGCCCACGATTCAACAAAGAAGCGAGAAGTGGTTCAAGAGGTTCGAGGTTAAAACAGCCCCACAATTGGCGACTGGCCGGGACTCAAACACATTTTGTTCTTCCTAGCTGGCAAATGTGGGCGTTCTTAACTCCGGGCTTTTCTCCACCCAAAGATGACCTAACGCCTACCACCACCGGTTCGGAAAAATTTCACCCCTGCGGTTTGATCAGTTCGCCAATAAATAACGCGATCCCTACTTAATCATAGACTGGTGCCGCTTGCTCGTCAACTTTCATTCCCACAAACCGAGCTTGACATCGCTCTGGCGGAACAAAAACGCCAAGCAGCAGTCATAGCACTCCTACAGCAACGTCTGGAAGAGCGGGATGGAGGCATAATCGTCACACCAACACCTGGCCATGTTGCCGAACCAAGTCGGGCAAAGAAAGCGCACAAGCGGAGCCGAAAATCAAGAAAGGCAGTAACTTCCGAGCTAGCCATATCCGAAAGAAGGACCGTCTTTGATAGGTTGGAACACCCGCCACGAATTCAGCCGAACTCATCTCGGCACCACGTGGCGAGCATCATTCGGACCGAGAGTTCACGTTCCTCGGCAACAAATTCTACGGCACATTCTCACCGAACAAACGTCTCGGAAAAAACACAGCGCGTCTCCAGACGGTATCACGAGCGCGCAGACGGCAAGAGGCCAATGGATTTAAACGCCCTCCCAGAGCGTCAACCAGCTGGTCACACCGAGCGAACCGAACAGTCTAGATCCACGACCGAGCTTCAACACAACAAACAACATTCAGCGGGAGCGCGTGGCACTCGCCGGACGATGAGCAGGGGAGAACGCTCGGATAATGGAAATACAATTATTTTATATGATCAATTTACTGGGGCACCTATTGTGTATCAACCAGTTGGAGAATTGGATCCGCGGTTAGCTAGGCGGGGTGATTCGCCGGAGCGGTCAGGAGGCAGACCTCACCACAATGAGGCGAACGACCAGCCAAGACGCCGTCACCGAGAGCCAAGAGAAAATCCTGAAGTGCCAGCTCCGCAGTCAATAATCCTACAGGCTCCGGTGACAATGGACAACTCAAAGCTCGGAAAAGCTAAAGCATCCCCGTTCGTTGACGCCATTCAGCAAGAACGACCGCCGGAGCGCTTTACCATGCCGAAGCTCAAACGTTTTGAAGCCAAAGAAGATGCTGTGGCGTTTGTTTGTCGGTTTCGGCAGACTATGAGCCTCCACAACTTCTCTGACGCACTCATGTGTAAGATCTTCCCCCTTACACTTGGTGAGCCAATAATGTTGTGGTATAACCAGCTCAAACCAAAATCCATCAAAAGCTTCAACGAACTGGAATTAGAGTTCACAAAGAGGTTCGTAACAAGCAACATTCAACCCAAGACGCTTTCGATGTTGGTAAACATGAGAAGAGCAGCCGGGGAAACGCTTCGGGCGTACACTGAACGTTACTGGGAAGTCTACAACCTCATCCCTGACTGTGACCAAGCGTGGCTGCTGAGTCATTCATGAATGGGTTGGATCCAACTTCGGCAATGTTCAGAGATTTATCTAGAAACCCGCCAAAGACAATGGGGGACCTGATGGTTATTATCGAAAAGGATTGCGTACATGAAGAAGCAGTGGCCGAGCGTAACGCTCCGAAGACAGCCGAGGCAAAGACCCAGGCTTCAGCGAAAAAACATGTGGCAAGGGCAAAACGGACAAGGCAGCGGAGGAACCGGGTCAGGAAAACCGAGCAACAAGTCTAAACCGCCCCAAACCCCGTACCAACAGCCGTGGCAACAGGAGAAGAGGGAACCCAGGCCGGATGAGTATGTGGCCGAGCAAACAGCTTTCACGGAGCCAATTTACAAGTTATTACATACCATCGGCAAGATGCCATTCTTCGTCTGGCCTACAGGATTCCTCGGAACGGCGGGCACGGGGCTGGATTGTGTTCGTTTCATAAAGAACGAAGGCATTACACCACCCAATGCCAACCGTACAAAAGATACCTGGAAGAGCTTGCAGCAACTGGGCATCTCAACCAATGGATCGACCTTCGGCGCAATCCACTCCCTCCTCCTCCTCCTCTTCCAGCGGGCAACATCGTTGGGGTAATACAAGGACTCGTCACCGAAGGAAAGGCTGCAGAACTGCGCTTGGAAATCGACAAAGCCGAGGTTGCTTTATCAGTATGCAACGTGGGTGCCTCATCCAAGAGAAAGTGGACGGATCCGAGCCTGGATGGCATAATCACCTTCACGGCCGAAGATTTGCGAAGATTACAGACACCACATGCCGATGCCCTTGTCGTGACCATAATCGTTGACAAATCTACAGTTCAACGGGTATTGATTGACCAAGGAAGTTCGGCAGAGGTTATGTTCTACTCCACATTCAAAAGCCTTGGGCTATCTCTTGATCGGCTTCGGACGGCAACCACGCTCGTCAGCTTCACCGGAGCTCCCGTATGGCCCCTTGGGCTGACAACCCTACCCGTGCGAGCCGGCTCCCGAGTGATTGATGTTGATTTTGTAGTGGTTAATTCACCTAGCCCTTACAACATCATTCTCGGTCGAACCTGGCTACATGGGATGAAGGCAGTCGCTTCAACCCTTCATCAGGTTCTGAAGTTCACAAGATGGAATGGAAGGCAAGAAAGCCTTCGGGGAGATCAAGTCCAATCCAAAAAGTGCTACATTAGCACCGTGACGAACAAACAGTGCTTGCAAGAGGTACAGTGCATCGACACAGCGGATGTACCCGTCCTTGAAGATGTGGGTCTACCAGCCGAGCAACGGTCGGCCGAGGAACTGATTCGAATGCCAATAACTTCGGATGGAAGCCGGTACTTTCTCCTCGGCAGCTCGATGGTCGAATCCGAGCGTATGGAGATGTTCACTTCTTAAAGAGAACATCAAGTATTTGCTTGACTCCAATGAGATGCCAGCATGGATCCAGCCTTTGCGCTTCATCACCGAATGTTGATCCCAATGACGCCCAGCTTGTACAAAAGGTTCGCTGCTCAGCCTCAACATGTGGACGCAGTGATGGCCGAAGTAGACCAGTTGTTAACGCTGGGGCTATAAGAGAGATCCTATATCCAACCTGGCTAGCAAACCCGGTCGTTGTACCGAAGAAAAATGGCAAGCTCCGAGTCTGCGTTGATTACACCAATCTTAATGATGCTTGTCCGATGGATCGTTTTCCCCTTCCTCGGATTGAGCAGATGGTGGATGCAACGGCAGGGCACGAGCGACTAAGCTTCATGGATGCTTACCGAGGGTATCATCAAATTGCTTTAGCAATTGAAGATCAGGAGAAAACGGCGTTCATCTCTCCTCGGGGGATTTACTGCTACAATGTCGTTCCCTTCGGACTAAAGAACGCCGGAGCAACGTTTCAACGAGCAATAACTAAAATGTTTCTCCTAAAGCTCGGCAAGACGTTGGAAGCTTACATCGACGATTTGGTATGTAAAAGTAAATTCGGTGGCGATCACCTTCGGGATCTTGGCGAGATCTTCGCCATACTCAAGGAATATAAACTTCGTTTGAACGCTGAGAAGTGTGCGTTTGGAGTTGGATCGGGTAAGTTCCTCGGATATATGGTCAGTCAACGAGGAATTGAAGCCGATCCGACTCAACTGACCGCCGTTCGGAATCTCCGAGCTCCAACAACCATTAAGGAAGTGCAACGGCTAACCGGAATGGTAGCGGCACTGAGTCGCTTTATTCGGCGATCCGGAGATCTTTGCAGACCCTTTTTCCAAGCAATAAAGACTAGTCGGTGCAGGTTTGTGTGGACAGAGGAATGTGATGTGGCTTTGCAATCATTGAAAACATACCTGGCGCAAGCTCCACTCCTCGTCACACCCTTGCCCGAAGAGGACCTTTACTTGTATTTGGCGGTCTCGGATCACGCAACCAGCTCTGTTCTTGTTCGGAAGGAAGGAACGGATCACTTGCCCATCTTCTTTTCCAGCAAATCGATGACGGATTCTCAAACGAGGTATCTGCCTATGGAGAAGTTGGCCTTAGCGCTCGTGTCAGCCAAAAGCCTATTGCCATATTTTCAATGCCATAGGATTGTGGTCCTCACCGGAAGTTCCTCTGGCCGTCAGGCTTCGAAGACTCGACTCTTCTAGTCGATCTCAAGTTTTCACAGACTCGCCAACTACGACATTCACCCGAGCCAAGGACCGCCATTGGGCGGACAAAGCATTGGCATTCTTCGCCGAAAGCTAACACCTGGTCGGACGCAGGAAAACGAGTCGACAATGGCGCTCGAGGTAGCGAACGCCCGAGGCCGAAGCTCGTTGAGCTGGAATTCCTCCTCGATCTCGCTGCTCGGCTTCACTGGGGAACAAAGAAACCGAAACGCGAGTGGAAGCTCTTTTCGAGTGATGCTTGGAGAATGTGGACGGAGCCTCCAACATTCATGGAGCTGAGGCTGGCATTGTCATCACCTCTCCGGCTGGCACCGTTCATGAAAGTGCAGTATCACTCGGCTACCCAGCGATGAACAACGCCGAATACGAAGCTCTCATTGCGGGGCTGCGACTCGCTCTTCGGTTGGGGGCAGATTCTGTTCACGTCTTTTGTGACTCACGATTGATCGTAGGGCATCTCAACAATGACTACCAACCCAAAGACGAGCGTATGAATGCCTACAGCTACGCCCTTACCCTCCTTAAACAATTTGGTCGAGTGGAAATAGAATGGATTGCTCGGGAATACAATGCTCATGCTGACGCCCTCGCGGGTCTTGCTTCAGCATACAAAACCTCAGGCGGTCGCACCATTGTATTTGACGAAGTGGAATCGCCGAGCTACGAATCAGCCCTGTGCATGGTTAACACTATCACCCTTGGTCCAAGTCTGATGGACCCCGTCATTGCCTTCCTCAAGGATCAGGTTTTGCCAGCGGATAAACGGGAAGCGCATAAAATCAGGTGCCGAGCAGCCAACTATTTTTTAGATCCGAGCAATAATTTATATCGCCGAACATTCACCGGACCGGATTTGAAAGTAGTACATGAGGATCAGGTGGAAAGCATCTTGGAGGAGCTGCACTCGGGTAGTTGTGGGGCTCACTCGGGTGGCCGAACAATGGCCCAACGTGCTTTAACGCAAGGGTACTGGTGGGTGAAAATGGTCAAGCAGTCCGAAGAATATGTAAAGCGTTGTGTTCGGTGCCAGTTGCAAGCTTCGCTCATCCATCAACCTGCTTTTCCCCTCAAGATGATTACGAGCCCATGGCCATTTGCTGTTTGGGCCTTTGATATCGTTGGTAAACTTCCGAAGGCCACTGGCGGATTTGAGTACTTGCTCACGGCTACTGATCTATTCACTAAATGGGTGGAAGCCGCCCCATTGGTCAAGACGACCGCGGGGGACGTAGAACGTTTCATTTGGAAGCACATCATTTCCAGGTTCGGCGTGCCCTATGCAATTATTTCAGACAATGGTTCCCAATTTGTTGCCGCCGCAATCAAACACTTCTACACCGAGAAACATATCAAGATTCATAATTCCTCGGTCGCTTACCCACAAGGCAACGGCCAAGCCGAAGCGTCCAACAAATCTATCACTCGGGGGCTAAAGCGACGCTTGACCAGGAAGCTCGGTAAATGGGTTGAGGAGCTTCCACAAGTTCTATGGAGCTATCGTACTACTCCTCGGCGGTCCACCGGCCAAACCCCATTCTCGATGGCTTACGGAATGGAGGCTGTTCTTCCCTTAGCAGCATTGGTGCCCATGGCTCGGTCCGAAAATTTCAATCCAGTGGATAATAACGCTTTGGTGGGCGCGGAGCTGGACTTCGCCGAAGAACTTCGGGACACTGCCAACCTGCATCATGAAGCCTACCAGCGAGAGGTTGCTCGGGGCTACAATAAAAATGTCCGAGCTAGACCATTTCAAGTTGGCGATCTGGTTCTTCGGATGGTCGTGGAGGCCAGCAAATTGACCAAGTTCAAGGATCCCTATGAAGGCCCTTACAGGGTAGTCCAAAAGATTGGTCATGGCGTCTACAAGCTAGCTGAGATGGATGGAACACCAATTGCTAACCCTTGGAACGCTCAAAAACTTCGAAAGTTCCATGGGTAGAATTGGAGTTCTCCAGCTCTCGCTTTTGCTCTTTGTTTCTTATTTTTGTGTTGTTCGGTTTGTAAGCCCTCATGCGTTTTGGTAATCGGATGGTACTTTTTCAATCGTTTTCTTACTCAGTACGTTTGGTTTCATGGGTATTTCACCTAGCCCTGATTCTACTCGGTCTTTTGGCACTTCCACCCTTTTCCCTTACGTTCGGCGTATTGGATCCGCCTTCGGGCTTCGGTATGGCGAAATTCTCGTAGCCTGATTCCTCATTCCAATGTGCTGGGGCTCGGTATTCTCTCTTTGTGTTTACCCACTCTTTCTGCCTTAGTACCGCCTTGTACTTTACTCACGCCATTCACTAAGGCAGGGGGCTATCTACGTGTATAAACGTGTGAATTTTTACATGTGTAAATTCAAAGTACAACACCCAACGTATAATACATAGTCCGAGCGTATGCTATCCAAACATTGAAACTATAATTCGATCCGAGCTAAAACACTTGACAGTTCAATCAGATAGCTTTGTGGGCAAATTGCTGACTACTTATGTTCATACACGTTTGTTCGGTGGAAAATATTCTGGGCTTTTAACAATGTTCGTATTCAAGCGAAGCCGCCTTGATTCGGTACAAAACGACGAAACATAAAGTAACTGCAATAGATGTTGGCTATCCGAATAAAAAGACTTGGAAATTTCTTAAACAAACTTTGCAAACCAAATCAAAAAAGTACTGAGGCATGGCTGTGGTAGATCGTTCTGTGCCATCCTCACCTGTATTAGTTACAAACTACGGTTCGACAAAAGCCTATTGTTCGGCGTCGACCGTTCTAAAATATTGTTCTTAAAAAAAAAAAAAAACATAAAGGAAATGTCTCATGCTTCGGGAGTGGGGATGTTGGACTCGGGGATTGAAGCCTCAACGTTCTCAGCATCAGCCTCTTTGCTCACAGGCTGCTCGTCCTCGTCAGCAGGTAGGGGTGGTGCTTCGATCATGCCCCTCCTGATGTCGTCCGAGTCGAGGCCAGCTTCATCAAAACCTTTTTGCACGCCGAGTGTGAAGCTCTTCACGTGTGCTGCTCTTCTTTGATCTCATTCATAATCGCAAGCACCTCCTCGGCGGCGTTCTCCTCGGCCAACTTGTATCCTCGGTCAAACTCCTCCTGGAGTAGCTTCTTCATTTCCTCCTCCATCTGCTTCTTGGCTTCAGCAAAGCCCTTATCCCTTCCCTCGGCCCTGGTGCGCTCGGCAACATCTTGCAGACCCTTAATCAAATCATTTTGATTAGCAATCTGCAGCTCCTGCGACTGGCGAACGGCCTCGGACTGATCGAAGCTCTTTTTCAAAGTTTCGGCCGCATTTTGGTAATGCACGGCCTTTTGCCTCAGCAGCTTCATTTGCTTTTCGTTGTCAAGCAAATGGAATTGAGCAGACATAATGGACTGCGTAGCCTGCAAAAGCCGAACACACATTCATGTAGCACAGAACATACGAGTAACACAGAGGAATTTAAAGCCGAAGAAAAATACTTACCCTGCCTGCATGATAGAAATAATCAGCGAGAGCAGTTTTCAACGTCGGAGCACAGGGGATGTCCTTCGGCAGTGCAAGGCCTGCATGGAGGGCAAAGGCAATCGAGGAGTCCTCTTGGAGACTGTCGGTCTCAAGGACCTGCTTCTTCGATTGGGTAATGAAGGTCTGGCTCAGCAGACCGACTTCTCCCGAGCGCCTCACCTTCTTCGGCCTTCGAGCACCCTCACGCCCTTTCGGTATGACCTACGCCGACGGTCCCTCTCCGAGCATGACCTTGAATTTTGGCCGTAGCTTCCTCGTGAAGACGCAATGAGGGCGGACGGCCGGAGAGAGAGGGTGGATATCTTTTGGTGGCGATTTGGGGCTCGGTGCCGAGCTGGATCCACCAGGATATGGAGCAGTCGATCATCGCGCTCTGCTTCTTCCTCTTCTTCTTCTTCTCGCTTCTCTCGCAACCGCCTTTACTCCGCGAGCACCAGCCATTTCTCCTTGTTCTCCTAAAGTTTCTTCGAGTCACCGCTCTTCGAATGTCGGGTCGGATAGTTCCTTCTGGCCGACGCTTAAGACGCCCAAAGCTCCTCGTCGATCTGTAAGCCCCTGGATTCGGCCAGATGTTGATCGTAGCCCGTGATCATGGGGCGCCTCTTTCTGATCTTGGGATCGTAGCGAGTGAAGCCTCGCAAGCTCACAACCCCGTCGGTCGCCGAGGAGGAGTTGTTTATCGAGTCTCGAACGCTCACGAACAAAGGAAAATCAAGAAAGAAGATACTTACGTAAATAGGTCTACCGAGCAATAAACCTTAAAAAAATAATAATAACAAAAACGCACAAGAATACTTACTCGGTTCTTCTCTTTGCGTACGAATGCCGTGCACGCCATACTCACCGGCAGGAAATTCGAAGTTGCCCTGGACTACGACATAGTCCGAAGCCCACTTCTCGGAGTCATACATTCCCTCCGGTATAATTTTTACCATGTTCCTTCGGGAACACAAGAAATATCGAGAATACCTAACGTTCCTGGACATCAGGTAATTCTCAAAAATGTGATGGGCCTCGAGGGAACATTTCCTCGGCCAATTTGATGATGGAGTGTATGATGCGGTAGGAGTGGCAGGGGGCAAGGTCAAACCGAGATAGGATTTTCCGAGTAATTCTGTGAATGGGAAACCTAAGTCCCCTCCGCAATGGCCATCAGGGGAACGGTAATAAAATCATCACCAGTGATAAGATGCGGTTGCCTTCGCGGGCATTATCTCGACGCTGTCCCGAACGCCGAGGTCTCTGAATGCAGCAATGCCCTGGCATCTGCTAGCCCCAAGACGGACAGGGTCCTTCCATCTTCGCTCGGGAATCTCGCCAGGGTCTAATCGACGATTTTTCCTTTTCATCTTCGGTGGCTGCGTGGAAGATTCACCGAAGGCCCCCGTCTCGTCTATCCCCTCAACCTGACCCGAGGATTCTGCAACTGCGTCCTCGTGAGTGGAGCGACGCTCGGATTCAGCTTCGATACCCTCCTCTCCCTCGTTGCGTAAATCCTCGGCTTCTTTCTCCGTGGACTCCTCAATGTCAGTCACGGGAGGTGGACTCGCCGTTTGGACGGTAGGTGGGCTCATTGTTCGGAGTGGGGTCACCTGAACGGGGAAATCAACCCCAGGGACCCCCTGTGGCATTTGCTCCCCTTCCCGAACGCGATAGCCGCGGGCAGAAGATCTGATGATCTCAGCTATCATGGGGTCGATTGTCCTTCGGCCGAAGGCTCCAGGCGGCGAATCCATACCTAAAAGACAAGTGCACGGGAGAAGACCGTTAGCGAAGAGCGAGGTCTGGATCCTAAGGTGCCTACGTACGGTGATTCTAGGCTACCGAACGGATCTTCGGATCGTATACGGAATAACTGTACCGAGCGATGATTTGTCGGGAATTCTTATGGGTCTAAGTTGTCGAACCTTTGTTCGGAGTTGTCATTCGGTTACTGTCCCTATAAGCTTATTCCGAAGGAAAGCGTGGGTTAAATTCCTTATTTGTTGTTCGGAAGAACAAGGGTTCAAGATGCACATGCGTTCGGAAGAACACAAGAACATCTTCAACCATTTCTGGAATTCCAGAAAACGTTACAGACGAGATAGGAGAGAAAAAGCCCGTTCTAAGCCAAAACATGTACAAAAACAATAAAAATTCATAGAAAAAGATCGAGAAACAAGAAATACCTGAAAAATGAAGCGAAATCTGTGATCAAACACTCGAAATCTTCGATTTTTGTTGGGTTTTTGGCTGGAGACTCGCTCTGGCAGATGAACGATCAAGAACGGAGGAAGAGAAAGTGATTTTCTCTCTCCGTCCGTCGCCTTTTATACCTAGGGCAGAACCCAGACCGGCGCCGAACCTTACCTGTTCGATTTTTGGCGGGAGATTGATGTACCGTTGGATGTTCGACGCGTGGAATCCTGATGCACGCGCCGAACCAGCGCTCAATGGTCTTGCGACGCGTGGCAAACTTGAAGTTGGCAGATGCAGGAGCATTAAATGCTAACTCAGAAGTTGTCACTTCTGAGCTTCGGAAATTATTGGCGTTCGGACTACTAACTCTGGAATTCCTTCGTTCGGATAACGTTTCGTTTGGCCATTATGATTCAACTCCTCCGTCAATGCCGAGCATGCGAAGCAGGAGTTGAGGGTATTGTAGTGGGCCGAAATATCCGAAATCCGAAGGGTTCAAAAGGATCAACCCATCTTGGCCATCGTTCAGCTGTCTCAGTTCGTCTACGTTTAAAAAGTATTAGTGTCCGAACAAACGTGTATTTCTGGGTTGTTTGTCCGAAGAATACAAGCCCTATGGGAAGAATTGTGACCCGTTTATTCGGATCATCTTCCTCTTCCCAACTACTGTTGCTCGGACAGACGGTTCGGTTGGACGCGTATTGTTCGGATAACCGCCTCTGTGGGAACATTCTAGATCCTTTCCACTTATGGCCGATTCTAGAAGTCTTCGATGATACGCAAGATGTCTTCTCTCGACATACTAAGTGACATCTCGCCAATAGCGCATGTGCCTCGACATTAGTCACCGTGGACACGGCAAGATCTTCCAAGGCGTGCCCTCATTAATGTCCCCGACATGTGACGTCAGCCGAGTGTAGAAGTGCGCGTGTAGCCTACGCTCGGCTAACTCACCGCTTCCATCCCACGCCTATAAATAGAGGAGTACTTCACCTAAGACGGGGATCTGTTCTGAGTGTACACACACGAAAAACTACTCTCTCTCTACATATGTTTTCTTACCAAACTTCTTCCTCCATATACTAACTTAATCGTCGGAGCTTCTTCCCGGAGGAACACCCCCCTCCGGTCTGCAGGTACAAGGCGTTACACGTCATCGCTCCACGATTCAACAGCAAGCGAGAAGGGTTCAAGAGGTTCGAGGTTAAAACAGCCCCCCACACTCCCCCTCCCCCTCCCCCTCGTACATGCAAACACGCGCGCGCACACACACATTCTTTCTCTCTCTCCCGGTCCCAAACAAACGATCCAAGTCATTCACTACGTGTAGTAAAATATTTGCTATCGAGCATCTATAGGTATTAAATTGAACTGATTTTCTGGGGGACTCCTCGGAAAAATAATTTTTTTACATATAATAAACAATTTTTTTACATATAATAAACGACTCAAATTGTTTTGTGGGACCAAGAGTGGGCCCCACACCGTGTATCTGTGCACAATTGTTGTGCAATTAGCTGAGTTCTTTTAAATGTAGATTACCTCCTTGGGATTATGCAGTTAGTCGGGTTCTTTCTGTAAATGCAGATTACCTCCTTCTATTTTAAGCCTCTTGCACATCACCTTCTTAACATTAAGAAATGACCAATTCATTTCCTTATAGTTTCGGACTAGAGCGCAATGCTAATACCGTAACGGCAAATATGTTAAAACTTAAAACAATATACCCTATGACCTTTTTGTATAGCTTCCTAATTTGACAATGATTGATATGTTTTCCTCTCTTTTTCAATCTCATGTCAAACTCCATAAAAATTTTAGTTATACGATTATTTAATCTCTGTTTTTATTCTTTTGGCGATTTTTTTTTTCGAATTTCATCCATAAAATTCTTCTTTATTTTATTTCTTGAAATCAAAACTTGTTGTATGAATCGGGGATATCAGACCCAAAAAGCATGTTCAGCTTTCGAATAACTTACTATTTGCTAAACGCAACTTTAATTGGCCGAGAAGTGTGCACTGCCTAGTTATTATTTTTGGGTTATATGTAGCATTAATAAATGTCGTCAAGAGAAATGACTTGGCTCAATAGAATTTAGGGAATAGGGAATTGATGTTACTTAACACAATAAATAAGGACTCGACCAACGAGACTGCTTAATTGGCCAAATTCTTGCAGCTCGATAGGAGGTTAGGGTGTCCAACTATTTCTTCTTGTGTTAAGACTTTGTCTATTTATTTGGAGTTATATGGTGCTTTCGAAAAACGTTAGAGAAATGATAAATACGCATAATCTTCCATTAGTTTATGAAAGATTAATTAAGGCCTCTGGCAGGGATTTAAATTGAGCTGAAAATTAATATCTACGACCAAACATAATCTTCCATTAGTTTAAGAAAAATAAGGAGTAATTATTTTTCAAAGAATTACTTATTTTTTACATTAAAGGAGATGTATTGTGAGAAAATGACCTGTCTTGTAAAACGGAAAATAAATACTTAAAAAAGAAAAACCTTAGCAGAAGAGAAACTAAGTAAGAAACTGAAAACCAGATTGGGCAAAGGTTTTGATGGATGATTCAAATCTTGAAACGATTGTTAAACGTTTTTTTGTCAAACGCGATAGTCACGCACACAAATTTCAATTACCACAACTTTTACTGTATGGACGTTTTTGTCCATGGTACTAGCCAACAAAGCAATGTTCTGGCTTCAAGACCAAAATTCTCTCCTCTAATAGGAACCATTTTGGGAACCAAAACATGGCTTGACCATCTTCCGCCATGAAAATTTCTTGGGCCATTTCTTGCAGAAGTTGTGATCTAATATAATGGCTTGTTGGAGCAATTCAATGGTTGTGATATATAGGTGGGTGGGATAATTGCTTTACCATCATTAGAGCACCATTGGTTTGTGATCTAATTGCCTCAGCACCATTGGAGCACTTTTGCCAAATTTTGACTATAAGTAACACTGCAAGCCAAAAAATGGTTTTGGCGCTTAAAAAATCATCCATTGCTTCGAGGATTTCGTGAGAGAAGAAAAGGAATTGAAGAAAAATCTCACCACTTGTTTGGATAAGTAGGTGAGAAATATTGATGAGCTATACATGTAAATCCAATGTATATTTAAAAATGCTTCTCACCATTTTTCATCAGTTATGATGAGATTTGGTGAGAGATTTTTCAGCTAGGGAAATGAAAGGAGAAACATGGGCATACTTTAAAAAACCTTTTCTTGAAAGGATTCGATGGCTGTTTGTCTATTTTTCGCTTATAGTCGATGATCGACTACAAATCGTGTGAGTGCTGGAATGTGGGTGTTTGTGGTGGTGGAGTTTGGTTTCCTGCCGTATTTCAGGACTTCTCTGGAAGCAAACTTAATGACGTGAACGGAGATGGGAGAAAAGTAACAAAATGGACTTTATTACTTCTCAAAGTAGAAGTCAGTCGACTACAACAAATAGCCGAGTAGACGGTTAAAGTTACAAGCTACTCCTAGTGCAGGAAAAGTAAAGTACAGATAAAAAGTAGAAGCCTTTGGGCGGTTGAGTGGGGTCCCGAAATTGTCTTCACATCTTGTATTTATAGGCTTCATTTCGATTGGAGATTCAAACTTGGCAGCATTCCCTCCATAAATTTGAATCAGGCGGTTATTCTTCCTCTTTATTTGGTTCTCACGTCCAAGTCTAGACGGTTTTCTTCGCACGCTCTTCTCGCTGTATGCTTGCATTCTTCAACTGCCTTTTGTCAACTGCTTGGTCCATGATCCACTTGTAACTTCTTTGTTGGACACGTATCTTGTATTTAGACATCACTCTTTTAACCGTCTTATAAAGTTAGTCCATTTACTGTTCACACGTGTCACTAAACGACTCAGTCGACCACATGGCCTAGTCGATCATATCGGGCCAAATTATGGTGTAAACAATGCCCCCCTATTTACCTGAGTTAAGGATTAACTTTGGTAAATAATCCCTTAATCTTACCGCCTATATAAAGCGGAGCACTTTGAATTTTTAGGGCACGAAACTCTTTCTTCTCAAGTCTTTCGAAAACGCTTGATCTTTCATGGCTCCGAAAACCAAATCGCAAGCTTCTAGCACTCCTGTTGAAAACCCTACTTCAGAACCTCTAATCGACGATACCCCACGTTTTTCAGACTCGTATCGAGGTGACACCGATCAAAACCTCCAGGTTCTGATTCATGATGCGAATAGCAGTTCCCTTTTTGCGTTGGGTCCCATTTTTTCGTCGGCCATGCTAGATGGCTTTCCAGAGGTTTACCCTGTAATTGAGCGTGACCCCCTTCTACTACAACATTCATCCCTTGAATGGTCAGGTTGGGGTAAGAATGTTTGTCTTCGCTCTTGGCCTTATAATGTTGAATCGGGATGGGTTGATTGGGTAAGGCGCATGACCAAATTCCTTTTTGAGGATTGGAAGAAAATGGGGATCCGTGAAACCATTGAACTCTCTCAATTCCCCTTGGAGATGAACTCTGAGCTTTTGGCAGCTGCTGCTTGCTTTTGGTCCAAATCGTCCAATGCCCTAATTCTCCAATGTGGCCTATTATCTCCAACCATTTTAGATGTTTCTCACTTGACCGGCCTCTCTTCCTTAGGCTGTGAGGTAAATGCTCTACTTGCTCCTGATGCATATGATCCCCCATTTACAATTCCTTCTATAGGGGTAAGCTATTCCAAATGGCTACAGACCTATCTCAAAGCCAAAGCGTCTGCACCAAGTTTTCATGAGAAAATAGCATTTTATCTCTTTTGGATCTGTAAGTTTCTTTTGGCAGTCCCTGGGCTCAAGGTGACTAAAGAATACCTAAATTTGGCCATATGTTTGGCACAGGCTAAACGATTAGCCTTAGCACCATTTGTTCTTGGATCCCTATATAAAGGGATGTTTACTTTTGTTGAAAAGAAGATTGCATCTTCCTGCGGTGGTCCTTTTTGGATTTTCCAAGCTTGGCTCTATGCATACTTTCCTCAACTTAAGCCTAAAATGGATAACCCCCTTAGGGCAGATGAGGATGTCAAGACATGTCGCAGCTATGCTGAATATCTTTTAGGCTGGAGCACTGATAGAGAAGAATCCTCCTTTCAGAGGTATTTTACCTTTTTCTATAAGGATAAGAGAGATAATTGGCCTATTTTCTATCCTTTTGCCAAATTTGAGTATGCCTCTGAAAGGCTAAGGCCAAGTTTTGGAGAAATTCCATCAGCATCTCCCCAATTGACGGAGAAAATGGTAAATGCCAAACGATTATTTTGGGCAAGCATTCTTCTCCCGCGACTCATTCCAGTAGGTTTTGCTTTGAACAGTACTCCCTATGGGAATTGTAGTTACGAGAACTACTCCCCTTGCCAATTTGCTCGCCAATTTGGGTTAGTACAGGGTGTCCCTATGCCTTTTACCCATCCAAACATCACGGAGATGTCTTCAAGCAGACTGACAATTAAGGCAAAGGATGCACAGCTAATCTCCATGATGGTTAGCAATTTTCACCATCGTGTGAAGGCTTTCAAGTTCTCGGACTTCAAGGTCAGTGATGGGACCACAGCTGCTTTTGATGAATAGTGGTCGACTATGAAAGCCATCTACTTTGGAGCAGCCCTTAAAGATTGCCTCTATAGGCTTGATCCAGAATACAAATCTCTTCAAGACAAAGCTGGTAAGTAAGCTCCACCATTTAGTATATTTTGTTCCAATCTTTACACTACTGATTCATGTTTTTAATCAGAGGAAGCTACTCGATTGCCTGATGAGGTTTCTAAAGCCATCGTTCCTCAAGCTGAAGCAGTCTCTCCCATATCCTCAATGCCAATTGAGAGCTCTAGGAAAAGGAAGGCCAAAGTAATCGAAAGCCCACAGTCAACTCCAAAAAGGAAGACTTTGAGAGCTAAACCACATGATATATCAGAAGGCTTCTAAAAGCCTGTGTATTTCTGAAGGACCTAAAAAATCAGTCGTGACTGATGAGACTCCTATCCCAAAGAGGCAGTCAAAAAAGAACCTAGTCACCAAGTCAAAGGTACATTTATTACTCATTCTCTCTTGTAATCGATTATCATTATTCTTACGTTTCTCCTTTTCTTTATTGCAGAAAGGAAAAGGCACCAAGATTGTGGACTCCTTGAAGATGAAGATGATGAAGGGAAATCCTCCAAGTCATCTCATTCAGCAGGAGAAACAGTTGATACCGAGCTTGCAATCGATCAATTCGAATTTGGTGATACAGCAGTTTCTGATCCCCTGAATCAACCTCTGACGCTGCTGGGTAATCCTCTGTATCAGGAGAACCCACTACTGCAAGATGATGACCTTTTCATGCAGGTCAATGAAGGTACAAGTGCAGTACCGAATGAGTTCGCCCTTGAACGTAATGTTAATCCAGCATGTCAACAGCCTGATTCCGTTAATGCTGAACCAAATCAAAACACCCGAGCAAATGCAGACAAGATGAGTGTTGATCCTCAAATCCCTAATCAGCCTCAAGCCGCTGATTCGAAGCAACAAGAAGAAATTAGGGAGAAATTGGATACTATTGAGCGGATGAATGTGCCTATTTTAGAAGGCCATCATGATTCAACTTAACCTCAATTGGGTAAGAAAAATCTGCAGGGTGGACCAATAGAAGGTCCCATCCAAATGAAAGAAACCTCTGCTGCTCCCAATCAGGAAGAGGGTGTTGCCTCCAGCCCTACTGGCAACCAGGTTGCTCCAATTATTCCAGTGCCAATCACACATGCTCCTGCTGCTTTGGCTGTCATAGCCAATCCTGCTGTTGAGGCATCTCCTAGGTCTGTAAACAAAGCGGCCGGACCTATCCTTATTGATACTGACACCTCAGAGCAAGCCAAGTCATCAAGTAATTCGTTGGACCAACTGATGGAGAAGATGAAGTCAACCTCACAAGCATTTCGATCTCTCACCGAAGTATCAGAGTCTAGCAGCTCTTTCTTCTTCCTTCAGTACGATGATAATACGCAAAAGGAAATCCAAGACTTTTTTGATTTCCTAAAATTTTCTTATGAAGAATTGGTGACTACAAAGTCCGCAGAATTCTCCTCCTGTGTTGAGTCCTTGACTCAAAGGCATGTGTTTCCACTCAGGGAACAGATCGCTCTTGAGAATTTTGCTTCCTCTTTAAACGATGATTTCACCCTTTACCGATATTATCAAGGGGAAATCAGGCAGAAACAGGAGTTGATCAATAATTTGTCTGGCATGACGGCTAAGCTATCAACCATGCAAGAAAATGCTTCAACTTTAAAGTCAAGACTTGTGGCCATCGATCAAGAAAAGCAAGATTTGCTGCGTCGACTGGCCCAACTGCAAACTGGAAAAGAAGGTCTTCTGCAAGCAGCTAGTCAACTGGACATTGACTTTAAGCAGCTAGCAGAAGAAGGCAAAGGAGTGTCAGTTCACGTTTCAGCTGCACGAATAGACCTGCAACGAAATAGCCTCAAGCGTGACGAACTTTTGACCAAATGGGAGACTTTTAAGTCTTTCTTCTTCCCTCGTGATTGATCTCCTTTATGATTGACTGTACCTAAGTGGGGAACTTTTAAGTTCTTTGCCCTCGTAAACTTTGTCTTTTGTAATAGTCGGCTGTAGTTAGGTAGGAAACATTTAATTCTTTCCTTTGTGAATGACTTTCTTGTATGATAGTCGACTAGGGCTAACAGTATATAGGTACTGTGTTAGTGCATACTTGGCCTATATGAGAGGCTAATTTTGAATGACCATCATCTGGCTTTGAACTAGCCATTACTTGATTTCTTGTTATTTTGGTTTGACAGCATGTCAACAATATAACTTTGTATGCCCATTTAGGCTACTCCCACAAAATTTTAAGTTGTAGCTCATTTCCAACTTTATTATAGTTGATAAAATTCGAATAGTTAAAACTCAAGTAGATTTCATATGGCCCAGCACCCATAATTTTGGGCTTATTAACAGACAAATGGGCTCACTATACTTAGACCTGTACCTTAAACACACTTTATTACGTTATACGTTGACGTTTCCCCTTCACTTCGGGGAACATGCATAATGATTAATGACGGTTTTAGGTGCAGCACTGGATGCCTTTTCAGGTATAAATAATGATTAATACAGCCGCCTATCCATTCAGTTTTCAAAATGGCAACTGGACGTGCGCCTCTTTACTTGCCATGTCTTCTGATCTTCCTTGGGATTAACTGCCCATGATGCACGTCCTTAGACCTTCTTTTGGTCTATAAATATATTGTGCCAAAGATGGCAAAACCTCACTTTGGCAATGGCGGACAGACTTCCCGACTCCAGGACCCCTTCTCCCCTTTTTACTCAAATCACCCCAGCCCACATCAAACAACTTGCTGACAAGCTGAAGTGGGTCCTCATCGAGGACCATAATGAGTGCAAGAGGAAAATCCAGGCCATCCACGACAGAGTGGAGGGGATGGCGCTTCGGCTGGAGAAGATGGAATCAGCTGTCAAGCTGATGGTGGTCAACTGGGAGACTATCGACTATCCTTCTCCAGCTGACCTAGAAAGCATCAGGATCTCCATGGGTGACACCTCTGGCAAATGGAGGGAGTGGCCTACAAAATAGGCCTCTTCTCTCTGGAGTCCTCCTGGTGTTTTATTAGTATTTTTGTTGTTAGATCTCACTTGAGATCTCTTTGTTTTTTCTTTAGATCCTACTTGGGATCTTGCTTTTCTTTTCTTTTTTCTGTTAGATCCCGGTTGGGATCTTTTATCTTCTGTCTTTTGTAATGCTGCCCTACCCATGGGTAGCTTTTTTAGTAATATCAGTGTTTTTTAATTTATATTCTCCCACATAGAAGGAAAATAATGCTTCAAATATTTACCGTTTATAGACCTTTCATGTGAGATCCCCTCGATAGATTCTAGGTGATAAGCACCCGCTCGTAAAATTCTAGCAACACGAAATGGACCTTCCCAATTTGGTGACCATTTTCCAAATTTACCTTTCTTTTTCTTTGCATCGATTGGAAGAATTGTCTTCCAAACTAAGTCTCCAACTGCAAACGATTTCTCTTTAACCTTTTTGTTATAAGCCCGTTCTAATCTTTTCTTTTGGGCTTGCATTTGGTTTAAAGCATTCAACCTGCTCTCCTCCAAACTATCAATGTCCAAATACATAGCCTCTTCATATTGTAGGCTTGGATCATAATGACGTGCTACTCGTAATGATTACACATTAATTTCGACTGGTAAAACCGCTGCGTGACCATAAACGAGTTCGAAAGGAGTAACTTTAGTATTAGTTCTTTGTGATGTTCTGTATGCCCACAATACCCTGGGCAAAAGATCATGCCACTCTCTTGGATTGTCATCAATCATTTTAGACAGAGTGTTTTTAATAATCTTATTAGTCGATTCGACTTGCCCATTGGCTTGAGCATAGTACGGGGTGGAATTTAAAATTTGTATTCCATATTTCTGTGTATACTGAGTAACTTCTCTACCATTGAACACAGAAGCTTGATCAACAGTAATAGTTTCAAGAATTCCAAATCTACACAGAATGTATTCTTCAATAAAATCGATTACTTGCTTTTGTGAAACACCTGTCAAAGGTATTGCTTCAGTCCACTTCGTGAAATAATCAGTTGCTACTATAACATATTGATGTTGTAATGAAGATACTGGGTGAATCTCACCAATCATATCAATGGCCCAGCCTCTGAATGGCCAAGGTTTAATAATCGATTGCAACTGATGTGCAGGAATCCTTTGGATAGCTCCATGTTTCTGGCATTCTTGGCATCCCTTAGCGTATCGGATACAGTTAGCCCTAATAGTCGGCCAATAATATCCATGCCTTTTAATCAACCATCTCATCTTGTCACCAGCTTGGTGAGAACCACAAGTTTCTTCATGAATCTCACCCATAACCCTCATTGACTGGGCTTTATCTACACATAACAGTGATAAACCGTCAGAAGTTTTCCTATACAAGTCGTTTTCCAACAGGACATAGTTGACCGATCTACATCTAATTGTCCTTGCTGTTTTTATGTTAGGATTAGCTAAATAATTCTTTATTGGAGTCATCCAATCCTCAGAGATATCAATGATCAATGCATCCAATCGATTATCTTCCTTTTCTATTGAGAAAGGCAGAAATCGTCTTTGAACCCTGATCACTTTTTCATTGGTACCCTCAGGGATTTTAACTCCTGAAGCCGTTTGAGCCATTTGATTGGCTTCACCATTTTCAAGTCTCAATATATGATGAAAAGAGACTTCATCAAAACTTTGCACAAGACTTTTAACTTTGCCTAATTGCAAGTTTAATAATGGATGATTACACTTGTATTGCCCTGTAATTTACCGAATGATCAATTGTGAATCACCGGAAACTTTAAGGCAGCGTATATTTAATTCTTTTGCTATCTCCAAACCTATAATTAAGGCTCCATATTCTGCTTGATTATTGGTTAATATTCTACTTTCATCCAATTGGAAAGAAAATTGGAACATCTCTCTTTTTGGCGATATTAGAACTATACCAGCTCCAACTCCACTATCTGTTTTTGAGCCATCAAAGGATAGCTCCCATGGCTTCAATTCGACTACATGTATTTCAAAAGTATCTTTTTCTAAAGGTAAGTTCGGATGCTTGGCCAGAAAGTCAGCCAAAGCTTGCCCCTTAACCGCCTTTTGAGGCACATACTCAAGATCATACTCGACTAGGGCTAATATCCATTTTCCTTGTCTTCCCCTCAAAATGGGCCTGGAAATGGGCCTGGAAAGGATGTATTTTATCACATCTGTTTGAGCAATGATTTGTACCTTAGCTGGTAATAAATAATGTCTCAACTTAATTGCAGAAAATATAAAGCCAGACAAATCTTTTCAATAGATGAATATCTAGTCTCACATTCATTTAATCTTCTACTCAAATAATAAATCGACTGTTCTCGGCCTTGATCGTTATCTTGTGCTAATAGGCTTGCAATCGATTGATGCATTGCTGAAATATATAACTTCAATGGTCTCCCATTTACAGGAGGCACCAAAACAGGAGGTGTTATCAACGCTCGTTTCAAAGTGTCAAAAGCTTTTTGATGCTCTTGTTCCCATTTGAAATCTTTTTTTGACTTCAGTTTTAATAATGGGGAAAATGCCATTGTTTTTCCAGATAAGTTGGCAATAAATCTTCTAAGAAAGTTAATCTTTCCTAAGAACTGTTGAAGTTCTTCTTTATTAGTTGGAGGCTGTACTTTTAAAATAGCATCAGTCTTAGTTTTATCAACTTCAATTCCTTTCTGGTGCACCAAAAACCCTAGGAAGTTACCTGCTGTAACACCAAATGCACATTTTAAGGGATTCATTTTCAACCCATAATGTCTCATTCTTTCTAAAGTTTGCCTAAGATGGTGTAGGTGTTCATCGACTGAATTAGACTTGACCACAACATCATCAATATAGACTTCCAAAAACTTATGGAGAAAATCATGAAAAATTAAATTCATGACCCTTTGATAGGTTGCTCCTGCATTTTTCAAACCAAAAGCCATAACTACCCATTCAAATGTTCCTATATATCCAGGACACCTAAACGCTGTTTTATGGGTATCTTCTTCCGCTATGCATATTTGATTATAACCCGCATTACCATCCATAAAGGACAGCATTTGATAACCTACTGATGCATCGACTAGCAAGTCAGCAACAGGCATTGGGTACTCATCTTTAGGTGACGCTGTGTTGAGATCTCTGAAGTCAACACAAACCCTGACTTTTCCATTCTTTTTCAAAATTGGAACTACATTTGAAACCCATTCAACATATTTTACTGGTCGGATAAATTTAGTTTCAAACAAACGTTCCATTTCTTTCTTGACTTGAGGGAGAACATCATCTTTCATTCTTCTAGGCGCCTGCTTAAAAGGTACATAATTTTCTTTAATTGGTATTTTATGCTCAACTAATGCTCTATCTAAACCAGGCATTTCATCATAATTCCAAGCAAAGCAATCTTTAAATTCAAGCAACAAATACTTAAACTTTTCCTTTATTTCATCAGGCAAAGTTGCATTTACATAAGTAATTCTAGGATCTTCCGTAGTTCCTAAGTTTACTTCTTCCGTAGGATCCTTAACATGGGCCTTGTCATCATCTAACTTAGCCGGTGCCGGCTTTAGATTTACTAATCCTAACTCTTTCATAGTTAGTGGACTGTCATCAAAAACACATTCAGCCCAATTACAAGAAATAGGCTCGTCTGCCTGTAATTTCCTATCGACTAAAAAGAAAATAGTCTTTTAAAAGTGGCATTAATAGTAGCCAACTCTTCATTCCCTAAGTTCAACATGTTTTTAAACATTAAAAACCTGTGGTTTTTTCTCGGCAGGCCTTGCAATAATATTAGGCTTGGTGAAATCCTTGCTTAACTCCTGGAATCCTTCTTTAATGTATGTGAGGAACTGACTCTCAGTAACATCAACTCCAGCAGACTTGACTTCTGCACCTTCTATCTTTAGAGGCCAAAGATGCTCCTTGTAAAGGTCTGCTTCAACGTTGTTGGTTTCTGCTTTGAATGTTGTTGGTCTGCCCAAAAAACCTCCATTCCTGGTGATTCCCCTTGCTTCAGAAAAATCAAAGCCTGGTGCAAAGAAGATGGTACACAACCATTTATATGAATCCAATCTCTGCCTAATAAGGCATTGTAATTGGACGAAGAATCGATTACAAAAAATGTTGCATTCATTTTTCTTGTTCCAACCTGCAATTGCAGGGATATAACTCCTTTAGCAGGAGAACATCCCCCAGCAAAGTTGCCCACAGTGACCTCTGTTGGAATCAGATCCTCGATGGTTTTGTTTAGTAACTTCATCATTCGTGAGGGCAAGATATTCGCTACTGCCCCATTGTCGACTAGCACTTTTGAAACAGGCTGGCCATTCATGTGAATTTTTATATACAATGGTTTAAGATGCCTTGTTGAGGCATCATCAGGAGACCAAAGGACAACAACTCTGTCTCCTTTATTGTCAACGTCTAGTTCAATTAACTGTGAATGAGGGCATTCTTCTTTTTCTACTAATTTCACAATCGACTGGGTTGTATCTTCTACATCACCTTCCAATTCCATAGGTTGGTCTGGCTTTGCCTTAAAATGTTTAGGCAAAACTAAAATCATATTACATTGGAAGTTAGTAGGCACTGACCCGAATTGAATTGCGGCCAGACTTTCTCCAAATGTTGCAGACTCTTGTGGGGATGGAGAAGTATCTTTGATCAAATCTTGATCTAATTCGTCATCCAGTAGATCATCATCATCCGCCTCCATCAACTTCTGAAATTCCTCCATCTTTTTCTTCAAACTCTGCTTCAATTCCTTTTTACCCTTTGGTTGGGTAGCCGACTTGGAAGAAACTTCATTATTACTGTCTTGCCCCCCCATGCTTGGGAGTCAGTTGCTTCTGAGTGCTAGCTTCTCCTTGCTCTCGAGTCCACACTATGTTTGAAACCTTAGAAGGTTCTGCCCTTTCTCTGGGCTAAAAAACGTGCACCCACGGGTCACTATAAGCTCTCGCTGCGAACTTCCTTTGAAGCATTCTCTTTTGTGAAGTTGACACTTTGGTATACCAACCATCCGCTGGGAACTTGGGATGGCTAAGTTCACTCCACTTTTCATGATTGTGATTTGGAGGTATGACCATTCTAGGTTGATGCCCCCCATATCCATAGGGACCTCCACCTCTTGGTCCAATGCCCCTCCTGGGACCAGCACCTCTATGATTAGGGTATCTCCCTTGACTAGGAAACTGGTAGCCAACTGCTTTAAGATCCCGGAGGGAAGGAACTCCAGGTCTTGCAGGCACAACTGGGTTCCCTCGAAATAGAAATGGTCCATCATCTGGTCCATAACAGTGCTCTGACTCTATTCGATTAAAGAGCCCTGGATCAATGCCCTCATATATCAACTTGGCTCCAACATAAATCTGGAGATCATTGCCACCCATGGTATTGAATCTGATCCCAGACTTCGAAAAGGCGCTTTTATGCTCCTTCTCTGCTATGATTGCTTCCCCATGTTGGACTTCTCGCCCGCATCTAATACAGAGATAATCATTGGAGAACCTTGGATAACGGGACTCTTCATCAGTCTCCATTTTATTTTCTTCTCTGTGCTTTGTTTTCTCGACAGTCGATCCTAGCCTTTTAGCCAGGCCAGCTGTCACCATGTTAACTTCAACCTTGGGGAATGGGTTTGACTCAATACCCATTGCATCTTTGTCCCCTTTGGCATATTGCAGCAGCCCTTTCTGAATCAAATCCTGCATGCAATTACGAAAAGTAACACAATTGTTAGTACTATGCCTAAACGAATTATGCCATTTACAGTATTCTTTTCCTTTTTTCTCTTTATCAGAAGGAATAATATGCCCAGGACTTAATGTGATGAACTTTTGTTTCAGCAATTCATCAAATATCTGATCAGCTTATGCTAAATCGAATGAATATTGCCTATAATTCGCTTGCCCCCCACGCCTGTTGGGTTGGGACGAAAGCATGTTCATTGGCTTTTCTGTTTTAATTAACGTGTCACAAATTAGTGGGTTCTTTCCAATAACTTGTGCTACATCAATTTCAATGTCTCCCTCAACATCTTGATAATATGTTCCCAAAGACGTATTTTTCAACTGCTCCTCCTCTTGGAGGATGGCTTCAAACTGTGCTGCCCTCATAGAGAGTTCAAACAGATCTTTGAAATTAGATCCATTAAATTGTTTCTTAAAATTAAACTCAAGCCCATCTTGGGCTATCCTAACTATTTCAGTTTCGGGCACATTACAATGACATTGATTCCTTAACCTTTTAAACCTGGTCAAGAACTGCTCTGCTGTCTCAGTTGGCTTTTGCTTTAACTTAGCCAAGTCAGCAATTGAAACCTCTGGCTCATGCCTAAAATATTAGGCATGAAACTGCTCCTCGATATCTTACCATGTGTGGATTGAATTGGCAGGCAAACTAATGAACCAAGTGAAAGCAGATTTAGTCAAAGAATGAGGAAACAACTTTAATTTAATTACGTCGTCTAAACCAAATTCGCCCAATTGCAGGCAAAATCTACCTACGTGCTCTATTGTAGATTGGTTTTCTGTACCACTAAAGAGTGATAGTTCAGGTATTTTAAAATTTCGTGGCAAAGGAATACTATCAACCCAATACGGATAGGGTTTCCTAAACATGGGTTTTTCCACTCTTCGTAATCCAGGACCATACATGTCTAGAATAACTTCCATTATTTGGGCCCTATTGACATTCACGATATCCTGTGCCTTATTTACGTTCACGGGATCTGGGGCTCTGTAAACATTTGGGACAGTCTGTGCCACGTATGGTGGTTGTGCGAGAGGTGTATTCTGAATGTTACCATTGCCATTATTTGGCAAGGCATGCACATACGGACCATTGTTGTTACCATTATTTGGTAACTGTCCATTTCTATTGCCATTATTTGGCAAAGTTTGGGCATATTGGACATTACCATTGCCATGATTTGGCACTGTTTGGTTAACATTACCCATATTATAGCGGTTACTATGACCATTATTTGGCACAGTTTGTGCAGTATTGTATACATATCGGCCATTGCTTACGATATTGGCTCCCATAAAATCTGGCTGAGAATTTTGACCCAGATTAGTAAGACCATTATATTGGCCATAACCACTACTATTTCCAATTTCATATGTAGTAGGGACACTTTGATAGAAACTAGTCGGTCTAACAGTAGCCCCAACAAATGGTTGATTATTCAGACCAATACTTGTCTCAAATGTAGGGTTTGTATATACCTGTGGAGGAGTTTGTCTGAGTGTATCACCATGATTGATCTGCTCATGAACTACACCACTGGCATCAACGTCCACCACGGACGGAGGAGTTACTACCCTTCTTAGTAGGGTAATCAACTCTTGTGCCGCTTCGTCTCTGGGTTTGACAGAACTTGTGCCAACTGCCTAGAAAGGCTTTGCACATTCACCGGTGGATTAGGGCCACTTTCTTGGCCATTCTCTGGCATCCTTTGCTCAGGATGCGTTTCATCGTTTTGAGTTTCCGAGCCTTCGTTTTGGGGCTCCATCGGTCGGTCGCCTTGTTTCCTGGTTATTGCCATTACTTCCAAATTAGTAATGTTGCCCTCCTTCTAGCGCCAAAACTGTTTCTCTATTTTTCGCTTATAGTCGATGATCGACTACAAATCGTGTGAGTGCTGAAATGTGGGTGTTTGTGGTGGTGGAGTTTGGTTCCCTGCCGTATTTCAGGACTTCTCTGGCAGCAAACTTAATGACGTGAACGGAGATGGGAGAAAAGTAACAAAATGGACTTTATTACTTCTCAAAGTAGAAGTCAATCGACTACAACAAATAGCCGAGTAGACGGTTAAAGTTACAAGCTACTCCTAGTGCAGGAAAAGTAAAGTACAGATAAAAAGTAGAAGCTTTTGGGCGGTTGAGTGGGGTCCCGAAATTGTCTTCACATCTTGTATTTATAGGCTTCACTTCGATTGGAGATTCAAACTTGGCAGCATTCCCTCCATAAATTTGAATCAGGCGGTTATTCTTCCTCTTTATTTGGTTCTCACGTCCAAGTCTAGACGGTTTTCTTCACACGCTCTTCTCGCTGTATGCTTGCATTCTTCAACTGCCTTTTGTCAACTGCTTGGTCCATGATCCGCTTGTAACTTCTTTGTTGGACACGTATCTTGTATTTAGACATCACTCTTTTAACCGTCTCATAAAGTTAGTCCATTTACTGTTCACACGTGTCACTAAACGACTCAGTCAACCACATGGCCTAGTCGATCATATCGGGCCAAATTATGGTGTAAACAATACTCTAATTCCAAATTATTGCAGAAAAAGCACTCAACACAATACATAGGATGGATCCAAGCCACATGATCGATCTCAAAGAGAAGGAAGAGATATTAAGAAAGTGGTTTTTTATGATCTGAGAGATAAAGAATCAAACTTATTTAAATATATTTTTATGTGTTTTTCTGTGTCTCAATACAAGATGTGATAGACTTTCCACAAGAAATATGTTTTCTGCACATCGAAACAAGGGCGGAGCCATGTTGGGCTCCGGCCCCCGTAAATTTTTTGTTTTATATACTTGATTTTGAATATTTATTGATAATTATTCATGTATAGATACTTATAATCTTAATAATTTTAGGTCTCGTTTGATAACAGTAATAGATGGATGAGATTCGCAAGGAGATGGGATTAGGATTGAGATTTGTAAGGAGATGGGATTAGTAATGAGAAGGGATTGATAATGAGTATGTTTGTTTGTGATGAGATTAGATGATGGGATTATTAATATCATGTTTGTTTGAGATGAGATTAGATGATGGGATTGGATTGATAGAAAAAATTGGCAATGAGAAGGGATTGGTGATGTGAAGGAGTTGGGATTGGACTATTAATATCCCTCAATACCAAGTCCCACGGGGTATTAGCAAAACCCCATATTACTCGGATTATTAATCCCAGCGGACTAATAGTCCGGACCTTTTTTTGTTACCAAACAGAGTATTAATACTCCCATGGGATTTGTAGTCCCATCCCAACCTTCAAACCCGTTATCAAACGGGGCCTTAGTTTGATTTGATAAAAAAATTGGTTATTTTACATTCTCAGTTCTAAATTTTTTTCATAAATAATATATAAACACGTGACTGTTGAAGTAGCTTAAAAAAAGTAAAAGAAAAATGATTGGTATATTTACCTCATTTTGGACCCACCCTGCCCTGAATGGAGTGGGTTTTTCAGCTCATTTTCGAGTAAAGGGTTGGGGTAGGGATAAAAAAAATCTAAAACCTGATCGGATTAGCCATGAAAGTACCCCGTCCTGATATACCCGCCCCGAATGGTATTTATACATAAAACTATACTTTTATTACTAATCTAATTATCATTATACTAAAAATTTTATAGTTTTACCCTAATATTTTTATCATTATACTATTAAAACTTCTATTCTTACCTTTATATTTCACCATTTTACTAAAATATCACTTTCTTTACAATCAAATCATTTTGCTTTATTTTGTTTTTAGGTTAATAACTTTTTTAATTTCTTACGGAGCGGGGCAAGGCGGGAACGGGGATACCCAAAAAATACCTAGTCGGGGTCGTGTAATAATTTTCGGGTCGAAGTATGCAAAAAACCGCTCTGTTGCCATTCCTAACCATGCCTCTCCAATTACAACAATCAAATTGAAAATTGACAACCACAGTCTCTCTCTCTGAGTTCGGTGATTAGGGTTCCTCTCTCCCCCCTACTTCAGATCTCTCCCTTTCTAAACTTGGTGCGCTCTGACATTAATGGAGCTGATCATTTGCAAGCAGTCCACCTGCGTGCACTTCTTCCCAATCTCCTTCATTGCATGCATCTATATCGACGTTATCAGGCCATCCCCATACTTGTCATTCCAGGCGTTGCATAGATCGAGTCTTGATGAAGTTGTAGTTCTTGGGCCGGAGGTAGCAGTTGGTATTTTTTGTATGGTGGGACGTGGTTTTTGTGGTGATCAGGGATCAGATCCGTGGTCTTTGCTTTGACTGCCCTTGTGGTAGTGGCGGTGGCGCGCGGCAACGATGATTGCAATCTTGGTTGGCAGTTTGGGCAACTGGATTTAGGTATGTGGGTCTATCATTTCTTATAGGTGTTTTTTTTTTTTAGGTGGTGGTTGTTTTTGGGGTCCATTGTTTCTCATCCCTTATGAGTGTCTTTCTCAACCCTTGCAGATATGAACACGATGTGATTTTTGTGAGACGAGTGGTAACTCTAGGGCTCAGTACGTGACTAAAGAGTTCTGTGTGAGAAAGTAGTTTCTATTAGTCAAATGCTCTTTCCCCCTATTGTAATGGTATTTTCTCTGCAATGAAAATTTTCTAAATTTTGACCCAAAAAAGAAAGGATAATGATAAGGCCACGACACTTTTTCTTAGTGGCACGACTTTTACTGTGCATTGGCGATTATACCCTCTTTGGTCATACTGAGCTCGGGATTCTAGTCATCTTCTCACTTTTTACTAAGTTCGAGTAATTTCTAAGTTTTCGTCGTCTCCCCCATTTCCTCACTACTCCACGTCAAAAGATCAAACCTTCTCATCTGATTTCGAATCTTTCTCTTTTGGATACAACACATACAACCCCATCTCTTCCACGGTCTAACACCCAGTTTACCTGCATGAATCAGTACTTGCAGCGAATTTCAAAATATTTCTGCGAAATTGAAAATGAAATTCAATCC
Source organism: Rhododendron molle (assembly GCA_025413875.1). NCBI lineage: Eukaryota > Viridiplantae > Streptophyta > Magnoliopsida > Ericales > Ericaceae > Rhododendron > Rhododendron molle. Next base: position 9,374,754 of record CM046399.1, read on the forward strand.
CTCTTACCAATCAAAAATATTCAAACCCTCTTCCTCAGACAACCCCATTTTTGCCTTTTTCTCTTCTTTCACACTTTTACGATTGGTTTATTTTGAGGCCATCCATCTCTCTCTCATGTGTTTCATAAACATTCCAAAATGAAAGGCAGAAATTGGAGGAAACAAAGATGATATGCTCGATTCTAAGATCACCGACGGCAAACTAAGACATTGTCGACCACCGAAGAGGTCTGTCGTGGTCGTCGTGGGCACCGGAATGGGTCTTGATGACATCTGGTCATTTATCGGCGAGGAGGTTGGATCTGATTCTGGAATGATGGTGAAAGACATGCAAATCGATTGAAGCGAGAAGATAAATGAAAGAGGGAAGTTAAATGGGCCTGACCGACCGATGATGCAAGCAGAGGAAAGAAAAGTGGAGAACTGAAACAAATTGAGGGCAAACTTGTCAACACAACCAAACAGTTGTGGCACTAGCATAATAAGTCGTGGGATTAGGGCCACCCATAAAAAGTTGCAACAATCAGTAAAAGGTATCGTCACATGCCCAGAAAGGGTCAATTTTCTCACATGTAAGAAAATGCCAAATGCCACTTGAACTAAAAAAGAAAAAGAAAAGGTCAACAGCTCCATCAAAACCAATTGCCTTATTTATAGCAGTAGTTGGCTAGTTGCTTTAAGTGGAGACTAGGTGACCGAAACGAACAAATTTCAGAAGACATCTATGGATCATTTTTACATTGACTTATCGAGATGACCATAAATAGTCTCATCGATGAACTAAACTTGGATATCTTTCATTCAGACCATTGTGTACGTTATTTTTGCCTTGGGTGACAAATGCTGAAATTGCAACAGCTCTTTCAAGATCCTCAATCCTTCATCAGAAATCGTAGCCGGATGTTGCTTCACAACCATGATCTCCAATATTGGGGATGTGGCTAACAGAAGCTTCATAAAGTGTAAGTCGGAAGTTGTGCCAGATACAAGACGCATTTCCACCTCTCGAGGATGTTTCAAACAGAATTCGAGCTGCCCATATTGTATTCACAAAATTTCACAGCACCTTCCGCACCTTTGCCGGTTGAATTCACCTATGGAAGACAATGCATTAGGAGTTTCTAGATCTCAAAAACATTTTACTCCCTCCGTCCCATAAAAAATGACAATTTTTGAAATCCGTATCATTTTTCATCGCTTATATCTTTCAATCTATAATGTTTTTCATGAGTTTGAAAACTTTGCATGATAGAATTAATCGAGAACTATCAAACAAGATCCATGTTGCATATGTTTTGAGATCCATATTGAAAGATATAAGGAGTTGAAATTGGCACGGATATCAAAAATTGACATCCAATTTGGGACGGAGGGAGTAGTTATTAGAATGGCAAACAGAAATATTTGAGATACTCACCTCAATTGTTACTTTCCGTAATTTTGGGTAGTTGGTCATCGTCATCCAAATAAATCGAAAACATCTTCTACCCCAAGGTCAACACAAGATAACTCTAGAGCATTAAGGTGCCTTAACATAAGAAGCCTATTTTTCAAAAGACAGCCTGCAGCCAATAACTTAATGAAACAACACAAGTGAGATCGGAGAAACTATTGGCGGATCAAAAAAAAAATTTAGAGAAACTATTGCCTGCATAACAAACAAAACAAATGGTGAGACTGTTATCTTACCAACACATATGGACTACCCATACACAGATTCTCAAGAACAGGTAGGCCATCCAACAGAGCAGCCCCATTCTTGTGCATCTCGTCTTTCCAATCGGCCTGTGAAAGCTTTTGGACGTAGTGAAAAATTTGCAAGATGAGGTGCATTCATAAAACACAGAGATTTGAAAAACCCCGTTAAGCTTAGAAGCATTAATTCCAATATAGTCAAAACAGGCAGAACTTTCAAATTTCAATTGTTCAAGTAGTGGGCAATTGGAAACCAAAGTCTGAAAAGTGTCAGCAGTGATGATGACTTCACAAAGCTCCAAGTGAACAACCCAATTAAATCCCTTGAAGGTTGTAGGGTCAAAATACACAAGATTGGAGATTTAAGTGCGTCAGTTGTTGACAAGAAAACAGAGATTGAGGCAATTTATGGTGGTCACCCTTCCAAATTTTAAGGGTGAGTTTTTGGATCCCACGACCAGACAGAATAGTGATCAATGTGTCAATTTCATAACAACTTTCGAGTTTAGATATAGAGAGGATGAACTTGAGTATTGCTCCACGGTGAAGTAATAGGACATGGTATGTAGAAGCTAAAAATCTGTTTTTAATTGAGAGTTGGTATATAGAAGCTAAAAATCTTTTAGCTGAGAGCTGGTCTGGTGGAAGAATTTGGCGAAATAGAATCGGATAAGGATCCACTAGTGACCTATCATCAAATGCAAGTTCCGGAATCGTTCTCCAGTTATCCCTCCATTTCTTTGACAAAACACTTGTCCTCACTGCGTCTCGTATGGGTACAAGTACCAAGATTTTTTCGAGTATATTATCTGGAAGATTGCTGATAATATCCAAGGTTGAACTACACATTCTCTTCATTTTTGATGATCACTATTTAGAATGTATCAGCGAAAGGAATCAAATCATAGGAGCAAGCCTCCCTTGCAATAATTCATAACACTTCCTGACACAAAATTAAAGACTGATAATCAGTACCCAGTTACTGCCATCGAATATTAAGAACTTTTAGTAGCTCGCACAAGCCAAATTAAGAGAAGGCATCTTCAGCATAATTTCATCTGATAAGAGTATTAATCACAGCATTCCTCAGTACTTTCTTAGATGTAGTGTCGAAAAACAGTTCACAGCATGGGAAACATTTTTCTCAAAATCCCAAGTTCGTAACTAGACCTGTAAGCAAAAGCTTACTGTCCACACTCCAACCAACCTGTTCAGAATTTTTTGTTGGAGTTCTTAGGGGCCAAGAAAGATGTACCATAAAGAATTTAAGGCTTTAGTGTAATCTATATTTATGAGGGTAGCAAACACCATGTGAGCAGTACACTCTGTTCAGGGACGGAGCTAGGAATTTTTTACTATGCGGGGGCGACCATATACACGAGACAAAAAATAAAGAGAAACGTGCATAACAACGTGGATACATTAAAACTCAAAAAATGTACAAAATAGCAACACTCCATACTTAATTATGATTTTCATAGATTAGTATATTGCAAAAGCATTAATGACTTACCTTCCTATCTAGTAAAACCAGGCATATTCAATTGCACTTGACGTTTTTTCATGTCATTAAAAGCATTGATGATAGTTACAACTTAGATTTTACCAAGATTACTTAGGGTTCCCAAAATCTCTTCTCCTAGCTAGTGTTCTTATTTTCTCGAAACTGCCTTCAAAGTCTTGAAGATGTGGGATTTTTGTGAGAGAGTACTTAGGGTTCCCAAAATCTCTTCTCCTAGCTAGTGTTCTTATTTTCTCGAAACTGCCTTCAAAGTCTTGAAGATGTGGGATTTTTGTGTGAGAGAGAGAGAGAGAGAGGGCAAAGGAGATGTGCAATGGAGATTTTTTTGACGGAGAGAAGAAAACGTGTAAAATCCTCTTAACGATTGGGGATTTTTTGGGGTAAAAACTAGGAATCAAATAATTGAGTACTCACTATGTTAACTCTCAAATTTTATGTTTTGTTATATTTAACCCGTAACGTTTAGAATTTAACGTTAGTATCTTGTATTTTAAAGGTTACTAACAACTTACTATTATTTGATTTTTTTTTCCCCAAAATATTAGAGGGGGGCGATCCTCTATACTTTCATAAGAAATTTTTATTTTATATATAATAAGTAGAGTTTTTTTTTTCCTCCTTGCAGGGGCGACCGCCCCTACTGGCCCCTCCCTGGCCCCATCCCTGACTCTGTTGTAAATTGTAATCTAGATAGGTCCCACCCCCTTCTTTCTATGTTTCACAGAACAATTTTTTCTTCAAATTTGCATGTTTCATGAATACATGACTCAAGAAAAAACCAAGTCGTCTTCATCAAGTATCCACAAGAGAGAACAAGAAAAAAAAAACATCCTAGATTTCATGAGTTTTGCTACAAATACGTGGAATGATAACTAGAACACATCCAGCCCTTGCTCAAAATTTTTTCGCAAAATCACACTTGAGTAAGACCCCTCTCAAAACTCTACTCCCCTTCAGTCAAACTCATACTGCTCGTTTTTTTCTCAAATCAAGGGAGACTCTTCATCGTTTATCCCGCCAAGTTAGTTTTCCACACGAATATGTGAGAGTCAGTACTGTTGCGAGAATTCTATACACTGGTTCTTTATCGTTTGTTTTCCAACGTCTCCTTGTTTCAACGGGGCTTTGGTAAAAGAAATTAATGTTGTGGCACAGAGGAAAGAAGCCTAAACAAACCCACTGTCTACCATTAGCCCCCAGTTAGGCTGTATTCGGCTACTTAAGCCGTTTGGCGGGAAAGCCAAAAAAATTGTCCTTATTCAAATTTTTTTCGTACCACTTGGCTTATCATCATTTTTTTGGAGATTGTTGCATCCTCATGACAAGAGGAATCTAAAAAGTAAAAAATGTTGGTCGAAATCCAATTTTTTTTTAATTTCGACGAAAATTGGCGGGAAAGCCACTTATTTCGTCTTTATTCAAAAAAATTTGGATTTCGACCAAAATTTTTTACTTTTTAGATTTCTCTTGTCATGAGGATGCAATAATCTCCAAAAAAATGATGATAAGCCAAGTGATACGAAAAAATTTTGAATAAGGACAAAAAAAAATTGGCGGGAAAGCCTAATTGGCTCATTTTGCCGAACACAGCCTTGTCATTGATACAAAAACTTCGAATGACCGTGCAATCAGCGACAGAAAATATATGGGAAAAGAGAATGGTGGTTGAAAAGACATTTTTTCTTTCCGTGTGGTATATTTCAATTTATAACAAACCAAGAATACAAAAGATAAGATGTCCAGGTACTCTAGTGTGGAAGTACGTTATGACTAAGTCCAGGTAATTTAGAACCCGTCCGTTTTGAATTTGAATTTGTAGGTAAAGAATAGTAGAATTTTTCCAAGGAAAGGTTTGGATGCTGCTAGCTAGGGGTGTCGGAAAGGTTGGAGGGGGTGCGAGAGTTTGTATCTCCTCTGGGAGAAATAAGTCCCCTTCCGCGGTGAATAGGCATCCACCAAAGGGGGCTTATAAAAATCTTTGGGGAATTTAGGATAGGGTTTTTGAACTACAACACTGGTCAATCTTTGAGGGTGTTATGCGATAGCCGTGAGAATAGATTATAGGTTGGCACAAAAGATTTTGCTTTGGATTATAAGTTCGACCTAGATTCTTGTAGAAGTTGATAAAACTTCTTTTTGTTTTGGAGCCGCTCGGGATTTAGGTGGGGTACCTTGGTGGTGGGTTGTTGAACTAGTTTCCGATAGGTTTTACATTGCATGGGCCCTGCCATGGGGGTGGTTCCTACGTCATAAAAGAAGAAGAAGAAGCTGATAAACTTGTTTACTACAACTGCAAAATTACGATAAATCTACGGTAAAAGCCGGTAGTGTTTACCACAAAAAACTGAAATTAGCTTTCAGATTATAGAATCTAACATCTAATCCAAAAGGTGATTTTTTCTATGGCTGTCTTCCCTAGCCCTTGAGGATGTTAGCCCTTCTATTTCGGAGTAATAAAATAGGGTTTGGAGGAATGGGAAGGAGGATTTCTTACCGATTCTGTTGTTGGCCGAAGCAGAGTCGTTCAGTTGGAGTTTGCATGAATCGGGCAACTCTAAGTAAACAAAGGGCTCTCGCTATATAACAGCCCTTTTAACTATTTGGATGAGAAAAGAAAAGAAAGGGATATTATTTCTCTTACTGATGAAAAAAAGAAAATAAAGGGGTATGGTTTCTCACCGTCTCATTTGGATAGATTTTCTCCTTTCTCTCCTCACCAAATCTCACCACTTCTGGTGAGAAACAAAAATGGATTTGTAAGGGGTTCTTGATTCTCGCCCTCTCTCACCCTTTCTCACCTCCTTAACCATCCAAACATAGGAAAGCAAGCTCTTCCCCTCCGTTTCTTTTCTTTTCTTAGAAAACCCCTCCATCCAAAGGGACTGTAAATGTATCGGCTCCTATCGAAACCCGTCTTCCTCTCTCGCTCTCCCACTGAAACCCTAGCCATGCTACCAATATCTTTATTCTCCCATTCCACTCCGAGGTCCAGTTTGATTTGTGGATTAACTGCTTGGGGTAGGACTGAATATACCTAATTCTAATCCTGAGTTAACCCACGTTTGGTTCCGGAAATAATTGTGGGAATTATTAATTCCAGTATTAATTTTATCTCTATATGGGGGTACTATATTATCCTAGGAGGTGGGATTACATAGAATTAAAAAAGAATGGATTGTTTTCAAAAATATTTCGATGATATTAGGATTGATTTGAAAATAGTACCCAAGAGAGATGGAATTACGTAGGATTAACAAAGAAGAGATTGTTTTCAAAAACATTTTGATGATAATGGGATTGATTTCAAAATTATTTTCTTCAATATTAATTTCAGAAAATTTTTACAAAAACTATTTCCAAAAGTTTCTTATTTTCCAAAAATGTTTTCAAAACATAAAAAAATACAAAAAAAAAAAATTTATGACTTTCTTTCCCAAAAAATGATTTCAAAAATGTTTTGAAAACCTTTTTTTCAAAAAAAATTCCAACAACTAGTTTTTTTTCCCAAAAATCTGTTTTCAATATTTTCAAAAAACCTTTTTTCCAAAAAAAAATTCCAACAACTATTTTTTCTCTCAAAAATCTGTTTTCAATTTTTGTAAAGAAAATTGTTTTTTTTTTTCAAACAATTAGTTCTAAAAAAAATTTCCAAATTATTTTGAAATAAAATTTGTTTCCCAAAGTTTTTTAAGAAACTATTTCTTTTTCATAACTTTCTTTTTTCAAAATTTTTTTGAAAAATACTATTCCATATCCCATAAATAATCCCACGCGAATTAAACATGGGATTGGGTGAATTATGGATGAAATTAATCCAGGACAAATAGTCCAGCAACTATTAATCCCAGGACTGTTAATCTCATTTTTTCAGTTTGCGAGTCAACGATGCCTTAAGATTTCACACCCTTGTATGGCGGTGGGAGGGGAAAGCCTCTAGACTTTTTTCTTTGTTTTCGTTTTTTAACGTCTCTTCAGGTCACCGACTTGTCGTTTGATCTGTGAGTGTTTTGTCTCTCATTTTCTCGACAGTTTAGTTTCGTCTTTGAACGAATATTTGTCTACAGATCAGATTCTTTGAAACGATGTTGTTTCACAATGATATTTGTGGCAACAATGTTTGTACCTTACATGATGTTTTTGGTAGGGTAACTCGTGGAGGCTTGTCAGATTGTATTTTTTTTTGAAAATTCATTGGTGTGGTTTATACATGGTTGAAATCCCCATCTGATCGTTTGGTTATTTGTTGTTTTTATCATTGTCTAGCACTTTATCTCTTTTGAGATTGCTGATTGAATATACAGCAGATCGCGAGTGCTGTTTTTTGCGTCAGGCGCAACGTCTGAGTCGGGGTGAAAGACATCGACTGCCTTGTGCTTTTCTCATTTACAATAATTAGATGATTAGTTTGGTTTTGTCCAAGATTTTTGTAGTAAACTCCGATCCTGTAATTACCGTTTGGCTATTACTAATATAATGTTCTCAATTTTTGACCAAAAAAGTATAAAAAAAAAAGTATCGAAAAAGGAAAACAAGGATATATGTTTGAATACATTAAAAAAAAAAAAGGAGTATAAAGAGAAATTACCCCTCACCCTCATACTTGCGCGCACACTCTCACGCTCGCAGCTATGGTGTTCCACTAACACTTTTAGAAAAAGTGTAGTTTTGTCCCTATTTGAATTTTTTTTGCGTTTGTTTGTTTGTTTGGGGCCAAATTTTTTTGACTTTTCGAGAAGAATCAAAAAAGTAAGAAAAAATTTTACTTTTACCCAAATATTTTGAGCAAGGACCACTTTTAAGTAGAAAAAGTTATAAAAAAAAGTCGACTTTTTTTTTTACTTAAAAGTGGTCATTGTTCAAAATATTTGGATAATCAAAAAGTTAAAAAAATTTGGTGCAAAACGAATAAAAGCAAAAAAAATTCAAATAAGAACAAAATCAAAAATGTTAAAAATGAAAACGTTACTTTCGACATTGTTACCTAACCGAAATTTAAAATGCTTGTAACTTATTGCGCAAAATAATGAAAAGACAAACAAATTTGTTCTTCTTCAAGTTTCATACTATCAGATACTCAAATGTCTTTTCTAAAAGGAATTCAGGTTTTGATCAAATTTTTTCTCGATCAAAATGTTTGTCTTGACGAAAAGAAAAAGTCTTCTCTATCAAGAATAAATATTAAAAATTAGAAGAAATTAAATATACATCCTACCTACTTGACTTATTTAGGTGTTCATCCTAAGGGTTTTAAAAACTTACGTTCTCATCCTCCAACTACATTGTTGCTCCATTATACCCCTAATATATATTGATATAGATATTTGTATATATATTATTTTCATTTACCTTAATAATATCCATTGTCGTTTCCAAGGGCCCAAAAATCCGGGATGATGCAATCCCATTGAACCAAATCTGTTCCTCGTTTCTCGCCCAAAAAATTAACTCCCCGTATCTCAAAATTATACCTTACACTCTCTCATGGAGAATGAGGAAAGGGGTGGACTGGTTGCCCCAGACAAATTCTATTCGTCCTGTTGTGCTTCTCCCTTACTAACATCTTCTCTCTCCCCGCTTCCGGCCAAAACCCGCTACCCTCTCCTCCGTGCCACAACATCATTTTCGGATCTGTCGTCTCAGTCGTCGTTTGTGCCACCAATGAAGTTGCCGACGAGTTCAGATTCAGCTTTAGGTAATATGTTTTTTGATTTTTGTCATGTTTGTGAATTAATGATGTTTTGTTTATCTATCTCAATTGAAATCTACACTTCTCAAACATTGTCATGTTTTATGATGTTTGTCATTTTTTTATTTGATCATGTTTTGTTCATCCACCTCTATTGACATCTACACTTCTCAAAACTTGTCATATTTTTTGAGTTTTGTCATGTTTATTATTTGATCAAATTTTGTTCATCTTTCTCGATCGAAACCAACACTTCTCGAAACTTGCCATGTTTTTCGATTTTGTCATGTTTTTGAATTGATTTTGTCTTGTTCGTTTTGCCATGTTTTGTGAATTGATCATGTTTTGCCATGTTTTCCGGCTTATACATTCATTTTTGTAAAAGTAGTGTTTTCTTTTTAGATTTTAGGAGAATGAAAATATGAGAGAAAAGATTAGGGGAGGAAAAAAATTCAAAAGATTTGGTGAGAGAATTATTTAAAAGAGAGAGAAATATTTAAAAGAGGAGAGAGAATTAAGATAATTAGCAAAGATTAAAAAAAAGAGAGAGATAGAGAAAGATTTGAAAAATTAGGAGAAAGAAAGGGTAGTTTAGGATTTAATTGAATTTGAGGATGGAAAGATAAGTATTTAAACACATTAGGATGAGCACCTAAATAAGTACGGTAAAAAGGATGGCTAATTAAGTTCCCCTAAAAATTAGTCTCAGGTCCACTATAGATATTTGACCAATGCTTAGTCCACTACTCCATCCGTCTCTATTTAATTATCCATTACGATTTTGCGTGCATTTTCAACGCTTATATCTCTCGGCGTATATTATGTTTTATGTTTTTAAAATCTTTGTCTTATAGAAAAAATTGAAATCAATTAAACAAGATCCATAATATTGCATATTTTTAGCAATATACGTTAAGAGATATAAGCTATTAAAAATGTACGCAAAACCGTAGTGGACAATTAAATAGGAACAGAAGGAGTAACATTTTAAGCATTGTCTACAGTCCATTATTTTATAGTTTTTAATTGCGTGGTCTACTCCTTATTTGCAATGGGACAAAAATACTCTCATATAAAATTATCTTGTCACATCATTGTCGGAGAAGTTTGTCGGAAAGTTGGCTAGAAAAATTACCGGCGCCAGAGGTCCACCGGAAAAGTCGGTGGCACCACCATTGTCGGAGTTGGTCGCCGAAATCAAATCGACCGGATGCATCAATTTCTTTATTCCTGTAATGATTGGAAATTTTATTCCTGTCTTATATTTTGTCTAGTGAAATTTTTTTCATGAAATCGTGTTTAATAAATGCACCACTAATTTTTTAGTTGGCCACTTGCTTGGTCGCTAAATGATGACTACCCAATAAGTTGAACGGTTTTTTTTTTTTTTTTTTATCACCAGAAAAGTTGAAGGTTTTTTTTTTTCTTCAATATTATATACATCAACGGGAATTAACGGTATTAGTATGTTAGTTCATAGGAGGTATCAGAAACTATCTATAACCCTGAATCACTCAGAAAATTGAAGTTACTTGCTAGCAATGTGTTCCCTCTTCTACATTTTTACAACCCACCGGTCCAACCCATGTATGGTTTAGAGTTGTTACATTCCCATAATTACAAACTAAATATCCGAAGTTAAACAAGGGACTAAATTTCCATTTGCTTAAAATTTAGGCAGAAGAAAGAGAGATTCATTGAAAAAGAAACGTGAAATATATATTTACATGAGAAATATAGTTCCATAGGCACCTAGATTTCCAGGAATCCAGAGTTCCAAAAAACAAAGGAAGAAGCAAACATACATAAGTTCCTATTATTTGTGGAATAAGAAACTCCGTTCCAGAAAAAATAAGAAGCCTGCTACTTATTTTGGAAGAAGTTGTTTAGGTACCGTCCGGCCGGTGGAGGGAAATCGTACCGGCGGCCGCGCCGGGCCGTCTCCGGCCACCGGACGGCCGATCCGAGCCGTCCAAAAATTCTATAAAAAAAAACAAGGGGGCCCTACGCGGGAATCAACGGCATCCGAGGTGTGTAGGATGCTTGATCCGAGCACCCATTTTCCATTTACATTCATATGTACACGGAAAATGGGTGCTCGGATCAAGCATCCTACACACCTCGGATGCTGTTGATTCCCGCGTAGGGCCCCCTTGTTTTTTTTTTTTTAGAATTTTTGGACAGCTCGGATCGGCCGTCCGGTGGCCGGAGACGGCCCGGCGCGGCTACCGATCGATTTCCGACCGCCGGCCCTCATTCTCATACAAACAGTCCTGTGTGTTTGTATACTGCAACTTCCAGGTCAAAAACAATAGGGTTAAGCAAAAAAATTTCCTACCACTATGGATCTTATTTGATAGATCTCATTTCGATCTTTAATACAGTGCAAAAAAAAAAATTCATTTATGTTATATTTGAGTTTGAAAATGTGGAAAAAACATTGTATTTGGGAAAAATAAGAAGGTTGGCTTATTTTTGAATTAGAAGTAGAGGAAATAAGTACTTACGTATTTTTTAAGAAGCGTTGCGGAACGGGACCTAAAAACGAGAATTCACACAAAACTCCGGGATGCAAGCTCAAGGAGCTAGCATGAAGGACTTGAGTCTGATCTATATAGCTTCAGTAGCAAAACACACCAAGGCATGAGTGCCGCGGATATCTTTTTCACGAACGTGGGAGATGAGGCAGCACCAAGATCCTCGCTCTAGAAACGAAAACAAACCCGGCCAACAAGTTGTGCCTCAAAAAATGTCCCTGTTCCCTTACAATTCCTCATACGAGGCGTTGATTAAAAGCAACAAGTTCTGCCTCAAAAAATATGAACACATGTGTTGCCGTCCCACAATTTTGGACCAAGCAGATGAAAAACAACCAAACATAAAATAAAAGAAAGATACTAAGGAACCATACCTCCTCAAAAAGGACATCATGCATCTACTAGACTTGAATCTTCATCTCTTCATCCGAAGTTCATTTCTGCTTGAGGTGATGCACGTCGAAGTCTTGTCAATTCTTTCACAATCCGCAATTCATCAGCAACACTATCTGATTTCAGCTTGATAAGCATTGTGTCCAGCATCGGTGACTTGGCTAACAGAAACTTGATAAACTCCAATTCAGGCTTTGTGCCAAAGACATTTTTCATATCCACTTCACGAAGTTGATTCAGAGACACATCCGAACAGCCATGCACTTCCGAAAAATCTAGATCTATAGGAATAGCAGAAGTCGCACCGGGAAATGCCTGAAATTTAGACAAAAGAATAACAAACTGTCTTAACCTGCGTATTCGGCATTTACATAATAAACACAGAAAAAGAATTGAAATCTGTCACCACTTACTTTAATAGTAATTTTTTCCAAGTTCGGAGAGCTTTTGATTAAGCAAATAAGAACGAAGACCTCATCTTGTTCCCCGAAACAGATATCATACAACCCGATTTTTTTGAGGTTGTTCAAAGTAGTTGGAAACCTCGTTGGTAAAACAGATGCAGCTATGCCCTAGAAAAATCAAAGAACATTGATAAATAAACAAATAAGCATATATGGATTGCTAATTAAGCTAATCTTACCTTAACATAGCAAAAGTCCAACGCCAGAGACTCAATTCCAGGTACATTCTCAAGAAGCATGAGAGAGCTAGATGTTTCTTCCTCGCTACTGAACAGCTCCTTTCTCACTCTTTTCAAATGCATAAAGACATTTGCAAGACGATAAGTATTTGTGAAACAAATAGATCTGACATGGCCGTCACAACGTACTTTTTTAAGATTAGGACCATTAACTTCGAGGGAATCTAAACTGGTGGAGATATAAAGTGTCAGCTCTTCAAGCAATGGGCAGCTGGAGATCAGACTTGAAAGTACGTCATCAGCAATGACAACGTAATAAAGATGAAGGGAAATGAGCCTGGTAAATCCTTCAAATCCTGGAGGAGGTTCAAGGATACAAGAACGGAGTTTCAAATGCCTCAGTTGCGAACATGAATATAGCGATGATGGCAACTTATAAAGTTCCCCCTGCGAAATGTGAAGGGTGAAGTCTTGGATATCATTGCTTGAAACAAAAAGTATCAACAGATCGATCTCAGAACAGCTTTCCAGTCGAGATAAAGAGAGTGTGAACTTCATTATTGGTCCACGGTGATGTAACATGACTTGATAAATAATCATCATGAGTTTAGTATGTGTTGCTCTGGACAAATCTCTGTAGAACGCCTTATCAAATACCAGTTGAGGAAGTTTAACCCACGCATATCTCCATTTCCTTGACAAAATACTTGTCCTCACTGCATCTTGTAGAGGCAAACACATCAAGATTTTATCAAGTATATTGCCCGGAACATGACTAATTATGTCTGAAGTTGAGCCACACATTTTCGTTTCGGTCTGGGTAATGCTTCAACTACCCGTTTTCTTCATGGAGTTGACAACTCTGATAACCAGCAAAAGCAACCAAATCAAATAATTAAGCCACCCTGCACGTTGTCCCCATACATGACCCTGGCACAAAATAAAAGAACAATTAGGAGTAGCTGTATATCACATCCCCTGGTATAACACCCTATTACCAACAATTGCAGTAGAAGGAAAGCATAGAAAGATTCCCCTAATTCATAATCTGGAATACCCATCTGGATAAACCTGATAAACCTCCTAAATAAAATACTGATTAGTATCCCACCAGAAATTTCAGTTCGAAAAGCTACCCTTTTACTCTGGCATCACAATCTATGCAACACAAGTACGCCCCTTCTAGACGGTAATCAGCAACTTGCTACCACACACACACCTTTTAGGTATAGCTGGGACTACTTTTTCGTGCGACCCACAAATTTTCAATCAATGAAAGTGAGGGTATTGTTCACCCTCTCTCAGTGATGGAGAACAAAATCAGACTCCCCTAGGTTGTTAGTGCAGAGTCTGTGGACCACTAGGTTCAAAAGCTCGTGGTGGACAGCGAAAGAGCAAAGACAAAAATTCCAGGAGGATTGTCCCGGTTTGAGAAAGATCCTAATCTCTAAAAGGGAAGAAACTGGTTTGCCTTTGGCATTCGTAAGACTTAATTGGGTGTACTTTGGTAACAAAATATCTTTAGCTGTAGTGGTGAAAGGCGTTGAGATGAAAATAGACCCGATAGTGTTTGACCCAAAAGACTAATGTGTGGGCTAATAAGGGTTTTGTTTTGTTTTTTTTGCTGGCAAAAGAGAACAGAGAGTGAGCGCTGGTGTGTCCTACGGTCAAAAAGGGGAGAAACCGTGAGTGCTGTGTGTGTTTGTGGTTCGGTGGTCAAGACAAAACTGGGGCAGCCATATTTCTCCTTTGTTGAAGCAATTTGCACCAGCACATTTGTGAGATTTTGGGGCAGATTTGATCTCGGTTTCGGGCTCCAACTTCAGCTGTTTTGAAGGGTTTGAAAGCACTAGTTTGGTGAGATCTTTCCACTATTTTGTTGTATTTCGTCTGATACGTTTAGGGGTGCGTGAGATCCTAGAATCTCCTTGAAAACCCACTTGTAAACCTTTGGTGATGGTGGAAATTGCTTTCTCTCTTCCCGTGGATGTACGGGAACCACGTAAGTAAATTCTGTTGTTATCTTACTTACAAGCCACTTAGATTGATTGTGAGAAAGGGAGAGAAAAGAGAGTAGTATCGCGGTTTCTAACCAACAGAGAAACGGAAAAAACGAAGGACAAATAACACTAAGTACTGAAACAAAACAACTACTGTACAAATAAGAAGAACATTAATCTTTGAGTACAAAACGAGATCTGAGTTACGTACATGTGGAAACTGGTGGAGAACACGTATGTACTGAGCACCAAGAAGAAAAAAACTAGCAGTGGTTTCGAGACTTGACTTGAGCTGTGAAATCTGGAAGATGAGAGTAGAAGAGACGCCCCTTTTTCCCTCTGAAATCACTCTCTGCTTGCTTTTTGCCTTTTCTACTCCTCATTTCCACATATTTTTGGTGCTTGGCTGACTCTCCGTTAGGAATATGTGGGAAGATGGTCTCACAGCCAAAACAAGTTTCTAGAGGGAGAGAAAGTATGACTCATTCATTAAGTCTTACTCTCCCCGTTCATTTTTAAGTGTCCTGCTTCGTTATTCCAACTTATTAAAAAGACATCATCATTCTACCTTTCACATCAACTTTTTTCTTCACTTTCCCTACTTACCCATCATCATTACACTTTTTCTCACTAACTTTTCAAAATAAAATCTACTGTTAGGGGCAAAATAGAAAATTCACCAACTTTTACCCACTAACGTTACAAAATGGACATTTATTAAGGGATAACCCAAAATGGAATACCGGACTCTAAAAAAGGGACGGAAGGAGTAACATTTTAAGTGGATATGAGTCATTCAATATATATTTGTAAACTCCACGTTTCTAGAGGGAGAGAAACTATTAACGGCTCCGAGCAATCTCAGTCATCTGTTTCAGCAATTAATGGTTGACATATATTTCTAAACTTTTACTGGTAATAGTTTATTTTTAATCCGTGCAAGATGGAGCTACATAAATTTTATTTACGTAGACTCAGTTGAAAATTTTTTTTGGAGGAGAATTCAAAAAGAGGTATGGAGGTCAAGGTTCTAAATACCGTACAGGACAAAAAGACTTTGTTACTAGTACGGTATCCATACAGGTAAAAATAAATTTTTTAGATTACTCTCTATAATCTGGTACAGTACGTTTCAGATTACTCTCTATAATTTTTTCTAAAAAATAAATTGTATTTATGTACGTAAAAAGAAAAAAGAAAAATAGGTATGTTGTGTTGTACCCTATCAAATCTGTAAAAAATTAGAGTCCCAGTACAAACTTTCTTCTTCCAAAGTCCTGCTTCCACCCTCCATTTCCTCCTTCTCCATGGACCTTTTCTCTTTTCGGTGCTTTTTTTTTTTTTTTGAATTATTTCAAAAACACTGCAATAAGTTCAAAAAGACCTTGGCACAATGTCCCAAAACACATGGCAAATACTAATTGAACCACCAAAACTAAGGTGGTGTTTCACTTTCTCAAAAAGTATTTTTTTTAAAACTAATTTAATTTTAAACTTAAATATAATGAAAATAAAAAATATTTTTTCAATTTTTTTTTTGCACCATTTAAAAGATCTTAATGAGATCTATCAAACAAAATCCATATTAGTAAGAAAATTATTTGCGAAAACACATGATTTTTAAACTTGAAATTACCTTTTTTTTTTAAAGTATCTTTTCCACAAAAGTGGAATACCTTCAAGGGCCTCCGTCAAAAATTAGCTCAATTCAATATTTATAAGTACTTGATCTAATCATCTAACTTTTCATTCGGATTTTTAGAGAATGAAAAGTTAGACGATTAGATCAAGTACTTATAGGTTTCGGATTGAGCTAATTTTTCGTGCTGACACTTGAAAATGTGTTTTGAACATAATGAACGGCTCGAATTATTTGTATGGGACCCTTAATGGGACCTACAACACGATCTATCTGTGCACAGAGCTGCTGTGCCAGTAGACTTTCTTAATCCAAATACTACTGCCAAAAGTAAGAGCAGAGAGAAACTATGCGATGAGAGAGAGGGGCCCGAGTACTTTTCTTCTGATGAAGACAGGAAGGTCAAGCCAAAGTTTAGGAAATATAGGCCTATACTAGGGAAAGTACAACTTATGTGACATGCTCTTAAATAACCTTTGTGAGTCATTCAATGCTGCAATACTCGATGCTAGGGACAAGCCAATCCTAACCATGCTAGAGAGGATTAGAATTTACATGATAAGGCATTTAGTGAAGAGGAGGGCTTCTGTTGAGAAATGGCATGGTCAGATTGGTCCAAAGATTGTCAAGTTATTGGACAAGAACATTGCACTTTGCAGCGAATACATTGTTGTCTTAACTGGAGACAACCAGTTTGAAGTTAGAGGTTTCCATCATGGAAACCAGTTTTGTGTTGACATGAATGCAAAAACATGCACTTGTAGAAGGTGGGACTTGACAGGTATGATTGCATCGTACTTATGTTTAAGTTAGTTTACGTTATTTTACTTATGTAACTAATGACGTGCTTTACTTTTGTGTTGACAGGTATCCCTTGTGCACATGCACTTGCTGTCTTAAGAGATTCAAAAAAGAAGGCTGAGGGCCTTGTGCATGACTACTACCAAAAGCAGGCATACATCAACACCTACAAACATGTCATATACCCCATGAATGGGATGGACATGTGGGAGAAGACAAACAAACCACCAATTGAACCCCCACATTACACTAGGAAGTCTGGGAGGCCTAAGAAATGCAGAATGAGGGAACCAGATGAGCCACCTGCTCAAAGTGATGGAACCAAGAAAATGAAAAGGTATCTTACCAAACTGAGCTGTAGAAGATGTGGGGGAAAGGGGCATAATGTGAGGACTTGCCCATCTAGTTTCACGACACCAATGTCCAAAGAACAGCAATCCAGTCAGCCAATCTCACAACCAGTGTGCACTCAGCCATTACAGCCCACACCCAAGGCCCCCCTGTAGAAGGGGAGGTATAGCTAAAAGGGGAGGTGCAGCTAGAAGGGGAGGTGCCCCTTAAATTTCAGTTGTATAGCTACTATTATGGCTGAAAAAGCCTTCTTTTGCTAGCCTTTTTTGCCACTGTTATGGCTGAAAGAGCCTGCTTTTGCTAGCTTTTTTTTTTTTGCTACTGTTATGGCTGAAAAAGTCTGCTTTTGCTAGCTTTTTTTTTTGCTACTGTTATGGTTGAAAGAGCCTTCTTTTGCTAGCCTTTTGTTGCTACTGTTATGGCTAAAAAAACATTCTTTTGCTAGTATTATGGCTGTTTATGGTACCAACTCTAGGCAGTATTGCATATGCTTTCTGAAATTTACCATTTTATGTTGGGCTTTTGTATTGGAAGTCAAGTGTGAAGTCCTATTTTTGGCTATTACTTGGTAGTCCAACTATTGCAGCCATTCAATTACAGTTGGTTTGCAGTTTGGGTGGACTGAAGTGTTTGCGGCCGTTTCGAGGTGGGTACGGGGTCGCTTTGAGCTGATTTCTGGACTGAAACGGGGCTGATTTTGTGACTGGTTTGGAGCAGATTTTTGGGGCTGGTTTTGTGACTGGTTTGGAGCAGATTTTTGGCTATTTTGGAATTGGAATGCAGCTGATTTTTGGGGCTATTTTGAGAGCTGAATTATGCTATTTTTTTGGAGGTCAAACGAGACAAGTTGCTGTAGCTGCTGTACCTTTGTCTTTTTTTTTTTTGGATATGCTATAACTTTGTTCATGCTTATTTGTTGCTGTAGTTTAACCATTTGGAAGCTGCTATAGTTATGCTCGACCCACAGTGGCTACCACTGACCTGCTATCATTTGGAACGAAAATCAGTCTCCGCACAAGCTGGAGCTTTCTGAGTTCTCATTTTAATTAGATGAGTTCATAAATTCAAACTCTTATCTTGCTCCGTTGTTTCCGTGCCCAAACAAAGTACTTATCAAAAAAACATAATGCTAGGGATTTGAACTACATTCATAATGCTAGGAAACATTTCATTCATTCATATAGAACAACATTACAGATAGCTACTTGGCATTTGGACTGCATGTGCCATTTTCAGTACATAGGTGCTTCTCATGGCAATGCTAGGAATTTGCCATTTGGAACCGCATTACAATACTTATAAAACATGGCTATACAAATGACAAGCAAAGAAAATACAATCAGCTGCTTTTGCCATTTTTTCCGACATGATAGTATTGAGAGATTCACCAACTCCGCACTTCTCTTGATTGCTTCTTGGTTCTGTGTAGACAATTGTTGCACCTCTCCACTTAGCTTTTGTATAAGGTTCATCAATGATTTCAATTTCCTCCTCATTTTCTACAATATACCTCTTCAATTCTGCATTTTCCTCTTCAAATTTCTGCAATTTTTTCTTTAATTCTGCATTTTCTCCCTCTGCCTTCCTCAACAGCTTGATAACATGGTTGCCAAAATCCTTTCCTCTTGTGCATGTTGGAGGATCAACCCAGTCAAAAAATTTGCACTTGCCGATTTGTCTAAACATTTACACAGTCAATGGATTACCAAATAATATTTACACACTCAAAATCCATTCCGCAAATCATTTACATTCCAAGAATTACCAAAGCTGTAATAAAGGAATTTAATTCATTACCTTGTAGTTTATGCAGCCTATGAACCTCCTCTCGGGGTTCTCTTCCTTATATGATGTCTTCAAAAGAGACCTTTGTCCACAGAGACAAAATTGCTGGTTAGGGCTCATATTCGGATTGGAGTTGCTTGAACTGCTCATTGTCGCGTAGGGGGAGAGAGAGACACACACGGGGAGAGAGAGAGAGAGAGAGAGAGAGAGAGGAATAGAGTTGAGAGAGTGATTTGGACTGTGAGTTACTCAGTACAGAGGAAGTAGAAGTAAGGGAATACATACATATACATATATTGGTAGGTAAAAGACATAAATAGCCTTCAATGATACCATTTGGAGTTAGGTGGTGAGTTTTCCGTCCAATTCTTGGACGGGAATGGGAGATTGGACGGAGTGACTAACGGTTTAAAAGTTGGAGGGGGAAGTAGCTTCAATTCGTAGTTGAAGTTGAAGGGGGAAGTAACTAAAATTAGAAACTATCGAAAAATAGAACCAAGCCCTAGTGGCGGAAGAGGGAGAGAGCCAAAACCAGCGTAGACGACCCAACTCTCCTGTCCTTCCAATTTCAGGGTAATCTCTCTCTCTCTCTCTCTCGACATACGTATGAATCATGAATGTGCGTTTTCTTTCTTATCGATTTTGAGTCCGTTGAGATTCGCAGGATACTAAGTTCTTGAATCGTTCTCGAGCCCTGAAGAAGGGAACGAGATGAGGTCAAGAATGTACCAATTACTCGATGAGTTTGATTGCTCATCTTCCGCCTCCATTTTTTCCACCAAAAACCAGGTTTTTTTTTTTTTTTTTTTTCTGGAAAAATAAAAATCAAAAGTTGAAATATCTAGGTCAGCAAAAATCTTTAGTTAATTTGAGGCCTAATTTTTGTTTCTCCATATTTTTTTGCCAGAAAAATTCAACTGATGATTACTTCTTCGACAGCGCCGAGAAGGTCTCGTTTTTCTTCGAAGGTTTTTCTCAATCGATCTTTGCCCGTCAACACTAAAGGTATCCTCGAAAGCTCGTCACCGTCGATTGCTTGATTCGTAACAACCCCACACACACACACACACACACACACCCACACACACACACGCACGCACGCACGCACGATGTATGTATACTCGGTAAACCGCCATAAATGTGCTGAAGGTATCCTCGTAATGCTCTCTCAGTCTCACAAACACCTCTCTCTCTCTCTCTCTCTCTCTCTCTCTCCCTCCCCCTGCATGCATGGGTGTGTGTTACATCTTGGATTTATTGATATCTTTCTAATGTGCACGAGGTTTTCAAGAGAACAAATTATGAGACTAGTTCTCTTTCCCTCAATCCTGGCTTCTATTTTACCCAGTTGATGCTTCTATCGATATTTTTCTGAATGCACCCTTTGTTATGTTAAGGGTTGTGATTGGAATCTGAGGAGAGAATAAATAGTAATGGGCGAACGGAATGCTTTGTTCATTAGCAATGCATGTAATCCAGCCCAATAAAATTTGTATAATGTAGATTGAGTCATTTACTTGGCTAATTTTAATTTGTTAAGTTCCAATGTGTTTGGTACCAAATATACAAATTATATATAAGCAGTCAAGTTCACCACATACTATACTTATATTAGAGTTTGACTTTACACATAGAATGGCACTATTTTAGTTAGTAGATGCGTGTAATTTTACCATTAAATCTGAGGGCAAAATCATTTGGGTTGGGGTAAACGAATCTATTTTGTCCATTTGTTATTATGGCTATAATGCTCGATTGAAAATGATATGGAAAGAACTATTATATTGCTGTTGTTCCTGAAAGCCTTGAGTGGTATCTACTCTTTGGAATGTTTTTTGCAGGGTAAGATATTCATTAGTCTTGGTGGTGGTATGTTTGGACCTGTTGGGTTGGCTACTAGTATTTCCTTTTTGGATTTTGTCTCTTGTTTCGGCTATGTGATTTGTATATCGTTGGTTTGCTTGAGTTGATTTCTTTCTTATCAGCTCCCGTTTCATTGTAACCCCTCTTTCTTTAAATTAAAGATATTCTCTTTGCCAATAAAAAAGAGAAGCAAGGATAAGATTCAAATCAACACTGATTAGTGTAGCCACAAGGTTTTTTGTGCTTTGTTTGTTGTGGGTTTTAATTTGTATAGACTTTTGTTGACATAATTCTTTGAATGTTGTCCACTTTATAAGCTTTATTTTTTCAATGCTACTATTACTTATAGGGTTAATAGAGCTTGAGGTGGGGTTTTAATACATTTTATAACCTTGCATGCTTACTGAGTTGACCTTTCTATTTAAAAATGCAGATTGATGATCTCAAGCATTGCCCATTTGCTAAGGTGATTAAGCTTTATTAAGGTATTGCCTCATCCATATAATTTTCTGGAGGATCATATTTTAATGTGTTTGCTTAATTTTTGAACTAGGGAATGAATACTTGTCTGTTTTAAGCTGGAATGCAATCGGGTTGATCTTTTTGTTAAGTTTGCGGTGAAAGTTGTCTTTCTTGGAGACGCTAGTCGGGTTAAGTTATTGTTTGCCTTGTAAGTTCAACTGTTGACACATGCCAAGAGCCCCGCTCTTTCTTCTGCTCTGCTCCTTGTTTTTTTTTTTTTTTTATAAGTAAATAAAATTGCTCTGTTTGTTACTAAAACCAAAGCTGGGACAGTTAATGAATTTGCTGTGTACGTTTCTTGAGGTGCTTTGATGGTCAAAATTCTTGGGTACACTAAAATAGGAAAATAGATGATGAGTTCTCTTTCTTTCTAATGCTAAATCAATCCTAACCCATAAGCAATCAACTATTTTCACATAGTTGACATATTGAGCATATATTTAAGAGTTATTGCCACTGTTTTCACGTACAACTGTATGTGTGGTTATGGCTGGGCTTAATTGAACTTCATTGAAGTTAAAAGTTGGCCCTCTGTTTCATGAAGGAAGAAGTTATATATGCCAATGTTCGAGGAAAACTTAGGTGCATTATAGACAAAATATCCATGTTGACGTCCCCTTAGATTGAGTTCATAGCTCCATACCTGAACCGGTAGTTCTAGAATGTCTTGTATTATTTGCTTTTACTCAAGTGGAATTTTTTCAATGTTATTTAGTGGGAACAGTACAAACAAACATAACTCTAGCTCGTTGAAAACTTGTTCAAGATTGACTTATACCCTTAAGATTGAAGACACTTTGAAACTCATCAGTTCATTAGTAGTAATGTTTTTTTTACCACATATACAATTTTTTTTTGTTTCTCTACTCTATAATGTTTCTTGTTTTGATTTGTATTAAACACTTCAAGTTGTCGTAAGTATATATATTGCTCATGCAAGAACTATGTTGAGCTCAAGTTAGAGAGACAAGCACCCAATTACTGGAGAGGTCATTTTCTATGGAAAGTTGATAGATATCAATGGCGTGACCATGATCTATTGCGTGTAGAGGTGTGAAAAAGAAGTTCTAGCTGAGGTAGATGACTGGCTTTCTTGCCCAGAGCGTAAGCGTGCTAGGTTTGAGGCTCATGCGAATGATCTTGGATACCCATTGCATCCATCTCCAGAAGAAGATTCACCAATAGCACCATCACATAATGGTCAGGTTACTCTAGGTTATTGCTTCAAATAACGTATCTTATTCACCAATAGTGCCTTCACATAAAGCAAATGCCTCCTCACTATAGTTTATTGCTTTGAATAATGTACATTTTATGCTTCATCATTAAGAGAGCTAGGTGTGTCCAACTTTATGATATTTTGTTTTGTATCTTTTTGCAAAAGAGTCCAATGGAAGTTAGTTCGAGACAGGATATCGACCTAAGAAGCATGGATACAAACGCACGACATTGACTAATATGCGATAGAATCATTGAAGTGGATTGATGTTACGGAATCGATGAACATGATGCTATTTGCATTATCTCTCTCTCTGAAGGCCTGATTCTTGTACCATTATACTCTTAACATGAAAGACATTACTGTGGAGCTATTTTACATGAGATTCACATATAGGACAACATACATGATTTTGGTTGCTAAAAGAAGGCTCTACTAGCTCTAGCTGATCTCTTTCATTACAATGATCTCTTTGTGTGTGCGTGTGTAGATATATGTACTAGTATATGCATGCTATTCAGGCCAATTTGGTGTTTCAATACTGCCAATGTTCTAAAAGTCGCTACGAGCTAGTCGGGCGGTCAGCCACCTTCGAGCAATTAATCGATGCATATTAATCAGTAATCGGTGATTAATCATTAGTTGAACCTAATCGGATGGGCTCTGCCAACGGTTAATTCCTTGTTTTAGAACACTTAATACTGCTGAATATTTTGTGATCAAAATCTGCAACTTAATTGAGATTGGAACTGTTAGATATATATGATGATTAACATGTTGTCTACATTCCCTAACTTCATACTTTTGTCTTTGCCATTGTTGCATTTGCAGCTTAATGAGATTTAGTTGAGCTATGTGGAAAAATGTTCAAGCTTCACTGTTGAGATCCTTGGGAGTTATTCTCGAAGCACAATTGGGGCTTGCATGTTTTGGCAACTTTAGTTGTGGCTGCGCTACATGGAAAATCTTGGAGCTTCACAGATGACATCTTTATTTTGGAAGAGTTTGTTTTGGTGATGTACAAGTGGGGCTTGCAATTGTATATTTTGACAACTTTAGTTGTGAATGTTTGAACTTGGTTAATGTGGAAACCCAATTAAACAATGTAAAACTTATTTTGCTAGCTCAATACTTATATTAATATATGTGGAATGCTTTAGACGTGTTACATAGTTGACAGCTTTGGCATAGTTTTTGTGGTATATGCATGGTACGTGAATTGATTTGTGTGTACAGGGCATTTTTATAGTGCATTTGGAATGCGGCAGTGTTTGTTATATCTAGTCCATTACTGGCAGTAAACTAATGCCGTTAATGGTGGTATTAGCGGCAGGAAAACATTTTTGACGAGAATACTACCAAAAATCGTCAGTATTTTTACCGGCAGTTTTATACTGCCGTTTTTGTATTATCGGCAGTATTTTACTGCCGCTTTTGTATTCCCGACAGTTGTTTTGCCGGCGGTATCATTCTGACGTTATTACCGCCGCTAATAGTATTACCGGCAGTTTTTGGGCTTTTACCGGCAGTTTTTTCATGCCGTTTTAGGCAAAATTTGGCGTAGTTACCGAAATGTACATAAGGGCGTACGTGACCCACTTTTGAATCTTACACGAATAATTCAAACCATTCGTTAATTTTAAAATAATTTTTTTTAATGGTCTTGCAAAAAATCAGATCAACTGAATAAGTTTAAGCGGTTGATCCTAAACTTCCTGAATTCTGAATGAAAATTTGGAAGATTGATCAATCGCTTAAACTTATCATTTTTTGTGTGTGTCAATCGATAGAAGAAATCATTTTTACATCTGATGTACAGAGTACAAACTCAGAACACTACATTAATTGTGAAAGTCAACGAGACAATCGAACCCGACAACTCAATAAGTCTATTATAGGGTAGAAACAAAGAAAGAAAAAAAAATCTTCTAAGGGAACACCCACACCCAAGTGAGAAGATTCGAACTCCTGACCTCCTAGTGAGATATAAGAATCCTGACATTCAAAAGTGGGTTCCACACGCCATTATGTACATTTCCGTACCTACTATTTCGGTACATACAGTCGTACGCCAAAAAATTTACTACTCGTATCGCGAATCGAATCTGTTTCGAGGATATATACATGAATTGCGGTTTATAATCCTGACTTGGGGAATGGTAGACTGGAGGGTGGTGCTACGTAGCATGCTATGCATAGAAAATTGCCGTCGCTCCGGTCTTGCTCCGACAATCGGAAACGTTCACTTCATAGAGCTTGTCGAGTAGAACAAGTATGTCAAAAATCAACTTGATCAGATATCATTACCTGCCTCATCCGAACATTATTAGTTTGAAATTATTAAGTGTACCAAAATGAGAGTGAAATTTATCTAGTGTTTCGGATCCATTCGTTTCAAGATAATAATGTTCGGATGAGGCAATTAATGATATCCGATCAAGTTGATTTTTGGTACATTTGTTCTACTTGATGAGCTCAACAAAGTTAATGTTTCCGATCTTTGGAGCGAGACCGGAGCAATGGCAATTTATTGTGCACAACACGCAGAGCAGCATGGGACTGCGCAACACCTTTCTCCCGTCCGTCTTTATCCTTCCCAGCTATGTTTCTCTGTGGAAAAGAATCATATGCTTCCAACAATTTTCCACTTTACTTTACATCGAACATCCACTTAGTAAAGTTGGCTTTGCTTTCTTATTAATTGGAAAAAAAAAAGTCATTTATTTATTTATTTTATCTTCAAAAGGATTAGAGGGGGCGACTAGTATAGCAACCTCCCTTTGGCGTAACCATAGGAGCTCCTAACTCGCTGCGGAATGTCTGGTTCGAGCCATAACTACTATCGTGCATGAAGACAAACTGTCACCACAGTACCACCTAGGTTAAAAATAGAATAAACACCACTCTCATCATTGACAATACTTGGATCTAGGCCTCGTTTGATAACAGTGATAGATGGATGAGATTCGTAAGGAGATGGGATTAGGATTGGGATTCGTAAGGAGATGGAATTGGTAATGAGAAGGGATTGATGATGAGTATGTTTGTTTGGGATGTGATTAGATGATGGGATTATTAATATTATGTTTGTTTGAGATGTGATTAGATGAATGGATTGGATTGTTAGAAGAAATTGGTAATGAAAAGGGATTGGTAATGTGAAGGAGTTGGGATTGGACTATTAATACCCTGTAATACCAAGTCCCACGGGGTATTAACAATACCCCCTAATACCCCCTCTATTAATCCCATCGGACTATTAGTCCGAACCAATTTTGGTTACCAAACAAGGTATTACTAATACCATCACCTTCACAATCCAATCCCAACCTCCAATCCCTTTATCAAACGGGGCCAGCCTTCTTTTGGGGTGTAAGGTACCCTGCCATTTAGGCTACCACAATCGGTGGTATTGGACCAAAAAAAATTTCCTTAGCGCTACAACAAAATCGGCCAAAGACGATGAATAAAATTCGTCGCTAAAGTTTTTGATGACGAAAAATTTCGTTATCCAATTTCGTTGTCTTATGTTTCACATGGAAGGGGTGCCTCCAATCAGCGATGAATTTATTTGTCTGGCGAGGAGTTTTTTTTTTTGGGTCTCCAAAAACGATAAAATTAGGAAAAAATTAGTTCCGCTTTGTTGTTGCCAGAGCTCAAACCTGAAACCTCGGGTTTCTAAATTACCACTCCCACCACTTATCATTTTATTAATAATAGGGCAAATTTTCATAGTCGTCCCTCTAGTTTTACGGTTGTCTCAATTTCATCCCTCTAGTTTCAATTATCTCAATTTCGTCCTTGTAGTTTGTTATACGTTCCAAATTGGTAAAATCGTTAATATCGTTAATGAAACTAACGGAAAAAATATGATTAAAAAATTAAGTGCTCCAATCTTCAATCCGGTTGAATTAGTGCGAATATCTTATTTTTTTTATCATTTTATCCTAGATGGTCGTAATGAATTTTTGGCTCTAAAACCTTTCAACGAGCACCCGAAAACTCCTTATTTAGTTTCAGGGCTCTCTTAGGGTGCTCATTGAAAAGCTTTAGAGCCAAAAATCCATTATGACCATTTAAGATAAAATGATCAGAAAAATAAGATATTCACACTAGTTCAACCGGATTGATAATTGGAGCACTTATTTTTTTACACCATTTATATATTAAAAAATATAGTTAAAAAATTAAGTGTTCCAATTTTTAATCTGTTTGAACCGGTGCAAAGATCTTATTTTTCTGATCATTTTATTTTAAATGGTCATAATGGATTTTTGGCTCTAAGGTCTTTCAATGAGTACCCTAAGAGACCTTGAAATTAAATAAGGAGTTTTCGGGTGCTCGTTGAAAGGCCGTAGAGCCAAAAATTCATTACGACTATATAGGATAAAATGATCAAAAAAATAAGATCTTCGCACTGGTTCAATCGGATTAAAAATTGGAGCACTTAATTTTTTAATCATATTTTTCTGTTAGTTTCATTAATGGTGTTAACGATTTACCAGTTTGGAACGTAAAACAAATTACAGGGACGAAATTGAGATAATTGAAACTAGAGGGACGAAATTGAGATAACCGTAAAACTACAGGGATGACTACGAAAATTTGCCCTTAATAATATTGTGAAATTTAATATACATTACTATTTTTTAATAATTTTAAAAGTAATCTATGTATAATATATATCAATATGTATTATTTATTTAAAATACCTTGATTTTTTATTTATATGTAATATTTATTTAAAATATATCGAATTTTTTGAAAGTCAAAGGGTAATTAGGGTTGCATTTGCCGTCGAAAATTTTGTCGCCAATTTGGCGAGGAAATAAAAAATTCATAGCTAGAAGGTACTATTTGGTGTGGAAATTTAAAATGCTTTGTCAATTTGGCGATGAATTTTGGATTTCAAATGGAAGACTGGTACTGTTTGGCCACAACTTTTGGATTTCCTCGTCAAATTGTTTTTTTTTTTTTTTCGCAACAAAATCTCATTTCCTCACCAAAAGGTACCATTTTGCGACGAAGTTTGGATTTCGTCGTGTTAAGGCATTGACAAGGAAAGAGAAAGAAGAGAGAAACAATTCGAACAGTCGAAAACAGTGACAGGAACCTATTGGGGAAAAAAATAAAGGAAATGAAATGAGAACTATTTTCTCTTGTTTGGTTTCAGACTTGAGAGGAAACATAGAGGAAAATAACAAAGTCAATAATTAAGCACAATGAATTTTCTTCTACGATTTTCTAGTAAAAGTTTTTTTTTTTTATTTCCACACATATGCACTATTAATGTAAATTTTGGCATGCAAACCTGATATAATAAGTCCTCACTCTGATAAACATCCGACAAAAACAAAAACAAAACCCAAAAATTAATACTATCAACGTGCACGAGACTTTTTCATGCGCAGCACGTGGCCATATCTATAGTGTCTGTATATATTACTAGTGATCCACGAAAGGAAATAGTTCACCAAAAATGCAATTAACTGATCAACATGAGTAAATGCAAAATAGATGCCGATGTCCCCATCCTACATCTCAAAGATGGGACATATCTGTGTGACTAAATAAAGGCCATATGGCGGATCAAAAAATAAAAATAAAAATAAAAATAAAGGCCATATGAAAATGCTGATTAAAAAAAAAAAGCCATATGAAAATGTGCTACTTTAAACAAGAGGGAAGAGAAGTTAATTTTTTTTTTTTTCCTTTTGCCAAATGGTAAAATTTTTATTCCGAAATCAACACAACTGGATACATCAATTTCTTTTTTCCCCGTTAAGATTTTATTCCTGTCTTTATGTTTTGTGTAGTGAAATTTTTTTCTTGAAATGTTGTTTAATAAATGCACCACTAATTTTTTAGTTGGCCACTTGCTTGATCGCTATTTTTGATGATGACTCACCCAGCAACTCAAAAAATTCTTTTTTTTTTAATCGCCAGAAAGTTGAAGGTAATTTTTTTTTCAATATTGTATATATCAACGGAGTAAGTATGTTAGTCCATATAGAAGGTATCAGAAGCTATCTATAAGTACCCTGAATCACCCAAAAAGTTGAAGTTACTTATCAGCAATGCGTTCCTTATCTACATTTTTAATAGTACCCACCGGTCCTGTAACACCCCGATTTTCGGACACATTAATTAAATTACTTTTAATGGATTTAATAATTCATATGACTGATTTAAGAAATGAAATTTTATTAAACAGAGTTTAGCAGCGGAAATCTCAAATACTAAATTCAAAATTACTTAATTTTCTTAAAATTCCAAAAATAAAACAAAATTTGACTAATGTGATAATACTTTAGAAAATTCCAATAACAGTATTTCAAACTAACAGAGCTTCTAAGGGTAAGACACCCAAGACTCGACAAACTCCCATTCCTTAGCTGGGAGGTCCTCACCCCGGTACTGATCAACTTGCAGAGGATCTTGTTCTTCAGTCTCCTGATATCCTGCACCATCTGGCAAATTGATCGCCAAAACAACCGATTTACCAGGATACAAACGTATCCGTGAGTGATAATTCACCTAGTAGAATAATCCTAACCCCTACAAACCCTTACTCTACAATTAGCAGTTCAACAATATAACCATTGATAATATACAGATGATACAGAATAATAGCACATCGTCTTTTTCTTTACTATCCATCATTTTACATGAAATCTAAGGATCATCTCCACGAGATCCTTTCCTCCCACATCCACTAACTACAACCGTCTCATGGGTCCACTATTCTTCTTGCTTATCCTGTACCAGGGTCCTAGGTGAGCGCACCTAAGTTATGTACCGAGTATATTCTCACTTAAGACCATAACAGGAGGATCGAGTCATACCATGACGTATCGTACATTAGGGTCGGACATCTACTACCCCACGCTAACTATAACTGTCTCATGAGACCCATTCTCTCCCTTAAAGAGAAACTTCTCATGACGTATCATACATTAACGTCTCACTAACTACAACTGTCTCATGGGACCCATTCTCTTCCTCAAAGAGAAACTTTCCATGACGTATCATACATTAACGTCTCACTAACTACAACCGTCTCATGGGACCCATTCCCTTCCTCGAAGGAAAACTTCCCATGACGTATCATACGTTAGCGTCACAACATATCTCATCACTGGGCCCCGCAGGTAACCCATTTCAACACAGGGCCCCATGGGTTACCCTTGCCATCACCATGGCTTAAATCACAATCTATACACTCACACTTCCAACACTTTACCAATTTCCATTTACTTAACATCATCTACGTGAGTCATTACTCGTAACCACCCAGGAATCTAAGTCCATCCTAGCACGTACAACATGATACAATCAATAACAGCTCAATTCATAATATGATACATTTCAATGAGATAACAATACAACATTTGGTAGGTGCAAATAATTGAACACATAAGGAATTTGGATTGGGCCAATGCCTTTTGGATTGTTAAAAATTCTTTATCGAACAAGTAGTTAGTTATAGTATTAACTCGAGAAAATCAACTAATTGTTTTGTAGGCCCTAAAGTGTTTTGGCAATCTCTAATAATAATAATATGCCACGTGTAGTTAGATGAGCTTTTGAGGCTTTGAAGTGTAATCTAATGACTATAGGAAATTAGTTTCAATTGTATTGACTTTTGTTAGTAATCAAGTATAACTTAATCGATTTTCAAAGTGGTCTAATAAATTATGTAAATCTAAAGTTTAACTGAATGGTTCCATAAATTTTTAGAAGCTTAGATGTAGATGTCAACTTACAGTAACTTAGTGATACTTAAGTTGGTTAACAGTTTTATGAATCTTTATCTACTCGTTACTTAACTAATACAAGAGTTGACCCTCTTATGTTATAGTAATTCTAGTTTCTAATAATTCCGAACTTAGTCTTAATTCTTGATGTAGGTTAATTTACTAATATATTAGGAACACATAATATTACATGAACATTCATCACAGTAATTGTAATTTCTAGTATCTTGTTTCATAAGTCATTGGTCAATTTAATACAATGGAAAATCTAATAATCCATTAATAACAAATTCCAAGGGTCGAAATATATACTTCTATAACTTAGGGGGACTACATGTAATATGTTATTAATACATCTGGGCCGAAATCAGTATACTAAATAATTAGGAGGACTAAAGTATTATTTTAACAAAATATCTCAAATCCCACTTCGTGGGTCTACTGTTCCCCGCCGAGGAAAACCCGAGAATTACCGGTTCCGGCCATGCGACGCCTCTGATTGTTTTATTTTATTCCGAAACATCACAAATCAATACGTAAGCACTTAATATATTTAGGAGAAAATAGGGAAACAATTATTCTACCTTTAATCCGGACAAAACGGTTTGGTGGAGTCCGGTGGGTTTTTGTTTGGCGGCGAAACATTGGTATTCTAGCAGCAACTTTGGATTGGAATAACTTGACCAAACCTCTGCCGTTTTGGACAATTCTTGTGTCTAACGCGAAGATCTTGAAACGCTCTACAACTTTTGTGAAGAAGTCTAAGCCCGAAAATCACTCGAAGTAGGAGAAAAATGGAGATTTAGAAGGGTCACTGAATCTTCCTGGAAATCGAAATCCGAGAATTTTACCAAACTTTGGACGGTGATAACTCTATCAATACTTGATCTTTTTGGGTAATTCTTGGGTTGAAATCGAAGCCCTCGACGCCCTCTACAACATTCGTGAAGAAACTCAGGCCTAAAAATGACATTAACTAGGAAGAAACAGGCCGTGAACAGAGGTACGTGATATGGACGAGAATGGAGTTGGTTTGATTTTTTGTAATGAACGTGGAGTAATATAGGGAAGTAGTGAAGAAAGGTGGGAGAGTGAGATGTTATAGAGATATGAGGGATAGATAGTTTAGGAAGAGTTTGAAGGGGAGTGCGTAAGTGAAAAGATAGAGGGAGAGATATGGGAGGAATGGGTAACTAAATCCCATAAATTGTGGGATTGTTACAAGCTAATTAATAGTAATGTATATGCTAAATAAATTTTAAATCACAAAAAAATTAATGTAGGTTCTAGTTTAATCTAATTACATTTTTAAATAATTACTCGATTACTATAGATTATGGATTGTGATTTTGACACTCCAAAAATTGATGGAGGGGCTCCAAAATTGAACTGGATTGATACACCAAACGACGTTGTTTTAGAGCCCCTCCATCAATTTTTGGAGTGCTAAAATCAATTTCCTAGATTATTTGATTAAAAATAATTTCTTTATTCGAAAAAAATAAGGCAAAAATCCGGGTCTTTACAGGTCCAAACCCGATGTGTAGTTTTGAGTTGTTACATTCACATAATTACAAACTAAGTATCCGAAGTTAAACAAGGGACGAAATTTCCTTTCGCTTAAAATTTAGGCAGCGAAAAATTTAGGCAGATCGAGGAAAGAGAGATTCATTGAAAAAGAAACGTGAAATATATATATTTACATGAGAAATATAGTTCCATAAGCATCTAGATTTCAGAGTTTTAAAAAACAAAGGAAGAACCAAACATACTAAAAACGAGAATCCGGCCACAAACCAAATTTAAAAAAAAAAAATAAAAAAAAAAAACCAAAAACTCCGCGATGCAAGCTCAAGGAGCATGGACTTGAGTCTGATCCTCGCTTGAGAAACGAAAACAAACCCAGCAAGTTGTGCCTCAAAAAATGTCCCTGTTCCCTTGCAATTCCTCACACAAGGCGTTAATTAAAAAATATGCAAACATATGTTTCAATCTTGATCATCTCTTGATACGATGTTCATTTCTGCTTGGGGTGATGCACGTCGAAGTCTTGTCAATACTTTCACAATCCACAATTCAGCAACAAGACTAAGTGATGAGTTCAGCCCGATAAGCATTGTCTCTAGTATCGGTGACTTGGCTAGCAGAAGCTTGATAAACTCCAATTCAGCCTTTGTGCCAGAGACATTTTTTATATCCACTTCGCAAAGTTTATTCAAAGAGACATCCAAACAGCCATGCACTTCCATAAAATCTAGATCAATAGGAATATCAGAAGTCCCACCGGGAAATGCCTGAATTCAGAAAAAAAAAAAAAAAGAAAGAAAGAAGAAAAAGAATAACAAACTGACTTAGCCTGCGTATTCGGCATTTACATAACGGACACAGAAAAGAATTAAATCTGTTACCACTTACTTCAATCGTAATTTCTTCCAAGTTTGGAGAGCTTCTGATTAAGCACATAAGAATGGAGAGCTCATCTCGTTTCCCAAAACAAATATCATACGTCATGATTTCTATAAGGTTGTTCAAAGTTGTTGGAAGCCTTGTTGGTAAACCAGATACAGCTAAGCCCTAGAAGCAAAAAAAAAAAAAAAAACCCCAAAAAAATCGAAGAACATTGATAAATAATGAAGCATGACTTGCTAATTAAGCTTAATATTCTTACCTTAACATAGCAAAAGTCCAATCCCAGAGACTCAATTACAGGTACACTCTCAAGAAGCATGACAGAGCTAGATAAATCTTCTTCGCTACAGCGTAGCTCCGCTCTCTCTCCTTTCAAGTATATACAGACGTCTTCAAGACGAGTAGTATTTGTGAAAGAAATAGATCTGAAATGGCCGTCACAGCGCACACATTTAAGATTTGGACCAACAACTTCGAGGGAATGTGAACCGGTGGAGCTATGAAGTGTCAGGTCTTCAAGTAGTGGGCAATTGGAGATCAGACTTGAAAGTACGTCATCAGCAATGACAACATCACAAAGATCAAGGGAAATGAGCCTGGTAAATCCTTCAAATCCAGGAGGAGGTTTAATCATACAAGAATTGAGATTCAAATGCCTAAGTTGCAAGCATGAATACAGCGATGATGGCAACTTATAAAGTTTCCCGCGCCAAATGTGAAGGGCGAAGTCCTGGATATCGTTGCTTGAAACAAAATGTATCAACTGGTCAATCTCAGAACAGCTTTCCAGTCCAGATAAGGTAAGAGTGAACTTGATTATTGGTCCATGGTGAAATAACAGAACTTGATAAATAATCATCAAAAGTTTAGCATGCGTTGTTCCGTACACATTTCTGTAGAACTCGTCATCAAATACCAGTTGAGGAAGTTTTGACCACACATATCTCCATTTCCTTGACAAAATACTTGTCCTCACTGCATCTTGTAGAGGCAAACACATTAAGATATTTTCTAGTATATTGCCGGGAACATGACTAATTATGTCTGAATTTGAGTCACATATATTCATTTTTGTCCTGGTAATACTTGAACTGGTACTCCGCACCAGCAAAAGTAAACGAATCAAAGAATTAAGCTACCCGGAGCGTTGCCTCCATACATGTCCTGGCACAGAATAAAAGAACAACGATTCACGTCTCCTGCTGTAATATCCTATTGCAGCAGAAAGAACTAACAGAAAACATCAAAAGAAACTATTTCAATAACCCTAATAAACCCCTTACATAACATTCTGATCAATATCCTACCAGAAATTTCAGTTCGAATAGCTATCCTTGTACTTTGGCGTCACGACATATTACATATGCAACACAAGCACACGTAAACCTTAGACAGTAATCAACTAGAAGCTTGTGGTTCACAGGGGAAGAGTCAAGGCAAAATCATAAGGAAATTCTAGTGACTATTCCGGGAGGATTGTCTCAGTTTGAGGAAAAAAAGGGTGAAGAATTAAGAGGGTATGGAAATGAGAAAGACCATAATCTATAAAGCTCCGTTTGCTTATCAAGAAATTGGAGCAGGAAAATTGTTCTTCAAAGGAAAAAGGAAAAGTATTTTCCTACATGTGTTCATTTCATAAAAGAAATTTTTGGGGCTTTAGTTACACTTTTATCAACAAAAACTTATACTTCAAAAAAATCTATAACAATTTTCATGATTAATCACAATCAAATTAATTGAATTTTCATTACTTCAAAATAGTTTTAAATTTTCGATTATATTAGGATTCAAAAATTTACTTATTAATCAAACTAAAAACAAGACAAAAACAAATGAACATTCTAGTGGCATAATGGCCCCCACGCCCTTCTCACATACATGTGAGGTCCACATATTTATTGTGAAATTTCCACACATGTATATGAGAGGAGTGTGATTGAAGTTGAACAAATTGATGAGTTTCTAGCATTATTAAGTGTATTACCTCCGTTATTGCTGACAATATATATCCACGAATAAATTTCTTTCATTGACACAACTCGTAACAGTTATCTAAAGACGTGCCCAAGCCAACGGGATTTTGACCGAATTGTACTTTCACGTGGAAGATGAGGCTTCAAGTCTTGCTAGGAGTGTGAGTGCTTAGTGTAGTTGTTGATATTCTTAAGGCTTGTTCCACCTATATGCTGCTTAGAGGTATTCCTTCTTCATCCCTTTAGAAGTAAGCTAGCCATATATCGATTGGGAAAAAAAAAGGGGTGGGGCTAATGCCACAACAACATTTTCTACTGCCACGACATATTATTGGCAGTCACTATTATACCCTTCTTCCCAGTCAAAGCGAGGTCTCCACGTGCTCCTCTCTCTCTCTCTCTCTCTCTCTCTCTCTTCCACCATGTTTATGTTTCTCCCACAAAAAATTTACCCAGTTTGCCTTTCTTTCCATTCTTCTGCTCCTTGTCTTCTCTCCTTCTCACTTTAAAATTGAAACCAGCCAAGACATACAAAACACCCATTCAATCCAATTCGTAACCATCCATCCACTGTGACCAATCTATATGGATAACCCAGCTCAATTCTCACCTAACCCCTATCCATTCACACAAAAAATAGGCAACAAAGGGGTTAATTCATTTTCCTGTTTGAAAAAGAAAACCGAAAACCCTGAATCAATCGGAAAAGAAGGAAAATTAAGGAGAGGAAGAAATGAAATCACAACCCTTTTTTTCCATCCATTTTCCTCCTTTACATCCCTTGACACTGTCTGATTTCACAGATTCTTTAGGTGAAGTTTATTAGCCGAAGAAGGGTAAAGGGTGGTTCTTGATCGATTCCAAGATCAACGGCTTCGTGCTCGCACAGGTGAGTTTGGGACCAGTACTTGGTAGCAGAATCCAATTTGAAATCTTAAATCAGTCATCTCCCGTTGTTCACCTCCGGTCACCAGTCCCATTTTAGAGAAGCTTGAAAATGAGAGGAGCAATTGAAGCATAGTAAAATACTAAAAAGAGCAGTGGGTCGGTAGACATGAAGAAAAGCAAAAGCCAAAGAGTAGAGAGAGAGAGGGGAGTTGAGGGCAAAATTGTCCCGTCCTCTAACTGGTCGTGGCATTAAGAGAAGTTGTCGTGGCATTATCAGCCACCCAAAAAAAGGGTCCAAAAAATCACGACTGTCTTCGTGGATCCACTCTGTCCACCCATCCACCCAATATAACTATAAAAAGAACGAAAAAACTAAGAGCAGAGACACTTTGCAGGGATTCGTGCAGAGATAATCGTGTTTGGTCTTATTCGGGTCCCAAAAAAATCTAGAAAAATATCCATAAATTTTTGAATATTATTTTATGGGGCTATGTAAAAAATCAGCTCCTGCGGATATCGGTAAGTAATACTTTTGGATTCGTAGAAGCGAAATAGCCTCTGAATCCAAAAGTAATACTTACCGATATCCGCAGGAGCTGATTTTTTACATGGCCCCATAAAATAATATTCAAAAATTTATGAATATTTTTCTAGAATTTTTTGGGACCCGAAATAAGGCTAAACGCAATTGTTCCTGCACGAATCCCTGCAAACTGTCTCTGCTCGTAGCAGGACTCTAAAAAGAACCGTGCTATTGACATAGACTTTTATATATTGCACAGATCGTGCATAGATCGCAACGTGGGACCTACTACAGGTCTCAAAAAAATTAACAATCTGAGTCGTTCATTAAGTTTAATATATTTTTCAATGCCGTAGCGAAAAATTAGCTCAATTCGATAACTCAATCCAATATTTAAACTTTTTGAAAGTTGAAAGATTGGATCGAACACTTATAGTTATTGACTTCAACTTTTTTTTTGCAAAGGCACTCAGGGAAAAAAAATTAATGAACAACTCAGAGCGCTTTTTAGAATCCGTAGTGGGCCCACATTGAAAAAAAAATGTCAATGTGGACAAACTTTTTGCTATAAAAACACCAAGTCCAAAGAAAGCCTTGTCGTTTGGAGCACTAATGCGACATGAAGTTAGCGTGTTAGGTTCAACTATTTCTGACATAAAACACAAATATGACACGACACGATAACACAAAAAGTTAACACTATGTTCGGTTGCCATTTTAGTTTTTGTTTTGTTTTGTTTTGTTTTCCAATCATTACCCTATATCTTTCTCCAATCATTACCCTATATATCCAATTATTAATTTCATTTCTCTCTCTATCTCTCTCCAATCATTACTCCTCTCTCCGATCATTACCCTATTTCTCTCTCTACCCAGTACCAATACTAAACTATACTGTCAACCAAACAAAGCCTAAACAGTTCGGATTAGGGTTGAGAGAATTCTGACACGAATACGAGATGACACGACACGACACCGTGCCCACCCCCACCCATATACGTACAAATAAAGTTTATACCTTTTAATAACAGAGGTATCCAGACCAGCTTAGCGCAACTCGACTAATTTTGAGAACCAATTCCACAGTTCACACAAGTGTTTCTGGCACGAATGACTGATTATGATTCTGAAGGTAATACTCATAAATAAGAGGAGCAGCAAGAAGAATAGGCAAGTTCCAAATTCTCAAATAAGTACTTACAGTAATAAATAAGGATTTATTTTCAAACTTAAAAATAATAAACTTAAAGAAAATAATTTTTCAAACTTTTTTGCAAGGTTGGATAGATCTTATCAAAATTCAACAAAATCCATATTGCATATTTTTTTTTGATTTTACTAAGCCAATAAGTTTTATGCTTGAAAATTACAAATAAATACTTATTTTTTAAAGGGGAAAGCGGAACACACAAACACATGCATGAAGCGTCTATTCTACCATCGATTGAATCTGGAAAACTGATGGGATTAATGGTTAATTACCTGGTTGTGAAAAGTACTGGAAACCAGAGGGATGAAATTGAAGAGTCTTCAGTACAAGGGAGAATTCCCTCTTTCCGCTAGGGTTCTATTTTTCAACATGACCATCAAAATAAATTCCAATTTGACGTAGTAAGAAAAGTGAATTAAAAACATGTCTTTATATAAGTTACGACTTGATGATTAAGAAACCAAAACCAACTAGGAAACAAGCATAATAAAGGAAGAAATTAGTATATATGCGACTTTCAACTTATCAAACATTCCGTTTGCCGAGGAAAAAAAAAAATTATCGGACATTGGCTTCTGTCAGTTTAGTTGGGGGTCGAGATTTTTTCACAATTGGTACGAGCTTCAAACATTACCCCTTGCGACAATTAATTAACTCTACTTAGTATTTATTGGCAAGTTACACTGGAGTACGTACTAAAACTTTTAAAAATGGATGGAACTGAAAAAATTAATTAAAACTCGAAGAAGTAAAATGACACAAAACACACACTTAAGGTACCTGCACTTCAGTATATTATATTTTATCTTCAACCTATTCTTTAAAAGAAAATGCTAATCCCAACACAGTTGACAGTGATTTAGATTCCAAAAGTCGGTAAAAATATGTATGCTGATATTAGTGAAAGTGAATCGAAGGTAACGGGTTCGTTTTGGAAAATAACTTACAGAAGATATGAGAGTAAATTATTTTCATCTAATTAATGAAAAATATTTTACATGTAAAATGTTTTCTTCATTTTTTACACAATTAAATACCGAAAAATAGATCAAACATACGCCCAAGCAAACGGAGCCAAAGTGCATGTGTAAATCTTTTTGAAACTTTCGACATTTTTTGTTACACAATCAACGCCTAATGAGTGATGGTTAGCATAACCATTTGGAATATCTGTAATAGTTTCATTGGTCCCCTTGGAAAACAAGGGAGACTGAATAGATAGGATAGTCTACACAAGAGCCATAGTTTCAAAAGGTTAATTCCAAGAGTTTCCAAAACAAGAGGGAACCAAACGCCCAGCCATGTACAAAGCAACCAAAACAAAACTAATCCACAAAGTAAAAACACGAAAACACAAAAGATCATCCAGCAATACGAGTTTTCGGCTCGTTCGACAAAAGCTCGCCAAAAATCTACTTTTCGTTGAGAGCTAGCTGGTCTAGTGGAAAACTTTGGCTAAAGAGAATCAGATAAGAATATTCCACGAGTGACTTTTCTTTTTCTTTTTTTCTCAGTCAAACGGAAATTCATAAAACGCTAAGAAGAAAGGTTCCGCATCATGCGAGAGCACATAGTGTCATACATAGTAGCATAAAAGCCTCTCTAGTCTAGGATCTGCCTTAGTTGAAGGCTATCTCAAATAACATACTCCCTGAGGGAGATAGGCATCTGGGTTTCAACTACTAACTCTTCATCCTGTTCTGCCCCAATTTGAGCAAGGTGGACTGCACACTGGTTTGCCGATCGGTAGATATGGCCAATCGATGTGTTGGTATAGTTCATGAGGTAGTGAGCTTCATTGATGACCACGTTGAGTAGGTGATTCTCTGGGTTGCCCTCCTTGATCAGATTCACCGCATTAAGAGAGTCGGATTCAATTCTCACACTGACAAGCTTTTTCTCTAGGATTATCTCCAAACCCTTGTAAATGCTCCATACTTCAATTTCCGAGCTAGAGTCACAGGTAAGTTTGCCGTAAAATCCCAAAATCCAATCCCCGTTGCTGTCTCTAAATATGCCTCCAAAGCCACCTTTTTTATTGGCTTCATACCAGCATCCATCCGTATTGAGTTTCGTGATACCTGCAATTGGTTTGGTCCATGCATTAATACGAGAGATGGAACTCTATCACCTAGAAGGGGAGATTTGAAAGCCTCCACAATCTCGCAAGCATATGAAATAATTAACTTGGCACTAACAGAAGGCGGTATATAATATTGTCAAAACATTTTTTTGTTTCTGTCCTTCCAAATCTGCCACAACGTGTTGTTAACAACAGTGTGCCAAAAGACTTATCATCAAATACAAGTTCCAGACTATTTCTCCAGTTATCCCTCCATTTCTTTGACAAAACACTTGTCCTCACTGCATCTCTTACCAAGATTTTTTCGAGTATATAATCCTTTCTCATACACTCGGTTATCCATTTTAAACATTCCCACAAGGACCACAACTAAACAAACAAATCTCCATCTCAAAATACGTTCATTTCTGCTCGAGGCGATGCACGTCGAAGTCTTGTCAATTCTTGCACAATCCGGAATCTAGAAACAAGACTACGTGAGTCGTCCACCTCGATATGCATCGTCTCCAGCATCGGTGACTTGGCTAACAAAAGCTTGATAAACTTCAATTCGGTCTCTGTGCCAGTGATATTTTTCATAACCACTCTGCGAAGTTGATTTGGAGAGACATCCGAAAAGCCATGCACTCCTGACAAATCTTGCTCTTTAGGAATAGGATAAGTCTCATCGGGAAATGCCTGAAATTCAGAAAAAATAATAACAAATTATCTTAGTCCCCGTATTTGGCATTTACATAATAAACATAGAAAAGATTAAAATCTGTCACTAGACTCTCCCTACTTACGAAAATAGTAACTTCTTCCAAGTTCGGGGAGCATCTAATTAAGCAAATAAGAATGGAGACCTCATCTTGTTCCCCGAAACAAATATCATACAACCAGATTTTTTTGAGGTTGTTCAAAATAGTTGGAAACCTCGTTGGTAAACCAGATGCAGCTATGCCCTAGAAGCAAAAAAAAAACAAACCAAAAAAAAAAATCAAAGAACATTGATAAATAAACAAATAAGCATATATGGCTTACTAATTAAGCTTATCTTACCTTAACATAGCAAAAGTCCAATCCCAGAGACTCAATTCCAGGTACATTCTCAAGAAGCATGACAGAGCTAGATGTTTCATCTTCGCTACAGAATAACTCCTTCCTCGCTGCTTCCGAATATATTACGACCTTTGCAAGACGAGAGAAGTATTTGTGAAACAAATAGATCTGAAATGGCCAAAACAGCGCACACGTTTAAGATTTGAACCAACAACTTCAAGGGAATGTACTCTGGTGGAGCTATAAAGTACTGTCAGGTCTTCAAGTAGTGGGCAATTGGAGATCAGAATTGAAAGTACGTCATCAGCAATGACAACGTCATCAAAATCGAGGGAAATGAGCCTGGGAAATCCTTCAAATCCAGGAGGAGGTTTAAGCATACAAGAATGGAGCCTCAAATGCCTCAGTTAATTGCAAACATGAATATAGGGATGATGGCAACTTATATACCCCCCTGCCAAATGCCAAGGGTGAAGTCCTGGATATCATTGCTTGAAACCAAAAGTATCAACTAGTCAATCTCAGAACAACTTTCCAGTTCAGATAAAGATAGAGTGAACTTGATTATTGGTCCGCGATGAAGTGACAGAACTTGATAAATAATCATCAAAAGTTTAGCATGCGTCGGTCTGTGCATTTCTTTGTAGGACATCTCATGATCAAATACCAGGTGAGGAAGTTTGGACCACACATATCTCCATTTCCTTGACAAAAGACTTGTCTTCACTGCATCTTGTATAGGCAAACACATTAAGATGTTTTCTATTATATCGATCGACTGGAACATGACTAATTATGTCTGAATTTGAGTCGCATGTATTCATTTTTTGTCCGGTAATCCTTGAACTACTCCGCACCAGCAAAAGATAACGTATCAAAGAATTAAGCTCCCCGGAGCGTTGCCTCCATACATGTCCTGGCACAGAATTTGAGAACAATGCATAAAATTTACTCATTAATATTCGAACTAAAAACAAGACAAAAACAAATGAATATTCCAGTGGGGTCATAGTCCCCACTCGACCCATATTACCTCCACCAGTGCTGACACAATATCGACGTATAAATTTCTTTCACTTTACACAACTCTTAACAGTTATCTAAAGAGGTGCCTAAGCCAACAGGAGCTTGAGTGCTTAGTGTGGTGGTTAATACCCCGTTAAACTTGTCCCACCCTAACGTCACTTAGCGGTATTTATTCTCCATCCTCTTAGAAGTAAGCTAGACATGTATCGATTGAAAAAAAAAAGAGGTGCCCAAAAAACCACGACTGTCTTCGTCAATCCACTCCGTCCATCCAATAATTAAAAAATGAGCCATGCTATCCACACAGACTTTTATTGCACATATCGTGCATAGATAGCAATGTGGGATCTACTACGGGTCTCAAAAAAATAATTCGAGTCGTTCGTTAAATTTAATATATTTTTTCCAGTGCCTTCGTGCAAAATCAACTCAATCCAATCTTTTAAATGCTCAATCCAATCTTTCAACTTTCCAGAATGAAGATTGGATGAAAAGTTGAAAGATTGGATCGAACACTTATAGTTATCGGATTTAATTTTTTTGCCAAGGCACTTGAAAAAAAATTGAACAACTCCGTTTTCTGGGACCCATAGTGGGCCCACATTGTGATGACCTGTGCAAAAAAAGTATGTGTGGACAGACTTTTGGCTATAAAAACACCAAGTCTGAAGTGTGTTCTAGTAAATAAAACAAGTACCTATTTAAAAATAAATACTTATTTTTTGAATTAAATGTGATGTATTGTGAGAGAATAACCTGTAATCGTAAAGTGATAAATACTTAAAAAATAAGAATCATAGCGGGATGAGGTCATCATTTGAACCATGAAAAAAATAGGCTTCCGTCAGGGGAGTGATTTTAGTTTGAATGGGGTAGATTCAATTTAGATTTCATGCTTAAATTTCAAAGCATTTGTAACGAAACTTCAAAATTCATGTAATCATTGGAACACGGAATTTAGGTTTTAAGTTTCGGCCCCTCCTTCGTGTAAACCCTTGCTCTGTCCCTACCCCGGTCATGCATATATGTGTTCTTACCTTCTGTTTTTCTCTTTTTTTGCCAAAATGGTAAGAGTTGTATTATATCATAAACAACCGAGTTCCGAGTACATCAACGACGTTGGATATCATTTCAAAAGGGAGTAAATAACCAAACAAAGAGGCCTAGCTACCTAATATCATCACTAGGTCCTCACACCAAGTTTTGCTAACGAGTCGGCCATGACCGAGCTCCAAACAGACCAGAGAGCAATAAACCCTCAACTGTGGCAAAGACCACCACACGGTCCAACACCAGAAACGCCCATAAAAGGGAGAGAAATTAAACCAACAAACCCCAAATCAAATCAACATAACCTAAAAACAACCGAACTAAAAAAGAATAGAAAAATCCTGGCTCCCTCCCTACCCGGTCATACAAGTGTTCTTACGTTACCAACCCCATATTTCCACGAATCGAGAACTACGAGCAGATCGACAAATTAGTAGGGAATTAAGCTTCTGCGCGCTTTGAATATGGAAAACTAAAGGGATTAAATTAATGGTTAATTACCTGGTTGTGGAAACTGGCCCGAAACCAGAGGGATGAAATTGAAGAGTCTTCAGTACAAGGGAGAATTCCCTCTTTCCGCTAGGGTTCTATTTTTCAACATGACCATCAAAATAAATTCCAATTTGACGTAGTAAGAAAAGTGAATTAAAAACATGTCTTTATATAAGTTACGACTTGATGATTAAGAAACCTAAACGAATTAGGAAACATGCATAGTAAAGAACACTAGAATTAAGAACCAAAAGGCTACGTACAAAGAAAGATTACCAAAGATCTAGAAAGATAACGTCATGTACCCACTGCGTAGCTAAGGGCGCGGGGGCTCTGCTGCCCTCCAATTCACAGCAGCCCCTATCCACACCAAAAAACGGCACCGTTTTTTTGGGAAAAAATCCTTACCCTCCATGTTTGTAATTCTATAGAGCAGAAAAGTGATTATAAGAGTTTTAGAGAGAAAATTTAATTATGTTTCTTTTGAATAATATGATCAGAATAATAAGATCTTTGTGCTTATTCAAACAGATTACAAATTGGAATATTTAATTTTTTAACCATATTTTTTAATATAAATAGTCTGAAAAATTAATTGCTCTAATTTTTAATCTGTTTAAACAAGTGCGAAAATCTCATTATTCTGATTATATTATTCTTGAAAAACATAATTAACTTTTTCCTCTAGGGCTCTCATGATCACATTTTTGCTCCACAAGTGCTAAATAAAGTGCAGATACTTAATTATGAGAGCTCTATAGACAAATTA
Organism: Rhododendron molle; assembly: GCA_025413875.1. Lineage (NCBI taxonomy): Eukaryota > Viridiplantae > Streptophyta > Magnoliopsida > Ericales > Ericaceae > Rhododendron > Rhododendron molle. The sequence goes on from CM046399.1 coordinate 9,418,631, forward strand.
TGTGCCTTTAGAATAATATGATCAGAAATAATAATATCTTTGTACCAGTTCAAACGGATCAAAAATTCGAGTATTTAATTTTTTTTAGAGTGTTCATATATTTAAAAATATGGTTAAAAAATTAAGTGCTCGAATTTTCCATGCATTTGAACCGGTACGAAAATCTTATTTTTTTTATCATATTATTCTAAAGTGACATTATTAAATTTTGTCCTTAAGGCTTTCATAATTATGTTTCTGCTCCATAGGGTTGCAAATAAAATGGGTAAAGGTTTTTTTTCCCAAAAAACGGTGTCGTTTGTGGGTGTGGGTAGGGGTGTGCTAAGGAGACAGCAGAGCCTTGCGTCCGCGTAGCAAGGACCCATCCACCCACCCAACTCATTTAATTTTTTTTGGGGCCTTCTATTTGCAGCCACTTATTTCCTAAGCCTAGCCCGTACTAAAATTAATGATTTTCGGACAAAATTACCCTTTTCAAAAATGGACAAAATACCCCTAATAAAACGACGTAGTTTTGGGTCATCTTATCCCCCACTCTTCTTCCCCAACTAACCTCCCACCTACCGGTCCTTTTTTTTTATTTATCTACATCTCCCCACCAGTACCACCACCTCACTCGTCCCTCCTCCTCCCCCACTGCCGCCGCCGTTACATCCGCCACTGCAGCAACTTACACCGATTTCATCCCCACCAACTGAATCGCCGCCACCGACTCCGTTGCCAGCGTTTGCTTTCAGATACCACCGTTCTTTTACCCAGTCCTATTGCGCATTAGCAAAATGCGTGATGTTAATCGCGCATTAGCAAAATGCGTGATGTTAATCTCGCATTTTGTGAATGCGTTATACGAAACATGACGCATTCTGAATTTGCGTTTTTTGTGTTTTTAAGAGTCATAATCTACGTTTTTAACCAAAAAAAAAAAAAATACATGACGCATCTTCAAAATGCATTGCAAAGGTTTCAGATATTAGAATATGAATTTTATGAACATTTTCAGAAGTTAATTTTTGATTTTCGTAGCGATTTTCAGGATTGAATGTCTGATTGGTGTTCATCATTTTTTTTTGGCAAGTAGTGTGTTGGTGATCACGGTGACTGGTGGTTATTGGAGTTGAGGGGCGGTGATGATGGCAGTGAATAAAATTTTCTGGCTTAGATTTTGAAACAAATCTTTAGCACAGAGAGAGATTTTGAAACGGTAGAGTCATGCAAAAATTGTTCCTTTTTCATCAGGTTTGAGATTTGGATCGCATATTAGAATTTGGGTTTTGCATGCTTGGGTTTTTCTTCTTCCGAAACCATGAGGGAAAAGCTGAGATTTTTGATTTGCGTATGATTAATTTATCGTGTGTCATGTTTGAGTAAGTTTGTGGTGCAGAGGAACAGCTTGAGGAGGAGATTTTCATAAGATCTATTCGTTACGGAGGCGATGAACAGCTTGGTGTCGTGTTTGAGTAAGCATTTTTTTTTGTGCTGTAGTAGACGTGGGGTGGTGGTTATGGAGTTTGGTGGTGGTGCAGGGGCGAAGAGAAGAGAGAAACGAGAGAAATAGAATGGGGAAGGAGAGGGTATTTTTGGAAGCTTTGGGATATTTGTTAGGTTGCATATAAAAAATTGCTATAAGATTTGTGGATTACACTTAGAACAGATTAGGCTTAGAAAATAAGTGGCTGCAAATAGAAAATCCCTTTTTTTTTCCTCGGGCAAGACCCTCATTATTTCTCTCTCTCCTCTTTGGGGCAAAGCTTCGAAAGGGAAAAGAAAACGGCTCGGGAAAAGAAGGCGAAAAGGAAAAAAACCATATTGGTTCCTCGCTCCATTGTCGACGACGACCTACGATTTGCTTCTTGCCACCGGCCTCAAGTTTGTTCAAAACTAGATCCAGAGGCCGTTCATGTTTACCTTCCCAAACCAAATGTCGAAGAACGAACGGATTGATCTCTATCTCAGAAGATAGTTGAATCACGTTTAAGAATTTCAAAACGGACATATTAATTTTGTTATTTGTTTTGAGTGCAATTTCTTTTTCTTAATTGTCTTATATTTGTTCATTGAAACTTTTTTCTTGAAATCGTGTTTAATACATGCCCTCCTGATCCGCTGCTACTTTCCAACTCCATTTAAAGAGATTCTCCGTAACTAATGAAGAGCTCAGTGTCGTTCCAATTTTATCGGATGTCCCCGAGGGGACAATGAAGAGCTCAATAATTAGAAAAGTCCTTTATTTTAAACAAGGAATTGCCAACTAACAACATCAAGTGGGTGGGTGAGATTATTTTCACATCACTCACCTTTTCCGATTAGCTTTATTGGGGTCTAAATTCAAATTTATCCATCTTAAAAATGGATCGTCATAGATTGACGTGCGTTAAAAATGGATTCACCCATCTTAAAAAAATAGATTGTAGGAAATGTTATATCGCTGTGACATGCATTTGAAGCAAGTCTAGAATATAAATACGATTCTTGATAAAAACATATATCTAACCGGCCAGGGGTCGATCGCGTCCTTAAATTGAGAAAATCTTATTCCTTCCCTTCTCCATTGTAAGAAGGTTGTTGACTCTTATAAATTCCAATATTAATGTTCTTCGACAATATTAAACGTCTAACCCAAATAGTAAAATAAAATTATTTAAGTTATTGAATTAATAAGTATTTGTTTCTTGATGATTAAATTCTCATTCCTACCCAGGCTACGAGTATCCAAACCTGGCCTAATTGTTTTTTCTAAATGGGTGGTCGGTACTCAGCCAATGTGGCTATAAATTGGTTAAGAAGTTCCAAACCATGGTCATATCAATTAAGAGCTTAGATTCAAATGATGAGATGCAAGAGCATGACTCTCAATATTAATCAAAGCAGATTAAGATAACTGTCTATTCTTTGTTATATAGAGACTTGCTGGACCAATGAGGCCATGAGGGATTAGTTTAGTAGTTGGAAGTTAGGATTTGGTTCATGAAGTTCCCTTAGCCCCTTTTATTGGTTATAATTTTTTAAACATACCCCTAATACTATCCACACATGCATGGTGAGACTCTAGCTTCGACCCTGACATAGGTGCGGTTTATTCCCCTATAAATAGTGTTGTGGCGGAATATCATACCCGCACTTCCCTTTTATGTGAAAAGACAAAATATAGACACTTCTTGTCGTGAAATTTTGCAGGAGCTTTCTTAATTAGTTTTTACACTTTGAAAACTCAAGAAATGCATGAGGTTGAAAACTATGGGTTGAGAATCCACATTCAGTTATAATTTCAACTAACGTCTTGCCTGTTCGATGCACGGGGACGAAAAAAAATATTAGTGAGAAATTTAATGCTGATGGTGATAAGTGGAAGAGAGATATTGTCCTATTTGATAACAGGTAGAGTTGAATTTGCCTGTGCGACCTTATGTTTACATATGTACTCTATCTGTGATCTGCATGATAAGTACTCCCTCCGTCCCAAATTGGATGTCAATTTTTGATATCTGTGCCAATTTCAACTCCTTATATCTTTCAATATGGATCAAAAACATATGCAATATGGATTTTGTTTGATAGTTTTCGATTAATTCTATTATACAAAATTTTCAAACTCATGAAAAACATTATAGATTGAAAAATATAAGCGATTAAAAATGACACGAATTTCAAAAATTATCATTCTTTATGGGACGGAGGGAGTAATTTTTAAACAGCGTGACCTTTGTGCGATTAACTTTGTGGGATCTGTTAGCAACTACTATTTGTATATATGCAACGGCTTGACACATTGGAGAATGACAATATATAGTTTGCTTAATTTGTACTGATTTGACGATTAAATATTTCAGTGGTAAGAAATTAATATTGATATCTTCCATTTTATAACTCCTTATGCTCACTTAACTTTATTTAATTGAAGAAGAATAACCTCACCACTGGTTTGGATAAATCGGTGAGAGATGATGAGGAATATGTGTAAATTCAACGTATATTTTGTTGGGAAAAATTCAAAATATCCCCCAACCTTTACACCTAAATTCAATTAGACTCTCAGCCTTTCAAAAATTTCAATTTTACTTTCAACGTTATCTTCCGTTAATCAAAACGCCCCCTCCGTCCGAATGACTAACGGATTTCGTTAAAGGCTCCGTTAAATATTGTCCCAATTGAATTTTGATGATCCGAACCGCTCAATGTGTTCAAAACGTGATTTAAAGGTACTCGCAAGAAATCAGCAAAAAAAAAAATGACTGGAAAGGGTTTCATCTGAACAGTTTTTTATTGAATAGTTCAATAAAAAAACTGTTCAGATGAAGCCTTCCCGGTCATTTCTTTTTGCTAATTTCTCGCGGGTAGCTTTAAAATCATGTTCTAATCACATTGAGCGGCTCGGATCATCGGAATTCAATCGGAAAAGGGGAGGTGCATACCAAAGCAAAATCTGGACGTTCACAGGATCAAAACTCAGGTGATTAAACCTAAACAGAGCAACCCGCTCTGATACCAATTGAAAGTATGCGAAAGCGTTCAATTTACTCCTAGAGAGGGGGTGAATAGGAGTTTTGATAAAAAAATCACCAATTTGCTGATTTAAAAATTAATATAGATGAATGGGTCAATTATCTCGATAAATTCAAACCAAAAAAAACTAGTGCAGTAGAATAAAAATTGAGACAGGATACGCACGATTTACGTGGAAAAACTTAGGGTCCTAAATAACCCTAAGCCAAAATTACGGCATAACACTACTGATATATTCTATTAATCAAAAATAAGTACATATTGCAAAATAGTAAAAACCTTACCCAAGCCTTTACCTTTTCTCGTCAATCTCCGATGCTTCCAGAGCTTCTTCAAGATCCGATAGATGCACCACGGACTTCACGCCCGATCTCCGGATTCAACCGGCTCCGAATGGATCTCCAAAAGATTCGGCCACAGTAGTAAACGGCACCAAACAATGAATAGGTGAATGATATGATGTGATGCGAGATCTAAACAACCCAAAAACAATGTTCGAAGATGCAAGATGCAAGAACGAAGAAATAGAACGTGAGTTGCAAAAATGGGCTGCGAAAACTATCAATCTCGCCACTGCCAAAAAACCAAGAATAAACTTTGAACCCTTTCTTTTCTTTTTATACACAAAACCTCTCGTGCAAGAACGAAGAAAAGATTGTGGGCTGCAACCAAAAACACTTGTCAATCTCGCCTCTCTGTCTCTAGTTTATTCTCCGTGCTCGTCACTGTATATATGACCTAATAGACGCTATATATAATATAGGCAGATCGAGAGAGAAAAGAAACGAGCCCCCCCTTTTTTTTTTTTTTTATATATACATATATAATAATAGTATTGATAACGTATTTTCCGGAGGGTTAATGATATATATATATGGAAAACATGATTTTTTTCGGAAAATGTATATCACCCAGTCAAAGGAAATTAAAACGATTAAGGAGTATATATATATATAAGAATTTTGAGTAAGAAAAATCCCCTAATCAGTAAAGAAGACTAAAATGATTTTGAGCTCGATAATGCTATGCATGAGATGTCATGCAATGCTTTTACCTCTCACGTAATTGGATCGATTTTGCAGCGGTCAATTTGGCGCAAATAATGGGAGGAGCATCGAGCGAGCAACTATCCCCTACGAACCTACCCATTACAATCAAATGGATTCGATATAACAAAGACACGAATGGAGGTTTTGGACAACCCCGGAAAGTGCCAAAATATCTAACAATCTCCCTCTTTGGCATTTCCGGGACAAAACCAATTGCACTAAACCATTATGAAAAAAAAAATACAACCGAAAGAAATAAACACTAGCCTAAATTAGGTCTATCCAATGAAGCTTGAGTTGCTCTTCCAATATCTGCAAAGACAGCTCAACAAAAACTATGCGACAAAATATATGTTTCGAAAAAAAATTGAATGGGTCAGCATAATTTAATAATAAACGATAATGCAGCATTATATCCAATAGCAGAAAATTAGACCAGCGATTCATCAATAAAATAAATCTGCCCTTGTAAATATCTCTCCAAATGAACAACAGAATTCAAAAAAAATTCTCCATCTTTTATGTAAGACTCAATAACACATATTACTCTACAACCCATGACCAAACCAGAACCATAAATTATAACCATAAAAATTCTCCCCCTTTTTGTCACGGAAAAACAAAGGAATGGAGCATATCAACCAAATTCGAACAAAGAGTTTCGATGGAAACTCGATTGATGGTTCGGTGGACCAATTTCTAGACAGTGAGTTGTGATGGACACTCGATGGATAGTATAGTTGACCGACTTTACTCCAAAAAAAAAAAAAAACATTTCAAATAGCCCAGCTGCCAGCTTGTCCCAAAACAATTTACTGTTAATGATAACTATGACTCGATTTTTAAAAAAAAATAGAGTTTGATGTCGCACACATTAAATTCATATAGATGCATCGAGAACATAATCAATACACTTCTTGTGAACAAAAGCAATGCTTGCCATTATCAAACACCTTATAAGCAGAACAAAAGAATTCGCTATGCAATCGTTCAGCAAAGAGATACTTAGAAGAAGAATGAAGCATAAAACAAGGCCGTATGACAAAGTGTGTGTGTGCATCACGTAAATAATGTCAAGCTTAACTCAATCCAGGAGGAAGATTCTCATGTACGCAAGGATTTTTAAGATAACTCCCCCTCAAAAATTCAAACCAAGCTAGGTCCTCAAAGTGAAATAAAGAGAAACACAAACTCCCCATCAACAGAACAACCCCCTTTTTTTTCTTTTTCTTTTTTGTGGGGGATAAAGACATCCACTATTACTCCACTGCTATTTGACGCGGACACTCACTGCTTACTGAGGCAACAGGCCCGGTTACTAGGCAAGTGGCCCAGGAGTCATACGTACCTTCACACGGTCTATCCACCTTTTGACGCGAACAATTAGAGGGAGAATACCTCACCCTAATTGTCCGGTTATTCAATGAACGCCCGGATAGGTAAAGAATATAAAAGTACCTAGGTTCTTGAAGGAGAAAACAATACAGGGTAATAAGAATCACTAGGGAATAGTAGCCAAAGGTCAATCTCAAGGGGGACAAACACATGATCATGTCCAAGTACATGAGAATAACCAAAAGGAGTTGAGGAGCAAGAAATCACATACGTGATATAGTGGAAATCATAAAGCCATGTAATATGATGCATCCAAAGTCTAAAGATTCTCAGGAATGAAAGAGCGCATTGGATGCAAATATTCTGACTACAAGGACCATGAACATGAGAAACAAAGAACATTTGTTCACAAATTTTATTTTATTTTTTAATCCAAAAGACATTTGCAGAACCAAAAAAAATGGAAATAAAAATTAAATAATTGTTTTTACATGTCTATTCTAGAATGATAGCACACAAAGCACGCAAATGAGAGACATGCAAACCCACTGAATCTAATCCATGAAAACGAGACCAATAGACCTCCTAAGGTACTCAAACCTAAGGGAATCTAACAGTTTGGTGAAAATATCAGTTTTTTGTTCATTAGTGGGTACAAACTCAAGAGTAATGAGTCCATCTTCTACAAGTTCATGAAAAAAATGATGACGGTTGTCAATAATTTTGGTTCAAGAATGCTTAACGGGATTCCTAGAAATGTTTATGGCACTAGTGTTATCACAAAAAATAGTCATTGCTCCTTGTGACAAACAGTAATCTTGAAGTATTTGTTTGATCCACAAAAGTTGGTTGCAATAACTACCAGCTGCTATGTATTCTGCCTTGGCGGTAGATAAAGAGACATAATTTTGCTTTTTACTATGAAAACGAGAGAAGTTATCTACAATAATTAGGATATATCGTTTACCGCCTAAGCTTTCAGTGCAAGCGAGACCCATAAGGTCCATGTGAAGTAATTCCAGACATTTAGTAGTGGCAGCAATGCTAGTCTTTGTGTGAACTTTTAACATGTTTATCCTTCATGCAACCTCCACGAACTAACTCTTGCCCATTGGCAAGTTTGGGCACACCTCTCACAACTTCGTTTCTAGTGATACGATGCAATTCTAAGAAATTAATGTATCCTAAGTGTTGGTGCCAAAGTTCAACATCATCAAGCATAACATGATTGCACACAACACGACTTGCCATTTGAACACAATAGCAATTATCAAAAGATTTCACACCTTTTACAACACAGACACCAGATTTATTGACAATAGAGCAACCAGTTTTAGAAAATTGAACTTCATGCATGTTGTCACAAAATTGTCCAATACTCAACAAATTAGCTTTCAATCCCTCAACATAAAAAACATTTTCTAAATAAGGAAGACCGAGAGTGGATATGGTGCCTTGTCCGACAATTCTACCTGTATTACCATCACCAAAAGTGACAAGACCACCATTGTATTTTTCTACCTTGTCAAACCAAGACTTGTCTCCAGTCATATACCTAGAACAACCACTATCTAAGTACCAATCATGTGTGTTATTCGCAGTGTGAGCCACATGACATACCACATTAACTTTCTTCCAAGCTTGTTTAGTTTAATTATGCATGTGAGCTAAGTAGTTGTGAGAAGTCTGACCCGGTGAGGCATCACGTTTGTTTATTCCTTTAGCAAAACTAGATAATTTTTGAATTTCCTCAACAATGAGGGAGGTTTGATTAGCCAAGAGACTTAATTGATTCTCAAAATTTCCATTTAGTTTTTTAGTCTTAGACTGAGATATCTTACACAATTTTTCAAAATTAGAACCACCATGTTCTGGGCCAAAATAGAACTTAGGAGCTTGAGACTTACCTATTCCCTTTTTGTATTCCTTGATAAGCTTGTAGCAATAAGGACGAATATGACCAAGACTACCACAATGGTGGCAAGTGATAACGCGTTTCTTAGGGGTAGGACAATCTAAGGTCTTAGGAACAGTTGAGGAGACGGATTTCACAAATTTGATCTCCTTGTTAGATTTTTCACTAGTCTTAGGAGCAAGAGATGGCGGGTCGATGAAACCAAGGCCGCTTCTATTTTTAAAAGTACGAGTCAATTCAGCTATACGAGAAGCGCCACAATCATTTCTTTTAATGGCCTCACTAGCCTCTTTTAAATCATGTTCTAATATTTTGACTCTCTCCTTAGATATTCCAAGAGCCTTCAACGCCTCCAAACGTTCTTTTTCGATTTTAGCAAATTTTTCATTGAACTTTGTTTGGTGTATCTTTAACTGGTCTATTTCGTGAATCCTAGAATCAACGTCAACACGTAGACTATTTCTCTCAATTTCAACCTTTTTAATGACAAGAATCAATTCTATCTTTTTCTTTTTCAGTTTAACACATTCTTTGAAAAGTTCATTATATGCATCATGAATAGATTCTAAGTCATCCTCTTCATCGTTAACGTCCTCATCACTAGATTCATAGTTATCCTCAATACTACACGTAGGTGTGGACACAAACGCTTCTGGAGATGTAGGAGATGTCACACTAGCGGCAAGGACCGTGTATCTCGAGATTTCGTCACTTTTATCGTGACTATTTTGAGAATCGCTCTCTTCCTCACTATCATCATCCCAAGTGACTTTGTACCCCCTATTGGATTTCTTTTTGAGTGTGTTGGCACATTCAGCTTGAACATGACCAAAGCCATGACACTCATGACATTGAATGCCTTGGGGTTTCTTAGTTTTATCCGTAGAAAACTTCTTTTCACTAAAATCAGAATTGTTTACTTTAGGACCATCTTTAAAAGCTAAAGAGTTTCCTTGCTTATTATCTTTTCGTAACTTTGCAAATTTTCTAAATTTTTTAGCAAAGAAGGCAAGTTCATCTTCATCAAGATCATCGTCACTATCTTGGGGAATATAGGAATTTTCATTGGAAGTTTTAAAAGCAATACTTTTGCTAGCCTTAGAAATTGGTTTCTTAGACAGATGATTCAGTTCAAACGTTTGCAGTTTGCCTACAAGTTCCTCAAAAAGAATATCATCAACTTTATCACTTTCTTCGATCGCGACTACCTTAGCCCTAAACCTCTCAGGAAGAGACGTAAGCAGTAAGCACTTTACGGCAAACTTTGATATTGGAAATTGGTTCACCTAATGCATGAAAAGAATTAACAATATCACTCAGCTTGGTGATAAAACTATCAAAATTTTCATCTTCGGACATTCTCAATTCCTCAAAACGAGTAGTTAGCATTTGAAGTTTAGAGGTTTTAACAGTTTTGGTGCCTTCGTGGGTAACGCGCAAAATCTCCCATGCTTCCTTGGCGGTATCACATGCAGAGATACGACTAAATTCAGTTTTACTTAAAGCACCATAGATAGCTCCCAAAGCACGAGAATTGGCCTCGAAACTATCATTATCCGCAGTGTTCCACTCGGTGTCTTCTTTAAGTCTCATCTTCTTAGTAGTAGTGTCCTCTATTTTTGGAGGTTCATACCCGTACCTCACAGACCTCCAAACCCTAATACCTAGAGAACTTAAGTGTGTCGTCATTCGTGCTTTCCAGTAGGGATAATCATTCCCATCAAAGTAGGGTGGCCTCGAGTTAGAGGCTCCCTCACGTGGTGCATTCATGTCCATGATCACAGGATCAAAACTCAGGCGATTAAACCTAAACAGAGCAACCCGCTCTGATACCAATTGAAAGTATGCGAAAGCGTTCAATTTACTCCTAGAGGGGGGGTGAATAGGAGTTTTGATAAAAAAATCACCAATTTGCTGATTTAAAAATTAATATAGATGAATGGGTCAATTATCTCGATAAATTCAAACCAAAAAAAAACAAGTAGTGTAGTAGAATAAAAATTGAGACAGGATACGCACGATTTATGTGGAAAAACTTAGGGTCCTAAATAACCCTAAGCCAAAACCACAGCCTAACACTACTGATATATTCTATTAATCAAAAAGAAGTACAGATTGCAAAATAGTAAAAACCTTACCCAAGCCTTTACCTATTCTCGCCAATCTCCGATGCTTCCAGAGCTTCTTCAAGATCCAATAGATGCACCACGGACTTCACGCCCGATCTCCGGATTCAACCGGCTCCGAATCAATCTCTCAAAGATTCGGCCACAGCAGCAAACGGCACCAAGAGTCACAAACAGTGAATAGATGAATAATATGATGTGAAGCGTGATCTAAACAATCCAAAAGCAATGTTCGAAGATGCAAGATGCAAGAACGAAGAAATAAAACGTGGGTTGCGAAAATGGGCTGCGAAAACTGTCAATTCGCCACTGCCGAAAAACCAAAAAAAAAAAACGTTGAACCCTTTCTTTTCTTTTTATAAACCAAAAAATAACTCTTGCCAAGAACGAAGAAAAGATTGTGGGATGCAACCAAAACACTTGTCAATCTCGCCTCTCTGTCTCTAGTTTATTCTCCGTGCTCGTCACTGTGTATATGACCTAATAGACGCTATATATAATATAGGCAGATCGAGAGAGAAAAGAAACGAGCCCCCCTTTATATATAATAATAATAATAATAATAATAATAATAATAGTATTGATAACGTATTTTCCGGAGCGTTAATGATATATATATGGAAAACATGATTTTTTCCGGAAAATGTATATCACCCAGTCAAAGGAAATTACAGCGATTACGGAGTATATATATATAAGAATTTTGAGTAAGAAAAATCCCCTAATCAGTAAAGAAGACTAAAATGATTTTGAGCTCGATAATGCTATGCATGAGATGTCATGCAATGCTTTTACCTCTCACGTACTTGGATCGATTTTGCAGCGGTCAATTTGGCGCAAATAATGGGAGGAGCATCGAGCGAGCAACTACCCCCTACGAACCTACCCATTACAATCAAATGGATTCGATATAACAAAGACACGAATGGAGGTTTTGGACAACCCCGGAAAGTGCCAAAATATCTAACAACTTATTAGAATGGCAAATGGAAATATGTGAGATACTCACCTGAATTTTTACTTTCTGTAATTTTGGGGAGTTGGTCATTGTCAACCAAATAGTTCGAAAAACACATACTGCCCCAAGGTCAACACTAGACAACTCTAGAGCATTAAGGTGCCTTAGAGTAAGAAGCCTCTTTTTTAAAACACAGCCTGCAACCAATAACTTAATGAAACAACACAAGTGAGATCAAAGAAACTATTGCTGCATAACAAATGAAACAAAAGGTGAGAGTGTTATCTTACCAACACGTATGGACTACCCATACGCAGATTCTCAAGAACAGGTAGGCCATCCAAAAGACCGGCCCATTCAAGTCCATCTTGATATTTCAATTGGTGTTTGAAAGCCTTCGAATGTAGTGAAAAATTTACAAGATGATGTGCATTCTTGACACAGAGAGATTTGAAAACCCCCGTTAAGCTTAGGACTTTGAGATTAGAAGCATCAATTCCAATATAGTCAAAACAGGCAGAACTTTCAAATTTCAATTGTTCAAGTAGTGGGCAACTGGAAACCAAAGTCTGAAAGGTGTCAACAGTGATGATGACTTCAAAAAGCTCCAAGCAAACAACCCTATTAAATCCCTTGAAGGTTGTCGGGGGTCTGAATACACAATATTCGAGATTTAAGTGTGCCAGTTGTTGACAAGAAAACAGAGATTGAGGTAATTTATGGGGGCTACCCTTCCAAATTTTAAGGGTGAGTTCTTGGATCCCACTACTCGACACAATAGTTATCAATGTGTCAATTTCAGAACAGCTTTCGAGTTTAGATATAGAGAGTATGAACTTGAGTATTGCTCCACGGTGAAGTAACAGAACATGGTAAATAGAAGCCAAAAATCTGTTTTTAGTTGAGAGCTGGTCTGGTGGAAATCCTTGGTGAAATAGAATCGGATAAGGATCCACTAGTGACTTATCATCAAACACAAGATCCGGAATAGTTCTCCAATTATACCTCCATTTCTTTGACAAAACACTTGTCCTCACTGCATCTCGTATGGGCATAAGTACCAGGATTTTTTCGAGTATATTACCAGGAAGATCACTTATAATATCTGAGGTTGAACTACACATTCTCTTCATTTCTGATGGTCACTCTTTAGAATGCATCCGCAAACGGAATCAAATCATGGGAGCAAGCCTCCCTTGCAGTAATTCATAACATTTCCTGACACAAAATCAAAGAATGATAATCAGTGCCCAGTTAGTGCTATCGCATATTAATAAATTTTAGTAGCCAGTTCAAGAAAAATTAAGAGAAAGCATCTTCAGCATACTTTTGCCTGATATTCCTTTGAGTTTTAATCATGGCATTCTTCAGTATTTTCATAGATGTAGTGTTAAAATACAGTTTACAACGTGGGAAACATTTTTCTCAAAATCCTAAGCTCGTAACTAGGCTTGTAAGCATAAGCTTATTGACCACACTCCAACCAACCCGTTCAGAATTTTGGGGTGGAGATCTTAGGGGCCAAGAAACTAAGAAAGATGTACCATAAAGAATTTAAGGGTTTAGTATAATCTACAATATAAGGGTAGCAAACACCATGTGCGCAGTACAATCTATTTCTCGCACTAACAAATTCCTTTCTCATACACTAAGCTATCCATTTTAAACATTTCCACAAGGACCACAAGGTCCACAACTAATGTAATCTCGATAGTTTTTTCGTTCTTTCCTGCTATGTATGTAACAGAACGTATTTTTCCTTCAAATAAGCATGTTTCATGAACATATGACTCAAGAAAAAACCAACTCATCTTTCATCAAGTATCCACAATCAAGAACAAGAGAAGAACCATCCCAGATTTCACAAATTTTGGTACAGATATGTGAAATAATACTTGATTAGAACATATCCAGCCCTAGCTCAAAACTTTTCGCAAAAACATACTTGAGTAAAACCCCTCTCAAGTCTCTCTCCTCTCCTTCACCCGAACTCATATTCCTCGTTTTTATGCAATTCGAGGGAGACTCTTTTCTTTACCCAAGTTGTCCAAGACTTCTTCTTTCCATTATTATCCCACCCAAGGTAGTTTTCCACACAAATTTGTGAGAGTCAGGGTTGCACCCTAGTTAGTTTTCCACACACACACACACAGAGTCCCGGGTTAAACAAATCTCCATTACGCACCATTAGCCTCCAGTTATTCATTCATACAGAAACTTCCAATGACCGTGCAAGCATCGACCGAAAATATAGGGGAAAAGAGAATGGTGGTTTTTCTTTTTGAAAGGCTGAATGGTGGTGGAAGACAATTTTTTTTTTCCCTATGAAGGAAAATTTCACTTTATAACCAACCAAGAAAACAAAAATATAAAGACAAGATGTCCAAATTACATCTGTTTTTTAGAGTCCCAGTTCTCCCTCACTGTGTGGAAGTACGTTACCGCTAAGTCTAGGTACTCTAGTGATCCTATGTAGATTCAATAATATCATGTTTTTGGCAGTTGGCCCCAGTAAAATGTGCTACACCTACTCTTCTAAAAATGTGCAGAGGGTAAGGAATAGTATAATTTCTCAAAGGAAAGGTTTGGATGCTGCTAGAGTTGTGTGAGAGCTTGTATGTCCTCTTGGAGGAATAAGTCCCCTTCCAGCGGTGAATAGGCATCCACTGAAGGGGGCTTAAAACACCGGTCGATCTTTGGGGAATTTACGATAGAGTTTTTGAATTATAACACTGATCGACGAAAAACTGAAATTACCTTCCAGAATTGTTAGAAATCTATCATCTAATCCCTGAAGGGTTGATTTTCCACTATGGCTGCCTTCCCTAGCCCTTGAGCAAGTTTGAATGTGGGGGAAAATAGCAGAAGTTGCAAAACAAAAATAAAAAATAAAAATAAAAACTGGTTTTGGAGAGATGGGTTTGCAGGAATGGGATTAGATAATGAGGATCGAGGAGGGAGGATTTCTTACAGAGTATTCCGTAATGAGGTGAGACGATGGGTTGGCGGAGTCGGAAACTGAAGAGTAGCGTTGTGTTGTTGAGCTGCAGCCGAGGCAGATGGATAGTCGTTCTTTTCTTGAATCCCAATGCAGAGGACTAGCGCTCGAATGAACACACTCTATTTTAGAATCTGGTCACTCTTTATAAACGAAGGGATTTACCTGATTATGGAAAATCCGGTAACCCCTCTCTCTCTCTCTCTCTCTCTCTCACACACACACACACACACGCACGGGCGCGCGCGTTGTCTCTCACACACACGCGCACACGCACTGACGCACACAAGCGTTGTCTCTCTCTCTCTCTCTCTCTCTCTCTCTTACTCACACACGCACGCACAATGAATTTTCCCCTACAGTTTTCTAGTAAAAGTTACTTTTCTTTCCTTTTCTTTTCCTCACGTTCCAAAGAAGGCCATTAGGGTGTGTTTGAAACTTGGGAAAAGAAATGAATTGGAAAAAAAAAAAATGAAAAATCTCCTTTCCCTTGTTTGATTTATAGAGAGAAGGAAAAGTTTAATAAAACAAGTTCAATTTTCTCCAATTTCTTATTGTCTTCCCCTCTAATTTTTCTCTTCAAATTTTTTTTTTTGATAAGCATTTTTCTCTTCATTATTTTCTCTGCCTTCTCCTTCCAACCCAAGTTCCAAATAGAGTCTTAGAGTGAGACCAATATCTGTATTCGAGCCGGTTTGGATAGATTACATATGAATTGTGATCCTCTTTCTTTGAGATAATTTCAATTACACCCCAAAATTTCATTTGTCATCACAGACACCACTAAACAATGGTCAAAGTGAGACACTTGCATTTTCGTCCAACATATCTCATTGAAGTGCTTTTGTTCGAACTTCCATGCTAGCACAGGTGGAAAGTTCACCTCCTCCCTCAATGGAGGCATAAGCTCGAGCCCCACAAGGGGCGGATTTAAGGTTCAGAACTATGGACAACTTTTGAATATACGATGTCACTAAAATTAGATGCATAATCTATTGGCGGCTATGGTTATATCAAAATTAGAAAATAAAAGTACAATTTTACAATTGGTTGGAAGCTTTCTTTTTACCCTTGTTGCCATCACACATTCCGGAGCAATAGCTTCCTCCATTTTTTCTTGGGATTTTTTTTTTCCATATTTTATAGTTAGCGCGAGTTAGTAGAAAGTCAGTCAACGAGGGGCCTCAGAGGCTATCCATAGTCCTGAAACCCCAAATCTCACCCCTCATGGAACTCAAACCCCTGGTCTCCACGGAGGAGAGGACATAAGCAAACCATCTCACAAAGCAAGATTTCTTGGGATTGATTGAGCTTACTTCATACCATCTCCAACTTTTACTCTTTTTTATTTAAATTTGAGTAAATATTTTATTTTATACAAATTCCTCCAATCGACAAATCCAAATCTACGATATATATTTGAGAAAAAGCTTTGCAATGGCATAGTTATAAAATAGAGAAGTAAAACCTAGCCTTGTAAAACTTGAGTAAATATTCGAATCTCCTTTGATTTAAGTAAAACTCAAATTCGTACAGCTAATGAAAAAGAAAAATTGGTATAGGTTTGAGCGAGGAGTGAAGTGGAATTGCAAGAGTTTCCACTCATATTTTTGATTTGGGTAAAAAAAATGTTTAGGGGGGCTCTCATTGAATCTACAAAATACTAGACACTTGAAAAATAAAATTCATGTACATTAACATTCTTACAAACCCTCTTTCATTTTGTGATGATCTCTAGATTTTCGCTTTATTTTTTAATCCATCCATACATGTTGGATCATATTTTCACCTCCAAGATCGAGGGCTCACCCTACCTCCTTCCGCGAGCTTTGCAGCAATCTCTTGGTTCCAATTAAAAGTAGAAAATATTAGATGCTTGGTTTTTGTGATTTTTGAGCGCAAGAACGCCCATTGGGTGCTCACAATTTTCATATTACAAACATTCACTGAAACGGGTAAAAAATGTACAAGAACTAAAGTTACAACCCCATGAAGCATATAGGTTCCGTTTGTTTCGATATAAAATGTCAGTAGAATGTAGCAGGTTCATTTCAAAAAATAACTTACGGAAGATTTAAATGTAAGTCATTTTCATCCAATTAATGGAAAATATTTTAATTACATGTAAAATATTTTTCTCATTTTTTATATATCCAAACACCAGAAAATAAGTAAAATATTTTACGCCGAAACAAACAAAACCATAGTTTAAATCAAAGTCTAACTACTACTGATTTTACTGTCATATATCGTGCATGGTTGGTTACAAACATCATTCTATCTTCAGAAACTCCAAGATTGCTTTGAACCTCATTTAAGAGAGAGATTCTAACTACTACTAATGGGTGAGAACCTTGATGGTTAAATTAGGCAAACATTTAGTGGAGGTGGTAAAGAACAACCAGGCAAAAGAGCCCTCCACTCAAACAATCGCCTGTGTCTTCTTTCTTCTTCTATCGACATGTATATTAGGATAATTGTTCCCATACATGAGTCTCACAATGCAAGAGTATTTTGCGCGTAAGATACTTTTGAAGGATCTGCACATGTGTGACAACTCCATCAAATGTCCTAGACAGTTACCCGAGGATATCCATTTTCTTGTTCTTTTCGGGCCTCTACTTCTATAGAGCCTCAAGATTCAAAAGAGCTATAAGAATCCCAGCTGTTTACCGAGCCTTATTAGGCTAGGAGCCATATCAGGCTAGGAGTATTGGCAACGGGAAATGTAGGCTCTGTATGTTTCGATGTACAACATTTTACAAAGCAAAATATTTTCATGTAAAAATTGAAGAGAGAAACTGATAGGTTGAGTTCCCAACTACTGATTTGCATGCATGGTGAATTTGAAGAGTGGTTGCCTGGTTGGGTGTACTCCATTTAAGTGCCTCAAAAGGACATCTCGATCAAAAGAAACCCTGTAAAATGATTTACTGGATTCTCGGCCGCAAGTTAATTTACCGTGATTTGCTGTAGAACATTTTCTCCATTTCTTATGCAACCAAACATCAAAAATTTGGAAAACATTTTTGGGAAAAACATTTTCATCCCAAACAAACGGAGCCGTAATGCTTCTTGAATTTTCTTACTATAGTTGATGATACTTCTACATCTCTCTCGAACAGAAGAGTCGAAATTGCAAACAAAGTACTCCAATAAAGGTGATTACCGACTCTTTGGTTTAGGTTTAACATATTCTAAAAAAGTTGAGTACACCACTTCTACTTTCGGATATGCTTTCGGGAATCGTGTCAACACTTATAACATCGCAACTCCTTTCTCATAATATATATCTTGACGCCAAAGTATACTCATCATCCAGGGGCATGCACGCGACTTCCGCTTTTGGAGATGCTTTCTGGAATCGTGTCAACTCTTCTTCTAACATCGCAATTCCTTTCTCATCAAAGTTATCTAGATCATGCAATATCACCATCTTCTCGAGTACTGGTGAATGTGCCAACAGAATCTTAGCAAAAGGCATTACACACTCCACACCTGAAAAGCTCCACATCTTCACTTTTCGAAGCTGGTTCAATGAAAATTTCGAGAAATCTTGTGCTTGCAAATATTCTACAACAGGATCTTCATTTGGAACATCATTATGTATCTGGAAAAAAAACCCCGAACAATCGCTTTGTCAGAGTATTCCACATTCCATGCATAACTAGCATAAGTAGAGGAAAAAGAATTCTGCAGTAACTCACACTGATATCAACTCTCTCTAAGTTGGGGAAGCTTCTAAGCAAGCAAAGAGCATGTGAGACATGATCAAGAACACAAGTACTGATATGAGATAGAGCAAGGACTTTGAGATGGTTCAAAGTACTTGGAATGCTCTCTGGAATATGACCTGCAGCAAATGACTGGAAGCAAATGCGGAGAAGAGAGTAAGAAGCACGACCTACTAAGCCAAGTTGGTTTCGAGGAAGTGAAGCTTTCTTACCTCCAAAAAGGGTCTATCCGAGTGCATGTCCTCAATAGCAGCAGGTAAACACTGGAAAAACTTCACCCAATCGGAATCTGCTTCTTCCCCAGGCCGCTTAACAGTTCCATCCAAGGAAAACAATTCAATTGAAACTACCGCAAGAAGAGGGGTGTTTTTGAAAGAAACTGATTTTAAAGTGCCACAAAAGAAGAAATGTTTGAGATTAGGGGCGTTGATTATGAGGAAGTCAAACTTGGTGCAGTAAGACAAGCTCAATCGTTCTAGAAGGGGGCAATTAGAGATGAATTGTTCAAACATTTTTGGAGCAATACTAACAGAACAGAGTTTAAGGTCGACAAGCCTGCTAAATCCCTTGAATGCAGGAGGTGGTTTGAATACACAACAACAGAGATTCAATTGCTTCAGTTGTAGGAAAGAAAGACATGGGAACTCATGGTACGAGTTCACATCAAGCCGAAGGGTGAACTTCTGGATATTTTTCTTCAACAGCGTAAGAATCCAATTCTCGATATCCATGCAGCTTCCAAATGGGGGATACGACAGCTCGAATTTCACTAATGGTCCTTGATGAAGAAGTAGAACTCGGTAAATAATTGCCTTGATTTTCTCCCAATCCCCTGAGTTTAGAAAGAACTGGTTACGATCAAATACCAGTTGCGGGAGTGTTACCCATTTGTACCTCCATCTTCTTGACAAGACACTCGTTCTCACTGCATCCCTCAATGGCAAGTACTTTAGGATATTTTCCACAATATAGCTTGGAAGATTACTGACTATATCTGAAGTAGATCTCTGTTTCCCCAGCATTGTGCAGGTTTTATGAAGTCTAATGAAAGTAAATAACAATTAGCTCCACATACTGATGACCATTTCGACTCAGGGCATTGGTAAAATAGTAAAGATACATTATAGAAGAAAATGGCATCATTTTGTCATTAATATCTTGAAAACGCAGGAGGGGTGAAGTTCCCAATAAGACTAGACAAGCACAATACATATTAACATTTTCCTAGAGTTACCTTGCACTCACCTATCTACCAGGAAAAAACAAATCCAATTCTTCTCCTGTCTACAACAATACTTTGCTTGTCAAGTAAATAGGCACAAACAGCAGCACTGCTACTAAAGCATGCACGCACCCAAGTTAAGACTTGAGATTCCAAGTAATCTTGGAAACTGTAAATTGTAAAGAACAAAAAGGAAAAGACTCAAAGCTGCTTTCCACAATCAATAAGAAAACTGTAGACACCTCCCGAACGGGGCATCGCCATACAGTCGTATCATCACTGTGTTTGCTCGATTGGTTGCTCGCTTCATAAACCAAGATCGTGGATACCTCCATGGCCAGAGGTATCGCCACACGATAGCGGTTATCATCAAAACAGAGTCGCCACCTAGTTTGTTAAAGCTAGGAAAACAGATAGAGATTCTGCATACGGAAGCCAAAAGTACAGTAAGGGGAAGGTGTTAGGCACCCCTTTCTGCCTAGCCGTGAAGCTAGCCCATAATCATTCAACATAAGACATGTAGATGCTTTATCTAACTCATACATGTAGTCTGTTTTTACGCCTTAAACAGTTAATAAGATGAGCCAGAACTGAATTGAACATGCATCGAAAGCAAGAAACAAAACAAAGCTGTGCGGCAAATTGATCACTCGGCCGGCGAATGGATGTCGCGCCCGAGGGATCACGCGATATCAATGTACCGCCGAGGCATCGAAGCCCCGGCCGTGTTCTTCCTCACACCGCAGCAAAGTTTCTGACGATCGTAAAAGCTACGATTACGATTATAAGCAAAAATTAAAACAAACCAGAGGCCGTTGGGCCTCACCACCTTGATCCCTCAGTTGCTTGATTGCTTCGGATCGATCGGGATTGACTGATTGATTGCTTTTTGGACGAAACCCTAGGGTTAGGGTTTGAACTCCGGGGTTGGATCGTCGGATTGATGGCCGCCTATTGAAGGTTGGGGCTTTTGTAGAGAGGGTTTTTATGAGTATAGGGGCAAAATATCGTGACTGATTTGAGGGTGTAGGTCTATCAATTTCTGTCTGTTTATTTTCGGATCCGAGGGTCTCTTTATATAGGCAAAGGGGTGACTCACTCGGTCCAATCAAATCATGGGGATGCAATTGCAATACAAACTCTTCGTTGCAATCCCTGAACGTGGCCCGAAAGCATCGGAGAGGCGGTGGGATTGGATCAGACGACCGACAGAAGGTTCGAGAGTCTGGAAAAAGGCCGATCTGGCGGCCGAGCAAAGAGATGTCGCGCCGAAGAATGGATGTGGCGGTCGAGCCATTGATCTGCGGCCGAGGTTTCGATCTCTCGGGAGATTTTGCTAGCAACAAAGTTGCTCGGGTGAGGAATGGATGTTAAGGCCGTGGAATCAATGTTGCGCCGATCGATGGATTTTCCTAACACACTATGTTTCTATGGAAGGCTATTTGGCTCTGGATTGGGTCCTTTAAGTGGCTCGAGTTCGTACCATATGTCCATAGGTTTCACAAGAAAGCAATCAGCAATCATCAAATCCGTATCATCATCGGGATGGTCCCAAGGTGGGAGTTGAAATAATCGTTAGGCCAAATTGGGGTGTCTACAGATGCCCCTCTTTGACTGAGCTCAGACGGATCGCGAGACATGTTTGAGTAAAAGTCAAAGCCGTAAACAACTCAATTTGGTCCAACCACTATTCCAAGCGGTTTTTTGGAAAAGGTTTTGTTATGGTCGGCCGGGAGGCTGCCTACGTATCACGAAGAAATTCAGGACCAATCGTAGTTTGGAGGGGCAATAAAAAGAAAAAGTTTGGAGGATTAGAGGTAGAAGACGTATCTTCGGGCTTAAAAAGCCGTAGTGCAACATAACCTGGTAGAGCCAGGGTTTTGGCGGAAAGTAGTTGAAGGAGCGCTGGGCTGCCGGGGGCTTTTTGCGGAGAGTTACCTTTAGTATTTTGGGGTAGATCAAGATACCGGCAGGTGTGTTTGGTTTTCTTGATCATCCTTACTTTGACGAGGGGAGCTCGGTAGAGTAGCCTATCCTTGCGAATGAGTGGAAGGAATTGATGTAGTTGAGGCGAAATCCAAGCCATCTGCGAGGGTGAATTGGATGCCAGTTTTGAGATAGGGGTGGAACCCAAATCATCTTCGAAGACAGTTGGATGCCAGTCATAGGAGGCGTAAGGGCCAGATAACCAGGGCCTAGAGTGGCCGAGATGAAGGTACCGAGGCACGGAGCCGGTTGTGATCAAGAGGTGAGAGCCTGAGGTTTTGGAGCTTTGAGCTTTGATCGGGCCGAAGCGCGGAGCTGGTTTTGATCATAAGGCGAGCACTTAGGAGGTGGAACCGAAGCACGGAGTTGGTGTTGATAGTTCAAAAATCTTTGCCTTCCGGAGGTAAGAACTTGAAAGGTCAGAGCTTCGAGCTTTGACGTGGTTGAAGTAAAGCGAGAGTCTGAGGTGTTGGAGCTTTGAACCGAAGCGCTGAGCTGGCATTGATCATCAGTCTTGAGTAGTCGGGGAGGTTGAAGCTTTTAAGCTTGATGTGATTGAACCGAGGCATAGAGCCGGTTGTGTTCTGATGATCTGTGCATGGAGCTTTCTCATCATAAGATTTTGGCTTCGAGCCAAAGGATCGAGGCGCCGGGCCGATCAATAAAAACCGAGGCATGGAGCCGGTTGATTGCAAGATTGACCTGCGAGTGAATGAGATATGCAAAACATAGCATGTATATATGATGAGTGTTTGTTAGATGTGAGCAAATATAATGATGGGGATGGTTATGCAGACTCGATGTGTTTGATGCAATATGTGCACGGGCCCGTGCGTGTGTGTTTGATATAAGCTTAGAGCTTCTTTCAAGTTCTGGACTTGAGCAATCAGAGCGTAGAGCTCAAGCATTCGGACGGCAGAATCCAAGCGTTCAAAGTACAGGCTTTGAACATTCAGTACGCAGTGGTTGGGCATTCAAGCGTAGAGCTTGCGCATTCAAGTGTAGAACTTGAGCATCCAGTACACAATGGTTGGGCTTGATAATTGTTGCTGACGGCGTAGAGCCTGTTTGAGAGTTATTACGGCTTTGAGCCAGTTGAATTGGTTACAGCTTTGAGCCAGCTGAAATGATTGACTAGGTTGGGGTGGCGTAGAGCCTGCTGGGATACTGGGCAAGGAATTGTTAAAGCGGGCGTAGAGCCGCGGAGTTTGATAGTAAGCTTTTGAGCTGCTGAATTGGTAGATATGGGCATGGAGCCATTGAGCTGATGTTGATTTTGTCCATCAGTGACAAGCTTTGGTCGGCAGTTTGCGGAGAGAGAGCTTTCTTGTGCTTGGGCGTGCCCCCCAAGGCTAGTTTTGATCACTTTGTATTTGCTTGGAGGTGCCCCCAAGGCTGACTCTGTCATTGGTTTTGTTGGTCACGGACCCAAAACGTCATATTGGCTTGAGTTGGTGCACTGAGCAAAATCCACTGGGGTTAAAGAAAATTGATTGGAGGGCCAGGAGATCGATCCAGCGACCGAAGTATTGATGTCTCGGCCGAGGAATCAATGTCGCGGTCGTGGGAACGTTAAGAGTCAGAAAATCGATTTAAGTTTGGTTTAATCGATCTCGCGGTTCATTTTTCTCTTCCCCTTCTTCCTCTCCTGTTCTCCGTTCTTCTCATCCTCCGACGATCACCGCTGTTCCTCCGACCACCGTTCAGCCGCCGTCATCACTGTTCACCGCCGGCTGCCATTGTCTCCGGCCGTTTGGTCGTTGCTACTTCCCCTCTTTCTTTCTCTCGTGATGGCTACGCCACCTTCTACAGACGCGGCGAGTTCTTCCTCGCACCCTCCATGCAGGTGCGAGTATCCTTCGTCGGACGAGGAGGCGATCGAGGAGCGGGGTTTGTTCGACGCGGCTGTTTATGTTTTTCCTTCGCGTAGACTGGGTTACGACGGTTTCTTGCAGTACCGTCCTCCCGTTGGTGGCCCAGGGACCGAGGTAGTTCGCCGAGAGCCTGAGCGGCATTTGAGCATCCTCAATGTTACGGTAAGTTTCCTGAAAAGTAAAAGTTTTACTTTTAGTTCAATATTCAATCTTGCATTATTTGAAGATAAGTCTGATTCTCGGGATAAAATCCCTTTAAGCCAGGGGCGTAGATGATAAGGACTCGTGATTGAGTCGAAATGGTTTTAAAGAAATTAAAATAACTGTGCCCCCTGTTTTAGGCAATGCATGCTTTAAGATTGTTTTAGTTTGATGCCCCCTAGCTTTCATTAGTTTATGTGATTATGCAGTTAACTCCCTTTTCATCTTTGGCAGAGAAATAGGAGGCTCGAGGCTCGTGGTGGAGGTAAGGAGGCGCACAAATGGCTCCTAGTGTTGCCTGAGCAGGATCGAGAGATAGTGCGTGCTGCTGGCTTTGAGGCATTCATCTTAGGCCTCGACCTTCCGAAGGTTGATTGGTCGTTGATGACCTCGCTGGTTGAGAGGTGGTGGGATACCACCAATACATTCCACTTCCCTTCTGTTGGCGAGATGACTATCACTTCGGGTGATTTTTCTTTGCTGACCGGTTTGCGAGTAGGCGGGATTCCTCTTCGGGTTGACCCCCGGATCTGGGAGCGGACAGGGGCTTTGGAGTGGTTCTTGGGCAAGGTGCCCCATCTTCATTCTCGAGGCCACATTGATCTCTCTTGGCTGATCAAGACATACATGAAGGCTGACATTCTGACCCAGGTGAGTGCGGAGCAGCTGACACGAGCCTTTCTTCTCTATGTCCTTGGGCAAACGTTGTTTGCCAACAAGGACAGCTCGGTGCACACGCAGTTTTTAGTCCTTTTACAGCATTTGGGGGATATTCGGGGGTTCAATTGGGGAGCAGCTGCCTTGGCTACTTTGTATGGCAATCTCGGAGCTTGTTCTCGGGACAAAAGTCTCATCCTTGGAGGTCACTACCGGGTGCTCGAGGTACATACATTTCTCTTTTACCTCCTTTCTTGTTTTGCTTTTTTGCTAGTACTGAACTTGTTTGCTAATTTGTCTTTTCCTTTTCAGCTCTGGGCTTTTGAGTATCTCCTCCCCTTTCCTACCGGTACCAGGCATGGGAATATGAACACCATTCCTCGCTATGGGCGGTGGTTGGCGGGATAGCGGAAGCCGCGGTCAGCAGTTTTGAGCCTTCCTGAGTGGCGGCGAGTCTTGGACCGGTTGACGGTCGATCAGGTACTTCTCCTTTCCTTATTCTTAGATTTCCATATCCTTGGGCTATAGCTGATTTGACCTTGTTTTGCAGGTACGGTTTGATCCTTGGGGGTGTGTTCCTAGGGATGCCTTTCTCACGCGTTCTAGAGTCTTGGACCGTACTCGCAGCTTGCTTGAGGGTCCATTTTGCCAAGCTTGGTACCTGGGTGATCGGGTGGCCAGCCAGTGGCGCCCGCGTGCTGAGGCACTCCAGTTCTTTCCTCCCCCTCTGCCAGCGTCGATGAGGTCCACCTCTTCGATGTCTAAAGCTGATTTGAAGAACGCTCGGATCAGAGACTGGGCAGGCTTGCTCCTCTTGGCGGGTGACTACATGGAGTACTGCCGCCTTTTCTTGGCTCTGCCTGCTGCAGCTCCTCCTGCTGTTCCCGTTTGGCCACGGGCCCTTCTTTGTCTCCTTCCATTACGATGATGGAGAGGAGGCGTCTGGCGCTACTTCTTGCAGCGACCGGCTTTATACACTTTGCCCGGTGGGGCTTACCGGGTATGTCTTTTGAACTTGTTTCCTTGTTAGTGCTTCTGCTATTTCAATGCTTTGAAATATTTGATTTGCCTTTTGCGGTGCTGCGGTGGTGCGAGAGTGGCGCATGCCTGCTCGAGTCTGAAGCGTTGGTCGGAGGCAGGCGCCGTAGGATCCTCGGTATGGTGTCCCCACGTTTTACGTTTGTTTTGCATATCTTCTTGATTACGGCGCTTGTATCCTCTTTTGGAGTGCGACTTGAGCGAGCACCGATTCTTTGATAGAGGGGCGTGGAGGCTAGCGGGCGATCCTTGCCTTCTTCCAGAGATCGCCTAGCTTTTAGGGCTTCTTTTTCTTTTCCCTATTCATAGTTAGTGGAAGATAGATAGAAACTATATTTGTATAGTGAAAGCAACCACAGCAATGGTTTTGATTTAATGGTTTTATGAAATGCTTTTTGTGTCCCTGAATGCATGTGATAGCCAAAGCATGGCTTTGAACAAGTGTTTACTGATAGACAGGAGTTTGTGAAAAGGAAATGCTGGCCAAATAATCGATTACTCGGCTGAAAAATTGTTGTTGCGGCCGAGGTATTGATTATTCGGCCGCTACTTCTATTTTCCCAAGGAAGCTAGGTTTTGCTTTAGCCAAGTGGTATTCTTGTTCCACATTCCTTCGTATGCTTAGTCTTTGATTTCCTGTCTTTTGCTTTTGCCATGTTCTATAGTCCGTTTGCCAAACTCGAAAGTTTTCGAAGTTTCGTGCTCATTATATCGATGACCTTTAAGTTAGAAGGGATGAACAGCAATTCTCGTGTTCTTTAGTCGTTGCCAATTCCTTGAAAACAACGTACTTATCTTTTGCGAGCTCAATACGCAGGGTTAGCTATACCTATCACTGAGTACAAACACATTGATGTTTTCCTTCTTTCCAAATGTTTGGGCCGCATCTCAATGTGAGATTGCCTACGTATCCCAATCAGGGAATCAGGCCATGAACGTAGTTCCAAAATAATAACCTTTGAGGTTGGGTTTCCACTCGGGGTCTTTTCCCTCACATGCTCCAAGTCTTGCCTAGGCTACCTGGTGGAGGTTGAGTTCCTAGCGAGCTTTTGAATGCCTTAAATTTTGCCTAGGCCGCCATTTTTTTTTTTGTGCATTTTCTTGCCCTAGCAGGCTTTTGCTCTTACTTTTGCTTGGGCTGCTTGGTCACCCAACGAGCATTTCTCTCACAAGTGGTTCTTGTATTTGATAGAGATCTTGGAAAGGAATTTGGTTTGGAGATGTTTTTCTGAATCTCTCTTGTGTTTGTACCTTTGTAATGGGCAAGCTAACCTTAAGTGTTCTCCCGGAGATAGCATCTTCTTTCTAAGTTTTGACAAAAACCTAGTTTCTTAAGTAACTAAAGTTCATCCCTTCTTCCTTTTTGACATCGATACAGGGAACTTGATTCCTTGAAATTTCCCTTGCTTGGCAAAGAGATTATAGCATTCCAGCAATTGCAATTTAAAATTTCAAACCATTGAATAAGCATAGTTTTAGAAAATAAAACAGAAATTCACTTAGCAGAAATGAAATGCCCAAACAGGGGCCCAAAAACATATCCTAGCTTGATTTAATAAAAGCAGTGTTTTAATGTTCTTTGCCATGTTGTGACTGCAGCATTCAGGGGTCGCCTTCCTTTGCTTTGATTTCCTCAATTTTATACTCTTGTCCACCCTCTTCTTTGCCAAACAAAGCCTTGAACTGGGTCTATTCATGATGCTTGCGCAGGGGCTACTTCTTTGGGACATAAGTAGTCCCCAAAGGGAAATGTCAACTTGGACTTTCTCTTCTTCTTCCTCTTTGTCGATTGTGTAGTTATGGAGGAAATCATTTACCCCCTCTTGGCTAAATAGCGATACTAAGGAGATTCCATCGAATGGATCATCGCATTCTCCTTCCAATTCATTAAAGTTCCCCTCCCCTGTTTGATACGGGTCTATGCACGTGAAATCTAGGTCCTCTTCTTCCTCTATCCACTGGCTGTAATTGCATTCTTCGTAAGGATTGACCCATGGCTGCATTTGAAATTCTTCCACCTTTTCTACGAGATTGATTGTTTCCCGGACAATGGGAGGCGTCGGAATTCTAGGTCGGTTAATAGGTTCCACTATTTAGGCAGGCTCGAAGCGGGCATGCCTCCTCATCATAATGACCCTTTCTTTCTTCTTCTTTCTATTCTCAAACCAGATACGTAGCCATTCATCATTTTCCACAAACGGGATATCAGGATCCTCGAAATTGTGTTTTGCCCAGGAGTGCTCCCTCCACTTCCTTAGTTCTTCCTCATTTGCTCGTTCTTCCTCGTCACTCACGTCGGGATCAATGACTTCTGATTGATCGGACTCAACATCTTCTTCCTCTTCCATCATGAAACACTCATCCTCCTCTGGGAAGGTTAGGGTTGGTTTGGCTTGATTGTTTTAGACAATGTACTGGCCAGGATTATACACGGGGTTGTGGGATAGGCTGATGAGATTGATAGCTCGGGGTGGCTCAGTGTTGGGTGCTTTGGTTTGTGCATCAGGTTGTGGGGGTTTTATGGTGCGGCTATCAATGAGATCTTGGATGTCATGACGAAGCCGTATGCAATTGTCTGTTTCGTGCCCAGCATGTTGATGGTAAGCACATTGCTTGTTTGGATCATGGTTTGGGCCATAGGGTGGCGGAGGAAGTGGTTTGTTCAAGGGTTTGAGATGCCCTTGACGACTTAGAATGGTTAAGGCTTGGGAGGGAGTCATATAGAGAGGACTAAAATTACGGCGGGGCCAGTTCGAGCTTCGAGATGGGCTAGCTTGGAAAGGATCTTGTGGTAAGGCTGAGTTAAGAGCGTTGACAGAGGCGTGAGATGTACGAGTTGAAAAGGTTTTCTTAGGTCGAGGAGTTTCTTCTTTCCCAATGAGCCCTAGTTTGAGTCCTTCTTCAATCTGCAGCCCAGTAGCATGCAAGTGCTTGAAATCGGTGATACCCTGCGTGTAAATGTGCTTGAGATACTTGGGTTGTAGATTCTTGACAACTATCCTCACTTGATCCTCCTCAGAGGGGCGACTCTTCATTTTGGCAGCCTTTTCCCTCCACTTTGCCACGAAGGTGACAAAGTCTTTGTTTGACTCTTGTTTGGTCATTTCTAAATTTCGGGTGGTTAGCTCAACTTGGATACTGTATGCATACTGCTTGATGAAAGCATTGGCGATCTCAGGCCAAGTGTGGTAGTGTTCGAATCCCAAGGTGAGGAACCAGTCGAGAGCACTCCCAGTGAGAGTTCTTTGGAATAGTTGAGCGATGAGCTCATCATTCAGTCCCATCGGCTTCAGGGTGTTGATGACATGACGGACATGGCTGGTAGGGTTGCCAGTTCCATTGAACTTCTCGATGTTTGGCATTTTGAACTTTTCAGGTAGGAGAGTCTGGAAGAGGCAGAGTCCTTCAAAGTCCAAAATTTGGTCTCCTTGGGAGCGGGCCAAGGCGTGCTTGATTTCTTTGACTTGCTTGGCTAACTCGGGGTTTTCGGGCCTATTCTCGTTTGCCATTGATCTCTCTTCATCTTCGAGCATCTCTTGCTGCCTTTTCCGCTTAGCAAAGTAGCGATTTGAGCCCGAAGTTCAGCGATAGTGGCGTCGTTATCCTGCCATGGGAATAGGAGGATTGCTTGACGAAGCTTGGGGTTGGTGTTGCTGAGAAGATGACCGCAAAGTCCCAGGAAGTGATTGGGACCGTTGCGGTGAGGGTGTTCGGACTGGTGAAGACGACAGGCAAGATGGCTGCAGTGGCCTCTGTTTGGCGTGGCTTCGGGTGTTGTAAGAGTATAAAATTGGTTGTGGTTGCTTTCTTGATTTACCTATTGTGCCTGCTTGAAAAGTAGAGTACCTGTAAGTCAGTAGTACTTGGCTTGTATAGGGCTAGGATTTGGGCTAAAAATCCCAGCCCTTCTGCACAGAGAGAGTTAATACAATATGATACAGGGTGTGAGGAAGAACTTGGAAGCAAGATGCAGGAAGGTTCCTAGCCTGTAGGTTCCTGCCTTAGTTTGATAAGTTCTATGGCTTTCTAATACATGTAAGGTTTTTGGTAGTCTCAGGGTGCTCCGTTGTCAAAGGGCACCAATCCTTTCACCAGCCCATCAAAGGCGGCAAGTGGGTGATTCCCTTTTTGATATACCAAAAGGTACAAGTGACTGTGGAGTTTGCTGGAACCCCTAACATAGCCCATGTCATGCCGGGATATTAGGTGAACTCAACGAGGCTTGCCTGCTCAATGCATATGATAAATGAATTAAATAAGGCACGTATTAGTCTTATGTTGAACTTTTTGGTTATGGCTCTCAAGTCCCCAGCAGAGTCGCCAGAAAACTGTAGACACCTCCCGAACGGGGCATCGCCATACAGTCGTATCATCACTGTGTTTGCTCGATTGGTTGCTCGCTTCATAAACCAAGATCGTGGATACCTCCATGGCTAGAGGTATCGCCACACGATAGTGGTTATCATCAAAACAGAGTCGCCACCTAGTTTGTTAAAGCTAGGAAAACAGATAGAGATTCTGGATACGGAAGCCAAAAGTACAGTAAGGGGAAGATGTTAGGCACCCCTTTCTGCCTAGCCGTGAAGCTAGCCCATAATCATTCAACATAAGACATGTAGATGCTTTATCTAACTCATACACGTAGTCTGTTTTTACGCCTTAAACAGTTAATAAGATGAGCCAGATTTGTAAGAAACATGCATCAAAGCAAGAAACAAACAAAGCGGTGCAGCCAGATTGATCACTCGGTCGGCGAATGGATGTCGCGGCCAAGGGATCACGCTATATCAATGTACCCGGCCGAGGCATCGAAGCCTCCTGGTGTTCTTCCTCACACCAGGCAGAAAGTTTACTAGACGATCAGAAAAGCTACGATTACGATTATAAGCAAAAATTAAAACAAACCAGAGGCCGTTGGGCCTTACCACCTTGATCCCTCAGTTGCTTGATTGCTTCGGATCGATGGGGATTGACTGATTGATTGCTTTTTGGACAAAACCCTAGGGTTAGGGTTTGAACTCCGAGGTTGGATCGTCGGATTGATGGCCGCCTATGGAAGGTTGGGGCTTTTTGTAGAGAGGGTTTTTGTGAGTATAAGGGCAGAGTATCTGATGAGGAGGTGTAGGTCTATCAATTTACATGTCTTGTTTATTTTTCGGATCAGGGTCTCTTTATATAGGCAAAGGGTGACTCACTCGGTCCAATCAAATCACGGGATGCAATTGCAATACAAACTCTTCGTTGCAATCACGAGCGTGGCCTGAGCATCGGAGGCGGTGGGATTGAATCAGACGACCGGCGAAGGTTCGAGAGTGCGGAAAAAGGCGATCTGGCGGCCAAGCAAAGGATGTCGCGGCCGAAGAATGGATGTGGCGGCCGAGCCATTGATCTGGCGGCCGAGGTTTCGATCTCTCAGGGAGATTTTGCTAGCAACAGGTTGCTCGGGTGAGGAATGGATGTTAAGGCCGTGGAATCAATGTTGCGGCCGATCGATAGATTTTCCTAACACACTATGTTTCTGTCTGAAAGGCTATTTGGCTCTGGATTGGGTCCTCTAAGTGGCTCAGAGTTCGTACCATAAGTCTATGGGTTTCACAAGAAAGCAATCAGCAATCATCAAATCCGTATCATCATCGGGATGGTCTCAAGGTGGGAGTTGAAATAATCGTTAGGCAAAATTGGGGTGTCTATAGAAACTATGTCAAACCCGAATGAGAGAACTGAAAATCACTTTTAACCTCAACAAGAAGGGATTGAAATCGTGCATCAGTTTGGCCCAACTTTTTTCCAATAGAAAGAAAGATGGAAATGGGGAACTTGACCCACAATACTACTACATTTAGTATGTGTTTGGACCTCATAAATTGATGAGTATGTGTACTCTAAATTTTCCCCAACAAACTGACTTGATTTGTCCATTTACCTTATTTGCTTGTTATAAAATATGGTTAATCGCTCTCTTTCTTTTCTTTTTTTATCAAAGGTTAAATCGCTGATCAACACGAAACTACACACATACATGGTTAAGGCTCCAATTTTCATAAGAATCCACTTAACCTCCTAACAAGAATTCAATTTGCAGACGGTATCCTCATTTTTGCGACTAAATGCACCATTTCGGATGCACAACGTCAGATGTCAATTTAAGTGCTGAAATTTGGATGTCAGACAACCCATAATAAGAGACCTATTACCCAGATATTGATAAGAAAATACATTCCTAAAACCTTTTTATCTTGTTTTAATATATTTGATTTCCATGCATAGCCCGGGTTCGTGCAAAGGTGCTAGTTATATTGCAGGGTAAAAGAAACTCTTTGAAGCATGCACCGAAGCTCAGACATAAAGATACTAGCAAACTCTTGAACGCCCATATCATACTTACATTTAATGAAGCCAGATACTAGCAAAGTTTGTGACTCAAATTTGGGGAAAGAGTAGGAGGAGAAGCCAGGAGAGCGTACGAGAACTCGCCAGCCCCGGTGAGCTAGGGTAGCACCCATTCAGAGTGGCGAGTTTGGAGCGAGACTGTTGGGCCTGCTATTCAGAGTAGCAAAGTTTGTGACTAAATGGTTTATAGGCAACCAATGAGAAACAACTATGATAGCTAAACTTGAACACCCCAACAATTTTTTCGCCAAATCTGTTCCTCACTCATGGCTGGTCAGATCTGTTCTATGGTTCTGCTTTTGGTTGCCAAAGGTATATTCGTATTGGCATTGTTGGTAGTTATTTGATACTTATTTTTAGTTGGTGGAATATTGGTGGTTGATCCGTTGGTTACCTCTCATTGCACAGTGACATATTTGCAATGAAATCTGATTCTGCTTCCGCTGTCTCTAGTGGGTGTGGTTCTTCATTCAGCTATGGTCATGATCGCAGCCGTGATTCTGGGTATCGTGGTCAGATTTTTGGTCATGCTTTTGGTGAGCGTGGTAACATATCTTGTTTTGTCGTCTATTTTGTTGAAGTTGGTGGTTATTGGTTGGTAATTGAAGTTGGTTGTTATTGGTCGTTGAAGTTGGTAGTTGAAATTGGTTTCGATGGTCGTTGAAATTATTTTGTTGAATTCGTTCGTTGATTCATTGGTCTTTGAAATCATTCGCTGGTCATTAGTCGTTGAAGTTGAAGTCGTTGAAGTTGGTTGGTTGTTGAAGTCGTTTTGTTCATTAAAGTCGTTGAAGTTGGTTGAAGTCGTTCGTTGGTCGTTGCTATTAAAACTTGTTTCATTGTTTTTTAACAAGTTGGTTGTTTTCCATTATTGCTGCTAGTACGTAGTTGAGATAATTGTTTTGCTGGTTGATATGCAACAAAAAATTGAGGGGGAGTGTTAGTATATCGTATTAGTAGTAGTCCCACATTGCTTAGTTTACTTATTTAATATGTGAGTCGTCTATATAAATAAGATCGTTATGTGTTAGGGTTATTAACACCCTACACACTTTTTCTATCCTTATTTCTCTCACAACATGGTATCAAAGCAGGTTCACCATCCACCTTGGATATACATAACCCCATAATCCCTAAAATCACAACCTTAATCCTGGCCTCTATCATAACTCTAATCTCTTCCACCCATCGAAATTCCAAATCGGACACTTAACTGAAATCTATAGCTAGTAACCACTGTTCACCGATTACTGTTCACCATCGACGCTGTTCACATATTACTGCTCATCGTTGATACTGTTCACTGATTACTGTTCATCATCGTTACTGTTCATCGCCACTGTTCATCGTTGTTTAGTACTGTTCCATCACATCATTATATAGGAAAAACATAGAAACCCTAAGTAAATCCTATTACATGAAAGGACAATACTACTCTTGCAACTAAACATTAATAACGTCATAACACCACTATTCTAACATTTACCAACATTCTCCCTCCAAACTTTGCCTTCCTATCTCTTCACCCTTCTCATTTCTATCCAAAGCAGTGCCGACGCCACTGCCACCACTTCTATCGACCTAACGCAATTTAACTCTTGCCACTCTCAGATCCCATTTCTCACCTCCATCTCTAGCAAGTCGCCACTGCCACCTAAATTTACACCTTACCATCTCTGAAACACTGATCTTGGACCACCTATTACTGCATTAACCCATTTGGGGCATCAATATTAAAAGAGAAATTTATAGAAATGGTCTTCCTAGTTTCACTCGAGTCTCATTTTCGTCTTCCAATTATCAATTGCAACTCTTTTGACCTTCAAGTTTAGTTTTCGTACTAATTTGGTCCAATTCATAATATCTGTCAGCCAAACAGGATGGAAAAAATCAAATTGAGGACATACGTCATCAATTGGACCAATTTGGAACGAACTGCAATGTTCAAATTGCCATCAATCTAATTTTTTTCGTCCAGTTTGGCTGACAAAAGTTATTAATTGAACCAATTTGATACGAAAACCAAACTTGAAGGTCAAAAGAGTTGTAATTGATACTTGGAGGACGAAAATGAGACTCGGATAACACTAGGAGGACCATTTATATAAATTTCCCATATTAAAATACAATTCCCAAGTTAGATAGCCAATGCCCGATCTCAGTTTCTTTCTGGTTTTTTTTCTGATTCACATGCATTTGTATGTACACACATTAATAACAACTAGGTCATGGGATTATTTGGGGGTTTTGAGGGGAAGGGGAGCAAGAGGGCTGCTGTGTACAACTCAGTGGCAAGATGGTCAAATCGTGAATCGAAATGGTCCGTTTCCGAATCATGCATTGAATCGAATTAAGAATCGCTCTGATTCGGTCATGACTTCTATAATGCATGGAAACGTATGTTTAACTACAATAACAAAAATATATACTACAAATCCATAAATAATGTGATAATAATGATGATTTGATAAAAAAGCTTCTTCTAAATGATGATTTGATAATAATGTGAATTAAGCGGTACACTGCTTCTATTGCAACTTCCAAGAGATAATGATTCGTGAATTCTACATATGGTCTTTTTTGTGAAGAAAAGTTAAAAGTACAAAAATAAAAAAAAAATTTGCCCTTAAAAGTTCTATATAGGTGGTTGTATACTTGTATTCCCTTTTTTCTTTGTCATTTTCAATTCACTTTCTTGATAAATCTATCTTTCTTATTACCTATGATACTACATAAAGAGAAACACAGACAAAAGATAGCATATAACAATGCTAAAGACCTTAAAAAATAGTTTCAACCCTTTTCCAACTACAAAAAAAGTGAAAATGGGTAAAATATGAACTCAGCAAATCGTTTGATTCAGCGACTCACCGATTCGGATCACCGATCCACTTATGATTCACGATTCGTATGGTACGATCCACTACTGGATCTACTACCACAGAGTAGTAAGTGTGGAAAGGAAGAAGATAGGGGGAGCCATGCATGTAGAGCGGCCAAGGGAAGGATGAGGGAGGTGATTAGCTGAGAGAGGGTGTTAATTAGTGGTTAAGAGTCTTCACCCTAACTGATGTGATGTGTACTGAGTGATTGCCCCCAAACCAAATGGTAACGGGACTGCCTTGAATAAACTTCTCTCAACATGCATAAACACAAAACATATGGTGATGCAAAGATTTTTACTAAACCAACTACGTTTACAAAAGTTTAACTTTAGCAACAACAAAACTTGGCACATTAGATTGCAAATAAACAAAATTTTCGACCCATTATGCAAAGGTCACACTCTACCACATAGTTACATCCAGATCCCTTCTCTGCCTTCATCTAGAAATAGAAACAACTAATCTAAGGGTCCATATTAGAAAAAATCAAAGTACTAGATTGGCTATATATGGTGGCTATTTTAAAAAATAATAATAATAAATTGGGCTACCGTGGGCCATTGGGTTATTTGATGGTGCCATGGCAGACACAAAGGTGAAGATGGATCTAATGGAGGGTGTTAGCAGCATAGGGTGAAGATAATGCAGTTCAGAGGTTATGTTTTTTGCAACCAAGCGGGGGTGAAGCTTCAAACCTTATTTAGGGGTTAGTGTGCAGTTCACTGTATTTCTCACACTAACCAACTCCCTTCCCTTCTACTTACCTAGCTATTTCAAATATTTAAAAACTAACATACTCCCAGTACCTTTTTTTCCTTCCATCTCTATCTCATACTTCTTTGAACAAAAGATATTGCAAACATATGAATCAAGAAAAAAAAAAAAACAATTCCTCTTCATCAAGTAACAATCCACAATCGAGAACAAGAAAAAAAATCCTAAATTTTACGGTTCTCACTGTAACGCCCCGATTTTCGGAGGTAAAATCGAAGACATTAAATATTAATTCCTGAAAACTTTATCTAATTTAGAGTTTAAAATCCAAAACAGAATTCTCAACGTCGAGATTCATTTATTACAAACCATAGGGAAAATACTAAAATAGTCTTTGGGGAAATAGGTTAAGCTAAAGAACAGAGCCGACTTCTAAGTTTGATACGGATCCCAAGCATACTCGGGTTCGGCTCCCACCTCTGGATTCTCCTCAGCATAAAACTGTTCGCCCTCGGGGTCCTGTGTTTCTTGGTTTTCTGCAAAATCTGACACGGATGCTAGAAAATCCGTGCCTGAGTGAAAGAGTTCACCCCGTAGTATAATCCAACCCAAATACCCCTCTTACAATACAGTTAGTAAGCAAACAGGATAATAATGGTGCGAAAAAGTAAAACAAACATAATTCACATAACTTGATTCTTTGCTATCCATTAACTTAATAT
Organism: Rhododendron molle; assembly: GCA_025413875.1. NCBI lineage: Eukaryota > Viridiplantae > Streptophyta > Magnoliopsida > Ericales > Ericaceae > Rhododendron > Rhododendron molle. The sequence goes on from CM046399.1 coordinate 9,454,935, forward strand.
GAAATCTAAAATCTCTCCACGAGATCTTTCCTCCCCAACCACTAGCCATGCTCGGTCCCATGAGATCACTTCCCTTTGTTGTCGCAGGAACACCTAAGTTATATACCGAGTGTGCACCCCCAATAACTACAGCAAGGGGTAAGCTTATCATGCATGAATCACGACTAGGGTTCGCCTATCTTATAAACCACATCACAACCATTTCACAATCATCACTGGATACCCGCCAGTCTATCAATTCATCACTGGACACCCGCCAGTATCAATCTCATCATAATTTCATCTCAACATCACGCCTGCAGGCAACCTCTAAAAAGAAAGAAATTTTCACAATTTATCCATTACTTAGTATCGTCTAAGTGATTTCTATTTCGTATACCACCCCATATCCCTAGGGTCCAATCTAACATCCAAAACAAGTATTAACAAAATATCATTCTCATAATAATTAAATACGAGCAACAGACGGATCAAAATAAATATTAGACAATGCAATCACATAACTTTTTATGACTGAGCCGTTGCCCTTAATCTTGTATGTCCATATAATCATTAATCATGTAGGAATTACGTAATAAAGATTTAAAAATAATATTTCTAGGCTTTTATTAATTATTCCTAAGGAATTAGACTAATTAAATACCAATTAAATACATTAATTAGGTAAAAATATTAGAATAATTATCGTAACCCTAATAAGAGTCCTAAAGGTCCTCTATAACAAGTTCGAGTGCTAAAAGTTGGGTTTGAATATTCATGGGATTATTTTAAATAACAGGATTAAGATATTTAACGAAGAAGGATAAATAATTAATAAATAGTTAAATAATTAAAAACATGATGATATTAGCAAAGTATCATCTTAGGACTGTAAGAAGTCTAAATAAAATTATTCGGAATTATTAACATCTTTTATAATATTTTAAAGTATTTTTATTTAGAAAAAATGCGTAAATAATAATAATTAGTTAATGAAATAAATAAAATATTATTTTAATAACATATCATCCTTGAGATGTCAGAAGTCTAGAAAAAAAATAGTTTAGATGTTAAAAACATTGTTTGTAAGGTCACAATTATTTTTCGTTTGTAACTTTAATTTTAAAAATAAAATAAATAGCTAATAACATAAAAAAAATATGAAATCAGCAAGTTGTGATCTTTGATATGTTAGAAATCTAGGAAAAATAGTTTGGGGATTTATGGAGTAGTTTATAAGGTCGCAATGATTTTTAGTTTACTAACTTTTACACGATTACGAATAAAAATTTAATAAATAGATAAATAACTATAAAAAATATGAAATTAACAAGGTATGATCTTTAGAGTGTTAGAAACCTAGGAAAAATAGTTCGGGGGTCAAAATCTATGTTCGGAATGTTGAAAAATCACTTCGAACCAAAACAACAACAAAAACGCACGGCTGGGCTAAAGGGAGTTCGCGGCCGCGAACTCCGTTCTCTGGTGCATGCGGCTGGGCCGCCTGAAGGTCGCTGCCGCAAGGTCGGTCGCTGTTTTCATTTTTTTGGTTTTTCTTGCTTGTTTTCGATGCATGGGGTCACGGGGGACGTTGGGTTATGTCTAAAAATCATAAATATACTTAGAGGAGGTTTCGGATCGAATTATAATACCTCGGATTAAGTTGAATTGGTTTTCGATCGAAAACTTGAAATTGGAGAAGATGACTTCGGTTCCGTCGATCGAGGGACCTTGGGGCCGAATTGGTTGATGTTTGGCGATACTTGGGATTGTAGGAAGTAATCCAATCGATCAATTTGAGTCTCGGAGGAATGGAACTACGAAACCCACTTCTCTCTCTCTTTCTTTCTCTCTCTAAAATTCTATGGATTGGGGTTTGATTCTTTCTGGTTTTTCTCTCTTTTCTGACTCCGTGGAAGGTGGTGAGTGTCGTGCGTGCCCTAGGGTCGGAGTGGTATTGTATTTATAGGAGAATTTGATGTAGAAAGATTAGATTGAGTCCTAACGAAATTGGGTTTCGGGATGGACGAATTGGGCTCGGTTTTAGGGTTACGGAGGAGGTAGAGATCGAGTAGGAGTGGGAGAGGGAGAGATGGAAGAGTTTGTGTGCATGCATGCAAGTAATTGTATGCAATTTGAATAAAAGAAATAAAAATAAGATAAACTCTAATTATCTTGGTATATATCTATTAAGAAAATAATTTTATTATTGAAATTAATAATTTTAAATGGTATTACTAATTATAAAATTTTACGGGTTATTACAACCTATCCCCCTTAATGAAATTTCGTCCTCGAAATTAAAGTGTACCTTTAGGAGGAAACAGATTCGGGTAGTTGGCACGTATAGTATCCGCTCTTTCCCAGGTTGATTCCTCAATTCCTCGATGCCGCCAGAGGATACGGACGAGTTGAATCGTTTTGCCTCTAATACACTTCTCACTATAGTCTTGGATCTCCACTGGTTGTTCCTCTAGAGTGACGTCATCGTTGAGTTCGATGTTTTCTCAATTGATGATGTGGGAGGGATGCGTCATGTACTTCCGGAGCATTGACACGTGGAATACGTTATGAACTCGGTCCAGTTGTGGTGGAAGCGCCAGGCGGTACGCTACTTCTCCAATTTTCTCGAGGATCTCAAAAGGGCCAATGTATCGTGGTGATAGCTTTCCCTTCTTTCCAAATCGGATAACTCCCCTTCGTGGTCTAATCTTTAAGAACACATGTTCTCCAACTTGAAAGGTTAATAGTCTAGTCCTTTTGTCGGCGTAGCTCTTCTGTCGACTTTGAGCGGTCAGGAGCCGTTGGCGAATGGTTATGATCTTTTCCGTTGTCTCTTGGACTAACTCTGGTCCTAGTAACCTTGCTTCTCCCAGTTCAGCCCAACAAACTGGCGATCGACAAGGTCGTCCATACAAAGCTTCGTATGGTGCCATCTCTATGCTCGATTGATAGCTGTTGTTATAAGCGAACTCGACTAGAGGTAGGTGTCGTTCCCAGCTTCCCTTAAAGTCCAAAGCACAAGCACGGAGCATGTCTTCTAAGATCTGGATTGTTCTTTCGGATTGCCCGTCAGTCTGTGGGTGAAATGCAGTGCTGAGACGAAGGTCGGTTCCCAAAGTTTTCTGTAGGCTTTCCCAAAAGGTTGACGTAAATCGTGAATCTCTATCACTCACAATGGATACAGGTACTCCATGTAATCGCACGATTTTTCAGATGTAGAGTCTACTGAGAGAGTCCATAGAGTCCGTCATCTTCATGGGTAAAAAGTGGGCGGATTTGGTTAAACGATCGACGATCACCCAAATGGCGGTATTTGATTGTGGAGACTTAGGTAGTCCTGTCACAAAATCCATGGCGATATGTTCCCACTTCCATCCGGGTATAGGCAAGGATTGTAGGGTTCCACCGGGTTTTTGATGTTCCGCTTTTACTTGTTGGCATGTGAGGCACGTTGAAACGTATTTGGCCACGTCCTTCTTAATTCCAGTCCACCAGTACTGTCGGCGGAGGTCTTGGTACATCTTGGTGCTCCCTGGGTGGACAACGAAGTTGGAATGGTGGAATTCCTTAAGTACTGCTTCCCGGAGGGTACCGATGTTTGGTACAAAAATTCTCCCTTGGAAGCGAAGGCTCTTGTCAGCGTGGATTTCCCACCCAGCTGCTGCTTTTCCATTTGAGAGTTGGTATCTGATGAAATCACATTCTTGTTCAAAGGTTTGGGCTAGAATAATTTCTCGGTGTAAGGCTGGGGTTGCGACTACGGCGGAGAGACAGGCGTCGGTGTCTTCTGCAGTTGGCTGCAGCTTGAATTTGTTAAGGTCTTCCATCATCTTCCATTCTCTTATGGCTAAACTAGCCACCTGTCCTCGGTTCTTGCGACTCAGCGCATCAGCGACCACGTTTGCCTTTCCAGGATGATAGGACATCGTGAAGTTGAATCTTCCAAGTATTCCACCCATCTCCTTTGTCTCATGTTTAGCTCTTTCTGGGTAAATAGATATTTCAAACTCTTGTGGTCCGTGAATACCTCGAACTGCACTCCGTATAGGTAATGTTGCCAAGACTTTAGGGCGAACACTACTGCTACCAGTTCCAAATCGTGTGTCGGATAATTCCTTTCATGCGGCCTCAACTGTCGGGATCCGTAGGCAACGACTTTCCTGTTTTGCATGAGTACAGCTCCCAATCCATCTTTGGATGCGTCGCAGTACACGGTATACCCTGTGTCTCTTTCGGGTACGATCAATATAGGAGCGCTAGTCAATCTCTTCTTAAGTTCTTGGAAAGATCTCTCACATGCTTCGTTCCATTCAAACTTAACCCCTTTTTGGGTCAGTCGCGTCAATGGTTTTCCCAAGATGGAGAAATCCTGAATGAATCTTCTGTAGTAGCAGCTAATCCTAAGAAACTTCTAATCTCGAACACCGAAGAGGGTCTTTTCCAGTCCATGACTGCCTCTACTTTGCTGTCGTCAACTGAAATTCCTTTCTCAGACACCACGTGTCCTAGGAATTTGACTTCTTTCATCCAAAATTCGCACTTGCTAGCCTTGGCATACAAATGATTGTCTCGAAGTACTTGGAGGACAATTCTCAAGTGGTTCTCATGTTCCTTCTCCGTGGGAGAGTATATAAGAATATCATCAATGAACACCACCACGAACTTGTCCAAGTACGGGGTGAAAATCTGGTTCATCAGACACATGAAAACTACAGGAGCATTGGTTAGACCGAACGGCATGACTACAAACTCGTAGTGTCCATAACGTGTGCGGAATGCCGTCTTAGGTATATCACAATCTCGGATTCGTAATTGGTGATATCCAGACCTTAGATCAATATTCGAGAAACAGGTCGACCCTCTCAGTTGGTCGAACAAGTCGTCTATTCTTGGTAGGGGGTATCGGTTCTTGATTGTGACCTTGTTGAGTTGGCGGTAGTCGATACAAAGTCGGAGCGTTCCCTCTTTCTTTCTAACAAATAGAGCAGGGGCTCTCCACGGCGATGTACTTGGCTGAATAAAGCCTTCTCTAAAAGTTCTTGAAGTTGCGTTTTCAACTCTCGTAGTTCTGTTGGGGCCATTCAGTACGGGGCCATAGAAATAGGGGCGGTGCCGGGTTGTAACTCTATGGTGAAATCCATTTCCCTTGACGGCGGTAATCCTGGTAACTCTTCGGGAAATACATCCTCGTATTCACAGACGATGTGAGGAAGACCCAATTCCATTCGGTCTGTTTCCCTCAACGTGAGGCTTGCTAGCCATCCTGAAAGTTCCCTATGCCACTTCGTTTTGTGAGAGTTGGGTGCACAAGGGTCTTGTCTATCCCCCTTAAATTTAAAGCAAGTCCCATCTGGTGAATAAGCTGTCACCATCTTTCGATGGCAGTCTATTACAGCTCGGTGTGCAGTCAGCCAGTCCATCCCAAGTATGACGTCAAAGTCCGTCATTTCAATTACTCGTAAATCGCACGTTAATCGCAAATTCGATACTCCTAGTTCGCACCCTCTACAGATTAGTTCTACCGAAATCTTACCCCCTAATGGTGAGGTCACATGCATAGTTGTTTTTAGGGTTTCGGCTTCTAATTCAAGTGCAGATACACATGCGGCAGATATGAATGAGTGCGAAGCTCCAGAATCAAATAGTGCTTGAACGCATGTAGTATAAAGAGTGAGGGTACCTTGGATTACTGCAGGGTCCATCTCCTCTTCTGTTCCTTGCAGTGCAAACATCCTCCCAGCATTGGGCTGGATTGGCCCGTTTGGTCCTCTATTCTGAGGAGGGCGAGTTGGTGGTTGATTCCACCCGCCACGGGGCTGGTTCTGACCTCCAGGTTGATTACCATTCCAGACCGGCCTGACTTGATTCTGATTCTGATTTCCAGGTTCTGCAGTCCTAACCGGGTTTTGCGGCAGTCCTCCATAGTTTCCAGCGCCGTTCAGCTTTGGACAATTCCTCCTGATATGTCCTTCCTCTAGGCAGAAAAGCAGCGGGGGTCGGAGTTTTGGTTCTGAGGGAAGGGGTTGCGATTTGGTCCAGAATTAGGGTTTGGGCCTCGGCTCTGTACTTGGATCTGGTTCGGGTTAGGGTTTCGATTGAAGTCTGGGTTGGGATTCCTCCATGCTGGGTTGAATTGTGCTGACTGAGGGCGAGGGTGGTTTTGCTGGTAGGGTTGAGAGGTTGGGATACTCCTGCTGTTAGGATGGTTATGGATAGGTCCTCCAACTGCAGGTATTGCCTTTTTTTGTTCACGCCTTACCTTGAAATCTAAGGCTTCTCTCTCCATCTTGAGTGCGCACTGCACCACTTGTGAATAGGTGGGAAGTGTCTGTGCCACTACTACTCGACGTGTTTCGTTAAGCCCCCACTCAAACTTTCTTGCCTTGTCATCATCAGTAGGTATGATTGTTGTGCCATAGCGAGACAGTTCTTCAAACCGTGCCGCATACTGGGTGACAGTCATCGTACCTTGCTCCAGATTTGTGAATTCAAGGACCATTGCCTGTTTGACAGGTTTTGGAAAGTACTTATCAAGGAAAATTTCCTCGAACCTTTCCCAAGTCATTGTTGCCATTTCATGGGTGTTCTTCATCAGGTTCCACCAATGCTGAGCTTCACCTTGCATCTGGTAGGTGGCTAGAGCAATTCGATTGTTGGCTTCTTGAATGTCTAGGGTTTCAAGAATCTTCTTGATCTTTTCCAGCCAAGCTTCTGCAGCGGTGGGGTTAGGTTCTCCCTGAAAGTAGGGCGGGCGACGCTTGCAGAATTCATTCAACGCCTGACTCCTGGTCATCGGCCCTCGAGGTGTGTGTGGAGGTCCGCGCTGATTCTGGTTGTTGGCAGTTGCAGCGGCGATAAACGCCTGCATGAGTTGAACTAACTCAGTAGCCCCACTTTGGCCGTTGGGTTGAGGGTTTCCATTCTGTCCATTGTTTTGCCCATTGTTTTGGTTGTTTTCTGCTCCCTCCATCTAGATACCGTTATGTTATAAATTAGTAAAGGGGGGGTTTTATTATATGAACATATATATTACGATATCTATTATTTACATGGAAAACAGAATATCATAAGAAACTTTCCTCTTATTAACAAAATGAAGCAAGCAATTGTTCCTATCAAACATACTACTCAAGAGTGTAGCTACTAAAAGTCGAGCTAATTTCCACTACCACAATTGTTCTCCTAAAAAAAAACTTGTGTAAAACAAATTCTAAGAGATGCTAAAGAAATCGATCAATCGAAAAGCACTGGAAAGTGTTCCTCTAACAGACTCTGCCGCTCGACGGTGTCCTCTGTGAGTCCGTAGCAACGCCACGTTACTCGCCATTGTTGTTCTTGCTGCCCTCCGTGGGAGTTTGGGTTGTTGTAGGTCTCTAGGCGGATGGGTATCTCTACATAGGTGACATGATCGATGAAATCGGCATTCTCGGAAATGATACGATGCTCTTGCTCGGGGCGGGCCCTTGTGACGCGAGAATAGTGGATGCGGTCGGTGTAATGCTCTTTGAATCCTCGGGGTACAGCCATGAGGTAGTATCCATTATAGCATGGGGCTATGATCCTTACTGGCCCTAAGTAAGCGGACTGTGCTCGAAGCTTGAATGGGCAAGGGTATAGCGGCTCCAGCTGTATATAGACCCAAGTGCCAGGTTCATAATCGGAATGGTGTCCTACCCATGGTATTCCTGCGGGTTGGGTCATACTAGGGCGAGGTGGAGGGTCGGCATCTATAACTTCACACTCACTGTCGGATTCTTCCATTGGTACAGGGGCTGGAAGAGGTAGGGGTTCCTGCATTTCGAGCCGTTGGCTTGTCAGCCACCACTATAGCTCGGCATCCATATCTCTTGGTGCATCTATGGGTAACATCCAACCATAATCGTCCTCCTCTAGATCTTCCAAATATCCATCCTCCTATTCTTCTGGGTCTCCCTCTTCTTCAGGGGGCTCTTCAGGATCTTCCTCCTCCTCAGGAGGTTCCTCGGGATCTTCTTCTTCCTCAGGGGGTTCTTCAGGATCTTCCTCCTCCTCAGGGGGTTCTTCAGGATCTCCTTGCGGTCCTATTTCTATTCCAAGGATGTAAGCTAACATGGCTTCTCTCTCGTGGTGTCCCATGGTGAAGCGGGTGATGGTATCGGCGAGAATTCTAGCCCTTCAGAAATCCTGTCTTTTCTGAAAAAGAGTAGGAAACATCCCAGCCAAGTAGTCATCTCCCATCGGAAATCCGGAGTGTCTATCATGAGTGCTCTTAGGTTTTCCACTTCTGTAGCCAACTGGGCTACCTCATCCTCTTCCTGAGTAATGAGAGGGTTATGATTCCGGTCTAGGGTAGGAATCGGAGGTTGGTTATCCATATCTCTATAATGTGGGTAGTAGGGGTCGCTCCTGATGTCGAAGCCTGGTATACTCTCTATGATGTCACGAATCTCTCTCTCCAGATTAGCTATTCTCCATGGGCTTGGATGCTGAGCGGTGTATACCTCTCTGTGATTTGGCGGATTCGCCATCAGCTGCTGATACTGAGCATACAGAATCGGGAATGCAGCAGGTACATAAGGGTCTCAGAAAGAGAAGTCAGAACCTAAGGTGTTCTCCAAGAGATCTTGCAATCTGCTCCACTCATTGGCTAGTTGGGCTGCGAATGAGGGGGAGTGTTAGTATATCGTATTAGTAGTAGTCCCACATTGCTTAGTTTAATTATTAAATATGTGAGTCGTCTATATAAATAAGATCGTTATGTGTTAGGATTATTAACACCCTACACACTTTTTCTATCCTTATTTCTCTCACAACATGGTATCAAAGCAGGTTCACCATCCACCCTAGATATACATAACCCCATAATCCCTAAAATCACAACCTTAATCCTGACCTCTATCATAACTCTAATCTCTTCCACCCATCGAAATTTCAAATTGGACACTTAACCGAAATCTATAGCTATTAACCACTGTTCACCATCGACACTGTTCACATATTATTGCTCATCGTTGGTACTGTTCACTGATTACTGTTCATCATCATTACTGTTCATCGTTGTTTAGTACTGTTCCATCACATCATTATATAGGAAAAGCATAGAAACCCTAAGTAAATCCTATTACATGAAAGGACAATACTACCCTTACAACTAAACATTAATAACGTCATACCACCACTATTCTAACACTTACCAACATTCTCCCTCCAGACTTTGCCTTCCTATCTCTTCACCCTTCTCATTTCTATCCAAAGCAGTGCCGACGCCACTGCCACCACTTCTATCGACCTAACGCAATTTAACTCTTGCCACTCTCAGATCCTATCTCTCACCTCCATCTCTAGCAAGTCGCCACTGCCACCTAAATTTACACCTCACCATCTCTGAAACACTGATCTTGGACCACCTATTACTGCATTAACCCATTTGGGGCATCAATATTAAAAGAGAAATTTATAGAAATGGTCTTCCTAGTTTCACCCGAGTCTCATTTTCGTCTTCCAATTATCAATTGCAACTCTTTTGACCTTTAAGTTTAGTTTTCGTACTAATTTGGTCAAATTGATAACATCTGTCAGCCAAACAGGATGGAAAAAACCAAATTGAGGACATATGTCATCAATTGGACCAATTTGGAACGAACTGCAATGTTCAAATTGCCATCAATCTAATTTTTTTCGTCCAGTTTGGCTGACAAAAGTTATTAATTGAACCAATTTGATACGAACACCAAACTTGAAGGTCAAAAGAGTTGTAATTGATACTTGGAGGACGAAAATGAGACTCGGATAACACTAGGAGGACCATTTATGTGAATTTCCCATATTAAAATACAATTCCCAAGTTAGATAGCCAACGCCCAATCTCAGTTTCTTTCTGGTTTTTTTCTGATTCACATGCATTTGTACGTACACACATAAATAACAACTAGGTCATGGGATTATTTGGGGGGTTTAAGGGGAAGGGGAGCAAGAGGGCTGCTGTGTACAACTCAGTGGCAGGATGGTCAAATCGTGAATCGAAATGGTCCGTTTCCGAATCATGCATTGAATCGAATTAAGAATCGCTCTGATTCGGTCATGACTTCTATAATGCATGGAAACGTATGTTTAACTACAATAACAAAAATATATACTACAAATCCATAAATAATGTGATAATAATGATGATTTGATAAAAAAGCTTCTTCTAAATGATGATTTGATAATAATGTGAATTAAGCGGTACACTGCTTCTATTGCAACTTCCAAGAGATAATGATTCGTGAATTCTACATATGGTCTTTTTTGTGAAGAAAAGTTAAAAGTACAAAAAAAAAAAAAAAATTACCCTTAAAAGTTCTATATAGGTGGTTGTATACTTGTATTCCCTTTTTTCTTTGTCATTTTCAATTCACTTTCTTGATAAATCTATCTTTCTTATTACCTATGATACTACATAAAGAGAAACACAGACAAAAGATAGCATATAACAATGTTAAAGACCTTAAAAAATAGTTTCAACCCTTTTCCAACTACAAAAAAAGTGAAAATGAGTAAAATATGAACTCAGCAAATCGTTTGATTCAGCGACTCACCGATTCAGATCACCGATCCATTTATGATTCACGATTCGTATGGTACGATCCACTACTGGATCTACTACCACAGAATAGTAAGTGTGGAAAGGAAGAAGAGAGGGGGAGCGATGCATGTAGAGCGGCCAAGGGAAGGATGAGGGAGGTGATTAGCTGAGAGAGGGTGTTAATTAGTGGTTAAGAGTCTTGACCCTAACTGATGTGATGTGTACTGAGTGATTGCCCCCAAACCAAATGGTAACGGGACTGCCTTGAATAAACTTCTCTCAACATGCATAAACACAAAACATACGGTGATGCAAAGATTTTTACTAAACCAACTACGTTTACAAAAGTTTAACTTTAACAACAACTAAACTTGGCACATTAGATTGCAAATAATCAAAATTTTCGACCCATTATGCAAAGGTCACACTCCACCACAGAGTTACATCCAGATCCCTTCTCTGCCTTCATCTAGAAATAGAAACAACTAATCTAAGGGTCCATATTAGAAAAAATCAAAGTACTAGATTGGCTATATATGGTGGCTATTTTAAAAAATAATAATAATAAATTGGGCTACCGTGGGCCATTGGGTTATTTGATGGTGCCATGGCAGACACAAAGGTGAAGATGGATCTAATGGAGGGTGTTAGCAGCATAGGGTGAAGATAATGCAGTTCAGAGGTTATGTTTTTTGCAACCAAGCGGGGGTGAAGCTTCAAACCTTATTTAGGGGTTAGTGTGCAGTTCACTGTATTTCTCACACTAACCAACTCCCTTCCCTTCTACTTACCTAGCTATTTCAAATATTAAAAAACTAACATACTCCCGGTACCTTTTCTTCCTTCCATCTCTATCTCATACTTCTTTGAACAACAGATATTGCAAACATATGAATCAAGAAAAAAAAAACAATTCCTCTTCATCAAGTAACAATCCACAATCGAGAACAAGAAAAAAAATCCTAAATTTTACGGTTCTCACTGTAACGCCCCGATTTTCGGAGGTAAAATCGAAGACATTAAATATTAATTCCTGAAAACTTTATCTAATTTAGAGTTTAAAATCCAAAACAGAATTCTCAACGTCGAGATTCATTTATTACAAACCATAGGGAAAATACTAAAATAGTCTTTGGGGAAATAGATTAAGCTAAAGAACAGAGCCGACTTCTAAGTTTGATACGGATCCCAAGCATACTCGGGTTCGGCTCCCACCTCTGGATTCTCCTCAGCATAGAACTGTTCGCCCTCGGGGTCCTGTGTTTCCTGGTTTTCTGCAAAATCTGACGCGGATGCCAGAAAATCCGTGCCTGAGTGAAAGAGTTCACCCCGTAGTATAACCCAACCCAAATACCCCTCTTACAATATAGTTAGCAAGTAAACAGGATAATAATGGTGCGAAAAAGTAAAACAAACATAATTCACATAACTTGATTCTTTGCTATCCATTAACTTAATATGAAATCTAAGATTTCTTCACGAGATCTTTCCTCCCCAACCACTAGCCATACTCGGTCCCATGAGATCACTTCCCTTTGTTGTCGCAGGAACACCTAAGTTATATACCGAGTGTACACCCCCAATAACTACAGCAAGGGGTAAGCTTATCATGCCTGAATCACGATTAGGGTTCACCTATATTATAAACCACATCACAACCATTTCACAATCATCACTGGATACCCGCCAGTATCAATCTCATCATAATCACATCTCAACATCACGCCTGCAGGCAACCTCTAAAAAGAAAGAAATTTTCACAATTTATCCATTACTTAGTATCGTCTAAGTGATTTCTATTTCGTATACCACCCCATATCCCTAGGGTCCAATCTAACATCCAAAACAAGTATTAACACAATATCATTCTCATAATAATTAAATACGAGCAACAGACGGATCAAAACAAATATTAAACAATGCAATCACATAACTTTTTATGACTGGACCGTTGCCTTCAATCTTGTATGCCCACATAATCATTAATCATGTAGGAATTACTTAATAAAGATTTAAAAATAATCTTTCTAGGCTTTTATTAATTATTCCTAAGGAATTAGACTAATTAAATATCAATTAAATACATTAATTAGGTAAAAATATTAGAATAATTATTATAACCCTAATAAGAGTCCTAAAGGTCCTCTATAACAAGTTCGAGTGCTAAAAGTTGGGTTTGAATATTCATGGGATTATTTTAAATAACAGGATTAAGATAATTAACGAAGAAGGATAAATAATTAATAAATAGTTAAATAATTAAAAACATGTTGATATTAGCAAAGTATCATCTTAGGACTGTAAGAAGTCTAAATAAAATTATTCGGAATTATTAACATCTTTTATAATATTTTAAAGTATTTTTATTTAGAAAAAATGCGTAAATAATAATAATTAGTTAATGAAATAAATAAAATATTATTTTAATAACATATCATCCTTGAGATGTCAGAAGTCTAGAAAAAAAATAGTTTAGATGTTAAAAACATTGTTTGTAAGGTCACAATTATTTTTCGTTTGTAACTTTAATTTTAAAAATAAAATAAATAGCTAATAACATAAAAAAAATATGAAATCAGCAAGTTGTGATCTTTGATATGTTAGGAATCTAGAAAAAATAGTTTGGGGATTTATGGAGTAGTTTATAAGGTCGCAATGATTTTTAGTTTACAAACTTTTACACGATTACGAATAAAAATTTAATAAATAGATAAATAAATAAAAAAAATATGAAATTAACAAGGTATGATCTTTAGAGTGTTAGAAACCTAGGAAAAATAGTTCGGGGGTCAAAATCTATGTTCGAAACGTTGAAAAATCACTTCGAACCAAAATAACAAAAAAAACGCACGGCTGGGCTAAAGGTAGTTCGCGGCCGCGAACTCCGTTCTCTGGTGCATGCGGCTGGGCCGCCCGAAGGTCGCGGCCGCAAGGTCGGTCGCTGTTTTCGTTTTTTTGGTTTTTCTTGCTTGTTTTCGATGCATGGGGTCACGGGGGACGTTGGGTTATGTCTAAAAATCATAAATATACTTAGAGGAGACTTCGGATCGAATTATAATACCTCGAATTGAGTTGAATTGGTTTTCGATCGAAAACTTGAAATTGGAGAATATGACTTCGGTTCCGTCGATCGAGGGACCTTGGGACCGAATTGGTTTATGTTTGGCGATACTTGGGATTGTAGGAAGTAATCCAATCGATCAATTTAAGTCTCGGAGGGATGGAACTACGAAACCCACTTCTCTCTCTCTTTCTTTCTCTCTCTAAAATTCTATGGATTGGGGTTTGATTCTCTCTGGTTTTTCTCTCTTTTCTGACTCCGTGGAAGGTGGTGAGTGTCGTGTGTGCCCTAGGGTCGGAGTGGTATTGTATTTATAGGAGAATTTGATGTAGAAAGATTAAATTGAGTCCTAACGAAATTGGTTTTCGGGATGGACGAATTGGGCTCGGTTTTAGGGTTATGGAGGAGGTAGAGATCGAGTAGGAGTGGGAGAGGGAGAGATGGAAGAGTTTGTGTGCATGCATGCAAGTAATTGTATGCAATTTGAATAAAAGAAATAAAAATAAGATAAACTCTAATTATCTTGGTATATATCTATTAAGAAAGTAATTTTATTATTGAAATTAATAATTTTAAATGGTATTATTAATTATAAAATTTTACGGGTTGTTACACTCACTATTAATTTATAGGGGTGTACATGATCCGGATTGGTCCGGTTCTCTAGAAAATTAGTAACCGGACCATTTCAAATGGTTCTAGAAAATTAGGAACCAGAACCTAACCAATATATGCATGGAACCTAACCAGAACCAAACCGTAAGACCGGTCCGGTTTTGGTTCGGTTCTATCCAATAAGCATCCAAACATTTATTCACAATTAAATATGAACTCATAATATTAAAGAAATGGGAAGATAATCTGTTGGAATAGGAAAGGGAGAAAGAAAATAAAAGCTTTCCTAACAAATGAGATTTCATCTCTAATTTATCTTAATCTATCAAATTCAAATACATATTTAATTACACACACATATGTATTTCTATATTTATCTTATTTTTAAACGGTCCGGTTCGGTTCGATTCGGTTCTAATAACGGTTCATTAATTGAGAACCAGTAACCGAACCGAGATTAACGGTTCTTATTTTTTTGGAACCATAACCTGACCATAGAACGACAGAACCGGACCAAATAGAATGGTTCGGTCCGGATCAGACTGGTTTTACGGTTCGGACGGTTTTCTTGAACACCCCTATTAATTTAGTTCAATTTTTTTACCAGGCCTATCAACTGAACTGTTAAAATCTGCTAAAAAGGAAATAGTCCTCCCTCTCCTTCACTAAAACTCATATCGCTCGTTCTTACTCCAATTAAGGGGGACTCCCTTCTTGAACCAAAATTTCCAAGGCTTCTTCGTGCTTTTCAAGTTTACAATACTAGATTTGCACATTGCTGTACAAACACAGATACCGACAAAAGATATGGATAGGCCACAAAGGTCAACACGACATGAACACTTTGTTCAAGAATTAGGACATTGAGATGCTATGAGCACGTTGAATACAAAATAGTTAGCTATTATGGTTAGCAAGGATAACTCCATAAGAAACAAAGCCACATTAACTTCGGCCAACTATATAGGGATTAAAAAAGAAATATCAACATTATCAAGATACAAAGATCATATCACTAAATAGATGTTCAACAACTAAGATGTTGACTCTTTTTCAACTTCTCAAAAATTCTGACCTCGTAGAGTGTCACATCATGTGTGACTAGAAAAACGACGAAAACATACTAAGGCATGTCAAACATCCCCATGTAAAATACGTAAACATGAGTTACATGAGGCTGATAGATGTGTTCTTGCTTCATTGTAATCTACTAAGCCCTTTGGTATAGATACTATAGTTATGGAGGTATCAATACCTAGGGCCTTAAGACAGATTTTTCTTGTAACTTCGAACGAGCATAACTTTATCGTTTGGAATCCATTTGGGGGGTATTATATATCAAAATTGATGTACGGAGAGTCTACTTTCTAACGGTGGTGGTCCCATTGCCAAATTCTAAACCGATAAGATGTTGTAGCCAAAATAAGATAGGTTCATCGTACAATTTCATGTCGACTTTGGGGGGTTATGTTGTGTTTGAACCTCACGTATGATTTGGTACCCTTCTAGCTCTTTGAGGTAGACATATTTGTATACATCGGGCATTCCTTTTTCCTTTAGAACCGTTTGAGTGAGACATGGATATTCTTAGGTTCATTTACATATCTGAACGGTCTAACGAGGCCTTGGTGGTAGGCCATCACATTTAGGAAATATTCATTGACACGTAGGAAAAAAAACGTGTGAGGTGAGATGGTATATCGTATATTAAAGTTGGAACGGGAATACTTGAATAATGATGACTAATTATGTTTATGAAATGAAAATGTGAGGTCTAAACTATTATTTCTCTTGAACTATAAGTTAAAAGGTGAAACCATTTCTAGCAATTTGCATGAAGTTGGGTTGTAGAATGATTAGTTGACAACCAACATATTGGTGATGAAGTTAAGGAGGAAATAAGATTATTTGAAGTAAAATGAATAGTCTTGGATAATGAAGTTTTGTGAGGAATGAACAATTAATAAAAAGTTGGTTATTTAATGAAGGATGAGAATATGTATCATTGATGTGTTGATATGCGAGAAAATGCTTTCATGTTAATGATATTTGATTAATGAGAATGAATGATGGATTTACTACGTGAAAGAGTTGGACTTTGGTGTTTTTCTTGTGACAAATGTGTAGATGAGGTTATTTGCCTGTAATTGATCTATGTGCTGGCTTGAAAGGCGTGTTTTGTTATGCATGGAGATTAGAGAAATGTTGGATAAGGAAATTGTTGGATTAATCGGAATATGGACACTATATGAGTGGCATAGACTTATTAAATGATATGCATGATGACGTGGTAGTTGGTTGAATGAAAAGTTACAAAATGACTAATGAAATAGTTTAAGAAACATGAATGGGCCCATCAATTAGTGTGGTTATCACATCCCAAAATGGGAAGTGACCGGCCATGAACCACAAAACTAAAACTCGTAGAACTTACAGTCTAAAAAGAAATTTGATTAAAAACCAAGCCAATGAACTAATAAATGGTCAACCATTTTATTTTATTTTATTAAGAACAACTCCAATCAATTAAGTTCAACAAAAAGTATGGGGCACAACCATCCCATGGACCAACCAATATCCAGTGATCCAACAATAATAAAGAGAAGTCATTATCTGACAATTGTTTCGAATGGGGCTGCAATTTATTAAAATAAAACTAAGATGAGACACCCTAAGGAGGTCAAACAAAAGAATCCCCGAGGTGCCGCCAGAGTCCTTGCCTAACTCCCCAACTTGCTTGAAAGAGAAGTTGGAATAAATACGTTAGCTGACGAGCTCAGTGAATAACAAGTATGTATAATAAATAAAGTTGAAAGAGGGGGGTTAAAATAATTTACCATAAAATCATAATTTGGCATACGAGGTGTCCAGTAGAATAACAAATTAATCAATGAAGCATGTAGACACCCCAATTTGGCCTAACGATTATTTCAACTCCCACCTTGGGACCATCCCGATGATGATACGGATTCGATGATTGCTGATTGCTCTTTGATGAAACCCATGGACTCATTGTACGAACTTTGAGCCACTTAGAGGACCCAATCCAGAGCCAAATAGCCTTTCAGACAGAAATATAGTGTGTTAGGAAAATCCATCGACCGGCCGCAACATCGATTTCACGGCCTTAACATCCATTCCTCACCCGAGCAACCGGTTGCACCCAAAATCTCCCTGAGAGATCGAAGCCTCGGCCGCCAGATCAATGGCTCGGCCGCTACATCCATTTCCAGGCCGTGACATCCTTTCCTCGGCCGCCAGATCGGCCTTTTTCCAGACTCTCGAATTCTGCCGGTTGATCGATCCACCGCCTCCGATGCGTTCGGGCTACGTTCAGGGATTACGTTGAAGAGTTCGAGTTACAACGCAAATGCAATTGTAACCCCGTGATTTGATTGGACGAAGTGTGTCATCCCTTTGCCTATATAAAGAGGCCTTTGGCCTCCGAAAATACACACAACAATACAACGAAAATCCTCAGATCTGTACACATTCAAGCCACGAAATTCTGGCTATACACTCCCAAAAACCCTCTCTGCAAAAGCCCCAACCTTCCATAGGCGGCCATCAATCAGACGATCCAACCCCGGAGTTCAAACCCTAGCCCTAGGGTTTCATCCAAGAAGCAATCAATCAGTCAATCGCCATCGATCCAAAGCAATCAAGCAACTGAGGGATCAAGGTGGTGAGGCCCAACGACCTCTGGTTTGGTTTATTTTACGTTTAATTTACTAATCGTAGCCTTCGATAGTACGTTAAACTTTGCATGCCTGTGAGGAAGAACACCGGTAGGCCGATGCCTCGGCGGTACATTGATATCAAAGATGATCCTCGGCCGCGACATCCATTCACCGGCCGAGTGATCGATTTGCCTGGCATAGTTTTGATTTGTTTTACGCTTCGACGCATGATTTATTTACGCCTGGCTCACTAATTGACCTGCTTAAGGCATAAAAGCAGATCTACGTGTATAGATTAGATAAAGCATCTACATGTCTTATGTTGAATGATTATGGGCTAGCCTTGCGGCTAGGCAGAGAGGGGTGCCTAACACCTTCCCCTTGTTGTACTTTTGGCTTCCGTATCCAGAATCTCTATCTGTTTTCCTAGCTTTAACAAACTAGGTGGCGACTCTGTTTTGATGATAACCGCTATCGTGTGGTGATACCTCTAGCCATGGAAGTATCCACGATCTTGGTTTATGAAGCGAGCAACCAATCGAGCAAGCGCAGTGATGATACAACTGTATGGTGATGCCCCGTCTGGGAGGTGTCTACAGTTTTCTGGCGACTTTGCTGGGGAGATGAGAGCCATAACCAAAAAGTTCAACATAAGACTAATACATGTCTTATTTAATTCATTTATCATATGCATCGAGCAGACAAGCCTCGTTGAGTTCACCTAATATCCCGGCATGACATGGGCTATGTTAGGGGTTCCAGCAAACTCCACAGTCACTTGTACCTTTTGGTATATCAAAAGGGAAATCACCCAATCACTGCCTATGATGGGCTAGTGAGAGGACTGGTGCCCTTTGACAACGGAGCACCCTGAGACTACCAAGACCTTACATGTGTTTTAAAGCAATAGAACTTATCAAACTAAGGCAAGAACCTACAGGCTAGGAACCTACTTGCATCTTGCTTCCAAGTTCTTCCTCACACCTTGTATCATATTGTACTAACTCTTTTTGTACAGAAGGGTTAGGATTTTAACCCAAGTCCTAACCCTAAAACAAGCAACCAAGTACTAACTTGCAGGTATTTTACTTTTAAAACAGGCACGATAGGTAAGCCAAGAAAGCAACCACAGCCAATTTTATACTCTTACAACACCCGAAGCCACGCCAAACAGAGGCTGCTACAGCCATCTTGCTTATCGTCTTCACCTGTCAAGACACCTTCACCGCAATAGTCCCAATCACTTCCTGGGACTTCGCGGTCATCTTCTCAGCAACACCGACCATCTACCAAATCCCAAACTTCGTCGAGCAATCCTCCTATTCCCATGGCAGACAACGACGCCACTATCGCTGAACTTCAGGCTCAAATCGCTACTTTGCTAGCAGAAAAGGCAGCAAGAAATGCTGAAGATGAAGAGAGATCAATGGCAAAGGAGAATAGGCCCGAAAACCCTGAGTTAGCCAAACAAGTCAAAGAAATCAAGCACGCCTTGGCCCGTTCCCAAGGAGACCAAATTTTGGACTTTGAAGGACTCTGTCTCTTCCCTGATTCCCAACTTTCTGAAAAGTTCAAAATGCCAAACATCGAGAAGTTCAATGGAACTGGCAACCCTACCAGCCATGTCCGTCATGTCATCAACACCCTGAATGAGTCTGAATGATGAACTCATCGCTCAACTGTTTCAAAGAACTCTCACTGGGAGTGCTCTCGACTGGTTCCTCACCTTGGAGTTCGAACACTACCACACTTGGCCCGAGATCGCCAATGCTTTCCTTAAGCAGTATGCATACAATGTCCAAGTTGAGCTAACCACTCGAGATTTGGAAATGACCAAGCAAGAGTCCAACGAGGACTTTGTCACTTTCGTGGCTAGGTGGAGGGAAAAGGCTGCCAAAATGAAGAGCCGCCCCTCTGAGGAAGATCAAGTAAGGATAGTTGTCAAGAATCTGCAACCCAAGTATCTCAAGCATATCAACACACAGGCTATCACTGATTTCAAGCGCTTACATGCTATTGGGCTGCAGATTGAAGAAGGACTCAAACTAGGACTCATTGGGAAAGAAGAAACTCTTCCACCCAAGAAAACCTTTTCAACCCGTACATCTCACGCCTCTGTCAACGCCCTTAACTCAGCACCCCTTCCAAGCTAGCTCATCCCGAAACCCAAACCGGCCCCGCCGTAATTTTAGTCCCCTCTACATGACTCCTACCCAAGCCTTGACCATTCTAAGCCGTCAGGGGCATCTCAAACCCTTGAACAAACCACTTCCTCCACCACCCTATGGCCCAAACCATGATCCAAACAAGCAATGTGCCTACCATCAACATGCTGGGCACGAAACAGACAATTGCATACGTCTTCGCCATGATGTCCAAGATCTTATTGATAGCCGTACCATAAAACCCCCACAACCTGATGCACAAACCAAAACACCCAACACTGAGCCACCCCGAGCTATAAATCTCATTAACCTATCTCACAACCCTGCGTATAATCCTGACCAGTACATTGTCCAAAACAACCAAGCCAAACCAACCCTAACCTTCCCAGAGGAGGATGAGTGTTTCGTGATGGAAGAGGAAGAAGACATTGAGTCCGATCAATCAGAAGTAATCGATCCCGATAAGAGTGACGAGGAAGAACGAGCAGAGGAGGAAGAACTAAGGAAGTGGAGGGAGCACTCCTGGGCAAAACACAATTTAGAGGATCCTGATATCCCGTTTATAGAAAATGATGAATGGCTACGTATCTGGTTTAAGAATAAAAAGAAGGAGAAAGAAAGGATCATTATGATGAGAAGGCATGCCCGCTTTGAGCCTGCCCAAATAGTGGTACCTATTAACCGCCCTAGAATTCCAACGCCTCCCATTGTGTGGGAAACAATCAATCTCGTAGAAAAGGTGGAAGAATTTCAAATGCAGCCATGGGTCAATCCTTATGATGAATGCAACTACAGCCAGTGGATAGAGGAAGAAGAGGACCTAGATTTCACATGCATAGACCCGTATCAAACAGGGGAGGGTAACTTTAATGAATTGGAAGGAGAATGTGAAGATCCACTCGATGGAATCTCTTTAGCATCGCTATACAGCCAAGGGGAGGAAACTGGTTTCCTCCATAACTACACAATCAACAAAGAAGATGAAGAGGAGGAAGTTCAAGCTGACATTTCCCTTTGGGGACTGCTCGTGTCCCAAAGGAGTAGCCATAGCGCAAGCTTCACAGAGGGATCCGGTTCAAAGGCTCTGTTTGGCAAAGAAGAGGGTGGAAAAGAGTATAAAATTGAGGAAGTCAAGGTAAAGGAAGATGGCCCCTGAATGCTGCAAGTCACAACATGGCAAAGAACATTAAAACATTGCTTTTATTAAATCAAGCTAGGATATGTATTGTTTTGGGCCCCTGTTTGGGCATTTCGTTTCTGCTAAGTGAATTTCTGTTCTAAAACTATGCTTATTCAATGGTTTGAAATTTTGCAATTGCTGGAATGCTATAATCTCTTTGCCAAGCAAGGGAAATTTCACAGAATCAAGTTCCTTGTATCAATGTCAAAAAGGAAGAAGGGATGAACTTTAGTTACTTAAGAAACTAGATTTTTGTCAAGCCTTAGAAGGAAGATGCTATCTCTGTGGGAACACTTAGGGTTAGCTTGCCCATTGCAAAAGTACAAACATAGAGGAGATTCAGAAAAACATCTCCAAACCAAATACCTTTCCTAAACAAGTTTCAAATGCAAGAGCCTCTTGCGAGAGAAATGCTCGTTGGGTGACCAAATAGCCCAAGCAAAAGTAAGAGCAAAGCCTGCTAGGGCAAGAAAACACAAAAATGCAGCCTAGGCAAAAGATAAGGCATGTAAAAGCTCGCTAGGGACTCAACCTCCATTAGGTAACCTAGGCAAAATCAAGAGCATATGAGAGGAAAAACCAAGAGTGGACACCCAACCTCAAAGGTGTTGGAACTACGTTCATGGCCTGATTCCCTGAATGGGATACGTAGGCAATCTCACATTGAGATGCGGCCTAAACATTTGGAAAGAAGGAAAACATCGATGTGTTTGTACTCAGTGATAGGTATAGCTAACCCTGCGTATTGAACTCACGAAAGATAAGTATGTTGCTTTCAAGGAATTGGCAACGACTAGAGGACACGAGAATTGCTATTCATGCCTTCTAACTTAAAGGTCATCGATATATTGAGCAAGAAACTTCGAAAACTTTCGAGCTTGGCAAACGGACTATAGAACATGGCAAAAGCAAAAGACAGGAAATTAAAGACTAAGCATACAAAGGAATAAGAATGCCACTTGGCTAAAGCAAAACCTAGCTTCCTTGGGAAAACAAAAGTAGCGACCGAATAATCAATACCTCGGCCGCAACAATAATTTTTCAGCCGAGTAATCGATTATTCGGCCAGCATTTCCTTTTCACAAACTACTGTCTATCAGTAAACACTTGTTCAGAGCCATGCTATGCATTTTAGGGACGCAAAAAGCATTTCAATAAAACCATTAAATCAAAACCATTGCTGTGGTTGTTTTCACTATACAAATATAGTTTCTATCTATCTTCCGCTAACTATGAACAGGAAAAGGAAAAAGAAGCCCTAAAAACTAGGCGATCTCTGGGAAGAAGACAAGGACTGTCCGCTAGCCTCCACATCCCCTCCATCAGCATTTGGTGCTCGCCCAGCCTCAAGCTGCACCCAAAAGAGGATACAGGTGCTCAAAATCAAGAAGATATGCAAAACAAATGAAAAACGTGGGAAAATCATACCTCAAGGATCCTGCGGCGCTGTCTCCGGACCAAAGCCTCCGCACTCTGATAAGCATGCAGCCACTCCTGCACCACCTCCGCAGGCACCTGCAAAGGCAAATCGAACATTTCAAAACATTGAAATAGCAGGCACTAACAAGGAAACAAGTTCAAAAGATATACCTGAGAAGCCCCAGCTGGCAGCGTGTAAAGCTGGGTCTTGCAAGGAGTAAGCGCCAGACGCTCCTCCTCTCCATCATCAGAATGGAAGGAGACGAAAGAAGGAGCCCGTGGCCAGACAGCAGCAGCAGGAGGAACTGCAGCAACCAGAGGAACTGCAGCAGCAGGAGTCAAGAAAAGGCGGCAGTACTCCGTATAGTCACCCGCCAGGAGAAGGCAGTACTCCGTATAGTCACCCGCCAGGAGAAGCAAACCCGCCCAATCTCTAAGCCGAGCGTTCTTCAAATTAGCTCTAGACATCAAAGAAGTAGACCTCATCGATGCTGGAGGAGGAGGAGGAAAGAATTGGAGTGCCTCAGCACGTGGGCGCCACTGGCTGGCCACCCGATCACCTAAGTACCAGGCTCGACAAAATGGACCCTCGAGCAGGCTGCGAGTACGGTCCAAGACTCTAGAACGCGCAAGAGGAGCATCCTCAGGAACACACCCCCAAGGGTCAAACCGTACCTGCAAAATAAGGACAAATCAGCTATGGCATAAAGATGTGGAAATCTAAAGGCAAGGAATGCAAAAGGAGGGGGAAAGTACCTGATCGACTGTCAACCGGTCCAAAACTCGCCGCCACTCAGGAAGGCTCAAAACAGGTGACCGTGGCTTCCGCTGTCCCGTCAACCATCGCCCATAACGAGGAATAGTGTTCACATTCCCATGCCTGGTACCGATGGGAAACGGAAGGAGATACTCAAAAGCCCAGAGCTGAAAGACGAATTAGCAAACAAGTTCAATACTAGCAGGAAAGCAAGAAAAGGAAGCAAAGGAAAAATGAATGTACCTCAAGCACCCGGTAGTGACCTCCAATGATGGGACTCTTATCCCGAGAACAGGCTCCGAGGTTGCCATACAAAGTAGCCAGGGCAGCTGCTCCCCAATCAAACCCCCGAACATCCCCCGAGTGCTGTAAGAGGGCTAAAAACTGTGTATGCACCGAACTATCCTTGTTGGCGAACAACGTTTGCCCAAGGACATAAAGGAGGAAAGCCCGCGCCAGCTGCTCAACGCTCACCTCAGTCAGGATATCATCCCTCATGTATGTCTTGATCAGCCAAGAAAGATCAATATGGCCTCGAGAATGAAGGGGGGGCACCTTGCCCAAAAACCACTCTAGAGCTCCTGCTCGCTCCCAAATCCGAGGATCAACTCGAAGAGGAATACCACCAACTCGCAGGCCAGTCAGCAAGGAAAAGTCATCCGGAGTGATAGTCATTTTGCCAACAGTAGGGAAGTGGAACGTATTGGTGGTATCCCACCATCTCTCCACCAGCGAGGTCATCAATGACCAATCGACCTTCGAAAGGTCAAGACCCAGAATGAATGCCTAGAAACCAACAACACGAACCAACTCCCGAGCCTGCTCGGGCAGTATTAGAAACCACTTGTGTGCCTCTTTGCCTCCACCACGAGCCTCCAGCCTCCTATTTCTCTGCCAAAGACAAAAGGGAGTTAATCTCATTGCACAAAATGAACGAAAGCTAGGGGCATCAAACTAAAACAATCTTAATGCATGCATTGCCTAAACAGGGGGCATACTTATCTTGATTTCCTTAAACAAAACAAATCCAACCCAAACTACGGGTCCTTATCATTCTCGCCCCTGGCTAAAAGGGATTTTATCCCAAGAACAGAAATCAATATTTGATGAATCAAACTACAAACTAAAGTAAACTTTTTACTTTTTCAGGTAAAACTTACCAAAACATTGAGGACACTCAAGTGCTGCTCAGGCTCTCGGCGAACCACCTCGGCTCCTGAGCCGCCAACAGGAGGACGGTACTGTAAGAAACCACCATAGCCCAACCTACGCGAAGGAAAGACGTAAGTAGTAGCATCAAACGGGCTCGGCTCCTCGATCGTCTCCTCATCAGACAATGGATACTCACACCTACATGGAGGGTGCGAGGAAGAACCCGCCGCGTCTGTGGAAGATGGCGTAGCCATCGTAACTCAAGGCAAGAAAAAGAACGCCAGCAATAACCAATAACAGCCGCGAACGACGGCGAAGAATGGTGGCTGACCGTGAACAATAACGCCGGAGAGATGATGGCCGGACGGCGGCAAGAGGGGAAGAGGAATGACGGTGGCCGAAGGATGGTCGGCGGGGGAGAGGAAGAACAAAGGGCCGGGGAGGAGGAAGAAAAAAAGAAGAATGAACCGCGAAATCGATTAAACAGAACTTAAATCGATTTTCTGACTCTTGACGTTCCCTCGACCGAGCAATCGATACCTCGGCCGAGTAATCAATAATACGGCCGCCTGATCAATCTCCTGGCCCTCCAATCAATTTCCTTCAACCCCCGGTGGATTTTGCTCAGTGCACCAACTCAAGCCATTATGGAATTCTGGGCCCATGACCGACAGAGTCAATGACAAAATCAACCTTTGGAGCATCTCCGAGCAAAATACAATATGATCAAAACTAGCCTTGGGGGCACGCCCAAGCACAAAGAGGCTCTCTCTCCACAAACTGTTGACCAAAGCTCATCACTATCAAACAAGTTTAGCAGCTCTAAATTCACTCAGTAGCTCCCTGTCTACACTCAGCAACTCTAAGCTCGTCAACGGCCCTAGACCTCAGTGGCTCCATCAACAGCTCCAAGCTTAATGGTTCAAACAGCGGCTCGAAGCCCATTACTACAGCGGCTCCAAGCCTATTATTTCAACGGCTCATAGCCCCTTATCATAGCAGCCCCACGCCCGCATCAGCGGTTGCATGCCTCTTCAGCGGCTCCGAGCCCACCATTCAAAGGTTCGAAACCATGATTGTCGTCTCCCTAACTCCACATCTCAGCAGGCCTCGTTGCCTATATCTATCATCTCAACAGCTCTAAGCCTGCCATCAAGTTATCATTCAATAGCCCTGTGCCCAAGTCGCTCAACGATTTCAATCATTTCAGCGGCTCTAAGCCCATTTCTCAAAAAAAAAAAAAGGGCTCCTCGCCTATTTATCATAGCATCTCCAGGCCTATACCCCTTATCAGCAGGCTCCTTGCCTATTATCTCTGCGGTTCAACGCCCATGATTGCCAATCAAGCAGCCCAAAGCCCATGTTCAAGCTATTCAGTGGCTCGAAGCTCGTTATTTTAGTGGCTCCAAGCCCATATCTATCATCTCCAACGGCTCCAAACCTGTACACGCCTGTTTCAGCGGCTCCATGCCTATATTCGTTTTCAGAAGCTCTACGCTCGCTCAATTGGCTCGAAGCCGTAACCACTTCAACTGGCTCTACGCCATAACAGCTATCTCAATAGGCTCTACGCCACCACGATTATCAAACTCAGCGGCTCCATGCCCGTATTCACTACCAGCAGCTCTATGCTCGCTCAAGAGGCTCCATGCCTACTATCAATTCAGTGGCTCCAAGTCTATCAATTTAGCGGCTCCACGCCTACGTTCAGCATCGACGACTCTAAGCCCATCTCTCAACTGGCTCAAAGCCGTAATTATCTGGCTCCACGCCGTAATTATCTCAGTGGCTCGAAGCTCACCACTCATGCGGCTCGAAGCCCATTACTCAACGACTCCACGCCTGTTATCGACTCAGCGGCTCAAAGCCCATTATCTCAGCTGGCTCAAAGCCGTAACCAATTCAACTGGCTCAAAGCCGTAATAACTAACAAACAGGCTCTACGCCGCCAGCAACAATTATCAAGCCCAACCACTGTGTACTGGATGCTCAAGTTCTACACTTGAATGCGCAAGCTCTACGCTTGAATGCCCAACCATTGCGTACTGGACGCTCAAAGCCCATACTTTGAATGCTTGGATTCTGCCGTCCGAATGCTCGAGCGCTACGCTCTGATTGCTCAAGTCCGGAACTTGAAAGAAGCTTTAAGCTTATATCAAACACACACGCACGGGCCCGTGCACACATTGCATCAAACACATCGAGTCTGCATAATCATCTATTCACATCACATCTAACAAGCATTATCATACATACATGCTATGTTTTGCATCTCTCACTCGCAGGTCCATCTTGCAATCAACCGGCTCTATGCCTCGGTTTTATTGATCGGTCCAGAACCTCGACCCTTTGGCTCAAAGCCAAATCTTTATGATGAGAAAGCTCCACGCACAGACCATCAGAATACAACTGGCTCCACGCCTCGCTTCAATCACGCCAAAGCTCGAACATCTCAAGTTCTTACCTCCGGAAGGCAAAGATTTTTGAACTATCAACACCAGCTCCGCGCTTCGGTTCCGTCTCCTAGGCTCTCGCCTTATGATCAAAACCAGCTCCGCGCTTCGGTCCAATCAAAGCTTCAAACACCTCAGGCTCTCACCTCGTAATCACAACCAGCACTCCGTACTTCAGCTACTGGCCCCTACGCCTCCTGCATCTCAAACAACGGCATCCAACTCGTCTCCGGAAGATGACTTGGGTTCCACCCCTTATCTCAAAATCGGCATCCAATTCATCCCCGGAGATGGCTTGGATTCCGCCCGACTACATCAATTCTTTCCACTCATTCGCAAGGATAGGCTACTCTACCGAGCTTCTCTCAATTAAAGTAAGGATGATCAAGAAAAGCAAACACACCTGCCGTGTACTGGTCTACCCCAAAATGCTAAGATGTCACCGAATGTGTTTTTTGTTGTAGTGCACGCTCCTTCAACTACTTTCCGCCAAAACCCTGGCTCCACCTAGGTACGTTGCACTACGGCCTTTAAAGCCCGAAGGCACGTCTTCACCTCTAATCCTCCAAACTTTTTCTTTTATTGCCCTCGAACTACGATTGGTCCGAATTTCCCTTGAGGAATACAGGCAGCCTCCGCCCGACCATAACAAAACTTTTTCAAAAACCCTTGGAATAGTGGTTGGACCAAATTAAGTGGTTTACACTTTGACTTTTACTCAAACATGTCTCGCGATCCGTCTGAGCTCACCAAAGAGGGGCATCTGTAGACACCCCAATTTGGCCTAACGATTATTTCAACTCCCACCTGGGACCATCCCGATGATGATACGGATTCGATGATTGCTGATTGCTCTTTGATGAAACCCATGGACTCATGGTACGAACTTTGAGCCACTTAGAGGACCCAATCCAGAGCCAAATAGCCTTTCAAACAGAAATATAGTGTGTTAGGAAAATCCATCGACCGGCCGCAACATCGATTTCACGGCCTTAACATCCATTCCTCACCCGAGCAACCTTTTGCACCCAAAATCTCCCCGAGAGATCGAAGCCTCGGCCGCCAGATCAATGGCTCGGCCGCTACATCCATTTCCAGGCCGTGACATCCTTTCCTCGGCCGCGGATCGCCTTTTTCGGACTCTCGAACCTTCTGCCGGTTGATCGATCCACCGCCTCCGATGCGTTAGGGCTACGTTAGGATTACGTTGAAGAGTTCGAGTTACAACGCAAATGCAATTGTAACCCGTGATTTGATTGGACGAAGTGTGTCATCCTTTGCTTATATAAAGAGGCCTTTGGCCTCGAAAATACACACAACAATACAACGAAAATCCTCATTCTAGACACATTCAAGCCACGAAATTCGCTATACACTCCCAAAACCCTCTCGCAAAAGCCCCAACCTTCCATAGGCGGCCATCAATCTGAACGATCCAACCTCGGAGTTCAAACCCTAGCCCTAGGGTTTCGGCCCAAGAAGCAATCAATCAGTCAATCGCCATCGATCCAAAGCAATCAAGCAATCGAGGGATCAAGGTGGTGAGGCCCAACGGCCTCTGGTTTGGTTTATTTTACGCTTAATTTACTAATCGTAGCCTTCGATAGTCTGTTAATCGTATCGTCTGGTGTGAGGAAGAACACCACCAGGGCTTCGATGCCTCGGCGGGTACATTGATATCAACATGATTCCTCGGCCGCGACATCCATTCGCCTGCCGAGTGATGATTTGCTGGCATAGTTTTGATTTGTTTTCCGCTCGACGCATGATTTATTTACAGTCCTGGCTCACTTATTGACTGTTTAAGGCATAAAAACAGACTACGTGTATAGATTAGATAAAGCATCTACATGTCTTATGTTGAATGATTATGGGCTAGCCTTGCAGCTAGGCAGAGAGGGGTGCCTAACACCTTCCCCTTGCTGTACTTTTGGCTTCCGTATCCAGAATCTCTATCTGTTTTCCTAGCTTTAACAAACTAGGTGGTGACTCTGTTTTGATGATAACCGCTATCGTGTGGTGATACCTCTAGCCATGGAAGTATCCATGATCTTGGTTTATGAAGCGAGCAACCAATCGAGCAAACGCAGTGATGATACAACTGTATGGTGATGCCCCGTCTGGGAGGTGTCTACAAAGCATTTAACCAATAAATATTCTTGGTGGTGATCACAACATTAACTCCATCAACAATAGGGAACCACAATCAAATAGTACCATGGCCAAAATAAATCTCATCAAAATTGGATCCAATATCAACTTAGAGTCACTAGGATTGGCAGCCCGTGGTACTTTTCTGTAAGACGATCCGACGAAAGGAAGCCGTTGAGCATTAGGGTCACCGGCCTAACACGGTCTTTTTCCCAAGGCCAAGGTCACCAACACGAGAAGGAATAATTTCCCTGGACTTTCGAAATTAATGTTCCCATTAAGATCTACCAAGTTCTCACCAAAAAGAATATTATCAATTGATCTCAAAAAATTTATCGCATGACAATTTATAAAACATCTTTTAAATAGTTTTGAGTCTCCGAATAACATTCATATAAATTTCTGAAGGAAATACTTTTAAGGGACAGATGGATCTTTCGAAAAATATGTAACATACTTAACTACTCACCTGGATCCAAAGATAATGCAATCAAACAACGCAAAATGAGTCTAACCAAAACAAAGAATCATATAGCAAGTATATCACTGACTGTATCAATATGTCTAATATGAAACTACCTAAAATGAAACCCAAAGCTAAAAACCCAAATCACCAGCCAACCATGGAAACCCAAACATAAATCTCCAATTCCCATCTAAATAACTAATTCAGTACCAAACCGAAACTATAAAAACCCAAACTTTAATTTTCAATTCCAACAATATGCCTCCCATGCAGCCACCTATTTCCCTTCCAAAAATCAATTTGTCCACACACACACAATCAAGGCCCAAGGCCATTTGGTTTCCTTCCCCACTGTGAATAACCAAATTCATAGCCCACACTTGGCCATTATTTCTCACGCCACACAACGCCCGATCCCCGAGCTGGCCTCGAACACAATCTCTTTCTCGTTCTCTCACCCAACAGACTTACAACCACAAATAAAATCGAATATATAAATTCTATACAAGTGCTCAATTCATGAACCCGATGTTTTCTTAAAAGAGGAGACAAAGAGAGATGAAGAACAAATTTACCTCAAGTGAAGCCAGTGGAAATCTCCTCCGATTGCAGCAGCTCTCTCTCAAAAAGTTCTTTCAATCTCTTTGTCACAAATATTCTCTCCAAATAAAAACCCTACACGGTAAAAATAACTCCTAATTTTGTAAAATTACCCACTACTTTCTTTATTATATAGCCAACTAACGTATTCTATATAAGATTGACTAACCACATAATTTAATAATTATACTTATACCGTCAAACTATAATAATGCACATAGCTGAATAAGGTTTTAAAGATGAAAGGTGTAACTTATGTACAAGTCTTTTGATTTCAACACTTATGTAATATTGGGTTATAATTAATGAGATACACTTCTGAAACAGAAATTGGTATTATGGAATGTTTTGGCATGTCTTGTATGGGTGTTTATGTATGGAGAAGGATGATAGTTTATTTATGAGAAATCTATTAATATTATGTTTTAAAAATCGAGAGCATGACATGTACGGTAAGCTGTAAGTGACAAATATTCTAGAAAATCACAGAATATTGATAATATTCAAAAGAAAGAACTAGAACAAATTGAATCAAAACTTAAGTTGAACTAACATGTCACAATGAAAAATACCGAACCTCTAAAAAAATTGGTCAAAATTAGTTTACCCTGAAAGGTAGACTCAGTTATAGTCAATAGTGAGCAAATTATGAAGGCAAATCGATGTGCATACACTACAGGAAACATTTCATATGAATTTTAGTCCAAGTTCTATAGCATAAATCGGAACTGTACCTAATGCTTGAGCCTTCACAAGTCTTTTCCTTGAATTCAGAAACTTTGCCAGCTTATGCCAACGCAGCATCGAAAAAAATCCATACTGCAATGGGTATTTAGAGAAAGAAGAAAAGGATGAGATTTGAAAATTAGGTATTTGAAATTGACATTCAGGGCAAAGCCATTTATCAAGAGACCAGATCCCCTGTCCGAGTGAAATCCGGACAGAGGCCTTTTCCAACGCTCGGAGCCGTTGATCTCGCAAACCACCGGCTGAGATCTGCCCGGGAACCTCGGTGATTTATCAGTGTCACCTACAATACATCATGTTTGGGCAGCCGCAATAACACAAGAGGAATCCCAGTTGCAGCGTTTTTTTAAGAAAGAAGAAAGTGATCGATCAAAGCAAAGTCTGCTGTTTAGAAATCAAAGCTAAGTTACAAATCCGGTGGACAAAACTGCTTCTAATTGCCCCTATGTCGGTTGTTTATCTTATGCTCGCCGAATTAAAAGTCGACATTCGATGCCATAAGCCAAAACAGAGTCTTACAAGCAACAACCTCTGGAATTTCAAAATCGCGCGGTCTCCAAGAGAAGAGAAATTACATCCATCGTCCTCATAAAACGAGTTTATTAATGGGAAATAGAGGAGTTTCAATCATCAACCACGGCACTGTTTTCTCCGGGTCAAGTGAACTTATCTCAATCTCCGCCATACAATGGATTCCCGTGAGAATAGATGGGAAATAGAGGAGTTTCATCCTATCTTCATCTTGATACGGTTACCCCAGTTTTTTGCTTATTTGCATCTCGTAAACCTTCAGTTTTCTGACTGAAAATATGCACATAAGACCTTTGACCAGGTTTTTTGTGAGTCCTGAAAACTATGCATAAGATCCAGCCCATTATTCCCCGAGTTTCCAGAGGTGGTACCACAAGAGAAAATTTTGACCTTGTATGTGTGTGAGAGAATACAATCACTTAGGAATTAGGAACAATTGAAACCTTAGAGGTGGCGGCGGCAATGGAGGTGGTTCTTCTGAGTGACGATTGGAGGAGATGATTGATGGAATTTGAAAATTTTGAACTAATACTCAAATACCCACACAAACCCAGAAATTTGCGAAGGTCTCACCCATGGGAGAACAATTTCTACTGCAAAAGACACAAAATAACCAGTGACATATTCCCAAACTTCACATCTCAGAATTTTTGAACTAAAATTCAAATACACACACAAACCCAGGATAAAGGACATAAGGCCTTGCTCATAGAACAATGGTGAGCGCCATACATCATTGTTCACCGGGATAAACATCCATAATAATTATTTTCTACACCAACATCTAGTCTACATTACAAGGTGTAGCAACAAAATACCAGTTTATGCAAATCAGTTTCATCAGAGAGCAACTTATCTGAATTAACCAATTAACCATTGTAGGCATTTTTCCCTTTTCCTACGGAGGAAGCTATGGTACACAGGGTATACCGTATGTTTAAATTATGATAATTTGTGATTTTCATTATGCCGATTTTTGGTTTTGTAATGCATATTTATGAATTCAGTTACGACTTGTATTTTAAAATTTACTTGTTGAACAGGTCACTAACAGGTTACCCATAATTAAAAAATATTGTTATGATATAACCATAATTATTCGTACCGGAATCCATTATACTTGTACCCTAACCAGATATATGCGTACAATATCAAAAATTAAATAATGCTACCCACAAATGTTATAACAACACCATAAATTGGCATTATCTTACCACAATGAGTCGTACCAAAAATTCTTTGACTCGTATGATATTCCGTAACAAAATCAAAATATGTCGTATCAGACTCATCAATTGTTATACCCAAGCCAAAAATATTTGTAGAATGCCACAAATTTTATAAAATAACCACAATTGTTATGACAACACCTAAAATTGTCGTTTTCTTAACACAATGTGTCGTATCAAAAGAAACATATTTAAATACCAGAAATTATATAACAAACCACAATTGTTATGACAATATCATAAATTGACGTTTTCTTACCACAATGTGTCGTACCAAAGGAAATTAATTAAAATATTTGTTAATAAAACATGTCTAAAATACTACAAATTCAGTAATATAATCAAATTTGTTATGGCAATACCATAAATTGACGTTTTCATACCCACAACGTGTCATGTAAAAAATTTCAATCAGAAAGTTCAATTAGCGATAGTTATAATCAGCAAAATATCATACCACAAATTGAATAATATAACCAAATTTGTTATGACAATGCCATAAATTGACGTTTTCATACCCACATCGTGTCGTACAAAAAAAATTCAATTGGAATGTTCAGACGATAGTTATAATCAGCAAAATGCTATTTCACAAATTCAGTGTATAACCAAATTTGTTATAATAACACCATAAATTGACGTTTTTATACCAACAACGTGTCGTATAAAAAAAATTCAATTCAAATGTTCACTTAACGATAGTTATAATCAACAAAATACCATGCCACAAATTCAGTATTATAACCAAATTTGTTATGACAACACCATAAATTGGCGTTTTCATACCTAAAACGTGTCGTATAAAAAAAATTCAATCGGAATGTTCAGTAAACGATAGTTATAATTAGCAAAATACCATACCACTAATTATTTTCAATTCACTACAAGAAATTACACCATTGCCGACTAAAATTCCCGACTAAATAAAATTTAGTCGGAAATTGTTATACAATTAGCGACTAATTATAATTTAGTCGGTAAATGTAAATTCTAACACCGACTAAATATATTGTAGTCGGGAAATAATAATATATGCCGACTAAAATAATATTTAGTCGGGGAATACCTATTTTTCAGGAAATAAAAAACCCAATAAATGAAAGAAATATGCCGACTAAATTAGTTAGTCGGGGAATATTTATAAATGCCGACTAAAATAATATTTAGTCGGGGAATACCTATTTTTCAGGAAATAAAAAACCCAATAAATGAAAGAAATATGCCGACTAAATGATTTAGTCGGTAAATATTTATATATGCCGACTAAAATAATATTTAGTCGGGGAATACCTATTTTTCAGGAAATAAAAAACCGAATAAATGAAAGAAATATGCCGACTAAATGATTTAGTCGGTAAATATTTATATATGCCGACTAAAATAATATTTAGTCGGGGAATACCTATTTTTCAGGAAATAAAAAACCCAATAAATGAAAGAAATATGCCGACTAAATTAGTTAGTCGGGGAATATTTATAAATGCCGACTAAAAGTATATTTAGTCGGTGAATACCTATTTTCAGGAAATAAAAAACCCAATAAACGAAAGAAATTGCCGACTAAATATATTAGTCGGTAAATATTTATAAATGCCGACTAAAAGTATAATTAGTCGGGGAATACCTATTTTTCCAGAAATAAAAAAACCGATAAATGAAAAACTTTTCCCCCTTATTAAAAATTTCAAAGAAAGAATTTTTTTGTTCCAACTACATTGATCCAATGCAAACTTTTCGATCACTACAACTCATTTTTTTTTTCCCTTCTTAATCATAAGATTATCGTAAAATTTTGACTTGATCGGGCCAAGGAAGCCCTTATCGTCACAAAAATTCTTAAATGTAAAGAATTTTGTTGTCCGATTAAATGTCTATCCATATGCGGTTAACTTCATTCTTGGTACAAATGTTCAAATTCGTATTACGTCAAAGATAGATGATTTTGATCGTGAAAAAATACCTCAGGCGAGGCTCGGTTAGTTCACTACAACACTTAAATGTCTTCAAATGCATTAAATATCTTTCGATAATGTGGTCGCCAATACCAAATGATCTCCGATTTTAGTGACAATGCAATAATAAGTAAGATGTGATATCGTAACGGTTCAGATCGACCATTATAAAAAATGACTCTGCAGTTACCTTAACTATATATATGTTTGATGTAATTGATAGTTAACTAAGTCTTATGTTGTACTTGTTGTTGCAGTAGCCACGAGATCGTGAGACAATCTTGACGATCAACATCGTTGATTTTGTTGCACTTGTCGAATTATTCATTCTCGTAAATTTGCGGCTCGATTAGGTTTAGAATATTCATTTATCGAGACGTGAATTCATTAGAAAAATAGTATTTTTTGTTCGATCAATTGTCTAACGGAAAACGGTCAACTGTAATCTTGGTAAGAATGATCTAACCAATAATATTAGACAAAATAAATGGTTCTGATCGCACAAAAAAATTTCAAGTGGGGCTCGGGTGGTGTGTTATAAGACTTTAATGTTTTTGGACTTAATAAAAATCTTTCCAACTAAAAGATTTATTCCCAACTAAATATTTAGTTGGCCAAGACAAACAAATCACCGACTAATTAATTTTTGGTCGGGAATGGTACAATTTTTTGCGCCAATTGGAAATTTTCACCAAAAAAAATGGCGGGATTTGGGTAATTTCCGACTAACTATTTAGTCGGTAATCTGTATTTTAATACAAAACGGCGCCGTTTTATCCAAACCCATCAGTTATACGTACACACTTCCCCCCTTCCCCTCATTATCGTCAATCAGTCATTCAGCCCCTCTCGGCCCCCTCCCCCTCCCCCTCCCAATCGACCCTCTCGCTCAACCCCTCTCTCCAGCCGTGGTCTCCGCCGTTCAACACCACCGCCGTTGCCACACCCCCGACGAAACCCCTCTCTCCTCCGACTGTGGTCTCAGATCCTCCTGCTCCTCTCAATCAAACCCTCCGACGAAAACCCCTCTCCTTCGACTTTGCATCTCGGTACTCTCTCTCTCTCTCTCGAACTTGTATGGAAGTGTTGGGTCTTGCCTGGTTTAAGTTAATTCTATCTCGTTCTCTCTCTCTCTCTCTCTCAATAAATTTCTCTCTCCAAAATTTTGTGTGTTTGGTAGTGAGTTGTGTATGCGAATTAGATGATGAATTGTGCTGAAGTTATATTTTTATTGGCGTTAGGGTATCTTTTGAACCCCTCCCCGTATGAGAAAATCATTTGGATTGGGAATTTAGATGCAAATTGGATGCGTGTTTGTGTGTTTGGTAGTGAGTTGTTGTATATGCGAATTTGGTGACGTATTGTACTGAAGTTATCTTTTTATTGCATTAGGGTATCTTTTGAACCCTTCTCCTTATAAGAAAATCATTCGGATGGGGATTTTCGATGCAAATAGTGTTTTTTTTTTCCCGCATGAAAATAGTGATATAATATATGAGAGAATGTTCAGTGGGTTGGTCGCTTGTTTTCTTAATTATGGGGTTTCAGTTATAAGGTGCAAACTTTGTTTATGTTCTGGTAGAAAAAGGGTTATGCAGAAATGGAGAAAGAATAAGGGTTTGTATTATTTTGTTATTGCTCAAGAGTGTCATTATTGATTAATACAAGAATGATATACGCCAAGCAATCTGAAAAAACTGATATTAGAAGACAAAAAGCTCACAAGAGAGCAAGAATGTGAAAATAGACAGAACTGCCCATTTATATTTCTTTCAAAATTTAGTGGGTTTGGGTTTCGAAGTGGAAACAGGGTATTTGTTTTAATAAAATTGTCAATCGAACTCATGGTTGTTTGTGATAAGTCGTAGCATGTAAAGAGAGACAAAAATTAGATGAAGAATTCTAGTAGTTTTACTTTTTGCCTCTATACCTGTAGGCTGTATTTACGAGCATTATCGAGCATTTAATCACCTTTCTACATGTTTTACATGCCAATATTGCTCATTTTCAATCTATTCTTATTCAGATCATCATAGTAGCGCGTATAGGATTTTTTTTTTTTTTTATTATCTTAACAATTTTATCACAAGAGTTGCATGCTTCCAAACCACCATGTTTCATTACTCTATCATGAACATTGACTTGTATAACCTTTAAAATTATTTATAGGTCATAAGAAATGGATAAGGATTGGATGGGGATAAAAAATAGGTGGTCAAACCAGTATAAACAAGGGGTGGAATCTTTCATAGAATTTGCGATGGCGAATAGAGGAGCACAAGCTGAGATCCGGTGTCCATGTATTGATTGTCTAAATAGCAAAACACTTACCAGTCAAGTTGTTAGGATCCATTTGATTCTAAAAGGAATCGACTCTTCTTATAAGACTTGGGTGTACCATGGGGAACCTGTTCCTGCACATCAGCCTCAAACACAACATGACGACGATCACGAACAAAATGAAGGTATTGGGGATGAAACAGGAGGGGAGGTCCCCGAGGATGACAACCAATTGCGTGATATGTTGCAACAGTCTTTTGTTGGTGGCATCTTGGATGATGATGTCGATGGATTGCCTAATCTTGAGAGGGAAAATGTGCGGAATTTTGATAAGCTATTCAATGCTGCTCAATGTAAAGCTTATCCTGGTTGTGCAAAGACAGTGTTAGCATTCGTTGTTAAGATGCTTCATGTCAAAGTGTTTAAGAAATTGGGCAATGAGACGTTCGACATGATTATGAAGATTATTAAAGAGATGCTACCTATAGACCGTGAGATTGAGAGTATTATTCCTTGGAATATTTATGATGCTAAGAAATTCTTGAGGGATTTGGGTTTGGGATATATTCCTATTCATGCATGCAAATATGACTGTGCACTATTTTGGAAGGAAAATGCAAATTTGGAAAATTGCCCGACATGTAACGAGCCTAGGTACAAAGTGAATGATGGAACGGGTAAGAAGATACCCCACAAGATATTGCGGTACTTACCATTGACTCCGAGACTACAAAGGCTATATTATTGTGAGAAAATAGCTCCTAATATGAGATGGCACAAAGACAAACGTGTAGATGATGAGGAAT
This sequence comes from Rhododendron molle, assembly GCA_025413875.1. Classification (NCBI taxonomy): domain Eukaryota; kingdom Viridiplantae; phylum Streptophyta; class Magnoliopsida; order Ericales; family Ericaceae; genus Rhododendron; species Rhododendron molle. Next base: position 9,492,704 of record CM046399.1, read on the forward strand.
TGCGTCATCCTGCTGATGGTCAGGAATGGAAGGACTTCGATGAGCATTTTCCCGATTTTGCTGCCGAACCGCGAAATGTGAGGCTTGGAATGGCTACTGATGGTTTCAATCCTTTTGGAAATATGAGTACATCATATAGTATGTGGCCTGTTATCTTGTTGCCTTACAATCTCCCACCTTGGAAGTGCATGAAAGAGCCCTTTTGCTTCATGTCGTTACTTATTCCTGGCCCATCGGCCATTGGAAGAGATATTGATGTTTACTTGCGCCCGTTAGTTGACGAGTTGAAGGTGTTGTGGAAGGATGGTGTGCGAACTTATGATGCCTCCACTGGACAATATTTTACAATGCGTGCATGTTTTTTATGGACCATCAATGATTTACCTGCATATGCCATAATGTCTGGGTGGTCTACAAAGGGTTATTTAGCTTGTCCCATTTGCAACGAGGACAACTCATCAATTAAATTAAGGAGTAAGATTGGATATTTGGGTGCTCGTCGCTATCTACCCGAGCACCATATTTGGCGAAGGAGCAAGCTATTTAATGGTAAATTTGAGGATAGGACAAGACCTGTGGAGTTGTCGGGCGAAGAAATATTACAACAAATTAATTTAGGGACATACCCACCGTTTGGAAAACATCCAAACAGGAGTAGGAAAAGAAAAAGGGATGAGTATGAGAACAATTTGAATTGGGGGAAGAAAAGCATTTTGTTTGAGCTGCCTTACGCTCCTTTTCTCAATCTCCGACATAGTCTCGATCCTATGCACATAGGGAAGAACATATGTGACAATTTAGTGGGGACATCTTTGGGCATAGATGGAAAGAACAAGGATACGGAAAAGGCGCGAAAGGATATGGAGGATCAGGAAATACGAAAGGAGTTGCACCTAAAGAGGCGTGCAAATGGGACATTTGAGAAGCCGCCAGCCATGTACACATTGTCTCTGAAAGAGAGAGAAGGCTTTTGCGATTTCTTAAAATCTATCAAGTACCCTGATGGCTATGCAGCAAACATCTCTAAATGCGTGAACACTCATGGTGGTAAACTATCGGGCCTCAAAAGTCATGATTGTCATGTCCTTTTGCAACGAATTCTCCCGATTGGGATGCGTGGCTATTTGAACAAGGAAATTGGGACTGCGCTGTTTGAATTTGGTAACTTCTACCAACAGTTGTGCTCAAGAACAGTGAAGCTAAGCGATTTGGATAAACTTCAGGAGAACATTGTACTTGTACTTTGCAAGCTTGAAAAGATATTCCCTCCCGCTTTCTTTGACGTTATGGTACACTTAGCTATTCACTTGCCTCGCGAGGTTAGGCTTGGAGGGCCGGTGCAATATCGATGGATGTACTCGATTGAGAGGTATGGCGAGACCATTCTACTAACTATGTCATTTATTTATAGTCGTATTTATGACACAGTAAAGTGGTACTTTTTTTTAATAGATTTCTTGGAGTTCTGAAACGATTTGTGACCAATAAAGCTCGTCCCGAAGGTTCAATTGTGGAGGCTTACATATCCAAAGAATGTACAACTTTTTGTTCTATGTATCTCGATGGAATTGAGACAGTGTTTAACCGCGTTGAAAGGAATGATGATGGTGGTGAGCGCACACAGGGGTTAGCGGCATTCAATCAAAATGTTCGTCCCTTCGGTCGAATCCAAAGAGCACCTAACATACCTGTCAACCAACGAGACATAGCTCATTGGTTTGTCTTATACAATAGCCCTGAAGTCGATCCTTATCGAGAGTACGTATTTACTTAAATGTATTCTAAATTGAGTTGATGTTTTATCATTATTATTAATCTTACATGTTAACTAGGATACACAAGACTTTGCTGGAGGGTGACAATGCCATTGATATTGCAAAAAAACAACGCAAAGAGTTTCCCCAATGGTTCAAAGGGCACGTAAGGCATAGAACATTGAATTAGTCATGTTTCAGATTAAGCTGTGTTTTTTATCCAGTGTAGCGTAATACGAACTTTTTAAAATGTAGATGAATGAATTGCGGAAGCAAGGGTCTCCAGAAGCAACTAATGAGTTGTGGTCATTGGCCAATGGACCTGATGCATTAATAGACACATATTCAGGGTGCATTTCTAATGGCGTTCGATTCCATACTATTGAACATGACAATCGACATACAAGTCAGAATAGTGGGGTACTCGTGGAAGGGGAGCATGAACAACAGACAATAGAATTTTACGGCTTTTTAACCAAAGTATGGGAGTTGATCTATTTGTTCAATCATCGAGTTGTTTTGTTTGAGTGTGAATGGTACAATACTGGTAGTAGTAGAACTATGCGAGTTGATGCGCATTGCAAAAGCATTGATACAAGAACTCGATGGTATAAAGATGACTCATTCGTATTACCAAGTCAAGTCCAACAAGTATTCTACATTAAAGATACCAAGTTTGGTGAACATTGGAAAGTAGTAGAACGAATTCAACGTCGAGGAATCTGGAATGTCCCAGAGATGGATAGTTTGGAAACCGGTAGTGCTCCCAATGAAGTTTTCCAGCAGGACACAACTACTGAGGTTCCAGAAATTGTCGTCGAATTTCCCACTGTTACCTCTTTGCAGAGAAATGACATTGAACCGGCAATTATTAGCGAGGATGTGGTTTTACAATCTGAGGGTGTAGATGAAGAAGAAGAAGATAATGAAGAAGAAGAAGAAGAAGATTATGATGAAGAAGAAGAAGAAGAAGAAGAAGAAGAAGAAGAAGAAGAAGATTATGATATAGATCCTGACAAAGAACATTAATGTTGCAAGATTTGTTGTTTTTGTACTCATGGTGGTAAACTAAGTAGTGTCTTTTGTACTTGTCTATGGTATGTCTTTTGATCCTGACATAGAGCTAGCTGTGTCTTTTGTACTTGTCTATGGTATCTAAGGACTCTAATGTGTATATTCATGCTTAGGGGATGATATGGATGAAAGAATTCTTATTACATTAGTCCATAAGCAACATCAATTTTTTAATCAGTCATAAGCAACATCATTTGGTAAGAAACATTTTGTTATTATTGATTATCTATCACTTGTTATACATGTCTTATTGTAGTTCACTTCTTTTATATCCTTGTTTCTAATGGTTTACCGTTTGACAGATTGCACCATGGGTCCTGGATCACGAAAGAGCAGCGCATCCTCCAACTCGAGTATCAAATCGCGTGGAATTGCAGAAGCTACAACATCTGTTCCTCCTCCTATTGTGGCATCTACACCTTCGATTGTTCCATCTCCTTCTACCGGTACAAGTGTTGTAGGTAAGTACATCTCTCTCTGACAATTCTAAAAGTACATTTACATATGTTCATCCTGCTAGTTTTTAGCTTGGTTTTGCGATCCAGCAGGACACAACACTTTAGATCACATTACTAGCATGTAAGATCAGTTTTAGGCATCTATTCACTGAAATTCAGCACATACAATCAATTTTCAGCATATACTATCATTTTCCTGCATTTAGCTCATAATTCCTACACATATCAGTGATTTCCTACAATTACAAAGGCAATTCCAACATGCAAACAGCAGTTTTCAGCAACCAATTAACAGATTCAGCACCTCTATATCATATTTCCTGCACTTATTTCCAGTTTCAGCAACATAATTCCAGTTTCAGTACTTAAATAACCATTTTCAGCAACTAAGCTTCAGTTTTTAGCATGTTTACATCAATTCCTGCACCTTAAACCACAATTTTGAGGTTTCTAAATCATGTTTGTAGCACTAAGGTGCAGTACCAGCAATCAAAAATATAGGTTTCAACATTTTTGGCAACCTAATGACAAAAATCTTAAAAAAAATGCACTTTAGCCCTTTAAGTTTTTGAAGTATAGGATAAAAGCACCTCTTAAGTAAAGGGTGTAACAAGTAGTGCGTGTATCTCTCTCTTCTTTTATACTATTCTTGCATCTCAATTGCAGCTGCACCTTTAAGACGTGTGCGGGGGCCTACACTTGGGAAAAGAGTTAGAAGGCTGATTGAAGGCAAGGATGGGACGAGGCTCCGAGTTTATGTCACACAAGAAATGAGAACTTTTTGCGGGGCAAATGCAACTAAAGTGGCCAATGAATTGGGGTCACAAATTAGGAGGATGTGCTGCCCTATTGACGGTTTTTGCCACTCGTGGAAAAGGGTTCCTGATCAGGTGAAAAGGGGCGTAATACAAGCCGTACGGGTAAGAATGTCAAACTGTGCGTAGTGATTATTTCTAGTGAATAATGAAATATCGCAAGGGATTAATTCCACCTATTATATGCTTCTAGGACAAATTTGAAGTCACTGAAAATGGTGTTGAATTCACTCCATTAGTTGAGGAAGTTTTTGACCGCAAAGCCAACTTACTGTACAAAGACTGGAAATGGAGAATGAGTGATCATTACGAAAAGACAAATGATCATTATGAAAGAACGAAGGAAGATGGCAAAAGCCCATATCAGCTTCCTTTTACCAAAGACATAAGCCCGGATGCTTGGAAGTTCATGATAGATCATATATTCAAGGATCCAGATTGGCAGGTTAATAAGATAGTTGTATGACTTACATTTCCAATTTTACGCTTATATCTAACAAGTTCTTTTTTTCAGCTCCGCAAAATAGCTGGCAAAAAAAATAGAAATCATCCCGTAGATGGTTTCTCTGTGGCTTCTCGTGGTCATACGTTGGGTTCTCGATCATTTGCTGCTGCAATCACCATTGAGGTGAGATTTTTTGTGCATTGTTAAGTGTATAATCTCCTCTTGTATTCTGTTATGCGATTGGGATCAGTTGATAAAATTCTCTCTTTAAACTTCGTCATGCATTCATGATTACTTATTCTCTGTTTTCGTTATAGGGTTCCTTCTAGTGCCACTAATGCATTGCCCTCGCACATTTATACATCGTCAAACTAGTCAGACGGTGTATATCCATGTGTGATTAAGTTGTCATTTACTGGACTAGTTGAGTGGGGATTGTTTAGGTCTACAAATTCTTCTGGGTCTTTCTACACTGATGCAGTTGTTGTTTAGGTTTACATCTCCTATGTATCTCTAGAGTCTTGGAGGAGGCACCTGTTAAAGCACAATTATATGTAGAGATTATACAAGAAATGAGTTTTTTTGTACTTCTAATGGGACAACAGAGATGTTCCATATGCAGTGAGGTTACAGATCATAGGAAGTGATGAATTCCAACAGGATCCATGGTGGATTTTCTTACAAGACAATACATTAAGGAAATCCAGTCGTGCAACAATATAAAAGACAGTACTGTGCACTAGATGAAGATCTTGAGTAGATCGCAGAAACATGAAGGGCATGAAGCTTGTGTCATGAAGGGCATGAGCAGAATTCCAACCACAGAGCGAGGGCTTGGATGCAGTTTTCTCAAAGGAAGTTGGGTGGGGTTTTTGGTTGCTATTGGTAGTGGTGGAAAGCATAATGCAACAACTCTATTCATAATTTTCATTATTACCATGCCCGTCCTGATGCTTTCTGTATTTTCGTAAAATCATGAATAAGTTGATTATGGATGTTCAATAAAGAGTACTTTTCACATAGTTGTTGAATGAAATTCTTATCATGCCAGCCATTTGTTTTCTTCTTTTCCTTCAAGATAATTTCACGTATATGTATGCCTATTTCCATTGAGACTCCACATGGTAGAGGACAGATGGATACTTATTTTGGTAACTATTGAAACTATGGTTATTTGAATATGTTAGGCAGACAAGCCTAATGGAAAGGTGCCAGATTTATGTGAGGTATATCAGGCATCACATACACTGAAAGACGGTGGATGGATCGATCCTCAATGTGCGGAGATACATGTATGCATCTAATATCTGTAGACATTTTGTTTTTTCTTTTTCAATTACTCTATTCTTTATATTTTTCATTGTTTCTTTTCTTCTTTTTGCAAACAACAGGCGAGGATGGTGGCTGCGCGAGACGAGGCGTCTGAAGCTGGATGTCCGCTGACGGACGAAGAACTTTCTAGGATTCATCTTGGGGAAGCTAAGTATTACATAAGGGGATTTGGGGTTGGCCCGAGGCCCTCATCCTTCTCTTCCCGATCCAGCTCCAACTCATCAAACCTTGAGCTGCAGAAAGTCCAATCTGAGCTGGAGTTACTTCGCGAGGACCGACAAAGAGAACGGGAGGAGAATGAAAAACGGTGGGAGGAGGAGGAGAGAAAGCAAAGAGAACGGGAAGAGCAACAAAGGCAAAGAGACGAGGAGTTAAGGGAGTTAAGGCTAAGAGATGAACAAAGACAACGTGAATTTGATGAACTCAAAGCCATGATGATGAGGCATATGCATGGACGAGACAATGTGCGATCGATGTGATGGTGGGAAATATTCGGTACGTAATTTCCTCTTTGCTATGAATTAATGGGTTAGCTTTTAATGGGTTGCATATCAATTGTCATCTTCCTTCCTATTCGCTGGTGTTGTTTTGCTTGGCTTGTATTTTTGGAATTTGGTGATAGTTGAATACTTTTTTTTGTGGTTGCTATTATGTCCGGTATTGTTTAGTTTAACTGCAGCGTATTTTGATATGACTCGTTGCATTATTATCTATTAGCACAAGAAACATCGTGTCACTAACATTTGGAGTCGTGGCTTTATCGCCTCCCCTCATTAAATCCTATATTAGCACTGATATGCTAATGGAAGAGGAACAACTCATTCTGTTTAGATCAGAGGTGTTGGCTGCTGAGGTGCTGAACTGCATTGGCATTGCTTTGTTATCATTTTTCTGTCTGCTTAGTCTGCATTGCTGGACTGTCCCTAGTTGCCTTTTGCTGCTCTGTAATGGCAGCACTATGATCTGTATTACTATTTGTTGTTCTGCTACCTGTTTGCTGGACTGATACAGTTGCTATTATGACTGATGTTCTAGTTCAGTCCATTAGCTTATTTTCTGAAAATATCTCTTTTCTTTTCTTTTTTTCCTGATCCACCAGTCTGCGAAATTCAGCACGGTTAGAATAGCTGGGTGAACACCTTAAAAGAGGACTTGAATTCCTGACCTCTTTTCTCGTAGAAACTAAGTGCATCCCTGATGCCATTGGCCAAAGCCCTTTTGTATACTGCCAAAAGGTTTTTTTCTTCCTGTTAGCTTCTGATATGTATGAGTTTTTTTGCACCAAAGTGTCCTCTTTTTCTGGGAAGACATCAAAGAAATGCTTTTAACAGTGTCCAAAAACCACAGGTTGTACATCAGTTGGTCCACCATGAACAGCGTGACTTGGATCAGTTAAAAGATCGTTTGAGCTCTGCTCGTTTTCACATAGTAACAAATGACTTCTATATGTACTCTAATGTAACTGTTTGCATAGAGTGAGTGCTTGATGTTTATGCAACTTTGCATTTTTCATTACTGAAACTTACTTTCCTATTCTTGAATGACGAAATTCTGGTTGTGGTTTCCAAATGACATGCTCTTGTTCTTGTTGTTTTGTTTTCTTTTGAAGTGGATTCAATCTACTTTGATTTTGCTTTTCAACCTCGAGATGGATCTGGGCTCGCTCATATAAGCTCAAGCTGAGCTCGTATTTCCTAAGTTTGCCTTGATTATTCGAGCTGGACTGGAGCACAACCCAAGTCAAGTTCAACTGATTTTGTACGAACCAAGCTCAAACAATTGGAAGTTTGGCCTAGCTTGTGTTGTATGAACCTACTTTTTTTTAACGGAAACAACGGTATGCATATATTCATAACATATTTAGGTACGATTTGTAAAATTTGGAACTTTTTGCCTTCTGGGTAATTGATTTTCTGAGATTTTCTTACTGACTTTGAGATGAATGAATTTTTTGGTTTCTACTTTTAGATTATTTTCAGTTGATAGCTATAAGAAGAAAGATTCTGATTTTGGGTCTTATTATTATGTTTTGTTCTTTCCACAGATATTGGAGGATTTTGCATCTCGTTAAGGACTATATATGAAGAAGTTGGATTTTTGCCGTGGATTCTATCGTAATCTAGTTTTGTTGAACTTTTGTATTATTTTTCACTTTAGGGCTTAGATATGATATATTTGATGGTAGGACTTTTTGTGGTGCGATTTTTCGTTATTTTGTACTTTCAGAATTCGGATACCATTTGTTAAGTATTTGATGAACACCGTTTATTTATGGAAGTTATGAATGAATTGTTCTTGAATTCTAATACTTTATTATAATAGATTGGTGAATAGATGTTCTTAATTTAATTTATTGTAAATCACCCCCAAAAAAAATCTCAGTAGATTTTAGAATTAGTTTTAAAATTTGTAATATTATATTTGTTGACTAAATACTTGGTCGGTAAATATGCCAAATATTTTCGGTAATTATCAAACATTTGTCGACTAAATAATTAGTTGGCAATTTATCAAATATTTTGGGTAATTTATTAATTATTTTCCGACTAAATAATTCGTCGGTAATTTATTGAATATTTTCGGTAATTTATTAAACATTTGCCGACTAAATAATTAGTCGGTAATTTATTAAATATCTTCGGTAATTTATTAAATATTTTTGGTAATTTATTAAACATTGCCGACTAAATATTTAGTCGGTAATAATTAAAATTTCGGTAATTTATTAAATATTTTTGGTAATTTATTAAACATTGCCGACTAAATATTTAGTCGGTAATAATTATAATTTTCCGACTAAATATTTTTTAGTCGGTGATTACCTTTCCCGACCGCAATTCTCCGACTAAATTGCCGACCAAATTTTTTAGTCGGAAATTACTATTGCCGACTAAATTTCCACCTTTTGCCGACTAAACTGTTAGTCGGGAATGGTGTAATTTCTTGTAGTGATTCCCACCTCATTTTTTTTTCAAATTTTAAAATTTTCACCATATTATCTTAATTTTCAATTCCCTCCACACTATTTTTTCAAATTCTTATTTGCCCCTACACAATACCTCAATAATTTAAACTAAAAATGACGTTCTCGCTCAAAATTTTCATCCAAGAAATTCAGCAAAAAGTAAGTACTATACCCAAATTTTTGAATACAACTACAATTTCCTCTCAAAATATTAGTTTAAATTAAGTTCTTTCTCTACAAAATTTAATTCAAAAAATCAAAATTCCTTCAAATTAATTTCGTGGAAAAATGAGAGGTCACTAAACAAATAATTATCTAACTGTCTCAAGATACGGATATTCAGGACGGTGCATTTAACAATGGGCACAATATATTTGACAGGCGGTTTGTTATATGACCAAATCGCCACCAAAACCCTTTTTCCTCTCTTCCACAGACAACAAATGGGTCAGCGACAAAAATGAAGCCAGCAATCGAGACCTGGGGTTGGGAAAAGGGGATAAGCAGGGGTGATTTCGTCCAAATTCCTCCCCTCTACAGCCAGACTAAATTTGGGGAACCCAAGAGAAGCCCAAAAATTCTACCGGAGAAACCCTAAAATGCGTGAAAAGTATAAAGGGGTGAAAACGAAGACTTCTCCAATTCCGGTTCCCAAACAACGGCAAAACAATGAGCTTCACCCCATTTACCCCCTCTTATTTTTTTCCCCCTCTTTTTACTGCATCCAAACAAGCCCAAAGAGTAAAACTGTAAAAGAAGTAAGGCTGAAAACTCCAGTAAATAGGTGAAATCTAATAATGCATGCATACCACAACTCTCTCCTAAATTAACATTGTACAGAACACTTTACATAGTAGACTTGTTCCACAATGAGTAATATACTTACAGTTAGGATAACAACCATTTTAGTCACTAGCTTTAATTAGTTACTAACTTAGAGCATCCACAATGGGTTTAATAACTAGCGTTTTAATTGTGTGTGTTAAGACTTATCAAACAAAAATGTAGTATTTTTTGTGCCACAATGCGTATATTAGTGTGTGTGCTAGAGTGTGTTCAATCTAGTAGTGTGCTAGCATGTGTGTCAAGTTTGGCAAAGAAGGAAGCAAACAATAAGTGAGTCTCATCTCTATAAATACACACATAAACCATAAAACATAAATGTTCACTACTCTTAATATACATTTGTGGGACCTATTTTATCAATACTGATGCAGGGAGGCGTGTTGAAAAGGAGATAAGGCGACAAGATCGCGACAACTCTTCCTTAAACTTGTTTAGTCTGAAAATATCCAAGAATAAAGGCAACAACAATTGGTTGATTCACACAAAATACCCAAAAGTTGGCATCAAAAACTGAATAGCTCTAAAGCTTATAACTCAATTTATAATAATGTGGAAATACTGAAGTGGAAATAAAAAGATTGCCAAGAAATCTAATTCTTGGAGAATAAGAATCTAACGAAAATAGAAAAAAGCAAATCAAAGCAAATTAGGAAACTAATTATTCTAGGCTACCTATCTAAAATTATAAAATTCCTAATAAAATAGTAAACTCATATTACAACTGCATTAAACACACATTTTAACACACAAATGTATCTAACTCATTGTAGATGTTCTAACACTCTCCTAAGTTAGCAATATTTAACACACACTTGTGGGACTCATTTTTATCCTAATACACACTTTACAAATATTTTAACACACCCATTACGGATGCTCTTACTAGCTACAGTGTTCGGGTTCAAGTCTCACTGCTGCGAATTGCACTTTTCTTTACCTCACTCTCATTCCCTTTCCTCAGCTGAATCACCATTCACCATTCTTGCTCAATTCTGAAGGTGGTTCTTCTTCTTCTCCCCCGGAGCACTTATCACCAACATCACCATGGCCATGGCCATGATCAAAGGCCTTGATGTGGTCTTTCAGGGACCTCTTGTGCTTAAAATCAGACCCACATGTGCAGTGCCAGATCTTGCCACAGTTCTTCTCATGGGTCCTCCAATCACCTTTCACTGCATATGGCTTCCAACATTTCCTGCACTTGAAGGGCTTGACTCCATGCTTTCTCTTGTAATGTGTTTGGAGGGTTCTAAAGTCTTTGAGTGGCCTTGACCTTGGGTGATCAATGTGGCGCTCGCACCCTGCTGCACAGCAGTAGCAAGGGAGCCTTAGCATTGCTGTTGGCTGAATACCCCTTAGAGATTCTGGCCCTTTCCTGTATTCAGATCCATGTCCCCACATGTGCATCTGCAGATTAAACATAATCAGGGAAGATGATCTAGAGAGAGCATGGACAAAACCAAAATTTAAGTAAGAAATAGTATAAAACTTCAATCATAATGAGATGGCCTTTTGTAGTTGTCAGAATATCAAACTAAAACACCAGTTATTGTTTGACTTGTACTCTTGAAAATGTCATTACCATCTCCATTATCATGTGAGATCTTCTGTTTTGGGATCATTTTCCATTATAACCCCAAGCAATGGAAAGCCGCCAATTCCTTTTTCCCCGGTTTAGTGGTGAGGGGTGTTTGCGGTAGCTTACACAAAACTTGATAATTAACTTTCTAGTCCGGTCAAAGGCAATCCACGCCGGAATTACGCCAGAATTGCGGAATTTATGAGAGAAATTCTTGTGGCCTAGCCTAAAAAAGACAATGCTTCCGGTGGCAGTCGAACTAGAAACTTGTGCTTCTCCGGGGGCGGGTGGGTTCTACCACTAAAGCTAACCCTTTGGTTTTAAAGCCACCAGTTTGAGAGAAAAGAAAGTGGCAAACGGAAAATCGGAGTAAATACTGGAAATGGCGACTTAATTGGTACTGGAAATAAATTTAGAAAGCAATGAGGACTCTCAAATGGAGCTACGAAAATACTACTATGGTTCAAGATTATTATTTTTTTCACCACAAGGAGTCATAAAATCCATGTATAATGAGTGGGAAGAAGCCTTAGAAATATCTACAATTAACCAGAAAATCTCACTTCTACAAACCTTACAAGACATTTGATTTGCCTCACAAAAGAAATTTTTGGCTCAACTTTCTATGTGGAAGACACTCTGATCATACTTGATTTTCAAAACAAAGATTCATAGACGAGAGAAAATCCAAGACAAAATCACATAGAGGAAAGGACAATCAAACATTTGCATATCTGCTCCATCGTGAATGAATACCAGAAACACACATCAATATACATGCACATCTGTCTGTTTATACCTGCAAGTTGTTGTATCTGTTAAAGTTCTTGTAGCAAAGAGGGCATAAGAACTGTGTAGGACCACTGAGAATCTCAGAGGGAGTTGGAATCCAGTACTGATCACCCTTGTTCATGCTTTTCAAAGGGTATCCTGAGTTAACTGCCCTACAACTTTCCTTTTTTTCTGTTGCCTCTGAATCAGGGCTAAGGAGCCCTATATGTAGGGCTACAGTTACACCTTTCTTTTCAGCATTTGTTCTAGGAAAAATGCTCCCCATATCTCTGGCAGTAGTACTACAACATGATGAGGGCTCATAGTCTGCTGGTATGGTGGCGGTGGTGGTGGTGGTAATTAGGTTGTTGAGAAGAGGAAGAGCTTCTCTCAGTGGAGCTGATGATGGGGTACTGCTGCTTGAGAGCTGGTTTTGATAATTGGAAGAGTAGTGGTGTGGGTGAAGAGGGATGAAGTTGAACCATCCATTGAAGAAGTTTGAGTAGGGTTCTGTCATAATTAGAATAAGATGACAGTTTGGAGCTATAGCCAAATGGATTGCTGTATGGAGATGGTTATGGACTTCGGTGATAAGAGATTTAGCACACAAAGAGGCAGTATAACATGTCTTTATGCATGTATGTATTATATATAGAGGCAGACAGAGAAGTGAGGCCTCGTTTGACACGCGTTACAGGTTCAAGGGGTCAGCCGAATGGTTAAGAACCGAGACGTAAGGGGTTTACTTCCTTCTAAAGTATCAGGTTCGAAACCTTAAAAATGTTGTCAACTTTCTTTGGGATCAGTTCCTACAGACAAAAATGGGACCAGGGGGGGTCTAGTGGCGATGGCCGTCACGACAAAAATTTTAGAAAATGTAATTATTATATGTGAAAAAAAAATTATTCCCAATTTATATAGTCTCGCCACTGTCAGGTTTTTTCCCTTATTTTTTATTATATACTGGTAATAAATCTTCTATTATTTTTAAGAAAGAACATCCAAAAAAGTATTCTAAATCTAAATTCAATGGGCCAAAGTGAAATAATATAAATGATGAAGTATAATTAAGGAAAAAAAACTCAACATTCTATCCCTAAAATAACTTAATCTAAAAAATTAAGGGAGTTTAATTATAATGTCACTCTCCAAATTTATAATGCCACTCCCAAGAGGGAATGCGGTTATTAATTTGAAAAATCGATATAGGGATCTGGGGAGTGACATTAGAAATTTGGGGAGTGATATTTTCTTTGTGCATACTGATGCTCTAGACTATCAATGAAAGAATCATGGTAATGTGTACATAAATTGAATTAGGTCTCTAGTCCTGTCCTCTCTGATGCCATTTGGCTTTGATTTGGGGGCATGATTCTGTAGCAAAATAGGTATAGGGGTTACTGTTTAAGTGGTATTCTGAGAGTAGCCACTTTGTGCATATTGTCAAAAGTTAGGTCTGTCTCCAATCATCCCCCGCTCATACCCCCAATGATTGAGGATTATATGAGTTCTGTTGTTGTTGTTGAAGTAACATCATCGATGCCCAAAATTAGTCTTTTTTCATACTTCATGTGCAAATGAAAAATATCATTTACTATACTATAGTTTTTGTTATATTATTTTAATTTTTTTCTAGAGTCGATGACTATTAATATTGTAATGCATCTTTTTTATTTTTTAATATACATTTCGCCATTATTAAGGTAAAATCCTGATTTCGTCTTTACTTACAGAATTTTGCTATTGCTTTAATTGGGAAAATTAATCGAGGTACAGGTGTGGCCTGAAGACCTGAGTAGCCCAATACAAGGCAGAGAATCGACTAGCTAGGATGCTAGACTAGCAGTTTGTCTCCGAACTCCTGCTACAGAGAGAGAGAGAGAGAGAGAGGAATATATTCTGTAATGCGTATGAGTTTTTCTGCTCTTTTACCTTTTTCCAAGCAACAACTTGTTTTAAGTTTTGTTTACTTTTCTCGATCAACCCACGGGTTGAAACACAAATTGTCACCCGACAGGTAAGGTTTTAAAAATCTTTTTAGTGTGGAGTACGTTCGACTCCATTTTGTGTACAATCAATTCTAGTGGCGGGCCAATCTACAACGGACTTTGTCCAAATTTTAATTGAGAAAATTACCGCTAAATACAGAAAGGTGATACTTAATTTCATTAAGGATAGATGAAATACTTAATTACCACTAAGTCTACTTTTACAAAAATACATTTATCATTAATGGAAGTGTCACCCTTGGGTTTTAGGGCATGCTAAGGTTTTATGGTACCCTAATGGGTACCCTAGTACATTTGGGTACCCTAAAATCTTAGGGTACACTAGGGTTTTAGGATTTTAGGGTACCCTAGGGTTTTAGGGTACCTTAAGATTTTAGATTTTAGAATACTCTAGGGTTTAAGGTACCTTAGGGTTTAGGTTTAGTCACTTTCATAGAACGCTAGGGTTTAGGTTTAGGCACTTTCATAAGAGTTTTAGGATGCACTTTCCTATTATAGGGTTTTAGCGGTTTAGGTACTTTCATTAGGTGCCCTAAGGGTTTAGGCACTTTTATAGGGTACCCTGAAGTTTATGCACTTTTATAGGGTGCCCTAGGGGTTAGGCACTTTTAGTATTTAGAATTTTAGGCACTTTCATAGGATTTTCGCGTTTTGTTAATTAGAGGAGACTTAGTGGGAATTATTTTTTATTTTCTGGAACTAGAGATAAATTGCCCATTTTAATTTAGCCTCGTACCGTCCAAATTTTAATTTAGCTTCGTACTGGCAGAATTGATCGCCCAAATTTGTCGCTCCACCAAACGGATACCCGGGTATTAAATAGGAGTGAGTAAGTCCTACTACTATCCAGCATTTGCTTTGGTGGGCGAGTTTAATGGACACTTTAACCTCTTGTAACTATTGCCTTCTCCCTATTTTTGGGTACCGAGCGGGTATCACGTGGCCGTATCCGACAGCGATCTCAACTATCTAAACGTGTTTTAGACGGTCCAGATTCATTGCCTCTCTCTCCCCTCATTCCACCACTCTTTCTCATCTTTTTTCTATATCTAAAATCCGGACCGTCCAAAAACCACTCTCTCATCTTTTTTCTATATCTAAAATCCGGACCGTCCAAAATACTTTGGACGGCTAGAATAGTCGACGGGTACCACACACCTCGGCACCCAAAAACATGACAGAAATAAGAAAGTCTCACAACAGAAAAGATATCCGTTTTTGCCTAATCAATATATCACCTGCCTTCAATTAATTACGGCGAAGAAATAATTGTCTTTTCGAAAATTTTCATCAGTCAAATGACCAAGAGCCATATGTGCAATAATATTCAAGTTCTACTAAACTACAGTACTAATCTCCTTGTAAGTATAGTCTATGTTTCCAGCAATATGCTACATTCCGTTAATTAATTTAGGCTGCATTCTAGCAAGCTTATTTGTCCAAAAACTATTTCGGTATTTTTTATTTTTCGTAACTTTTTATTTCTCTTTTCGTCATAAATTTTAGGGCTAATGGATCGCCTCGACGAGACCAATCGAAAAAGTAAAAAAAAATATGGACCAATATTGAAAAAAGTTCATATAAAGAGGACACTTTGACCCAGAAAAAATAGCTGTGTGATATTTTTTTCATCTTTAGTGAGCATTTTTTGGCTTTTGGTCATAATTTTTTACTTTTTAGACTCCTCTAATCGAAACGGATGATTAATTCAAAAAAATGTAACGCAAATCTAACAAAAATTTTAAAAAAGGCGAACAAAACACAAAAAACCAAGGGAAAAAAATAATTTTTGGGGAAAATTACGGGTCAGAGGCGTTGACCCGGTTTAATCTCAAAATCATGGTCTACACTCCTGAAACTACCACTCTCTTGATAGGAGGAAAAATATTGACTAATACACGGTGTGCCTACTTGAAATGTCTATTTTACCCTCCTTTATATGTCACTTATTAGCCCTAAAACTCATTCCTCCCCCAATCTCTCATCGTTCAACACACTAGGCCACTCCTCACTCACTCTGGTATCTCTCTCTCTCAGGTAAGCGCAGTTACCCTTCATTGATTTAGGTTTTGGTTAATTGGGAAAAAACGATACTAATTTGGGTTTGATGTGGAAAAAATCGAAACTAATTTGGGTTTGCCTTTCAAAAAATTTGGTGGTGGTTGCTATGGGGGTTGAGGGGTGATGGTGCTAGAGATGGGGGATGGTGGTGGCGGTGAAGAGATTAAGGGATTTTGTGGTTTGTGAATAATAGAGAATTGGGGGTTTCAAATTGAGAGAAAGAGAGAGGTGGGGATGGCTGGGGGTGGTGGTTGCTATGGAAGTTGAGGGGTGCCGGTCCTGCCTGAGATGGTGGGATGGTGGTGGGCCTGGTGGCGGTGAAGGTGAAGAAGACCAGGGGAAGGGGAGATGGCATATTTCAATAAAAATGACTTGGTCATTAATAATAAAAATGATGGTTTATTTCAATATAATAAAATGTCTGTTTCATATATTGACTTGCCCTTTTTCTGGATGAATAAGGTTGGTTGAGTTTCAATGGGAGATGGCATTTATTGAACAAGATATGACTTGGTCTTTATCAATAAAAATGATGGTCTGTTCCAATATAATAAAAAGTCTGTTTCATATTTTGACTTACCCTTTTTGGCCCAGAGAAGGTTGGTTGAGCTTGAATGGGAGATGACATTCATTAAACAAGATATGACTTAGTCTTTCACTACTACAATAATTGTAAAAGATGACAGTTTAAAAGTGTCATTAAACGTGAAAGATGACAGTTTTGAAACTGTCATCTATGGAGCTGTCATTAAAAGTCTGGATTTGTTATGACAATAAAAAACTGTCATTAAACATATAAGATGACAGTTTAAACCTGTCATCTTTGTGATAAAAGATGATAGTTTTAATCCGTCATCTTTAATCGCAAAGATGACGGATTTAAACTGTCATTTTATTTGTTCTCCATTCAAGAAAAAAAAAAAAACCAATTCTATTTCGAATGCGTGGCCACCCACGTGGCACCCACGTGCCTCTCGCATGGCACTTGTGTGTCGCCTACTTAGCACTTGTGTGGCCAGCAAATATTTGCTTGCCCCAGGACTTGAACTCAAGAACTGAAGTTCCTCGCGCGCATGTTACCAACTGAGCTGACACGCTTATTGTTAACAAAAGACAAACAAAAATATGTATACTATATTTTCGAAAATTTTAAGATGAGCACTTTTAATGTCAGTTTTGGATGAAACTGTCATCGTAGACATTGAAAGTATGAGATGACAGTTTCAAACTATCATCTTATATGTTTTTATGACGGTTTTTGACTGTCATCTTTTATGATCAATTGCAATGTCAGTTCTAATTAACTGTCATTAAAAAGGCTTAGTTTCAATGTCGCTTTTAAGGAAAACTGTCATTAAAAGGTTTCCCATATGGGCTTCCGGAAGCGCCACGTTTTAATGTCAGTTTTAAATAAGAACTGACATTAAAGAAAAAGATAATAATGTCACTTTTATTCTAAACCGTCATCTTATATTGCAAAGATGACAGTTTGTAAGATGGACTGTCATCAAAAGTCTACCATCATATTTTCGATGACAGTTTTACAAAAACTGTCATTGTTTCAATTTTTTGAGTGTCATCTTTTAAGGTTTTTGTAGTAGTGTTTATCAATAAAAATGATGGTCTATTTCAATATAATAAAAAGTCTGTTTTATATATTGACTTGTCCTTTTTTTGCCCAAATAAGATTAGTTGAGCTTCAATGGGAGATGGCATTCATTGAACATGATATGACTTGATCTTTATCAAGAAAAATTATGGTCTATGTGAATATAATAAAACGTCTATTTTATATTTTGACTTGCCCTTTTTTGGCCCAAATAAAATTGGGGCTTCTAACTACAAACGGTGCGGTTTTATATTCAGGACCAAAATACTCCCAACTGTTCCACCGGTGTTATGGTTGGTATTTGTCATTAATCCTTCCATGTCCGGTCATTTTCCCTAAGTTTTTTACTATAAGAAGTTAAGAACCCACGTTGCACTGTTTCGTTGAGCCAATAAAGTTGAAAATCAATTCGACTTGTTTGTGGTCCGTTTTTATGATTGCTATTATTATATGTACCGTATGTTTTGGTGAGGGATGGGGAGGGGAATTAAAATTTTTATTTTTATTTTTTTGGTAAATTGGGGAGAATACTGTTTGCACAATTGGAATTCTGTGGTAGAAAAACAAAAAGAAAGGAAAGAAAAGAAACTCTCAATGGGAGAGAAACGTACGCCATGAACAAATTCTTTACAAAAACAACTCATTGTAACTGTTTAAAAGTGTTTTGGACGGTCCATATTTTAACAAAACTTTTCTGGGAAAAAGTGCTTTTTTCTGGAAAAGTTTCATTAACATCCGAATCATCCATAACATTTTTGGACGATAGCGATTGGCTCCGTAAACAAATATTCACGACTTCGCCATTAAAAATATTTTTTCTCCGCTCACTAGTAAAACATGAAAAGATGACAAAAAGCAAGAAGTCTGGGCAATGCTGCCAGCAAGGATAGTTGCCAAAACCAAAAAATATTACTAAAACGGGCCTTATCCTATGGAATGTACTTTGAATTAAGGTCCTGCTTGGATGGAGTCAAAACATGAGTGAAAATATAGGAGGGGGTAAATGGGGTGGGCCCGAAGGTGTTGCTTGGATGCACCATTCCTTCCCCTCATTCCTTTTCCTCCGTTCTTCATTTTCACGTATAGGAGGGTTTCAGCCGTGAAACTTTTGGGCTTCTCTTGGGTTCCCCAAATTTTATTCGGCTGTAGAGAGGTGGAATTTGGACGAAATCACCCCTGTTTATGCCCTTTCCCTAACCCCAGGCCTTCACTACTTCCTTCATTTCTGTCGCCGACCCATTTGTTGTCTGTGGAGCAGAGAAAAAAGGGTTTTAGTGGCGATTTGAAGTGCAGTCGATTTTTGCTTCGTGAACTCAGGTATGGCCTCCATTTGAATAGTGTTGTGAAAATTCGCAAGTGCACGAAATCGTAACAAGTAATATAGTGATAAAGAAAGATGTCGAACCCACGAGGACTACTTACCTATTAACTATTAACTATTGAAATTGTTCTAGTTCTGAATTATTTGAAATCAATAAAAGTGATGGATTTTGGATTTGAAAAATAAAACAACTAAAAATAATCCAACAACTGAAGATTTGACCAAACACTTAAAAAGAATAAGCTTTCACTCAAGAAGAAAAATACTAAGGCATCCGACTCACCTAACCAATCCCATCCCAAATCCTAACCATGCGATCAGTCAATTATAGTCCTATTTGACAGCGAGAAATTCATACTTTTCTAAGACCCTCTCTCGAGTGGAATTAGAACTACCCAACATACAATAATCCGCGATATGTCTATGCGAATTTAAGAGTATTTGAGCCCATTAAGATTAACAATATTTCTCATATAAGCCGCACAAATCACGTTGGCACATTCCTGTCTTTCGTTCAATTCGTGGCATACA
This sequence comes from Rhododendron molle, assembly GCA_025413875.1. Classification (NCBI taxonomy): domain Eukaryota; kingdom Viridiplantae; phylum Streptophyta; class Magnoliopsida; order Ericales; family Ericaceae; genus Rhododendron; species Rhododendron molle. The sequence goes on from CM046399.1 coordinate 9,512,274, forward strand.
TCATACGAAGCTAAACTGCATGCATCATCTCTCGAATTAGCATGCACAACACATCACTCAAATATTGGCCAGATAATTGAGAGCACTAAACACAATGATGTAAACTCAAACGGATTGATAAAATTATGATCACATAAAAATAGGATTTGGAATTGTCATGGAGAGGCTACATCGTAGCCTTAGCAATAGATATTAGTTCATAATAGAATCAAAACAACCCATAATATTTCTTCTATTCATAATGAAAATTGTACGAAAAGAATGTGAAGAGTTTAGAAGGAAACTGTATGTAGATCGAAAATCTGTTGACGAACTCCAATTCGGCCTTTTTCTTCTTCTTTCTTTTCCCAAACTTCTAATTTCTCTTCAATTGTGAAAAACCCTTTCTCAAGGCTCTGGTCGTGCGTGGGAAAAAAAATTGATTCCGATGCCGCTGCTCCCTCTTCTCTCTTTATGCGTGAGAATTATTTGTCCCAAAACAAAAACCCTTGCCGCCCCTCTTCTCTATTTATGCGTGAAAATTATCCCCTAAAACAAAAACCCTTGCTGCCCCTTTCCCTTTTATGTTGCCGTGTAAACCCTTTTTCTCCTCTTTTTATTTTCAAAGGCCAAATTCAACTGGTCCATGTTTTATTCTTGGGCCCACTTGCATTCCCGACTTCCTCTAAGCCCAAGTCACAAGCCACGTTCAAGTATATTGCTAATTTCCATTGTAGCCAGGAATTGCTCCAATTACGGAAGGGAACTTCGGGAAATCCGAGAAAGAATAGAGTGTTTCCTATTCTTTTGATGAAGGGAATTTTTGTTCATTCGAAAAGGAAGGTTTCCTCCTCAATTCCCATTAAGCCTTCAATGTTTTTATTCTTAAACAAAAAATAAATAAAGTAAATTAAAACTCTAATAAATAAGACAATTAAACACAAACTAGCATAAAATTAAGAGTAAAAGTATGCCAAAACTTGCATAGAAATTAAGCACATCAAATACCCCCAAACATAAGACTTGCTAGTCCTCGAGCAAAAAGAAATAAATAGAACAAATAACTAGGAAAAAGAAAAAACTAATTATCCTTTTTTGGAGGAGTCCGATTGCATTTAGCGTATGCAATAAGCCTTTAAACCCCTAGGTTGCCCTAGTGGACGAGTTATAGTCTCGTGAGGGTTTGCCGTGAATATACCCACAAAATTCCTAGTAAAATGACACTTGATTAGAACCCCCAACCATACTCAATGGCATTTCAAAGTAACTAGTGAGAGTATAACTCAAGATAGAAGCAAGATACTTCATCCATTAACAAAGTTAAGCAAGTGAACATTCTAATATGAATTTGCACAAAAATTGTTCCTCCCACATAAATTTGGATAGAAAGAAATCACAAGCCATGCATGTACAGTGAAAAGTCACACAAAGATGTTCATTAACCTTGAAAACAATACACGCACCTTTAATGCCTCAATACTCATCAAAATGCTTATATCAAATTGTACCCCCTCCCTTTATTTAAGTATATTTTTTCTTTCTTCTTTTTCTTTCTTTTTTTTTTTTTTTTTTGTGGTCGTGCAATGCCTTGGTCCCTTAAGCTTTCTAATTGACCCTTGTAGCGAGTTTTAGGCCAGTGACATCCAAACCAGATGGCTTTAGGGCACTAGATGTAGAGAACACCCCAACGGACTTAATCACTCGAGTCAAAAAGGCTACGAACCCAAGCTAACCACACATGACAATCACGGAACTCTCCACCGTTTGACGCGAACACTCACTGCTTACTGAGGCAAGAGGCCCGGTTACTAAGTGAAAAGCCCGAAAATGCATGCTCTTTATTCTTTTTTTTTTTTTTTTGGGGAAAAGGGACATTAAGCATTAATCTAGTAAGACATCTGACTCATACTAAGGCACCAAAAATATATGTACCGTATTCGAGGTCAAATCCAACTCTAAGTGTGATAGTGCTCGTGCGAAGGCATGTACCAAAGTGATTAGTTACTATCCAAGCATAGGTGATACAAACCAATTAAGTGCCTCTCATCAATACTAATGTTCACGAGTTTAATTCTATCAATGAAATCATATCAAGACTCCAACTTGAGCAACAATCAAACTAGCACTAATTAAAAACCAACAACCACGTCAGAAATCCCAACCAAGCATCCAACATTTTTAAAAAAAAATAAAAATAAAATAATACTCTGAAAATAAACCAAATTAAACAACCCCTACCCCCAAACTTAAAGAACACATTGTCCCCAATGTGAAGAATTAAAAAGATGAAAAGTAAACTTCCCTGAAAATGTTGCATGAGTTCAATGGTCTTTAAGCTGGATGCGTTCTTTGAATCATCGATCTTGAAAGTCAATGGAGATTTTGTGCTTGTTGAAATCTCCTTCGAAGTAGGGCTTTAGACGTTGACCGTTAACTTTGAACGTGCTATTTGAGTCATTAGAAACCTCAATGGCACCATGCGGAAAAACTCTTGTGACTGTGAATGGTCCGGACCATCGGGATCTTAATTTTCCGGGAAAGAGTCGGAGTCTGGAATTATAAAGTAGAACTTTTTGGCCAACCTCAAAGTTCCTTTTCAGAATGTGTTGATCATGCCATTTCTTGGTTCTCTCCTTGTATATACGAGCATTCTCATAGGCTTCATGCCGAAACTCATCCATCTCGTTGAGTTGTAATATCCTCTTCTCATCCGCTGCTTTCAGGTCAAAATTAAGAATCTTGATAGCCTAATAGGCTTTATGTTCCAACTCAACCGGTAAGTGACATGCTTTCCCGAAAACTAGACGATATGGGGACATACCAATTGGAGTTTTGAAGGCTGTCCGGTATGCCCATAGTACATCGTCTAATTTTGTGGACCAATCCTTCCTTGAAATGCTCACAGTTTTCTCCAATATTCGTTTCAGCTCTCGATTGAAAATTTCAACTTGTCCACTAGTTTGAGGATGATATGCGAGTGCAACCTTGTGTGTAACACCATATTTGCTCAAGAGTACCTCAAATTGCCGGTTGCAAAAATGTTTTCCCTCATCGCTAATTATTGCCCTTGGAGTTCCAAACCTAGTGAATATCTGCTTTCTCAAAAACTTCAACACAACTTTAGCATCATTAGTGGGGAGGGCCACGGCCTCTGCCCATTTGGAAACATAGTCTACAGCTACTAAAATGTATTGATTAGAGAAAGAATGAGGGAATGGCCCCATAAAATCTATTCCCCAAATGTCAAATACCTCAACAACAAGTATATTATTCAATGGCATTTCATTTTTCCAGGAAATATTACCTCTCCTTTGACATTTATCACAAGAAGAAACAAAAGCATGAGCATCTTTAAAAATAGTGGGCCAATAAAAACCTGATTGTAGCACTTTAGCTACCGTTCTGTTCACTCCATGGTGCCCGCCAACCTCTAATGAATGGCAATGTCTTAGGATTGACACTATCTCCTCCTCGGGTACACATCTCCTAATCATTTGATCACTACAATGCTTGTAGAGAAAAGGCTCCTCCCAATAGTAGTGTTTGACCTCAGAAAAGAATTTCTTTTTTTGTTGGTATGTAAAATCCGGATTGATCACATTGCTTACCAAGTAGTTTACATAATCTGCATACCAAGGAACTTGGGTTAGAGACAAAGCAAAAAGTTGTTCATCTGGAAATACCTCATTTATTGGAGAAAGTGGGGCTGCCTCCGCAGTTGTGTGCTCTAGTCTAGAGAGATGATTAGCTACTTGATTCTCAGTTCCCTTTTTGTCTTTGATCTCCAAATCAAATTCTTGTAAGAGTAAAATCCACCTAAGTAACCTTGGTTTAGCTTCTTTTTTCGCTAACAAGTATTTAAGAGCAGAATGATCAGTGTAAATAATTACTTTGGATCCAATTAAATATGATCGAAATTTATCAAAAGCAAACACAACTGCTAACAGTTCTTTTTCCGTAGTAGCATAATTCAGTTGGGCATCCGTCAAGGTACGACTCCCATAGTATATAACATGGAGAACCTTGTTCTTCCTTTGTCCTAGCACAGCTCCTATAGCGTAATCACTTGCATCACACATCAATTCAAATGGAAGTGCCCAATCTGGTGCACATATTATTGGGGCTGAACTTAGCTTCTTCTTCAAAAGTTCAAATGCCTGCAAACACTCACTGGAAAAGTTAAATGGAGTATCTTTAACCAAAAGAGAACAAAGGGGTTTAGTAATTTTAGAAAAATCTTGAATAAAGCGACGATAAAACCCCGCATGTCCCAAGAAACTTCTCACGCCCTTGACCGTGCTAGGTGGAGGTAATTTTTCAATGACCTCTACTTTGGCTCGATCTACCTCAATGCCCTTGGCAGAAACTTTGTGCCCAAGTACGATACCTTCCTGCACCATAAAATGACATTTTTCCCAATTAAGTACAAGATTAGTTTCTTCACATCTTTGTAGAACTAAAGATAAGTTATTCAAACAATTATCAAATGAAGAACCAAAGACAGAAAAATCATCCATAAAAATTTCAATAAATTTTTCCACCATATCAGAAAAAATGGCCATCATGCATCGTTGAAATGTGGCCGGTGCATTGCACAAACCAAAGGGCATCCTCCTATAGGCAAATGTTCCATACGGGCAAGTGAAAGTGGTTTTTTCTTGATCCTCTGGTGAAATTGGGATTTGATTGTACCCCGAGTATCCATCTAGAAAACAATAATAAGCATGACCAGCGAGCCGTTCCAACATTTGATCAATGAAAGGAAGCGGAAAGTGATCTTTTCGTGTGGGATCATTGAGCTTGCGGTAGTCTATGCACACTCTCCAACCCGTGACTGTTCTTGTTGGAATGAGTTCATTATTTTTGTTCTCTACCACCGTCACTCCTCCCTTCTTGGGTACCACTTGCACTGGACTTACCCATGGGCTATCAGAAATAGGGTAAATAATTCCAGCATCCAACAATTTGAGAACTTCCTTTTTTACAACTTCTTGCAAGTTCGGATTAAGTCTCCTTTGTGGCTGCACTGTAGGCTTATAGCTCTCTTCCATTAAAATCTTGTGCATGCAAAGTGAAGGGCTGATTCCCTTAACATCCATCCTAAAGCTTTCTTGTGTGCTCTTAAAACTCGAAGTAGCTTCTCTTCTTCAAGACCTGTCAATGATGAAGAAATTATTACGGGTAAAGAAGAATCATGTAAATAATCATATTTAAGATGAGAGGGAAGAGGTTTCAGTTCTAAAGAAGGGGTTTCAATAATGGATGGCTTTTGTGGGGTAGTGCTTTCGCCCATTGTTAAGTATTCCAGCTTCCCTTTCGGCAAGTAAGGTGGAGATGCTTCCAAGTAGTGTGCACAATTGCTTATTTTGGAATTGTCGGAATCGGTAGTTCCGGATTGAACAAGACATGCCTCAAGTGGTTCGTCAGGATGACTCTCTTCAAAATTTTCTACCACAAGTTCATTAATCACGTCTATGTTGAAGCATGTATCAGTTGTTGATGGATATTTCATTGCTTCAAACACATCAAATGTAACTTGTTCATCTTGCACCCGTAGTATTAGTTTCCCTTGTTGCACATCTATTAGAGTTCTTCCCGTGGCTAAGAACGGTCGACCAAGAAGAAGTGGGATTTCTCGATCTTCCTCCATATCTAAAATGATAAAATCTGCAGGAAAAATAAATTTGTCCACTTTAACAAGAACATCCTCTACTATTCCTCTTGGTCGTTTAATGGACTGGTCCGCCAATTGAAGTGAAACGGTAGTGTCCTTGATCTCTCCTAACCCCAATTGCCTGAAAATAGAAAAAGGCATCAGATTTATGCTAGCACCTAAATCACATAAAGTTTTTCCAAAATAGGAGTTTCCAATGGTGCAAGGAATAGTAAAACTCCCTGGATCTTTAAGCTTTGGTGGCAGCTTATTTTGTAAAATAGCTGTGCATTCTTCAGTTAACATCACTGTCTCATGCTCTTCTAATTTCTTCTTTTTCGATAGAATCTCCTTCAGGAATTTCGCATAGCTAGGCATTTGTTCCAAAGCATCTGCAAAAGGAATGTTAATATGTAATTTTTTAAAAACATCCAGGAATTTAGAAAATTGCTTATCTAGCTTATTTTTTTGAAGTCTTTGAGGAAAAGGTATAGGAGGAACATAAGGAGAAATATGAGAAGAAGAAACATGAGGATTTCTCGAGTTTTTCACTGTTTGGCTCGGAACAGGGGACGTCGTAGCAGACTTTGGTTTGGGTGTTGCGGTCTCAATGCCTCGGCCTTCTTTTTCAGAATTTTTCTCCTTCTCTTGTAAATTAAGCTCCTTTCCACTTCTTAAAGTAATGGCCTTTATTTGCTCTTTCGGGTTCTTTTCTGTGGTGCTTGGAAGTGATCCTTGAGACATTTCAGACATTAATGTTGCCAATTGACCAACTGTCCTTTCAATGCTCCTCATAGTGTTCTCATTGTTCTTTAGGGCAATGTCATGATCTTGAAATCTAGCATCCACTTTGGCCATAAATTGTACCATTGCCTCCTCCATATTCAACTTCTTCTCTGGTTGTTGATTTTGAAATCCCGGCGGAGGTTTGGAAATATTTTGGGAGTTACTCCATGAAAAATTTGGGTGGTTTCGCCATCCTGGATTGTAAGTGTTGGAATAAGGATTGTTTTGGCGTTGGTAATTTGACACAAAGTTTGCTTGCTTTGAATTATTGTTGGCAAATGGATTTCCCACTTGACAGTCTACCCCCATATGATTTCCTGCACAAAATTCACAAATTGCATTAGTATGTTGAATGGCACTCACATTGATATTGTCTAATTTCTTAGATAAAGTTACGACTTGAGCAGCTAAAGCAGAAAAAGAATCAATTTCGTGAACTCCCTGGATTTTTTTAGATGTCGCTCGATCCGCTGGCCATTGGTAATTGTTGGTTGCCATTTCCTCTACTAATTCATATGCTTCCTCTGGTGATTTCTTCATCAAAGTCCCTTCTGCTGCAGCATCAATTGTTGTACGTGTTGTAGGCTGCAACCCATTGTAGAAGGTTTGCACTTGAATCCAAATAGGAAGTCCATGATGCGGGCACTTTCTAAGCAATTCTTTATACCTCTCCCAAGCTTCGTACAGCGACTCCATATCAAATTGGACAAAAGTGGTGATATCGTTTCTCATCTTCACGGTTTTGGCTGGGGGAAAGAACTTTGCTAGAAACTTTTTGGCCAAATCATCCCACGTAGTTATGGTTAATGGTGGAAGTGAGTTTAACCATGCCTTTGCTTTGTCCCGAAGAGAGAATGGAAAGAGCCTTAATCTAATAGCATCATCAGAAACTCCATTATGTTTAAAAGTGTCACATAACTCCAGGAAATTAGCTATGTGAGCATTTGGATCATCATTTGGCATGCCGCTGAATTGCACCGCAGCCACCATTTGAAGAATAACTGGTTTTATCTCAAAATTATTGGCTTGAATGGCAGGCCGTCTAATGCTAGACGTAGCTCCGGTGACTAAGGGAATAGCATAATCTCCCAAAGTCCTGTTCTCAACTTGATCTCCCATTATTTCGTCCTCGGTTGTGGAATCCTTCTTCTTCTCCTTGTTCAAACGATGAAAGGTGCGTTCAATTTCAGGGTCGAAAGGTACTAAATCCAAGCTTCGAGAACGTCTCATGCACAAGTCGGAAAACCTGAAAAGATAAATAAAAACACAAGAAAGAAGAAAAAAAAATCAGACTACAATAACGAAAATTCAAATTAACTTAGAACTAGTTGGTATCAAAAGTAATAGAGAGTAAATAGTCCCCAGCAACGGCGCCAAAAACTTGTTGTGAAAATTCTCAAGTGCACGAAATCGTAACAAGTAATATAGTGATAAAGAAAGATGTCGAACCCACGAGGACTACTTACCTATTAACTATTAACTATTGAAATTGTTCTAGTTCTGAATTATTTGAAATCAATAAAAGTGATGGATTTTGGATTTGAAAAATAAAACAACTAAAAATAATCCAACAACTGAAGATTTGACCAAACACTTAAAAAGAATAAGCTTTCACTCAAGAAGAAAAATACTAAGGCATCCGACTCACCTAACCAATCCCATCCCAAATCCTAACCATGCGATCAGTCAATTATAGTCCTATTTGACAGCGAGAAATTCATACTTTTCTAAGACCCTCTCTCGAGTGGAATTAGAACTACCCAACATACAATAATCCGCGATATGTCTATGCGAATTTAAGAGTATTTGAGCCCATTAAGATTAACAATATTTCTCATATAAGCCGCACAAATCACGTTGGCACATTCTGTCTTTCGTTCAATTCGTGGCATACATCATACGAAGCTAAACTGCATGCATCATCTCTCGAATTAGCATGCACAACACATCACTCAAATATTGGCCAGATAATTGAGAGCACTAAACACAATGATGTAAACTCAAACGGATTGATAAAATTATGATCACATAAAAATAGGATTTGGAATTGTCATGGAGAGGCTACATCGTAGCCTTAGCAATAGATATTAGTTCATAATAGAATCAAAACAACCCATAATATTTCTTCTATTCATAATGAAAATTGTACGAAAAGAATGTGAAGAGTTTAGAAGGAAACTGTATGTAGATCGAAAATCTGTTGACGAACTCCAATTCGGCCTTTTTCTTCTTCTTTCTTTTCCCAAACTTCTAATTTCTCTTCAATGGTGAAAAACCCTTTCTCAAGGCTCTGGTCGTGCGTGGGAAAAAAAATTGATTCCGATGCCGCTGCTCCCTCTTCTCTCTTTATGTGTGAGAATTATTTGTCCCAAAACAAAAACCCTTGCCGCCCCTCTTCTCTTTTTATGCGTGAAAATTATCCCCTAAAACAAAAACCCTTGCTGCCCCTTTCCCTTTTATGTTGCCGTGTAAACCCTTTTTCTCCTCTTTTTATTTTCAAAGGCCAAATTCAACTGGTCCATGTTTTATTCTTGGGCCCACTTGCATTCCCGACTTCCTCTAAGCCCAAGTCACAAGCCACGTTCAAGTATATTGCTAATTTCCATTGTAGCCAGGAATTGCTCCAATTACGGAAGGGAACTTCGGGAAATCCGAGAAAGAATAGAGTGTTTCCTATTCTTTTGATGAAGGGAATTTTTGTTCATTCGAAAAGGAAGGTTTCCTCCTCAATTCCCATTAAGCCTTCAATGTTTTTATTCCTAAACAAAAAATAAATAAAGTAAATTAAAACTCTAATAAATAAGGCAATTAAACACAAACTAGCATAAAATTAAGAGTAAAAGTATGCCAAAACTTGCATAGAAATTAAGCACATCAAATAGATCTGTAAGTGTGTGTGTGTAGACACCCTAATTTGGCCTAACGATTATTTCAGGTCCCACCTTTGGGACCATCCCGATGATAAAATGGATACTATGATTGCTGATTGCCTTCTTGAGAACCTTAGGACTTTCGGTAAGAACTTTGAGCCACTTAGAGGACCCAATTCAGAGCCATATAGCCTTTCAGACAGAAATACAGAATCCAAAGAGAATCCATCTGCCAGCCGTAACATTGATCTCACGGCCTTAACATTTTTTCCCACGGCCGCAATATTAATACCTCGACCGCTCAATCCATACCTCGGCCGCTAGATCCTTTGCTCAACCGCCAGATTGTCCTTTTTCCAGACTCTGGAACGTTCTGTCGATTGTTTGATCCGACTACACTACCTCTCCGATGCGTTCGAGCCATGTTCAGAGATCAGAATGAGGAGTTCAAATTGCATTGCAATTGCAATTGCAATCGTACGTTTTGATTGAACCAAGTGAGTCACCAATTGCCTATATAAAGGGGCTTTTGGACTCCGAAATAGGGACACGAAATTCATCAGATTCATAGCCTCTCAAGCCACGATATTCTGCCAAAATATACTCTCAAATCCCCTCTACAAAAGCCCTAACCTCCCGAAGGCAGCCATCAATTCGACGATCAAACCCCGAAGTCTCAAACCTTAACCCTAGGATTTTTCAAAGAAGCAATCAGTCAATTCCGATCAAATCCGAAGCAATCAAGCTACTGAGGGATCAAGGTGGTGAGGCCCAAGGGCCTCTGGTTCAGTTTATTTATCGTTTTTACACTTAATCGTAGCATTTTGGTAATCTGCTAACTTTTCTGTCTGGTGTGAGGAAGAACACCGACCGAGGCTTCGATCTCTCGGCCGGTACATCAAACCAGTGTGATTACTCGGCTGTGACATCAATTCACCGGCCGAGTAATAGATTTCCTGGGACAACTTTGTTTTACTGCTTTCTGATGCATGATTTTCTTATCATCTCGGTTCACTTTATTTACTGTTTAAAGGCATAAAAACAAACTACTTGTTTAGGATTAAATAAAGCATCTATATGTCTTATGTTGAACGATTATGGCTAGCTTCACGGTTAGGCAGAGAGGGGTGCCTAACACCTTCCTCTTACTGTACCTTTGGCTTCCGTACTCAGAATCTCTATCTATTTTCCTAGTTTTAATAAACTGGGTGGCAACTCTGTTTTGATGATAACCGCTATCATGTGGTGATGTTCTAGCCATGGGAATGTCCATGATCTTGGTTTATGAAGCAAGCAACCAAACGAGCAAACAAACGATATCAAACTGTATGGTGATGCCCCGTTCGGGAGGTGTCTATAGTTTTCTGGCAACTCTGTTGGGGACTCTAGACACCTCCCAAACGGGGCATCGCCATACAGATTCCACACATCGTTTGTTTGCTCAATTGGTTGCTCGCTTCATAAACCAAGATCGTGGATACTTCCATGGCTAGAAGTATCGCCACACAATAGCGGTTATCATCAAAACAGAGTCGCCACCCAGTTTATTAAAACTAGGAAAATAGATAGAGATTCTGGATACGGAAGCCAAAAGTACAGTAAGGGGAAGGTGTTAGGCACCCCTCTTCGTCTAGCTGTGAGGCTAGCCCATAATTGCTCAACATAAGACGTATAGATGCTTTATTTAACCCTAGCACGTAATCTGTTTTTATGCCTTTAAACAGTAAATAAGGTGAGCCAAGACGATGAATGAACATGCATCAGAAAGCAGAACAAAACAAAACTATTCTAGCAGATCGATTACTCGGCCGGTGAATGGATGTCACGGCCGAGTAATCACGTTGGATTGATGTACCGGCCGAGGCATCGAAGCCCCGGCTGGTGTTCTTCCTCACACCAGATAGAAAGCTTAACAGACAATCAGAACGCTACGATTAGTAAAATAAACAGTAATTAAACCAAACCAGCGGCCGTTGGGCCTCACCACCTTGATCCCTCAGTTGCTTGATTGCTTCGGATCAATTGGGATTGACTGATTGATTGCCTCTTGAATGAAACCCTAGGGTTAGGGTTTGAACTCCGGGGTTTGATCGTCGGATTGATGGCCGCCTTCGGGAGGTTTGGGCTTTTGTAGAGAGGGTTTGAGAGAGTATATGGGCAGAGTTTCGTGGCTGATGAGGGAGTGAATCTGATTAATTTCGTTGTTGTATTTCGGAGTCTGAGGGTCTCTTTATATAGGCAAAGGGATGACTCACTCGGTCCAATCAAATCACGCGATTGCAATTGCAATTGCAATGCAATTCTAACTCTTCATTGCAATCTCTGAACATGGCCTGAACGCATCAGAAAGGTATCAGGATTGGATCAAACAAACGACAGAACATTCAAGAGTCTAGAAAAAGGTCGATCCGACGGCCGAGCAAAGGAACTCGCGGCCGAGGAACGGAGAGCGGCCGAGGAAAGGATCCAGCGGCCGAGGTATTGATCTCTCAGGGAGATTTTGCTAGCAACAGGTTGCTTGGGTGAAGAATGGATGTTAAGGCCGTGAGATCGATGTTACGGCCGACCGATGGATTTTCCTAGAACACTGTGTTTTTGTCTGAATACCCCTATGCTTCCCTTTTAGCCTATAAATACCCTTATGCTTCCAAAGCTAAGGGTTACCAAAAATCAAGTAAAAAAGGCTTACAATCCCTCGACCACACTTGTTACTCTCTCACTCTTGTGCTCTACATACACTTATTTTCCAAGTTACACCACCTTGTTCAAACCATTTCAAAAACAACTCAAGCAAAGGTATAAACATTTACTTGCTTTCTGTTTTGATCCCTGAGGGGGGCAGGCAGGGCCAAGGCTGTTAATCAATACCAGTCCTGGCCCCTAAAGTCAGCAGAGTTACAAGAAGCTGTGGCTGGCAAACCCTCGCGCGATGGCCCCCCATACTCGCGCGACACTTCAGTCAGTGTGAGAATGGACCACGTGGGGAAGGGGATGCTGGTCTTTGAGTTTCAAGCATAGTTTTTACTACTTTAGGGCATGTTTTAGTCTTAGCTCACTATGTTCCATGATAAAAATACATAGTTTAGCTTAGTTTGCTGTGTTATTTTGTTTGGAATGCCCTTGGGATGTTTTTGAGTATGTTTTAGAACCCCAAGCATGCAAAGCAATTCCTGGTAGTCCAATCAGAACCCTCGCGCGACAGTTCTGTGGTCTCGCCCGATGGTTCTCTAATTTCCAGTGACTGCCCTTGCATGGCAGCTAAGGCTTAAGCCTCTGTTCATTTACCCCCCACTGTTTAGGGGATGCATTTCTATCTTTTAATCATTCTGTTTGTAATATTATTTACATTCCAGTACATATAAAACTGTTTGGTTTGCCTCCTGGGTGAGCACTGGTCCTTCTAGAGCCCAGAAGGGGATAAAATTCAACCTGTGGTGAGAGTGGTGAGATACAAACACTCGCGCAAGTGTTTAAGAGTGTCGCGCGATGGTTCTTTTCATGTACGTAGATCCATGCATGCAAAATTGGCCATTGCGTACGGCAAGCTTATGCCTTGTGCAGTTTTGTTGTTTTGATCAGAGAGTTGGGTTTTATCTCATTTTCATAGTATTCCATCCATCCATGCTCAATACAAACATATCTTGCAAATCGTGTTACAGTTTTAATCCTTGATTAACTGTTTCCCCGCCATAATTGGCTAAAAATTGGTTAATAAAAGAAGAATGACAAAAGTTTTCACAAAATGCCTAAGTAGAGACCGATCTCCGGATTGGGCAAGAGGGGTGCCTTAAAACCCTTCCCCTCTCGTAACCTGGCTCTCGAACCCAAATATGGTTATGACGGACTGGTTCCTTCACTTTTTCAAATCATACGGCGTGGCAGGTGCTTCTAAATACGGTTCTTTGGGTGTCGGACCTTCAAACACGAGTGGTGACTCTGTATTCCGAGCGCTTGCCTCTTCTGCACTCGCGCTCCCTTGATTCGGGCCCTTGCATTTGGAATCCAAAAATTCCAGGGCATGCTGCCCACAGTGGCGACTCTGTTGAGAATAATCGAACCAATATTAATTCATACTTAGAGTTTAAAATGCTTGTGAACAATTCCTTAAAAGTCTGTCAAAACGGTGAGCTTCGCGCTGTCGAAGGTTGGAATGGTGATTTAACAGGACCCCGTGTCCGGCTAATCTAATCTGGGACTTTTTCAATTGTTCACTTGAGTAGTTTCCTCTAAAGATGAACTAAATAACGTGAGCCAAATTTGAAAAGGCATTTTGCGATTTTGTGATTCTTTTTTTTCTTAATCAATTTCTAGCATCTCATTTGCATCGATGTGGGATAAGTCTCGTTGGATCGTTTTGACAATCCGGCACGGTTTACCGGAGCCCGAGGACCCCGAATGACTAACAGCCTTCGACGATGATGGGTCATGCTGCCGTTTGACTGTTGCTCTGCGAATCGCAGGCAACGGGAGGTATATCTGTGGCCTTAGTCCGAGGAACCCATTACAAACCAAAACCGGCCTTTGCATATACAAAGCATAAGAACTTTCCAAACTAAGACAGGTACCTACAGGGTAGGATCTATCTGCATCTAACCCCATATACTGTCTATGTGTTAGTGCTTTCCCTATCGCCTGTTCTGTTCATACATACCATTCTGCGTAGGAGCATGTTTAGGGTGGCTTCTAAGTTCTCGTTTAAGAATGTGTCTGTCTTAAAATTATCGGGACGCTGCTGTACACGATGAGGAGTCGTACATCTCGATGGTGCACGTTTTCAATTCAATTCCTTAGGGAGAAAGAACTTTGGGAAATAAAAAATTCTACACCCTCGTCTCTATACCTGCCTAAGGTTTCAAACAGAAAACAAGGAACAATAGAGAGAATGCCATGATGCTTACACCAAAAAGGGTAATAAGTGCCTCGTCACTTATACCACCTGGCTAATAGCGCCGTGCCGTTACGCCATTATGGTCATGGTATCATGACATTCATACCGAATTATCCCTGCTTCAAAAATTGAAACCCTGATCAGTGGAATTGCTGAAGGTTTAGGATTCTTTTGACATCCTTTAGCCCCGTTCTCCTCTAATCAGGATACATACTGACTGGGATTCAAGCCGAACAAGTCTTTAAACAGGATTCAGTTGCAGACATTTCCAAGCGGGTTTCCCCTTTCGCTTCGATACTTTCCTTGGAGGTGCAATGGCTTAGAACCTTTGCTTGCACAGGAAGAAAATACCAAGATAAGGGCCCTGTAGCTACTTAAATCTAAATAAAAGACTAAAGCATAAATGCAGCCAGCGTCGTCTGTGTCCCCTAGACTCTAGAGCTAAAAGTCGAGTCCATCTCAAATCATCTGAACACTGCCAGAATCCTCAGAATCTCTTTCTCCTCCTTCCTAAGACCTCTTCTTCGCTTTACTTCGAACCTCCTGGCACACGATCGCCCACCGAAAGATCAAAGAAATCTCGAGGACGCGAAATCGAACCGTTTTAGAGAGAGAGATCGACTAAGAGGGTGACAGGAATCAACTGAGAGTGAGAGAGAGTTCATCGGAGAGCAAGATCGATCGAGGGTCAGAAGGAATAGAAGGTGCGACGCTCGGGTTCTCGAGTGCTTGAGAGCGGAGTTTGAAACCCCAGATCTGAAAAGGAAGACGAAAGGACGGCGAGCCCCAGCAGTAGTCTCGAGCGCTCGAGACCACTCCCGAGCGCTCGGGAGTGGTTCTAAGCGCTTGGGTTTGTTTGCAGCCTTCATGCCAAACTTTCGGTGTCCCGTACACTCCCCATTTCTGAGACTTTCTCGTTTTTCAATTCTATTTACAAAATCAATCTCAGTCTTAATTTCGTCCGTATCGAATCAAAGCAGAGGATAGCAAACTTTATTCTTTGATTCATTTTTGATTTACGCTTCATAAGTTGGCATTTTACTTTGTAGTCAATGAAAATGGTCTAATCACATCACTTTCAACATGCTGGCAAGTATTTCTGCCCAAGAGGTAATGTCTTATTATCATTTCAGTCGCCAAACAGAGTAACAGGTGGATTCTCTGTCCATTTATCTTATCAAGGTCTTGTCAATCGTTTCTTATGCATACATTACATGCGTTTGCATTTGCCCCGAAGAACTACGCTGGTCTGATCCCCGTAGAAAATGGTACGTAGGTAGTCTGAAAGGACACGACCTCATGCATGGAGTGCTTCCTCTCACATTTGTCTTTTGAATTAAGGATTTGATCTGATTTCGACTTGGGCGGTTTCAATCTTTGGACGTCACTCGTATCCAAACATGATATCGAACGACGCCCAAAGAGGGGCATCTGTACTAGACACCCCAATTTGGACTCTTCGAATTTCCTTAATTTGTGGCCCGGAGGCTCCCCGATGATGAATTTGGATTAAAGCAAGCCTTAGACCAATCAGAACAATGCTTCTTGGAGGACTTTAAAAAGGAAATAAAACAAGCAAAACAATTTCAAGCGCTCGGGAGTGTTCCCAAGTGCTCAAAAACATTTCCAAAACCAGGGGCCTAGCTCACTCTCGAGACCTCTGTGCTGCCCAATGAATGGAAAAGTTCCTCACTTTTCATGCAACCCATCATTACAGCCATTTGAGCTGGTTGATGCTTCAGGCAACACTCAACCTCAGTCAGAGACGGTCAGGCCTGAAGATCTTCCCTCCAAGAAAAGATTTGATTTCAATTTCATTTCTCAAATGAACTTTAGGTTATATTGCCTATATATATACCCTCACTTCTGCTGAGAGGGGCACGAAATCCCTATCTCAGAAAAACTTTCTCACTTGTTCAAAAAAACACTCTCACCTTGTAAAGCTTGTGTTCTCTTCAAAATGAAACTTTCAAGAACAAAGTTTGAAAAAAATCAAAGCATCAAGGAAAAGATAGGAAGTTCAGAACATTCTCAGTCTCTGATTTCTTGCATTCTTCTTTTTTTTTCATTCACCTTTCAAAGCGATTCAAGGAGCAAGGTTCTAACCAAAGGTAGAAGTTTTTCTACTTTAACTTCAAACAAAAAGGTTGTTCTTCCTTTCTGAGGGAGGTCTCTCATCCTGACTCAGTATTTAACACTGGGTAAGGGGTTGAGAGACCTTGGTGTAAAAGCAAGAGCAAAAGGATCACAAAACTCATTTTCAAAATCTGCTGGAAACACTCTCGAGCGCTCGAGAGTGCTCCCAAGCGCTCGGGACTATTTCCAACTTCATCTCTTGTATTTTGGTGGACAGTGGGTAGGAGTGAAGTGCATTTTTATATGAAATGGTCTCATTGTGACATGCAGACGTAGAAAATTTGTTTTTTCAAATCGGAAATGTTTTTCACCAAGATTCAAGTAAGAACAGAGTTTTCCAAGGTTAAAAAGAAGGTTTTTATTCTTGGAAGATCAAAATTGAGGTGACTGCATGCCAAAATAAGATCATTTCCTATTTGCAAGCAAGCTGACATGCGGCCCACTTCCAAGCGCTTGGGACCGTTCCCGAGCGCTCAGGAGTGTCTGCATGCTATTGCAGTTCATTACTCCCCCTATTTTGCCATGCTCCTGATATTCAATATGCAGGGATGTGTCCATTTGCTCTTGAAAGAATGCAAATCTGACTCTGTAGAGACAAGAATGCATGGTTTAGAAAATTGAAGTTCAGTTTTAATCTGTCAGGCCCTCTGCTAAGCTTACCATATGTTTAAAATAGCTTTAGTTTGCAGTTTAGTGTTATATCCTATTTATGCCTAACAAAGTTTGCAGGTTGAGCATCAGCACTCCCAAGCGCTCGAGAGTGAAGTCAGTAGCAGATCATCAGTCCTCTGTTATCATGCATTTTATCCTTTGCCATTTTATCATTCCCTGTACACATGCACCAGCATACACGTTTACTTGTATACTTGTGGATACGTGCTACATGTTTAATGAAACAAAATGTCTTGACAAAATCCCACAAATGTTTAGTAGAGACCGATCTCGTATCGGGCGAGGGGGGTGCCGTAAAACCCTTCCCCCCTCGTAATGTGGCTTCAGAATCCTTAAATGAATATCTGGTTTTCAATCAAAACGGTTTCTCGGGTGGCAAACCATAAATCCGGATGGCGACTCTTTAAATTTTTCAAATCGACTCAAAACACTTATTTTTCGGGTCGCCCCGATCCACCCGGGGTTGTGGTAGCCCACACCAGGCAAAAACATTTTCATATTCTTTTAACAAAAGCATTAGTTTTTCACTTTCTTAAGAAAATAGTGTTGCGCCAATTTTAACTAGTCTGGGCTTGTTTTCAGGGCCTATGTTTGCTGTAATTATTTCTTCAGAACAAGGTTTAGCGTGCCTTTCTTCTCCTCTTTCGATGAATTCTAGAATTTCTTTTGGAATTTCTTCCTCAAAATTTGGATTGTCAGAATCTACACAGTTGATTATAGGCAAAGTGAAATACTCTAATCTTCCTTCTCATTGCTAAAATTGTCAAAAGACATTTCAAAATCAAATTCAAATAAATGTTATGCCTCGGTGCTTTGACTAGGTTTTCCTCACTAGACTCAGTAGTTTGAAAATATGAAAAGCTAGACTCGGATTGAGTTGATTCAGAGTCGGAATCAGAATCAGAACTAAGACCAAAATTAGCATTTTTCATTTTGTATTTTAGAGTGTGTTCCACAGTCCAGTTAGGGTAAGCCCCTTTTTCAGCATCCACAATCAGCTCAGAGCAGTCTTTTCAATCACCAAGGTTGGTCATCAGCACTTCACTGTCACTTTGAATCTCACTTTCATCATTGTCACCCTGCAAGTCCTGGAGGGCCATTTGATTTGCTATTGCTGTGATTTCTTCCAGTTAAGCTTCAATTTCTACTCCGTCGCTGTTGTCGACTCTTCGTGTGCCAACAAATCCCCACTAGTTATCAAAACTGTCTGTGATGGGGTGGATCACCCTTATTTTGTTGTTGGTGACTCCCTCGTCAAAGAGTAGGTTTAGTGATATTTCATCAAGTGGATCATTGTCAGCAGACTCTTCTTCTCTTGCTTCCTCAACTTCAGTGTTGTTGACATCGTCGATTGGCCAATAGTCGTCGGTAGGTGCTAAAAGGTCATAGAAGTAGATTGGAACCCTGCGGAGTCCTTCTCCTTCAATTACGTTTTCTACTTCTTCATCATAGACTATTCTTGCGAACATGACATGATCGTCTTCAGTGATAATTACCATAGGCTTTGGATGATCCACCGGAGTGATGTACTTGGACGGGTTGAAATTCTTGGCAGCAGAGTGGAGTAGGCCAGACAGCTTGGTGACAACTTGAAAGCACGAATCAAACGTGAACAGTGATGCAGTCATTTCCTGAAAGATTTTTGATTTAGTTAGATTGGTTTAGCTTACCTCCTTTTGTTTTGATCTTACGGGGTTCCTAAGGTTTGTCCTATGAAAGAAGGCTTTACAACATACATATATACAATGGGTGTGAGGAAGAACTTTTACAATTAAATGCAAGTAGGATCCTAGCCTGTAGGTTCCTGTCTTAGTTTGATAAGTTCTATGGCTTTCTAATACATGTAAGGCTTGGGTAGTCTCAAAGGTGCTCCGCTGTCAAAGGGCACCAGTCCTTTCACCAGTCCATCATAGGCGGTGATTGGGTGATTTCTTTTTTGATATACCACTAGGTACAAGTGACTGTGGAGTTTGCTGGAACCCCTAACATAGCCCGTGTCATGCCGGGGCATTAGGTGAACTCAACGAGGTTTTTCGCTCGATGTATATGATAAGTGAATTGAATAAAGCATGTATTAGTCTTATGTCGAACTTTTTGTTAATGGCTCTCAATTCCCCAGCGGAGTCGCTGAAAACTGTAGACACCTCCCTGTTGCGGGGCATCGCCATACAGATGGATCGTTATTGTTGTTTATTGGTTGTTTGCTTCGTAAACCAAAATCGTGGATATTCTCATGGCTAGAAATATCGCCACACGATAGTGGTTTATCATTAAAACAGAGTCGCCGCCTAGTTTATTAAAACTAGGAAAACAAATAGAGATTCCGGGTACGGGAGCCAAAGGTACAGTAAAGGGAAGGTGTTAAGCACCCCTCTCTGCCCAGTCGTGAGACTGGCCCATAGTTATTCAACATAAGATTAACACATGCTTTATTTTATTTCAACACATAATCTGTTTAATTAAGCCTTTAAACAGTTGATATGGTGAGCCAATGCGATAATTAAAACATGTATAAAGCAGAAGACAAAACAGAGCTGTACCAAGCAAATGGATCTCGCGGCCGGTGAATAAATGTCACGGCTGAAAGATCCTCCTGGTTCAATGTATCGGTCGAGGGATTGATTCCCCAGCCGATGTTCTTCCTCACACCAGACAGAATAGTTAGCAGATAGTCAAAATGCTATGATTAAGCATGAAGACAGTAAATAAATTGAACTAGAGGCCCTTGGGCCTCACCACCCTGATCCCTCAGTGGCTTGATTGCTTCGGATTGATCGTGATTGACTGATTTGCTTTTTGAAAACCCTAGGGTTAGGGTTTGAACTTCGGGGTTTGATAGTCAGATTGATGGCTGCCTTCGGGAGGTTGGGGCTTTTGCAGAGGAGATTTGAGAGTGTATATTGACAGAGTTTCGTGGCTTGAATAGGTGTGTGAACTTATTAATTTTGTGGTCTTTATTTCAGAACCCTAAGGCCCTTTATATAGGCAATTGTGACTCACTCTGTCCAATCAAAATGCACGGTAGGAATTGGAGCTGCAATGCACTACAAACTCTTCATGGTGATCTCTGAACGTAGCCCGAACGCATTGGGGAGGTATCATAGTTGGATCAAACGATTGATAGAACGTTCCAGAATCTAGAAAATAGACAATCTGGCGACG
Organism: Rhododendron molle; assembly: GCA_025413875.1. Classification (NCBI taxonomy): domain Eukaryota; kingdom Viridiplantae; phylum Streptophyta; class Magnoliopsida; order Ericales; family Ericaceae; genus Rhododendron; species Rhododendron molle. The sequence continues at coordinate 9,532,420 of CM046399.1, forward strand.
TTAGAAAGGATCTGGCGACAAAGGAATAGATGTTGCGACCGAAGGATAGATCTTGCGGCCGAGGGATTGATCTCTCAGGGAGATTTTCAAGCAACAGGTTGCTCAGGTGAAGAAATGATTTTGAGGCCGTGAAATCAATGTTACGGCCGACAGATGGATTCTCTTGGGATACTGTATTTCTGTCTGAAAGTTTTATTTGGCTCTGGATTGGGTCCTCTAAGTGGCTAAAAGTTCTTATCGAAAGTCCTAAGATTCACAAGAAGCCAATCAGCAATCATTGTATCCATTTCATCATTGGGATGGTTTCCAAGGTGGGACTTGAAATAATCGTTAGGCCAAATTGGGGTGTCTACAAATAGTCCCCGACGCGGCGACACCTTAAGAAACACGTGATCCCCCACTTCAAAAGATAACGGTCGGCAACGACGATCGGCGTAACTCTTTTGTCTACTTTGCGCAGTTATCAACCATTAGCGAATCAATTTAACTTGCTCGGTGGTTCTCTTTTGTGCTTCAAAGAGACATTGACGAATTGCTTTCATGCTCTCGGTAGTTTCTTGGATCAATTCCGGCCTGACCAACGTAGCCTCACCCAACTCAGTCCAACAAACGGGTGATTGACACAGTCTCCCATACAAAGCTTCATACGGCGCCATCTCAATACTAGATTGGTAGCTGTTGTTGTACGCGAATTTGACTAACAGTAGGTAATCCTACCCCGAAAATCCATAACGCAAGCTTGAAGCATATCTTCTAGAATTTGGATCGTTCTCTCGGATTGCCCATTCATTTGAGGATGATATGCGGTGTTGGACAAGAGATTGGTGCCAAGAGCGGCCTGTAGACTTTGACAAAAGTGCGCGGGAAACCTTGGATCTTGATCCAACACGATAGAAACAAGAATTCCATGAAGACGGATAATCTCACGATTGTACAAACAGCTAAGCGTATCAATCGAATCCGTAACATGAATCGGTAAGAAATGCGCTGACTTAGTCAACCGATAGACTATCACCCAAATGGCATCGTGTCCCCTCAGCAATCTCAGTAAATCGGTAACAAAATCCATGGTCACGTTCTCCCACTTCCATTCGGCCACTAGTAACGGTTGCAACTCCGCCGTGGGTCGTTGATGCTCGGCTTTGACTTGTTGGCACGTAAGACATATGGACACGAAGACAACGACATCTCTCTTCATTCTGGGCCACCAAAATTGTCTATGCAAGTCATGGTACATTTTCGTTCCTCCCGGATGCACAGCTAATGATGAATAGTGAAATTCCCTCAAGATTTCCTCCCGACACGAAACGGGTACGAACAATTTTCCTTGGTATCGCAAACCTTGATCGGCGTGAATCATCCACCGCTCTTGAGCATTCCCATTGAGAAACTTAGTACAAAACTCCCTCACTTCCTCATCATGTTGTTGGGCGTCAACGACTTGGGTCGACAAAGTCGATTGAACGGTTAAGTTACACAAAGTGACTCCATCTTGAACTTCTTCAAAATACAACACATACGAGCCTAAGTCATTCATCTTCTGCCACTCATGGATGGCCAAACTCGCAAGTTATGTCGATTTCCTACTTAGCGCGTCCGCTACCACATTCGCCTTACCCGGATGATATTGCAACTCAAAATCGTAGTCCTCTAAATGTTCCATCCATCGGCGTTGTCGTAAATTAAGCTTCTTTTGAGCTAATAAGTACTTGAGACTCTTGTGATCGAAAAAGACTTCAAACCTCTCATCATAAAGGTAATGATGCCAACTCTTCAATGCAAAAACGACGACCGCAAGTTCTAAGTCATGGGTAGGGTAGTTCCGCATTTGAGTCTTTAATTGTCGCGATCCATACGCCATAACACACCTCAATTGCGTCAACACACACACCCCAACCCCTCTTTCGAAGCATCGCAATACACGGGGTAACCAACTCCCCGTTCGGGTACAACCAAAATCGGCGCAGTAGTCAATCTTTTCTTCAACTCTTGAAAGGCCATCCACATGCATCACTCCAAACGAAACAAGTTCCCTTGCAAGTCAATTTAGTCAACGAAGCCACTAGGCAAGAAAAATCAAGTACGAACTGACGATAGTACCCAGCTAAACCTAAGAAACTACGAATCTCAAACACATTCTTCGATCATTGCCAATTCATTATGGACTCTATCTTTCCCAGATCAATGGACACCCCATCCTTCGATACAACGTGACCCAAAAACTTAACCTTGGACAACCAAAACTCGCATTTACTAAGCTTGGCATACAAACGGTGCTCTCGTAAGAGTTCAAGAACGATGGAAAGGTGAGATTGATGTTTCTCCTCCGAAGGCAAGTAGATAAGGATATCGTCCACAAAAACAACTACAAAACGATCAAGATAGGCACGAAAGATGCGGTTCATCAAATCCATGAAAGTTGCCGGCACATTAGTCAACCCAAAAGGCATAACAACGAACTCGTAGTGACCATACCGGGTACGAAAAGCAGTCTTAGGAATGTCTTCCCTTCGAACCCTCAACTGGTGGTAACCGAACCTCAGATTGATCTTAGAGAAACAAATGGCACCTCGAAGTTGGTCAAACAAGTGGTCCATTCTAGGCATTGGATACTTATTCTTTATGGTGACCCATCCTTCTTCTGAGCAAGCAAGGCCGGTGTTCCCCACGGTGACGTACTCGGACGAATAAACCCCAAATCCTTCAATTCTTGCAACTGAACCTTCAATTCCCTCAATTCGGTGAGTGCAAAGCGATAAGGAGGTATGGAGATAGTTGCGGTACCAGGAAGTAAGTCAATAGTGAATTCGATTTCTCTCTCGAGTGGTAAACCGGGTAACTCATTCCGAAACACGTCCGGAAAATCACAAACAACAAGAGGTAGCTCCCCCGCGCGGACACATCCTCATCTAACGCCAAACTCGCTAATAAAACATGCATCGACTCATGCTCCTGAGACTCACACAGATAAGGTTCTATCGGTTCCTGACGCTCCCTGAAGAACTCAAAACAAGAACCCCCAGGTGGACAAATACGGACTCGACGATTGAAGCAATCAATGGTGGCGTGAAACATAGACAACCAATCCATTCCCAAGATAAGGTCGAACCCCGCCATATTTAACACGATAAAATCAAAGGTGAAATGACGATCTCGGATGATAAGTTCACAATCTCGGTAACTGCGATCTAATGGCGACCTACGTCCTATAGGTGTGTCAACAAATAACGGAGGACTGATACTCTCGATTTTCAATTCCAAAGCACAAGCAAAAGATGCAGCAATAAAAGAATGCAATGCTCTTAAATCGTATAGTACTCTAGCAAAGGAGTTAAACAAGAGAAATGTACCCCTCACAACCGAAGTCTTCGGGGCCTGAGAAGTAACAGGAGGTGGTGAAGGCGGAATAGTAAAAGTGATAGCAAATGCCCCTCCCTCGAATGGTCTGACCCTGAACGAGTCCACCCCGATGACTAGAGCCCTGAGTAGGTGTAGACGAACTAGCTCCTCTTTTAGCCTGAGATCTCTGAACCGAAGTGGTCTGACAGAAATGAGACTGCTGCTGTCTTTGAATGCCTCGAAACGACTGCCGACCAGAACCCTGTCCACCCCTCAACTACTGCACCGATTCTAACTCACTCCGAGTCCCGTCCCCACGTGGACAATTCCTAGCAAAATGGCCGATTTTTCCACAAGTGAAGCATGTCCCTAAAAGCCGCAGACACTAAGCGCGAATTTGTCCAGCTTAACCACATTCGTGACACATGATCGAAAGTCTATTGGAAACTCCCCGAGTTCCAAACGAAGAAGAAGGCGGAGGCCTAAAATTTGATTGACCCTGTGAAGCCGACGATTGATCGCGTTGTCCTTTTCTCCCTTGACTACCAAAGCTCCCAGAAGAAGAGCTCATGCCCCCAACCAGTTGCCTCGGCTCCCAAACCTTAGGATTTTTGAGTGCTTCCTTAGGTACCTCAATGCTCCTAGCATATTCAACTACATCGGCAAACCTCCCTTTACGTTGTGCTATCACCAACCTCTTTACGGTCTCATGCAAGCCCTTCTCAAACCTCATACATTTTCTCTCCTCCGTAGCCACCACCTCTGGCGCAAAACGGGACAGCGATTGAAACTTCAAAACATACTCCGACATTGTCATATCCCCCTGTTCTAACTTCTCAAACTCTTCCTTTAATTGTTCACGATGTGTATCTGGAAAGTGTTGCTCCTCGAAGAGCACCTCAAACTCCGCCCAAGTTAAGTTTTCAACATCTAGCTCATTTACTTGTGTCGCGGTCTTTGTTGCTCTCCTTGTGCCTTTCCTTGACTCCAAAACCGACTCCCACCATTCATTTGCCTCCCTGGTAAGTTGAACAGCCACTATGTTCACCCGCAAGTCATCCTCCGTGATCTGAAGAGCCCTGAAGAGTTTTCGGACTTGGGCCAACCAATGGTCAGCTACAAGAGGGTCACTGCTTGACCCGCCAAACATAGGTGGATTTCTTCGACTAAACTCCCTCATAGCTATCGTCGCACGGCTATCGTTAGTTTCCCTAGAAGCCAGGTTCAAAAGATTTGCAGCCGCAAGAGCCGCAACGAAATCCCTAGCAAACGGATTCTGAACAACCAGTATTTCCTCTCCCCGACCGTGTCCGGCCCCTTCTCTCGGATTTCCACTCGAATTTTCCCCATTATGGCTAACCTCATCCTCAACCAGCGCCCCTCGGCCACGACCACGACCACGGCCACGACGGCCACGACCTTCAGCCTCATCTGCTCTAGCACGCATTCTCGGAGGCATCTTATTACAAATTATAAGAAAAGAGAGAGTTCATCAATTGCAACATTATCTAATGAGGTCGAAACCTCTAACTATCCCAACACGGGTTAAAGCGACTCTACACCACTCTACGATATTGAAATGCCATGCCACCTAAGCCAAATGATATCAATGCACACAAGCACACATATGTTATGAAAATGACGTGACGTTTTGAACCCATGAGACTTAAAGTCTCCCCACGGTCTTAAAGTATTCAAACCTAGTCGCTCTGATACCAATTTATCACGTCCTCGATTTTCAACATAAATAAATAATGCTTTTTAATTAATGAACCTCGCTTACCATACATATTACTCAAAAGAGTTTCCCCCTGTTTAATTTACAAACACGTCCCCATTCTTAAAGAAATACAACATTGGCACCATGGCCCAAATTAACTTAAATTTAAATCAACCATGCTTGGAATGTTACAAACTTTCTAGTCAAAAGGAATTCATGAATAATTAGTTACAAAACCATCTTTGATCAAAAGCAAGTCTATTACAAGATGAGTAAGTAACTAAGTATAACTAGCTTCCAAAAATCTCCATGTCCAAGCACACCATAGCGTGCAATCTACTGCCCGACATTCGAACCTGAAAAGAAGGATTTGGTTGAGCTACACTAGCCCAGTAGGAAAATCTTTACCAATGTTATATGCAAACATGTTGATAAGTGCACACGAAAGAGGATAAGGAAATGCAGTTCGACAGATAGTAATCAATCAACTTGTAAATGAACCTCTATCCAGATTAAGTGCATAAGTCATGTGACACAAACGACTCAGACAATCCTAACTCGACTCGCTAACCCAAACTCCCACTATCAGTATTTCCACCCCTTGCATTACTGTATAACATCACAAGGATTATCGTGTTACCACCCCTTGCATCACGGTGATCCCTAACGACCCCGGTTATTGTATTACCACCCTTTGCGTTACGGGACTCCCTAAACCAACTTCCGACCCAATCAACTATTTTCTCGCACAATGTGCATACTAAGACCCTCCCTTGATCCCATTCGTAGGTAATACATCATACATTGTGCCAACATCATCACAAATGCACCATGAACGATCACAACTACAAAACAATCTATAGAATGCACTTTAACGGCTTTTAAACTAAGTAATTTCTTATTCAGTTCTTGCTAACGGAAAATCAACGGAACGAGGATAGCATCAATTGGTCAAAAGAAGTCAAATAGACGAGCTTGAGATAGATTAGGAGGTGTCCAAGAGGGTTCAGAAGTGATTGGGGGTCAAAATAATCAACGGAAGAGCAGCAAGAGCAAAACTGGAGTTAAGCTCCTGGTATCGATACACGTAAAATTCGTATCGATACAACATAAGCTCCAAAAAGATATGTTTGTGGTATCGATACGCCACAAAATCCGTATCGATACCACGGGGCTTCGAGTAGCGATTTCAGCAGATTTTCAAGGTATGAACTACAACCAAAATCCAACAATCAAAGGCTCGATTCTACACCAAAACAACAGATAAACATATGAAAGAGGTAAAGAAGTCCTTACCTCGCAACAATGGCCGAGATTCAAGAGTTATTAAACGACCTCTAGCCTCTCGAACTCCGAAACTTCGATTCAAGCTTGGCCCACGGAACTCCGAGCTCAAGAACACGAATGGAAGGCTTGAGGGAGGTTGATTCTTGAAGATTTTGGGAGATGAGGTGGGGTTTTGAGTGAGAGAGGAGGAAAGAGAGAGAAAGGGACGGTGGAGTGAGAGAGACCATATGAGAGAGGGAGAAAAGAGGAGAAAAAATGATCTCCTACAAGCTCACACCCCTAAATATACTCATGTATCTTTAAACCACGCGTTCACTCCCTCAATCTTCTATTCTTTCACTTTGGTCCTTGATTCAATTAATCTCCCAGTAAACCATAATTTTCCAATTGGTCATTAATAATCATTTTCAAAATTAAATTATTCGGGTCTCTACAACTATTAACCTGAAATGGCACGATTCGAACACAGCATGACACGAACCCAGGGATGCCAACCATTAGCCCTTAAAGATCGTTTTGATTCTTTTGAATTTCCTATTTAGTAGATTTAAATTTTCACAATCATGCCTGATCAACTTGTATAGGAAAACATAAATATAATTATGAAAAGATAAAACATGCATATTGTTACACAATCTTTCACAGAATTCGGTTGTTATTCAGATTAAAGTTTTTGATAGGCACCCTTTTTGGAATTTACATTGAGGCTTTAAAGTAGGCATGATTTGGTTATTTTTTACTATATTTTTTTTTTTTGGTTTCATCATTTCTATGAATATGATGATATTGAAAATGTCCTAGTTTTTATTATTGGATATTTAAATAAGTAGTTCATACTCAACATTATCATGTGTATAATTTTATATTAACGTATGTTTTAACACGAATTCTAAATAACATGATACAAACATAACAAGAGATCGATAACGCGACGTTCACATATAGTGATAAAGACAACGGAGAAAATTGGTGGGGAAGGAAATTGGAGGGTACGGACGGTGTATGAGTATTAACTATTTGGCATTAAAGCCGTCAAACTGATCAGACAGTGCCAGTGGCAGGGCCGTTTAAAAGCCTATCATAACTATGCTCAAACCATTTTGCTACAATCCTGTTCTCCTTTAGATTTTGTGCACATAAGAGCAAGTTTATCAGTAGTTTGGTAAAATTGCTAGTAAACAGTGCATTTTTTTTATTTTATCTACTTATATTTTTTTCAACACTACATCAATACCATCTATTTAACCTACTCTCTATTAAAATATTATTACTTTTATTTCTCTTTTTCTTTTTTGAGGAGAGAGAGAGAGAGGGAGAGTGAGAGAGAGAGAAAGGAAACAATAAAAAAGTAGATTGCTTATGAATAGTTGTGAACTATTTTTAGCTCAGAACTGTAGATGGAAGCAAAATGCCTCCTTCTTTAGCTGCTCTGCTATTCGGGTACATTTCTCCTTTTTGTGAGGTAAAATGGCTATAAAGCTAGTTTGAAGTAGCTGATAAACTTGCTCTAAGACAATAAACTCCGTTCCGGAACCTTAAATAAGTACTTATTTTTTAAGAAGGCAATTTTAAAATAAAAATAATGTATTTACGCAAATAATTTTCCTACTAATATGGATCTTGTTTAATAGATCTCATCAAGATTTTTAATACGGTAAAAAATAATAATAATTATTTTTCATTTACATTATTTTTAAGTTTGAAAATATGAAATAAACTACTTATTTTCTAAGAAGGTTTCTGAAACGTAGTAAATTCTCTCCATTAGAAACCCAGCCATTTCAGCCCTACCAACAAATGCAGGACACCTCAGTAATTGACTTCAAAGGCTTTAGAAAGTCCCACGCATAAACAGGGGCCTTCCTTTTTGGTTGGAAAATTCTAAAATCAGCTTATTAGACTGACAATTGTGAATGTGTATTAAATGGTACAAAAAGTAAAATGAAATATGTATTTTTTTTAATCTTTTAGTGTGCTTATCGCAAGCCTAATGAGTTGACAATAGCATGACCGTTTTGTTTTTACAGTATTGTACGTGGTTACTTTAAGGGTTGGTATTTTATTACTTTGCCACCATTACAGAAGTACAAAAATAAACGCACCTTTCTTTTTCTTTCTTTTTTTTTTTCCAGTTAATTTGTTGAAACAAATAAGTTTTAGATGTCATTCCGCTAAAAGATTTTTGGGCTTTTTTGCTTCTGTCCATATTCAGGGTGAGTTCTCCTATACTTATTAGAAAATAAGTTGTTTTGTCCTTATTTGAAATTTTCTTTTTGCATTTGTTAGTTTTGCACCAAACTTTTGTAGATTATTGATTTGTCTCGACGAGAGAAATTGGAAAAGTAAAATTTTTTTACTAAGTCATTGACTTATTTTGCTAAAAAGTGATTATTTTCCAAAATATTTTTGTAAAAGTAAAAAAAAAATTATTTTCCCGATTCCTCTCGTCGAGACGAATCAATAATCCACAAATGTTTTTCACAAAGCTAAGGACAAAATGAATGAGGCCTCAAAATAAATTCGCATTTGTTAATTTTGCGTCAAAATTTTTGTGGATTATTGATTCGTCTCAACGAAAGGAATCGGGAAGGCAAAAAACTATTACTTTCACCCAAATATTTTTTCAGATATCTTAGATAAAGTGCAAAAAGCCGGTTTTATATTGGATATTTCAAAACAAATTTGGGTAAAAGTCATAAATTCTTACTCTTCCAATTCGTCTTAACACAACGAATCAATAATTCATAAAAATTAGACTTAAAATTAACAAATACTATGAAAAAAACTTGAATAGTAACAAAAGTCCAAAACTCCCAAAAATCTAAGCGGGACGGTTACAAGGGATCAAATGTACCAAAAAAGAAAAAGAATTATCTTTCAAAAACATGGAAACGTAATGGAATAATCAACCCTAGTTAAAGTAACCATAGTACTTGTACTGTATTAAAACCCTCTATTTGAGAACGTCACTTTCCAAAGTATTTAAAGGTATTTGCTGAGGTGTCACGCATTAATTGGTGAGGCGGACATGGTTGGATTTCCTTATCAGCCGCAGAGAATTTATTCTCTTGCCTGTATCCGATGAAAATATGTAACAATTCAGGAAAACTTTGGTTTTGATAAATGAAACCAATTTAATTCAGTGATGCTCGGACCAACAACGTACGAGAGGTGATGTCGCTGAACGAGGTACCTGTACCACTTGGACCACCACGGTCCACGATGAAAATATGTAACAATTCAGGAAAACTTTGGTTTTGATAAATGAAACCAATACAAGTCACTGATGTACGGACCAACAACGTACGAGAGGGTGATGTCGCTGAACGAGGTACCTGTACCCTTGGACCACCACGGTCCACGATGAAAATAGAGTCATGCTATGAGCAGGGACAACTTGCAGGGATCTATACAGAGACAATCGCGTTTGGCCCCATTCCGGGTCCCGAAAAAATCTAGAAAAATATCCACAAATTTTTGAATATTATTTTATAGGGCCATGTAAAAAATCAGCTCTTGCGGATATCGGTAAGTATTACTTTTGGATTCGTAGGGGCGAATTGCTCAGTTTGCCCCTACGAATCCAAAAATAATATTTACCGATATTCGCAGGAGCTAATTTTTTACAAGGCCCTATAAAATAATATTAAAAAATTTATGAATATTTTTTTAGATTTTTTAGGGACCCAGAATGGGGCCAAACGCGATTGTCTCTGCGTGGATCCCTGCAAGTTGTCCCTGCTCTTAGTATTTTTGATGAAAATATGTAACAATTCAGGAAAGGTGTTGCTATTGGTACCGATTGAGATGTAGAGAAAACGTACCAACGGCCGCCGGCCACCGGACGGTCGATCCGAACCGTCCAAAAATTTTTTAAAAAAAAATGAGGGGGCTCACGCGGGAATAAAGTACATCCGAGGTGTGTAAGATACTTGATCTAAACACTCTTTTTTCGTATATATATGTATGTGTACTTCGGTACGATTCGTGCGCTTGCGAGTACATTAAAATTTCACAATAAGTTTTTGGCGCCGTTGTCGGGGACTTAATCATTTTTAGGAAAATTGAAAAACTGTGAATTGTTTTTACCCTACCACTAGTTTTAGATAGTTCTTTTTTTTCTCTCTCTTTTCTGACATTATCCTAAAAACCAACAAATATATAGGATATTATTTGTTCTCCCTTCTGTCTTTTTCCTTTTTAATCATAGTTTTGTTAATTTTCTTTGAGTACCGTGGTATTTTAGTCTAATTTTAGGCAGTGAGATACTATTAGAGTAGGAAGTGCTCGAGCACATCGTGTACGATTCTAGAATTTTTTATTTTTTATTTTGCAGTTGAGTTCTTTTTATTTTTACCAGAAGCATGAATTTTTTCAATCAAGCTCATAAGCGTGCATGCTCTATATGTTATAGCAGTTGGCATACAATAGAAACATATCCTACGTATTATTATGAGCAAGCTAATGCACGAAATAATTTTAAAAGTCCATTTGATCATCCTTTTCATGAGACGTACAATCCAAACATAGAAAATCATTTTAATTATTCTTACACACAAAATCAATTTCCTACACTTATAGTTGGGCAACCATTGCATTCACATGATGATCAATATTTTTCGAATTTTAGCCATTCTACTGAGTCATACACTACACAATCATATCATCTTCAGTCTCAGCCTTTACATGCTCAAGCTTCTGTGTATCATGAACCGAATTTTCAATCTATTGCACCACAACAACAGTCATTCTTAGAGGACACTCTTAAAGCATTCATGGCTGAAATGAAAAGTACTACTCACTTGAATACTCAAGCCATTACATAGATTAAAAATTCCATTCACATAGCCATCACGAGATTGGAAAATCAATTGGAGCAATTAGCTGATCAAATGAGGGAGGAGGAAGAAAACTTTTCTAGTGAATCTGTAGCTAATCAAAGCTGGCAGTATGTCAAACCTAGCACCCTCGACTTTCCCGATGAGCAGGAACATTTACAACTTGGTCTTGCATTTGAGTTTGAGGAACAATTAGATGAGCAATTGAGCATACCAGTGGAGAATAATCCATTAGAGTTAGAATCAAAGAATATCTTTTTAGGTCGAGGGACTTTAACACAACCAAATAGTGAGGATCCTTTAAAGACTTGCTTAGCCCATTTTAGTTGTGATATTGATATTGATGAATTTATTGAGCAAGTAAATTCGTTGTTGGACTTAACTCCTATTATGAGTATAGAAAAATGGCAAGCTAAAGAAATCTATGTTCCACTTTCTTTGTCACCATTGCTTGCACCTGTTATGGAGCCACCTAAAGTTGATTTGGAAACTTTATCACCCGATCATAGAATTGAAATTTTAGAGCCAATAAAGGTTGCACCCATTGTCATTCTTAGTCATGGGGATCAAAATGAAAGGGAAACAATAGTTGATGAACATAGAGATGACAACATTAGAGTTGAGTGGGATTTTATTTTCGGAGTTGATCTTTTGCTTCCTACTCATAAGTTTTGTTTAGAGACAATGATATTCAAGCATACATTCCCATGTTATGATGATCTTGCCTTTGTTTCTGCTATGCATATGACACACATGATTGAACAATTCGCAAATTTTCTTTCGATTGTGTCAAATAATTTTTGTTGGAAAGATCCATACATTCTAAATTACAAGAAGAGGATAAAAGGATAAAAGAAAATGACTTGATTGTTTTACTTTGTAGTTGCTAATAGTGTTAAAAAAAAAAAAATTCTTTCTCTTTCTCTATCTCGTTTTTGTTTTTGTTTTGTTTTTGGATCGCTAATCAACTGCAGGGAATACACAAAAAAATTGGTCTTCGTTCAAGGTGACCTCCTAAACTTTCATAACTTATTCCTCTTTGCTACATTGAGGACAATGCATCATTTAGATTTGGGGGTGGGACTATTATTTTTGAAAAAATTATTTGCTGCAATTTTGATTTTATTATTATTATTATTATTATTATTATTATTATTATTATTATTATTATTATTATTATTATTATTATTATTATTATTTTACTACATTTGTTTTTTGTGTCAAATTTAAAAAAAATTGAAAGTTGTTGATACTTGATTATGACTTCCGACGTGGTTGTTGCTTTTTGATCAGTGCTAGTTTGATTGTTGCCCAAGTTCGAGTCTTGATATGAATTCATTGATGGAGTTAAACTTGTGAACATAGGCATTGATGAGAGGCACTTAGTTGGTTCGTATTACCTATGTTTGGATAGCGATTAATCACTTGTTGTAACGACCCGGAATTTTGACCCAATTTTTTTTTAATAATAATGTTATTAGAATTATTTTCTTAATACAATTATTATTATTATTCCTTTTAGATACAAATATGCATGCACAACTTCTTTTTAATTTTCCTACAATACTTGCATGCATGCACAACTCTTCTATCTCTCACTCTCCTACTCGATCTCTACCTACTCCGTAACCCTAAAACCGAGCACGATTCGTCCGTTCCAAAACTCAATTCCATTAGGACTCGATTTTATTCGAAATTCATCCAATTCTCTTATAAATACATTCCTACTCCGACCCTAGGGCACGCACGAAAATTATCACACTCCAATCGTCCAGAAAAGAGAGAAAATCGAAAGGAAATCAAAGCTCCAAAGCTATGGAGTTCTAGAGAGAGAAAAGAGAGAGAGAAAAGTGGGTTTTGTAGATCCGTTCGTCCGAGACCCAAATTGATCGTTCCAATCTCATTCTACAATCCCAAGCATCCACGAACATCAACCAATTCGGCCCCAAGGTCTCCCGATCGAAGAAACCGAAGTTTTCTTTCCAAATTGTCAAGTTTCCGATCGAAAACCAATTCCACCCAATTCGAGGTATTATAATTCGATCCGAAGCCTCCTTTAAGTATATTTATGATTTATAGACATAACCCAAGGTCTCCCGTGCCCCCATGCATCGAAAACCACGACGAAAAGCAAAAAAATAAAATCTGGGCAGCGACCTTGCGGCCGCAAGGTTCGGGATTTACCACCGCAAGAACCAGCCCAGCGGACCTCGCGGCCGCGAACCCTCCTCGGCCAGTTTTTGCGATTTGTTCTATGTTGTTTCGAATGTGTTTTGCGACCTTTTTAAACATCGTTTTTGACCCTGAATTATTTTTCCTAGGTTACCCACACACTAAAAATCATACCTTGTTAGTTTCATATTTTTTTTATTTAATCTACTATTTATTAAATTTTTATTCGTTATCTTGTAAGAATTTACAAACTAAAATTCATTGCGACCTTGTAAACTACTCCATAAATCCCCAAACTATTTTTCCTAGTTTTCTAACATGTCAAAGATCATAACTTACTGATTTCATAAACTTTTGATATTATGAGCTATTTATTTTATTTTTAATTAAAGATACAAATGAAAAATAGTTGTGACCTTATAATTAATGATTTTAACATCTAAACTATTTCTCTTGAACTTCTGACATCTCAAGGATGATATGCTATTAAAATAATATTTTATTTATTTCATTAACCATTTATTATTATTTACACGTTGTTTCTTAATAAAATTACTTTAAAATATTATAAAAGATGTTAATAATTCCGAATAATTTTATTTAGACTTCTTACAATCCTAATATGATATTTTGTTAATGTAAATATATTTTTAATTATTTAATTATTTATTATCTATTTATTCCTCCTTTGTCAAATTAACTTAATCTTTTTATTTAAAATAATACCACGAACCTCCAAACCCAACTTTTAGCACTCAAACTTGTTATAGAGGACCGTTAGGACTCTTATTAAGGTTATGATAATTATTCTAATATTTTTACCTAATTAATGTATTTAATTAGTATTTAATTAATCTAATTACTTAAGAATAATTAATTAAAGCCTAGAAAAATTATTTTAAATCTTTATTAAATAGTTCATACCTTATTAATGATTTTGTGGCCATACAAGATTAAGGGCAACGGCCCAGTCATAAAAGTTATGTGATTGCATTGCCTAATATTTGTTTTGATCCGTCTGTTATTCGTTTTTGATTATTATTGAGAATAAAATTGTGTCGATCCTGGATTTGATTGCTAGATTGGACCCTAGAGACATGGGGTGGTATACGAGATAGAAATCACTTAGACGATGCTAAGTAATGGATAAGTTGTAAAGTTTCTTTCTTTTAGAGGATTGTTTGTAGGCGTGATTCGAGATATGATGAGATTGGTGGTGAGAAAGTATACAGAGGCGTTGTTATTGTTAAGGGAAAAGAAACAAATGAAAGTCGTGGGCTAAGCAGGACCTCGGGGTGGCCTAACAGACCTCGTGTGATCGGGGTAGCCTGAGTAGGACCTTGAGGGCCTGAAAGACCCCGTGTCGCTAGGGTGGCCAAGCGGGACCTCGGGGTGGCTAACGGGACCTCGTGTGATCGGGGTAGCCTGAGTAGGACCTTGAGGGCAGACTGATGGACCTAGAAATGTGAGAATGGCCAAGCAGGACCTTAGGGGCAGCCTGACGGGACCTCAAGTATTGGGGTAGCCTGAGCAGGACCTGAGGCAGACTGATGGACCTAGGATTGTGATTTGAAACTGGCGGGTAGTCCAAAGAATATGATTTGAAAGCGGCGGGTAGTCGGTGATGTGCGAGATGATTTAAGATGGCAGAGTAAGCCCGGTGATGATATAAAACTTGACAAAGTAAGCCCAATGATGTTTTGATAAAACCTGGCAAAGTAAGCCCAATGATGTTTTGATAAAACTTGGCGGCCCACCGATATTTTGTGATGTTAAAATTTGGCAGCCCACCGATATTTTGTGATGTTAAAACCTGGCGAGAGATCCAAATGATGTTTTGTGACGATAAAACCTGGCGGATGGTCCAGTGATGTTTTGTAGAATAAATTGATGTCCTGGCGAGAGTCCAGTGGAATAAATTGATGTCCTGGCGAGAGTCCAGTGGAATAAATTGATGTCCTGGCGTGTGTCCAGTGGTGAATTGATAGACCGGCGTGTGTCCAGTGATGATTGTGATGTGGTATATAAGATAGGCGAACCCTAGTTGTGATTCAGGCATGATAAGCTAGCCCCTTGTTGTAGTATTGTAACTTAGGTTATCTACGACAGCAAAGGGAAGTGATCTCATGGGACCGAGCATGGCTAGCGGTTGGGGAGGAAAGATCTCGTAGGGAGATTTTGGATCACACGTTAGGCTAATGGATAGTAATGAACTGGTTGACGTGAAAAATCTCTGTTTTACTTATTCGCATCATAATTATCTTGTTTGCTTGCTATTTGTAATTGTAAGAGGGTGGTTGGGTTGGATTATTCTATTGGGTGATTTATCACTCACGGATACGCTCAGTATCCTGGCAAATCGATTGCTTCGCGATCAATTTGCTAGAGGGCGCAGATTCAATGGAGGAGATTCAACGATGATGCGATTCGACACGAAAAGAATATCAGTAGCGAGGATCGAGGATGCTTAGGATTCGTATCAAGATTGGAGTCCGAAGTTGGTGTATTTTGATTCCGTAAATCTATCTTGAGATCGTATTAGTAAAATCTTTATTTTGGAAAATTATATGTATTTAGCAATATTTTCTTTAGAAATTATTTTATTTTGCACCCGAAAAGTCGGGGCGTTACAAATGGTATCAGAGCATAGGTTCAACACTCGGCCTTGGGTAGATTGGGTAGGTCACGTTCTGAGAGCGTAAATCCGAATAGCTAAACGTTTACGGTATCTATTGCTCCCCTAAAACTACGATATATCTTACCTAAGTATATCATATAAATATTTATTTACCTGATGCGATCCAGACTCCGAGAAGTTAGGAAATCAAACGTTGACTCCGATCGGAAGGAAGCGATAGAGGAGCCGTTCCCTTTTATCATTTGTTGGTTGATCAAACAAGACGAAGAATCCTAGTACGAAGAAGACAAATAGACAAATCTCGACAATGGAGGATAAGACACTGTTGAATGAGGCTACTCAGTAAATAGAGCACCGTCGAAGAAGAATTTTCTTTCTCTAGGTAGATAATGATCAAATAAAGTAGGACCGGTGTAAGAACGTTATCGCACACACTTTCTTTTGAGAACCTGATATTTAGAAATCCTTAAAACCCTAAACCTAACCTTGTGGAGCAGTCATTATGAGATTGAAACTAAGGGTCAACAACGTCACTTTCCACGGTCATCTGGGTCAACCCCCGCCAGCAAGGAGAATACGTGTAGCCCTAATGCCAACAACAACGTTGCCGACGTCGACAACAATGCTTACGTGAATTCCGGGATTTATGCCAATTCGAGCCCCAACACAATATGAGTATCAACAAGGATGCGCGACTCATACGAACGATTACCGCCAGGACTACGCCTAAACTCTCGCCTTAAGCTCCGAACGCCCTCGTCCCTGAAAGATGGATAGATTATAGTAGAAGGAGTCTTAGGCCTATGTTTGGCTTGTGATTTTTAGGAATTGACTTCGACAAGGTTTGACTATTAGCCAACCATGCTATTACCAAAAGTGATAAGAAGTGAAAGGTCATTTTCCATAAGAGAGGCCTTACTCATTTAAGGGGGGTAGACAGGACACCCAACACGCACAAAGCAAGATGGCGTGATAAGCCCTCTAAATGATTGGCGAGCTTCAAGTCGAAAGAAATGGATCATATGGAGTTAGGACCTCCTCAGATTATCTGTGAATACAAAGACGTGTTCCCTAAGGAATTGCCAAGATTACCGTCACCAAGAGAAATAGATTGCAATATCAAGCTACAGCCCGATACGGTACCAATATCCATGACCTCGTATCGAATGGCTCCGACAGAACTATAAGAGTTGAAAACGTAACTACAGGAACTTTTGGAAAAGGGTTTTATCCAACCCAATACCTCACCTAGAGAGCCCTTACCCTATTCGTCAAAGAGAAAGATGGATTTGGAGCTGTACTTGTGGAAAGGTCGTCGCATACGGATCCTAACAATTGAGGCCGCATGAAAGGAACTGTCCAACTCATGATTTGGAACAGGCAGCAGTAGTGTCCGTCCTAAAATCTTGGCGACATTATCTATACGGAGAGCAGTTTGAGGGAAGACAAACGAGGTCGCTAATGCGCCGAGTCACAAGAATCGAGGACTAAATCAGGAGGAGCAAGCCTATTAGAACCAATGGGATTAACAAAACATGGTCAAGATCATTCGTTAACAACTTCTGGCTTCGCAGAATCAACAAAAGAGCTATGCCAACAAAAGAACCTGACCGCTGACCTTTCAGACTGAGGAAACGTTGAACACTTTCAAAGAACTACCAATGGAAAATCTAGGACTGTAAAGAGAAGTGCTTCTGAGGAAAACCATTCAACTCGTCCGAGTTCTTTGGCGACATCGGGAAATTAGCTTAAGAACAAACCGATACTATGCGCGCCGACTACCCAAATCTAGTACGCCCTAATTTCGAGGACGAAATTGTTTTAAGGGGGGTAGGTTGTAACGACCCGGAATTTTGACCCAATTTTTTTTTAATAATAATGTTATTAGAATTATTTTCTTAATACAATTATTATTATTATTCCTTTTAGATACAAATATGCATGCACAACTTCTTTTTAATTTTCCTACAATACTTGCATGCATGCACAACTCTTCTATCTCTCACTCTCCTACTCGATCTCTACCTCCTCCGTAACCCTAAAACCGAGCACGATTCGTCCGTTCCAAAACCCAATTCCATTAGGACTCGATTTTATTCGAAACTCATCCAATTCTCTTATAAATACATTCCTACTCCGACCCTAGGGCACGCACGAAAATTATCACACTCCAATCGTCCAGAACAGAGAGAAAATCGAAAGGAAATCAAAGCTCCAAAGCTATGGAGTTCTAGAGAAAGAAAAGAGAGAGAGAAAAGTGGGTTTTGTAGATCCGTTCGTCCGAGACCCAAATTGATCGTTCCAAGCTCATTCTACAACCCCAAGCATCCACGAACATCAACCAATTCAGCCCCAAGGTCACCCGATCGAAGAAACCGAAGTTTTCTTTCCAAATTGTCAAGTTTCCGATCGAAAACCAATTCCACCCAATTCGAGGTATTATAATTCGATCCGAAGCCTCCTTTAAGTATATTTATGATTTATAGACATAACCCAAGGTCCCCCGTGCCCCCATGCATCGAAAACCACGACGAAAAGCAAAAAAATAAAATCTGGGCAGCGACCTTGCGGCCGCAAGGTTCGGGATTTACCGCCGCAAGAACCAGCCCAGCGGACCTCGCGGCCGCGAACCCTCCTCGGCCAGTTTTTGCGGTTTGTTCTATGTTGTTTCGAATGTGTTTTGCGACCTTTTTAAACATCGTTTTTGACCCCGAATTATTTTTCCTAGGTTACCCACACACTAAAAATCATACCTTGTTAGTTTCATATTTTTTTTATTTAATCTGCTATTTATTAAATTTTTATTCGTTATCTTGTAAGAATTTACAAACTAAAATTCATTGCGACCTTGTAAACTACTCCATAAATCCCCAAACTATTTTTCCTAGTTTTCTAACATGTCAAAGATCATAACTTACTGATTTCATAAACTTTTGATATTATGAGCTATTTATTTTATTTTTAATTAAAGATACAAATGAAAAATAGTTGCGACCTTATAATTAATGATTTTAACATCTAAACTATTTCTCTTGAACTTCTGACATCTCAAGGATGATATGTTATTAAAATATTATTTTATTTATTTCATTAACCATTTATTATTATTTACGCGTTGTTTCTTAATAAAATTACTTTAAAATATTATAAAAGATGTTAATAATTCCGAATAATTTTATTTAGACTTCTTACAGTCCTAATATGATATTTTGTTAATGTAAATATATTTTTAATTATTTAATTATTTATTATCTATTTATTCCTCCTTTGTCAAATTAACTTAATCTTTTTATTTAAAATAATACCACGAACCTCCAAACCCAACTTTTAGCACTCAAACTTGTTATAGAGGACCGTTAGGACTCTTATTAAGGTTATGATAATTATTCTAATATTTTTACCTAATTAATGTATTTAATTAGTATTTAATTAATCTAATTACTTAAGAATAATTAATTAAAGCCTAGAAAAAATTATTTTAAATCTTTATTAAATAGTTCATACCTTATTAATGATTTTGTGGCCATACAAGATTAATGGCAACGGCCCAGTCATAAAAAGTTATGTGATTGCATTGCCTAATATTTGTTTTGATCCGTCTGTTATTCGTTTTTGATTATTATTGAGAATAAAATTGTGTCGATGCTGGATTTGATTGCTAGATTGGACCCTAGAGACATGGGGTGGTATACGAGATAGAAATCACTTAGACGATGCTAAGTAATGGATAAGTTGTGAAGTTTCTTTCTTTTTAGAGGATTGTTTGTAGGCGTGATTCTGAGATATGATGAGATTTGTGGTGAGAAAGTATACAGACGTTGTTATTGTTAAGGGAAAAGGAAACAAATGAAAGTCGTGGGCTAAGCAGGACCTCGGGGTGGCCTAACAGGACCTCGTGTGATCGGGGGTAGCCTGAGTAGGACCTTGAGGGCAGCCTGAAAGACCCAGTGTCGCTAGGGTGGCCAAGCAGGACCTCGGGGGTGGCCTGACAGGACCTCGTGTGATCGGGGGTAGCCTGAGCAGGACCTTGAGGGCAGCCTGATGGACCTAGAAATGTGAGAATGGCCAAGCAGGACCTTAGGGGCAGCCTGACAGGACCTCAAGTATTGGGGGTAGCCTGAGCAGGACCTTGAGGGCAGCCTGATGGACCTAGGATTGTGATTTGAAACTGGCGGGTAGTCCAGTAATATGATTTGAAACTGGCGGGTAGTCCAGTGATGTCTGAGATGATTTAAGACTGGCAGAGTAAGCCCAGTGATGATATAAAACTTGACAAAGTAAGCCCAATGATGTTTTGATAAAACCTGGCAAAGTAAGCCCAGTGATGTTTTGATAAAACCTGGCGGTGGCCCAGCGATATTTTGTGATGTTAAAACCTGGCGGTGGCCCAGCGATATTTTGTGATGTTAAAACCTGGCGAGAGATCCAGCGATGTTTTGTGACGATAAAACCTGGCGGATGGTCCAGTGATGTTTTGTGGGATAAATTGATGTCCTGGCGAGAGTCCAGTGGAATAAATTGATGTCCTGGCGAGAGTCCAGTGGAATAAATTGATGTCCTGGCGTGTGTCCAGTGGTGAATTGATAGACTGGCGTGTGTCCAGTGATGATTGTGATGTGGTATATAAGATAGGCGAACTCTAGTTGTGATTCAGGCATGATAAGCTAGCCCCTTGTTGTAGTATTGTAACTTAGGTTATCTACGACAGCAAAGGGAAGTGATCTCATGGGACCGAGCATGGCTAGCGGTTGGGGAGGAAAGATCTCGTAGGGAGATTTTGGATCACACGTTAGGCTAATGGATAGTAATGAACTGGTTGACGTGAAAAATCTCTGTTTTACTTATTCGCATCATAATTATCTTGTTTGCTTGCTAGCTGTAATGTAAGAGGGGTGGTTGGGTTGGATTATTCTATTGGGTGATTTATCACTCACGGATACGTCTGTATCCTGGCAAATCGATTGCTTCGGCGATCAATTTGCTAGAGGGCGCAGGATTCAATGGAGGAGATTCAACGATGATGCAGTTCGACACGGAACGAATATCAGTAACGAGGATCGAGGATGCTTAGGATTCGTATCAAGATTAGAGTCAGCTCTGAAGTTGGTGTATTTTGATTCCGTAAATCTATCTTGAGATCGTATTAGTAAAATCTTTATTTTGGAAAATTATATGTATTTAGCAATATTTTCTTTAGAAATTATTTTATTTTGCACCCGAAAAGTCGGGGCGTTACACTTGTATACATGCCTTTGCACGATCACTGTCACACTTAGAGTTGGATTTGATCTCAAGTATCGTACATATATTTTTGATGCCTCAGTAGGAGTCAAATATCTTAGTAGAATATTTAATGCCCTTTTCCCGCCAAAAAAGAATAAAAATGCATGCTTTTCGGGATTTTCACTTAGTAACCGCGCCTCTTGCCTCAGTAAGCTATGAGTGTTCGTGTCAAACAGTGGGGAGTTTCGCGATTGTCATGTGTGGTTAGCTTTGGTTCGTAGCCTTTTTGACTCGAGTGATTAAGTCCGTTGGGGTGTTCTCTACACCTAATGCCCTAAAGCCATCTGGTTTGGGTGTCACTTGTAACGCCCCGAATTTTGGGTACGTTAAATAAACATTTTTATTGAATAAACTTAAAGAGAGTCTAGCTCATTATTACAACATAATTCTCACAGGAGTACTTTTATTCAACAAAGGAGGGGATAAACTAAGGTTAACTACTGCTCCGCCTCTTCTTCCATCCTTGCAAGCTCCTCGGCTCCGAAGGCCTCCAAAGTGTACTGTTCATGCTGCTCATCTATAAAGTCTGACACATTATACCAGCGTCGCCCCCAGTATAATATGTCAGGGTCACCACAAAGGTAACACCGTGAGCTACAAAAGCTCAATAGAATAATCCAACCCGCTAACCCATAACTTACAACAAATAGTCATATCAATAATCACATATACTCATTTAACAACATAATTAACCATGATACATCCGCATTCACTATCCTGCTTGCGTTGGTGTCATGTCTTTCTTGGTTTCTCCTACGTGACTCATCGTATTGTGTCACCATTTCATTTTAAGAAAATCATTTGTCATTCGACGGGCTACCAAGTTCGGCCACGTTACAAAATCTCGCATTGGCTCCTCTCCGCGGATAACCAAGCCCAATTGTCAATGAAGCTACCACGTCCGGCTCCAATGGCAATCTACACAATGGGCTACCAAGTCCGGCCTCATTGCGGTTTTCGCAAGTCCACACAAGGGGCTACCAAGTCCGGCCACCTTGCGGGTTTTCACAACTCACATAAGGCTACCAAGTCCGGCCATTATGTAGTCTCAAAAATCCTTTTTATCCATATCAACCATTCCTTAAGTGTCATGTTTCTATTTTCCGGTTTTCGTGTCTCGTAATCATGCATAGACTCTCGGGACGAATCACTTTAAAGTAATCTTGAAACTAAACTAGCAAGATCATCCAACTCTATATTACCTAATAAGTACTCAAATTATTACTTAAAGCCACTTATGTTTTATCAGCAACAAGTAATGCAACAAATATACATACATGTTCATAATCACCCTCAGGACAATAATATATTACAAAAATCCGTTCTTTCTTCCTTTGTGGGGGGAAAACAACATATGTTTATTGACCTAGAAATTCATTATTTGGCATGCTCATTCTTCTTTAGTACTTTAGTAAACAAGTTCTACTAACTAGCTTTGATACCTTAACCGTTTAAATCATGGTTGTATACTTAAGGTAAGTATAATCCAAGCAAGTACATAGCATGTCCATAATCATTACTCAAAGCATAACGCCACATGTGCGGACGCCCGGGTGGTAATCCACCATATGCTTTGTTATTTTACCACAAGTAATACAAGCAAGTACATAGTAGATCCATAATCATTACTTAAAGCATAACGCCACATGTGCGGGCGCCCTTGGGGTGGTAATCCACCATATGCTTTGTTACTTTACCACAAGTAATATAAGCTTATAGTTAAGTTAAAAGATCAACATGCGATTACTTTTACACGAAGTTATATCTTAAGTTGATTCTAATCATGCTTAATCATCCAATGGCAATATTAAGTTCACTAACTATCATGCATCCAACGTTTTAAGAAAATAAACTATCATTATCATGCTTTCATTATCACGACTTAGCTAGGTTAAAACTACGACAAGAAGTAGTGTCTAACATATATTTAGGATTATGGATGATTATACTACATTCAATTCGACATGCATACAATTATAGTTAGGATAAGTAGGTTCGAAGAACTCTACCATTCTTCTTGGCGGTAGGGTGGCTACGGGAATTTCGTCGGAGTAACGGCTTACGGTGGACTTCCGGTAGCTTCGAAAGAGAAAGGTTTCTCTTGAAACTAAGTCTTGACTATACTACTAAACTCTTATGGATCGAAGGGTGGTGGAGTGGTGGTTTAGTGGCGGCTTAGGATGAGTTTCTTGAAGAACAAGGGAAGAACTTCAAGAACACTCAAGAACAAGGCAAGAACAAGCAAGAACACTAAGCTTTCTAGAGAGAGAAGTTGAATGGTGAAGGTGTGAGTTGAAAGGCATGGAATGGATGCTATTTATAGGCAAAATGGAGCTTCCCCCTCACTCCACTTGGCCATGCCTCTCTCTCTCTTCCCCATAAATTTGCTCCATGGACTAGTCTTATCAAGCAATAGTATGCCAACTTAGTGCCACTTGGTGAAATAGTGTCAAAGTACAACCATGTGTCTAAATTCAACCAACATACACCTCACTCTCCCTCTCTCCCTATTCGGCTCTCTCTCACTCTCCTCTCCCATGGATTTGTCTCATAGTCTAGTCTTGTCAAGCCAAAGTACAACACAAGTGCAACTTGGTCAAATAGTATCAAAGTACAATGCACATGACCAAGTACAACACACATGCACTCACTCTCCCTCTCCCTCTCCATTCGGCCCTCTCTCTCTCTCTTGGTCAAAGTATGATCATGTATGTATATATATATATATATATATATATATGTGTATATCTATATGTATATTTATGGAAAGAACAAGGAAGGTAAGGACAAACTACTTAAATGTACACATGGCTTATGATTATTCTCTTTGTATGGCAAAGTACACATGACTAGTCTTGTCATGCTATAGTACTCCAACCAAGTGTATCTAGGTAATGATGAGGGTCCAAACAATGATGAGGTGGTCATGGTGTAGTCTTGTCCTAGAATGGGTCTACTTGGAAGAAAGACTAGAATCATTGGCTAGGTTTTGACTAGAAATGGGTTGGCATGTAACAAATAGGCTTAAGGCTATTAGGTGGCTTGGACAAGTGGCCAAGGACACATACACACACCTCACTCTCTCCCTCACATTGTATCTCCCTCTTCTCTCTCTAGCCGATTCTCTATCTTGGTCAAAGTACTTATATGTATATATATATATATATATGTGTACATTTGTGGAAGAACAAGGAGGATAAGGACAAGGCTACTTAAATGCACACATGGTTAATGATTATTCTTTTTGTAGGAGAAGGTACTATCATATCTTTCACCAAGAATCCCATGGGAATATTGGACAATGCTATTATCCAAGGGATAATAATTTCCCTAATGGTTATTGTCCAAGGGTCTAACATTTCCCTAGCGGTTATTAACCAATGGGTGAAAGAAGTAATGATGAGGAAGTACATGACTTGTCTTGTCATCCTATTTGGCAAATCCTAACATCTATTATCCAATGGGTAAAGTTTTCTCTAGCGGTTATTAACCAATGGTCCAAGGAAAGTCATCATGAAGTACAATGCTAGACTATTCCAACTACTAGTCAAACTTGGTCTTCTCCCTAACAACTATTGTCCAATGGTCAAAAGATCTTTCTAGCATGTAATAACCAATGGGTAAAGACTAGTCATCATGAAGTTACACTATTTGCTTTTGACTAGACTATTCCAACTTAGTCAAACTTGGTCTTCTCACTAACAACTATTGTCCAATGGTCAAAATATTTAGCGTGTAATAACCAATGGATAAAGACTACTAGTATCTATTGTCCAATGGATAAAGATTACCTAGTATCTATTGACCCATGGATAAAGATTACTCCTTATCGTCAATGGATAAAGATTCAAGGTTGACTTTGGTCAAGTTTTAGTTAGGGTTTCCAAATGACCTAATTAGGATCAACTGGAACTTGCTAAGTAGGATAATTAAACAAGTCGAGTAATTAGGGGATTAACCTTAGTGATTAGGGAAAACAATATGCCAATGTTCTTGTTTAACGAAAATGGTCTTGCTGACCGTCGTGAAGAAGAATAGGTTTTGACCTTAATGAATCTAATTATAGGAGTTATAAGCGATTAAAGAAATTCAAAATATTTACTGAATAAGCAGAGATTTTTATCTAGTAGAAAATTGCCAAATAACGGACCATTAAAGCCGCGGTGCTACAAAGCAAAAGCGTGAGCATGGCCAAAACGCTGGTAAGGCGGTGGCGATGGCCAAAAGCGGCCCGGTGGCGAAAGCGATGGCCAAAGCGACCGATAACTTCAGCGGGCTAAGGCGACCCGAGGCCTAAGCGATGGCCAAAGCGACGATAGCCTAGCGATGGCCGAACCCAGCAATGCCAAGGCAAAAGCGAGGCGTGACCCGATGCCAAGCGTAACCCAATGGCGACGGCAAAGCAAAGGTAGCCCGATAACGCCAAGCAGCGGCGCGACCGATGCCAAAGCGAGCCCAATGGCGACCAAGCGAGCAAGGCGACCCGACAATGCCAAGGCAAAAGCGAGCGATCCGATGCCAAAGGCGAACGATAAGCGACCAAGCGAGCAAAGGTAGCCCAAGAACGCCAAGGCAAAGCGGCGCGACCGATGCCAAGCGAACCCAATGGCAGCCAAAGCGAAACAACCTGGCGACAGCGCCTTCGGTAAGCCCGAAGCCAGCGACCCGGCGCTGGCGGCCAGGCCGACAATGACCAGACGCTGGCGAGGCAGACTGACAATGACCAGCGCCTGGCGGCAGGCGGCCAGCGAATGGCCCAGCGCCCGAGGCAAAGCAGCGCGACAACGCACGCGGCGAAGGCAGCGGCAATGCAACGCGAGCGTAGCAACAATGGCCGACAAAGCGGCGGTAACGACAATGACAACCGAGCGAAAGCGAAGCGCGGCAATGAGCCAGCGGCGGTAGCGCGACAATGAGCAACGCCGAGGCGAGGCGGGTAGACACAGCCGACGCCGGCGAAAGCGGTAGCGATAGAGGCCGATGCCTAAGCGACCTAAGCCGCCAAAGCAAAGCGGTCAAGCCGACGGTCAAAGGCAAAGACCAAAATTCTTCTACTAACCACTCCAGCATCGATGCATCACTAAGCCAAAGGTAGTTAGGGTTTCTAACTAATCGGTTAAAAGCTAACTATGCTTGCTAAGTAGGATTTCAATAGAAATATAATTTAAAGATATTATTTACTTATTAGGAAAATATATGAGTGCGTTTGCAAGTATACTAGTCATGGGAGAAGGACTAAATTGTCCGGAGTAAAATAATTCAATTTTCCAAGTTTCAAATCTAATTATGACGGATTATTAGAATTTAAAAGGAAATTTTAAAGCAATCCAAGCAATTAAAATAAAATTTAAAAATTTATCAAAATTTTCATAAGCCAATAACGACCGATTTTTGGGTGTTAAAAATGAAATCCAAGTATTAAAATAAAATTCAAATTTTTAACGAAATTTTTATTTACCAAAAATCAGGGTCGTTACATCACTGGCCTAAAACTCGCTACAAGGGTCAATTAGAAAGCTTAAGGGACCAAGGCATTGCATGACCACAAGAAAAAATAATAATAGCAAGAAAAAAAAGAAGGAAAAAAAAAGTGAATTGGAATAAGGGGATGGGCTATAATTTGATGTGAACATTTTGATGAGTATTGAGGCATTGAAGGTGCGTGTATTGTTTTTAGGTTAATAAACATCTTTATGTGATTTTTCACTTACACACATGCCTTGTGATTTCTTTCTATCCATATATATGTGAGAGGAGCCATTTTTGAGCAAATTCGGATTAGAATGTTCACTTGTTTAACTTTGTTAATGGATGAAATATCTTGCCTCTAAATTGTGTTATTCTCACGCTAGTTACTTTGAGGGGCTATAGACTATGTTTTGGAATTCTAATCGAGTATCAACATCTTGAGAATTTTGTGGGTATATTCACGGCAAACCCTCACGAGACTATAACTCGTCCACTAGGGCAACCTAGGGGTTTAAAGGCTTATTGCATATGCTAAATGCAATCGGACTCCTCCGAAAAAGGATTAGTTATTATTGTTATTTTTCTTTGTCTCAATTTTATTTCTTTTGCTCGAGGACTAGCAAAAAACTACGAAGACTAAGGCCTATTTGGCTTAATAATCTTTTTGGATTATATTTTTTATCTCTATTTAAATTTCTTTCACCATTATTAGTTTTAATTGCATCAATTTTTGATGGATTATTGGTTCGTTTCAACAAAAGAAATCTACATATTACAGAAATAGAAATCAAAATTTACAAAAGTTCAGTAAAGACAAAAATAGCCCAAAAAATATTCTTGGTCTGGATATTATTTTTTTTCTTCAGTGAATGTTTTAAGGTCTCTGACCTTAATTTTTTACATCTAGTATTTCACTTGACGATGCAGACCAGTGATGTACAAAATCACAATAAAAACTAAAGGCAAGAAAAAAAAAAAACTATACAAAAACAAAAAATATCCAAAATGGTTATCTCATGTCAAAGCAGGCTTAAAAACCTGACATTTCCATAGGGATTGGTGACATAAGGGTGCGAATTCTAGACACAACTTTGTGAACACAACACAAAGTTAGAGGATTTGGGTCAATCACTTTTGGACACAAACACAAAGACGACACAATCCGCTAACATAAAAATTAAACATGGTGATATACGAGTAAGCTAGATTCGCGAAACTCGATAATGACAAGAATAACATTTTAATTTTTTTTGGGTCGAACTGTTAACCCGAAATGGCGCGATTCGAACATGGCATGACACGAAACAAGGGATGCCAACCATTGCCCCTTACTTGTGTTTCCTTAAAGATCGTTTTGATTCTTTTGAATTTCCTAATCATTATAGTAAATTTAAATTTTCACAATCATACTTGATCAACTTGTATATAGGAAAACACCAATATATATAATTATGAAAAGATAAAACAAGCATATTGTTACACAATCTTTCACAGAATTCGGTTGTTATTCATATTAAAGTTTTTGGATAGGCATCCTTTTCGGAATTTACATTGAGGCTTTAAAGTAGGCATGATTTGGTTATATTTTACTAATTGTTTTTTTTGGGTTATTTGCAAGAACATCTCTTCAACTATTACGTTTTGTCAACATGACCCTATCATGTTTAAAACTCATCAACCTCACCCCCTCAACTTTCATTTTCCATCAACTTCACCCCTTCCGTCCAAATCTGTTAAGCAAAGTTAAGATTTTGGACGGAAAAGAACTAACTTGGACGGGAAAAGAAATTTTAATCCTAAAATACCCCTTAAAACCCTAAAACACCCCACCAAACACCATTTCTCTCTCATCTCTACTACTCTCTCTATGAAGGACCACCACCACCGGCAGTGAAAAGGTTTGGGCAGCGAAAGGGTTTGGGCAGCGAAAGAGTTTAGGCAGCAAAAGGGTTTGGGCAGCGAAAGGGTTTCGGTAGCGAAAGTGTTTCGGTGGGTGATGGCTAGGCGTGGTTGGTGATGCGTTGCAGCGACGACGGTTAGAGATATGGGGTTCTGAGGTCTGATTGAGGGATGTAGTGGCGACAACGGCTTAAGGGGTTGCTACGAGAAGGTTTTGATTTGGGGTTGTTCATATGACTTTAGGTGTGGATGGTGGAGATGGCGGTGGGGCTTGAGAGGCTGTAGGAGAGAGGGTGGGGTTTTTGTGGGGCTGTAGCAGCGGCGACTACGGTGGTTTAGGGAGGTTTTGATCTGTTTTTTGTTCTTTGGTGCATAGGTGGGGTGTGGTTGTTTGGATCTGGCGGTGGGTTTCGAGTAGCAGCAAAGGTGGGGTTTTGAAGGGCTGTAGCAGCGTCGGTGGATTAGGAGCTTTAGTTTTTAGTTCTGGTTTCAAGGGCCATGGTGAAGCTCGGCTGGGGTAACGACTGAGGCAACAGTACGTGGTGGTGGTATGGGTGATGTTGTACAGGATGTTTTGGGTGGCTGGCAGTGATTTCACCCGTAGAGGTGCTTGCGGAGGCTTAGGGCTAGTTTTTGCGGCAGTGATGCGGAGGGTAACAACATTGGCAGTGATGGAGCAGAGGTGGTGCGACAATGGTGGAACAGTAGAGTAGCGGAGCAAAGGTTGTAGGGTTAGGTATGGTTGAAATTAAGTGTTGTGATCAAATTTGTGCTTAAGTACGAAGTAGAAAAATCTGCATAGTTTAGAAGATAACAGGGGGAAAAAAAAAAAAAAAACTTTTTTAAAATGGGAAGTCAACTATGGTTTAAAATTTCAGATGTTTTATTTTATTCTTTTTTGCATGGATATTTCTGTCGATGGGTAATAAGAGTTTATAGATGACCGATTTCAATCATTTTTACAGTCATCGGAACCAAAAAACACTGAAACCAGTAGGGTCTGGATGTAAAACAAACTGAACTGGAAATCAGTCATACGTACTGGTAGGTCTTGTCCTCTTGATCTGGTAGGTATACTAAAAATCGTTAAAATTTTGTGATCTTTGAGAAGTACGAGCCCTCCCCTAGAATGTTTTTGTAGATTTCCAAAATTCCATGGTGGATCAATAGTAGTATTTTGGGAACGGCTATGGTGTACACCTAGCATATGATATGCACCCATAACATTTACCACTGAGAGGCATAATATTTTTACTAATGGGCGTAACATTGATGTGCTAACATTTTACCAAATAGGCTTAAAGTCTTTCAATTTAACCAATTTGTTCATGCAATGCTTGTGGTCTTCAAATTAATGCCAAAATATCACTTGTTTTCACAAAAAATACCATTTAGATAACAAAATTAAAGAAAATGAGTTATCTTAATTAATGGATATTTTTGAACCAAGAATACCTTTTTTAAACAAACTCACTCTAAGGTTGAGTTTCGCTTAACTTTTAAGATTTTTTAGAAATTTTGTTCTTATTCAAAAAAAAAAAAAACAGCAATCGTTAATTTTGAGCCAAATTTTTGGTGATTATTAAAGTAAATTTTTTTTTACTTTTATCCAAATATTTTGAGAAATACTACTATATTTTAAGCTAAAAAAGTGCAAAAAATGAATTTTTTTAGCTTAATAGATATTTTTCAAAATATTAGGGTTAAAGTAAAAAAATTAACTTTCAAATAATATACAAAAATTTGGTGCAAAACTCACAACAAAATTTGAATAAGGACAAAATTCAAAAATCCAAAAAGCTAAAAAAATAAATCCACCTAATTATGGAGTAATTATTAGTGTTTTTTCGGACAAGAGTCGTCTTTGTGAAGGCTCCGGATGAATCACGAAAAGTTGAGTTAACCCGTTTACTGTGGAGACTGGCGAGAGAGAGAGAGAGAGAGAGAGAGAGAGCGCAGTAAGAACCCGACGAAAAAGAGAACCCTAATTGTTGTAGCCGAAAAGGGGCATTTTCTCTCTTCTACTAATCATACTTTGTTACCAGAGATTCCACATTCAGGTAAATATCCCTTTCGTTTACATTTCAAACAGAACCTTTCCATTAATTTGTCAGAATTCAGATTGCTGGTCGTTTCTCCATTGTAGACTAAACGCATTTATGTCTCTGTGCATTTATTCTTCTCGTTGCTCTTCTTGTTCATCATTATTACCCTTCAAAACCCATAACATAATCAGTAATTCGTGTCATAAACCTTAATTAGTTTTTGGGTCAAGTGCCCCGAGCTTGTGTAGCTGTAGTTACAGCCTTGGGGTTGAAAGGGAGGTAAATGAGAAGGGTTGTGTAGTTTTTGGTGAGAAATAGAATGAACAAGCAAAACAGCCCCTTTGGATTGAGGGTTTGGTGAGAAAAGAAAAGAAATCTCACCCCTTGTTTGGATAAATAGGTGAGAAATGACTGGGATTGTGTGCAAATGCAAGGCTGATAATGTTTCTCACCATTTCTCATTAAAAATGATGAGATTTCATGAGAAAACATATCCCTTTCTTTTCTAAGAGATCACTCAATTCAAAGGGGCTGTAATACCTTTTCACATTTTTTAGTTCTTATCCTTTTATCTACTATTTCTCATCTCTTTTAGGTATCCAAATAAGTGAAAGGAATTCTCTTTCTTTCTTTTTTTCCTTTCTCACCCATTTCTCACCATTCAAAGGGATTGTTGTTAGTGCGATTAGGTTGTCACCTTGTGGGTTCAAGTCCTATGGAGAGATGTTGATTTCCCTGTTGATGGTTGGGTTGGGATGGGAGTGGGGTAGTGTAGATTCTTTCACCATGTGACTAGAAAAAATAAAGGCTCATATGTTGGTCAGTTGGTGAAGCAAACCTTTTCAATCTCTTCAGATAAAGGTTCAAAATAGTAAAAAATAGAGTTTGAAAGATGACAGACTTACAACTTGGTGTTATTTTATGAAGCACATCTAACGGTTTCAATGTTCTTTATTGGTGTGGTTGACATATTCCAGTAAATGCTTGTATGGTCTGAAAGATTAGTTTAACTTAGGTTTGTGCAAGCTTTAGCAGAAAAGCCTTCTCTGATTGTGCCCCAACTACTTAATAAAGCAAAATGGAGCTGAATAATCAGATTTATCATAGGTAAAAGATGGTTATCGAATATGTTGATGTAAGTCTTGCATGCCTGTCTTACAGTTCTGAACTAATTGACCCAATTCCACAAAGTGAATGACATGATTTTTTTTTTGATCCGAAGTGAATGACATGATTGGCTTAGAACTTTTTCTTTCCTTTCTTTTAAGGGTGCTAATTGACACAATAACACCTTTTTGTTTTTTCATGTATTCTTGCTTCTTACCTTTTGATTGATGAACTAAATTGAAGTTCTAATCTGCATGGGATGCAATTGCATTACCTGATTTTAATTTCTTCGAATTTCATAAAGTTGCAGAATGAAGGGGAATAAGAGATCTACTACAGATATAATCAGTAATCTGCCAAGTAATGTCACTGAAAATATTCTGAAGGACTTGCCATTGAGGGATGTAGTGAGGACAAGTCTTGTCCAGGAAATGGAGGTATAAATGGGTAACGCGTCCACAACTGGTATTTACTCACCAGTTCTTCCTGAAAGGGCGGGACAACGAAAAAGTCAAGACAGTTATTTCCCGAGTTCTATTGTTTCATCAAGGGCCATTAATTAAGTCCAAGTTGTGGTATCTTCCCTTTCAAAGCTGTCTTGATATCAATAATTGGATCTTTATCCTGTCAACAAAACATATCGAAAATTTCACTTTTCTTTTTCATGGTGGCCCATTCTATGAAATTCCTTGTCACTTCTATTCATTTCTGAAAATGAGGAGTTTGGATCTCTCTAATTGTGTACTCAAATTACCACCTACATTCAAGGGATTTGGCAGGCTTGTTAACCTTAATTTCCTTTGTGTTAATATTTCTTCTGATATGTGTGAACTGTTCATCTCTACTTGCCCCTTGCTAGAACGATTGAGTTTGCATCACTGTAGCGATTTTGACTCCCTGGAAATCAATGCCCTTAATCTCAAATATTTTGAATTTCTTCTGAAATATTTTGAGGTCGGCTTGCGTTAGTTCGAAAATTTGATGATTGGCTCAGCGCTCAAAGTAAGGTGGAGCCATCTCCTTATAAAGGCACTCTACTTTTGTAGAGGAGCGATGTGGGATTGAGGGAAAAGGGAGGAACTATACTTTGAATTTGTCCTTAGTCGGAAGATTTACAAGCTCAAGACCCTTCCTTCCCCTATAAAGCATCATGGTTGTAACCCCACTCAGCACTTGATCTCACCACGTTGGCAGCCTGTAAAGGCTTCCTAGCTGGCAGTCGAAGAGCGAGAGAGAATAGCAAATTTATATTATATATGTTTGTCTATTGATTTTTATCTTTATCAATTTTTGGTTTTTGTGTGGGATTAATCTGAATTGGAGGTGACTAATAAAGTATAGGATTGTTGAATGATTTTTATGTTTTGTAGGTTTATAGTTTTCATTGTAGATTTTTTTTTTCTTTTACCTATTTTCTATTGGATTGGATTTTTTCTTTTGAACTTTCACACTTCTTCGTCATCAATGTTTAAGAAATCTTAACACACAGGTTTCAGTAATTATCTCTATTAGACATAACATCCATTTGGATGGATTTTGTAATTCGATTTTTCCTTCTGTTGGTAATCTAATAAACTCGGGCTATCTAAGAGTGGATGATACGTGGCAGAGACACTGGACAAAAACTGCCTAAATTGATTACAACTGACAAAACTCATCAAGATAGCATAAGATATTACTCTATTCGTCCCATTTTGTTTGTCCATTATTCCTTATGTCTCTTTTGTGTCTTTGGTCTATGTCTTTCAATCTATACGACAACTCTGTATTATAGAACTGAACAAATTGAAATCTATCAATCTATCAAATAAGATCCATATAGCATATTTTTCAAAATTCACATTGAAAGATATAAGCAACGGACATAAAAGAGACAAAATGAATAATGGACAAAGTTGGCTTTTGGAACTGCTCTTTTTCTTTTGTTTTTTGCTTTTATTTTGTTTTTTCCCTCGGCCCATTATTATGGCAGCATTTTATAAGTTAATAGTTTCTTCTTTTTAACTGTTTAATTAAATATTCATTTTCTAAGTGGCTGTGAACTCAAAAAAAGAATGGGAAATGCTTGCGGAAGGAATGCCTGCGGTAACCATTCGTTGAATTGAAGCTAATGATGCTCTGAGTTTTTTTGATTTACTTCTTATTATTCTTACTCTACATGTCTCTTACGAAGTGCAATGATGTTTTCTTTGGTGGTTTTCAAGTTTATCCATTTTCTTGCGTATTTTTGATTTGGGAGATATTCAATTTAGGTATGTTTGTTTGGGATTCTGCATTTTTGTGGTAATGATCTGCTTCCTTTGCTAATGCATTAGTTTTTTTTTTTTTTTTTTTTTTTTTTTCTAGCAGCTTTATGTGTAGGGGAGACGCCACTTGTAAAGAACAGGGGTCGGCTGATCCCATGGAGGTGATAATTACTACTATATACAACCATAACTAATACTTCATAACTATTTGGTTTGTCAGTGTTTGACACCATTGTAAGATGCATGACCCCAACATGAGGTAGTATCTCTGTAAAATTCTGACTTTCAAAATTTTAGTTACGGGTCACAATAGAAACTCGACACTTTAATTTAATTCTAATAGTAAGTTAGGTTACGCGAAGTTTATCGTGCTTTGAATAAACTGTTGAATTCCGATTTAATTTTGTAAATACTACGGGGCAATTGAGTAATATCTAATACACGGTATGAGTTATGCAACATTGGAATCTTTCCTTTAAAATCGGACAATGCCACCATAATCCTCATATTTTTATTAGTCTTTGTTGAATTTCTGAAATTTTTTGGAGACCGAAGTCCGAATGCGTTCGGACAGAATTTGTGACGGATGGATGTGCGATGCCACGTTCCACGAGGAGGTTAAAAAGAATAACATGTGTCATGGAAAGAAAGAGAGCAGGAGTATCCTCACCTGTTTCAGCCTAGCACAACCTTTCTATATATAGTCTAGTTAATTGACCTTTATCAAACAAAACCCAACAAGAGCAATTAGAACAAATTTAACTTCTGTGATTACCACAACACCTTGCCGCTTGCCGGGAAAACTTCCCTTGCCATATTCTTTTCCTCTCTCTTGGTAATCTCTCTCCCCAACCACGCACACATTTCATACATCGTGCGCAGTGCCAAAACTTGCAGCCGCGGCGGCCGGACACCTCACAGTTACTCCGACACTCCCCTTTGCCTCTCCATCGCACCTCTCTTCCTCTCTTGAGCTCTCCCCATCACTCGACCCACTTATTCTCGAAGGAAAAAACTACTCTCCGGCAAATATCTTCGGAACTGTGACTCGCCGCCACGAACGTGCTTACTAACAATTTAGCCCCAATTCCAATCTTAGAGTTCTAGAAGTCTTAAAATTGCCAGCCTAATTGATGCCAGCCGCTGACGCCGCAAATGGAGATTTCCAAGTAGCCCTGATGAGAATTGTGAATTTTCCATAGAAAACTTCAGTTCTCGAGCAAGATAGAGCCTAATCCCACTACTTTAAAATATGATGGTACGACCCTTGATCATCTGCTAACACACTAGCGTTTTATATCACTGCATAACAACATATATGAAGTACACCAAGTGAAGTATTGAAAAGATATATATTTTGACCCAGCGAGCTAGTATTATTATGAATCCTAACCGGTTACTAGCTTAGGCTAAGTACTTGGCAACATTTTTGTGTTAGTGATCACTAGTACGTTTCTATTTAGGTATAAGTTTAATGGAGTATCTTGCACACGTGATGAATTAAGCACTTCTTTTAGGTGAGTTACGCATACCTTAGTTTCACGCATTAAATGTTTGAACTGAAATGCTATTTGCTTTTAAGTACTAGAAAATGTGAATCCTGTGTTTTATATGAGTGGGAAGCATTGAGCAAAAGCAGATTTAGAAAATGTTTTCATACTGATGTTATGCTGATATTTTAATCTAGACCATGGCAATGTATTTGAAATTTGTGAACTCAATTGTTGATACATGCTTAAGATAATGACTCATTTGCTGATATTTTAGTAGCTGCTATGGTTTTTTATATCTTGTTTCGAGATTCCTTTAATTGTTCCCTTGTTGTGTTAGTTGTTTGTGTTGTGATTGGATGAATGGCTTGCATTGTTCTCCGAAGTTGTTGGCTACATTCTCTTCGCAATAGGGTTTCCAAGTCTTTTAATTCTTTGCACCAGTGACTCATTGACTATCTTATGAAACGTATAAGCAATGCTTACTTGGATTGCCTGGGAAAGGGAATTTAGTGCCTACTATAACACTCCTTCCCACGTTGAAAGTCTATATGGATGATTTTCGTCATATACCAAACCTTGTGGGCTACTACTAGTACCTCGGGCTTAAGTTTTTGGACCATGTGGTATTGCTTGTGCATCAAAATCAAGGTGGTCTGGTTGGGGCGTTACAAGTGGTATCAGAGCAATCTCTATACAAGACCATGTGGGCCTTGGACTTTGCATTTGGTTTGGCGATTTTAGTGCTCAACCCCTCGCGAGGGCGCGAGACTATAAAGATGGGGAGATTATAACACTCTGTCCCACATCGAAAGTCTACATGGATGATCTTATGAGTATGTACTAGCTGATCATAGTACAATCGGAAGTTAGAGGAATCACAACTCACGATCTATGATGTAGTTGAACCACTGGTTGGACAAGTTCATGCCGGAGGCACACAACCCCTCGCGAGGGCACGAGACTATAAAGATGGAGAGACTGTAACACTCCGTCCCACATTGGAAGTCTACATGGATGTGCATCTTAAATTGAGATTTCAAAGATTTATGACTATCAATCTCCATGTCAACTCCATCCAAATCTACTTTGTCCGATGATCCCCCAACCTCTTGGCTACGCACATTCAAGTTTGCATTATTCTTCACATACCATCCAAATAAACGGGTAATTCCATTTGTTATATTATCCGTCAACTAACCAACCAACGTCTTATCATAGCTCACAGTATTTCGAAAGTAATATTCAAATTAAAGAACCCATTTTTGCATCGAGGGTCAAGAACAACCGCAAACATCAACATTAATATTTGGTTAATCTTATTAAAATCTCCCCAATACGTATCAAACTTCTCACGCATACCAAGTGCCATACCATGCAATTCACTATCATCGATTTCACACAACTTCACAATATCTTGTTGAATCAACACCATTTCATCAAAAATGCAAAAGGAAACCAACATGGCATGCAAATCGGAATTGGAAAAGCATCTTGCGGAAGCAAGAGAGGATGATAGTGACAAATTTGATGTATTGTGTTGGTGGAAGTTAAACTCCTCTAAGTATCCAATTGTCTCTCAAATGGCACGAGATGTGCTAGCTATCCCCGTGTCCATGGTCGCGTCCAAATCTGCTTTTAGCACGGGCAGACGTGTGATTGATCCCTATCGAAGCTCTCTCTCTCCGAAGACCGTGGAAGCTCTTATTTGCACGCAATAATGGATAAGAAAATCAACTAAAACCAATATAAAAGAACAACTTGATGAGTTGGAGCAATTAGATTCGGGGTACTACTCTTTTTAGTTCTTGATTTCTATATGTTATGTGGATCTTAAACATCTTTTATGTTGAATGTCTTATTTGTTTGTTTTCTTCTTCTTATGTTTGTAGTTGTCTTGGAATCAACTGATAACGATTAAGGAGCTGGTGGCAACTATGGCATGCTCCAATTGTTTTTTCATGGTTGAGCTAAATCCTAATCACATACACATATCTATTTTTTGTTTGCTATAATTTTTTTTACTATTTTCGTTTTTCTTAGTGTTTGCGGTTTTTTTTGTTCAAAAGGAGGGCTAGATTGTTGGCAACTTGGCATAGTATTTTGAAGTATGGTGGTGTAATTTTCAAGCTGGGGATGGTTCTATATTTTGCTGGTTCTGCAATCGGCATTTTGCTGGTTCTGCAATCGGCATTTTGCTGGTTCTTTGGTAGCATTCTGTAATGATAATGACTGAGATTCCATGGGATTTTGTTGGCATTATAATGTGTTTTGAATTTGGTAGACTTTAACTTGAAGTATGGTAGTGTTGTTTTCTGATGGAGACTTTAACTATATTCTGCTAGTTTGTTGGTATTTTGTGTTTTTGTGATGGCTGCTAGATTGTTGGTGTCAAGAAAATGTGTCTAAGTTAAGATTCTGGGTGTAATCTTGCATTTTTTATGCCAGTATGCTACTGCTATTGTATTGTGTAGGTTAAGCAGTTGGTTTCAAGAAGTTTTTTTCTTGTAAATTCTGGATGTGGTGAGTTGTGATTGTGAACAAAAAGATTGGCTGATTGGGTGCAGATCCAAAAAAAACAAAGAGATTGGGCCAATAGGCCACTAAAATGAAGGTTTTTTTTTTTGTATTTGTGGTAGATTGGGCCATGTGGGCCAAAAAACTTTTTTTGCCATTAAAAAAATCAGGTGAAATTGGTCCACTATCAAAAAAATATCTTTATCAAAAAATCAAGTGCAATGGGCCTATTTTTGGCCCACTATCAATTTCTTTTTTAATTGACCCATTTTTAATTTTTTACCTTTCGCCCAACTAGGCCCAATTCGAGTAGATCGAATTCCCCGAATTTCCCGACCGGATCGAATCTACCCCGAACCGAATTGGACCGATAGTAATTTTTGTCGGGATCGGTCTTGGCATTTTTTTTCCCGAACCCGATTGTTCTTCAATCCCGGTGGACTGAACCGATCGACCCCAAATCGATAACACCCCTAACAGAAAAATATGTTACAACAACAATTTATACAGGGTGTGAAGCAGAACTTTAAAGTATAATGTAGGAAAGTTCCTTAACTTGTGGGTTCCTGTCTTATTTTGATAAGTTCTATGACTCTCTAACACATGAAAGGTTTGGGTAGTCTTAAGGGTGCTCTGTTGTCAAAAGGCACCAGTCCTTTCACCAGTCCATCATAGGCGGTAATCGGGTGATTTCCTTTTTGATATGCCACTAGGTACAAGTGACTGTGGAGTTTGCTGAACCCCTAACATAGCCTGTGACATGCCGAGATATTAGGTGAACTCAACGAGATTGCCCGCTCGATACATACGATAAAAGAATTAAATACAACAAGTATTAATTCTGTGTCGAACTTTCTGGTTATGGCTCTTAAGTTCCCCAACAGGGTCGCCAAAAACTGTAGACACCTCCCAAACGGGGCATCACCATACAGATTGGTCATGTTTGTTTGATTCCACTTCATAAACAAAGATCATGAATATTCTCATAGCTAGGAATATCGCCACACGAAAATGGTTATCATCAAAACAGAGTTGCCACCTAGTTTATAAAACTAGGAAAAACAAGTAGAGATTCTAGGTACGGGAACCAAAAATACAATAAGGGAAAGATGTTAGGCACCCCTCTTTGCCCAGTCATAAGACTGGCTCATAATTGTTCGACATATGATATATACTTGCTTTGTTTAATTCCACACACATAATCTGATTATTAACCTTTAACAGTTGATAAGGTGAGCCAAAACAGTAATGAAAACATGCATCAAAATAGAAAATAGGTTGTCCCAGAGAATAGATCCCTCAGCTAGTGAATAGATGTCACGGCCGAGGAATCCTTCTGGATTGATATATTGGCTGAAAGATCGAAGTCTCAGCTGATATTCTTTCTCACACCAGAATGAACGATTAACAGAAAATCAAAATTCTATGATTACAGTATAAAAAGACAGAAGAAATCAAACCATAGGCCCCTAAGCCTGACCACCTTAATCCCTCAGTTGCTTGATTGCTTCGGCTTGAGGGTGATTGACTAATTTGCTTCTCGAAACCCTAAGGTTAGAGTTTGTACTTCGGGGGTTTGAACGTCAGATTGTGCCTGCCTTCAGGGTGTAAGGGTTTTTGTAGAGGGAGTATGAGAGAGTGTTTTTGCAGAATTTTGTGGCTAGAGAGGGTTGATTGTGTTCTTAATTTTGAAACCCAAAAGCCCCTTTATATAGGGAATTGGTGACTCACTCCAACCAATCATAATGCACGAATTAATAGGAAGTATATATGCACAAGATTTCTTTTCATAATCTCCTTTCGTGACTCGAACGAATCGAAATTTGACTGCTAGGGTTTTGAGCACGGATCAAACGATTGATAGAACATTCCAAAATCTGCAAAAAGGACGATCTGGTGACCGATGAATGGATCTGGCGGTCGAAGAAATGGTCTGGCTACCGAGGAATCAATCTCTCAGAGAGATTTTCAAGGAACATGTTTCACGGTGAAAGACTGAAGTTGAGGCTATGAGATAGATCTCGCGGCCGACAGATGGATTCTCCTATGATTCTGTATTTTTGTTTGAAAGGCTATTTGACTCTGAATTGGATCCTTTAAGTAGCTAAAAGTACTCACCAAAAGTTCATGAGTTTACGAGAAATCAATAAGCAATCACATGTATTCATTCATCATCGGGATAGCCCCCAAGGTGGGACTTGAAATAATCGTTAGGCCAAATTGGGGTGGCTGTAAAAACAAGCCAATCGCAATAATCAAAACCCTATTCAAACTGCTGCAGTGTTGGAAAACAAATTATGCTTCATTGTTCAAACCCTTGTTTTTCTTGAAACCCAGTCAGAATCCCTTGCACTAATCGAAACTCTTGATCCAAAAAACATAGGCACAGTTCAAACCCTTGTTATACTCGAAACCCAGTTACAAACCGCACTAATCGAAACCCTAAACACAGTTCATCCTCCAAAAGAACTGTTCCAATTTTTGAGCCATAGCAAACACGAAATCAACAAAAGAGGAGCTATTGTAGACACCCCAATTTGGCCTAACGATTGTTTCAAGTCCCACCTTGGGGACCATCCTGATGATGAAATGGATACAGTGATTGCTGATTGACTTCTTGTGAGCTCATGGACTTATGGTAAGAACTTTAAGCCACTTAGAGGGCCCAATCCAGGGCCATATAGTCTTTCAGACAGGAATACAGCTGTAGACACCTCCCGAACGGGGCATCGCCATATATATTGATCATTGTTTGCTTGTTTGGTTGCTTGCTTCATAAACCAATATCATGGATATTCCCATGGCTAGGAACATCGCCACATGATAGCAGTTATCATCAAAATAGAGTAGCCACCCAGTTTATTAAAACTAGGAAAATAGATAGTGATTCTGGATACAGAAGCCAAAGGTACAGTAAAGGGAAGGTGTTAGGCACCCCTTTCTGCCTAGCCGTGAGGCTGGCCCATAATCGTTCAACACAAGACATATAGACGCTTTATTTAATTCTAACACATAATCTGTTTTTATGCCTTTATACGGTAAATAAGGTGAGCTGAGACGATAAGTAAATCATGCATCAGAAAGCAGAAAACAAAACAAAACAGTCCCAAGGGAATGGATCCCGCGGCCGGAGAATGGATGTCACGGCCAAGGCATCCTCCAGGTTTGATGTACTGGCTGAGGGATTGAAGCCCCGGTCGGTGTTCTTCCTCACACCAGACGGAAAAGTTAGCAGATTGTCAAAGCGCTATGATTAGGTATAAAAACGATAAATAAACCAAACCAGAGGCCCCTGGGCCTCACCACCTTGATCCCTCAGGAGCTTGATTGCTTTGGATTTGATCGGGATTGACTGATTGCTTCTTGAAAAACCCTAGGGTTGGGTTTGAGACTTCAAAGTTTGATCGTCGGATTGATGGCTGCCTTCGGGGGGTTAGGGCTTTTGTAGAGGGGATTCGTGAGTATGATTCTGCAGAGTTTCGTGGCTTGAGAGGGTATGAATCTGATGAATTTTGTGTGTGTATTTCGGAGTCCAAAGGCCCCTTTATATAGGCAATTGGTGACTCACTTGGTCCAATCAAAACGCACGATTGCAATTGCAATGCAATACAAACTCTTTGTTGTGATATCTGAAAGTGGCCCAAACGCATCGAAAAGGTAGTGTAGTTGGATCAAACAATCGACAGAACGTTCCAGAGTCTGGAAAATAGACAATCTGGCAGCCGTAGAAAGGTTCTGATGGCCGAGGAAAGGATGTGGCAGCTGAAAGATAGATCTTGCGGCCGTGGGATGGATCTCTCAGGGAGATTTTTGGTCAACAGGTTGCTCGGGTGAGGAAATGATGTTAAGGCTGTGAGATCAATGTTACGGCCGGCAGATGGATTCTCCTAGGATTCTGTATTTCTATCTGAAAGGCTATATGGCTCTGGATTAGGTCCTCTAAGTGGCTCAAAGTTCTTACCGAAAGTCCTAAGGTTCTCAAGAAGTCAATCAGCAATCACTATATCCATTTCATCATCGGGATGGTCCCCAAGGTGGGACCTGAAATAATCGTTAGGCCAAATTGGGGTGTCTACAGATGCCCCTCTTTGACTGAGTTCAGACAGATCGCGAGACATGTTTGAGTAAGAGACAAAGCTGTAAAATCAACTCAATTTGGTCCAACCACTATTGTAGACACCCCAATCCGGACCTCGGAGAGTCTTTGTCCACCCCAATGATGAAATAAAGGAAACGATACCTTTGCGAGCTTGAAAAAGGATCTCCTTTAAAACCAAAAACCCAACAAATCCAACAAACCCAGCCAAGCCCAATAAAAAGCCCAAAAGACTCTGGACCACAGGAGGAGGCACCGTGCGGAGCCAAATTGGAGCGCACGGCACCTTGAGAATTCAAGGGACCGTGCGCAGCCAAACTCCTCCGCACGGCACCTTGAGCTAAAAGCTGACTGGCTCAGAAAGCTGTCGGCCACGCCAGTGTGAGCCACAGCTGATGACTGGCTCAGCCGAAAATGCACTTCTGGCCCGCCCAGAAAATACCTCCACCATTTGAATTCAAAATCCTTGGCCATTTGCCTATAAATTAACCCCTCCACTCAAGGGAAAGGGGTCCCTCTTAGCCCTTCTTTTGAGTCCCTCCCTTGCCTTTCTCTTGGCTCTCTCTCACTCTACTTTCTCTCTCTAAGTTTCTACACCCACTTTCTTACTTCCACTTCCATTTCCAAGCTTTAAAGAATGTCATTCCCAAAAGACCTTCTTTAAGTATTTTCACTCACTCCCCTCTCATCAATGAAGTTGATCTTTCATTAACTTCAAAGTCTCATCACCCAAAACACTTAATCTTCCCTCACACTCACACTCCTTTTGTCTCATTCAACCTCTTTCATCTACACCCGTGACGATCCATCCACACCCGCGCACCAACGACCCTTGATCAAGCTCGAAACTAAAGGTACAAACTAGTTTCCTCGGACTAGACCCTGTTCTGGTCCTGAGGGGACTTTTCTGTCAGAAGGTCTAACCCCCTTTTTGGTTAGATCCTGACCAAAAATCCATTTTCACAAAATAAAATAAACAGTCTTTGAGGTCGGGAAGCCGCGTCTGTTGAACAGACGCGCGGCACCTTGACTCTCTGCGCACGGCATGTCACATGCTAGTATTTTTGTAAGCAGGCTGTCCAGATCTGAGCTTTCCCTCTGTTGTGGTTGTCTGTATCTGCTGTTGCTGTTTCTCCTGCTTTTAAAATGAGACCATATCCACAAGCCATATTCCGGTTCTTTTAAAAGCTTTGTGAGATCATCCCAAATGATCAAATATGTTAAAAACCACTTTAAAATCATGTTTTGAGAAAGACAATGGCCTTTTGGGATGA
The DNA here is from genome assembly GCA_025413875.1 of Rhododendron molle. Lineage (NCBI taxonomy): Eukaryota > Viridiplantae > Streptophyta > Magnoliopsida > Ericales > Ericaceae > Rhododendron > Rhododendron molle. The sequence goes on from CM046399.1 coordinate 9,575,840, forward strand.
TCTTACTGCTGTGAGGTTTCTGGTAAGTTTTCTGAAAGATGCACAAAGAAGGCAGTGGTCTAAATAATGTGTTGAAAGTCTGCAACAGTCTGACAGGAGAGCAGGTACCACGACGGCATGTTGAGGTGCGACGCGGCCAGTGGTGCCGTGACAAATTTTAGCCGAGATCCGCATACCATTGAACGTTGTTTATCTCCCCTGCTCACATCATTTTACCACTATTGTACAGACAGCACCACGTGCACGTCAATGTGATATATTCCCCATGTCCCTTCCTCGCTACTTGTTTTATTAAAGAGTTTGATATTTCGAAAAATATTGAAGATCCCCCCTTTTTCTTTTGAAAACATTAAGTAGAGACCGGTTTTCTCCGGCGAATGGAGTGCTTTTTAAAGAAAAACCTTCCCCATTCGTAACGTGGCTCCCGAACCCAACATCTCAACGTTTTCGCTAGACCAAAAGCCTTTTCCAAACGACTCTTCGGTTTCTCGGATGATCCATTCCAAAAATCCGGGTGGCGACTCTACGAGTTAGCGCTCCTTTTTCCGGGCGCCGGGAGCCCACAGTGGCGACTCTGCTGGGGATCTTTACTTCATCCAATTTTTTTTTTTTTTAAAAATGCTCAAAAATATTGGATGATCTAGTGGGCCAAGCTTGAAAGGTGTTTTTAAAAGGGGGATTTTTCAAATATCTTTCGGAAGATTAAGCTCTTATACCCTGTACACTTTGCACTGCACAAGCCTCGCTAGCGTATTTTAGCTACCTTGCCCGGTTTACCAGTGACAAGCTCTTCCGAAATGCCTAGCAACCCTCGACTATGATGAGCCATCGTGCTGTTCGACTATTGTTTTGCAATACACTTGACATAGGGTAGTACATCTTGGCTCTAGTCCGGGGAACCCTTCTGAGACCAAAACCAGCCTTTGCACTTGTACATAGCCATAGAACCATCCCAACTAAGACAGGAACCCATGGTTAGGACTTATGTGTTATATCTTGTTTATGTGCATTTTATTTCTGTACACCCATCATTCATGCATCATTGCATTTTGCGGGCTAGAGGATTAGGCTCCCTTAGAATCCTTTAGGACCCTCCAGTCGGTCTAGGAGACCTTAAATCCATGGAGTTTATGATACCTGCGGTGTTTGCCGTGCCCGAACGGCTCCCTTGGTTTGGATCTAGCCTTGAGCGCATGCGTATCTGGATTCTGGTGGTCACATTGCTCTGTCTCGGATGGTCATGATAAGGAGATTGGCTCTGGTTCCGACCCGTTCGGAATTTAACCTGCCTGACGGCACCTACCCGGACTACCGAAAATCTTCTGTACAAACGTCTTAAGTGAGATTCAAGCCACGGTAGGTCCTAGGCCTTGTTTCTAGGAGATGGGTAGAAGTAGGACGAGCATTTGGATCGATTGTGAGTCGCTCCTTTTTGACTTTTTGCCAATACTGCCAACATTGATCGCCTGCGAAAGAAGGAAGCTGTACCCAATTGGTTTCGTCTGTCCCGAAGACTAGTCCGTGTAGACACCCTGGAAGGAACCCCACTGTTTGAAGTCCAAGTCGATCAAGAAGAGCAACGGTTGTTAGAAGAGACCGTAATAGAAGAACCCATAGTCTCAATCCTGCCCGAAAACCCTTTACCCATGGCTGACCAAGGAGACGGGATAGAAGAGCTCAGGCAGAACATGGCAAACATGGACATTCAGTTTAAGCAGTCCCTTGCTGGTGTCGATGCGCAACTCAAGGCTACCGTGGTCTCCATGAAAAACGACATGAACATGATGATGGAAAGTATGCAGGAAATCAGTGATAAGCTTCTGGCTAGGCGGCCTGAGCAACCAAAGAAGAAATACCAGCAGCTGATCCCAACTTGGCCGCCCTCATGGCTAAGATTGGCGAATTGGAGGAGTCAGTTCAGGAGACTAAGCGACTTGGAAAAGGAGAAATCGACATGAACAAGCTGTGCCTTTTCCCCAAGGCCAAGTTGCCAGAAAAATTCAAAGGTGTGGACTTTGCAAAGTTCGATGGTACCGGCGATCCGAGGGCCCATCTTCAAGGATATGTTGGCTCCCTCACCATGCGTGGCATCGAAAAGGAAGCTATGGCCCAATTGTTCCACGAATCCCTATCTGGGCCAGCTCTACAATGGTTCCTCTCTCTCGAGTCATCCAAGAAAAGGACTTGGGAAGACATTGGGACAGCTTTCGTGGCCCAATACGACTTCAATGTTGACCTGAAAATGACCACGAGGGAGTTGGAAAGCACTAAGATGAGTGAAAAGGAAAACTTTGCTGACTTTGTCAAACGTTGGAGGGCCAAGTGATAAGCACCCGACAATGTAATAAAGGGTCTAGTATTAGTTCATTTTATCGCTTAAATTAATTATTTTAATCGCTTTTTGCTCGTGAGGTTTTTTTTGGTAGTGTTTTGTAGGAAATCACTTAATAACGGAGTTTTGAGGCCCGTTGGTGTGCAATGCCCGAGCAACGCCAAGGCAGCCCGCTACTAAGCAGAAAACGCCAAGGCAGCGCCCAGGCGTGGCCAAGCAGCGGCCAGGCATGGCCAAGCAGGAGCCAGGCATGGCCAAGAGGCAACTGGGTAAAGCAAGGCAAAGCAAGGCACTAAGCCAGGCGGCATCGATGAAACAAATGGCTTGGCATCGATGCCGAGCCCCTTAGTGGTGCCAGGCCCTTATCCGCTTAGGCATCGATGGAGGAAAATACATTGCATCGATGCCGAGGCCCTTAGTGGTGCGAGGCCCTTATCCACTTAGGCATTGATGGAAGAAATTGTTTGGCATCGATGCCGAGCTCCTTAGGAGAAGATTTTTGAATCTCGTGGAGAATATTCCGTGCACTACCTTTGGGGCCTATAAATACCCTGTTATGTCACCTTTGCACGATTTGGACAGAAATGTACCCATTTCTAGATCTAGATAGGATTTGAATTGCTTTTTGCTTGTTCTTCATTGTTCTTCATTTCCAGCACTTAATATTTAATTTCCAGCCTTATTTAATTTATTTTTGCTATTGTTCTCTTAATTAAAGTTGTTTATTGTTGCCCGATCTATCTTTCTACCTAATTTTCTTTTAGTGTTATGTTCACAATTATACTAAGTAGATTTTTGCTTGATCTTATCTCTCTAGATATGTGTGAGTAGTTTTTCAAGGTTGGGTCATGGGGTGATTAGCACCCCATGGCTTGAGTAAAATTGTATTTTTCACCAATAAAGTTTCAATCTTTGGTTCAAAAATTGATGTGGGGCTTGGATTTGTTTGTCAAATTGCTAAGGTGTTAACCTTCTTGATCATGTGTAGGTAAGAGCATCGCCTACTTACCACACATGATGCTTGGAGCTCTGTCGCTCGAGGTGTTTGCTAAATGAATTCTATAGCTAGCTTGATTTTCGAACCATCTTATCTTCCGGATTAGGAGCCTTAGTTGAGCGTCTTAAACCGTGTATTTGGATGAAAAATGTAGTTTCGCTTGAGTCGTGGGTGTTAGTGATTCCTAGACCTAACCTGCTTTTTAATCTAGTTTATTCTCGTTTAATTTAGCTTTTTTACTTTCCACCGCAAACGAAAAACAAAGTTGGCTGTCTTAAAGTCGGAAACCTGTGCTTACTCCTACAAATCCAGCAAAGCCGTATTAATTTTTCCCTTGGGTACGATCCCGGTCTTCCGGATTATTATGCTTCAATTGGACGCTTATACCCTACGCTTGGGGTGATCTTATTATATATATCGACAAACGAAGCATTTTTGCCGCCGTTGCCGGGGATTTCTTTATATGGCTTTTCTTCAAGGTTCGACACACCATTGTGAGTATTCCGCCTCTTTCTAGTGGTTTAGTAAGTTTAGTAGCTTAAGTAGTTAGTAGTTTATTTGCTTATAGGTCGTACTTAGCTTGGTGGATACCTCTAACCTGGTCTTATGCCAAACCTGAGGTGTAACGAAGCCCGGTTAAGTATTGAGCTATCTAGTTAGTTAGTTAGTTTTTCTTGCTTTATTTGATTGCATTGCTGAGCCGAGGCGGTGGCATAACCCCTCGCACATTCTGTTTGCTGAGTTGAGGTGGCGGTCTAGCCCCTCCAGTCTGTTAGTTTACTGGTAGTTAATTAGTTAGTTAGTTGGTAGATTTTGCTTGTGTATGTCTGTTGTGTACCGAAGCCCAATTTCCAATCGGCTTCATCGTTCTTCGTCTCCGCCGAGAATCCGTAGCATTGTCAGGGCGTATCCTGCCCACTCTCCGCCTCGCAGATTTAATCGAAATCGCAAAGGCCCAATGGCCGCCGAAGCTCCAGTTCGTACTCTTCGTGATTATCTGAATCCAGAAAGGGCTCCACAAGTATCTCCTATCGTTATTCCGGTTCCAACTGCTGGGAACACATTCGAATTCAAGGCCGAGTATCTTCGGGTTATTCCAGAGTTTCGGGGGCGAGAATTGGAGGATCCTTATTTGCATATCCGGGAGTTCGAAAACGTCTTGCATTCCTTTGTTACAATTCCGGGGCAACTTGAGCAAGCTCGCTTAAAGTTATTTCCATTCACTCTTAAGGACAAAGTGAAGCAGTGGTTCAATTCTCTCAAACCTCAATCATTGCACAACTGGGGAGCAGTTCAGGATGCTTTTACTACTAAGTTCTTTCCAGCCAGCAGGACAAAGTTACTTATCGATCAGATTCAAAGTTTCAAGCAAAGGGATGGGGAAACTTGCTTGACCGACCGGGTGTTAATAAATTTAGACTAAAAACGCGTCCCAAGCGTAGGACTCTCGACCAGTGTAGCACAATAAATCCGGAAGTACCGGAGTCGAACCACAGAGACGGACGGACGGTGTTTGACTCAAAAGCGTGAAATTCTAGTTTTAATCTGGCTCTTAGGTAGCCACCCCTTGTCGATTGGTTAAGATTAACTAAACTTACGAGATTGGATTAACTAAAATCAATTTAAAACGAAGAGTACAGCCATGGGAACTCCAGCACCTGCAACTAGTCTTAACCAAAATCCACTCGGTTTACGATTCCCTTAAAAATTTGATTTTAGAATAGGAAAAGGTTTCCTAACGAATGCACACCACCTGTTACCAGTTTCCGAGCTCCAATGAGAGAAAGGCTCCGGATTCCTTCGCTCCCCTCACAAGGACTCAAGCAATGCCCGGGATTTGTTCGTTAGAAAAAGATTTTGTATCCTAAAATTGCTTAAAACGATATTTCATTAAACCCGAGTTGAATTTCGATTAGACTAGCCACGAGGTGCCTTCGCCCCGTGGCCGCACCCAATGGAACTACTCACTCATAGTTTTAACGAACACGATAAACATAGATTTAAAACTAAACATGACTCTATCAATCGAATTAAAAGTAAAAATAAGATACGATACCACAAATTGCAGAAATTAACGAGATCTGAATACCAAAAGGAAATCGAGAATTAAAAGCTGGAAATCCGAAGAACTTCAATTAAACTTGAATCTGCAATAAAAACTTCAAAAGACAGCCGCCAATGTTATTCAAAAACGAAACGAATAATATGCCAGTACGGGCCTAACCCTCGGTGAGTATTAAATGGGTTTTTTATACTAATCCTTCGATTACCATTAAAAAAACCTAAAACGAAATCGGAATTAAACATAAAATAGTCCAAAACGCCGCCGTACCGAGGCATCTTAAGCCCTCGGTAGCGCTATAGTAGAACATATGTAGCGCTCACGAATCTGTTAGGAGCATTGACTGTGTTGACCGAAGCTCCGTGCGTTGACCACATAATATGCTAGGTAGCGCTACAACAATTCCCCAGTAGCGCTCGCGGAGCCTCTGGAGGGATGCTGCACTTCATTAGCCAATTTCGAGCGCTCTACTTGATTTTTGGTAGCGCTCACGGAGGCTCTGGACACCTCCTCGCGAACTCTTGCTCCAACACTTAGTCTCTACGGCCTCCCTTGCTCTCGCACTCCATCTCGGCTTCCAGGACATCTCTTATAAGCGCCAAAACATCTCAATTACCTACAAATTTAGCAAAAACACAATATCCAACCACGTGCACGCATTAAATGGAAAAGGAGAATTAAAGGCACGTCTAACGCGCTAATTTCTCCTACTTAGGCGCTTAAATTCATGAATTTCACGCGCCTATCAAAACTTATGACAAGTATTGGGAGTGCTACAAGGATTTGCTTATGTCGGTTCCTCACCAAAACTTCCCGTTGTATCTTCGAGTTAATTATTTCTACACAGGGTGCTTCCAAGAAAGCAAACAGCTTTTAGATACTATAGGAGGAGGTGACTTCTTGGGAAAGACTCCGGAGGATGCTTGGGATTTCTATGAGACACTAGCTGAGAAGACTCAGACTTGGCAGTTTGCAGACCTAGGGGATAGGGCGATGTTCAATCAGGGGCCTTCTGGTTCAGGAAAATTTTCTATAGCGGAGCATACAGCTTTTGAAACCCGTTTGGAGGAGATTGCTCGTAAGGTGGATAAGTTGGAACTTAAGAGTGCTCAGTCTCAAGAAGTGAAGGTGGTTCGCCAAGTTGAGGAAGTTTGTGTTATTTGCGAGATGGTGGGGCACACTACCGATGCTTGTCCTAATATTCCGGCTTTGAAGAACATAATCAATGGGATTGCTCCAGAAGAGGTACAGGCAGTTCAACGTTTTGATCCCTATTCTCAATCTTATAATCAGGGGACACGTCAACATCCAGCTTTCCGTTGGAATCAGTCAAATGAAGGGAGTTCTTCTCAAGTTCAACCTCCCGCTCCCCAATTGCCTTGGAAGCAACCTCATAATGCTTTTCGTTTCCCTCAAGCTCAAGGTCCACCAGGGTTTGCTCCTCCTTCTCCATTCCCTCATGCAAACCAATTTCAGCAACAACCTGCACAATTTCAACAACCCTCTCAGTTTCAACAACAACCCCCTAAGCGTTCTTGGGAAGATCAGTTCAGTGCTCTCTTGCAAGGCCAAACTGCTATCAATGAGCAACAAACTCAGATGATGAATGATATCAGGAATCAGTTGGGTAAATTGACAACAACTGTGGGGATGTTACAACAAGAGAGGGGGAAGTTCCCAACATAGACTCAACCTAATCCACAAAAGACGTCCACTCCAACTTCCCAAGGTGTTCACTTTGCTAGCTCTTCGGTGACTTTCCCCGAGCAAGCAAAGGCTATTATTTCTCTTCGAAGTGGGAAGGTTGTGGATAATCAAGTGAAGATGCCTCCGGAACCTACTTTGTTACCTACTCCTATCGATTATTCAGTTCCAACACCAATCCTTGGGGAATCTCCCAAGGAGGATGCAAGCAAAGAGGATTCAGAAGACAAGGAGAAGGAAAAAGGCAAAGAGAAGGAAAGTGTACCAGACCCTCGAGTTGTTCCAATACCGGCACCTTATCCTCATCGCTTGAAGGCTTTGGCGAAACCAAATCTTAATGCGGAGTTGCATGAGCTGTTCAATCAAGTCAAGATCAACATTCCCCTTATGGATGCCATCAAGCAGATTCCGTCTTATGCCAAGTTTTTTAAGGATCTATGTACTCAAAAGCGAAAATTGAATATCCAAAAGAAGATCTTTTTGACCGAACAAGTGAGTTCCATCATTCAGACAAACATTGCACCGAAGTACAAAGATCCGGGGAGTCCTACTATTTCAATTACCATTGGAGGAAAGCGTATCGAGCAAGCTTTGCTAGATCTTGGTGCAAGTGTCAATCTGCTTCCATTTTCTGTTTATCAAGAGCTTGGGTTGGGAGAAATGAAGCCTACTCGAGTCACTCTTCAATTAGCTGACAGGAGCATTCGTACTCCAAGAGGGATGGTAGAAGACGTTCTAGTGCAAGTTGGTCAGTTTATCTATCCAGTGGACTTTGTGATTCTCGATACAAATCCGACTGATTCGTGTGCTGCTTCTACTCCGGTGATTCTTGGGAGACCTTTCTTGGCCACAGCAGATGCAGTTATCAACTGTAGAAATGGATTGCTTAACATGACTTTCGGTAACATGAAGATGGAAGTCAACGTTTTTAACATAGGCAGTCAGATGGGGGATGATGAAAATGTGAACGAGGTGAGTTTTATTGACAGTCTTGTGGAGGAGCATGTAGATGAGTTGCTATATAGTGATCCTTTGGAAGTTGCTCTTACAACGGAAGAGATTGAATTCCTCGAGGCTTCTAAAGTCAGTTATTTGTATTCTTTGCTCAAAGACAGGGACGAAGTTTGTGCCATGACCTCTTGGACTCTGAAAGTTGAAGAATTTGAACTATCCCCACTAGAGAAAAAGGTTCTTCCCTCTCTTGTGGATCCCCCTCTATATGATGATCCGGGGGGGAAACACCTCACCGCTGAAGTTGTCTTTTCCGATCTCCCGTATTTTGATTCTTCCCCGGAGTAATTACTTCTTGCTCAAGAGATGAACATGTTTGAAATGTCGGGCATCTACTATGAAGATCCGTTGGAAAAACCTCTCACCGCTAAGGAAATGGATGCCGAAGTGGATTACTTGTATTCGTTGTTGGCTAAACAAGATGCTTATGGACTAATCTTTGAAGAGTTGAAGCCCATGGAAGCTAAAATTGTCCCTTCGAGTTCTCCGTGCCTCAATCTTCTCACTACTAAGGAAATGGATGGCGAGGTAGATTCTATATACTCTTTGTTAGAAAAACAAGATGCATGTGAGCCTATTCTTGCAAAGTTTCCAATCATAGAAGTAATTGATTTTCTTGGTGTTGACGATTTTCTTCTGGTTTATCATCCTTATATTGTAGATTTTGTCAACTACTTGAAAATTGATTTTGTTTGGGCTATGCACTTGGTGGAACTTAAGTTTTTAAAACGAACTCAGCAATTGCTTTACTCAAAATATCTTATCTTGTGGCATGGTAGAGTTCAATTTTTGGCAAAGACTGTAGTTTGGAGTGCTCTGTTTCTTTTAATAATTCTCAATGGCGTGCTAATTATTCGAAACCATCATGGTGCTGTTGATGTTATGAATCCAAGTAGTGGTAAATCTTTTAAAGTGAATGGACAGTGGCTTAAACCATTTCTCGGCAATTTCGAGGTTGGAGAGTCGGATGAGGAGTTAGTCGATCCAGTTTACACGGTTGATTAGCTTGTTTCTTTATGTTTGCACGGGGAGCGAAAGCGTAACCGCTGAACTTAACTGTTTGTCGGACTCAGCCCCCAGGTAGGGGGTACCCACCATTGACTTGGGTATATGTAGCTTCGCACGCCGCTACTAAAAGAAGGATCGTGTGCCCAGCTCCGGTTCGAAGGGCAAAACTTGTAAATATTGTACATATTTGTTTTTCTTTCTTGCTTTATCATGTTTTAGTTAGCTATGCATGTTTAGTTTTGTTTTAGCTTGTTTGTTTGCATGTTTAGTTTTGTTATGTTTTCTTGCTTTCAATAAAATCTTGGAGATGTTTCACATAAAAAGATTTCACCTATGTTAGTGAAAAAAGGGCTTTCATTAGCTTTTCTTGGTAATAGTTTATCGGTAACGATCCATGCTCTCCGAATAGGCCCCTATTGGTGGCAACTTAGGTCTGTGGGTGAGGTGTGATATTGCTTAGAGTGCACACTAGGTTGTATTCTATCTTGCTTTGTTTTGATCGTAGGGGACGCTGGACTTAATTGTTTGGCGAGGTCGAGCGATAAATTTTATTACGAGCGCTAGCATAACACATTTTCAACGGTCTAGTATAGCCACCCATTTCGTACCCCGCCGGTAAGGAATGGGAAGAAAAGTATGACTCGTTTGATCGCGTGATGATCGAGTGGTGCATTGCATTTCATTCTGTCTTGCATGATTTACTTGATCTTTGTTTGTGCTTTTTGTCTTCTGTCTTTTAATTTTGTTTTGGTTTGAAACCGGATAACACGGGCCGGTGTTTCTAATGTCATTTGTCTTGTGGAAAGTCGTTCTCTTAAGTCTTGCAGGGTTTATGTGCTACCACACCAGCCTTGGTAGTTTGGACCTAAAGCCGGGGTGAGTGAGGCATTCAGGAGCCCTAAGCATGGGTGCGGCTATGTGTCGCGGTTATTAGTCCAATAAAGCTCCGGCGATGGCCTCGTGTGACTAGCTGTGGTTCCGAGTTGGCAGAGCTGAAGGAATAAACCCTGGAAGCATCTAATCTGGCTGGAGCAAGGCATTGACATGAAATCCTCCAACTTGGTCGAGGTATTTAGGGGTTGACATTCCCCTTGGACGGTACATTCGCGCACTCTTTTCTCTCTTCGCTCTTGTTCTTCATGCTATGAGGGCATAACATCGCTTTAAGTTGGGGGGAGGGGTTAGCTTATGTGCTATTTGCTTCATTTTGTCAGAAATTTAAAAATTCAAAAACAATAGAAAATTTTAAAATCCAAAAAAATGAGAAAATTGAAAATTTTAAAAATAAATAAGGCTTTTTGCTTGCAATTCTCTCCTTTTGTCATGATTTTAGTTTTTGTTCATAACTTGTTGCATGCTCAATAAATGTTAGTTGGCAAGAATTCGTAGCAATCCTAAGAAATTTTGTGCTTCTCAATTTGCATGCTTAGTTGAAAATTGAACGGTTTAAGTTTTGAGTAAGTTTTTGAGCAAGCTTTGGCCCATATCCCCACTTTTTCCAATAAAGAATACTCGAAGTTAGGTAAATAATCGCATGTCCATCTCTAATTGTGTTTAAATGTCGATTTTCAATCATTTTGGAATCCAAAGCGCACTTAGGGGAAGATACAAGGCATTCTTTGCATGATCATACCACAAATGAGTCCCCTTGTCCTATGTTGCATCCTGTTATTCTCCTATTCTTTGCTTAAACTTAGGTACCCGGATGTTTGGAGGGTTGTGTGAAAATGGTTTTCAATGATTCAAGGAGATTTGGGGGTGGTGTGAATGTGATAGAGTTGATTGAAATGCGAAAAGGCAAAGAATTGATATGTTATTTCTCCTCTCCCACTACAAAAGCAAAAGTCCCAAATTTTCATCTCCCTCTCCAAAAAGCCTTCAAATTTGGCTCCAATATCTTTTTCACTACAAATCTCACCTCAAATGACCCTATTCCTCAAAGAAAGAAGATCAAAGAAATACTATGATAGAGCAAAAGTGAATTCGAAAGAGGGTTGAATACTTTGATATGAGAGGATGGTGTTGACGTATGGGCTATTATACATTCTGGATGAGAAAGAGTTCAATGAAAATGGGGAGCTCGAGGCACAACACCGTGAGAAGCCGAATGAGGATGATGACTTGGTGTGATTGAGTCGTGATAGTAGTTTTAGTAGGACTTATCTAGTAGTTCTCTTTATTTCTTCTTCGTACTTTTGTTTGGCCGGGTTGGCCCTTGACTTGGTTAATCTTTGTGAGTCGGCGGCGGTCATTCGGGTAGTTAACCAAGCTAGTAAAAGACCGTCGCCCATTTTTGTGCTAACCATTCCTTTTGTAACCAAGGTCATTACAAGCTTAAAAAGTCCTTAGTTGATCTTTTGTGCGCATGGATTCCATTTTGATTGACTGTCTGATAGTTGCATAATTAGTTTTATGGCATGCTTTCCTTTCGTTATCCAAGATCATCTGCTAGTTGTTAACTCTGTTGAATAAGTGCTGTAGTTGTTGAGGCATAGCTTTTCTTTTTCGCTACTGCCTGATTATCAAGCACTCTCTCTGGTGGATATGGATTTAGTCTGAATTCGCAGGTTTTGTGTCCCGTATCCTCCCTTGTTCGAGGACACAAACCTTTTTAGCTTGCTCTTAGACTTGCTTGATACTTAGCCTGTTTAATTGAATGCTGAAATTGTGAGTTGTGGAGTGAAATAAAAAGTTGGAATGTTTGAACTCTTGCTAGTTTACAATGTTGAGCATGTCCTAAGTTGTGATAGCGGAATGGATTGCAAGTTGTTAGTTTTCTTTTTTCGTGCTTTATTTGCTAGGGACTAGCAAACCTCATGTCCTAAGTTGTGCTTTATTTGCTAACTTTGTCAAACATTGGAGGGCTAAGGCTGCCCAAATGCAGAATAAGCCTGATCTAAAAGAGCAGATACGGATAATAACCAAGAACCTGCCAAGCGCTTTTGCTCCTTACATGGTTCTTTCCCAGGCGGCCCCAAATTTCGAAACCTTTTATGATTCTGGACTGGCCGTAGAAGAGGCTTTGCGAGATGGAACTTTGGAAAAGAAAGAGTCAGGATCGGGGTCGAAATCCAAAAGAGCATATTCAGGAAACAGCAACGTTCTCTTCGGGAACACTAACCAAGCAGGAACCTCATCCACCAAACCTATGGAAGTCAACCAGATTTTCGAAAAACCAAAATCCCAGAACCGAACCTTCACCCAATTCAGCACTCCCAGATCCACTCTTCTTAAGAAACTCACAGAAATTGGAGTATTGAAACCTCTTCCGCCGCCACAAACCATTCCACCGAACCTCAACCAAAATGTCTACTGTGACTTCCACCAAATGCCTGGCCATACCACCGATAACTGCATCCGCCTCCGCCATGAAATCCAAAACCTCATAGATAACAAAATTGTTGATGCTCCACCCTCAGATAAACCAAACATTGTTACAAACCCCCTACCACAGCATAATGCCCCCTTCCGTATCAACCAAATCACCTTAGCCGAGAATCAGAGCATCCCAGAATTTGACCCTACCCTATTCATTACTCTTGATGCCGAACCTATCCCTGCTGGTGAAATTCCTGGAGAGACCGCCTTCCGTTCCATATGGGAATGGGAAGACACGTGGGGAGAGTTGATTGCTGACTGGGAAGAATTTGAGGCTGCCAACTTCCAAAGGAGCGACGAACCCTTATTCGAAGCTGGATGGGAGGTTGACTGGCAGAACATCCAAGCAGATCCTCTTGACGGGTTCTCTCTGTATGCACTGTTTGAAAATCAAGGAGAAGAATACCAAGTTTTTGAAGATGTACCTGAATGGGAATGGGATCCAACCCCAGACGAGTACCAGCTCATGGCCTGGAATGACCCTTTGGATACCTTCACCCTGCCAGCACTGTTCGGTGAAGAACACCAGCCTGGATATCCGTCTGAGATGATGACCTACAACTGGCCAGAACTTGCCCCTCTTCGCTCGGATTTCTCTCACCTTAACGATTTTGTCATTATTAATTTGCACGGCAATGTGGACCTCACCCCGTACCCGAATCTCCCTGAAATCGAAGAAGAGGTCGCCAGTAACGAGTGCGACCCGATGGACTACCTTGTCGACGGGACTGAATCCGAACCTTCTGCTACTTTTCCAAAGGATACCGACGTCGCCATGATGAACTTGTGGGAAGATGAACCAGGGGCCGAAACAAACCTGTGGGCTAGCACCGAGGTAGTCAGCATAAAGGTGGGAACGAAGAATGGACCGTCAATAAGACAGTAATGGAGGCTGAAAGTTGGACATCTGAGGATCTGTGGGATGACCTAGTCAGTGCTGATCTAGCCGCTAATTTGCAAGATACAACTATCGAAAACAAGCGCAAAGCCCTGGCCGACCTATGGAGTAAGGAATCAAAGTATCGCGAGATTGATCATTTAACCAGAAGCGGCCGTGTTTACCAACCTCCGAATCTTCAAGTCGGAGAATCTTCCAACCCTGCAGCCTCAGGACCCTCTGATCCATTTACCACCCCAGTCAAAAACACCTTTCGACCCTTTGACCCACCGGCCAAGGAGCCTTCGACCGAAAAGGACCAGAAGGATGATCAGCGCCAACTTGAGCAAATCAATGCCAAGATGTCTGTTTGGGATGTGTTGGTTCATTCCACACGCCATCGTGAAGGTCTCATCCAAGCACTCTCTCAACTAAAGGTTCCTTCCGCTTATAACCCCGATGAGCTTGTGGCATTGATCAAAACCATACATGTCAAACATGCTATCACCTTTATTGATCGGGACTTACTCGCCGAGGAATCGACCACAATCGGCCGCTACATATCACTCTGAAATGCCATGGCAAATCGGTTCTAGTAATCCTGGTTGACAACGGTTCGGCAATTAATGTCTGCCCACTCCGCGTCGCCTACTGCTTGGGGTACAAAAATAAGGACTTCTCTCCATCGGAAGTCAAAGTCCGAGCATACGACAACACTCGGAGAGATGTAGTGGGGACTCTCATGATTCCCATAACCTTCGGACCGTACCAGACGGAGGTAGAGTTTCACGTGGTAAACATCCCCGCCTCTTTTAACTTGCTACTAGGAAGACCTTGGCTGTACCAACCGGATATCATGGCTGTGCCCTCTACGCTCCATCAGAAGATTCGGTTGGGACTAAAAACAGGAATGCTCACTATCCACGGGGACTCTGGAATCCATGCCCCTGTGGAAGACAATGCCCTGCTCTTGGAAATTCAACACGGGGAAGAAGACATCGCTCTGGGAGGCTTCTCTCTGGATACCTCCCGGTCTATTTATTCGGTCAGAATTGACGACGACTTTGTTGTCAGCAATGTTGCTATCAAGATAATGAAGAAGATGTCCTACATGCCGGGGTTGGGACTGGGAAAGAATCTTCAAGGCCCCGCAAAATTTGAAGCTCAAGGCACTTTGATGCGCACTACTGGCCTGGGATATTCACCTTCAAGCGACAGCAAGATGAAAAAAGGAAATAGGCTAGAAGATTACTTCGTCAGGGAAAAAGCAAAACAGGTTTACCAAGGCCAGCCAGAACCATTCTGGGACAAAGAAACCAACACCTTTTTGCCGGGATTTGAGATATTTGCGAACGATGTTTGGCCAGAAAGCGACGAAGAAACTGAAATGGTGAAAGGGCAGAAGGAACCAGCTGACTGGATTGAGGTTTTCGCCCTGGGTAGTCTCGCGACTCTGTTCAAGGACGACGAACCAATGGGTACAGTTGTGGAAGCAGAAGTGCTGATGACGGGACAGGATACTCTCGGAGACCCAACTTCGCTCATCATGGATGCTGCTGGAGAGTACAAGAACTGGACCTTCATGCCAAATGCAACTCATTGTGGATCTGAGTCTGAGTCCGAGTCTGAGTCTGAGTCTGTCATGTCTTCTGAGTCTTCGGAATCTGTCGAGTCTGAGTTGGTGCCTCTCGGCCCAAACTCTCAGAGTCTGTATTTCGAATTCGAGTCCACCCGTGTGTATGGTGCCCCCGAGGCCCCCGTTAATAATGAAATGAATGAATCTGATTCTGCTTACTTCCCCGACTTTGAAATAAACTGCGTCGACCCTGATGGTGAAGAGATTGATTTCGATGGGGACATCCCCAAAGAAATTAGATCCCTAATCGAAAGGGAAGATGAGAGGCACGCTCAACCTGTAAAAGAAGAAATTGTTTTAATAAATCTGAGAGATGGAGAGAATCCTCAAATAATCCAAATCGGTTCCACGCTGTCCGCCGAAGAATGCAAAGCCCTCGTAAACTTACTCAAAGAGTTCGAAGACATGTTTGCCTGGTCACATGCGGATATGCCCGGAATAGATCCAGAAATCGTGGAACATCGGATTCCCCTTTATCCCGGTGCAAAACCAATAAAACAGAAACTGAGACGCATGAGGCCTGACTGGGTGCTTAAGATAAAGGAAGAAGTCACTAAACAGATCAACGCCGGATTCCTGATGGTAACCGAATATCCGCAATGGGTCGCAAACATCGTCCCTGTGCCGAAGAAGGATGGTAAGATAACAGTCTGCGTTGATTTTCGAGACCTCAACAAAGCTAGTCCTAAAGATGACTTCCCGTTACTACACATCGATGTGCTGGTTGACAACACCACCGGCCATGCTTTACTCTCTTTCATGGACGGTTTTTCGGGATACAACCAAATCCTCATGGCTCCAGAAGATCGGGAAAAGACCACATTTGTCACTGAATAGGGGACGTATTGTTACCGAGTTATGCCTTTTGGACTGAAGAACGCAGGGTCTACTTACCAGAGAGCCGCTACGGCGCTGTTACACGACATGATTCACAAAGAGGTAGAAGTCTACATTGATGACATGATCGTCAAGGCCAAAGAACGAGAGGGACATCTCCCCGCACTTCGAAAGTTCTTCGAAAGGATCAGGAAGTACAAGATGCGCCTTAATCCGGCCAAATGCACATTTGGAGTCACTGCAGGGAAGATGCTTGGGTTCATGATTACTACCCGAGGTATCGAAGTCGATCCATCGAAGATCAAAGCCATCCTAGAAATGGAGCCGCCGCAATCTGAGAAGGATGTAAGGAGTTTCCTTGGAAAAGTACAGTTCATCAGCAGGTTCATTGCAAAGTTGACTTCGACCTGCGAACCCTTATTCCGCCTACTCAAGAAAGGAGTACCATTCACTTGGGATGATAGATGCCAGAAAGCTTTCGAAGCCGTCAAAACCTACCTGCACAGGCCGCCAGTACTAACACCGCCCGTAATAGGAAAACCTTTGATCCTATACCTGTCGGTCACCCCGTCTTCAATGGGGTGCATGTTAGCACAGGAAGGAGATGATGGGGTTGAAAGGGTTATTTACTACCTCAGCAAAAAGATGGTTGGACCTGAAGAGCGTTACACTCCTCTAGAAAAGACGTGCTGGGCACTCGTATGGGCTTCCAATAAGTTGAGACACTATATGCTAGCTCACCCGGTAAAGCTGATATCTCGGATGGACCCTCTAAAGTATCTGTTTGAAAAACCAGCTCTCACAGGCAGAATGGCGCAATGGTTGCTAATGCTAGCCGAATTTGAATTAAAATATGTCACCCGAAAGTCAGTAAAAGGAAGAGCCGTCGCAGAATTCCTGGCCGATTGCCCAGTCGAGGGTGGAGAGGATGCCGAATTCAATTTCCCTGACGAAGACATAATGACGACGGCTGAGGATGTTTGGCGGTTGTATTTTGATGGAGCAGCCAATCAGAAGGGGTTCGGAATCGGTGTGTTGCTAGTATCACCTGACGGGTCGCACATCCCGTTGGCATTTAAACTCAACTTTGAGGTCACCAATAATCAGGCGGAATATGAAGCTTGCATTGTGGGCATGGAAGCAGCCATCGAGATCGGTATAGAAAAACTAGAGGTCGTGGGAGATTCAAATTTAGTTGTGTCCCAGGCGAATGGCGACTGGAAGGTTAGGGAAGAAAAGCTGAAACCGTATCATCAGGACCTCGAAGATCTTATCCCCCACTTTAGCAAGGTGACGTTCACTCACGTACCGAGGCTCAAAAATCAATTCGCAGATGCTTTGGCAACATTGGCATCAATGGTCGAAATCCCCGTTGGCGTAAAGCTAAGACCAATTGTGATTGAACAAAGGGATACACCACTACACCAGCACGTCATGACAATTGACGAGCCCGATGATGGTCATCCATGGTATCATGACATCTGGAGATATGTGGAAAGAGGAGAATACCCCGTGGGGGCAAGCAAAAAGGATAGGATCGCTCTCCAAAGGATGGCTGCGTAAAGCATCATCTGCGGGGGAAACCTATATCGAAGATCGCACTGTGGCACACACAAGCTCTGCATCCATGGAGAAGATGCAAAAAGGGTGATGGAAGAAGTTCACGAAGGTGTGTGCGGTCCCCACATGAATGGCATAATGCTCGCCAAGAAGATTCTCAGACAGGGTTATTTCTGAACCACCATGGAAACAGAATGTGTAGAGTACGTGTGGAGGTGCCGAAAATGCCAGATTCATGCCAATCTTACGCATGTTCCGCCGCACGAACTACAGCAAATGACCTCGCCATGGCCTTTCTCAACGTGGGGGATTGACGTCATCGGAAGAATCGTGCCGGCAGCTTCCAACGGCCACAAGTTCATCTTAGTAGCCATCGATTATTTCACGAAATGGGTAGAGGCTGCCTCCTACACCACTCTAACTGCAGTTCAAGTTGCACATTTCATTAAGCAGCATGTCATTTATCGGTATGGCGTCCCTCAAGCTTTCGTATCCGATAATGGGGTTCATTTCAAAGGGAGAGCTCGAGAAGTATTGGATGAGTTCCAAATCCAAGTGCACAAGTCAACAACTTACCGGCTGCAAACTAATGGCGCTGTGGAAGCAGCTAACAAAACAATCAAGGCCATTCTGGAAAAGACCATTCAATCTGCAAGGGACTGGCACGAACAACTACGCCTAGCCTTGTGGGGGTACCGCACATCTGTAAGAACACCGACGGGAGCAACTCCTTACTCCCTGGTTTACGGGATGGAAGTAGTACTTCCCATTGAATTGGAAGTCCCATCTCTTCGAACTATGATTGAATGTGAAGTTCGAGAGGCAGAATGGTTGAGCAATCGGTTCGAAGAACTTATGCTATTCGATGAACGTTGGTTAAGGGCTCTTTACCACATTCAAGGGTATCAGCGAAGGATCGCACGGGCATTTAACAAGAAAGTGAAACCCAGGGACTTGGCGGAAGGTGATATGGTTTTGAAGGAAATTCGGGCTCCGGTTTATGACCCACGAGGAAAGTTTCGGCCAAAGTGGTCTGGACCATACATTATCAAAACTATTCTATCGGGAGGAGCTGCGCAGCTCATTGACCTGGACGGAAATGAGTTCTCGACTTTGGTTAATTTGGATCAACTCAAGCGCTACTACCCCTGAGAGAAGCTCGCTGGGCTGAAAACCGCAAGGGCGGGCAGTCCCAGGCAAAAATTAGAGCAAAAGCCTGCTAGGATGAAAACTTGTCAGGGCATCCTAGGCAAAAGTTAAGGCATACAATAAATGAGCTCGCTAGACCGAAAACCCGAAAGGGCGGTTCTACGCAAAAGTTAGAGCGCAAAAGGAGAGTGTTAAAACCAGAGCGAACCCTACCCTAAACTACGTCATGACCTGATTCCTTCGCTAGGAGGATACGTAGGCAGTCTCACACCGAGACCCGGTCATAATCTATCAAAATAAAAATTCAGGTTGAGAAGGCTCAAAGAACAAAGTCAAGGAAGGGGAAACCCTCCAAAACTCGTTTTATTAACACAATTACTTCTACTACATAAGGTTGAGCGAAGCTGTCGAAAGGAAAAGAAGCACGACATTATAATAAAAGGGTCCTCAGTTTATTCAACGGTCGGGGTAGTAAGGTCGAGTCAGTTTCCTTGAGCTCCAGCCCTTGCAGCAATGTCCCTCCTGAGCCACCTGCGGTAGCTCCCACGCATCGCCATAGAAGGGTAGGGATGTGCATCGGTCACCTCACGCGTCCTCCAGAAGCGTTGGTAATGGCAAAGAACTGAATGGTTGAAGAGAGGCATCACTACGTCCACAAGAACCTCTGCGGGGGCCTCCTGCCTCAAGCCAAGTTGACGCTGGATGCGATAAGAGATGTAGAAGGTGAAAGCTTCCAAACCAGCAAGAACGACCCACTGGGGGCCCATGTAGTGCACCGTCATGGGCGGGAGATCCAGCCAGCGGCACCTCCAAGAAATGGTCTCAGCTCGCCGGCGCTTGAAAAAGTCCACCCACTCAGCCCTACTCCTGTCAACAAACTCAAAACATCGCTGAGAGAGTAACCTCGCCTCGTATGACCAGTTGCCAGGAGGGATGGTCAGCACATTCACTTTGTCGCAAAGCCAAATCTACGAAAAATGGAGAGAAAATAAGTAAGAAACCATAGAAAGCCCAGCAGAGTGTTGAGGTAAAACGAGAACGTGAGAGAAACTAGAAAAAGGAGAGCCGAGTGAGAAGCCAACCTGTAGGAGGAGAGGACTGCCCCTGAAAGTCTCGGTCTCTTCAAAACGAACCTTATCCAAACCAATCAGTGTCTCAGCCAAAATCATCGGAATCACGGCCCTCAACCTGAGCGGCGATGTTAACCAATGCCGAGCTAGTATGACCAACGGAAGGGACCAAGAGGTAGGCCGCAAGCAAGCACATGCAGAGGGCAGTCATGCGTCGAGTCTGATAAGTCATGTCTCCAAGGTCGCCAGGTGGAGAAAGCAGCTCGATAAGACGCATGACATTGAGATGGCCATTCCTGACCAAGTAGCGAGCAGCGCCATCACTTAATCTAAGGGCCACAACCAAGACTCTGTAAGCACTCTCACGCACGGGGGGAACAATGACCTCCCCCGAGCCAAAACCCCCGAGGTATGCACGGAACTCCTCGATAGTGGGACAAAGCTCTTGCTCGCCGAAACGAAAGACATGGACCTTCGAATCCCAAAAATTCACGGCTGCCCTCAAAAGCTCGGGACGAAGGCGAATGTTGCGGAGGTATCTCATGGAGTAGAGACCGTGAGCTCGAAAGTTGAGCCAATCGACACCTTCCATAGAAGCCAACCATGGACGGAGCAAGCCGGTGAGAGAAAGAGCCATTTCAAAGAGCAAAGAAGGAAGACAAGAGTTGGATGAGGTGTGGAGAATATAGAGTGAGAAAGCTTGAATTTGTAGGAGAGGTGGAAAGGACAACTTCAACTTTCAAAAAGCCTCGAGTTTCAAAAGTGCAAGTTTTCCATGAGTCCTACATGGAGAAAAGTGTGGTCAAGTCCCAAAAGGTTCAAAACGGACATGCACTGGTCCAGAAATGCCACTGCATGGGTCAAACCTCAACCCCCGAGCAATCTGCCTTTGAAAACAACGAAAACTGAAATCTGTCAGGAAAGGTGCCTCGCACGGCACCTTGATGGGTCGCACGGCAGGTTGAACCCAGAGAAACCCCACGGCAGTGTGATTGAGGTACCGTGTGACAGATGCTAACCCGCGCGGCATCCTGATTCATCCGCACGGCACCTTGACTCTGTATTTCTGCAGTTTTTGGCAGCAACACATCAAGATGGAATTGAGGCCTTACGAAGCACCGATTGACACCTAAACACACTCTAGCGGGTATTTGGGACTTCGGGAATGTTTCGTTCCGAGACAACTCACAGGATTCGTTATCATGGCACGAAAACTCGATAAAATCTGTTTCTTAGGCCATGTCAAGGAGTCGAAATCTGTTTCGAATCATTCCAAGCCGTTCTTTCAAGTCCTACAGGTCGTAATGGTCAAAAGTGACTTAGCCCAAGTTCCGGTTCGTGTCCAGAGTCAAAATTCGAGAATGTCACATGTTAGAGTCAACATTTTCCTATATTTCTAGAGCAAGGTTGAGTTTTCAAGCCTCATGTCGAAACATAAAGGTCATCATTGCCCCATGACCGTGTTCTAGGTTGGATGCGAAAGTGTCAATGTAAATTCTACCGAGCCAATCTCGCAAGGATTTATCTAGTTGCTTTCTTTGGTTTCTATTCCATTGTCAATATGCTTTGATTATTAGTATGTCACTCATCCTTAAACTCACGTTCAACTCAATCTCATTGATCAACGACTGGTTGCATTGCCTGGTCAATGTTTTGGCTATTCAGTTTTCTTCACACAAACCAAAGAGAATTGAATGGCATAAACAATGAAAGTACAAGATCTCTGTATATAAATCCAAAAGCATCTATGAGTCGGAGTACAAAAAAAGACATAATGGCCCAATAATCGAAATCCTATCTACCGAGGGCAAACAGGCGCCCTACAAAAAGAGCACGCAGGCTCCGTCAAAAGCACAAAACAAAAGAGGAGCTCAACTCTCGTCATCCTCGTCCTCGTCCTCGCTCTCCTCTTCAGAGACCTCCTCGACCGCCGGAGAGCTGCTCGCCGCCTGAGTGCCGGTCGCTCTAGGCACAGTAACTCCTGAGGTGACCTCCAGGTCAACGTCTGTAGGCTCGTAGGCTCGTCCTCGGTCCCTACAGAGCGTCGTGTCCTCTTCGATGCCGGCTCCTCCCGTGAGCCAGCAGAGGAGACCTGTCGTACTATCGGGCGAACAGACTTCCGCCGCAACCTTCGTGGAGCCCCTCCTCTAGCCTGCAATGGTATAAAATTCATGTGATATTTGCATTATAATCATAATATAAACGATATAAGTAAAGCAAATGACTAAAGTTCGAGAGTATACCATCGACCCACCTGTAGACACCCCAATTTGGGCTTCCAGATTACTTTACTTTCGATTTTTGACTCCCCGATGATGAAACGGATTAAGAACACCTCGGGAATGTTGAGTGTTTGAGCTTTGAGTGTTTGAAACCCTTTGAACCCTTTGAACCCTTAAACCAAGAAATTAAAGATGGTCAACACTGGGTTTGGAGTTGACCCTCGCGCGAGGGAGTGATTGCCTCGCGCGACAGTCTGCTTTGCCAGGTGTGGTCAAAGTCAAACATTTGACTGTAGACCCACGCAAGACAGGTGGACCCCTCGCGCGATGGTCCTGGGCTGTCCCTTTCACCTTTTGCCAGCCACTTGGTTGCTTGCCAGGGGGGCTACAGGGCTTCTGAACCCCGTTTTTCCCCATAGGTACTGTACAGTGCAGGGCCTTGGGAACACACCCTCACACAACCCTTCCCATCACCTTTTCACCAAGCTTAGTCACCAAGTTTGGTCCTAAGGGGGTGTTTGCCACCACCTTTGGCCCTTGGCTTCCCTTATAAATACCCCCCATTTGTTCACTTTCAAAGGGTTAACAAAAATTGGCATTCAAAGGCTTACACCTCAAGAACAAAGCTTGTTCTTCCTCCTCCACCACTCAAATCCCCCTTTTCACTCAACTCAACTCAAAGTTCAAACACTTTTCAAACCAAAAGCCAAAGGTATAGCTTACCTTTGTTTTGCTCTCTGTTCTGATCTCTGAGGGGAACTGGCAGGGCCAAGGCTGGTAATCAATACCAGTCCTGGCCCTAAAGTCAGCAGAATAAGAAACCGTGGCAAGCACTCCCTCACGCGATAGACTCACATACGCGGCGATACCCACTGCCTCGCGATGCCCTCGTGGGGTTTGGGGGTGCGGGTTATTCTTGTTTTATCATGTTATTCATTGTTTTGAAGTATGATAGGCCTTTAGCTCACTGCTCAGTATGTTAAAACACATAGACTAGCTTTTCTTGCTTATTTACTTTGTTGGAATGCTTCGGTTGCATACGGACTGTGCAGAGCTGAGCATGCAAAGCAGTTCCTGGAATTTCAGCCAGGACACTCGCGCGAGGGCTCACCGTCTCGCGCGATGGTCCTAGGCGGTCCCCATTGCATGAGCAGCTTGGTCCTTGGCCTTTATTTTGATACCCCCATTGTCTGCTTAGAGGTTGTATTTCAATTTGTTTAGCTCCTGCTTATAATAATTTGTAATAATTATTTACTTTCAATACCTATAAACCGCTTGGTTTGCCTCCTGGTGTGCAGGTCCTTCCAGAGCCAGAAGGATAAAATTCAACCTGTGGTGAGACTTGAACACTCGCGCGAAGGAATGGGTGTATCGCGCGATGGTCCTTTTGCATGCACGTTAATCCATGCGTGCAAAGGTGGGTCATGTGTGATACACCTATTCCATGAGCAGCTTGGTTTATTCTAATCAGAGGGTTAAGTTTTATCCCGTTTCATATTTGCCATCCATCCATGCCATGTTTAGATCACATCTTGCAAACTTGTTACGGTTTTAATCCCCGATTAAACTGTTTCCCCGCCCTAACTGGCTAAAAATGATTAAAGAAGAGGAAGAATCACAATATTTTCACAAAATGCCTAAATAGAGACCGATCTCGGATTGGGCGAGAGGGTGCCTTAAAACCCTTCCTCTCGTAACATTTGGCTCCCGAACCCAGATATTGTTATGACGCAAATTGGTGCCTTCACTTTTTCAAATCAAACAGTGCAGGTGCTTCAAATACGGTTCCTTGGGTGACGGACCTTCAAACCAGGTGGCGACTCTGTGTTTCGCGGCGCCGCTTCTCATTCAGCGCTCCCTCGATCTATCGGGCCCTTGCTTCGGGAACCGAAATTCCCGGAGGCTCGCTTTGGAATCCGGAAATTCCAGGGCATGCTGCCCACAGTGGCGACTCTGCTGGGGATAAATCGAACCAATATTTATTCATACTTAGAGTTTAATACGCTTATGAACAATCCCTTAAAAGTCTGTCAAAACGGTGAGCTTCGCGCTGCCGAAGGTTAGAATGGTGATTTAACAGGACCCCGTGTCCGGCCAATCTAATCTGGGACTTTTTCGATTATTCACTTGCGTAGTTTACTCTAAAGATGGACTAAATAAAGTGAGCCGAGCTTGAAAAGGCATTTTTGTGATTTTGTGATTCTTCTTCTTCTTCCTCAATTTCTAGCATTTCATGTGCATCGATGTGGGATAAGCCTCGTTGGATCGTTTTGGCAATCCGGCACGGTTTACCGGAGACCGGGGACCCCGAATGAACAACAACCTTCGACGATGATGGGTCATGCTACCGTTTGACTGTTGCTCAGCGATATCGCGGGCGACGGGAGGTATATCTGTGGCCCTAGTCCGAGGAACCTGTTACGAACCAAAACCGGCCTTTGCATATACAAAGCATTAGAACTCTCCAAACTAGGACAGGTACCTACAGGGTAGGATCTACTTGCATCTAACCCCATATACTGTCTACGTGTTACTGATTTTCCTATCGCATGCACTGTACATACACTGTTTTGCATAGGAGCATGCTTAGGGCAGTTCTTTCTTTCGAGTTTGTCTTACGCTGTCTAAGACGTAGTTGGACCCGATGAGGAGTCGTTCATTCCGTTGAATGTTCATTATCAATTTCAAAGTCCTTAGTTCAATGAGACTTTGAGAAATCAAAATTTGCTAAATCCTCAGCTCATGCCTAATTGAGGATTCAACCGACAATTAGGAATAACAAAGTATTGATGCTATGTCACTGGCGCCACCCAGGTTGAAGTGCGTTGTCACTATACACCACGTTGTTCGAGGGTAAGGTGCCATGTCATCAATGCCGAGTTGTTTCTAATTCAAAGTTGAATCTTCAAAAAGGACTAGTCGAAGATTTAGTCTATTTTGACATCTTTTAGGATCTGTCGATCTACTCAAGGACAAATCGCCGAAAAGAATTCTGAGGATTCTGGCAACGTCTGAAACTTGTGAGGCAAACTTGTCTCTGGAACTGTACATACATACATGTTATTTTGCATAAGAGCATGTTTAGGGCGGCTTCTAGGTTGTCACTCGCTTTCGAGTCTGTCTTATGCTAATTTGGACGCTGCTAGACCTGATGAAGAGTCATGCATCTCGATGGTGCATGTTGTTATTTTTTCAAAGTCCCTAGATCAACGAGACTTTGGGAAATCAAACCTTATTAAGTCCTTGGCTCATGCCCGATTGAGGATTCAACCAAAAATAAGGAACCACAAAGTGTTGATGTCGTGATATTGATGTCATTTTGGTTATCGTGCGCAGCACGTACACCGCTCGGCTAACGCGCGTTGTCGCTGAAGCCACCCCGGTAAAGGTATCACGTCATCAATACCGAGTTGTTCCAAGTTCAAAGTTGAATCTTCAAAAGGGACTAGTCGAAGACTTAGTCTGTTTTGACATCTCTTAGGATCAGTTTGATCCTTTCAAAGGATACACCCTCGAAAAGAAATCTGAGGATTTTGGCAGCGTCCGAACATCATGAGACAGATTTGTCTCTAGTTCTAGAGTCTATGGTTGACACCGACAACGACGCATGCATTGCATTCTAATTGCTGCAGGAACACCACTAAGCTTTCACTTATTTTACTGTCTAGTTCTGAGCCATTGCACCGAGCAAGAGAGTACCGAAAGGAAGAGCCAAACCTACTTGGGAACGTCTTCAGAACCCGAGTCAAAGGTTGGTCAGGTTACAATCCCAATCAGTCACAACGGAAGGCTCTCCGCGCTTTTTATTGGCTGCTCTACAGTCAGGGTCACCACCGGTTATACAGGAAGGGCAGCCAGCATCCCCATCTTCTGCATCGAGCACTTCTGAACCACTTTCTCTGGAAGACGTGCTCATGAACCTCCAGAACAGTATCACTGCGATGCAGCAAAAGGCCATCCAAACCGATGCTAACATCACTCGTCTCAATGACCTTATCAACACTCGTCTTCCACCTCCACTCGAAGAGGAAGGCGAGGACGATGAGGACGACCAGGAACAGCCTGTCTTGGTCCCAGATCCGAATCACGAGGGGCGTCTCATTGTTCAGCCCAACCCTAGGAAGGCTCGTGCGCCTGCTGCAAACCCAAATCTTGCGGGTAGGGAACTTGTTCAAAACCCTGACATAACTGCTCTTATGGCCAAGATGGCAAAGCTAGAGGAATCCGTCACCAAATCTGAAAAGATCAGCACGGGCGGAATAGACTTGGATCGTCTTTGCCTGTATCCTAATGCTAAACTGCCAGACAAATTCAAAATGCCTGACTTGGTCAAGTTCGATGGGAGCGGTGATCCCAAGACTCATCTCTATGGCTATCATGCCGCCATGAAGCTACTCAAAGTAGAAAGTGAGGCCATGTCTCAGCTTTTCCCTCAAACTCTCTCAGGGCCTGCCTTCCACTGGTTTCTGTCGCTCGACATTTCCAAGAGAAAGACTTGGGAAGACATTGGGGCTGCCTTCATTGCTCAATACAACTACAACTCCCAGCTCAAGAGACTATTCGAGAGTTAGAATCCACGAAGATGGAAGCCAAAGAGTCCTTTGCGGATTTTGTTAAAAGGTGGAGAGCCAAAGCAGCTCTAATGATTGAGCGCCCGAGCGAGCCACCAACACGGAAGCCAAAGAGTCCTTTGCATCTCGACTATGCTAAGCATCTCGTGTTGGTTCAAGCATCTGCCAACCGAGACTTTCTTTGAATCGGCACGGCCATCGAGGATGCGCCGCAAAGTGGGATTTTGCCAAGAGGGGAGTCTTTTTTCCAATCCTCAGAAACCAAAGTCGAAGGCTTACTCGGGAAACAATAGCACACTGTTTGGCGATAGCAATTATGCCAGAGCATGGCTACAAGTGGGGATAACGCCGCTGCTTCCCCTAATCATACAACCGATGTCAATCAGGTTCAGAACACCAAACCGGGCCCGAACCCAACCTCGGAGTTTCTGCTTTTGAGGCATCTCTATCCGCGGTGATGGAGAAACTTGTCAAGTCTGGGCATCTCAAACCTTTGACCCCAACTTCCCCTCCCAAAGTCTTACCTGCTGGTTATAATCCTAACCTCTTCTGTGCCTTCCACCAAATGCCTGGCCATCACACTGACAAGTGCTATCGTCTTCGACATGAGATTTAAGATCTTATTGATGATGGCACGGTCCAAGTTCCGCCAAATCCCAACATTATTTCCAACTCCTTGCCTCAACACGGGTCTGACCCTCTGGTTGGTCAGGTATCTATCAGCTCCACTCGAATCAACCCGAACTCCACCATATTCAACCCTAGCCACTATATCATCCCAGTAAATCAACCCAAACCCATCGTATCCATCCCGTCCGAGCCGGAGGTTAACATGATGGCTGTAAGTTGGGCAATAGAGGTTTTCACTGCCGACATCTGGTTTGATAGTGATGAGGGGCTTACAAATGAGAAGATTGACTAGCTGAGGTCCATTGATCAAAGGAGCATCGAGTAGGTTTGGTCGAGAAGCCAAAGGAAGCCGAAGTGCTGTTGCTTGGGCCTGACGCCCGCTGGATCCTACCTCTTTTGTAAAAGCTATGGGTAGCTTTATAAGTATTGCGTTTTCAAAACCGCGTCTAGTTTGCATTGGCGATATGTCTGAGTCTGACACAGAGTCTTTTGCGTTTGTCTAAAAACTAGCTCTGAGTCGGAGTTCGTGCCTCTTGGCCCTCCACGTCGTAGCTTTTGTTTCAAGTCTTGAGTCTGCTGTACTTGGCAAACCCCGAGGGTTTTTATGATATGCATTGTCTTGTTTCTTAGTACTTCGCTGGCTTTTATATAAACTGTGTCGACCCTGACGACGAAGGGATAGATTTCGATGGGATCATCCCCAAGGAAATGTGTTCCCTCGCCGAAAGGGAAGATAAAAGGCATGCTCAGCCTATTAAAAGAAGAAGTAATTTTCAATAAACTTGAAAGACAAGTATAACCTCCTGAAAGGTTCAAAGTTGGTCCAAACAGTGCCCCAGAGGAGCATTGCGCCCGGTCAAACAGGCTCAAGAATTCATCGACGTCTTGGCGTGGTCTCACAAAAGACGCACCTGGCGTTGATCCTGAGAAAAAGAAGTATCAAATCCTCCTGCTACCGGGTGCCAAGCCAGAAAGTAGAAGCTCGGAAGGCTTTGGGCCTCTCATTATGTTTAAAAACAGCAACAGTGACGTTCCGTCAAGTACAAATGAGAAAGTATAAACATGGCCCGGAGCGAGGCATTTCCAACCGAAGTGCGCTGGACCTTGCATTATCAAAGTCATTCTATTTGGGGCTGTGGTCAAAGATCGATGACCTCGACGGCAACAAATTCAATACCATGGTCAACCTGGATCAATTCAAAAGCAACTTTTCCCTGAGAGAAGCTCGTTGGGCTGAAAACCCCAAGGGTGGGCAGTTCCAAGCAAAAGTTAGCCTGCTAGCCCGAAAACGTATGAAGGGGGTCTAGGCAAAAGTGATAGGCAATATTCGAAAGCTCGCTAGACCGAAGACCCGAATGGGCGGTACTAGGCAAAAGTTAGAGCGCAAAAGAAGAGGTAAATACTCGAGAGTTAACCCTTAGCCTGAACTACGTTTTGACCTGATTCCCTAGCTTGGGATACGTAGGCAGTCTCTCTTTGAGACTCGGTCACAAATCTATCAATTGGATCCATGGTTGACATTTTAGTACACATCAAAGGTCGAAGAGGATCGAAGATCAAGCTGCGATGAAGGAATCAGAAGGGGAAAACCTTTGCCTTTCAATTTTATTGCAAAATGCTTCTTCAAATTTACAGGCTGAGCACAAGTCTTAAAATATTTGAAGCATCAAAAACAGAACGAAATGCTAGAAGCCTAATGGCTCACAGTTTATTCTATGTTCAGTGAGGTCTGGTATGAGCAG
The DNA here is from genome assembly GCA_025413875.1 of Rhododendron molle. Taxonomy (NCBI): domain Eukaryota; kingdom Viridiplantae; phylum Streptophyta; class Magnoliopsida; order Ericales; family Ericaceae; genus Rhododendron; species Rhododendron molle. The sequence continues at coordinate 9,604,626 of CM046399.1, forward strand.
CTGCAGCCTCGCGTGCGTGCTTTTTCAACTCCAGCGGTAGCCTGCTACTGCCCTCGAATGACGTTCCAAGGGCTTTTGCCTAGTCTTGTCATACCATGCAAGTCATATGGACTTAATGTGACTGCATGGGGGTGTCGGTTTCAGTCCGGGCCTATATGAGTCATCTTTTGCGTCTTATGTCCATCTTTGCGGCATTTTTCTAGTTTTTCAATCAATTGTCATGTTGAGATGTTTTTCTTAATTTTGTTTGTACAGGTCTTTGTACTTTTTGCGTCTCTTGCAAGTGTCAGTTTCACCTGTCTAGGAAATGTTGTGAGTTTTGGCCCAGTAATGCCCAAAATTTCATCATGTTCTATGTGCCTAAGGGTTCGCATTGTACCCTAGGACTCTTTCTCCCTTTTCGTTTGAGCTAGGCGAGTCTATACATGTGCGCATGTCTGTGTGTCAATTCAGGTCACTGTCAATGCAAATTAGATATTAGCGACTAGAAAGTGCAATTTTTACATGTGCTACCCTAGCTCCTGTAATCCACAAGCTGTGGAAATCTCATAAGCAGCAAGGGTATCTCGGCCCAAGGCCAAACAAAGCATTTCTAGGGCACGTCCGCCCAAGCATTGAAGAGAGGGCACACAAGCCCAAATTTGTCAACTGGGGCATGCCAGTCCATTCAGCGTCTATCTATCTGGGTGCGCATCTCAGAAGTAACAGACAGTACAGTAATGAGGCTCGATGGTAGTCCTTAGGCGTCGTTGTCCTCCTAGGAGCCGCCCTTAGCTTGCATCTGCATTTTCAATTTCGTATACATTATTGCATATTGTGTATATTAAATGTTGAAGCAGGAAGATGGTCCAGCATGGTTGCCGTCATACAGATTTGGTTTGCCGAAGGATGCGATGCAATCTCCTGCGGTTTTGTTATCGTTGGTTAGTGGATGCGATGGAAATCTCCCTAACTCTCGATTTGGTTTGCCGAAGGATCCGATGCAATCTCCTGCGGTTTTGTTATCGTTGGTTAGTGGATGCGATGGAAATCTCCCTAACTCTCGATTTGGTTTGCCGAAGGATCCGATGCAATCTCCTGCGGTTTTGTTATCGTTGGTTAGTGGATGCGATGGAAATCTCCCTAACTCTCGATTTGGTTTGCCGAATGATGCGATGCGATCTCCTGCGGTTTTGTTATCATTGGTCAGCGGATGCGATGGAAATCTCTCCTGTCCAATTCTCGGTTCGTAAACCAAAGGATGCTATCCTGCGGAGCCGTTTCAACGACAGCCGATCCTGTCAAAGTTCTCCAGCGGTTTGATCAATCAGCACATTGATCTTCCCGTCCGCCTTCATGGCAGCCAGTCCTGTCAAATCCATCGATGGCGATCATTGTATCGTCCGCATTCAGCCACAACGACGATCAGATTATCGTTCAATGGTCCGTTCATCCGCAATTGTTTGTTCCCCGGGAGAGTCCGTCTTGGCCTGTCCCTAACGACAATCACCCTCAGTCTAGCCGCAAGTGCATCTTCTAGCAGGCTTATTGCTCTGTCTCGGATGGTCTTTGATAAGGAGATTGGCTCGATTCCCAAATGTGATGGAATTCAACCTACCCGACACGACCTACCCGTGTTTGTTGGAATACTTTGTGCCGAGGATAGCTTGATCCCCAAGAACGACGGCTGTCCCCGCCCAAATCTGCGGCGACTGCCGTCTCCAAATTCAATCAACAAGCGGCAATGCAATTGTCCAATTCTACTTCCATCCCGGCTGACGGTCCGTCAGTCCTTTCAAATCGATCCGTCCTGTAAGTATGCTTGTCTACTTTACGATGTTCCGCTTTGGATTGCCTTGAGGGTGTCTAGAATTCTTTGGCGTTACTTGTACCAAGTCAATGGTGCTTCAAGTGCCGTCAAAGAGGGGCTCTGTAGACACCCCAACTGGGCTTCCAGTTACTTTACTTTCGATTTTGACTCCCGATGATGAAGCGGATCAAGAACACCTCGGGAATGTTGAGTGTTTGAGCTTTGAGTGTTTGAAACCCTTTGAACCATTTGAACCCTTAAACCAAGAAATTAAAGATGGTCAACACTGGTTCTGGAGTTGACCTCGCGCGAAGGAGTGATTGCCTCGCGCGAGACTGCTTTGCAGGTGTGGTCAAAGTCAAACATTTAACTGTTGACCCACGCGCGACAGTGGACCTCGCGAGAGTCTCACTGTCGCGCGCGATGTCCCTTTCACCTTTTGCCGACCACTTGGTTGCTTGCCGAGGGGGTCTGCAGGGTTGATCCTCGTTTTCCCCATAGTCTTGTGTCTGTCAGGGCCTTGGGAACACAACCTCACACAACCCTTCCCATCATCTTTTCACCAAGCTTAGTCACCAAGTTTGGTCCTAAGGGGGTGTTTGCCACCACCTTTGGCCCATTGGCTTCCTCTATAAATACCCCCCATTTGTTCACTTTCAAAGGGTTAACAAAATTGGCATTCAAAGGCTTACACCTCAAGAACAAAGCTTGTTCTTCCTCCTCCACCACTCAAATCCCCCTTTTCACTCAACTCAACTCAAAGTTCAAACACTTTTCAAACCAAAAGCCAAAGGTATAGCTTACCTTTGTTTGCTCTCTGCTCGATCTCTGAGGGGCGGCAGGCCAAAGTGGTAATCAATATCGATCCACGGCCCTAAAGTCAGCAAATACAAGATGTGCCAAGCACTCCCTCACGCGATAGACTCACATACGCGCGCGACAGTCCACTGTCTCGCGCGACAGTCCTCGTGGGGTTTGGGGGTGTTGGTTATTCTTGTTTTATCATGTTATTCATTGTTTTGAAGTATGATAGGCCTTTTAGCTCCCTGCTCAGTATGTTAAAACACATAGACTAGCTTTTCTTGCTTATTTACTTTGTTGGAATGCTTATGGGTTGCATCTGGGCTGTACCAGAGCTCAGAGCATGCAAAGCGATTCTGGAAATCCGGCCAGACACTCGCGCGAGGGACTCGCTGTCTCGCGCGATGGTCCTCTGAGTCCAGTAACTGCCTGCATGAGCAGCTTGGTCCTTGGCCTTTATTTTGATACCCCCATTTGTTTAGGGTTGTATTTCAATTTGTTTAGCTCCTGTTTATAATAATTTGTAATAATTATTTACTTTCAGTACCTATAAACTGTTTGGTTTGCCTGCTGGGTGTGCACTGGTCCTTCCAGAGCCCAAAAGGGGATAAAATACAACCTGTGGTGAGACTTGAACACTCGCGCGAGGGAATGAGTGTATCGCGCGATGGTCCTTTTTGCATGCACGTTAATCCATGCGTGCAAAGGTGGCTGTCATGTGTGATACACCTATTCCATGAGCAGTTTGGTTTATTCTAATTAGGGGGTTAAGTTTTATCCCGTTTCATATTTGCCATCCATCCATGCCATGTTTAGATCACATCTTGCAAACTTGTTACAGTTTTAATCCTCGATTAGCTGTTCCCCCGCCCTAACTGGCTAAAAAATGATTAAAGAAGAGGAAGAATCACAATATTTTCACAAAATGCCTAAATAGAGACCGATCTCGGATTGGGCGAGAGGGTGCCTTAAAACCCTTCCCTCTCGTAACCTGGCTCCCGAACCCGGATATGGTTATGACGGTGGTGCCTTCACTTTTTCAAATCAAGCAGCGGTGCTTCGAAATACGGTTCCTTGGGTGACGGACCTTCAAACCCAGGTGGCGACTCTGTGTTTTGCGAGCGCCTGCTTCTCCGCTCGCGCTCCCTCGATCTATCGGGCCCTTGCTTCGGGAACCGAAATTCCCGGAGGCTCGCTTTGGAATCCGGAAATTCCAGGGCATGCTGCCCACACCACCAACGCGAGGCAACACCTCCGGAGGGTGGCCCATGGCGTACTGCCTCACCAACTGCTCCCGGCCCATCATGGCCTCCGCCATCTCCTTCACGTACCCTGGAGGAGCCTGCAATGAAGGAAATCGATCAGAACATGTGAAAAGAGCGAATGTACGAAGGAAGGAAAGCATGTTATACCTGAGCGAGAAACTCTGGAGCCTCCACTGCAGGGCGTGGCACTACAACCAGGCCCGGAGCTCCCTGGGGAGTCGTCACGTCTACTGTCCAAGAGAGGGCAGGGAAGCTAGTGCCACTTGGGCCCACGCCCTCACTGCGACCTCTGTCACCACGGCCCCCGTCTCCTCCGCTGACTCCGTCGCCTCTGTCTCTCTTCCTTCCCCTCCTTCTTCCAGCGCCCTCTCGTACCGCCTGTGCTGCCTCCCAAGCAGCACGTACCCCCAGACTCGCCATCAAGTACTGAGAACAGTACTCCGCGTAGTCAGCAGCAAGGCCAGCACCTGCCTCGAAGAACGGCTCCAACTCGAGGTCCGGCCGTGTGAACTGCTCGATCTCCCTCCGTGTGTGCTGGTCTGTCCTCTGCACTAGAGTAGGAAGCAGCCCAGGGACTCGATAGGCGTCCAGCCTCAACGACTGGCGTGACACTCGGTCACCCAAGTACCACTGCCAGCCGTAAGGGGACTCGAGAAGCACTCTCCCCCTGGCAACCTCCCTACTCTGTGCAACGTAGGGGATCTCGAAGCGGTCCCACACCCGCCAGCGAACCTGTCATCAAAGATAAACAATATCAAGGTGCCGTTTGAATGGAAATAAGCGGGAAATAAGTATGAAAATGCCTTAGTACCTGATCAGGACGCAGCTCGTCCAAGTAAAGGCGGAAGGCATCCAGCTTGCCTCTTCCCCTCTTCACGCCCTTGTACTCTGTCGACCAGCGTAGGGCTCGGGGGAGTATCGTGTCGTCATGACATGTGGTCTCAGGAGGGTACATCCCTATCACCTCATATGTCCAAAGCTGCAATTCAAGGCATCGAAAGTTAGCACAAGATATACATTGAAAGCTAACTATTCATGAGAAAGGAAGAGAAATATACCTCCCAGACCCTCTAGTAGCCTCTAAGTCTCACTCCTGCCCTGCGGGAAAGAGAGCCCATGAAGGCATAGCACGTCCCCAGTCGAAGCGGGCGATCTCTCCGACATCCCTCAAGGCTGGAAGAAGCGAAAGGTGTACTCGGTTGCGCCTGTTGGGAAACAGGGATGCACCAAGTAAGTATAGCAGAAAGCACCTCGCCATCTGCTCCTCCTCCGCCCTGTCAGTCGGGAGCCTCTCTATCCAAAACCTGAGAAGCTAGGCATACTTCGCATCGTCTCCCTCTGCCCTCAGCTCGTACCCCAGCATCGCCCGCTGGAACGCCGCCTGCCTCCCCGTGGCAGCGTCAAAAGGAATAGGGTCACCTCCGACTCTGAGACCAGTGATCGCCGCAAAGCCCAACGGCGTCACGGTCAGCTCACCAACGGAGAAGTGGAGGGTGTTCGTCGTATCCCACCACCTCTCAGCCAAAGCCCTCATCACTGGGCGGTCATTGCACACGCCCCTCGCCAACACCCCGACAAACTCCCCGAAGCCTGCCTGCCTCACTATCTCCCGCGAAGCCTCGGGCAACCTTTCCCAGAATGTCGGCACAGCCGCCGAACCCCCGTAGCACGAGAGTGAGATCCCCTGTTACAACAAATCGACAAGTATTCAGTAAACAGGCATGACTTGCAATACAACGGTATACTCAGATGCAATGAAATGAAATACGATGCATTGGAATTTGAAATGCAGATATTTAAAGTATACCTCGTCTCAGCGCAAAGAAAGGTGTTGCTGAGGGTCCTTCAAGACCAGAGCCTCGTCGTAAGTCGGCCTCCTCGGAGTGTAAGGGTCGAAAAGTGAAGGCACCACCACGTGCTGAAAAGGGACGTAGGTCGCCTCGTCGTAAAGCCCTCACCTCTGCAACGCTAGGGTCGCCTCAGACACCACGGTGACGCGAGGAGCCATCACCCCGGCCTCCTCAGCTCGCCTCTTCTCAGCCTCCGGCTCTCTATCTCCCAGGTCCCAAGCCCGGCACAGCCAACTCCGCCTCGCGCATGAAATAAGCGTCCCGCCAACCAGGAAACCCGTGCACTCACTCCAGCATGTCCTCCATGGACGCCGTCGCTAAGTAGTCGCCCGTGCCTATGGGGCGCGATGACCCTGCACCTGCGCCACTACCCACGAATATGGGCAGTGTGTCCTCCACCACCGGCTCCACTACTGGCTCCACCACCGGCTCGTCCGCGACGATGGGGGCCTTCCCCAAGTCGGTCCGAGGCTCTCTCACGGGAGAGGCCTCTGTCTCCTCTGCCACCTGGTCTAAGCTACCACCGTGACCCTCCGAGGTCCTCTCCTCCACGCTAGCCGCCGCCTCCGACCGGCCCGAAACCTCGGTGTCACCCCTCGACTCCACTGCACCCGGAGTCTCCGCCTCCTGATCGTACCCGGCCAACACCACACTGCCACCGTCGCCACCACCACTACTGACCACCGCGGCAGCCCTGGCCGCGGCCTCTTCGGCCAATGCCGGCTGCAAAGAAGTCTCCGGCTCGTCCCTGACTATCGTATCGTCCCCCGGAAGGACGTAAGATGGTGTAACCTCGACCTGGGATGGTATATCATCTTTGGGTTCCATGATCGTACTATATGAGAAAGGGAGAGAGAGAGCAGCAGCGAGAGAGAGAGCAAGAACAAATGGTAGAGAAAGAAAGCGGCGAGAGGAGAGAGAGCAGCAGCGAGAGAGAAAGATACGAGGGAGAGGGAGAGATGATCGAGAGAGAGAGACAGGGATATAGCCGTGAGAGAGAGAGAAGTGATCGAGAAAGAAAGAGAGGGAAATTTCGAACGTGTGGGGTGTACTGTGTACACCCCGCTTATATATATATATCCCCCGAACCGATTCACTCGGAGACCAGCGTTGGACCGGGTTCGCAGCCAGCCAAGCCGCACGGCACCTCGGACGGGTAGCACGGCACCCTGGACGAACATGCAGTGCCTCTAGTTTACTCTACCGTGCGTCCCTAAATTGACCTCGCATGGCATCGTGAATTATTTCGACTGTTCCATTTTCTGAAGTCTGATTTGAACGTCAGTTCGAATTAAATGCGAGACAAGAAGTTTGAATGCAGGAATGGAAGAAGAAAAAGGGACTTTTCATTCAATAACACCCAGGGTAACCCCCGGGATTTGTCATTACATTTCAAAAAAAAAAAAAATAAACATAAAACGGGCCTACTGCCCTCTTTTCTTCTTCCTTCTCCTTCCTCTTCCTTCTCTCCTCCTCCTCCTCAGTCGCTGCCCCCGTCGTTCGAGGCGTCATTTGCCCCGTCCGAACGATCATCCGACCCGTTGGGGTTGCCCTCGGAGTCTTCCGCCGTGTCATTCGACTCGCGCCCGAGGACGGAGTCAGGGTCGTTCGTCGTCCAGTTGGTCAAAGGCAAAGTCTTGCAAGTTGGACACCGCGCGACGGAGAGTACGAATCGTCCCGATGAGCCTCTCGATTTGCCAATTAAGTGCTTCAATCTCCCGACGGTAGAAAGACATCTCGGCTTCTAGAGATTCGACCCGGGCCGCTAAATCGTTATTCGCCATCCGTAGACTTCGAGAACAAACTTTTTTTCAGAAAAAAGAGAAGAATGCAAGGAGACTTTTGAGATTTTGTTGGTGGTGCATGGAATGAGGCACCACCATGCTTATAAAGACGCCCCAACCAACGAAGGGGCACGCCCGAAGTAATGGCCCCCTTTAAGCCTGTCAACTGTTCTCGGAAATCGAAAGGGTGCTTAGACAAACGAGGTGCCGCGCGCCTCTAATGTAGCCCGCACGGCACCCTGGCTCCAAGAGATTTAAATGTTTTCTCGAAAGGTGATCCAATCAGCCACCTAAATCCTCTTGGAAACTCAATTCTCAGCCGTTTTGCAGTAAAGATCCCTTAGAATGTCGTGCATTGGTTACGGCGCCATTTAATCCCCCAGGAATTCGCCGCATTCGCCTTTTTCTCGGTATTCGCCCTCCGGGACTCACCGTGACTGGTTCAAGGATTCGACATATTTTCCCCAGCAGGTCCAAAATTCAAAATTCAATTTTCGCCTCCCAAGGGCTCGTCTCAAAATTTTAAAATTCAATTTTCGCCTCCCGAGTGCTCGTCTCAAAAATTCAAAATTCGATTTTCGCCTCCCAAGGGCTCGTCTCAAAAATTCAAAATTCAATTTTCACCTCCCGATGGCTCGTCTCAAAAATTCAAAATTCAATTTTTGCCTCCTGAGGGCTCGTCTTAAAAATTCAAAACTCGATTTTCGCCTCCCGAGGGCTCGTCTCAAAAATTCAAAACTCGATTTTCGCCTCCCGAGGGCACGTCTAAAAAATTCAAAACTCGATTTTCGCCTCCCGAGGGCTTGTCTCAAAAATTCAAAACTCGATTTTCGCCTCCCGATGGCTCGTCTCAAAAATACGGTTTTCGCCTCCCGAGGGCTCGTCTCGCTTTTTCGTCTCTCGAGCCACGGTCTAACGGACCTAATGTCTCTCCCTGTCTCGATTTTCGCCTCCCGAGGGCTCGTCTCAAGCCTTTCACAATGCTTTGAATGACACACAGCACCGCAAGCACTTCTTTGCATGAGTTTGTCCTCCGGGACTCGTTTCTCGCATTGCATTGTCCCAATCGAACTACGCTGGTCTGATCCCTACAGCGGGGTACGTAGGCAGCTCCCCGAGCGCGACCACCATCGTTATTTACTTGCATTATTCGCTTTGTCTCTATTCAAAGGCACTAGAGCAACGGATTGGGATGCCTATTTTTTAAGCGTCACTCGTACCAACTAATGGTTCCAATTTCCAGTTATAGTCTTGTAGACACCCCAATCCGGACCTCGGAGAGTCTTTGTCCACCCCGATGATGAAATAGAGGAAACGATACATTTGCGAGCTTGAAAAAGGATCTCCTTTAAAACCAAAAACCCAACAAATCCAACAAACCCAACCAAGCCCAATAAAAAGCCCAAAAGACTCTGGACCACGGGAGGAGGCACCGTGCGGAGCCAAATTGGAGCGCACGGCACCTTGAAAATTCAAGGGACCGTGCGCAGCCAAACTCCTCCGCACGGCACCTTGAGCTAAAAGCTGACTGGCTCAGAAAGCTGTCGGCCACGCCAGTGTGAGCCACAGCTGATGACTGGCTCAGCCGAAAATGCACTTCTGGCCCGCCCAGAAAATACCTCCACCATTTGAATTCAAAATCCTTGGCCATTTGCCTATAAATTAACCCCTCCACTCAAGGGAAAGGGGTCCTTCTTAGCCCTTCTTTTGAGTCCCTCCCTTGCCTTTCTCTTGGCTCTCTCACTCTACTTTCTCTCTCTAAGTTTCTACACCCACTTTCTTACTTCCACTTCCATTTCCAAGCTTTAAAGAATGTCATTCCCAAAAGACCTTCTTTAAGTATTTTCACTCACTCCCCTCTCATCATTGAAGTTGATCTTTCATTAACTTCAAAATCTCATCACCCAAAACACTTAATCTTCCCTCACACCCACACTTCTTTTGTCTCATTCAACCTCTTTCATCTACACCTGTGACGATCCATCCACACCCGCGCACCAACGACCCTTGATCAAGCTCGAAACTAAAGGTACAAACTAGTTTCCTCGGACTAGACCCTGTTCTGGTCCTGAGAGGGCTTTTCTGTCAGAAGGTCTAACCCCCTTTTGGTTAGATCCTGACCAAAAACTCATTTTCACAAAATAAAATAAACACAGTGCTAAGGTCGAGAAGCCACGCGGTCTGTTGAACAGACGCGCGGCACCTTGTCTCTCTGCGCACGCCATGTCACATGCTAGTATTTTTGTAAGCAGGCTATCCGGATCTGAGCTTTCCCTCTGTTGTGGTTGTCTGTATCTGCTGTTGCTGTTTCTCCTGCTTTTAAAATGAGACCATATCCACAAGCCATATTCCGATTCTTTTAAAAGCTTTGTGAGATCATCCCAAATGATCAAATATGTTAAAAACCACTTTAAAATCATGTTTTGAGAAAGACAATGGCCTTTTAGGATGATCTTACTGCTGTGAGATTTCTGGTAAGTTTTCTGAAAGATGCACGAAGAAGGCAGTGGTCTAAATAATGTGTTGAAAGTCTGCAACAGTCTGACAGGAGAGCAGGTACCACGCACGGCATATTGAAGTGCCACACGCGGCAGCTCAGGGTGCCGTGCGTATAATGACTGAGATCCAGGCAGTTTGTTGAGCTTTCTTTATATCCCCTGCTCACATCATTTTACCACTATTGTACAGACAGCACCACATGCACGTCAATGTGATATATATTCCCCATGTCCCTTCCCCGCTACTTGTTTTATTAAAGAGTTTGATATTCCGAAAAATATTGAAGATCCCCCCTTCTCTTTTGAAAACATTAAGTAGAGACCAGTTTTCTCCGGGCGAATGGGGTGCTTTTTAAAGAAAACCTTCCCCATTCGTAACGTGGCTCCCGAACCCAACATCTCAACGTTTTCGCTAGACCAAAAGCCTTTTCCAAATGACTCTTCGGTTTCTCGGATGATCCATTTCAAAAATCCGGGTGGCGACTCTTCGAGTTAGCGCTCCTTTTTCCGGGGCGCCGGGAGCCCACAACTATTCCAAGGGTTTTCGAAAAAGGTTTTTTGTTATGGTCGGGCCGGGAGGCTGCCTACGTATTCCATAGGGGAAATTCAGACCAACCGTAGTTCGAAGGCAACAAAAAAAAAAGAAAAAGTTTGGAGGGTTAGAGACAGAAGATGTACCTTCGGGCTTTAAAAGCCGTAGTGTGACGTACCTAGACTGAGTCAGGATTTTGGCGGAGAGTAGTTGAAAGAGCGCGGGGCTGCCGGGGAAGTTTTTACGAAGAGCGTCCTTAGTATTTTGGGGTAGATCAATACACGGCGGGTGTGTTTGCTTTTCTTGATCATCCTGACTTTAACTGAGGGAAACTCGGTAGAGTAGCCTATCCTTGCGAATGAGCTGGAAGGAATTGATGTAATTGTGGTGGAATCCAAGCCATCTGTTGGGGATGTTTCGGACACCGATTTTGAGATATGGGGTGGAACCCAAGCCATCTTTCGGAGACGAGTTGGATGCCGCTTCTTGAGATATGGGAGGCGCAGGGCCAGTAACTTAAGCACGGAGCATTGGAATGAAGGATCCAAGGCACGGAGCCGATTTATAGGTTTTAAGGCGTGGAGCTTTTGATGAAACCGAAGTGCGAAACTGGTGTTTGATCATAAGGCGAGAGCTTGGAGAGATAGAACCGAAGTGCGGAGCTGGTATTGATCATAAGGCGGGGGCCAGAGGTTTTAGAGCTTTGATGGAACTGAGGCTCGAAGCCGGTTGATAGTTCAAGGAGCTTTTTGCCTTCTAGAGGCGAGAACTTGAGATGTTAGAGTTTTGAGCTTGACGTGATTGAACTGAGGCGCGGAGCCAGTTGTATTCTGATGTGCGCAGAGCTTTCTCATCATAATTTTGGTGTGGAGCCAAAAGATCAAGGTTCTGGACCGATCAATAAAACTGAGGCGCAGAGTCGGTTGATTGTAGGATTGACCTATTTCATGAATAAGAAAGGTATACAGAAATGTGTATATGATGATGGTGGTTAGATGTGAACAGATATGATGATGCAGACTCGATGTGATAATGGTGATACAATTGATGCAAATGTGCACGGGCCCGTGCGTATGTGTTTGATTTAAGCATTGAGCTTCTATCAAGTTCTTGACTTGAGCATTCGGAGCTTAGAGCTTGAGCATTCGGACGGCAGAATCCGAGCATTCAAAGTACAGGTTTTGAGCATCTAGTACGCAGTGGTTGGGCATCCAAGTATAAAGCTTGAGCATTCAAGTGTAGAACTTGAGCATCTAGTACACAGTGGTTGGGCATTCGAAGAGCTTCGAGCATTCAAAATGTTGGATTTTGAGCATTTAAGCGTAGAGCCTGAGAATTGATGATATCTGAATTAGGGTGGCGTAGAGCCAGTTGGGATAGTTGTGAGCTTGGAGCTACGGAGATGATAGGCGTGGAGCCTGTTGAGAATTGTTACGGCGTAGAGCCAGTTGAAACAATGGGCGTGGAGCTGCTGAGGTGACTAGGATAATGAGCGCGAAGCCTGCTAAGATGATAGGCGTGGAGCCTATTGAGTTGATAGATATGGGCACAGAGCCGCTGAGTAGTTGCGAGCTCGGAGCTGCTGAGATGATTGATACAGGCTTAGAGCCTAGGCTTGGAGCCGTGGAGATGATAGATATGGGCGTGGAGCCGTTGAGTTGATTGGCGAAGAGCCCGTTTGACAGATGGGTGTAGAGCCACGAGTTGAAGCTACGGAATTGTTATGAGTATAGAGTTGCTGGTAAGGGTGGTGAGAGACTAAGCCCAAACACTAGCCAACAAGGCTGGCCAGCCAAGCTTGGAGGAGAAGGTGGCCAACAAGGCAAGGCGGGGCGGGGCGGGGCGGGGCGGGGGGGGGGGTTACATTGGGAGGTGCCAACCATGCAGTCACCAACAGCTGTTCTAGAGGAAAACGGGGTTCTATAGCCCCATAGACCCCCTGATGATCACAAAATCCAGCTGGAAAAAGGTGATGGGGATAGGCTAGAACCATCACGCGAGGGAGTAAACCATCGCTCGAGTGTTTGAATTGTCGCGCGAGGGTCAACAGTCAACAGTTTGACTTTGACCCACACCTGGCACTATAACCCGCGCGCGAGGATTCCAAAGTCATGCGCGATGGTCAAACCTTAGTTTTAGGGTCTTGACCTAAGGTTTTGGGGTTAAAAAGGTTGAAGAAGGGTTCCGAACGCTCCAAGCTCAAACCATTGCAAACTCAAGTCTGCTTTTAATCCGATTTCATCATTGGGGAAACAAAAAATTGTGAAACGATCAGGAGATCCAGATTGGGGTGTCTACAACAACCAACTCCTAAAATCGAAACCCATCAGAACCCTGAAATGCCAACTGTACTGGCAAAGATAACCCAATTGGAGCAATCTGTGGCAAGGAATGAGAAGATCGCCACAACGGGCTTTGACATCAACAAGCTCTGTTTGGTTCCCAATGCAAAACTCCCCGACAAGTTTAGGCCCATAAACTTTGCAAAGTTCGATGGAACTGGCGACCCGAAGGCGCACTTGACTGGCTACATAGGGGCGGTCTCCATGTGGGGTGTAGAGCGAGACGCCATGGCTCAGATGTTCTCGCAAACCCTCTTGGGGCATGCCCTTCACTGGTTCACGTCACTGGACGAAAGGAAGAAACGATCCTGGGAAGACATATGTGCGGCTTTCATAGCTCAATATGACTATAACATTCAGTTGGAAGTCACCACCCGCGAACTGGAGTCCACGAAAATGGAGGCTAAGGAATCCTTTGCAGATTTTGTGAAAAGGTGGAGGGCGAAGGCGGCCCAAATGAAGGACAGACCGACAGATAGGGATCAGATTCGGATGATCGTCCGGAACCTTCAGCCAAACCTTGCAAGACATATGGTCATGGCACAGGCGTTTCAGATTTCAAAACGTTCTTCGATACCAGCCTGGCCGTCGAAGAAGCGCTCCAGCTCAGCATTCTTGACATGCCTGAACCTGCCCCCAAAGCCAAAAAGGTCTATTCCGGTAACAGCAGCACCTTGTTCGGCAACTCCAACTACACCAATCTCCCCAACACCTTTGCAAACACTACCCAAACTGAGCCAATCAATCAGATCGTAGCTCAAACCAGTCAACCCCGCCCTCAACCTCGCATTTTTGCTCAATTCTCGACACCTCTCTCTGCCGTGCTTGAGAAGTTGGTCAAAGGCGGTGTCCTCAAACCACTCAACCCCACCCCTCTTCTGCAAAAACTCCCTGCCTCCCATAATCCTAATGCATATTGCGCCTACCATCAAAACGTAGGTCATCCAACCGACAATTGTTTCCGCATCCGTCACGCCATCCAGGGCCTCATTGATAACAAAACCATCCCCACACCTCCACAAAAGCCCAATACCATCTAACCCATTGCCGAAACATTCAAATACCCACACCAACCATATCTCCTTAAACCTCCCTTTCGACCCAAGTCTCTACATCATCCCCGTAACCTAACCACGTCCAATTGTCAGGATGCCGGCTGAAGATACCATTTGTGCACTGGATACCGCTGGATGGGACTTTCAAAGGAGATGAGAGGATTTGACAGAGGACTTTTTAGTAGTTGAGAACCGAGCCCTCGTTACCGGGGTATGGCCTGTAGCACATGATCCTGAACTAGTGGAAGAGTTGGAGCATGGCACTTGGAAGCAAGATTGGGAAGAAATGATGGCGGACCCATTGGACGGTTACTCACTATTTGGTCTATTCATGGAGCCAGAACCAGTTGCAGATGAAGATGAATGGGAATGGGAACCAGATCCCAATGGATGGCATTAGATAGATGACTAGGACCCTTTGGACGAAACGTCCTTGGTCTATCTATTCCAGGAACAGGAAGTGGAGCAGGACTGGACTTGATGAATTCGCGCATGTTTTTTGGACCATAGACGCTATTGCCAGGGACTCTGATTTCCTTGACTATGCTTTGGAAAATGCCTTTTATCCGTAGGTCTACATACTTGATGAATCCCTCCCTCGTCCAGTCGTGGAGATCCCTAAAAAGCCCCACATTTGGGTGCTAGACCCCGAAGACCTCTGAGGCAAGGCTGAATTAGTCAATGTTTGGGTGAACGGTGAAGAATTGACTGTCAACAAAGCCATGAAAGATGAAGATTCATCAAGCTCAACAGCAATTTCTGGGACTCTTTAGAGGAAGAGAACATATGGAACACCTTGGATATGGAGCTTCTTAATGATACCCTTGAAAAGACAAAGCTTGACAAAGGAAAACGGAAGGCTGACGTCGACTTCTCCAACCTATGGGAGGATCCTTGGTGGGAACCTTTCCCCAAAACCGTCAGCAACCTCACCCAGAGTGGCAGGGTTTATCAACCAACCAACCTCCAAAAGGGAAGCTCATCTTGGGCACCCCCACCACAACAAAACCATACTAACCCCATTAACCCCACAATTGACCCCCTACAAATGATCCCGTCGCACCAACCCCACATACCAACCCAGCTCAATCCACCAACTTCGACCCATCTAACCCTATCTCAAACTCCACCAACCCTGGCCTTTCCACTAATCCCAATCCTTCCCCTAATGTCCCTCAACAGCAAAATCCAACCGCCAGCACCGATCCCATTATCAGACAACTCCACAAAACCCCAGCCCATATGTCCATGTGGGGGGTATTGGCAGCATCCCGCATGCATCGCCGGAGACTTGTCAATACTCTCTCAAAATTTGAAGTTCCCTCAGATCTGACACCCGAAGCCATGATTGCCCTGATTACCCCAACCCTCGCCAAACACACCCTATCCTTCGCTGAGAAAGACATCCCACCTGAGGGAGCTGATCACAACAAACCCCTTCATGTAACCATGAAATGCCTAGGGAAGTGGTTCCCGGCAATCCTCATTGACAATGGCTCTGCCATTAATGTATGCCTTCTCCGCACAACCTACTGCCTTGGTCTCAAGAACAAGGATTTTACACTGTCAACCCTGGGAGTCCGCGCCTACGACAACACACGTTGTGATGTCTTGGGAACGGTCGACCTAGAACTGGCAACTAGAAAGTTCAAAACGATAGGGGAGTTCTGCGTGTTGGAGATCCCCGCCTCGTTTAACCTCCTCCTGGGAAGGCCATGGCTGCATCACCCCGATGTCATGGGGTACCTTCTACACTGCATCAAAAGCTCATATTAGGGTTAGATTATGGGACTCTCATCATCCACGGGGACTCCAGAATCCGCCCTCATTCCGAGGATAATTCTCCACTATTAGAAATCATGCACAGAGAAGAAGATGTGGCCATAGGAGGATTTGCTGTTGTAACTTCTGGGAAGGTTTGCACCATTCGAGCCGATGATGGTTTTCTGATAAGCTCTGCCGCCCTTGAAATCATGAGGAGAATGAACTACTTGCTAAGTATGGGCCTGGGTCGCAATCAACAGGGAATCTCTAAATTCCCTCATTTCCCTAGAGGTGTCGATACGTTTGGCTTGGGTTATGTGCCCAAAGGAGGTGACCCTGTAAGGAGGTGGCGTAATCGCGCCCGAGCCCGTGTTGCTGAAATAAAGTTTAAGGTCGGTCTAGTGGAAAATGAGGCGCCATATCGGGGAGAGCCAGAGCCATTCATTGACATGGAGCCAAAGGAGAAAGATCCCAGGTTCGAAATCTTTGCCAACGATACTTGGGATAGTGATGAGGAGGTCGATAAGAGAGAGGAGCTGTCCAAGGAACTGGAGGCCGATTGGATCGAAGCTTTGGATTTGGGCTGTCTCCAATCACTATTTGGGGGTAAGGAACTGGAGGGTATGATAGAAGACGTTGCCGTGCTGATGCTGGGAAGAGAAGAAGAAATGGAAGACCCCTCTATGCTCATTGTGGACACCGTGGGCACATATGAAAATAGCACTTTTGTACCATTCATAAAGCGCACTCACGACACTGACAATGACACTGAATCTGAGTCTAGCACTGAGTCTTCATCTAGCACAGAGTCGGAGCTTGTGCCTATTGGCCCTCCTTGTCGTAACTTTTACTTCGAGTTTGAGTCCACTGCTGTATTTCCTCCCACCGAGGCCCCCTTTGATGAAATGAAAGATGTTTTTGCTTACTTGCCGGACTTTGAGATAAATTGTGTTGATCTTGACGATGAAGGAATAGATTTCGATGGGGATATCCCCAAAGAAATCCGTTCTCTCATCGAACACAAAAATGAAAGACATGCTCAGCCTTTAAAAGAAGAAATAATCTCAATAAACTTGGGTGATAAGCAAACCCCAAGAGCTTTCTGATTTGTTAAAAGAATTCAAAGAGGTTTTTGCATGGGCTCACGCAGACATGCCCGAAATCGACCCAAAAATCGTCAAGCACAGGATCCCCCTCTATCCCGATGCAAAACCTGTCAAGCAAAAGTTAAGAAAAATGCGACCTGATTGGGTGTTAAAAATAAAAGAAGAGCTAACAAAGCAAATCGACGCCAGTTTTCTAGTGGTAACTGAATATCCCACTTGGGTTGCAAACATTGTGCCCGTCCCTAAAAGGATGGAAAAATCAGAGTTTGTGTTGATTTCAGAGACCTAAACAAAGCAAGCCCTAAGGATGACTTTCCTTTACCGCACATAGATGTACTTGTTGATAACACTGCAGGGCACGCTTTACTTTCTTTCATGGATGGTTTCTCCGGGTACAGCCAGATTCTTTTGGCTCCGGAAGACAGGGAGAAAACCACGTTCATCACAGAATGGGGGACCTATTGTTATCGGGTCATGCCATTTGGGTTGAAGAATGTCGGCCCTACGTACCAAAGGGCTGCTACGACATTAGTACATGACATGATTCGTAAAGAAGTCGAAGTGTACGTCGATGATATGATTGTGAAGGGGAAAGAGCGAAAAGACCACCTACCAGCACTGAGGAAGTTCTTTGAAAGGATTCAGAAATACAAGATGCGCCTCAACCCGCAAAAGTGCACTTTCGGGGTTACCGCTGGAAAAATGCTTGGGTTTATGATCACAACTCGAGGGATTGAGGTGGATACTTCTAAGATCAAGGCCATTCTTGAAATGGAACCACCTCAGTCCGAAAAGGATGTTCGAAGCTTTTTGGGCAAAATTCTGTTCATCAGTCGATTCATTGCAAAGCTAACGCTGACTTGTGAGCCGATGTTCCGATTACTCAAGAAGAGTGTGAAGTTCGAATGGGATGACAGGTGCCAGAAAGCCTTCGAAACTGTGCGGAATTATCTTCAGAATCCCCCAACTCTGATGCCACTTGTCCCAGGAAAACCTTTGATCCTATACTTATTCGTCACGCCCTCAGCTATGGGGTGCATGTTGGCGCAAGAAGGAGAAGATGGGGTTGAAAGAGCTATTTACTATTTGAGCAAAAAGATGGTGGGAAGTGAAGAACGTTACACTCCGTTGGAAAAGACATGTTGGGCGCTTGTATGGGGCCATAAAGAAATTGAGACACTACATGTTGTCTTACTCGGTGATACTGATTTCTCGAATGGATTCCCTCAAATATCTGTTTGAGAAGCCAGCACTTACCGGTAAGTTAGCACGTTGGTTGCTCTTATTGGTAGAATTTGAAACCAAATATGTTACTCGAAAATCAGTAAAAGGGAGGGCAGTAGTAGAGTTTTTGGCAAATCATCCAATTCAAGGACCGGAGCATATGGAGTTTCGATTTCCTGATGAAGATGTGATGTCAACAGGTGATGAGACATGGACGTTATACTTCGATGGAGCTGCTAATCAGAGGGGCTTTGGGATTGGTATACTGCTAGTCTCACCTGAGGGGTCACATATTCCCTTAGCGTTCAAGTTAAACTTTGAAGTCACGAACAACGAAACGGAATATGAAGCTTGCATTGTCGGGATGGAAGCTGCTCTAGAAATTGGAGTCAAGGTGTTAGAAGTTGTGGGGGATTCCAACTTGGTGGTGTCGCAAGCAAATGGTGAATGGAGAGTCCGAGATGAAAAGCTGAAACAATACTACCAGCAGCTTGATGATGTTATCCCGAACTTTAAAAAGGTGACTTTCACTCATGTCCCAAGAATGAAGAACCGTTTCGCCGACGCCCTCTCGACGTTAGCATCCATGTTGGAACTTCCAATTGGGGTCAAGCTGAGACCTTGTAACGCCCCCAAATTCGGGTACGTTAAGTAAACATTTTATTGGATAAACTAAGCAGAGTCTGGCTCATTATTACATCACAACTCCTACAGAGTTCAATATTTACACAAGGGAGGAAAATCTAAGGTTCCTAACTACAGCTCCGACTGCTCCTTCACCCTAGCCAACTCCTCGGCTCCGAAAGCCTCTAATTTATACAGCTCTCCCTGTTCATCTACGAAGTCTAACACATTATATCAGCGTCGCCACTAGCATAATATGTCAGGGACCAAAGGCAACACCGTGAACTACAAAGCTCAATACAATAATCCAAACCCACTAACCTTTAACTTACACATAACAAGTCATACGTATATCATACAAGGTCATGAACAGTACATACAATACTTGATAAAGATAACAATAATGACACATCCACATTCACTATCTATCGTTGGTGTCCATGTTTTCTGTGTTTCTCCTACGCGACTCGTCGTAGACTGTGTCTCTATTTACCACTTTTACCAAAAATAATATTTCAAACATCATTTTATCTCTTGCTACCAATGAGGCTACCAAGTCCGGCTCCATTAGCAACGCTCACAATGGGTTATCACGTCCGGCCACATTGCGATTTCAAAACATCTCAAATCTTGCATTGGCTCCTCTCCGCAGATAACCAAGCCATATTACAAATGAAACTACCACGTCCGGTCCCATTGGTAATCTCCACAACGGACTACCAAGTCCGGCCACGTTGAGGTTTTGGCAAGTCCACACAATGGGCTACCAAGTCCGGTCACATTATAGATTTTCATACACACAATGGGCTACCAAGTCCGGCCACATTGCGGGTTTTCGCAATCCACACGATGGGCAACCAAGTCCGGCCACATTGCGGGTTTTCGCAATCCACACGATGGGCTACCATGCCCGGCCACATCACGGTTTCAAAACTTATCTTTGCATTAACCACACCCTAGGTGTCAAGTTTTTACTTTCTCGATTTCTATGTCTCGTTTTCATGCATAGACTCCGCGGTAGGACTTCTCATACAGGTAAAAATAAATCATTCATTGTAATTTTGAAACTAAACTAGCAAGATCATCCAACTCTATCTTAAATTGCATGCTCATATTATCACATCATCATGCTCGATATTTAACTCACAAAGTAAAGCATAGTGCCACATGGACGGACACCTTTGGAGTGGTACACCACTTATGCTTTATCACACATCCAACAAGTAAGACAAGTAAACACATATACGTGCTCATAACCATCCTAAGATCAAAATACGAATACTTAAAGTTGGGCCACAACGTTATCTCTTAAAATTCGTTCTTTCGTTTCGAAAAGTTGAAAACAACACATGTTTATTGAAGTATAATCAACTACACGTATACTTAGGATAGGAAATAAGGACATTCTACTATACTTAGAGATAGGGGTTAGGATTTATCTACCTTGATCCGAAACTAGTCAGGACCGAATAAGCTAGTCGAAAAATTCTACGGGCGGTGAAACTCGCAAATCTGGACCGAACTTTGGATGGCAGTAACTTGGTCAATATTTGGCTGAATAGGATTGTTCTTGGGTCGAAATCGAAGTGCTCTACAACTTTTGTGAAGGAAGTTAATCCTAGAAACTAGTTTAGGTAGGAGAAAAATGGTGATAAAGGGAGTGACAGTAAGCTGTCTGGAACTGGAAATCCGAGATTTTTACTGAACTTCGGATGTTGATATCTTGGTCATTTCTTGACCGATTGGGGTAGTTCTTAGGTCTAAGTTGAAGATCTCGAAGTGGTTTACAACTTCACCGAAGGAAGTTTGTTCTAAAAACTACTTTAAGCAGGAGAAAAATGAGGATTTATGAAGGCCAGTAAGCTGACTGGAAATGGGAGAGGTTTCTAGAGAGAAGTTGGAGGAAGGAATGAAGGTGTGAGTTAAATGGTGAGAATGGACATGCTATTTATAGGCCAAGGCTTGGCTTATTGTCCAACGGATAAATTTTCCCCTAACATTTATGGTCCAATGGGTAAAAGATTTTCTTAAACAACCTATACCTAGTTCTTAGGCTTTCAAGCCTAGATTTAATCCTTTTGATTGGATCATGGAAGATTTGATGAAGAAAGGATGGGTTTGTACAAGTTTAATATTGCCCAATGTACAAATTGTACAAGATTTCTCTGTCTCCTTCCTCTTTCTCTGTACAAGTTTAATATTGGCCAATCAACAAGGTACCATCTCTCTCTCCCTCCTCTTTCTCTGTCTCTCTCTCCTTTTTTCTCTCTCTCTCTGTCTCTCTCTCTCTCGTTGACTATATATATATATACACTTATATAAGTACTATGGAAGTTTATATATATAATAAGGTATATAAGTACACTAGAAAATCTAATACTTTCAAGTAAATAGGATTTTTCATTTTAAAATTTTATTACACACATATATACTTACAATATTATATATATATATATATATATATATATATATATATATATATATATATATACACAAGTACAACCTATATTTTAGTCATAAAATCTTATGGGAAAATCTTTAACTTCATAAAATAATAAATCCTAGTACTTTTGAAAGATTGACTCTATTATCCAATGGATAATAAATTATCTAACTTTTATGACCCAAAGGGGTAATGCAATAAAGTAAAATATAAATATAATCTTTCATGCATGTAAATATATAACCATATAAAACTATTATATATGTACCTTAACAAATCTAGATATGTACTTTAAAAATGCAAATCTCTATTGTCCAATGGGTGATAATTCTCCTAACCATCATCGTCCAATGGGTAAAGGGGTAAAGTGATATATACTTGAATAATAAATATATATATATATACATATACTTTCAAGCATGTGTATATAACCATATATAACTATATATATGTACCTTTAACAAATCTAGTAATGTACTATTGGTAGAATAATCTGAGTTTCCCTATTGTCCAATGGGTAAAGATTACCCTAACATTTATCGACCAATGGTTAAAAGCCAAAGGTTCAAAAGGTTCACATAGGAAGGTTCAAAAGGTTCATCTAGGGTTGAGAGGTTCATAAGATTCAAGGGTTTCAAAAGGCTTAAAGGTTCATGAGGTTCAAAGGGTTCAATAAGTTCACCAAGGGTTAGGAGGCAAATGGTAGTTAGGTTTCTCTAACAAATTGGTTAGAAGTTAACTAGACTTGCCATGTAGGGTTTTTAGCCAAGAAATATATTTTTAAGACTCAACTTCAATTATTAGAAAAATATATTAGTGCTTTTATAGGCACCTTTGTCTTTAGAAAATGACTATGTTGATCGGTGGGGTGAAAACCAATTTTGTAAGTCAAAACTCTAATTATAAGAATTTTATAAGGCCATTCAAGAATTTTTGAATAAACAACGAGATTTTTATAAGTCAATAACGACAGATTTTTGGTTATAAAAAATGAAATCCAAGTAAATAAAATAAAATTCAAATTTTTAACGAAATTTTTATTTACCAAAAATCAGGGTCGTTGCAGACCTGTCATGATCGAACATAGGGGAAAACATGTTTATGACTATGTGATGAGCGTCGATGAACTAGACGATGGGCTTCCTTGGTACTACGACATCTGGAACTTCGTCGAGAAAGGGGAATACCCTTCGGGAGCAACCAGGAAAGATAGGATTGCGTTACAACGGCTGGCATCCCAATACATCATCTGCGGGGGCCAACTGTACCGGCGATCCCCCTGCAGTATTCACAAGTTGTGCATTCAAGGAGACGATACAAGGGCAGTAATGGAAGAAGTTCACGAAGGAGTTTTGGGCCTCGTATGAATGGCATGATGCTTGCCAAAAAGATCTTAAGATTGGGATATTATTGGTCAACCATGGAGACGGATTGCATCTAGTATGTGCGCCGGTGTCACAAATGCTAGACTCATGCCAATCTTATCCATGTGCCACCCTCGTAATTGCACTCAATGGCAGCGCCGTGGCCATTCTCGGCCTGGGGCATCGATGTTATCGGGAAAATTACTCCTGCAGCTTCTAACGGTCACAGATTCATCCTAGTGGTAGTCAATTACTTCACTAAGTGGGTCGAAGCCACCTCATATAAGACTTTGATGACAGTTCAAGTGGCTCATTTCATTAGACAAAATATCATTTATCGGTATGGAGTGCCCCAAGCCTTCGTGTCTGATAATGGTGTTCACTTCAAAGGAAAAGTCTTGGAGCTCTTCGACGAATTCAAAATCCAAGTGCACCGCTCAACCACCTATCGTCTGCAAACAAACGGAGCGGTAAAAGCAGCAAACAAAACTATTAAGTCGATCCTAGAAAGAACCACCCAATCGGCCAGAAATTGGCATGAGCAATTACCACTAGCTTTGTGGGGATACCGAACATCCATCCGCACACTAACAGGGGCAACACCCTATTCTCTCGTGTACGGCATGGAAGCCGTTCTCCCCATCGAGCTAGAGTTGCCGTCGTTGAGAGTCATGACTGAGTGCGGGATAGACGAAGCCGAATGGATCAGCAGGAGATTCGAAAAAATTATGTTGTTTGACGAAAGAAGGTTGAGGGCGTTGTGCCACATTCAAGGCTACCAGCGAAGAATCGCCCGCGCATTCAACAAGAAAGTGAAGTCGAGGGACTTGCAAGAGGGGGATATGGTGGTGAAGGAAATCCGTGCACCGATTTTTGATGCACGAGGGAAGTTTCGACCAAAGTGGGCCGGGCCATACATCATCAAAGCCATACTTTCCGGAGGAGCAGCATCAATCATCGATCTTGATGGCAACGAATTCTCTAATTTGGTCAACTTGGATCAACTCAAACGCTACTACCCTTGAGAGAGCTCGCTGGGCCGAAAACCGCAAGGGCAGGCGGTCCCAGGCAAAAATTAGAGCAAAAGCCTGCTAGGTTGAAAACCCGCAAGGGCGGCCTAGGCAAAAGTTAAGGCAAATGATCAAAGAAGGCTTGCTAGATCGAAAACCCGAAAGGGCGGTGCCAGGCAAAATGTAGAGCACAAAAAGAGAGTGTTAATACCCGAGCGAACCCAAAGCCCGAACTACGTATGGGCCTGATTCTCTTTCACGAGGGATACGTAGGCAATCTCACTCTAAGATTCGGTCTTAAATCACAAAAATCAAATCCAAATTGACAAATCAAAATGTTTTCTCTCAAGGCGCATACGATTAATGAACCAAAAGGGGGAAACCCCTAATCAGTCAATTTTATTCAGATCATTTCTTTATTACAAGCTAAGCATAAAAAAAAAAAAAAAAGAAAAACACACGACAAGATCCACTTTTTATTTCAAAGACTGGCAAAGTAAGTAATCAACCCCTCATCGCTTCCACATCCCTTCTTAGCCACTTTCGGTACCTACCAGTCAGGGCAATGGAGTAAAGCGGATCACTTGGCTCAGTCCTATGAGATCCCCATGTTCGTGCATAACTCCGAAGGCCCGGAATGGTGAACGGAAGGAGACAAAGCACTTCTGAACTCGGGGGCAACACCTCCTGGCTGAGTCCAAACTGGCGCGGAATACGAAGAGGCAAATAGAAGGAAAAACCTGTCAGGCCAGCCACGAACACCTGTGGCGAACCCATGTTACCCATAGTCATCGCAGGGAGCCTCAGCCAGTGACATCGCCATGCAACGTCATCTTCTTCCACGGAAACGAGGAAATCGGCCCAATCATCCTCATTCCTGTACATCACCTGAAAAGGGTGGTTCCATTCGCTAGCACGATACCACCAATCATTTGCCGGGGAAATCAACAAGTTTAGTTTGTCGCAAAGCCACATCTGTCAGAAAAAGAAGGAAAACAAGTAAGGAGCCAGATAAAGCCTAAACCGAGCGTCGAGGTAAAAAGAATGAGTGAAATAGAAAAAGGAGAGATGAGTGAGGTACCGACCTGCAGCATTAGTAGGCTACCACCAAAAACCCTCGTGTGACTAGCATGAACAACATCTAATCCCATCAAAGTTTCTGCAAAAACCAAAGGAGCGACATCCCTGCGAGCCTCGATCTGAGCAGCGACTCCCACCAACAAAGGACTAGGCTGATCAATGGAGGGGACTAGTAGGAAGGCCGCCAAGAGGCAAATGCAGCAGGCCATCATGCGACGACCTTGATACTCAAAGTCCGTCAGGTCTCTGGGCGGGCTGAACATCTCATACAACCGCATGATGTTGATGGCATTGTATCAGTAAAGAACTCAGCATTGTTACCGCTGACACCTAACTTGGCCTTGAGAATATTTTTCATGCTCTCCCGGATCATTGGAACGATAGGTTCGACAGAGTCATGACACCCAAGATAGGCATGGAATTCTTCGACAATAGGGTAAAGTTCTTGAGTGCCGAAAAACGTGCACCTCGGGGTCCCAAAAACGTGCAGTCGCATGCAACAAGACAGGACGAATTGTGACGTCTCGGAGGTGCCTCAAGGCATAGAGGCAATGCCCTCGGAAGTTCAACCAATCGATCCCTTCGAGGCTATCCAACCAAGGGCGGAGCAAGGCTTGGTTTAGGAGGGCCATGAGGAGATCGGGTATGCAAGAGAAAGGAGATGAAAAGGGATGTGAATGACTTACCAAAGCAAGTCTTGGTATTTATAGAGGTCTAGGGGAGACAACATCACTTCCCCACCAGCTTTGAAACTCATCAAGTTCAACATTTTCAAAACATTTTTCAAATTTCAAACTTTGGAAAACTTGAACAAGCATTGGAAAAACACAAGTCTTGCTTTGGGAAGCCACTGGCCTCTGGAAAACAGCCCAATGAGAGTTACAAAGCATCTTGAAAATGAGCATGCAGGAGGAAACAATGTGGGGGAGCTAAGAAATGGCCTTGGAAAAGAGCACAGGACTGCAGGTAGCAGCAGTCCTGAGCGCTCAAGAATGGAAGTCCCAAGCGCTCGAGAGTGCTGCAGTTTGCAGCAGGTTTTTGGTCCTCAGGTTTTGTTCCTTGTGTTTCATTGTTGTTTCAGGCACCTCAAACTGGGGAAATTCCTAACATGTTTGTAGTGGAATTCATTAGTGTCGTTTGTTTGTTTTCTCATATGTTCAAGTATATTCTACAAAAAAACCTCAAAACATCAAAGTTTTCTTCCCGTGAGTGCATCAAAATCCATATCGAGGGCATTTGGTCGAATCAAGTGGTGCGCGCAGGTCATGGCACATATTGGTAACTTTATGGTACGATCAAACATGTTCCAATGATCATGAGTTAGGTTTTTGGCTTTCGGGACCCCTATAACTCGTTGTTTTATTGTGCAAGCACATGTCAGTATCCGTACCAGGAGCATTTTGGTAAGCCCAGTGATTTTCGTAAGGAGTATTGCATGGCAGTGACTGTGCGGTTTGTTTCTTTATGATCAGATGCACTCGAATTCCATTCTCGTGTTCAATCATCCAGGAAAAAGCTAGTCTTTTTCCCTTAACTTCCGTATTAGAGTCATTCCTGTCACTATAAGTCGAGTCTAGTGCGTCACATGAAAGCGTTTAGTCCAATCCATATACGCTTGTAGGGTCAATATTGTCAATCTTCCATTGTCGTAAGGGCATCGGCATAAATTTGCGTGCTCTTTGCTTTCTTTCAAAACTAGGTGAAAATATTTCATAAAATACAATTCTGCGGTGTAGTCTGAGAGCGATCAAGTAGTGCAAAAGTGCAAACTTTCATAACAAAACGGTATTTACAATGGATAAAGAGGGAAATACATAAGCTGGGCCAAACACATGCCCAACCCTACCTACCAAGGCACGCAGGCCCTAGCAAAACCAAGGCACGCAGGCCTGAAAGCTATAGCTACTTCGGCGCGAGGCCCATCAATAAGAATAGCTAGCAAAAGCAAAAATCAAAAACTCAGTCTTGACGAGTCCTCTTCCGCTGGTGTCCCTCGGACTCAGTGCTCTCAACCTCGTTGTCGCCATTGTCATCGTTATCGCCGGGAGAGCCTGAGGCAGTACTCGAGTCCGTAGACCCTAAAGCTCGTGACTCGAGTGATTCCTCTGTCTCCTCCTCTGACTCCTCGAAAATGGGTCTCCGCTGGGACGCTGCCCTAGGGACAACCTCGAACTGCCTCCCCTCCGTGGTGGACCGTGACACCCTCTATGTACCCCGGCCTCTCATGCTGGCAGAACCTGGAGAGCTTGCGGTATCCTGCAGTTGCGTCCTAGTTGAGCGTCGTGGCTGCACCTGCATATCATGAACATTCATTCACTTTATACATGTTTTAAATCCAATAAAATGAGCATTCATGCATTTTCATTCCTGAAGGGCAACAGGTGAAGCGGGCTCTGGAACAGGTCTAGTCTGGAGGGCTCTCCCTTTCGCGCAATTCTTCAACAATTGGCGCATCCCCACCATAAGCATAATGGCCTTCTCTGCCCATTCTCGTGGCCAGATACCTATCTCTATACGCTGCGTAGTCCAGCGTGCGCCGCAGATACTTCCCAAGTCCGTGTCAGGCACGGGAAACTGCTCAAGCTCAACTCGAGTGTAAGTCTCTGTCCTCTGCACTCATTGAAGGAGTGGCCCCGGCACGACAAATTCTGGCAAGCCGAGTGACTGTCATGTCACGCGATCCCCCAGGTACCACTGCCAGCCCAGGGGACACTCCAACAGAACCCTGCTTCGCGTCACCTCCCGGCTCCTCGGAAGGAAGTTAGCCTCCATCCTAGCCCAGTGATCCCAGTAGACCTGCATTCAGCATTCTTACATTAATAATCAAAGATATCATTTGTCGAGAAGGCATGAAAAGAAAAAAAAAAAGAGAAATGATGTTTGTATCGTGACCCCCGTCAAGTTGTCCAACCAGCGTCGGAAGGTCATCACTTCTCCCTTTTGCTATTTCGTCCTCCTATACTCCTTGCCCCATGCAAGTCCACGTGGAAGCAAGTGCGGATTCGTGCAAGTGTTCTCAAGACGGAACATTCCCAAGATCTCATACGCCCAAAGTTGCAAGTTTTGGAAATCAATTCATTTCAAAATCAGTGCATTTTCAAATCAAAAAATCAATAACTAAAGCGGGTTAAAGCAGTAACTTGAATCATACCTCGACTATCCTCCAATACCCGCCAATGGTGTCCCCCACTCCGCGTGAGGCAGCCCCGAGAAAGCAGTAGAGTGTGCACAAAGCAATGCCTCCCCAGTCGTACCGTCCCGCCTGCCTCAGGTCCACCAGGCCCCCCAGGTAACTGAGGTGAACTCTGGATCGCCTATTCGAGAACAGAGAAGCCTCGAAAAGATACAGCAAGTAAGCCCTAGCCATCTGGGCTGCTTCATTGTCGCTTGCCAGCTTGTGATCCCAGTATTTTTTGAATTGGCCATACTCCGCCACCCCTCTGCTGTGGCGTGGGACCCGCCCAACAAACCACTCCAAAGCCACGTCATCAAGCTCTATGCTCGAGTCATACGGGATGGGTTCTCCTCCAACCCTGAGTCCTGTGATCGCCGCGAAGTCAAGGGGCGTCACCGTCATCTCCCCGAAGCAGAAGTGGAACGTGTTGGTGGTATTCCACCACCTCTCCGTCAGCGCTGTCAGGACCGCACGATCAACCCTAACCACCATCATCAACTGTATGAATGGTCCAAAACCAGCCTCCTCTACCAGCGTTCGCACTCTTTGAGGAAGCTCCCTAAAGTACTTCAATGAGCTGGCCGAGCCTCCGTGGCCATAAATGTCTGTAGTTCGCTGTTTCGACAAAGCAAAGAAATAGCATTAAAAATAGCAGTGTAATGATTCACAAAAGCAGATCTAATTCAAGGATTTAAGTCATTAAGGTCTTACCGTGGTCCATCCAGAAGAGATGTGCTGATCAGGATCTCGGAGGAGTAAGTCCTCGAGATAATCGGCCCGAGCGGGAACGTAGCTGATCATTCCCACCAGTTCAAAAAAGTGGGGCCGCGAGCGTAAGTCGCTGGCACAAACCCAGGGCACTCTCCTTCTAGGTAGGCCTTCGCTTCATCAACCGCTGTAACCCGCTCCTCAACCATCGCCTCCTGCTCTGGCTCTACTTCGTCTATCTCCGGCGACCCCATCGCCGATGTTGTCGCCCCGTACCACTCAGCAGAGCTCCTAACAAGAGCGTCGAAGTCTGATCCTCTGGGGTCCTTGCACCCCTAAGCACCGCCTCGATTTCGGCATCGAGGCCAAGGGCGTCTAAGATGTCCCGCGGCCCCACGGAATCCAAGAGATCCCCCTCCGCGAATGGGACCGGGTGTGAAGCGCCGATCCCACTATCTCCACCCCTAGACTCCATGGCCGTCGCCCTCAGGACCAAGGTCGCGACAACGCGGCCAGCTGTCATCACCTCGCCACCAGCATCGTCCCTCCGCTCCTCACCGGCCCGTTCAACGGCTGCGAGCAGCTCCTCCACTGTAGGAGTTGGGGGGAGTGCTCGTGACAGCACCCCTGCTGCTCATGGCTTCTCCTCCACTGCCCGACGTGTCCCCGCCGCTTGTGGCCAGGCCACCACCGCCTCCTCGCAGAGCCTCACCGTCGTTTACATTTTCTACCACCGCTACACCTCCGCTAGCACTCACTACTGTCTCTGGGCCCCCACCAACGTCAACCGCTGTCGCCGTGCCCTCACCCGCAACCCTCCCGTCGCCGGGCGCAGTCGCGCCGCCACTGGTCTCCCCCATCGCCGCCGCGGCGTCCGCAGCTGCCTCCAAGCTGTTGGACGTCAACCTACCCCTGCCGCTGAATTCCTTCCTTGCTGGCTCATCATCACTCTCAGACCAGGTGTCGTTGGCGAAGACCTCAAAACCAGGTAGCAGCTCCCCAGTTTCCGGATTGATGAAAGGCTCAGACTGTCAAGTATAAGCAGCATTCCCCACTTCTCACACAAAGTAGCTGTCGGGATCACCGTAGAGAGTTCAAGGTTTTCCTGTAACGCCCCGAATTTTGGGTACGTTAAATAAACATTTTTATTGAATAAACTAAAGAGAGTCTAGCTCATTATTACAACATAATTCTCACAAGAGTACTTTTATTCAACAAAAGAGGGGATAAGCTAAGGTTAACTACTGCTCCGCCTCTTCTTCCATCCTTGCAAGCTCCTCGGCTCCGAAGGCCTCCAAAGTATACTGTTCATGTTGCTCATCTATAAAATCTGACACATTATACCAGCGTCGCCCCCAGTATAATATGTCAGGGTCACCACAAAGGTAACACCGTGAGCTACAGAAGCTCAATAGAATAATCCAACCCACTAATCCATAACTTATAACACGAAGGTATATAGGCAATTACACATGCTCATTCAACAACATAATTAACAATGACACATCCGCATTCATTATCTTGCCTACGTTGGTGTCATGCCTTTCTTTGTTTCTCCTACGCGACTCATCGTAAACCGTGTCACCATTTCCAAACCAACATTTTGAAAATCATTTCTCATTCTTTGTTACCAACGGGCTACCAAGTCCAGCCACGTTATCAAATCTTGCATTGGCTCCTCTCCGCGGATAACCAAGCCCAATTACCAATGAAGCTACCACGTCCGGCTCCATTAGCAATCTACACAATGGGCTACCAAGTCCGGCCTCATTGCGGTTTTCGCAAGTCTACACAAAGGCTACCAAGTCCGGCCATTATGTAGTTTCAAAAGTATTTTACCAAGTTCAATTCTTTCCTTTATCCACACCCTAGGTGTCATGTTTCTACTTTCCGGTTCTCGTGTCTCGTAATCATGCATAGACTCCGCGGCGGGACAAATCACGTTAAAGTAATCTTGAAACTAAACTAGCAAGATCATCCAACTCTATATTACCTACTCGTACTCAAATTATTACTTAAAGCATAACGCCACATGTACGGACGCCCTTGGAGTGGAAAGCCACTTATACTTTATCAACAACAAGTAGTGCAAGCAAATATACATACATCCTCATAATCATCCTCAAGACAATAATATATTATCAAAATTCGTTCTTTCTTCCTTTATGGAGTTTTCAAAACAACATATGTTTTGACGAGTTCATACATGAACAAGCAACTATCATGAGATCAAGCAATTAAGTAGTCATAATATCAAGGTAAACTACGTAAAACAAATCATACTACATATATGGCTTCATGCTCATACAATACAATATACTTAGAGGAAGTAGTTAGGGGTTAACTACATTCAATTCAACATGCATACAATTATACTTAGGATAAGTAGGTTCGAAGAACTCTACCGTTCTTCTTGGCGGTAGGGTGGCTACGGGAATTTCGTCGGAGTAACGGCTTACGGTGGACTTTCGGTAGCTTCGAAAGAGAAAGGTTTCTCTCGAAACTAAGTCTTGACTATACTACTAAACTCTTATGGATCGAAGGGTGGTGGAGTGGTGGTTTAGTGGCGGCTTAGGATGAGTTTCTTGAAGAACAAGAGAAAAACTTCAAGAACACTCAAGAACAAAGCAAGAACAAGCAAGAACACTAAGCTTTCTAGAGAGAAAAGTTGAATGGTGAAGGTGTGAGTTGAAAGGCATGGAATGGATGCTATTTATAGGCAAAATGGAGCTCCCCGCCTCGCTCCACTTGGCCGGGGGGGTCGCGCGCTCTCTCCCCCATAAATTTGCTCCATGGACTAGTCTTGTCAAGCAATAGTACTCCATCCAAGTGTATCTAGGTCAAATAGTGTCAAAGTACAACCCACATGTCTAAATTCAACCAACATACACCTCACTCTCCCTCTCTCCTTATTCGGCCTCTCTCTCTCTCTCCTCTCCCATGGATTTGTTTCATAGTCTAGTCTTGTCAAGCAATAGCACTCCAACAAGTGCAACTTGGTCAAATAGTGTTAAAGTACTACAACTTGCCAAGGTACAACACACATACACTTCACCTTCCCTCTCCCTCTCATTCGGCCATGTCTCTCTCTCTCTCTTCCCCATGGATTTGTTCCATGGTCTTGTCTTGTCAAGCCAAAGTACAACACAAGTGCAACTTGGTCAAATAGTATCAAAGTACAATGCACATGTCCAAGTACAACACACATGCACTCACTTTCCCTCTCCCCTCATTCGGCCCTCTCTCTCTCTCTTGGTCAAAGTACTATCATGTATATATATATATATATGTATATTTATATGTACATTTATGGAAAGAACAAGGAAGGTAAGGACAAGACTACTTAAATGCACACATGGCTTATGATTATAAGGTACACATGACTAGTCTTGTCATGCTATAGTACTCCAACCAAGTGTATCTAGGTCAAATAGTGTCAAAGTACAACACACATGTCAAAATACAACTCACATACACTCACTCTTCCTTTCTCCCAACCGGCCTCTCTCTCCTTTCTCATGGATTCATTCCATGGACTTGTCAAATCAAGTCCATAATCATGGCAAGCAACCTAAGTCTAGTCACATCAAGTCCTTTCTCTTTCAAATCAAATCTAGGTAATGATGAGGGTCCAAACAATGATGGAGGTGGTCATGGTGTAGTCTTGTCCTAGGATGGTCTACTTGGAAGAAAGACTAGAATCATTGGCTAGGTTTTGACTAGAAATGGGTTGGTATGTAACAAATAGGCTTAAGGCTATCAGGTGGCTTGAACAAGTGGCCAAAGATACATACACACACCTCACTCTCTCTCTCCTCACATTCGGTCTCCCTCTCCTCTCTCTCTAGCCGATTCTCTCTCTTGGTCAAAGTACATATATGTATGTGTGTATATATATATATATATGTGTGTGTGTGTGTGTGTGTGTGTGTGTGTGTACATTTGTGGAAGAACAAGGAGGATAAAGACAAGGCTACTTAAATGCACACATGGTTAATGATTATTCTTTTTGTAGGAGAAAGTACTATCATATCTTTCACCAAGAATCCCATGGGAATATTGGACAATGCTATTATCCAAGGGATAATGATTCCCCTAATGGTTATTGTCCAAGGGTCTAACAATTACCCTAGCATGTAATAACCAATGGTCCAAAGAAGTAATGATGAAGGAACACATGACTTGTCTTGTCATCCTATCCTAACATCTATTGTCCGATGGGTAAAGCTTTTCCTAGCATGTAATAACCAATGGTCCAAGGAGAGTCATCATGAAGTACAATATTCACTTTTGACTAGACTATTCCAACTACTAGTCAAACTTGGTCTTCTTCCAAACAACTATTGTCCAATGGTCAAAGATCTTCCTAGCATGTATTAACCAATGGATAAAGATTTTCCTAGAACTTATCATCCAATGGATAAAGATCACCCTAGCATCTATCGTCTGATGGATAAAGATTACCCTAGCATGTAATAACCAATGGTTCAAAGAAAGTCATCATGAAGTACAATGTTCACTTTTGACTAGACTATTCCAACTACTAGTCAAACTTGGTCTTCTCCCTAACAACTATTGTCCAATGGTCAAAAGTCTTCCTAGCATGTAATAACCAATGGATAAAGACTACCCTAGTATCTATTGTCCAATGGATAAAGCTTAAAAGGAAAGGGTAAAATAGTCCTTCTAGGGTTAGGGAAAAGTAATTAGGCTAAATGGGCATTAGGCTAACGATACTTAATCTAGGCTTCCATTGCTCGAGTGGTATTTTGGTTTTATTTAGGAACTTGCCTAATAACGGAATATTAAAGCCCGACGGTGCCAAACGCCAAGGCAAGGCGTAAACGTGGCCAAGGCAGCCCGCTACTAGTGCGGTGGCCAAGGCTGTGGCCAAGCAGTGGCCAGGCGGTGGCCAGGCAGCCCGGTGGCCAAACAGTGGCCAAGGCAGCCCGATAGCCAAGCAGTGGCCAAGCGGTGGCCAAACAGTGGCCAAGGCAGAAAGTCAAAGGCTGGCGGCCAAAGTCAATAGCTGTGGCCAAGGCAAAAGCAAGGCGCGACCCGACGCCAAGGCAGAACCCGATGGCAGCCAGAGCAGAGCAACCCGACAGCGACCCGACGCCTAGGCGAGGCAGGCGCGACAGCGAGCCGACGCCAAGGCAAGGCAGGCGCGACAGCGACCCGATGCCAAGGCAAGGCAGGCTTGACGGCGACCCGACGCCAAGGCAGCCTAGCTAAGCCAAAGCAAAAGCAGTCAAGTCAACAGTCAAGGCAAAGACCAAAATTTTTCTACTAACCACTCCGGCATCGATGCATCACTAAGCCAAACGGTAGTTAGGGTTTGCTAACTAATCGGTTAAAAGCTAACTATGCTTGCTAAGTAGGATTTCCAGCCGAGAAATATAATTTAAAGATATTATTTACTTATTAGGAAAAATATACGAGTACGTTTACAAGTATACTAGTCATGGGAGAAGGACTAAATTGTCCGGAGAAAAATGATTCAATTTTACAAGTTTCAAATCTAATTATGACGGATTATTAGATTTTAAAAGAAAATTTTAAAGCAATCCAAGCAATTAAAATAAAATTTAAATATTTATCAAAATTTTCATAAGTCAATAACGACCGATTTTTTGGATGTTAAAAATGAAATCCAAGTATTAAAATAAAATTCAAATTTTTAACGAAATTTTTATTTACCAAAAATCAGGGTCGTTACATTTCCCGTCTATTTCCTTCTTTTGGCATTTCCGGCAGAGGCAGTGTACCCCAAACCAAAACGGCCCTCAAAAAAAGGAAAGGTAGGGAACTCCGGGACTCCCTATTGGCGGATTCCTAGGCCCAGACCAGGAAAATTAGACATCCTTAACATAATGTCCATCGCGACAGAGCTTATGAGAAAGTCCCCATCCACGTTGATAGCCAACACAGAACCAGATGTGTTGAAAGAGAAACTTCCAAGATCGACATCCTCTTCACCGTGCATGATTCCCAAGATAGGCGTTCCATCTTCTTTGAGCGGACAGATTCCAGAGTCCCCGCAAATGGTTAGTGTACCAGTAGGCAGCCCCAACATGACTTTCTGGTGAAGAGTTGACGGTACAGCCATGATATCGGAACAATGGAGCCATGGCCTGCCTAGCAGCAAGTTGAAGGTCGCGGGTATATCAACAACATGGAACTCAATGTCCATTTCAAAACCCTCAGCATCGAGCTTAGGTATCAGAGTACCCTCAACCATACGACGGGTGCCATCATATGCCTTAACAGCTAGGTTGGAAGGTGCAAAGTCTTTCTTGGCCAGCCCCAGATGATAGGCCACCCTCATAGGACAAACATTGATGGCTGAGCCATTGTCAATAAGGACAGTTGGGACCTAGAGTCCGCGGCATTTGATTGTAATATGGAATGGGCAGTTATGATCAGTTCCTTCAACAGGAAGATCCTTGTCGGTGAAGACCACGGTGCGCTTAGCAGTAGGAGGAAGGATGAGAGACACCATAGCCTCAGGAGTGACATCAGCTTGAACTTCCAGGCGGGAGAGAGTGTGGCAAAGTTTCTAACGGTGCTCACGGGAAGAACAAATTAAACCCCAGAGGGATATTGCAGCGGGAACCCGCTCGAGCTGCTTCTGAATGAAATCTGTGCTTGGCACCTCAAGTGGTGTAGACCTTGGGAAAGAAATGGGTTCATTCCTTTGATTAGAAGGGTTGGACGAAGTCCCAGCTTGCAGACTAGCAGGCTAAAAAACTCGTCCACTCCTCGTAACGTTGAGAATGTTCCCCAA
This sequence comes from Rhododendron molle, assembly GCA_025413875.1. Lineage (NCBI taxonomy): Eukaryota > Viridiplantae > Streptophyta > Magnoliopsida > Ericales > Ericaceae > Rhododendron > Rhododendron molle. The sequence goes on from CM046399.1 coordinate 9,639,827, forward strand.
AGAAGGCACAGCCTGAGGGTCTTAGTTCACATCCTAGAGATCAAAAGGGACTTCCCCTAGCTTACGTTTTCCTTTGTCGGTGGCCAGTGCAGCTACCGGCGCTTCCGTATTCAAACCCAAGTCTTCAGCCAAGTCTTTCATTAGTAGTGAGTCCCAGAAGTTCAAATCTTGGACCGCTGCGACTTCACGCTCTGGTTTCGGATTTGTAGTGAAAGGAACATCCCAGAGGCCACTCTCGGCTAAAGAACGGTTAACAGCCCAAACCTCTGCCCCAACTTGGACATCAACTATCTCGTCCACATCCCAAAGATCAGCCGGTGGAACAAGGTCTGTGACCATGATGCTGCAGTCTTTCGGAGGAGAGACCACGGGGCATGGTTGATCTTCATCTATGATATTGAGCACAAGGTCATACGCAGGATCAGCCACCGAGTCAACAAGCCTGTTGATGGTAGAAGGGAAGAAACATTCCCCTAAGACACGGGTCTCTTCTTGAACCAGGTCGTCTTCAGCAAAGTGTGTTATGTGCTCAGGGAAGGTATAACCTTGGAGAGGCTCAGGGGAATCGACCGAAAACTACCAAATGGGTTCAGGGTCCTAAAAGTATTCTTCCTCAGGAACCTAAGGTTGAGGCTGCTGGAAGAACATGTACAAAGAGATACCATCCAAAGGGTTGAGCGCCATCTGTTCATGTTGAGCGATCCATTCTGCTTCCCATGCCGGGTCGGGTGGAGCTTGTTCGAGATGCAGAGGAAACCCTTCCAACTCAAGTTGGAACCACTCTTGGATTAAATGAGCAGTGTAATCCTCATTATCGGCTATCACCCAGCCTACAGCTTGCATGTCAAGTTCCGGCTCTAGCTCAGGCAAGGCTGGCATTGCAGCTCTAAATCGGCTTACAAAATCCTGCGAAGGATCGGGCGGAGCAACAACAAAAATGGGAAGATTATGGGTTGATCTAGGATCAAGCCGAATTGGCAGAATAGGACCGTCGTAAAGATCACCGATGTTGTCATTGAAAAAGTCCAAGCCTAATTGCAGCAACCGGTGAGTCGGATTATAAGGTTGCCCTATGAACATGAGTTCGGCATCAGGTTCTGAAGGCATGAGCACAATCGGTTTGGGCTGATAGATTGGAATTATATGGTCGGTGGGGTTAAATATAGTGGAGGTAGGGTCGATATGAGTGGAGCTGAGAGATATTTGACTGATGTGCGGGACAGCTTTGTGATTAGGCATGGAATTGGAGAGGATATTTGGCTTTTGGGATGGTGGAGGCGGTGCCTGAAGAGTCCCTTCATCTATAAGATCCTGAATTGCATGCCGAAGATGGAAATAGGAATCTGTAAGGTGGCCGGCTCCCTGATGGTAGGCACAGTAAAGGTTGGCTTTGAAGCTGGCCGGGGGATTTTTGGGTAAAGGAGTTGGGTCAAGAGGCTTAAGATGCCTTGACTTAACCAATTTCTCCAAAACTGAGGACAGAGGTGCCTTAATTGCGGAGAAGCTGCGGGGTTGACCGCGAGGCCGGTTGTTCTGCGGTGATTGAACCTGATTAACGTCTGCTATGTGGTTTGTAGTATTGGAGGCAGAGGCGGTGGTACCACTGGTCACTGCGTTGGAGTAAGTCCCACTCCCAAATAGAGCATTGGTGTTCCCAGAATAAGCACGAGGCTTTGCTTTCGAGGGGTTAGAAGATTCTCCTTTTGACAGAATCCCACTTTGCAGTGCATCCTCGATGGCTAGGCCAGAGTCGAAGAAGGTTTCGAAGTTTGCAGACGCTTGAGCGAGAACCAGATGCTTAGCATAGTCTAGCTGGAGATTCCAAGAGATGATACGGAGTTGGTCTTTCTCGCTGGGGCGATCAGTCATTAGAGCAGCCTTGGCTCTCTATCTCTTAACAAAATCTACAAAGGACTCCTTTGCCGCCATCTTTGCGGATTCCAATTCCCGTGTGGTCATCTTCAGTTGAGAGTTATAACTGTACTGCGAAATAAACGCAGTCCCAATATCCTTCTAAGTCCTCTTTTTGGCGATGTCGAGTGACAAAAACCAATGAAAAGCAGGGCCCAAGAGGGTCTAAGGAAATAGTTATGGCATGGCCTCAGGCTCAACTGAAAATAGCTTCATAGCGGCATGGTAACTGTAGAGGTGAGTCCGAGGGTCACCACTTCCATCGAACTTTGCCAAGTCTGGCATTTTAAACTTCTCAGGAAGCCTGGCATTGGGATACGGGCAGAGTCGATCCAAGTCAATGCCACCAGCTTTGACTTTTTCCGCTTTGGCAATGGATTCTTCAAGTTTGGCCATCTTGGCTATGAGAGTAGTAATGTCCGGGTTTGCAGTGTGTAACAACTCGGATTTTTACTGAATAAAAATTTCGTTGTTATCTAAGAAATTCTTTATCGTATTAATACTTCCCTTTTTAATTCTAATAATCGGTCATAATTAGATTCTATCACCTCGGTCGATAAGATCATTTTCTAAAGACGAGCCTGCCTATTAAGACCCTTGTATAATTACTTGGTGATTGTGGTAAAATCCTAAGAATTATATTTCTCGGCTGGAAATCCTACTTAGCAAGCATAGTTATCTTTTAACCGATTAGATCGGGTTACACGGCATCGGGCCGCCTTGCTTTTGCTTGGCGTTGCTGGGCTGGCTTGCTCTGGCCTTGCCTTGGCTACGCCTTGGCCATCCGGCAGCCGCTCGGCCACTTTGCACTCGCCACAGCCTTCAACGGCTTTCTAGCCTTAGCCCTTGTTTGCCACCGGGCTGTTTTTGGACACCGCCGCACCGCTTTGCCACGGTCGCCTTGGCCACGCTCACGCCTTGTCTTGGCGTTTGGCACCGTGCTTTAATATTCCGTTAGTAGGCGATTTCCTACTAATAAACCCAAAATACCACTCGAGCAATAAAAGCCTAGATTAAGTATCGTTAGTCTTTAACTAATTAGTTAGAATAACCTAATGACCATTTAACCTAATTAGGTGGTCCTAACCTAGATGGACCATTTTACCTTTTGTCTTTATCCATTGAACGATAAAGGCTAGGGTAATCTTTATCCATTGGACAATAGATACTAGGGTAATCTTTATCCATTGGACAATAGATACTAGGGTAGTCTTTATCCATTGGTTATTACACGCTAGGAAGACCTTTGACCATTGGACAATAGTTGTTAGGGAAGAAGACCAAGTTTGACTAGTAGTTGGAATAGTCTGTCAAAAGCAAACATTGTACTTCATAATGACTTTCCTTGGGACCATTGGTTATTACATGCTAGGGTAATCTTTATCCATTGGACAATAGATGTTAGGATTGCCAAATAGGATGACAAGACTAGTCATGTGTACTTCATCCTACAAAAAGAATAATCATAAGCCATGTGTGCATTTAAGTGGCCTTGTCCTTACCTTCCTTGTTCTTTCCATAAATGTGCATATAGATATACATATGTATATGTACATAAGAGGTACTTTGACCAAGAGGGAGAGAGAGAAGGCCGAATGGAGAGGGAGAGGGAGAGTGAGTGCATGTGTGTTGTACTTGGTCATGTGCATTGTACTTTGATACTATTTGACCAAGTTGCACTTGTGTTGTACTTTGGCTTGACAAGACTAGACTATGAGACAAATCCATGGGAGAGGAGAGTGAGAGAGAGCCGAATAGGGAGAGAGGGAGAGTGAGGTGTATGTTGGTTGAATTTAGACACATGGTTGTACTTTGACACTATTTCACCAAGTGGCACTAAGTTGGCATACTATTGCTTGATAAGACTAGTCCATGGAGCAAATTTATGGGGAAGAAAGAGAGAGTGAGGGCCGGCCAAGTGGAGTGGAGGAGGGAAGCTCCATTTTGCCTATAAATAGCATCCATTCCATGCCTTTCAACTCACACCTTCACCATTCAACTTCTCTCTAGAAAGCTTAGTGTTCTTGCTTGTTCTTGCCTTGTTCTTGAGTGTTCTTGAAGTTCTTCCACTTGTTCTTCAAGAAACTCATCCTAAGCCACCACTAAACCACAACTCCACCACCCTTCGATCCATAAGAGTTTAAGTAGTATAGTCAAGACTTAGTTTCGAGAGAAACCCTTCTCTTTCGAAGCTACCGGAAGTCCACCGTAAGCCATTACTCCGACGAAATTCCCGTAGCCACCCTACCGCCAAGAAGAACGGTAGAGTTCTTCGAACCTACTTATCCTAACTATAATTGTATGCATGTCGAATTGAATGTAGTGTAATCAACCCATAATCCTAAATATATGTTAGACACTACTCCTTGTCTTAGTTTTTAACCTAGCTAAGTCGTGATAATGAAAGCATGATAATGATAGTTTATTTTCTTAAAACGTTGGATGCATGATAGTTAGTGAACTTAATATTGCCATTGGATGATTAAGCATGATTGGAATCAACTTAAGATATAACTTCGTGTAAAAGTAATCGCATGTTGATCTTTTAACTTAACTATAAGCTTATATTCCAGTGCTTGTGATATTATAACAAAGCATATGGTGGATTACCACCCCAAGGGCGTCCGCACATGTGGCGTTATGCTTTAAGTAATGATTATGGATCTACTATGTACTTGCTTGTATTACTTGTGGTAAAGTAACAAAGCATATGGTGGATTACCACCCCAAGGGCGTCCGCACATGTGGCGTTATGCTTTAAGTAATGATTATGGACATGCTATGTACTTGCTTGGATTATACTTACCTTAAGTATACATCGATGAGTTTAACGGTTAATGTATCAAAGCTTGTTAGTAGTACTTGTTTACTAAAGTACTAAAGAAAGAATGAGCATGCCAAATAATAATGAATTCCTAGGTCAATAAACATATGTTGTTTTCCCACAAAAGGAAGAAAGAACGGATTTTTTGTAATATATTATTGTCTGAGGGTGATTATGAACATGTATGTATATTTGTTGCATTACTTGTTGCTGATAAAACATAAGTGGCTTTAAGTAATGATTTGAGTACGATTAGGTAATATAGAGTTGGATGATCTTGCTAGTTTAGTTTCAAGATTACTTTAAAGTGATTAGTCCCGCCGCGGAGTCTATGCATGATTACGAGACACGAGAACCGAAAAATAGAAACATGACACTTAAGGAATGGTTGATATGGATAAAAAGGATTTTTGAGACTACATAATGGCCGGACTTGGTAGCCTTATGTGAGTTGTGAAAACCCGCAAGGTGGCCTGACTTGGTAGCCCTTTGTGTGGACTTGCGAAAACCGCAATGAGGCCGGACTTGGTAGCCCATTGTGTAGATTGCCATTGGAGGGACGTGGTAGCTTCATTGACAATTGGGCTTGGTTATCCACGGAGAGAGCCAATGCGAGATTTTGTAACAATGGGCGGACTTGGTAGCCCGTTGAATGACAAATGATTTTCTTAAAATGAAATGGTGACACAATACGATGGTCGCGTAGGAGAAACCAAGAAAGACATGACACCAACGCATGCAGGATAGTGAATGCGGATGTATCATGGTTAATTATGTTGTTAAATGAGTATATGTGATTATTGATATGACTATTTGTTGTAAGTTATGGGTTAGCGGGTTGGATTATTCTATTGAGCTTTGTAGCTCACGGTGTTACCTTTGGTGGTGACACGACATATTATCTTGAGGCGCTGGTATAATGTGTCAGACTTTATAGATGAGCAGCATGAACAGTACACTTTGGAGGCCTTCGGAGCCGAGGAGCTTGCAAGGATGGAAGAAGAGGCGGAGCAGTAGTTAACATTAGTTTATCCCCTCCTTTGTTGAATAAAAGTACTCTTGGGAGAATTATGATGTAATAATGAGCTAGACTCTCTTTTACTATTCAATAAAAATGTATAATTAACGTACCCAAAATTCGGAGCGTTACACAGTGGGTGCCTCGCCTGCTAGGTTTGGATTTGCAGCAGGTGCATGAATGATCCGGGGGTTTTGATGAACAATGAGGCGCCTTGGATTGTTTGGATCTTCAAGCATAACAGGCTGCGCGTGTGGATCTTCTTCGGCCTCGCTTTCCTCCTCAAGTGGTGGTGGAATGCGAGTGTCAAAGAGATCGTTCAAACGGGTGATGTTAGTATCGGTTTGGGCAGCCCTCTGCTGCATTGCAGTGATGCTGTTTTGAAGGTTCATGAGCATTTGTTCCACGATCAGTGGCTGTAGACCTGGCTGTTCTGTCATGTTAGGAGCTTCTGAAGTGCTTGATGCTGAACAAAGTTTCGGAGACGCTGGCTGTAAGACCTCTTCTAAGACTGGTGGTGAGCTTGTCCATAAGGCGGCCAATGAAGAAAGTGGAGAGTCCTCCGTTGCGGCTGACTGGGATTGTAACCTGACTAGTCTTTGACTCGAATTCCGTTGCAGACGTTCCCAAGCGGGTTTTCCAACTTGCCTCGATACTTTCCTTGGCGGTGCAATGGCTCATAACTTTGTTTGACAATAAAAAGAAGGCTCAGTAGGGATCCTGCAGCAACTTTAATCTAAATAAAAGACTAAAGTAATGCGGCCAGCGTCGTCAGTGTTGCCCTATACTGTAAGACTAGAAAACAAGTCTGTCTCGAGCAGTTCGAGCACTGCCAAAGTCCTCAGAATTTTTTTTTCGGTGGTGCATCCTTGTTTGAAACAAATGAGACTAAAAGATGTCAAAAGAACCCTAAACCTTTGGCTATTCCACTGACCGGAGTTTCATTTTTGAAGTTGGAACAACTCAGAATGCATGTCATGATACTATAACCAGAATGGCGTGAGCGGCACTGCGCTGTTAGCCGGGTGGTGTAAGTGACGAGGCACTTGTTACCTGATTGATGTAAGTATCATGGCATATTCTCTGTTGTTTCTTGTTTCCGTTGAAACCCTAATCAAGTATACAGACAAGGGTGTAGAAAACTTTCGATTTCTTAAAGTCCCTACTGTTGTAAGGATTTGAAAAAGCTGAAAACGTGCATCAGTGAGAAGCACGACTCGTCATCGAGCCATAACAATGCCCTATACAGCCCAAGACATACTTGTAAGAACAAGAACCTAGAAGCCACCCTAAACATGCTCCTACGCAAGATGGTATGATGTACAGTGCATGCGAAAGGGAAAGCAGTAACACGTAGACATATATGGGGGTTAGATGCAAATAGATCTTACCCTATAGGTACCTGTCTTAGTTTAGAGAGTGCTAGTGCTTTGTATATGCAAAGGCCGGTTTTGGCTTGTAACAAGTTCCTCAGACTAGGGCCATAGATATACCTCCCGTTGCCCGCGACATCGCAGAGCAACAGTCAATCGGTAGTATGACCCATCATCGTCGAAGGTTGTTGGTCATTCGGGGTCCCCGGGCTCCGGTAAATTGTGCCAGATTGCCAAAACGATCCAACGAGGCTTATCCCACATCGATGCAAATGATATGCTAGAAATTGATTAAGAAGAAGAAGAATCACAAAATCGCAAAAATGCCTTTTCAAGCTTGGCTCACTTTATTTAGTCCATCTTTAGAGGAAACTACGCAAGTGAACAATCGAAAGAGTCCCAGATCGGCTTGGCCGGACACGAGGTCCTGTTAAATCACCATTGTAGACACCTCAATCTGGATCTCCCGATCGTTTTACGGTTTCTTGTTTCCCCGATGATGAAACGGATCAAGAAGCAGGCTTGAGAATGGGAAAGGTTTGAGCTTGGTGTGCATGGAATCCCCTTTGAACTCCCTTTGAACCCTTTTGAACCCCTTTATTTAAAATAAAAATCATTTCAGCCTTGGTCTGGGGTTGACCATCGCGCGAGGCACTCACTCCCTCGCGCGAGATTGCCAAGTGTGGTCAAAGTCAAAGTTTTGAATTGTTGACCCACGCGCGACAGTGGCTATCTCGCGCGAGGCTATAACTGTATCGCGCGACACACTTTGCCTGTCCACTTTCACCTTTGTCACCACTTGGTTGCTTGCCGTGGGGTCTGCAGGGCTCTTGAACCCGTTCTTACGCAGGCAGTGGGTGTGCAGTCTTGAACACTCCACCCTCACAACCTCTCCCTATCACCTTTCCACCATACTTAGCCCTTAAGTTTGGTCCTAAGGGGGTGTTTGCCATCCCCCTTTGCCCTTACCTCCTCCTATAAATACCCCCTTCACCCTTTTTAAGCAAAGGGTAATGAATTTCTCTCAAAGTTTTCAAAACACAAAGCCAAGGAGAACATCAAGCACACAAAGGCCTTCAATCCAAGCACATTCGATCAGTCCATAACCCCTTCCATTTTCCATCACAAGCTTCAATCTTTTCCCAAAACCTTCCAAGCAAAGGTATAACACCTTGTACTGCTTACTGTTTTGATCCCTGAGGGGGGCTGTCAGGGCCAAGGTTGGTAATCAATACCAATCCTGGTCCTAAAGTCAGCAGAGTTACAAGAAACCTTGCAAATCATACCCTCGCGCGATAGTCCATCTGTCTCGCGCGATACACCTGTGTCTCGCGCGATGGATCTCGTGGGGTTTGGGGATGATTGGTTTTCCTTGTCTTCTCCTATTATTGCTTATTTTGAGCTTTGTTAGGATTTTAGCTCACTGTCAAGCAAGTTAAAAATACATAGTTTAGCTTTTCTTGCTTATTTACTTTGTTGGAATGCTTCTGGGTTGCATCTGGGCTTGTGCCAGAGCCCAGAACATGCAAAGCAATTTCTGGAAGTCCAGTCAGGACACTCGCGCGATACACATACTGTCTCGCGCGATGCTCTTTCTTATTCCAGGAGCTGCCATTGCATGAGCAGCTTAGCCCTTGGCCCTTGCTTTCATACCCCCTCTATTTAGGGTTGTATTTCAATTAATTTCAGTCGCTACTTGTAATAATTAGAATTAATTATTTACTTCCAGTCCCTATAAACTGCTTGGTTTGCCCCTGGGTGCGCACTGGTCCTTCCAGAGCCCAGAAGGGGATAAAATTTAATCTGTGATGAAGCATGGACCCTCGCGCGATGGAGAAAGTGTATCGCGCGACACATATCTTTGTATGCACGTAGATCCATGCATACAAAGGTGGTAGTCAAGTGACACACTCACTCTTTGAGCTGTGTGGGCAGCATGCCCTGGAATTTCCGGACTCCAAAGCGAGCCTCCGGGAATTTCGTTTCCCGAAGCAAGGGCCCGATAGATCGAGGGAGCGCGAGCGGAAAAGCAGGCGCTCGCGAAACACAGAGTCTGACTGTAGAGCAGCCAATAAAGAGCGCGGAGAGCCTTCTGTTGTGACTGATTGGGATTGTAACCTGACCAACCTTTGACTCGGATTCTGAAGACGTTCCCAAGTAGGTTTGGCTCTTCCTTTCGGTACTCTCTTGCTCGGTGCAATGGCTCAGAACTAGACAGTAAAATAAGTGAAAGCTCAGTGGTGTTCCTGCAGCAATTAGAATGCAATGCATGCGTCGTTGTCGGTGTCAACCATAGACTCTAGAACTAGAGACAAATCTGTCTCATGATGTTCGGACGCTGCCAAAATCCTCAGATTTCTTTTCGAGGGTGTATCCTTTGAAAGGATCAAACTGATCCTAAGAGATGTCAAAACAGACTAAGTCTTCGACTAGTCCCTTTTGAAGATTCAACTTTGAACTTGGAACAACTCGATTTTGATGGCGTGATACCTTTACCGGGGTGGCTTCAGTGACAACGCGCGTTAGCCGGGTGGTGTACGTGCTGCGCACGATAACCAAAATGACATCAATATCACAACATCAACACTTCGTGGTTCCTTATTTTTGGTTGAATCCTCAATCGGGCATGAGCCAAGGACTTAATAAGGTTTGATTTCCCAAAGTCTCGTTGATCTAGGGACTTTGAAAAAATAACAACATGCACCATCGAGATGCATGACTCTTCATCGAGTCTAGCGGCGTCCAAATTAGCATAAGGCAGACTGAAAGCGAGTGACAACCTAGAAGCCGCCTAAACATGCTCTTATGCAAAATAACATGTATGTGCGGTGCATGCGATAGGGAAAGCGATAACACATAGACAGATATATGAGGGTTAGATGCAAATAGATCTTACCTTGTAGGTATTCTAGTTTGGAGAGTTCTAATGTTTTGTATATGCAAAGGCCGGTTTTGGTTCGTAACGGGTTCCTCGGACTAGGGCCACAGATATACCTCCCGTTGCCCCCGATATCGCTGAGCAACAGTCAAACGGTAGCATGACCCATCATCGTCGAAGGTTGTTGGTCATTCGGGGTCCCCGGGCTCCGGTAAACCGTGCCGGATTGCCAAAACGATCCAACGAGGCTTATCCCACATCGATGCAAATGAGATGCTAGAAATTGATTAAGAAGAAGAAGAATCACAAAATCGCAAAATACCTTTTCAAGCTCGGCTCACTTTATTTAGTCCATCTTTAGAGGAAACTACGCAAGTGAACAATCAAAAAAGTCCCAGATCAGATTGGCCGGACACGGGGTCCTGTTAAATCACCATTCCAACGTTCGGCAGCGCGAAACTCACCATTTTGACAGACTTTTAAGGGATTGTTCACAAACGTATTAAACTCTAAGTACGGATTAATATTGGTTCGATTATCCCCAGCAGAGTCGCCACTGTGGGCAGCATGCCCTGAAATTTCCGGATTCCAAAGCGAGCCTCCGGGAATTTCGTTTCCCGAAGCAAGGGCCCGATAGATCGAGGGAGCGCGAGCGGAGAAGCAAGCGCTCGCGAAACACAGAGTCGCCACCTGGGTTTGAAGGTCCGTCACTCAAGGAACCATATTTCGAAGCACCTGCCGCGCTATTTGATTTGAAAAAGTGAAAGAACCAGTCCGTCATAACCATATCTGGGTTCGGGAGCCAGGTTACGAGAGGGGAAGGGTTTTAAGGCACCCCTCTCGCCCAATCCGGAGATCGGTCTCTACTTAGACATTTTGTGAAAACTTTGTGATTCTTCCTCTTCTTTAATCATTTTTTTAGCCAGTTAGGGCGGGAAAACAGTTAATCGGGGATTAAAACTGTAACAAGTTTGCAAGATGTGATCTAAACATGGCATGGATGGATGGCAAATATGAAACGGGATAAAACTTAACCCCCTGATTAGAATAAACCAAACTGCTCATGGAATAGGTGTATCACACATGACAGCCACCTTTGCACGCATGGATCAACGTGCATGCAAAAAGGACCATCGCGCGATACACCCATTCCCTCGCACGAGTGTTCAAGTCTCACCACAGGTTGAATTTTATCCCCTTCTGGGCTCTGGAAGGACCAGTGCACACCCAGGAGGCAAACCAAGCAGTTTATAGGTACTAAAAGTAAATAATTATTACAAATTGTTATAAACAAGAGAAATGAAGGAAATACAACCCCTAAACAGTGGGGGTATTAAAACAAAGGCCAAGAGTCAAGCTGCTCATGCAAGGGCAGTCACTGGAAAATAGAGGACCATCGCGCAAGACAGTGACTCCATCGCGTGAGGGTCCTGACTGGACTTCCAGGAATTGCTTTGCATGCTCTGAGCTCTGGTACAAGTCCAGATGCAACCCTGAAGCATTCCAACAAAGTAAATAAGCAAGAAAAGCTAGTCTATGTGTTTTAACATGTTGAGCAATGAGCTAAAAGGCCTATCATACTTCAAAACAATGAATAACATGATAAAACAAGAATAACCAGCACCCCCAAACCCCACGAGGACTGTCGCGCGAGACAGTGGACTGTCGCGCGCGTATGTGAGTCTATCGCGCGAGGGAGTTCTTGGCATGGATTCTTGTATTTCTGCTGTAGGGCCGGGACTGGTATTGATTACCAGCCTTGGCCTGCCAGCCTCCGAGATCAGAACAGAGAGCAAAACAAAGGTAAGCTATACCTTTGGCTTTTGGTTTGAAAAGTGTTTGAACTTTGAGTTGAGTTGAGATGAAAAGGGGGATTTGAGTGATGGAGGAGGAAGAACAAGCTTTGTTCTTGAGGTGTAAGCCTTTGAATGCCAATTTTTGTTAACCCTTTGAAAGTGAACAAATGGGGGGTATTTATAGGAGAAGCCAATGGCCAAAGGTGGTGGCAAACACCCCCTTAGGACCAAACTTGGTGACTAAGCTTGGTGAAAAGGTGATGGGAAGGGTTGTGTGAGGGTGTGTTCCCAAGGCCTGCACTGTACAGTACCCTGTGGAGAAAAACGGGGTTAAGCAGCCCTGTAGCCCCCCCTGGCAAGCAACCAAGTGGCTGGCAAAAGGTGAAAGGGACAGCCTAGGACCATCGCGCGAGACAGTGAGACTCTCGCGCGAGGTAGCCACTGTCGCGCGTGGGTCAACCGGTCAAATGTTTGACTTTGACCACACCTGGCAGAAGACTCTCGCGCGAGGCAATCACTCCTTCGCGCGAGTCCAGACCCAGTGTTGACCATCTTTAATTTCTTGGTTTAAGGGTTCAAAGGGTTCAAAGGGTTTCAAACATTCAAAGCTCAAACACTCGACATTCCCGAGGTGTTCTTGATCCGTTTCATCATCGGGGAGTCAAAAACCGAAAGTAAAGTAATCTGGAAGCCCAGATTGGGGTGTCTACAGTAGCCCCTCTTTGACGGCACTTGAAGCACCTTTGAATTGGTACAAGTAACGTCAAAGAATTCTAGACACCCCTCAAGGCAATCCAAAGTAGAACATCGTAAAGTAGACAAGCATACTTACAGACCCTGATCGGTTTGAAAGGACGGACGGACCGTCGCTGGGGATGGAATTAGAATTGGACAATTGCATTGCCGCTTGTTGATCGAATTTGGACAGGACAGGCTGTCGTCGTGCATTTGGACGGGACAGGCCGTCGTTGCTGGGATCAAGCTATCCTCGGCACAAAGTATTCCAACAAACACGGGTAGGTCGTGTCGAGGCGAGTTAAATTCCATCTGTTGGGAATCAGAGCCAATCTCCTTATCAAAGACCATCCGAGACAGAGCAATAAGCCTGCTGGAAGATGCACTTGCGGCTAGGCTGAGGGTGATTGTCGTTCGGGACAGGCCAAGACGGACTTTCCTGGGGAACAATCAGTTGCGGATGAACAGACCATTGGACGATAATCTGATCATCGTTGTGGCTGAATGCGGACGATACAATGATCGCCATCGATGGATTTGACAGGACTGGCTGCCATGAAGGCGGACGGGAAGATCAATGTGCTGATTGATCAAACCGCTGGGGAACTTTGACAGGATCGGCTGTCGTGAATGCGGACGAGAAGATCAATGTGCTGATTGATCAAACCGTTGGGGAACTTTGACAGGACCGGCTGTCGTTGAAACGGCTCCGCAGGATAGCATCCTTTGGTTTACGAACCGAGAATTGGACAGGAGAGATTTCCATCGCATCCGCTGACCAATGATAACAAAACCGCAGGAGATCGCATCGCATCCTTCGGCAAACCAAATCGAGGGTTAGGGAGATTTCCATCGCATCCACTAACCAACGATAACAAAACCGCAGGAGATTGCATCGCATCCTTCGGCAAACCAAATCGAGAGTTAGGGAGATTTCCATCGCATCCACTAACCAACGATAACAAAACCGCAGGAGATCGCATCGCATCCTTCGGCAAATCAAGTCGAGAGTTAGGGAGATTTCCATCGCATCCACCAACCAACGATAACAAAACCGCAGGAGATTGCATCGCATCCTTCGGCAAACCAAATCGAGAGTTAGGGAGATTTCCATTGCATCCACCAACCAACGATAACAAAACCGCAGGAGATCGCATCGCATCCTTCGGCAAACAAATCATATGACGGCAACCATGCTGGCCATCTTCCTGCTTCAACATTTAATATACACAATATGCAATGATGTATACGAAATTGAAAATGCAGATGCAAGCTGAGGGCGGCTCCTAGGAGGACAACGACGCCTAAGGACTACCACTGAGCCTCATTATCAGATCGCCAGCTACTTCGAGATGCGCACCAGATAGATAGACGCGAATGAATGGGCATGCCCGGGCTTGACGAATTTGGGCTTGTGTGCCCTCTCTTCAATGCTTGGGCGGACGTGCCCTAGAAATGCTTTGTTTGGCCTTGTGCCGAGATACCCTTGCTGCTTGTGAGATTTCCACAGCTTGTGGATTACAGGAGCTAGGGTAGCACATGTAAAAATTGCACTTTCTAGCCGCTAATATCTAATTTGCATTGACAATTGACACACAGACATGCGCACATGTACAGACTCACCTAGCTCAAATGAAAAGGGAGAAAGAGTCCCAGGGTACAATGCGAACCCTTAGGCACATAGAACATGATGAAATTTTGGGCATTACTGGGCCAAAACTCACAACATTCCCTAGACAGGTGAAACTGACACTTGCAAGAGACGCAAAAAGGCACAAAGACTTGTACAAACAAAACCGAGAAAAGCATCCCGATATTACAATTGATTGAAAAACTAGAAAAATGCCGCAAAGATGGACATAAGACGCAAAAGATGACTCATATAGGCCCGGACTGAAACCGACACCCCCGTGCAGTCACATTAAGTCCATATGACTTGCATGGTATGACAAGACTAGGCAAAAGCCCTTGGAACGTCATTCGAGGGCAGTAGCAGGCTACCGCTGGAGTTGAAAAAGCACGCACGCGAGGCTGCAGCTGCTCATACCAGACCTCACTGAACTTAGAATAAACCGTGAGCTATTAGGCTTCTAGCATTTCGTTCTGTTTTTGATGCTTCAAATATTTTAAGACTTATGCTCAGCCTGTAAATTTGAAGAAGCAGTTTGCAATAAAATTGGAAGGCAAAGGTTTTCCCCCTTCTGATTCCTTCATCGCAGCTTGATCTTCGATCCTCTTCGACCTTTGATGTGTACCCAAAACGTCAACCATGGATCCAATTGATAGATTTGTGACCGAGTCTCAAAGAGAGACTGCCTACGTATCCCAAGCTGGGGAATCAGGTCAAAACGTAGTTCAGGCTAAGGTTCACTCGTGTGTTTACCTCTCCTTTTGCGCTCTAACTTTTGCCTAGTACCGCCCATTCGGGTCTTCGGTCTAGCGAGCTTTCGAATATTGCCTATCATTTTTGCCTAGACCCCCTTCATAGGTTTTCGGGCTAGCAGGCTGCTCTTACTTTTGCTTGGAACTGCCCACCTTTGGGGTTTTCAGCCCAACGAGCTTCTCTCAGGGAAAAGTTGCTTTTGAATTGATCCAGGTTGACCATGGTATTGAATCTGTTGCTGTCGAGGTCGACGATCTTTGACCACAGCCCCAAATAGAATGACTTTGATAATGCAAGGTCCAGCGCACTTAGGTTGGAAATGCCTCGCTCCGGGCCATGTTTATACTTTCTCATTTGTACTTGACGGAACGTCACTGTTGCTGTTTTTAAATATAATGAGAGGCCCAAAGCCTTCCGAGCTTCTACTTTCTGGCTTGGCACCCGGTAGCAGGAGGATTTGATACTTCTTTTTCTCAGGATCAACGCCAGGTGTGTCTTTTGTGAAACCACACCAAGACGTCGATGAATTCTTGAGCCTATTTGACCGGACGCAATGCTCCTCTGGGGCACTGTTTGGACCAACTTTGAACCTTTCAGGAGGTTATACTTGTCTTTCAAGTTTATTGAAAATTACTTCTTCTTTTAATAGGCTGAGCATGCCTTTTATCTTCCCTTTCGGCGAGGGAACACATTTCCTTGGGGATGATCCCATCGAAATCTATCCCTTCGTCGTCAGGGTCGACACAGTTTATTCAAAAGCCAACGAAGTACTAAGAAACAAGACAATGCATATCATAAAAACCCTCAGGGTTTGCCAAGTACAGCAGACTCAAGACTTGAAACAAAAGCTACGACGTGGAGGGCCAAGAGGCACGAACTCCGACTCAGAGCTAGACTTAGACAGACACACAAGACTCTGTGTCAGACTCAGACATATCGCCAATGCAAACTAGACGCGGTTTTGAAAATGCAATATTTAAAAAGCTACCCATAGCTTTTACAAAAGAGGTAGGATCCAGCGGGCGTCAGGCCCAAGCAACAGCACTTCGGCTTCCTTTGGCTTCTCGACCAAACCTACTCAATGCTTCTTTGATCAATGGACCTCAGCTAGTCAATCTTCTCATTTGTAAGCCCCTCATCACTATCAAACCAGATGTCGGCAGTGAAAACCTCTATTGCCCAACTTACAACCATCATGTTAACCTCCGGCTCGGACGGGATGGATACGATGGGTTTGGGTTGATTTACTGGGATGATATAGTGGCTAGGGTTGAATATGGTGGAGTTCGGGTTGATTCGAGTGGAGCTGATAGATACCTGACCAACCAGAGGGTCAGACTCGTGTTGAGGCAAGGAGTTGGAAATAATGTTGGGCTTTGGCGGAACTTGGACCGTGCCATCATCAATAAGATCTTGAATCTCATGTCGAAGACGATAACACTTGTCAATGTGATGGCCAGGCATTTGGTGGAAGGCACAGAAGAGGTTAGGATTATAACCAGCAGGTAAGACTTTGGGAGGGAAAGTTGGGGTCAAAGGTTTGAGATACCCAGACTTGACAAGTTTCTCTATCACCGCGGATAGAGATGCCTCAAAAGCAGAGAAACTCCGAGGTTGGGTTCGGGCCCGGTAGCTTTGGGTGTTCTGAACCTGATTGACATCGGTTGTATGATTAGGGGAAGCAGCAGCGTTATCCCCACTTGTAGCCGTGCTGGCATAATTGCTACCGCCAAACAGTGTGCATTGTTTCCCGAGTAAGCCTTCGACTTTGGTTTCGAGGATTGGAAGAAAAAGACTTCCCTCTTGGCAAAATCCTACTTTGCGGCGCATCCTCGATGGCCAGGCGATTCAAAGAAAGTCTCGGTTGTCAGACGCTTGAACTACCACGAGATGCTTAGCATAGTCGAGATGCAAGGTTGCGGGAGATAATGCGGAGTTGATCCTTCTCGCGGCGCTCAATCATTAGAGCGGCTTTGGCTCTCCACCTTTTAACAAAATCCGCAAAGGACTCTTTGGCTTCCATCTTCGTGGATTCTAACTCTCGAATAGTCATCTTGAGCTGGGAGTTGTAGTTGTATTGAGCAATGAAGGCAGCCCCAATGTCTTCCCAAGTCTTTCTCTTGGAAATGTCGAGCAACAAAAACCAGTGGAAGGCAGGCCCTGAGAGAGTTTGAGGGAAAAGCTGAGACATGGCCTCACTTTCTACTTTGAGTAGCTTCATGGCGGCATGATAGCCATAGAGATGAGTCTTGGGATCACCGCTCCCATCGAACTTGACCAAGTCAGGCATCTTGAATTTGTCTGGCAGCTTAGCATTAGGATACAGGCAAAGACGATCCAAGTCAATGCCCCTGTGTTGATCTTTTCAGATTTGGTGACGGATTCCTCTAGCTTTGCCATCTTGGCCATAAGAGCAGCTATGTCAGGGTTTTGAACAAGTTCCCTACCCGCAAGATTCGGGTTTGCAGCAGGCGCACGAGCCTTCCTAGGGTTGGGCTGAATAATGAGACGCCCCTCGTGATTCGGATCTGGGACCAAGACAGGCTGCTCCTGGTCGTCCTCATCGTCCTCGCCTTCCTCTTCGAGTGGAGGTGGAAGACGAGTGTTGATAAGGTCATTGAGACGAGTGATGTTAGCATCGGTCTGGATGGCTCTCTGCTGCATAGTGGTAATGCTGTTCTGAAGATTCATGAGCATGGTCTCTAGACTGAGCGGTTGATCTGCCATGGTAGGTGATTCAGAAGTGCTCGATGCAGAAGATGGGGATGCTGGTTGCCCTTCCTGTATAACCGGTGGTGACCCTGACTGTAGAGCAGCCAATAAAGAGCGCGGAGAGCCTTCCGTTGTGACTGATTGGGATTGTAACCTGACCAACCTTGTATGTGTTTCTTAGGTGTTCCGTGTTGGTTTGGCTCTTGCTTTCGGTACTCTCTTGCTCGGTGCAATGGCTCGAAGCTAGACAGTAAAATAAGTGAAAGCTCAGTGGTGTTCCTGCAGCAATTAGAATGCAATGCATGCGTCGTTGTCGGTGTCAACCATAGACTCTAGAACTAGAGACAAATCTGTCTCATGATGTTCGGACGCTGCCAAAATCCTCAGATTTCTTTTCGAGGGTGTATCCTTTGAAAGGATCAAACTGATCCTAAGAGATGTCAAAACAGACTAAGTCTTCGACTAGTCCCTTTTGAAGATTCAACTTTGAACTTGGAACAACTCGGTTTTGATGGCGTGATACCTTTACCGGGGTGGCTTCAGCGACAACGCGCGTTAGCCGGGTGGTGTACGTGCTGCGCACGATAACCAAAATGACATCAATATCACAACATCAACACTTCGTGGTTCCTTATTTTTGGTTGAATCCTCAATCGGGCATGAGCCAAGGACTTAATAAGGTTTGATTTCCCAAAGTCTCGTTGATCTAGGGACTTTGAAAAAATAACAACATGCACCATCGAGATGCATGACTCTTCATCGAGTCTAGCAGCGTCCAAATTAGCATAAGACAGACTCGAAAGCGAGTGACAACCTAGAAGCCGCCCTAAACATGCTCTTATGCAAAATAACATGTATGTGCAGTGCATGCGATAGGGAAAGCAGTAACACATAAACAGTTACAGGGGTTAGATGCAAATAGATCTTACCCTGTAGGTACCTGTCCTAGTTTGGAGAGTTCTAATGTTTTGTATATGCAAAGGCCGGTTTTGGTTCGTAACGGGTTCCTCGGACTAGGGCCACAGATATACCTCCCGTTGCCCCCGATATCGCTGAGCAACAGTCAAACGGTAGCATGACCCATCATCGTCGAAGGTTGTTGGTCATTCGGGGTCCCCGGGCTCCGGTAAACCGTGCCGGATTGCCAAAACGATCCAACGAGGCTTATCCCACATCGATGCAAATGAGATGCTAGAAATTGATTAAGAAGAAGAAGAATCACAAAATCGCAAAATACCTTTTCAAGCTCGGCTCACTTTATTTAGTCCATCTTTAGAGGAAACTACGCAAGTGAACAATCAAAAAAGTCCCAGATTAGATTGGCCGGACACGAGGTCCTGTTAAATCACCATTCCAACCTTCGGCAGTGCGAAACTCACCGTTTTGACAGACTTTTAAGGGATTGTTCACAAACGTATTAAACTCTAAGTACGGATTAATATTGGTTCGATTATCCCCAGCAGAGTCGCCACTGTGGGCAGCATGCCCTGGAATTTCCGGATTCCAAAGCGAGCCTTCGGGATTGTTCCCGAAGCAAGGGCCCGATAGATCGAGGAAGCGCGAGCGGAGCAAGCGCTCATGAAACAGAGTCGCCACCTGGGTTTGAAGGTCCGTCACCCAAGGAACCATATTTCGAAGCCTGCGGCGCTATTTGATTTGAAAAAGTGAAAGAACCATCCGTCATAACCATATCCGGGTTCGGGAGCCAGTTACGAGAGGAAGGGTTTTAAGGCACCTCTCGCCCAATCCGAGATCGGTCTCTACTTAGACATTTTGTGAAAACTTTGTGATTCTTCCTCTTCTTCAATCATTTTTTAGCCAGTTAGGGCGGGGGAACAATTAATCGGGGATTAAAACTGTAATAAGTTTGCAAGATGTGATCTAAACATGGCATGGATGGATGGCAAATATGAAACGGGATAAAACTTAACCCGCTGATTAGAATAAACCAAGCTGCTCATGGAATAGGTGTATCACACATGACAGCCACCTTGCACGCATGGATCAACGTGCATGCAAAAGGACCATCGCGCGATACACCCATTCCCTCGCGAGTGTTCAAGTCTCACCACAGGTTGAATTTTATCCCCTTCTGGGCTCTGGAAGGACCAGTGCACACCCAGGAGGCAAACCAAGCAGTTTATAGGTACTGAAAGTAAATAATTATTACAAATTGTTATAAACAGGAGCTAAACAAATTGAAATACAACCCCTAAACAGTGGGGGTTTCAAAACAAAGGCCAAGGGCCAAGCTGCTCATGCAAGGGCAGTTACTGGACTCAGAGGACCATCACGCGAGACAGTGACTCCATCGCGTGAGGGTCCTGACTGGACTTCCAGGAATTGCTTTGCATGCTCTGAGCTCTGGTACAAGTCCAGATGCAGCCCTGAAGCATTCCAACAAAGTAAATAAGCAAGAAAAGCTAGTCTATGTGTTTTAACATGTTGAGCAGTGAGCTAAAAGGCCTATCATACTTCAAAACAATGAATAACATGATAAAACAAGAATAACCAGCACCCCCAAACCCCACGAGGACTGTCGCGCGAGACAGTGGACTGTCGCGCGCGTATGTGAGTCTATCGCGCGAGGGAGTTCTTGGCATGGATTCTTGTATTTCTGCTGACTGTAGGGCCGGGTGGTATTGATTACGGCCTTGGCCTGCCGATTCCCTCGAGATCGTAGCAGAGAGCAAAACAAAGGTAAGCTATACCTTTGGCTTTTGGTTTGAAAAGTGTTTGAATTTTGAGTTGAGTTGAGATGAAAAGGGGGATTTGAGTGATGGAGGAGGAAGAACAAGCTTTGTTCTTGAGGTGTAAGCCTTTGAATGCCAATTTTTGTTAACCCTTTGAAAGTGAACAAATGGGGGTATTTATAGGGGAAGCCAAGGGCCAAAGGTGGTGGCAAACACCCCTTAGGACCAAACTTGGTGACTAAGCTTGGTGAAAAGGTGATGGGAAGGGTTGTGTGAGGGTGTGTTCCCGAGGGCCTGTGCATGAGACCTATGGAAAAACGGGGTTAAGCAGCCCTGTAGCCCCCCGGCAAGCAACCAAGTGGTCGGCAAAAGGTGAAAGGGACAGCTCAGGACCATCGCACGAGATAGTGAGACTCTCGCGCGAGGTAGCCACTGTCGCGCGTGGGTCAACAGTCAAATGTTTGACTTTGACCACACCTGGCAAAGCAGACTCTCGCGCGAGGCAATCACTTTCTCGCGCGAGGGTCAACTCCAGACCCAGTGTTGACCATCTTTAATTTCTTGGTTTAAGGGTTCAAAGGGTTTCAAACACTCAAAGCTCAAACACTCGACATTCCCGAGGTGTTCTTGATCCGTTTCATCATCGGGGAGTCAAAAACCGAAAGTAAAGTAATCTGGAAGCCCAGATTGGGGTGTCTACAAGCTGTTTTGGTCCAGGTTTGACCAGGGATCAAATCTTATCCCATTTACATATTTCATCATCCATCCATGCCGTATTCGATCATATCCTGCAAATTTGTTACAGTTTTTATCCCCGATTAACTGTTCCCCCGCCCTAATTGGCTTAAAATTGGTTAAAGAAGAAAGCGAATCACAAATATTTTCACAAAATGCCTAAGTAGAGACCGATCTCCGGATTGGGCGAGAGAGGTGCCTTAAAAACCTTCCCCTCTCGTAACCTGGCTCCCGAACCCAGATATGGTTATGACGGACTGGTTCCTTCACTTTTTCAAATCAAAACGGCACGGCAGGTGCTTCAAAATACGGTTCCTTGGGTGACGGACCTTCAAACCCAGGTGGCGACTCTGTGTTTTGCGAGCGCCTGCTTCTCCGCTTGCGCTCCCTCGATCTATCGGGCCCTTGCTTCGGGAAACGAAATTCCCAGAGGCTCGCTTTTGGAATCCGAAAATTCCAGGGCATGCTGCCCACAACCATTCCAACCTTCGGCAGCGTGAAGCTCACTATTTTGACAGACTTTTAATGGATTGTTCACAAGTGTATTAAACTCTAAGTATGAATTAATATTGGTTCGATTATCCCCAGCGGAGTCGCCACTATGGGCAGCATGCCCTTGGAAAAGAGGATTTCGTTCCCCGTTTTGCCAAAACGGCCTGGAAATCGAGGGAGCATGAGCAAAAAAGCAAGCGCTCGTAAATACAGAGTCGCCACTCGGGTTTGAAGGTCCGACACCCAAGAAACCGTATTTTGAAGCACCTGCCGCACTATTTGATTTGAAAAAGTGAAGGAACCAGCCCGTCATAACCATATTGGGTTCGGGAGCCAGGTTACGAAAGGGGAAGGTTTTTAAGGCACCCTTCTCGCCTAATCCGGAGATCGGTCTCTACTTAAACATTTTGTGAAAATATTGTGATTCGTCTTCTTCTCTAATCAATTTTAAGCTAGTTAGGGCGGGGAACAGTTAATCGGGGATTAAAACTGTAACAAATTTGCAAGTTGTGTTTGGATATGGCATGAATGAATGGAATACTATGAAAATGAGATAAAACCTAACCTTCTGATCAGAAATAAACCAAGCACCACACAAAATGAATGTGCCATGCACAATGGCCAGCTTTGCATGCATGGATCTACGTGCATGCAAAGGACCATCGCGCGACACACTCACTCCCTCCCGCGAGTGTTTATGCCTCACCACAGGTTGAATTTTATCCCCCTTTTGGGCTCTGGAAGGACCAGTGCTCACCCAGCGGCAAACCAAGTAGTTTATATGTACTGAAAGTTAACTAATTATTAAAAATTAACACAAACAGAAGATAAATAATTGGAAATACAACTCCTAAACAATGGGGGTAACAAAACAGAGGCTAAAGGCCAAGCTGCTCATGCAAGGGCAGCTACTGGAATCAGGAAGACCATCGCGCGAGACAGTGACTCCATCACGCGAGGGTCCTGACTGGACTTCCAGTAGCTGCTTTGCATGTTCTGGGCTCTGGTACAGGTCCAGAAGCAACCCAGGAGCATTCCAACAAAGTAAATAAGCAAGGAAAGCTAGACTATGAGTTTTAACTTGCAAGACAGTGAACTAAAACCTAACATGCTTCAAAACAGGTAATAACATAAGAAAACAAGAAAAGACCAGCATCCCAAACCCCACGTGGACTGTCGCGCGAGATAGAGGACTGTCGCACGTGATAGTGAGTCCATCGCGCGAGGGTCTGCTGGATCCCAGTTTCTTGTAACTCTGCTGACTTTAGGACCAAAACCGGTATTGATTACCAATCTTGGCCCTGACAGCCCCCCCTCAGGGATCAAAACAATAAGCAGAAAAGGTGTTATACCTTTGCTTGAAAGGTTTTGGAAATGGAAATGGATTTGAACAAGGTTGTGAAGCTTGTGATGGAAAATGGAGTGAAGAATGAATGAACAAGTGTGCTTGGGTTTGGTATTGCCTTTGTGCTTGAAAGTGTTCTTAACCTTTTTGAACTTGAAAAATTAGTCACCCTTTGAAAGAACAACAATGGGGGTATTTATAGGAGGATTGGAAGGCCAAGGATGGTGGCAAACAAACCCTTAGGACCAAACTTGGTGGTCAAGGCTTGCAAAAAGATGATGGGAAGGGTTGTGTGAGGGTGTAGTCCCAAAGCCTGCACAGCACAATGTTCTGTGGATAAAAACGGGGTCCTGTAGCCCTGTAGCCCTCCAGGCAAGCAACCAACAGGCTGGAAAAAGGTGAAAGGGACAGGAGTGGACCATCGCGCAATGAAGTGGGACCATCGCGCGAGGGTGACAGCTGTCGCGCGTGGGTCAACAGTCAACACTTTGACTTTGACACACCTGGCAAAGCATACCCTCGCGCAAGGGAGTGACATCCTTGTAGACACCCCAATTTGGCTTAACGATTATTTCAACTCCCACCTTGGGACCATCCCGATGATGATACGGATTTGATGATTGCTGATTGCTTTCTTGTGAAACCCATGGATTTATGGTACGAATTCTGAGCCACTTAGAGGACCCAATCCAGAGCCAAATAGCCTTTCAGACAGAAACATAGTGTGTTAGGAAAATCCATCGATTGGCCGCAACATTGATTTCACGGCCTTAACATCCATTCCTCACCCGAGCAACCTGTTGCTAGCAAAATCTCCCTAAGAGATCGAAACCTCGGCCGCCAGATCAATGGCTCGGCCGCCATATCCATTCTTCGGCCGCGACATCCTTTGCTCGGCCGCCAGATCGGCCTTTTTCCAGACTCTCGAACCTTCTGTCGGTCGTCTGATCCAATCCCACTGCCTCTCCGATGCGTTCGGGCCACGTTCAGGGATTGCAACGAAGAGTTTGCATTGCAATGCAATTGCAATTGCATCCTCGTGATTTGATTGGACCGAGTGAGTCACCCCTTTGCCTATATAAAGAGACCCTCGGATCCGAAAATAAACACAGAAATCAATAGACCTACACCCTTAAATCAGTCACGATACTCTGCTCCTATTCTCACAAAAACCCTCTCTACAAAAGCCCCAACCTTCCATAGGCGGCCATCAATCCGACGATCCAACCCCGGAGTTTAAACCCTAACCCTAGGGTTTCATTCAAGAGGCAATCAATCAGTCAATCCCCATCAATCCGAAGCAATCAAGCAACTGAGGGATCAAGGTGCTGAGGCTCAACGGCCTCTGATTTGGTTTATTTAATGTTTACGTCGTTAATCGTAGCTTTTTGATCGTCTGTTAGTTTTCTGTCTGGTGTGAGGAAGAACATCAGCCGGGGCTTCGATGCCTCGGACGATACATTGAATCAGCATGATCGCTCGGCCGCGACATCCATTCACCGGCCGAGTGATCGATCTGCTGGCATAGCTTTGTTTTGTTTTCTGCTTTTTGATGCATGATTTCTTTGCAGTCTTGGCTCACCTATTAACTGTTTAAGGCATAAAAACAGACTACGTGTATGGATTAAATAGAGCATCTACATGTCTTATGTTGAATGATTATGGGCTAGCCTCACGGCTAGGCAGAGAGGGGTGCCTAACACCTTCCCCTTACTGTACTTTTGGCTTCCACATCCAGAATCTCTATCTGTTTTTCTAGCTTTTCACAAACTAGGTGGCGACTCTGTTTTGATGATAACCACTATCGTGTGGCGATACCTCTAGCCATGGAAGTATCCACGATCTTGGTTTATGAAGCGAGCAACCAATCGAGCATACACAGTGATGATACAACTGTATGGCGATGACCCGTTCGGGAGGTGTCTACAATCCTCGCGCGATGGTCAAACCTTTGACTAGGGTTTTGACTGTGGTTGTAAAGGTTCAAAAGGTTCAGGAGGGGGGGGGGGGGGGGGTTCCGCACACACCAAGTTCAAACCTTTCCTTTCTCAAGGCTGCTTTTTGATGTGGTTCATCATTGGGGAAGCAAGAAACCGTAAAACGATTGGGAGACTCAGATTAGGGTGTCTACTGCATGTTCTATCTGAAAATCGTTACCTATATGTTTTATTGATTGTAAGTTAAGGGTTAGTGGGTATGGTTTATTCTATTGAGCTCCTGTAGCTCAAGGTATTACCTTTTGGTGACCCTAACATATTATACTAGGGGTGACACTGGTATAATGTGTCAGAGTTTATAGATGAGCAGGATGAGCAATACACTTTGGAGGCTTTCGGAGCCGAGAAGCTTGCTGGATGAAAGATGAGGCGGAGCAGTAGATAACCTTAAATTTCCCCTTCTTTTGTGTAATATAAGCACTCTCTTAGGAAGTTATGTTGTAATAATGAGCCAAACTCTATTTAATTTTATTAATGAAATGTTTAATTAACATACCCGAAATTGGGAGCATTTCACATACATGTGGGTGGTTCGTATTATTACAAAAGACGCACGGCGGTGATTGTGGAAAACCCATCGTTTCCATCGCTATTGGTCTATACGTCCGTTAACTGAAATTAATTTGGACGGCAGATAAACCTAGTTATTTAATTGTTACGCCTACCTCAAGTTCGGCTCCTTAATTAAGCAAAACAAGCCAAGCTCCACCAGTTACTCGGCTCACTTAGTACTGAACAAATCTAGCTAGCTAGAGTTCTCACATGGTAATCAAGAAGAGCTCAAATATTTGGACTGACAAGCACGCTTTTTTTTTTTTTTTTTTTTTTTTTTTGGGGTGTGGAATGTCAAATGATAGGACTAAATTTTATAATGATAACCAATGAAACAATACATTAGAACGGGCACCCATCTCCTTGAAGGGCAGATACTCCCAAGTACCATAACCCGTACCTTTCACTGCTTGATGAGCAACACAATGAGCCACTCTGTTGCCTATCCTCTTCACAAACTGCACTCCGACCTTTTGAAAACCCGTCATGGACCGGATAACATCTGCTACGATCACTTCAACAGTTCGATGCTTCTACTTGCGTTATTGAAGCATATGTGTTAACTGTTGACAGTCATGCTTGTGACCAAATTGAGTGTTAAGATAATAATACCCCAAGTGTAGGGCTATGTCGGTTGAAAACATAATAATACCCAGAAGTCCAGGGTCGAATCCACAGGGAGCGCATCCATAACTTGTTTTAGAGGTTTGCTTGAATAGAGAGTTTCGGCGTTAGGACCGCCAACCGAACTTTGGCTTTGAGACGGCCAACTGAGAATTTTCGTTAACTGGCTACTTAACCTAACTACAGCTTTTTATCTGGAAATTAAACTAAAGGTTAGGTCCAGGGATAATTAACATTCATAATCCAAAGACAAACTTGTTCTTCTCTTTCTGACAAGACTGGTAAACAAGATTAGGGTTTTTGAGACATTTTGACAAACACTTGGAAGGACATCGCTCTAAGCATTATATGTGGCTAGGGATCAAAACCCTAGCTTACACATGATCAAAGAGGTTAACACCTCCAAACTTTGATATATAAAAATGCCCTAAAAACATGTTTACCCTTTGGAAAACGAAGATTAACGAGAAACGAACAAGAAATACCCTTGGTTACAGGATGTTAATCATCCCATAACCTAACCTTGCTACACTACTCACACATAATGAAAGGAGGAGTGCAAAGAGTTAGGGTAAGAACGGGGAAATACGAACTCATACTGAAAACGGAAATAAATGCAAGATTAATAAGGATCCCAAGGTTACTTACAATATTAATGAACACCAACCACCTCCAAACCCACCAATCAATGCTCCATTAATGAGAGTTAGAGAGGAGAGGGAGGTAGAGAGAGAAAGAGCTAGCTTTCCAATGACAAAAGATAACCCTAAAAACGTGCAAAGGGTCTTTATATAGTATCCATTTTAAGTTACAAAAGAAAAAGAAAAATAAAATAAAATCTGCAGAAACTGAGAAACTCCTACCGGTAGAACGACTTCGAGTCAAAAATTGAGTGCTGCTTTAACTGGTTTCCTACCGGTAGGTATTGAACTCCTACCGGTAGGTTTTGGCCGATGCAAATTGGTGTAGAATGGTGGCCTCTCTGATCTGAAATTGAACAGGTAGGTAAAATTCTTCTACTGGTAGGTTTTGATTTCTACCGGCAGGTAATGGCTGATGAAACCCGATGGCCTTTCTGATGGCATTTTCGACCGGTAGGTATTGACTCCTACCGGTAGGTAATGTTGGATGAAGCCTTCTAACAACAGCACTTGGAAGACCGATTCCGGGACTTCGACGGAGTCCCCCAAACTCGAATATCGCTCCATTTGGAGCCCTCGGATCCCCGATCAACAATGAAAGCTCGTGGCAATAAATACGCCTTATTCACGAAAAAAAAACCTGAAACCACCAAAAATGCACATTTCGCTCAATATCAATAAAAAACAAAGAGTTATGCGTGCGGGCGTGGCAAAAATGAGCGAGATAAGCCCGATTATTACGTAGATGGGCTTATCAAGTCACCTTCTATGACGATTAAATTGAGACTTTAATGGTGCATTCTTTTTTAACTTAATTTTCTTATTCGTTTTGTGTGTTTTGTTCATTTTTTCTGAATTTTTGTTAGATTCTCGTAATATTTTTTGGATTAATTATCCGTCTTGACGAGAGGAGTCTAAAACGTACAAAATTATGACCGAGAGCAAAAAACAAAATTCACTAAAGACAGAAAAAAGTATCAAACAACTATCTTATTTGTCTAAAGTGTCGTTTTATTTAAATTCTTTCAATATCGGTCCATACTTTTATACTTTTTCAATTTGTCTCGTCGAAACTAACGATTAATTAATCCCAAAAATCACGACCAAAAGTTAAACAAAAAATTACGAAAAAAAAAATATCAAAATAAGTTCCAGACTTAGACTTATAAGTTAAAAAGAACGCATTATTTAAAATAGGAGTATTAAACAAGCCAAGTTCGATCAAACACCACAGTAGCTAAGACTCGGCAGCTTGGCCTTGTTTGCACTTGCATTGTGCGATACCATGTATGTTTCTCCCCGCTTCTGTGGTAGTGATTATTGTTGAGATTTAACTAGCTGACTTCATTTAATTGTGGCGTTCGTACTCAGAACAGTCGAGTAGATTCTGACTTTTTAGGACCTTAAAGCGAAAATAAAAAATGAGATCTTTTGTCGGGCTATTATACTGGGTAAAAAAGTATGAGATGTCCTGAAATTCAAAAAAAATTAGAGACTTAAAGTGATCGCAACAGAGGCTTTATCTCAAGGCTAATTCTGTGTCCTACTACGTAGGCAGCAAATTTCACAGCCGTCTGTGCCCTGTGGTGGTCACCATTACTTTTACTGTCAGGCCACTATTTTCACCGGTAAAGTTTTTATCGGTGTAATTTATTTCTCATCGCTCACTTTTATGCTCCCTCCCACATTCACTTCATCATTTATTTCACCTGCACAATTTGCTGAGATATTTATTAAATGTACAAACGGATCAGTTTAGATTACTATTACTACTACTGTAATGTAGAAAACGGAGCTCAAATTAATAACGGTCCTTCTAAAATATGCTCATTGGGCGGACAATAAAGATAAAATAAAATAAGCTACTAAAATAAGGAGTTGCCGCGTGTTTTTGTTCCTTACCGGTCTAAATCAACTTTTGTGTCCTTGTAAGGCTGTGCCTAGCATTTTGCAAAATGACAATACTAACCTTACTTTTTTGACCTTTTTCTGCTCCTTGAAGAACTCCTCTTTTTATCACACTACACGACAACGGCTGCAAAATCCCCATCCCTCCCATCTCGGAAACCCACCGCCCCACCCCCCTTAACCCTTGGCCTAAGTTGTTTCTCAGGAAATCTATTTTCTCTGTATTTTTGTTCATTTTGGCCTAATTAATTTGTTTATCTTCAAACTCCATTTTATCTTTTATTGCGAGGAGGAGAGGAGAGAGAAATCTGAAAAAAATGGGTTTGCTGCTTCTTTTTCTTTCTTTCTAATGGGAAAAAGTTTGGACTTTGTGGGTAATTCAAATTTCAAAATATAGTAGCAAACACAAATAAATCCCGTCAAAATCTCGGCTTTGTGGCGTCTTTCAGCTTCGTATGTGTTGAGAGGAAAGAGATTTGAAGGAAGCACAAACACTGATTCTTTAATGGAGGAGCAGAGGGTTTGAGAAAATAGACGTTTCCATTTGAGAACGAAATCATGGGCTCTTTGCTTTCTCTCTTCAATGGTGTTGTCTTCTACCACTTCCACCATAGCTGAACTAAAAAAAAATGAAACTGTAACTTAATGACTGTTCGAATCAGTACGTGGGGTGGGGTTTTGCGAGGATAAGGATGAGGGGTTTCATGATTTTGTGATTCAACTAGCTTTGAATCAGTACGTGGTTGATATTGGGAGACGGAGGTGCCGATGTTCAAACCGGTGATGGGTTTCTCGTCGATTGCTATTTTGATCGGTAACGTAACTGTTGTGTTTTTGGTTCTTGGGATAATGAGTGAAAAAGGAAAATTAAGATAATAATTGAAGATACGGGTAATAAGTGAAGAGAGAAAAGAGAAATGAAAATAATGATTGGAGAGAGAAATTTTAGAGAAGAATAGTCACCTTGTTTGGTTCTCATTTTTTATAGTTACCTTTGATATAATGAGTGGGGAGAGATAAGAAATATTTAAAGAGAAAAATGAGATGAGATGAGATGAGAACCAAACAAGATAATAGTATGTCACAGTAATGAGAGAAGTAATATGAAGGTCAATATAGTCATTTGGTTATTAAATTGCAATCACTTCAGTACCTGACATTATTGCATTGGAACTCACGTAAAGTACCTCAAAAAAGTGGCGCGTGCACACCATTAATATCAGCCCTGTGGGCTGACAATAGATTTAGCCAATTAATAAAACCAGTATTTTGATCACTTCAAATTATCAGGGTTTTAAGGATCAAAATAATGGTTTCTGTTCGGGCCCCCGAAAGCTCAAATTTTTTTGTTTCAGGAAAGATTTGACTTGCTAATTACTTGGACAAGAAAATTCCAAATTAATCCGTTCTTTTTGGAGAAGTCTTTGATCCTATTTTCTAAACTTGCTTTTATTCCGGAATTTTTTCGCTTTGTTGTAATTTTCGTTATTTAATTGATTCGGCTTCATTTTTGAACGAATCAATTAGGATTAGGGTTTTCTGTCTATTTAATGAGTTGCCTTCGGGCTAAGGCATGTAGAGACCCGTAAATTATTATAATTTCGGAAATCGTTTAGTGCATGAAAAAAAAAAACCGTATTATTAATAAAGTTGTACGTTTATTTGCGGGGGTGTACGGATATACGTCTACTGTTGCGTATCGGATGTTCGGAGAATAGTTGGATTTTTTTGTTTCGGTGTTGAAATGATGTGTGGAAGTGTTGGTAGCAATCGGGGTTTGATTTGATGAACGTTGGCAAAAATTTCTAATCTGTCTTTAATGTACAGGTACAGCTTTTTCCAATACAGGTATATCGCGACCAGAAACTGTGAAATACTGAAATTTCTGGGTACTTGTACCAATACTGTCATTCCACGGTACAGGTACATCAGGCAAAATTTCTGATTTATCAACACGCATGACAGCTCACTATAAATACCCCCCTTTATCACTTTTCACACCCAAAACCTTCGAACCAGACCTGGAAACACCCCCTCTCACCTACCCAACTCCAATCTCACCCAAAACTGTTGATTTCAACCTCAAATTTCAAGATCCAAGGGTTTTCTAACTCCAAATCACTCGAATCTCACATTTTGTGAACAAGGGATAAGTTTTCTGTTCTTGCTCTCACTTTTTGGTCTCACCCATGTTTTTTTCTTCTCTCTCATCCCAATCACATGTTGGTCTTTGTTTGTTTATCTTATTTTTGGGATTATATCTACCCTAGATCATATATCTAAGCTTGGGAGGGGCTTATCTTTGAAGATTTGGGCTCAATCCACTTGATTCTCCTAGGGTTTTGCTGAAAATCTATTTGGTAGGGATTTCTCTCTTCCTCTACATATTTTGTGGTGATTATGTGTGATTTAGGTGTTTATTTGCTATATATGGTTGAATAGAATGTTTTATGGCTTGAGGATTGCATATTCTTTGATAGTGGTATTGTGTAACGAGTGCCATGGTCCATGAGCTATATGTGTCATATTAGATAATGTCGGTGTGTATGGAATGAGTTTATGGCATTGGTATCAATTGTGACAATAGTGTGGTTGTTGTTGTTGTGAAGTGAATGAGGAATTTAGTGTGACGCAAGGGGTGGAAACACACGGTTCGCAAGGGGTGGAGTCTATTGTGACGCAAAGTCAGCAAAGGTCTCTTTAGCCTCCATTTTAGTGGCCTCAAGTTCTCGAGTAGTCATCTTGAATTGGGAGTTATAACTGTACTACGAAATAAACGCAGCTCCAATATCCTCCCAAGTCCTCTTTTGGGCAATGTCGAGTGACAAGAACCAATGAAAAGCAGGGCCAGAGAAAGTCTAAGGGAATAGCTGTGACATGGCCTCTGGCTCGACTAATAGAAGCTTCATAGCGGCATGATAACTGTAGATGTGAGTTCTAGGATCACCGCTTGCATCGAACTTGGCTAAGTCAGGCATCTTGAATTTTTCAGAAAGCTTGGCATTGGGATATAGGTAGAGACGGTCCAAGTCGATCCCGCCTGCTTTAGAGATAGACTCCTCGAGTTTGGCCATCTTGGCTATGAGAGCGGTCATGTCTGGGTTTGCAGTGGGTGCCCCACCTGTCAGATTTGGATTCGCAGTAGGTGCATGAACAGCCCGAGGGTTGTGCTGAACAATGAGGCGCCCTAGATTGTTTGGATCTTCAACCATAACAGGCTGCGCGTGCGGATCTTCTTCGGCCTCGCTTTCCTCCTCAAGGGGTGGTGGAATGCGAGTGTCGAAGAGTTCGTTCAAACGGGTGATATTAGTATCGGTTTGGGCAACCCTCTGTTGCATTGCAGTGATGTTGTTTTGAAGGTTCATAAGCATTTGTTCAACAATAAGTGGCTGTAGTCCTGGCTGTTCCGTCATGTTGGGAGTTTTAGAACTGCCTGATGCTGAGGAATGAATCGGAGATGCTGACTGTAAGACCTCTTCTAAGACTGGTGGTGAGCTTGTCCGTAAAGCGGCCAATGAAGAAAGCGGAGAGTCTTCCGTTGCGACTGAGTGGGATTGTAACCTGACTAGCCTTCGACTCAGATTCCGTTGCAGACGTTCCCAAGCGGGTTTGCCAACTTGCCTCGATACTTTCCTTGGCGGTGCAATGGCTCAGAATTTTGCTTGAACAATAAATAGAAAGCTCAGTAGGAATCCTGCAGCAACTTTAATCTAAATAAAAGACTAAAGTAATGCAGCCAGCGCCGTCAGTGTCGCCCTAGACTCTAAGACTAGAAACAAGTTTGTCTCAAGCTGTTCAGGCACTGCCAGAGTCCTCAGAACTCTTTTCAGAGATGTATCATTGCTTGAAACAAATGAGACTAAAGGATGTCAAAAGAACCCTAAACCTTTGGCTATTCCGCTGATCGGAATTTCAAACTTCGAAGTTGGAACAACTCGGAATGCATGTCATGATGCTATAACCAGAATGGTGTGAGCGGCACTGCGCTATTAGCCGGGCGATGTAAGTGACGAGGCACTTGTTACCTGACTGGTGTAAGTACCATGGCATGTTCTCCGTTGTTCCTTGTTTTCTGTTTGAAACCCTAATCTGGTATAACAGACAAGGGCGTAGAAAGCTTTTGATTTCCTGAAGTCCCTACTGTTGTAAGGATTTGGAAAAAAGCTGAAAACGTGCATCATTGAGATGCACGACTTCGTCATCGGGCCACAACAATGCCCCAAACAGCTCAAGACATACTTGCAAGAACAAGAACCTAGAAGCCGCCCTAAATATGCTCCTACGCAAGACGGTATGATGTACAGTACATGCGATAGGGAAAGCAGTAACACATAGACAATATATGGGGGTTAGATGCAAATAAATCTTACCCTGTAGGTACTTGTCTTAGTTTGAATAGTGCTAGTGCTTTGTATATGCGAATGCTGGTTTTGGCTTGTAACAGGTTCCTCGGACTAGGGCCACATGATATACCTCCCGTTGTTCGTGATATCGCTGAGCAACAATCAAACGGTAGCATGACCCATCATCGTCAAAGGTTGTTGGTCATTCGGGGTCCCCGGGCTCCGGTAAACCGTGCCAGATTGCCAAAACGATCCAACAAGGCTTATCCCACATCGATGCAAATGAGATGCTAGAAATTGATAAAGAAGAAGAAGAATGACAAAATCGCAAAATGCTTTTTTCAAGCTTGGCTCACTTTATTTAGTCCATCTTTAGAGAAAACTACGCAAGTGAACAATTGAAAAAGTCCCAAATCAGATTGGTCGAACACGAGGTCTGTAACGACCCTGATTTTTTGTCAATAAAAATTTCGTTAAAAATTTGAATTTTATTTTATCACTTGGATTTTTATTTCCATAACCAAAAATCGGTCGTTACTGACTAATAAAAATCTCATTTTTATTCGAAAATCTTTAAATTATATTTCTTGACTGGAAATCCTACTTAGCAAGCATAGTTAGCTTTTAACCGATTAGTTAGCAAACCCTAACTACAATTGGCTTAGTTACATTTCCCTAACCTGGAGTGATGCATCGATACCGAAGTGGTTAGTAGAAATTTTTGGCCTTTGCCTTGACCGTTGGCTTGACTGCCTTGCTTTGGCTTGGCTAGGCCGCTTAGGCATCGGGTAGTATTAGGCTGCCTTGCCTTAGCGTCGACTCGCTGACGGGGCTGCCTTGCCTTGGCGTCGGCTCATTGTCGGGCCTGCCTCGCCTAGCCGTCGGGTTGTTGTCGGGTTACTCTGCCTTGGCGACGGATTCTGCCTTGGCATCGAGTCACGCCTTGCTTTTGCCTTGGCGTTCTGGCCTTGCTCAGCCCTACCTTAGGCTACGCCTTGCCACCGCTGCCACGTGCTTTGGCCACCGCCACCAGTGCTGGCCACCGCAGCCTTGTGCCGGCCGCTTAGCTACTATTTGCCGGTGCTGGCCACCGCAGCCACCAGGCTACCTTAGCCATGCTCACGCCACCTTGGCCACTACTTTGCTAGATCGCTTGGCCACCACTTTGCTGTCAGATCGCCTTGCCACCGCCTTGCTTGTAGGTCGCCTTGGTCACTACTTTGCTAGCGGGCGCCTTGACCACCGCTTTGCTAACGGGCCGCCTTGGCCATTGCTTTGCTAGCGGGCCACCTTAGCCACCGCTTCACTAGGGTGCCTTGGCCACGCTCACGTCTTGCCTTGGCGTTTGGCGTGCCGTCGGGCTTTAATATTCCGTTAGTTGGCGATTTCCTACTAAATAAAACCAAAATACCACTCGAGCAATGAAAGCCTAGATTAAGTATCGTTAGTCTTTAACTAATTAATTAGAATAGCCTAATGCCCATTTAGCCTAATCACTTCTTCCTAAACCTAGTTGGACCATTTGAACCTTTTTGTCTTTATCCATTAGACAATAGACCAATTGGTCAATAGGTAAACCTTAGTTAATCTTCCTAAGTACGAGATTAGATTAGTTTAGTACTTAATTGCAAGTATTAGACCTTCTAGCATTAACCGTTGGTTAATAACCGTTAGGAGATTCTTTACCCATTGGTTAATAACCGCTAGGGAAACTAATATCCATTGGATAATAGCCTTACTTGCCCACCAAGTACTAGGGTTAATAAAATACTAGACTTGCCATGTGTGGTAATTGAATTAATTATAATTAGTACATTAGGTTTATTATTTAATTACTTAGTACTTTGAAAGACTTACATTAATTTATTAGCTATGGGATTCTTTCATATCTAGTCTAGATTGAGAAGTACATGGCTTGTATATATTATATATGTACTTGTATATATATATATATATATATATATATATATATGTATATATATATTATATTGTATATAGCATGTGTGTATTGTATTATTATATTTAGAAAATCTATAATTTGTTTTAAATACTAGATTTTTAAAGACCCAAAGTACTTTTATATATATTAGTATATATGTAGTCTTTCATAGTACAAACAAGTGGGAGAGAGAGAGAGAGAGATTTGGAGAGAGAGGCCGAGAGAGAGAAATTGAGAGAGAGAGAGTTCGGATGGGAGAGGGAGAGGGAGAGAGAGAGTGATGTGTGTCCAAATCCTTGGTCAATCTTCTTACCTCACCATATCTAGGGTTTTATACTTACATATCTAGCCTAAATCTCCTAAGGACTAAACCTAGACTTTCTTATTAGATTCAAGGACTAGACAAGACCAAAACCCCAATAAGATAACATAGTTTTGTCCTAGTTCTTGGAGTGCAAGGAAAGCAAAATCTTCCATAGCCATGCAAGCCTAGGTTTTTTAGGATGATTCTTGCAAGAAATCAAGATTTGGTGGAATAAAAAAATTGGGAGAAAGAGAGAGAAAGAGAGGCCGGCCAAGAGAGGAGAGAGGAGAGGCTTTGCCTATAAATACTTGCCTCATTCTTCATTTGAACTCACACCTTCACCTCATTCTCCAAACTCCTCTCTAAAACCCATTCTGTTTTGCCCAGGCAGCCTACTGTCCTCTGAAAAACTCCATTTTTTCTCCGGGCGAAAGTCGTTTCTAGGAACAACGTCCTCCACGAAAGTCGTAGAACACTTCGAGAGCTTCAGTTTAGACCCAAGAACCACTCCAAACGGTCAAGAGATGACCAAGATATTGACCTCCAAAGTTCAGTGAAAAATCTGGAAATTCCATTCCAGACAGCTCACTGTCCATTTTCTTATCCCCATTTTTCTCCGGGCGAAAGTTGTTTCTAGAAATAACGTCCTTCACGGAAGTTGTAAAAAATTTCGAGATCTTCGTTTTAGACTCAAGAACGATCCTATTCGGCCCAGTTGTGACCGAGTTACTGCCATTCAAAGTTCGGTCCAGATTTGAGAGTTTCACCGCCCGTAGAATTTTTCAACTAGCTTATTCGGCCCCGACTAGTTTCGGATTAAGGTAGAATCTTCTTATACTCCTACCCTACGTATATCGTATGATATGAGCGTGATTAAGAATATGTAGTACTTGGCTAGTTGATCGCACGATGTTGTTTGACGTAGAATTCTTTGAAGTATATGAGCATGATAATGTAGTTGTGATATTTAGCTTGTAGAACTTTCTTGCTAAAAGTACGTAGTTTACTTTGATCTTATGGCTACTTGATTGCTTGATCGCCTAATTACCACGTGATTGTATGAACTCGTCAATAAACATGTGTTGCTTTATTGAACTTCTCGAAGGAAATGCGTTTTAAAGATAAAGTGTCGTTTTGAAACGAAGTATTTGTATTTTGACCTTTTAACGAGCATGATAGTATAGAGTTGGATGATCTTGCTATTTGATATCGCATGAGTTATGTGAATAGTCCCACCGCGGAGTCTATGCATGATTTCGAGACACGACAACCGAGAAGTAGAAACATGACACCTAGAGTGTGGATAAAGGAAATAATTGGACTTGGTAAAAATATTTTAGAAACTACGTAATGGCCGGACTTGGTAGCCTCACGTTGGTATGCGTTACCAATGGGGCCGGACTTGGTAGCTTCATTCGAGGTGCGTGACTTGGTTATCCGCGGAGAGGAGCCAAGATGTGACACAATGTGCCGGACTTGGTAGCCATTGTGGCCAATAAGCCGGACTTGGTAGCTTCATTGGAGGTGTGTGACTTGGTTATCCGCGGAGAGGAGCCAAGATGTGACACAATGTGCCGGACTTGGTAGCCATTGTGGCCAATAAGCCGGACTTGGTAGCTTATTGATTGTGTGCGTTCACAATGTGCCGGACTTGGTAGCTCATTGGTGTGTGCGTGTGATTTTTGGAAATGATGTTGAAAGATGAGACACAAAACGATGAGTTACGTGGGAGAAACACACGGAAACATGACACCAACGATAGATAGCGAATGCGAATGTGTCATTGTTGTTGTTATTGTTATATTAATGCATGTGCTGTTATGACTCTTTATGATATATGCATGACTTGCTATTTGTAAGTTAAGGGTTAGTGGGTTTTGGATTATTCTATTGAGCTTCAGAGCTCACGGTGTTACCTTTTGGTGACCATGACATATACTGTGGGCGACGCTGGTATAATGTGTCGACCTCATAGATGAGCAAGGCATGAACAGTACACCTTGGAGGCCTTCGGAGCCGAGGAGCTTGCAAGGATAGAGGAAGAGGCGGAGCAGCAGTTAACCTTAGATTATCCCCTCTTTTGTTGAATAAAAGTACTCTTGTGAGAATTATGTTGTAATAATGAGCTAGACTCTCCTTGACTTATTCAATAAAAATGTTTATTTAACGTACCCAAAATTCGGGGCGTTACAACTTGGTATCAGAGCTTTAGGTTCAAAACCTCGGCCATGGGTAGAATGGGTAGCCTTTAAGATTAGTTTTAAGATAAGTTGACCATTGCACAAACGTGACTTGATTTTTAAGTTTACCGTCCCAAATTGGGTGGAATGCTGACAAAACAATTTTCGGATTGAAGTAAGGTGTGGAAATTGGCAGTACCACCGAACTGGGAATTCCCGAACAATTGGATGATGACTTGAATCAAGGATCGAATGTGGAACGTAGAAAATCTCGAGTTTCCTTAGTACTAGTTAAAACTCTGTCTTT
Source organism: Rhododendron molle (assembly GCA_025413875.1). NCBI lineage: Eukaryota > Viridiplantae > Streptophyta > Magnoliopsida > Ericales > Ericaceae > Rhododendron > Rhododendron molle. The sequence continues at coordinate 9,677,517 of CM046399.1, forward strand.
AACCGTGACTACTTGAGTTTAAAAATCTTTCCTCGTAGATGAACAAGCTAGTCAACCTGTTAGTTAGAACTGCATGAATGGTTGAGAGAGATTTATAGGAATTGTTTTACCCTAGAGTGGAGTACTAGCGGTGTAGGTTAGAACCTGATAACCTATAGAACCTCGTAGTAGGAGTACATAGGATCGTTTCAACTTGTAAGAACCTTAGGTCGCTATTCGCCATTGTAGTAGAATTCTATGCTTATGATTGTATCTCTCTTTTATCTTTAAAAAAAACTTATTTTCTTCAAAAGAGTACTGTTGCATACTATGTGATAAAACTGCTTTTGACTTTGAGAAAGAAACACTATTTGCAAAAGGAAAATTTATTTAATAAACCTCCCCGTCTCGATTTCGATTCGTAGATGGTGAATCGACGCAACGGATTAGGACACAAAACTGGAGAGTCCTCGAATGCAAACCCCAACCTAACCCCGATCATACAAGCGTTTGTGGCCGCTTTAAACGCCCACCGCCGAAACCAAAACTGCGATGATGAACCTATGAACCGAACCCGAGCGATGAACGAATTTTGTAAGCGCCGACCCCCGACTTTCCACGGAGATACCAACCCCACCGTGGCTGAGACATGGCTAAAGGAAATTAAGGTGATCCTTGACAACCTGGGAATTACCCAAGACGGAGATCGTGTGGCCTTAACCACTTACCAACTAAAGGGAGAAGCTCGCTATTGGTGGGACCTGATGGAAGCAACCCATACCGTGGCCACAATGACCTTTGCCGAGTTTGAAACCCTGTTTCTTGACAAATACTTCCTACACCCCTTCGCCTGGCCAAGGAACAAGAGTTCATGAATCTGAAACAAGGAACAATGACCGTAACCCAGTATGCGGCCAAGTTTGAGGAACTATCCCGCTACGCCCCAAATGCAGTAGCAACTGAGGATAAGAAGGCAAGAAGATTCGAGTGGGGGCTGACAACCGCTTGAAAGGCTGTGGTGGCACAAGACTTTACCACCTATACCAGTGTCGTAAAATGTGCTCTTCGACTGGAGAGTGAGGAGGCGGACTTCAAGACCCGTTGGAGGAAGGCAACTGGCAACACCGGCGGACCAATCCGGACCCAACACCCCAACAACAACCATAGACCCTACCCTCTAAATCGCCTCAAGACAACCAACTTTGGGAAACCGCTACACTAGGACGTGACAAACCACAGAGAGGTGGACGGGACTTATCGGCAGTTCAGTGCTACAACTGTCAGGCTATGGGCCACTACAGGCACCAATGCCCGCAACCTCAAAAGAAGGAGAATGGGAGCCTTGGACCAACCGACTTTGGGGAACAAAGCGGTCGAAACCTAGCAACAGTTAGGTGTTACAACTGTCAGGCCATGGGCCACTATAGCCGTCAATGCCCGCAACCTCAGAAGGAGAGGAACGAAAGCTTTAGACTGACCAATTTTGGGAAACAAAACCCTGGGGGCCCATCGCAGCAGAAAAATGGGCAAAACAAGGGAAACCAGCCAAGCACTGGAGGGTGTATTTTCGCTCTGCAGACTGAGGAACAGGAGCAGGATCCCTCTGTGCTCCAAGGTACGCCACTATAATACCTGCGTACAAGCTTTGTTGACTATGGAGCTTCGCATTTATATCTATTGCTTGCGTAACTGCTCTAGCACTAGAAACAGAACCCCTAATTACGAGTACGAAAGTAACATCGCCATTGGAGGGAAGCATGCTAATTCAATAAGGACGTCGCGAGACATGGGCTGCATGATGATTTAATAGAAGTTTTGCATTTGGCGTTGGTGTTTACAAGTGATTAAGAGTGGCTTGCTTCTATTTTAAGGGGGATAGACGATGATTCCGAGGCCTGTATAGTAATTAAGCCTAACCCGTAGTCACGGTCATTATATAGTTTCGAAAATATTTCATCATTTGTGTAACGACCCTGATTTTTGGTCAATAAAAATTTCGTTAAAAATTTGAATTTTATTTTATCACTTGGATTTTTATTTCCATAACCAAAAATCGGTCGTTACTGACTAATAAAAATCTCATTTTTATTCGAAAATCTTTAAATTATATTTCTTGACTGGAAATCCTACTTAGCAAGCATAGTTAGCTTTTGACCGATTAGTTAGCAAACCCTAACTACAATTGGCTTAGTTACATTTCCCTAACCTGGAGTGATGCATCGATACCGAGGTGGTTAGTAGAAATTTTTGGCCTTTGCCTTGACCGTTGGCTTGACTGCCTTGCTTTGGCTTGGCTAGGCTGCCTAGGCATCGCCGTCGAGGCTGCCTTGCCTTGGCGTCGACTTCGACGAGCACGCTTGCCTTGGAGTCGGCTCATTGTCGAACTGCCTCGCCGCTTAAGCGTCGGGTTGCTCTGCCTTGGCCATCGGATTCTGCCTTGGCATCGAGTCACGCCTTGCTTTTGCCTTGGCGTTCCTGGGCTTGCTCTGGCCCTACCTTGGCTACGCCTTGCCACCGCTACAGCCGCTGCCACCGCCAGCTGGCACCGCTATTACCTTGGCCACCACTTTTGCTTGTAGGGTGCCTTGGCCACTATTTGGCCATCGGTCTGCCTGGCTACCAGGCTACCTTGGCCATGCTCACGCCTCACCTTGGCCACTACTTTGCTAGCAGTCGCCTTGGCCACCACTTTGCTTGTAGACTGCCTTGGCCACCGCCTTGCTTGTAGGCCGCCTTGGTCACTACTTTGCTAGCGGGCCGCCTTGACCACCGCTTTGCTAACGGGCCGCCTTGGCCACTGCTTTGCTAGCGGGCCACCTTGGCCACTGCTTTGCTAGCAGGCTGCCTTGGCCACGCTCACGTCTTGCCTTGGCGTTTGGCACCGTCGGGCTTTAATATTCCGTTAGTTGGCGATTTCCTACTAAATAAAACCAAAATACCACTCGAGCAATGAAAGCCTAGATTAAGTATCGTTAGTCTTTAACTAATTAATTAGAATAGCCTAATGCCCATTTAGCCTAATCACTTCTTCCTAAACCTAGTTGGACCATTTGAACCTTTTTGTCTTTATCCATTAGACAATAGACCCATTGGTCAATAGGTAAACCTTAGTTAATCTTCCTAAGTACGAGATTAGATTAGTTTAGTACTTAATTGCAAGTATTAGACCTTCTAGCATTAACCGTTGGTTAATAACCGTTAGGAGATTCTTTACCCATTGGACGATAGACTAGAATCCTAGCCATCTTTACCCATTGGTTAATAACCGCTAGGGAAACTAATATCCATTGGATAATAGCCTTACTTGCCCACCAAGTCCTAGGGTTAATAAAATACTAGACTTGCCATGTGTGGTAATTGAATTAATTATAATTAGTACATTAGGTTTATTATTTAATTACTTAGTACTTTGAAAGACTTACATTAATTTATTAGCTATGGGATTCTGTCATATCTAGTCTACATTGAGAAGTACATGGCTTGTATATATTATATATGTACTTGTATATATATATATATATATGTATATATATATATTATATTGTATATAGCATGTGTGTATTGTATTATTATATTTAGAAAATCTATAATTTGTTTTAAATACTAGATTTTTAAAGACCCAAAGTACTTTTATATATATTAGTATATATGTAGTCTTTCATAGTACAAACAAGTGGGAGAGAGAGAGAGAGAGAGAGAGAGATTTGGAGAGAGAGGCCGAGAGAGAGAAATTGAGAGAGAGAAAGAGTTCGGATGGGAGAGGGAGAGAGAGAGTGATGTGTGTCCAAATCCTTGGTCAATCTTCTTACCTCACCATATCTAGGGTTTTATACTTACATATCTAGTCTAAATCTCCTAAGGACTAAACCTAGACTTTCTTATTAGATTCAAGGACTAGACAAGACCAAAACCCCAATAAGATAACATAGTTTTGTCCTAGTTCTTGGAGTGCAAGGAAAGCAAAATCTTCCATAGCCATGCAAGCCTAGGTTTTTTAGGATGATTCTTGCAAGAAATCAAGATTTGGTGGAATAAAAAAATTGGGAGAAAGAGAGAGAAAAAGAGGCCGGCCAAGAGAGGAGAGAGGAGAGGCTTTGCCTATAAATACTTGCCTCATTCTTCATTTGAACTCACACCTTCACCTCATTCTCCAAACTCCTCTCTAAAACCCATTCTGTTTTGCCCAGGCAGCCTACTGTCCTCTGAAAAACTCCATTTTTTCTCCGGACGAAAGTCGTTTCTAGGAACAACGTCCTCCACGAAAGTCGTAGAACATTTCGAGAGCTTCAGTTTAGACCCAAGAACCACCCCAAACGGTCAAGAAATGACCAAGATATCGACCTCCAAAGTTCAGTGAAAAATCTGAAAATTCCATTCCAGACAGCTCACTGTCCACTTTCTTATCCCCATTTTTCTCCGGGCGAAAGTTGTTCTAGGAATAACGTCCTTCACGGAAGTTGTAAAAAATTTCGAGATCTTCGTTTTAGACTCAAGAACAATCCTATTCGGCCCAGTGGTGACCGAGTTACTGCCATTCAAAGTTCGGTCCAGATTTGAGAGTTTCACCGCCCGTAGAATTTTTCAACTAGCTTATTCGGCCCCGACTAGTTTCGGATTAAGGTAGAATCTTCTTATACTCCTACCCTACGTATATCGTATGATATGAGCGTGATTAAGAATATTGTGTACTTGGCTAGTTGATCGCATGATGTTGTTTGACGTAGAATTCTTTGAAGTATATGAGCATGATAATGTAGTTGTGATATTTAGCTTGTAGAACTTTCTTGCTAAAAGTACGTAGTTTACTTTGATCTTATGGCTACTTGATTGCTTGATCGCCTAATTACCACGTGATTGTATGAACTCGTCAATAAACATGTGTTGCTTTACTGAACTTCTCGAAGGAAATGTGTTTTAAAGATAAAGTGTCGTTTTGAAACGAAGTATTTGTATTTTGACCTTTTAACGAGCATGATAGCATAGAGTTGGATGATCTTGCTATTTGATATCACATGAGTTATGTGAATATTCCCACCGCGGAGTCTATGCATGATTTCGAGACACGACAACCGAGAAGTAGAAACATGACACCTAGAGTGTGGATAAAGGAAATAATTGGACTTGGTAAAAATATTTTAGAAACTACGTAATGGCCGGACTTGGTAGCCTCACGTTGGTATGTGTTACCAATGGGGCCGGACTTGGTAGCTTCATTCGAGGTGTGTGACTTGGTTATCCGCGGAGAGGAGCCAAGATGTGACACAATGTGCCGGACTTGGTAGCCATTGTGGCCAATAAGCCGGACTTGGTAGCTTATTGATTGTGTGCGTTCATAATGTGCCGGACTTGGTAGCTCATTGGTGTGTGCGTGTGATTTTTGGAAATGATGTTGAAAGATGAGACACAAAACGATGAGTTACGTGGGAGAAACACACGAAAACATGACACCAACGATAGATAGCGAATGCGGATGTGTCATTGTTGTTGTTATTGTTATATTAATGCATGTGCTGTTATGACTCTTTATGATATATGCATGACTTGCTATTTGTAAGTTAAGGGTTAGTGGGTTTTGGATTATTCTATTGAGCTTCTGTAGCTCACGGTGTTGCCTTTTTGGTGACCCTGACATATTATACTGGGGGGCGACGCTGGTATAATGTGTCAGATTTTATAGATGAGCAGCATGAACAGTACACCTTGGAGGCCTTTGGAGCTGAGGAACTTGCTAGGATGGAAGAAGAGAAAGAGCTGTAGATAACCTTAGATTATCCCCTCTTTTGTTGAATAAAAGTACTCTTGTGAGAATTATGTTGTAATAATGAGCTAGACTCTCCTTGACTTATTCAATAAAAATATTTATTTAACGTACCCAAAATTCGGGGCGTTGCAAGGTCCTGTTAAATCACCATTCCAACCTTCGGCAGCGCGAAGCTCACCGTTTTGGCAGACTTTTAAGGAATTGTTCACCAATGCATTAAACTCTAAGTATGAATTAATATTGGTTCGATTATCCCCAGTAGAGTCGCCACTGTGGGCAGCATGCCCTTGGAAAGAGAGGATTTCGTTCCTCTTTCCCAAAGCGGCCCAGAAATTGAGGGAGCACGAGCGGAGAAGCAAGCGCTCATATATACAGAGTCGCCACTCGAGTTTGAAGGTCCGACACCCGAGGAACCGTATTTTGAAGCACCTGCCGCGCTATTTTGAAAAAGTGAAGGAACCAGTCCGTCATAACCATATCTGGGTTCGGGAGCCAGGTTACAAGAGAGGAACGGTTTTAAAACACCCCTCTCGCCCAATACGGCGATCGGTTTCTACTTAGGCATTTTATAAAAAATATTGTGATTCATTTTCTTCTTTAATCTATTTTAAGCTAGTTAGGGCGGGGGAACAGTTAATCGGGGATTAGACTGTAGCACATTGCAAGATGTGTTTTGAATTGAGCATGGATGGATGAAATAATGGAAAATAAAATGGGATAAAACCCCACCCTCTGATCATAACATCAAAACTGCACAGAGAGTGAGTATGAAATGCACAACAGCCAGCTTGCATGCATGGATCTACGTGCATGCAAGCCAACCATCGTTCGACATACCCACATACTCGCGCGAGGGTGATGCTCAACCACAGGTCAGATTTTATCCATTTCTGGGCTCTGGAAGGACCAGTGCACACCCAGGAGGCAAACCAAGTAGTTTATATGAACTGAAAGTTAACTAATTATTACAATTTAAAGCAAACATGAGCTAAATAATTGAAATACAACCCCTAAATAGTGGGGGTAATAAAGCATAGGCTAAGGGCCAAGCTGCTCATGCAAGGGCGGTTACTAGAATTAGACTGACCATCGGGCGAAATAGTGACTCCATCGCGCGAGGATCCTGACTGGACTTCCAGGAATTGCTTTGCATGTTCTGGGCTCTTGTACAAGTCCAGAAGTAACCCAAAAGCATTCCAAACTGAATAAAACAGAAAGAAAAGCTATTCTATGTATTTTAACTTGCAAAACAGTGAGTTAAGCATAAACATGTTAATAATGTGGGGAGGTAATCCCGAACAGGGACCAAAGAGGCCCGAACAGGTGGTACGTGGGGTCCAGAATAAATACAGTCGGAATAACTGCCGTGCAGTGAGGTGAACGGCACAAGGACCGGGGACACGAGAGGTCCCAGGTCCAAGATACCCGAGAAGGGGTATGGTCCAAAGAGCAAGGGTAGTTGTTGGACCAGTCTCGTGATAAGGGGTCCAGTGATATGAGAAATCATTGGTCCGGAGGGTCTGTTCGGCAACGAGAAGGCCGAACAGTAGCAGCAATCTGGAGAAGGTGCCAGGAGGCGCTCCAGAGCGGTCCAGAAATGGAAATATCCAGTAAGGAAACGAGATCTGGAGGAGATACCCAACGAGAATGGGATGAACGGCCAGCTTTGGGAAGAGTTCCTAAATGGTCTAAAAGGAAATACGCAGTTATGGGAATGAGAATCCCTGATATTCTGGGTTTCCTTTACGAGAAAGGAAACTTAGGGCAGCAAGATGGCTTGGACAGCAAGTAGACATGGGTCTATAAATATGAGGTAAACCTAGAGGTAAAGGTACGCAATTTCTGGCTATTGGCTTATTACTTACTGAGAAATAAGGTTTTACTAGTACGAGATACTAACTTTGGCATCGGAGGGCCTTTGCCACGAGACGGCAAAGGTGCGCTCACCTTCTGTTTGTTTTGTAGGATCAATACCGGCGGTGTGCTAGGGTTCCGATGTAGAGAGAAGAGTAGCCGTTACAGTTTCGTGCTGTTCGAAGGCCTGTTTCGTTTTCCTGCACCTACAAATAATAAGCTTAAACATAGTAAATACAAACAAATAACTAGCATCCCAAACCCCACGTGGACTGTCGCGTGCAACCCAGGAGGGTCGCGCAAGAGAGTGAGTCCGTCGGGCGAGGGAGTGCCAGATCCCAGTTTCTTGTAACTCTGCTGACTTTAGGACCAGGACTGGTATTGATTACCAATCACAACCCTGACAGCCCCCCTCAGGGATCAAAACAGTAAGCAGAACAAGGTGTTTATACCTTTGCTTGAAAGGTTTTGGAAATGGATTTGAACAAGGTTGTAAAGCTTGTGATGGAAAATGGAGTGAAGAGAGGATGAACAAGTGTTGAGGTTTTGAACTTTGGTGTGCTTTGGGTTCTTAACCTTTGGAAACTTGATTTCTTTTTGAAAATTAGTGACCCTTTGGAAAAAAAACCAATGGGGGTATTTATAGGAGGATGGAAGGCCAAAGGGTGGTGGCAAACAAACCCTTAGGACCAAACTTGGTGGTGAGGGCTTGCAAAAGGTGATGGCAAGGGTTGTGTGAGGGTGGAGTGTCCAAAGCCTGCACAGCACAGTGTTCTGTGGAGAAAAACGGGGTCCTGTAGCCCTGTAGACCCCCAGGCAAGTAACTTCCCAGCTGGAAAAAGGTGAAAGTGACAGGTTAGGACCATCGCGCGATGGAGTGGGACCATCGAGCGAGTGTGACAGCTGTCGCGTGTGGGTCAACAGTCAACACTTTGACTTTGACCACACCTGGCAAAGAATACCCTCGCGCGAGAGAGTGATAGCATCGCACGATGGTCAAACCTCAGACTAGGGTTTTGACTGTGGTTTCAAAGGTTCAAAGGGAGTTCCACACACACCAAGTTCAAACCTTTCCTTTCTCAAGCCTGCTTTTGATCTGGTTCATCATTGGGGAAACAAGAAACCGTAAAACAATCAGGAGATTCAGATTGGGGTGTCTACACATGCAGTGGTTTGTCCAGTGCATGCTGGCATGTCACTTGTGCACGCCCTTCTGTGCCAGCGTATTTCAGTTTATTTGAAACACTCACAGGTGCATGTTCTCAATCTATTAAACTTGTTTAAAGCAATCATCCATCACATTTTGCCACATAATGCAACATGTTACAATTTTAATCCACTTTAACTGTTCCCCCACCCTAACTGGCTAAAAAAATGATTAATGAGAGAAAAACGCAAATATTTTGTAAAATGCTTGAGTAGAGACCGATCTCTGGATTGGGTGAGAGGGGGTGCTATAAAATCCTTCCCCTCTCGTAACCTGGCTCCCGAACCTCAAATATCAAAGGTGACGACGGTCCAGTCTACAATCCTTTTCAAATCAAACTACGTAGCAAACGTTTCAAGTTCGGTTCCTTGGGTGCAAACCGTAAAATCCGAGTGGCGATTCTGAATTGTATCGTTTTGCCGCTCTTTCCCAAAAAGGGCGCACCCAAATTTTATGAACAAAAATAGAATTTCCAGGGGCATGTGCCCACACGTAGAGTTGCTTTGACCTGTGTTAGGATAGTTGGGGGCTTAATCCTCATTAAATGATGTTGTTATTAATGAACCATTATTTTCTTATAACTTGTAGTAAGATGCCTCTGAAAACGCGTGCTAGAGCAGGTGAGGGCGAAAGTCGGGGTGGTCGTGGTTGTGGTCGTGGTCATGGTCGTGGCCAAGAGGCACCAGTGGAGGATGAGGTTAGTCGGCATGGGGAGAATCCAAGTGGGAATCCGGGGGAAGGGGCCGGACGTGGTCAAGGAGAGGAAGAACCGACTGTTCAAAATCCCTTTGCTAGGGACTTCGTTACGGCTCTTGCGACCGCGAACCTTTTAAACCCCTCACCTAGGGAAGGTGCAGATAGTCGCACCTTGTCAGCGATGAGAGAATTCAGTCGTAGGAATCCACCAACGTTCATGGGTCGAGTAGTGACCCTCTTGTAGCCGATCATTGTCTAGCTCAAATTCGAAAGCTTTTCAGGGCTCTTGGAATTACGGAGGATGAATTGCGGGTCAACATTGTGGCCGTTCAACTTACCAAGGAAGCGAATGAATGGTAGGAGTCGGTGTTGGAGTCGAGGAAGGATGCGAGGAGGGCAGCAAGGATCGCGGCCCAAGCGAATGAGCCGGATGTGGAGAACTTAACTTGGGCCGAGTTTGAAGTGCTCTTTGAGGAGCAATATTTTTCAGAAACTAGTCGGGGCCAATTGAGAGATGAGTTCGAGAGGTTGGAATAAGGGAACATGACCGTGTCGGATTATGCTCTAAAACTTCAATCATTATCCCGTTTCGCGCCAGAATTGGTGGCTACAGAGGAAAGGAAGTGTAAGCAGTTCAAAAGGGATTTGCATGACACCCTGAAGAAGTTTGATGTGGCACAACGCAAGGGAAAGTTTTCCGAGGTTGTAGAGTGTGCGAGGAGTATTGAGACTCCTAGGAAGCCCCGAGAAATCCAAAGGCTTGGGAACCGAGGCAACCTGTAGGGGGTGTGAGTTCATCTTCGGGGAGTTTTGTTAGTTAGGGGAGAAAGAGGCAACGAGATCAGTTTTTGGCTTCGCAGGGTCCGACAAGCTTTAGGCCTCTGTCTTTTTCGTCGTTTGGGACCTGGCGAGTGTCCAATAGACCTTCGATTATATGTCATGAGTGTGGTCAAGCGGGGCACATTCGTGCTCAGTGTCCACGGCTTTTAGGTAAGTGCTTTACTTGTGGGAAGGCCAGTCATTTTGCGAGAAATTGTCCTCATGGGGAAGGGACACGAAGCGAATCAAGTTCAGTGCAGCAACCGAGGGGTGGTTAGAATTCTGGTCGGCAATCATTTCAAGGTACTCAGAGGCAGCAGCAGCCTCACTTTCATCAGACTACGTCAGCACAGCGATCTCAGGTTGAGAGAGGAGCAAGTTCTTCGAGGCCTACTCAGGGTTCCGGTCAACGGGGTGGACATGTTCAGAGTCAGATGACTCAAGGTCGAGCCTTTGCTATCACTTCTGCCATTCCGCCTCCACCACCTCCTGTCACTTCTCAGACCCCAGAGACATCTATTGTGAGGGGTACATTTCTATTGTTTAACTCCTTTGCTATAGTATTATTTGATTCTGGAGCATCGCGTTCTTTCATTGCTGCATCTTTTGCTTGTGCTTTGGAGTTGAAAATTGAGAATATTAGCCCTCCGGTAGTCGTTGAGATACCTATAGGAGGTAGGTCGCCGTTAGATCGTATTTGCCGGGATTGTGAGCTTATCATTAGAGATCGTTGCTTTACCTTTGACTTCATTGTGTTGAATATGTCGGCGTTTGATCTCATATTGGGAATGGCTTGGCTATCTACGTTTCACACTACCATAGATTACTTTAAGCATCGGGTCCGTATTTGTCCACCTAGAGGTTCTTGTTTTGAGTTCTTTGGGGAGCGTCGGGAACCGTTAGAACCGTATTTGTGTGGGTCATGGGAGCAGGAGTCGATGTATGCCTTGTTAGCAAGTTTGGCCTTAGATGAAGATGTGTCTGCGCGTGGGGATTTGCCCTTTATTGTTTGCGATTTTCCGGACGTGTTTCCGAAGGAGTTACCCGGTTTACCACCCGAGAGAGAAATTGAATTCACTATCGATCTACTTCCTGGCACCGCTCCCATTGTCGTACCTCCTTATCGTTTCGCGCCCACTGAGTTGAGGGAATTGAAGACGCAGTTGCAAGAATTAGAGGGTTTGGGGTTTATTCGTCCGAGTACGTCACCATGGGGAGCACCAGCCTTGTTTGCTCAGAAGAAAGATGGGTCGTTTCGCTTGTGTATCGATTATTGTAAGTTAAATCTTGTCACCATTAAGAATAAGTACCATATGCCTAGAATCGACGACTTGTTTGACCAACTTCGAGGCGCAATGTGTTTATCTAAAGATTGAATTGAGGTCCGATTACCATCAATTGAGAGTTCGGAGCGAAGACATTTTAAAAACCGCTATTCGTACTCGATATGGACAGTATGAGTTTGTTGTCATGCCCTTTGGATTGACTAATGCACCGGCGACCTTCATGGATTTGATGAACCATATTTTTCGTGCCTATCTGTAGACACCCCAATCTGGGCTTCCAGATTACTTTACTTACGATATTTGATTCCCCGATGATGAAACGGATCAAGAACACCTCGGGAATGTCGAGTGTTTGAGCTTTGAGTGTTTGAAACCCTTTGAACCCTTTGAACCCTTAAACCAAGAAATTAAAGATGGTCAACACTGGGTCTGGAGTTGACCCTCGCGCGAGGGAGTGATTGCCTCGCGCGAGAGTCTACTTTGCCAGGTGTGGTCAAAGTCAAACATTTGACTGTTGACCCACGCGCGACAGGTGGAACCTCGCGCGAGAGTCTCACTGCCTCGCGCGATGGTGGGCTTTCCCTTTCACCTTTTGCCACCCACTTGGTTGCTTTGCCAGTGGGGCTACAGGCTTCGAACCCGCTTTTCCCCATAGGTACGGTCACAGGTGCCCTCGGGAACACACCCTCACACAACCCTTCCCATCACCTTTTCACCAAGCTTAGCCACCAAGTTTGGTCCTAAGGGGTGTTTGCCACCACCTTTGGCCCTTGGCTCCTCCTATAAATACCCCCATTTGTTCACTTTCAAAGGGTTAACAAAAATTGGCATTCAAAGGCTTACACCTCAAGAACAAAGCTTGTTCTTCCTCCTCCATCACTCAAATCCCCCTTTTCACCTCAACTCAACTCAAAGTTCAAACACTTTTCAAACCAAAAGCCGAAGGTATAGCTTACCTTTGTTCTCTCTGTTCTGATCTCTGAGGGGAACTGGCAGGGCCAAGGCTGGTAATCAATACCAGTCCTGGCCCTAAAGTCAGCAGAAATACAAGAATCCGTGCCAAGCACTCCCTCGCGCGATAGACTCACATACGCGCGCGACAGTCCACTGTCTCGCGCGACAGTCCTCGTGGGGTTTGGGGGTGCTGGTTATTCTTGTTTTATCATGTTATTCATTGTTTTGAAGTATGATAGGCCTTTTAGCTCACTGCTCAGCATGTTAAAACACATAGACTAGCTTTTCTTGCTTATTTACTTTGTTGGAATGCTTCTGGGTTGCATCTGGACCTGTACCAGAGCTCAGAGCATGCAAAGCAGTTCCTGGAAGTCCAGCCAGGACACTCGCGCGAGGGACTCACTGTCTCGCGCGATGGTCCTCCTGAGTCCAGTAACTGCCCTTGCATGAGCAGCTTGGCCCGTGGCCTCTGTTTTAACACCCCCACTGTTTAGGGGTTGCATTTCAATTAATTTAGCTCCTGTTTGTAATAATTAGTAATATTTATTACTTCCAGTACATATAAACTGCTTGATTTGCCTCCTGGGTGTGCACTGGTCCTTCCAGAGCCCAGAAGAGGATTAAAATTCAACCTGTGGTGAGACAGGACCCTCGCGCGAGAGAGTGAGTGTGTCGCGCGATGGTCTGCTTTACATGCACGTTGATCCATGCATGCAAAGGTGGCCATGGTGTATGGCACATCCATTTCAGGCGCAGCCTGGTTCATTTCTCATCAAGAGGCTGGGTTTTGTCCTAGTTTAATTATCCCATCTATCCATGCCATGTTTATATCACATCTTGCAAACATGTTACAGCTTAATCCCCGATTAACTGTTCCCCCGCACTAACTGGCTAAAAAATGATTAAAGAAGAAGAAGAATCACAAAGTTTTCACAAAATGTCTAAGTAGAGACCGATCTCCGGATTGGGCGAGAGGGGTGCCTTAAAAACCTTCCCCTCTCGTAACCTGGCTCCCGAACCCAGATATGGTTATGACGGACTGGTTCCTTCACTTTTTCAAATCAAATAGCGCGGCAGGAAATACGGTTCCTTGGGTGACGGACCTTCAAACCCAGGTGGCGACTCTGTGTTTTGCGAGCGCCTGCTTCTCCGCTCGCGCTCCCTCGATCTATCGGGCCCTTGCTTCGGGAAACGAAATTCCCGGAGGCTCGCTTTGGAATCCGGAAATTCCAGGGCATGCTGCCCACACTATCTTGATCGTTTCGTAGTTGTCTTCGTGGACGATATCGTTATCTACTCACCTTCGGAGGAAGAGCACCAATCTCACCTTTCCATTGTTCTTGAATTCTTGAGAGAGCACCGCTTGTATGCCAAATTGAGTAAGTGTGAATTTTGGTTGTCCGAGGTCAAGTTTTTAGGTCACGTTGTGTCGAAGGAGAGGGTTTCACTTGATCCGGGGAAGGAAGAGTCTGTAATGAATTAGCAACGACCGAAGAATGTGTTCGAGATTCGTAGTTTCTTGGGCTTGGCCGGGTATTATTGTCATTTTGTGCTCAATTTCTCTTGCCTAGCAGCTCCGATGACTAGATTGACTCGTAAGGGAACTCGTTTTGTTTGGAATGATGCGTGTGAGAAGGCTTTTGAGGAATTGAAGAGAAGGTTGACTACCGCGCCAGTTCTAGTTGTACCCGAACAAGGAGTCGGTTATTCCGTGTATTGTGATGCTTCGAAAGAGGGGTTATGGTGCGTGTTGATGCAATTTGGGCAAGTGGTGGCATATGGATTGCGGCAATTGAAAACTCATGAGCGGAACTATCCTACCCATGACTTAGAACTTGCGGCCGTCGTCTTCATTTTAAGAGTTGGCGTCATTATCTATATGGTGAGAGATTCGAAGTATTTTCTGATCACAAGAGTCTAAAGTACTTATTTTCTCAAAAGGAACTTTATTTGTGACAACGCCGTTGGATGGAACATTTAGAAGACTACGATTTTGAGTTGCAATATCACCTGGGAAAGGCGAACGTGGTAGCGGATGCATTGAATAGAAAATCAACCCACCTTGCGAGTTTAGCCATCCATGAGTGGAAAACGATGAATGACTTAGGCTCCTATACGTTACATTTTGAAGAGGTCCGAGAGGGAGTCACCTTATGCAACTTAACCGTTCAATCAACCTTGTCGATTCGAGTAATTGAGGCCTAACAGCAAGATGCAGAAGCGGGAGAATTTCACACCAAGTTTCTCAGTGGAAATTCGAGAGGGGTGGATGATACATGTTGATCAAGGTTTGCGATACCTAGGAAAATTGTTCGTACCTATTTCGTGTCGAGAGGAAATATTGAGAGAATTTCACCATTCACCTTTAGCCGTGCATTTGGGGGAACAAAAATGTATCATGACTTGCATAGACAGTTTTGGTGGTCGGGAATGAAGAGAGACGTCGTCATTTTCGTATCCAAATGCCTTACGTGCCAACAAGTAAAAGCCGAACATCAACGACCCGCGGGGGAGTTACAGCCGTTGCCAGTGGCAAAATGGAAGTGGGAGAACGTGACAATTGATTTCGTTACCGGATTACCGGGATTGCCGAGGGGACATGATGCCATTTGGGTGATAGTTGATTGATTGGCCAAGTCAGCGCACTTCTTACCGATTTAGGTTTCGGACTCGATTGAAACACTTAGCCATTTATACATCCGCGAGATTATCCATCTTCATGGGATTCCCGTTTCTAATGGGTCGGATTGAGATCTAAGATTTACCGCGCGTTTTGGCAAAGTCTACAGGTAGCTCTTGGCACAAACCTTTTATTTAGCACCGCGTATCATCCTCAAACGGATGGGCAATCTGAGAGAACGATCCAAATTTTGGAAGACATTTTTTGGGCATGCGTTCTGGATTTCCGGGGTAGTTGGGAAGATCACCTACCGTTAGTCGAATTCGCCTACAACAATAGTTACCAATCTAGCATCGCGGTGGCGCCTTATGAAGCTTTGTATGGGAGACCGTGTTGATCACCCATTTGTTGGACCGAGTTGGGCGAAGCTACGTTAGTTGGGCCGGATTTGATCAAAGAAACCTCCGAGAGCATGAGAGCGATTCGTCAACGTCTTCTTGAAGCGCAAAAGATAACCATTGAACAGGTCAAAGTGATTCGTCAACGGTTATTGATGTGAAATTTTAATGTACTCGCAAGCGCACGAATCGTATTGATGTATAGTTATGCAAGTGCGAGGTCGAACCCACAGGGACTTGATAATTTTTTTGTAGGAAAACTAAATAACTTAAATCAATTAAACCCTAACCTAGTTAACAAGGTGCGATTGATTTTTAAACTAAGGATTTAAATAATGCAATGACAAAATAATAATTAAACTAGCACGGAAAAATAGTGAGATTGCCGGTTGAGAAAAGTAACTAAGGTTTTGGAATCCACACTCACAAATATTTATCTACTAATCTTATGCAATGATTTTTCCTATGATTTCTACACAATGATTTAGAAGCTAATCTTAATCACCGTGGATAATATATCATTAAGCCCTTTTTATTTCCCGTCGAAAATATGTTCCTCCTCTGTTTCAAAAGTTTAAGACAAAATTATCTACTATATCCGTATGAACAAATCACAATAGATATCCCGAACTTAAATATTAACTTTGATAAACCAAGCAATTCGATTAATAAGGTGATATCAAATCATGGAAAAAACCCATTCCGATTGAATCCATATCCGAGTCTCTACCAAATTAATTAATGAGATCAGAACAATAAACTATGAACGCACGTAAGAAAAATCATATGCATAAAATTACTCAATAAAACTTATAGGGTTTCATCCTCAACCCTAGTTGAAGATTTTAGCCTAACATAGATAACAATAAAACCTCACAAAGATTTCTTT
The DNA here is from genome assembly GCA_025413875.1 of Rhododendron molle. Lineage (NCBI taxonomy): Eukaryota > Viridiplantae > Streptophyta > Magnoliopsida > Ericales > Ericaceae > Rhododendron > Rhododendron molle. The sequence goes on from CM046399.1 coordinate 9,693,980, forward strand.
TGCTCATCCTATTCTTTTCTCCAGCCGTGTTTTCCTTCCTCCCGAGATCGTGTTGTGCGTCTCCCTTTGTATCCCGTGATGGTCCCAAAACCCCACTGATAGCTTCCTATTTATAAGGCCCCAGATTCCTTTGGAATATAATTCTTTTTTCCGTCAACTCTTCGTCGATTCGGTAATCACCGATTGTGTCGTATTTCTTTTCCTTAAACAATACTTGCCTTAAGAGTTCTAGTATTAAATGTGTAAGCCACGTGCAGAGAACCAAATCCTTGCAATCCAATCTTCTTATTTCAATTCCATCGTAGGAAAATTCCGTGAGCTCAATTTTGGATTTTGCTCTTTTGGATCTTCTAATTTAGATTGGGTTGAGCCCACTTGAATCAGACTCCATCTCATAAGTCTCGGAAGAAACGTTTTTGCGTGATAAAGCCCAAAATACCTACAAAACATAAATAGATGATAATACGACATAAATAATTATAAAGTCACAACTAACAATGCAAGTATGAGCGTCTTTAAGTACTACATTTTACGCTCATCAATTATTAACCGCGCAAAGTAGGCTAAAGAATTGTGTCGATCGCCGTCGCCGACCATTATCATTTGAAGTTGGGGACCATGCTTTCCTTAAGGTGTCACCGCATCGGGGATTATCTCGTTTTGGGCAAAAGGGAAAACTTTCACCGCGTTTTATCGAACCGTTTGATATTATCGAGAAGATTAAAGAAGTCGCGTACCAATTGGCTTTACCACCGAAGTTATCAGGCGTTCATGACGTGTTTCATGTATTGATGTTGCGGAAATATGAGCCAGATCCGTCACACGTTCTCGAGTGGTTTGAATTGGAGTTGGAAGCCGATGCATCTTACGGGAAGGAGCCAATACGTATCCTACATTCACGTGACCAAGTTTTAAGGGGCAAGACTATTCCATTGGTGCGGGTCCTTTGGATTAATCTCGGAAAGGTAGAATCAACTTGGGAAAGGGAGGACGAGGTTAGGGAGAAGTATCCGCAACTATTTCCACATTGAATTAATGTGAGTCCCAAATTCCGACTATATAATTGTTAGCTTGTTGTTTGATGATACATGTAATGGTATGAGCATGTTTACTTGATGCATGAATTTATTTGGCATGAATTGTAAATTTCGGGATGAAATTTCGTTAAGGAGGATAGAATGTAGAGACCCGTAAATTATTATAATTCCGTAAATAGTTTAATGCATGAAAAAAAAAAACCGTATTATTAATAAAGTTGTACGTTTATTTGCGGGGGTATACAGATATACGTCTACCGTTGCGTATTGGACGTTCGGAGAATAGTTGAATTTTGAGTTTCGGTGTTGAAATGATGTGTGGAAGTGTTGATAGCAATTGGGGTTTGATTTACTGAACGTTGGCAAAAATTTCGAATCTGTCTTTAATGTATAGTTACAGCTTTTCCAGTACAGGTACATCACCACTAGAAACTGTGAACTGTGAAATTTTTGGGTACATGTACCGGTACCGTCATTCCACGAAACCGGTACATCAAGCCAAATTTATGATTTCTCAGCACGCATGACAGCTCACTATAAATACCCTCCTTTACCACTTTTCACACCCAAAACCCTTAAACCAGACCTGAAAACACCCCCTCTCGATTTCAATCACAAATTTTCAAGATCCAAGGGTTTTCTAACTCCAAATCACTTGAATCTCACATTTGGTGAACAAGGGGTGAGTTTTGTGTTCTTGCTCTCACTTTTTGGTCTCACCCACGTTTTTTTCTTCTTTCTCCTCCCAATCACATATTGATCTTTGTTTGTTTATCTTGTTTTTGGAATTATATCTACCCTAGATCATATATCTAAGCTTGGGAGGGGTTTATCTTTGAAGATTTGGGCTCAATCCACTTGATTCTCCTATGGTTTTGCTCAAAATCCATTTTGGTAGGTAGTTCTCTTTTCCTCTACATGTTTTGTGGTGATTATGTGTGATTTAGGTGTTTATTTGCTATATATGGTCAAATAGAATATTTTATGGCTTGAGGATTGCATTTTCTTTGATAGTGGTATTGTGGTAACGAGTGCAATGGTCCATGACCTATATGTGTCGTTTTAGATAATGTCAGTGTGTGTGGAATGAGTTTATGGCATTGGTATCAATTGTGACGATAGTGTGGTTGTTGTTGTTGTGAAGTAAATGGGGAATTTAGTTTGACGCAAAGGGTGGAAACACAATATCGCAAGGGGTGGAAATTCATTAGAAGAAGTGTGTGCGTGTATGTGTACGTATGGGTTTGTGGTTGGGAATTGTTATGACATTTGCAAAAGGATGTTGATGTGCATATTTGAATTTGTCGTATAATTTGATTTGTTTTTTTTTTTCATGCTTATCATCTTATTACATATAGATTTTTTTAGAGAATTTCCTATTGGGCTAGTGTAGCTCAACAAAATTCTTCTTTTCAGGTTTGAACGCAGGGCAATAGGTTGCATGATATGTTGTATTCGGAAACGAAGACTTTTGGAAGGTAACATGACTTAGTTACTCATCCATTTTTGTATTAGTCTACTTTTGGATAGAAATGGTATTGTAACTAATTTACTTTGTTGTTTGATCTTTTGACATTAGGTTGTAATATTCTAAATACTATGCACATGTATTTAACTCAATTTGGGCCACGGTGCCAAGGATGTATTTTTTTTAAACTTGGGGACTTCATTTGTAATTAAACAGGTGGGAAAGCTCATTTTGGATTTTAATAGCCGTATGTGAGGATTATTTATCGAAAAGGTTATTTATTTATGTTAAATAAATCAAGGGTGTGACAAGGCACGCAATTATTTATTGTTATTTAATGAAAAAGAGTCTAGAGAACATTTCTCTAAACTTATCTATTTTGTGATTGTCTTCGTTGCACGTTTTTTCTGGAATTCATACGACGCCCTGCATCAGTAACCCCAAAAAAAAACCCTGCCCAATCCGACCCATGCACATCCCTTCATGTAGGACAAAAATGGAGAGTTTTTGTATTTTATTTTTGTTGTTTTAGAATAAGATTTTGACTAGGAATATTTTCGTTTAGGTTAGAATTATTAACTTTTCGTATTCAGTTTGATTTTGATTTCTATCTTTATTAGGATTCTTGGTCTACAAGAATTAGGATTCTATTTTAATTAATTTGGAAATATCTTTCATTTAATGCTGCTTGTTTTGGCATGTTTTATTATTTCTTTTACAGTGGAATTTCTAGAGTTAGGGTCTTATAAAAAAGGTTGTAACCTATTCAATTATTCATCTTTTAAAACTTTTATATCAATAACTTTTCCTTGTGCGCAAGGTTTACATGTGGATTCGAGTTCTATCTCGTTTTGATTAGTACGCAACTAATCTTTTCCTCTTAATTCCGCTGCGTCATCCCTACCACCCATCCAAAGTAACTGATATCAAAGAAATTGATGTAACTGTTTATTTGCGTGTAAGAATACATGAATTCTGGACCATCCTTACAAAATTGAGCATATAACTGAGGTCTTACCGGTATTGGACTATTTTACAGAAAAATCTTTTAAAAAAAACATTTTAAACAAATTGTGCATGTAGCTCCGATTATTTCTACGAGACTCCAAATTGAATCCCACATAGCACGAGGTATGATTAGTGTACACCAAATAGTGTAGCCAAATTTTTTTTTTTTTCATATTGTATACATTAGCAGACAGACTTGGACAAAATGGTAACGGTAATAAATTGCTCCACCTGATTTCTAAAAGCAATCGATGATCATTTCGTTTCCTCGCATTCAATGTACGTACGGCCATCTTCAAAAAATTTATTATAAACCTTAAATATTACTCCAAAAGTAAATACTAACCTTGAATTCCTAATCATTTGGGTGGTTATGGCCAGTGGGTCTCGTACATCATCATCTTGAAATTCATAAAGTCGAATAAAACATTTAGGTGATTTTTAAAGTTGGATAATATATACTTGTCCTTTGTTTGATTCATAGAGCATTAAATTTACTACTGTACATGAATTTTACTACTTCGTTAAATATAGTAATAACCAAGTTCATACCTCCATAATCGTTTGATTTTATAATTTGGGACTATATTAATTTTGTGGTCCCAACTTCCATTTGAATGGATATCTCTAACCAATCTCACAAATATTATCCACCTAATCATTATACAGTATATTAAAGTTCCCCTTTCTTTTGTTTCATTCATTTGAGGTGGGAAAAAATTTTGGAAAAAAATGCGGCTGACAAGTTTTCCGGAGGAGAGAAAGGGTCTTTTTTTTTTTTTTTTGATAGGCCGGAGGAGAGAAAGTTTGTGGATATGGCTAGGGCTGCTAAACAAACCAAACAGCTCAAGCTTGGCTTGAGCTCGGCTCGACTTTTGGCTTGTTCAAACTCGTTTAGAAAAAAATATAAGCCAAGCTCAATCACATTTTTTTTGTTTGTTTATGAATTCAAGCTAAGTTTTAGCATATGAGTGTTTGGCTCGATAGGCTAGTGAACAAAGAGGTCATTTCATAAATATTACAAATATAGTGTGGATTTAATAAATGTCCCAAAATATGTGATATGCGTCATGCCTTTCAAATAGACATTTTTACTCATTTCATAAATATTACGTACCCTATGTGAGATATGGAAATTTAAGGGTTTGAGATTTTTAATTTAATGAATGTAGTCGGTAACTGAATTTTATGTTTATGAGTTCTTTTGGCCTAGATTAATGATGCTAGTTATTCTTTATGGCCTTAAATTAGTCCCTTTCATTTTGGAACATAATGGGTCTAGCTTGAAAGCTCAAAACTTTAAGAGTTTAAGCTCATGCTTGAAAACTCGAGATTGGCTTGCATATTTTACAAACCACACCAAGCTTATCACGAACACAAAATTTCAAGCTCGAGCCGAGCTTGAACAATTAATCTCAAAAAGTTTCAAACTCAAGCCATTTGCTTGAGCAATACTATGCTTGGCTTATTTGGCTTGATTAGCACCCCTAGATATGGCTTCTCTGCCGTTTGGGACAGAAATGTGCACTATGCATTTCAGCTTGTTCCGACCTCATTTCACGTTCATTTTAATTATCGTTCATGTTGTAGAGCTTGATGAGTATAACAGTCAATAAAAATTCAAGTCAGTCAGATCCTGCATAATATTTAATCGGAGCAAACTTATTTTGAAAAACAAAAATCACCTGTTGAAGTAATTTTAGTGTGCCAAACTCATTTTGTTTCTGTATAAATGTGTTCTGTCAAATATCATTCAGGTTCCGGCAAATTTCGTTCTTCCTTTTTTTCACTCTCTATGTTTATCTACATGAGATAAGGCTCGTCTATTTATCTTTCGAGTCCTTTTTTTGGGCCTATTTTTGCCAAATAATCCAAATGGATTATTTTTTGACCTTAGGCTCAGTTTCTTTCGATGTAAAATGTCGTACAAAATATTTTTTTAGAAAATAAATTTTAAACTTTTATTTTCCAATGTTGATTGGCACATGAAAAATATTTTAAGAAATTAACAAAATAGTGTAGAGAGAAAGAGGGGGCTTAATGGTGGAATTCAATTTAGGAGAGAGAGAGAGAGAGAGAGAGAGAGAGAGTTGAACGTGGGTTAGGACTAACAATCAAAAAAATTGAGTAATGAGAATTGCAGTAAAAGACAATGGGTTTATTTCAGCAAATAACTTACGAAAGATTTAAGTGTAAGTCATTTTCATCCAATTAATTAAAAATGTTTTACATGTAAAATGTTTTCCTCATTTTTAATACACTTTACCGGAAAACATTTTATGCCCAAACAAATAGAGCCCTATTCAAATTTTTGTTTGTTTGTTTTTTTTTTTTTTGTGAATTATTGCTTCATCCTTATTTAAAAAAATGGATTTTGATGTTAATTTTTAAATTTCTTTCATCATGTCAAAGCAATAATCCCAACAAAAAAAAAAAATCAACACAAAACTAACAAATGCGAAAAATATTGCGTGAAAACAAAAATATTATCCATTTGGATTATTTGGGCCAAAATAGACCTTAGTAATCTTTCTAATCAATCCAAAAGAGAAAAAAAGAGCCCATCCGATCCAAGGTTCGAGCACGCGTTGTAGGGGCCATTAATAGTTATTATTCCCTCTATTCATTTTTCTTTGGTACGATGGTCAGGATGTTCGGGTTAGTTTACGTGTATCACCGGTCACAATATAAAATCAGCGAGCGATCCTTTCACATTTGGTAGAAACATGTACAAAATAAAGTTCGATATTTTTTTCTTCGAACTGGAATCACGAAAGTAAAAATTTTATTTTTCAAAACTGTAAAGATATTGTTAATGCAAATAATTGATATTACAGTTATAGCGTTGATAATTTCCCCCCCAATTTCGTTAAAGGCGGACCATGTACACCGAGATAATCGAATTCACAAGAAATTATTTGGCGACCATATTTTGTATACAATGTGAATTATCTTTAACGCATTGGTAGGACGGGCCTCAATTGTTTAGTTTTTTGTTAATGTAAAAATGACAACTCACGTGATATCTTAACCATAGTTAGCATGATATATGATACTTTAGTTAAAAGGAAGATGATAGCTCACCTTCAGTTTTTCACTGACAGACCTAGTAGTGGGAAATAAAAGCTACAACGTCCTGGAAAGAAATTTTGTACTACATCCATACATCCCATTCAATTTTCCACCCTTATAAATTGCGATGTGCCTGTTCAAACTAGGCCCATCACTCTCCAATCTTTACTTAGCATAAAAGAAAACGAACAAGAAAAACCTCTCTCTCTCGCTCTCTCTCTAGGATGGGTAGATCACCATGCTGTGAGAAGGTGGGGTTGAAGAAAGGGCCATGGACACCTGAAGAAGACCACAAGCTCTTGGCTTACATTGAACAATATGGTCACGGAAGCTGGCGGGCTCTCCCCTCAAAAGCTGGTAACATGTGAATATGATTGGTTAATAATTCTGCCACGTCATCCTGTATAGATTCTGTTTTTTTTTTTTTTTTTTTTTACAATGTAATGCAAAAATTCTACTCCCGTCTCGATACAAAGTAGATACACACTTAGATGCACTAAGGTTGTAGGTTCAATTTCTATATATCGATAAGAAGCTGATACTCGTAAAAGGGTTGAGAAGGAATTTGGGCAGTATAAATTCTATAATGTATGAAAAAAATTCAAAATTATGTGCTTGCTAATTAATTACTTAAAAAATGAAGGCTTAGCGCTCAAGGCAAGGGATAAAGCCTTTGCTTGGTTCCCAAACCGGTGGCACCCCACGTTGTGAGATTTTTGGACATATCCATACATTAAACTACTCAGTCCATTTCTAAAGAGAAATTATTCGTTGCCTCAAAAGCAACACGTGGCCGTGCCTGGGCACATCCGAGCCGTCCGTTGGGTACCCGGACGGCTCGGATTTAGTGAGAGAAACAGAGAGAGAAAGGGGAGAGAGAAAGGAGGAGAGAGGGTGTTTTAATCCGAGCCGTCCGGGTACCGAACGGACGGCTCGGATGTGCCCAGGCACGGCCACGTGTCCCTGCCTTTGGGGCAAGGAATAATTTCTCATTTCTAAATGACTGTATACTATGAAAAGACGTGATATTTTTTAGAAAAAATTAAAGCACTTTCTTGCATAAATTTTAAATTTATTAACACCAAATTAAAAAACTAATTGAAATGTTTAATTTGGTTTTAAAAAATTTAAATGCATGAAAGTATTTCATGGAGGACTAGATCAATGCTCTTAATGACTTGAAGGAAGATGTTTTCACGGGGAATGATGATGACTTTGAGGATGGTGTCTCTCTTTGTCTGGAATTTCAATTCCATGGTTTGGCAATTTTGTTTGTTTTCTCTTTGGTCTTTTGTTTTGTTCTTTCGGTTTATTTCTTCTGGGTTTGGGATTATTCTTTTGGCTTTAGTTTTTTTTTTTGGGTGTTAGCTGTCGTTGGGTTGTTTTTAGCAGCTGTTCTGCCTTTGTTTTTGTTTTTGTTTGTGGTGTTATGATTGGTATTTTGCCTTCTTTCGATTTTTGTATTCGGATGACGTATCCTGGTTTGTCCGTGGTCATTTTAATCTTTGTAATCATTTCCAAAGATCAATAAAAAAGTTTTGCCGATCAAAAGAAAGTATTTCCCTTTTTGGCCTAAAAATTTGCCAATCAAAAGAAAGTATTTCTCTTTTCACTTATGTCAATCAGGTTATTTTTACCAAGACTAGCGTCTTTCTTATGAGTTGGTTTGCATTTCAGATAGGTACTTTTGGTTTGGTTGATTGCCTTAAGTGGTCAGGTTATTTTCTAATGGGACACAAGATCCTGTTCCAAAAAAAACAAAGACAAAACAGTATTATTGTAATTTATTTTTAACTTCCATCAGAGTCAGACATGTCATTTCCTTACTTATTAATCTTGTCCGTTGATCAGAAGGACATAACAATACTCAAAAGTGATAGGAGTCCTATTTTGGGGCAGTACGTTGGTCCAACTTTATTCTTTTGGTGGTGAAATTTTGGTGGGTTTGGTTAAACAGGCCTCCAGAGATGCGGAAAGAGTTGTAGATTGAGGTGGACGAATTACCTGAGACCTGATATCAAGAGAGGCAAGTTCAGCTTGCAGGAAGAACAATCCATCATCCGACTCCACGCTCTTCTTGGAAACAGGTGACTATAGAGAGAAAAAAACAAACGAGAAGTTTTTGGGTGCCGAACGGGTATCATGTGGCGGTACCCGTTGGCAATTCAAACCATCCAAACGTATTTTGAACGGTTTACATTTATTCCCTCCACCCACCATTCTCTCTCATCTTTTATCTATCTAAAATTCGGACGGTCTAAAATACATTTGAGAACAATTTCAGTTTTCATGGAGAAAACCCACCTGTATATGTATGGAGTAAATTTTTTGGGTTCATTTTTCCGGTAAAACTAAAGTTCTTGATTAGATATACGGGGAGTGATCTCATATGACGTATCATCTCTCTCTCTCTCTCTCTCTCTCTCTCTCTCTCATGGCAGATTAATAATGCATGTAGATATCAACTCCAATATCAAAGGGGAGGAGAAAATGAAACATGCAAAAAAAAAAAATTTAAGTATTTTCTATATTGTCAGTACAAGAAAATTTACAGCACATGCACCGATGCACGGCCAAACAGTGTATAAATGAAACGTACGTACCTCATTCAGAATGCACTTGGTCAGAATGCATTAATATTTTCTATGTTGTCAGTACTAGAAAATTTACACCACGTGTTGTCAGAATGCACTTAAAGCAGACCTCGATCGCCACCAAAGTCACATAAAAGTCTCATTAAGGAGAAATTATTCGGTGCCTTTGGGGCAACACGTGTCCTTGCCCGCACATCCGAGCCGTCCGTTCGGTACCCAGACGACTCGGATTTAGTGAGAGAAAGGGGAGAGAGAAAGGGGGAGAGAGGGTGTTTTAATCTCGTCCGTTCAGTACCCGAATGGACGGCTCGGATGTGACCGAGGGGCACCACGTCAGCTCCTGCCCCAAGGGCACCGAATAATTTCTCAAAAATACAAATTATTCAAGACAATCGATTTCCCTTAATTTTGTTATCTGAATGGTATTTTTAGTTTTTTAAGTGGAAACAAGTGGGCATCTTTTGCTATCTGAATGGTATTTTTGATATCTGAATGGTATTTTTGATATTTTTAATGGAAGCTAGTGGTATCTTTTGTTATCTAAATGGTATTTTTTGTATCTTTAAAGGAAACTAGTGTTATTTGGCGTCTATCTGAACACAAAAATTATAGCCTGAACCCACCCCTATGAATCATACCACACCACGTGATCAGTAGCATACTACACTTGTATATACAACTATTATGGATATTATAGAACGTACATGATGAAAAAAGTTTAACGGATAAGTAGTGAAGTGGTTATACACTTCCATAGGCCAGATATGTAGATTCAACAAACGCTAGAAATAAATTGAATAATGACAAAACAAAAAGCCTAGTGGAGTAATAAAAAATCTCATGCATGCTACCATAAACATTTTTTTTTTTGTCGTACTTGTCACTAATTCGATTAATTTGATTTAGATGGTCGGTCATAGCGGCTCACTTATCGAAGAGAACTGATAACGAGATCAAGAATCACTGGAACACACACCTCAAAAAGAGATTAACCAAATTGGGAATCGATCCAGTGACTCATAAGCCGAAGAGCCATGCCCTCATTCCCGACCAGTTGAAAGACGCCGCCAACCTCAACCACATGGCTCAGTGGGAGGGTGCACGGCTTGAAGCCGAAGCCCGACTCGTTCGGGAGTCCAAGCTACAAGGCCCCCACCCTTTTCAAACACAACTTGGCTCCTCGGGTTCAGCTCAGCTCATTTACGAAGCAACACCTACAGCACCACTGCCGCCTGTGCCGCTTCAACCACTATGTCTGGATGTTCTAACAGCTTGGCAGGGATCATGGCTAAAAGCACCAAAATATAATGACTTTGCGGCCCGTACCTTTGCCGCCACTAGCAGTTCTCTTGACTCTCTTACATCTGTGTTAGACTTCTCCAAAAAAGGTAATGTCATACAAAAAGAATAGCTCTATATATCTATTTTCCGGACACGTGAGTTATCAAAACAGAAAAGAATTGCTCTCTATCGAACTATAGACAACCCATAATCATGTGACACTTTTTGGTCATTCTTTTTCACGTTAGAACTCTAATAGCTTAGGCTCATAACGTCAAAAATACCACGACTGCAATATTTCTGTAGTTTTCGTAGTAGTCCCTATAGTTTTACGGTTGTCTCACTTTTGTCCATCTAGTTTCAAAGTGCTCCAATTTCGTCCCTGTAGTTTGTTTTTCGTTCCAAATTGGTAAAATCGTTAACACCGTTAACGAAACTAACGGAAAAATATGATTAAAAAATTAAGTGCTCCAATTTTCAATCCGGTTGAACCAGTGCAAAGATCTTATTTTTTTGATCATTTTATCCTAAATGGTCGTAATGAACTTTTGGCTCTAAGGCCTTTCAACGAGCACCCGAAGACTCCTTATTTAGTTTCAGGGCTCCCTTAGGGTACTCATTGAAAGGCTTTAGAGCCAAAAATCCATTATGACCTTTTAGGATAAAATGATCAGAAAATTAAGATATTCGCACCAGTTCAAACGGATTGAAAATTAGAACACTTATTTTTTTTACACTGTTTATATATTACAGTAAAAAATATAGTTAAAAAATTAAGAGTTCCAATTTTTAATCTGTTTGAACTAGTGCGAATATTTTATTTTTCTGATCACTTTATCTTAAAATGTCATAATGGATTTTTGGCTCTAAGGCCTTTCAATGTGCACCCTAAGAGATTTCTAAAACTAAATAAGGAGTTTTCGAGTGCTCGTTCAAAGGTCTTAGAGCCAAAAATTTATTACGACCATTTAGGATAAAATGATCAAAAAAAATAAGATTTTCGTACCAATTTAACCGGATTGAAAATTGGAGCACTTAATTTTTTAATCATATTTTTCCGTTAGTTTCGTTAATGGTGTTAACGATTTTACCAATTTGGAACGAAAAATAAACTACAGGGACGAAATTAGAGCACTTTGAAACTAGAGGGACAAAAGTGAGACAACCGTAAAACTACAGGAACTACTACGAAAATTTGCCCTTCTTTTTTTTATCAAACTTTCTTTTTTTTTATAGAAAACCGATATAGCCTGTTTTTTTGGCACTATATATAGTGTATCAACATATTATTAATCGTGCAAATTTATTTGGAAGTAATTAATTGAAGTCTACCCATAAGCCATTTGGTCCGCCCGAGTCAAAACTCAATAAAATATGTGGCGAAGTGGTGATCTGCTGCTAAGCCAAAGTTGCTGCCAAAAAATAGCAAAGCCATCTATTGTCGTCAATTTTGACAGCAACTTTGGCTTTGCCAACCGATACAACTACGTGGTACGTTTAATTTAACGGCCTGACGAGTGCAGATGCTACATTGGCGTTTTTGACGCTGTACCAGGCCATAATGGCTATGACGAATCATGGCACGTACAGTTGGACTTTCTCTAACAAGAAAATAATACTAATACTAGTAAAGAATTAACTTCTGGTTTTCCCGATAAAATGAAAGTCTGAAGGGAAAAAAAATACCTGGTGACAGAACTCTTTTTTTTTTTATAAGTTGTGACAGAACATTTTTCTTGGCAATAGCTAACACTGGATAATTTTCCAACGCAGGTGAAGCCATGATTATGAAAGCAGGGGCAGAGTTGGAAATACCAAATGATTTTGAGGATCCAAAGGAAAGAATGGAGATTGAACTATTGCAGCTTCAGGGCTTGGGATATTCCACAGATCATGATGACTACTCTATGGCTACAGGAAATGAAAACATCCTGCTTCCTAATTTTATGGAAGCAGCAGGGTTTGGTGATATGTTGTTCGACAGTTCTAATCAACTGTACCCGTCCATCGCCGGGGAAAACTCTGGTATTGCTGCCGGAACTTGCTGCGGCAATCTCGAAGAGAACACGAATTACTGGAACATCATCTTGAATTTGGTGAATTGTTCACCGTCGGGTTCGCCGGTGATTTGAACGAGAAGGAATTCTCCGTGCTAACTTCTTGTACGACACAATAAGAAAATAAGTTTTCTTATCGTCCCGTACAAAAGTGATTTGCGATAGATTAACAGGGAAATGGGTCAGATGATCTGTTTAATTAGGTTTAAATGACATAGGCAAAAAAAAGTTAGGAGAGGTAGAGAGGAAAACCAGTTGTAGTTTGCACTTTGCAATTCTAGGCATTGCTAAATAATAAAGCCTAAGTTAGAAGTATTAGGTAATTTATTGTAACTGCTCATATCATCCCCAGTGGTGTTGTGAAATGCATTTTAGTGTTATGAAGTAGTTGTCATATCCTCCGGCTTGGTCTAGTTTTGAATCATTGTGAGCCCACTTCCGATTCTCAACAACTATCGAAAGTGAAAACCCTTCTTATTTTTTATTCAGCAAAGAAGTACAATTTATCTTGATCGAACATCAGCAGTCAAGTATAATGTTTATGTTTGTGAAAGACAAAAGCATCAATAGCTATTTCTATAGTTTACCTTGGCAGAGGACAAAACTCCACATTTATAAATTAAAAAGATGCTGCTAAAAAAGCTATCTTATTGTCATCTCATTTTTCGGAAAGAAAAAAATACTGCAATCCTAGCTAGTTTTGGTGTGAATCGTCTGCTTGACCAGATCGGGGAGGAAAATAGTTGAAATGCTTAGAATTAAGCAGGTTTGAACACCCCTAATTGTCGAATTAAAAAAAAATGAGAAACAACCCTTTTGAGTTATACGATCGATCTATCGCATGTGGTGCATTCCATAACCTATGTACTATATTACAACAATAGTGGGATGTACCTGTAGGAAAATAATTCTTAAAACCTAGTAATGATGCGTTCAAATTAGACAGAAGAAAAAAACGCAAACCCTACGAGGCGAAATCAGTGTTTACGTCTCTTCTGTAGACACGATTGCTACACTAATCTAATCCCGATTTGTAGAGACCCGTATTTTCAGAACATATTTAAAGGTTTTATAAATATCGAAATTGGGGATAATACAAAAATGGTGAGGTTATTTGATTTGGGGTTTAAGTGATGGAATGAAAACTAGAGGGAGTGTAGGTGTTATTTGCCCTTTTGCTAGTATATATATAGTGGTGTGTGTGAGTAGGAGATAAAATTCTCCCATATATCTCTTTCTCATCTCACGCCTCTCTCTCTATCTCTCTCTCTCTCTCTCTCTATCTCTCTCTCTCTCTCTCTCTCTCTCTTGCTCTCTCACTTGAAACTCCACTATATACCTCAAAAACCTCAAGGATCCATCTTGTTTTCACCTCTAGAACGTAACCCCGGGCTCGTATCGCGTTGGGTGAAGCTTGAAGAGAAGATCTTGGTTGATTTCAAGGAGCTCAGAGCTAGGGCTCGTACAAATCTCTTGGGTTTCGTCATTTGACTCGAGGTAGGGATTCCTTTACCTTCTCTATGTGTATATATGTTGAAATGATGAAGAAATCGTGCTTTGATCGTCCCCTTTTTGTGCTTTGAATGTCTGTCAAAACTACAGAAAATCGCCTCGAAACAGCGGGGTATTGATACCCAAATATGGGGTATCGATACCCCATCCTTCTCTGGATTTCCAGCTTGCTCGGTATTGATACCTGATTCAGGGGTATCAATACCCCTTGTTGTTGTGGATGTACAGCTTCGGTGCTATTTTGTGTTCTCTCAATCGTTTCAAACCCCAATCGCTTCTAAACCCTTTCGTATACCTTCTAGTCCATCTTTTGCTTATCTAATCAACTTCTTATGACTAGTTGTTTTGGCAGCTTCCTGGATCAAATTTGGACAAAAGTAATCGATACCCCTGCCTTCTGTAATCGATAACAATCTGCAGAATTTACAGATTCCTAATCTCCTGCTCTGCCAACTTGCTCCAGCACCTTTGAGCATCACCCGAGGCATCATCCCTTGACTTTCCGGACTTGGCTAGAACAACACCTTGGCCTCGGATGCGCAATTACCCTTGAGGGCTAAACTTGGCGTCGTAAAACACCTTATTTGCACGTTTCATCTGCACAGCTCAACAAAGTACCTTACGTGCAAAATCCAGCTAAAACGGCAACTAAAACGTAAATAAGCTATAAGCTAGAGGACTAGAGCACCAAATATTAGCAATATTGGGTGCTCATCACACCCCCCAACTTGAACGTTGGTAATCCCTAGCAACAATTCAACAAAAGTAAAACAAACGAAATCAATCCTTCCGGTTAAATACTTAGCAAATGCTCTAAACTTCGAGCTAGCAAGAGTTCCAAAAGCAAATTCATTCAAACTCGCAACTAACAGCTGAAAACCACGAAAGAACACTAGTACTAAGCATATTCCGAACAAGTTACCAAAAACCGTATCCAAGGTCAAAATGGAGGATACGGTTTCAAGACATATGAAAATGCATGCTACTAACCATATCCCACAAAAAGGTGCTCGGAAATTAGGCTATGGAGAACAAAAATACCATGCCTTATATATGGAGAGCACCAAAGAACAGAATTCCATTACCACAAGCTATAAGCTAAAGTAACAAAAGAATGCATGCCATGAACTAACGTATGCATAACATCACAAATTGAATCAAGATGGAATAAAAGCGTACTACGAATCAACTAAGGACTTTTTAGCATTTAACGACCTTGGTTTAATCAAAGAACGGTTAGCAAAATGGGCGGCGGCCATATACTAGCATGGTTATCTACCCTTGGCCGCCACCAACTCAAACTACCAAGTCAAGGCCACATACCGGCCAAAACACACTACTAGAAAATTTTCGATAGGTGACGAAAAAGGTGGTGACGAAATCTACTGTTTTACTATAGATGACGAAACAACAAAATTTTCGTCACCAAAAGTTACTATAGGTGACGAAAAATTTGCTTTTCGTCACCAAAAGTGACTTTCGGAGACAACCTATAGGTGACAATTGAAATAGTAAATTTCGTCACCTATAGTTTGTCTGCAAAAGTCACTTTTGGTGACAAAAAATAAATTTTTCGTCACCAAAAGTGACTTTTGGTGACGAAAATTTTGTTTTTTCGTCATCTATAGTAAAACAGTACATTTCGTCACCACTTGATTCGTCACCTATCGGAAATTTTCTAGTAGTGACAAAAACTTGTTAACCTACGAGATACCAGTTCAACTAATAAAAACCATAAAAAAGATAGACAGGTGGGCTGTCATCCACCGAGCACCTCGACCCAAGTAGAGGGATTTGTACTACTACTAAACCACCGACACAAACGTCCACCTCACTGCCCACCGGGAACAGCCCCCGGTCCAAATAAAACTTCCTCCTCACTCACAACTTCCTCAGCTCGCGGGGGTGCCTCGTACTTCTCAGTTGTAGTGCTCTCGATGTACTCGGTATGCCAGTGCAGCTCATGCTTGAATTCTCCCACCTCCCTAGCCAATTTCTTCCTCTCATTCTTCTCCTTCTGGATGCATTTCCAAATGGCTATCTGCTAGCAGCAAAGCTGCCTCCATATACTCTCTTTCGGTGCCTTAGGATCGGGCACCGACCATAAGGATGGCTCGGGAGGAACGGCACCCGACGGGCCCGCCGATGTGCTGGCTGCAGCAGCCTTTGATTGACCTTTGCTTTCCTTAAGTTCAGACTTGGTAATAATGCCAGGAGTCGGTGGATCAAGCCTTTCATAGGCCCCCTTCTCTATGCCCTTCTCTCGCAAGAATGCCGTGATCATGCACGAGAAAGGACAACGGGTTGTGCCAAAGGTCTCCTTTTTGAAATCCACAATCTGTCCGAGAATGAACTTAGCCCAATCAGCCTTGAACTATGTGTCATGCACGAAAGCATACATAATCTCGGAACTCTTCTTCGAAGGCTTATTCTCCGCTCCTCGAGGATAAAGGTTATAGTGCACCACTTGATTTACAACCCTATAAAGATCCGTGAATCCCTCCGGTTTGTGTGGAGGAACCCCGACGCTTGGACGAGTGGTGTACATGTCATTGAGAATAGCATTGGAATCAATGGGCTCGGTGCGCAGAAAATTCACTGAATTCCCTTCTGGCCTCTCGTACTTCAAGTATTTAGCGATTTCCTCAGCATCTGTCACAATTCTTTTATTGTTCACCTTGGATTTGATTCTTCCTTTCTCCATCACCTCACTAGTATCTAAGTTCTGATAAAACTCGATGACACCAGTGGCATTGTAACCTTAAGAGCTCGAGTCCAAAAACGCAAACCATGATTGTTGAGTAGGGTGATGATGTAATCGTCGTGAAAGCTCGTCCTACTGATTTGCCTTTCACTCTTGAAACCCCTCCCTGGTATAGATTCCACATAATCAAATTGTTCGTCCGCCTCTATCTCCTTTGGCGTCCTACGCCTAGCTCGTTTCTCACGCTAGCCAGTTCGACTCACCACAGGAATTTCTTCTTCACTGTCCTCCTCCATGGCGTCATGCTCATGCTCCTCTACAATCTCTTCCTCAATCTCTTGACGAGATGAGGAAACAACGTTCTTGCCCTCGCACCCACCTGTTTCACTCTCACCATTGCAGAAATCTCCCAACAAACAGAGCAATTACAGCGAGCAAAAACCCTAACTTTCAATTCAAACCACCACCTGCTGTAAGAGAAATCAACCCTAACTTCAACAGAACAGTAGCAACAACAATAGATACCCCTTAAATCCAATAAAATCCGATTCTGACAGCCAAAATGCAAACCCAAAAATCACAGAAATTAGAGATATCAGCACGGATTCAGCCCAATAACAGAGAAGCCATAGCAGTCCCCAAAAGTCAATACCCAACAGCACAAAGTAGAAAATAAACCCCAAATCCAGCCCACAGCACAGAATTCTCAGAAATGTAGGTTAGGGTTCGAATTAATTTCAGAATTTTGGGTTTTGGGTGAAGAATTTTTGGATTTTTGGTTAATGGGGACGAGATTGGTAAGTGGGATTGATAATTGATGGGAGAGAATATGGGTTTACAAGGAGCAAAATCCGAATTTACAGAGAGAGAAAGTGGATTTTCGAACTTACCTCTGTTCTTGAAAATTGCGGACCCAAACCCTTGAAAAACCTTCCGAGACCGTGGACATCATGGAGGAATCATGCTGGATTTGAGAAGAGATAGAGGTTTTTGGTGGTTGATGGAAGTCTTGAATGGATTTGGAGAGGGATGGGGGTTAGGGTTTGTGGGGTTAAGAGAAGAGGAGTCGACTGTGGTGAAGAGAGAGAGAGAATTAGGTTAAAATGAAAAAGAACCGTGCCCTTTTCAAGTTATAAGCTGCCCGAAATAAAAAGTAATCGATACCCTCCTTGGAATAATCGATACCCAACCGGCTGGAGGAATAGTGGAAAGCATTCCCGCCTGTCACGCGGGTGACCCGGGTTCGATCCCCAGCAACGGCGCCAAAATTTGCTTAACTCCGCAACCTACCCTCCAAATAAAGCAAGGGCTAGGTCGTTGTAAGCATATAAACCGGTAAGACCAGATCGTTCCCACGGAGAAATCTTCTAAGCTAATTTGGAATAGATGCCATGAAAAGGTTTTACAGCTTTCAAGCAGCCAACTTCGATGATTGATTTGAAATGGCGATAAAAACTTGGATTTAAACTAGATTAAGATGGTCGAGTCAAGAGAGCTCGGTTCACTCACAATTCAGCCATTCAAACGGTTCCTTTATCTAACTAAAGAGTGGACCGAAACCGTCCGGATTCCACTAAAAGCATTAAAGCTGAAGACTACTTGTAACTCGATTCAATGCATTAATTCAAACTGAACTCATTTAACGCAAGTGGGAGACGAAAATGGATCGTTCACACGCGTACGATTAATCAAGCACGTAGCATGGGGCGATAGACTTCATTGATCAAAGAAGCCACCAATCCCATGATCAAATACCAGAAATCATGGGTTTAAGTCATTCAACACATTGAAATCGAGCTAAAGAATGAGCGAAACCATTTGCTCAACTAATTCATAGAATAAACCTCACCCCACTACTCACACATTGGAAAAAGACTAGAAATTATGCTAAGTATTGAAAACATGATTCACCGATAAACACGAAATTAAACTTGATTTCTATTAAGATCCAACGTGTAGCTATAACATTAACAAACGAGATTTAATCAAACAACCAAAACTTACTTGAGTTTGAGACGGAATTGATAGCTAGAACTTGGAAGAAATAACTAAGAGCTCTTAAACGTAAAAGACTAGAATTTGGAAAGAAGTACATAATGGCCAATAATGGCCAATAAAGCTATTAATAGGCCAAAACAATTAGCCAAAACATGGACCAAAAGGCTCCAAAAAATATCCCAAAACCACGCCTTAAAAGGAAACTTTTCATAAAAGGAAAGTTGGAAAGTCAGGAAAAATATCTTCTGGCCGCCACATGTAATCGATAACTCCATCTCTTGTAATCGATACCTTCATTTTTTTCCATTGCCCCGAGCTTGATGTAATCGATACAGTTCCCTTATGTAATCGATCCCCTTCAATTTGGAGGAATTGTGGACCAAGATGAAGCACTGGTATCGATTACAATCTTGAAGTAATCGATAACTTCATATTGGAACTAACCTGTAGCACATTGTAATCGATAACCCACTGCCCTTGGTATCGATCTCCTTCAATCTGGAGTCTTTGTGGACCAAAACTCTTGCACAGGTATCGATTACTTTTACAACTGTTATCGATAACTGTCAAACCTGGCAAGGAGTTATCGATTACTCTACCCAGAGTATCGATTACAATTGCTAGCTTTCTGCCAAATTCTGCACCTCTTCACCTGATTTACTCTCAAACACTTGTAGCACATTTTCATACTCTCCAAAGGACCCCACAACACTGAAAATCACTTCCCAACAACCTCCGAACATTCGGTTCCCTAAGTTAATGAACAAAAAGGAAGAACACGGACTAGGATACAAAAATGGACGAGGGGACATGTAGGTGGTATTATCAAACAAAGAATGCCTTGTATCAATTCCTATGTACGCCATATATTCCTTAATGATTAAATAAAGACATTTAAACACACTTAGGCATGAACATGAGAGTATTTACCTAAACTAAGAATGTACAAGGAATAAAAACAGGATATGGACCAAACTTGACCAAAATACACTCAAATATCGTGAATTCCACCTTGGTCCATTCATGCAAGTTGCGAGACACAAAATTTGCATAAAACGAGCTCTTGCCAAATAACACTTAATGAGCTTGTGCCAAGTACTTAAATTCACTAATTCTGTAATAACGGAAGGATTGTATAACTAAAAATTGACTAAAAAGTAAAAATTTTACCAATTTACCAAAAATCATATATATAGAATATATATATCTCTCCCCCCAACTTGAAATGTGCTAGGCCCTCATAGCATAGAAAACAACAGAATTGGGAGGGAAAGAACAAAAATTGTACCTCTGGGGAATGTCAACCCCCTTATACCTCGACCAAGTTGGAGGCTTTGTTGTCACCGGCTCTGTTTGTCATCCGAACAGCATCCAAGGTCAACACCTTCGGCTCTTCCCACAGAACCACAGCTAGTCACACGGGACCATGGTCAAAGCTTTATTGGCCTGACAACCGAGACACGTAATCGCACCCGTGCTTAGGGCTCCTGAATGCCTCAATCACTTCGACTTTAGATCCAATCCACCAAGGCTGGTGTGGTAGCACGTTTACCCTGTTAAAGACTGAAGCTCGAACTACCTACTAAGAGCCAAATGACATTAGAACCGTCCGGGTCGTGTTATCCGGGCGCCAACAACATATATATACAAAGGGAAAAACAAAGAACACCGCCCGATATTCACGCAATCTCACGAGTCATACTTTTCTTCCCGTATCGCACCGCGAGGTAGGACACAGGTGGCTATACTAGACCGTCAAATACTTGTTACATCAGTAATCGATACATCAGGTGGCAATACTAGACCGTCAAAGAGGAAGGAGGTAATCGATAACAATGTGCTGCAGTAATCGATACCATTGTTTTGGCAGCTTCCTGGATCAAATTTGGACAAAAGTAATCGATACCCCTGCCTTCTGTAATCGATAACAATCTGCAGAATTTGCAAATTCCTAATCTCCTGCTCTGCCAACTTGCTCCAGCACATTTGAGCATCACCCGAGGCATCATCCCTTGACTTCCCGGACTTGGGTAGAACAACACCTTGGCCTCGGATGCGCAATTACCCTCAAGGGCTAAACTTGGCGTCGTAAAACGCCTTATTTGCACGTTTCATCTGCACAGCTCAACAAAGTACCTTACGTGCAAAATCGAGCTAAAACGGCAACTAAAACGTAAATAAGCTATAAGCTAGAGGACTAGAGCACCAAATATTAGCAATATTGGGTGCTCATCACTAGTGGATGTTATTCTTGACCCGTTGGCCTTCCGTGGGAAGAATTGAACAATAGTTTACTTGGTTGAGGTGTCAATAAGATGCAATTTGTGATTGATTGATTATTTATGAACGTTTGTGGTTTATTTGTGATATAGTTGGCATGTTGTAACATATTTCATGTATGATTGTGGTCTTGGGAAGGTCATAGCTTGTATATCGAATAAGAAAATAGTTGTTTATGTCGGAAGTTGATTTAAGAAGTCTTGTAACGCAATGGGTGGTAATACGACGACTTAGACGGTCTCGTAACACAAGGGGTGGTAATACGGTGACCCGAGTTGTTAGGGATCACTGTGATGCAAGGGGTGGTAACACGGTAATTCTCATGGTATTATACGGTAACACAAGGGGTGGAAATACCGATGGAGGTGATTGGCGATAGTGAGTCTTGTCGAGGTCACTTGAGTTGTTTAATATCATGTGAACTTGGTGGTACATTGAGCTATAGGCATGTGTTAGGATGATCATATTGAACGTTGGAATGCCCTTAAATCAATTGTTATCTATCGATTGAGCCGTACTACTTGTCTTCATTTCACCTGCACATTTCATCATGTTTACATATAGAATCGGTAAAGATTTTCCTACTGGGCTAGTGTAGCTCAACCTAATCTTTCTTTCAGGACAAGATGTTGGACCACAGATTGTATGCATTCGTGTGCTTGGGCATGAAGACTTTTGGGAGCTAATTCCGTTTTAGTTATTTAAACATCTTGTATTGGCTTTCTTTTGACAAAGATGGATTTGTAACTAACTGCACTTAAATTCGTCTTGATTATAAAGTATGTAATACCTTAAACAAGTTCGTGCTTGCATTTAAGTTGATTTGGGTCGCAGTGCCAAAGTTGTAATTACTTAAACTTGGGAACTCTTTTGGGTAATATTTATGTTAAGCAAGAATCTTTTATTGAAGTGGATTATTTATTTATGTTGAAAATCGAGAGCGTGACAAATTAGTATCAGAGCGTCTAGGTTTGAATACCTTGAGACCGTGGGGAGACGTTTAATCTCATTGGTTCAAAATATCACAACTCGCTTCATAGATCATTTGTGCTTATATGATCGACATTCATTATACTAAGTGACATTGCATTTACGTTTGAATAGGATGACATTTTATTGTAAACCGTGTCATGAGTTGGGTGCTTGACCTTGTAGGTGCTTTGGTTGCCGTTGATTACTCCATTTTCTTTGACTATTGTGATGGCTTGAAATTACTTGTTCCGCGAATACGTGTATTTGTAGAAAGTTAGGTTTTAATGTGGTTGATGTGAGGTGATTAGACTTTGTGCTTGTTACGTTCTTGTGAGTGTTCAGTGTGTTTCCCTTTTTCTTATGCTAAATACACTTGATGCCTGTTTGTGTTATCTTGAGTGATGGAGTTTGAATCTATAGTGTGTCTAATATGTTTTTGTTAAGAAATATTTTGATTACAAGAGGTGGATTTGTATAATATGTGTGACTCATTTTCCAAAGATTTTGAGAATCAAATTCTGGATATTCAACATGAAGTGCGACTGGCCATCGTGACTTCATGATTGAACATCTAGAAGACATGCTCCTTAAACATGATAAACAATGGAAAGATTTACATTTTTCTATAAAACTGAATCCAGATAGATCATGCGATGATGTAGTCAAAACTATTTTTGCATTTGCTCGTTAATTTCATGCTTTCATATACGTTAATTTCATGCTTTCATATATGGGAGTTGTAACGACCCTGATTTTTGGTAAATAAAAATTTCGTTAAACATTTGAATTTTATTTTTACTACTTGATTTGCTTCTAAATTTTATTTTTAAATCTTAATAATCCGTCATAATTAGATTTGAAACTTGTAAAATTGAATCTTTTTTACTCCGGGCAATCTAGTCCTTCTCCCATGACTAGTATACTTGTAAACGTACTCGTATATTTTTCCTACTAAGTAAATAATATCTTTAAATTATATTTCTTGGCTAGAAATCCTACTTGACAAATAGAATTAGATTCCAACTAGTTGATTAGCCAAACCAATTGGATTCCAAGTCTAGTTAGATTTCCTTAGCCATTGATGAACCTTATGAACCATATGGACCCTCCTAATTCCTAGGTGAACCTTTTCACCCACCTTTGAACCTTATGAACCTTTCCAACCCTAGACTAGGAAATCATTGCACTTTATTGACTAGTCAAATCAAACTTTGTTCCTCATCATTGTATCTTCCTAGTGTACTTTATCCTTTTATCCATTGGATGATAATTGTTAGGAAAATCCTTATCCATTGGACAATAATTGCTAGGGAAAGTTTTATCCCTTGGGCAATAGAAGTTAGTCTTGACAATGAAAGTCTAGGTTTGACAAGACAAGTCATGGGAATCTTACAATCATTTTGTTTCCAAAAGAAGCAACATTAGCCTTGCATGCATGCAACCCTAGATTATATAGCCCTAACCCTAATTATGTTACTTTTCTAGATTATCCTAACCCTTGTATGCTTTCTAGGAAAGTATTAGTCTAGACCTTTCATTAACAAGTCACTTGAAAGCTCATAATACTTGATTCCTTCCTAGACCTTCCATGTATGTACATATATAGGTGTACTTTGACCAAGAGAGAGAGAGAGAAGAGAGAGAGGGAGGCCGAGAGAGAGAGAGCATGTGTGTGCTTTGAGGTTTGTACACTTGCACAAGCTACCTCTCTAGCCCTATTCTAGCCTTAAGTCCAATTGACTTGACAAACTCATTCTAGTCTTTCTCAAGCATAGAATCCTAGCCCTAATCATCCTAGATTTCTTCCAAACTAGCATTTGATTACCCTAGGATTTGACTACAAACCTAGACCTAAGAATGACTAAACATGGAAGGCTATACTCTAGCCTAATCAAACCCTAGCCTAGACCTGTAAGACTTGCTAACCTATACCATAATTTCCTAGATTTACCTAAGATCCTACTTGCCTAAAATAGCCATAAGCCTAAACTTGGATTTGACAAGTCTTGGCATGCTTTCAAGCATGATGTGACAAAACAATGAGAGAAGGAGAGAGAGAGAGAGAGATTCGACCAAGGAGCAGGAGAGGGAGAGGCCGAGAGTGAGAGGGAGAAAGGTGGAGTGTGTGCATGTGTTGGATACTTACACAAGCTACCTAATAGCCCTTAAGCCTAAACCTCACTTTACAACCTATTTCTAGTCTTCCAAAGTACAACCTAGCCAATGATTTTATTCTTTCTTTCAAGCAAGCCCTTTCTAGGACAAGACAAGCCCATAACCCTTCATGATAACCTAGGTTGTTAGCCTTAAAGCCTAAAAGATTGGACAAGACAAGTCATGGCATGCTTTCAAGCATGAAATGACAAGTCATGGAGCAAATCCATGGGGAAGAGAGAGAGATGTGGCCGGCCAAGAGAGGGAGAGGGAGAGCCAAACTTTTGCTATAAATAGCACCCCATACTTGTCATTCAACTCACACCTTCACTCCTTTGCTCTCACTTCTCTTTAGAAACCATTTCTGTTTTTCAGTCAGTCTATTACCCTTCGTAAATTCCCATTTTTCTCCTGCTTAAGGTAGTTTTTAGAACAAACTCCCTTCGGAAAAGTTGTAGAGCACTTCGAGATCTTCAAGTTAGACCCAAAAAACCACCCCAATCGGTCAAGAAATGACCAAGATATTGACATCCAAAATTCAGTAAAAATCTCAGATTTTTAGTTCCAGACAGCAAACTGTCACTTCCTTTGTCA
Source organism: Rhododendron molle (assembly GCA_025413875.1). Classification (NCBI taxonomy): domain Eukaryota; kingdom Viridiplantae; phylum Streptophyta; class Magnoliopsida; order Ericales; family Ericaceae; genus Rhododendron; species Rhododendron molle. The sequence continues at coordinate 9,718,711 of CM046399.1, forward strand.
CCATTTTTCTCGTACCTAAAGTAGTTTCTAGGATCAACTTCCTTCACAAAAGTTGTAGAGCACTTCTAGAGCTTCGATTTCAACCCAAGAACGATCATATTCGGCCAAATATTGGCCGAGTTACTGCCATCCAAAGTTTGGTCCAGATTTGCGAGTTTCACCGCCCGTAGAATTTTTCAACTAGTTTATTCGGCCAGACTAGTTTCGGATCAAGGTAGATTTTCCCTATCTACTTTCCCCAAGTATATATATGAAATTAGTATATTGCTCGTACGTTGAAATGCATGATAGTTAGTAGACTTATTTTGCTAATGGAGATATGAACATGTTGAATAAACGGCTTTTACTCCAATAAACATATGTTGTTTTGAATTTTCCACAAAGGAAGAAAGAACGGATTTTGGTAGTACGAACTTGATTGGAAGCATTCGTATTTGATCTTTAAAACGGTTATGAACATGTATGCATATTGCTTGCATTACTTATGGTTGTTTGACAAAGCATAAGTGGTTTCCACTCCAAGGGCGTCCGCACATGTGGCGTTATGCTTTAAGTTGTGAATTTAGCGTGTTGAATAATATAGAGTTGGGTGATCTTACTAGTTAGTTTCAAGATTTCAATGAATGAGTTATGTGTGTTTATGTGAAAAGTCCTTCCGCGGAGTCTATGCATGAAAACGAAACACGAAAATCTAGAAAGTAGAAACAGGACACCTAGGATGTGGTTAGTGAAAAGGAGAAAAAGTTTTGAAATCACAGTGTGGCCAGACGTGGTAGCCTATTGTGTAAAGAGATGTTAAAAAACCGCAATGTGGCCGGATTTGGTAGCCCATTGTGTGATGTGTGTTGTCAATGGGACCGGACGTGGTAGTCTCATTGGAGGTAATTTAAATGTTGTGAAAACCACGATGTGGCCGGACGTGGTATCCCATCGTGAAGATTGCCAATGTGGCCGAACGTGGTAGCCTCATTGGTAATGTGGCTTGGTTATCCGCGGAGAGGAACCAATGCAAGGTTTTGTGTGCCAATGGAAACCCGGGACGGCGGAACCATTGTGAGGATACTCGGAAACCCGAAACGGCGGAACCGAGGTTGGGTGTGTTAAATGTGATTTTCAAAATTTTGATTTGGAAATGAAAATGAGACACGTTCTACGATGAGTCGCGTAGGAGAAACTCTAATGACACGGACACTTACGCTAGTTGAGTAATAAATGTGCATGTGTATTTGTACATCTCTAAATGTGAAGTTATTTAATGCACATGTGTTAGTTTGGTTACTATCATGTATCTTGGCTTATTGACTTACTATGTGTAAGTTATGGGTTAGCGGGTATAGAATTATTCTGTTGAGCTTTTGTAGCTCATGGTGTTACCTTTGGTGACCCTGGCATATTATATCGGTGGCGACTCTAGTATAATGTGTCAGACTTTGTAGATGATCAGGGTGAGATGTACACCTTGGAGGCTTTCGGAGCCAAGGAGCTGGCCAGGATGGAAGAGCAAGCGAAGCTGTAGTTAGGAACCCTAATTTCCCTTTCTTGTGTAAATAATGAACTCTTGTGAGAGTTATGATGTAATAATGAGCCAGACTCTATTTGGTTTTCAATGAAAAATGTTTATTTAACGTACCCGAAAATAAGAGCGTTACAGGAGTGCCATGATATGTAAATTCAAGTTGTGAAAGAACAAAGAGTAACATAATAACGAATATGCATTCTTAATGACCTCGTGATGTCTAATGAACTTATTGTGAATGTGTCTCCATATTTTAAAGATGTGTGTTATCTTGTCTTAGTAAATTGTTTGGTTTACAAATAAGTTAGGGAAATGAGTTATCGATAGTGACTTTTTGAAGTCTGACACAATATCATGACAAGGTGTAATGTATTATGTCACTGAGTTAAAGGGATTCAACTTTTTTTTTTCTTTTAGATCAATTACTCTGAAGGTTTTGCTTAAGTAGTTGTTTGATTTTGAAGGGAGCGTTAGTGTTAGTGGATAGATTGTTAGATTAAAAAAAAATATATAGGAAATGCTATTAAGGTCACATTATCTGTTTGTCTTCACGAAATTGGGAAAATAGTGGAGTAAAGTACTTTGTGATATCAAAGAACCCTTAAACATCTCTAGTCTTGAACCTTGAAGGGAGAGGACTCGGTCTCTATCGTATGTCCTGTTGAATGTTTGACTGACGTTTGTCTTTTGTAAGTGATGTGCTTATGTGCTCGTCTGTCTAATCCTTACATGTTTACGTGCTTCTTGCTACGTGGAGTATATGTTTATATGATCTTACTTACTTGAGAAGTGAACTGGCACCCCTAGGTGCTGCACGCTATTGAATATAGACCTAGGCAAAAGGTGAGTCGTTATAGTGATATGACAAGTGATCTGGGCCCAAGTTGGGAATCTTGTAAGGTCAATGAGTGAATATATGTTGGTTATATAATTTAAGGGAGATGGAATTGGCTTTGTTGGCTTTATAATTTGAGTTGCGCAATTTGATGGACAAGAACCACTGCATTCATGAGAAAAAATAGGACAACTATCACATATACAGTAGCTGATAACATAGTTTTCTTAACCAAATGCACATAATAAAGCTACGGAACTTATCGTGTCATCAAAAAATGGAACGGGCGATATTATCTAAAATAGATATGCAACCGAAAATGTTGATTTCTTGCCCCTTACCGTAGTTTGCCCAAATGCATATTTGTAGCTAGTAGCTACTCCCAACAAAAATAGCATTTGACACTTAAACTAGTACCTTCACTCATCAGGGGTCTCACCAACGATGAATTCTGCTTTCAGAGATGCTCTAGGTAATCGTATCAACTCTTTTAGCATTGCAAATCCTTTTTCGGCACACATTCCGTGCTCATGCAATATTACCATCTTCTTGTGGGGGGCTGTTTTAACCTTGAACCTCTTGAACCCTTCTTGTTTGCTGTTGAATCATGGAGCGATGACGTGTAACGCCTTGTACCTGCAAACCGGAGGGGGGTGTTCCTCCGGGAAGAAGCTCCGACGATCAAGTTAGTATGCGGAGGAAGAAGTTTGGTAAGAAAATATATGTAGAGAGTAGTTTTTCGTGTGTGATTACTCAGAACAGATCCTTGTCTTAGGTGAAGCACTCCTCTATTTATAGGCGAAGGATGGAAGCGGTGAGTTAGCCGAGCGTAGGCTACACGCGCTCTTCTACGCTCGGCTGACGTCACATGTCAGGGACATTAATGAGGGCCGCCTTCAGAAGATCTTGCCGTGTCACAGTGACTAATGTCAGAGTCGCTATCAGCCAGAGATGTCACTTCGTATATCAGAGAAGACATCTTGCGTATCATCGGAGACTTCTAGATTCGGCCATAAGTGGAAAGGTTCTAGAATGTTCCCACAGAGGCGGTTTATCCGAACAATACACGTCAACCGAACCGAATCGTTTGTCCGAGCAACAGTAGTTGTGAAGAGGAAGATGATCCGAATAAACGGGTCACAATTCTTCCAATAGGGCTTGTGTTCTTCGGACAAACAACCCTGAAACACACGTTTGTTCGGACAATAATACTTTTTGAACGTAGACGAACTGAGACAACTGAACGATGGTCCAGATGGGTTGATCCTTTTGAACCCTTTGGACTTCGGATATTTCGGCCCACTACAATAGCCCCTCAACTCCTGCTTCGCATGCTCGGCATAGATGGAGGAGTTGAATCATAGTGGCCGAACGACACCATATCCGAACGAAAGAACACCAGAGGCAGTAGTCCGAACGCCAATAATTTCCGAAGCTCAGAAGTGACAAGTTCTGAGTTAGCATTTAATGCTCCTGCAACCGCCAATTTCAAGTCTGCCACGCGTCGCAAGACCATTGAGCGGTGGTTCGGCGCGTGCATCAGGATTCCACGCGTCGAACATCCAACGGTACATCAATCTCCCGCCAAAAATCGAACGGGTAAGGTTCGGCGCCGGTCTGGGTTCTGCCCTAGGTATAAAAGGCGACGGACGGAGAGAGAAAATCACTTTCTCTTCCTCCGTTCTTGATCGTTCATCTGCCAGAACGAGTCTCCAGCCAAAAACCCAACAAAAATCGAAGATTTCGAGTGTTTGACCACAGATTTCACTTCATTTTTCAGGTATTTCTTGTTTCTCCATCTTTTTCTATGTATTTTGATTGTTTTTGAACATGTTTTGGCTTAGAACGGGCTTTTTCTCTTCAATCTCGTCTGTAACGTTTTCTAGAATTCCAGAAATGGTTGAAGATGTTCTTGTGTTCTTCCGAACGCACGTGCATCTTTAACCCTTGTTCTTCCGAACAACAAATAAGGAATTCAACCCACGCTTTCCTTCGGAATAAGCTATAGAGACAGTGGCCGAGTGACAACTCCGAACAAAGGTTCAACCACTTAGACCCATAAGAATTCCTAACGACAAATCGTCGCTCGGGATAGTTAAGCCGTATACGATCCGAAGAATCGTTCGGTAGCCTAGAATCACCGAACGTAGGCACGTTAGGATCCAGACCTCGCTCTTCGCTAACGGTCTTCTCCCATGCACTTGTCTTTAGGTATGGATTCGTCGCCTGGAGCCTTCGGCCGAAGGACAATCGACCCCATGATAGCTGAGGTCATCAGATCTTCCGCCCGTGGCTATCGCGTTCGGGAAGGGGAGCAAGCGCCACAGGGGGTCCCTGGGGTTGATTTCCCCGTTCAGGTGACTCCTCTCCGAACAATGAGCCCACCTACCGTCCGAACGGCGAGTCCACCTCCCGTGATTGACATTGAGGAGTCCACGGAGAAAGAAGCCGAGGATTTACGCAACGAGGGAGAGGAGGGTATGGAAGCTGAATCCGAGCGTCGCTCCACTCACGAAGACGCAGTTGCAGAATCCTCGGGCCAGGTAGAGGGGATAGACGAGACGGGGGCCTTCGGTGAATCTTCCACGCAGCCACCGAAGATGAAAAGGAAAATCGTCCAGTTAGACCCTGACGAGATTCCCGAACGAAGATGGAAGGACCCCTGTCCGTACTGGGACTGCTTCAAAGATGCCGAGGGCATAGCCTTGTTTCGAGAGACCTACGACGTTCCGGACAACGTCGAGATAATGCCCCTCGAAGGCAACCGCATCTTGTTCGGCGACGATCTTATTACTGTTCCCCTGATGGCCATTGCCGAGGGTGGACTTAGGTTTCCCATCCACAGGATTACTCGGGAAATCCTATTTCGGTTTGACCTTGCCCCCTGCCAACTGAGCGTGAACTCCTACCGCATCATACACTCCATCATCAAATTGGCCGAGGTAAAAATGTTCCCCCTCGAAGCCCATCACATTTTTGAGAATTATCTGATGTCCAGGAACGTTAGATATTCTCGATATTTCTTGTGTTCCCGAAGGAACATGGTAAAAATTATACCGGAGGGAATGTATGACTCCGAGAAGTGGGCTTCGGACTATGTCGTAGTCCGGGGCAACTTTGAGTTTCCTGCCGGTGAGTATGGCGTGCACGGCATTCGTACACAAAGAGGAGAACCGAGTAAGTATTCTTGTGTGTTTTTTTTTTTTTAGGTTTATTGCTCGGTAGATCTATTTCTGTAAGTAACTTCTTTTTACTGACGATCTTCTTTTGTTCGGCAGACGTTCCAAGACTCAATAAACAACTCCTCCGAGCAGCACAGGGTTGTGGGCTTGCAGCTTCACTCCTTACGATCCCAAGATCCGAAAGAGACGCCCCCACAATCCTGGGCTACGATCCAACATACGGCGGCCGAATCCGAGGGGGCTTGCTTGAATCTGACACCGAGGATCTTCCCGAGGAACTTCTTCCGAGCGTCGAGAAGCCGCTGAGAGGAACTATTCGCCAGCCAGCATCCGAAGAGCCAGAAGGTGACTCCGAAGAAGCTTTAGGAGAACAAGGAGAGATGGCTGGTGCTCGTGGAGTAAGAGCGGTTCTGCAGGAAAAGCAGGAGAAGAAGAAAAGGGAAGAGGCAGAGAAGAGGAAGGCTGCCGCAGCTGCTGGTGGGTCCAGCTCGGCGCCGAGCCCCAAATCCCCACCGAAAGATATCCCACCCTCTCTCTCCCAGAAACGTCCGCCTACAGCCCCAACATCTTCACAGGAAGCTCCGGCCAAGAAATTCAAGGTCACTGCTCGGAGGGACCCGTCGGCGGCTAAGGGCTTGCCGAAGGACGGCGCTGAGGGTGGTGAAGGGGCCGAAGAAGGTGAGAAGGGTGCTCGGGAGGTCGGTCCTGCCTGGGCCCCGAGCTTCATTACCCAATCGAAGAAGCAGGTCCTTGAGACCGACAGTCTCCAAGAACCTTGCTGTCACTATGCTCCAAGGCCTTACCTTGCCGAAGGACATGGAGAAGGTTCCCCAAGACCTCTCGCTGATTATTTCTATCATGCAGGCAGGGTAAGTACTTTTCTTCGGCTTTATATTCCTTTGTGTTACTCTTACGTTCTTTGCTACATGAATGTTTGTTCGGTTTTTGCAGGCCACGCAGTCCATTATGTCTGCTCAATTCCATTTGCTTGACAACGAAAAGCAAATGAGGCTGCTGAAGCAAAAGGCCGTGCATTACCAAAACGCGGCCGAAGCTCTGAAAAAGAGCTTTGATCAATCCGAGGCCGTGTGCCAGTCGCAGGAGCTGCAGATTGCTAATCAAAATGATTTGATAAAGGGTCTGCAGGATGCTGCCGAGCGCACTAGGGCCGAGGGAAAGGATGAGGGCTTCGCCGAAGCCAAGAAGCAGATGGAGGAGGAGATGAAGAAGCTACTCCATGAGGAGTTTGACCGAGGATACAAGCTGGCCGAGGAGAATGCCGCCGAGGAAGTGCTTGGGATCATGAATGAGATAAAAGAGGAGCAGCACGTGAAGAGCTTCACACTCGGCGTGCACAAAGGTTTTGATGAAGCTGGCCTCGATCCGGACGACATCAGGAGGGCCATGATCGAAGCACCACCCCTACCTGCTGACGAGGACGAGCAGCCTGTGAGCAAAGAGACTGCTGCTGAGAACGTTGAGGCTTCAATCCCCGAGTCCAACATCCCCACTCCTTCGGATACCGTTACTCCCGAAGCATGAGACTTTGATTTCCTTTATGTTTTGTTAAGAACAATATTTTGGAACGGTCGACGCCGAACAATAGGCTTTTGTCGAACCGTAGTTTGTAACTAATACAGGTGAGGATGGCAAAGAACGATCTACCACAGCCATGCCTCAGTACTCGTTTGATTTGTTTTGCAAAGTTTGTTTAAGAAATTTCCATAGTCTTTTTATTCGGATAGCCAACATCTATTGCAGTTACTTTATGTTTCATCATTTTGTACAGAATCAAGGCGGCTTCACTTGAATACGAACATTGTTAAAAGCCCAGAATATTTTCCACCGAACAAACGTGTATGAACATAAGTAGTCAGCAATTTGCCTAGAAAGCTATCTAATTGAACTGTCAAAGTGTTTTAGCTCGGATTGAATTGTAGTTTCAATGTTTGGATAGCATACGCTCGGACTATGTATTATACGTTGGGTTTTGTACTTTGAATTTACACATGTAAAAATTCACACATTTACACACGTAGATAGCCCCCTGCCTTAGTGAATGGCGTGAGTAAAATACAAGGCGGCACTAAGGCAGAAAGAGTGGGTAAACACAAAGAGAGAATACCGGGCCCCAGCACATGGGAACGAGGAATCAGGCTACGAGAATTGCGCCAAACCAACCGAACGAGTTATTGACGTTTATACCGAAGCCCGAAGGCGGATCCAATACGCCGAACGTAAGGGAAAATGGTGGAAGTGCCAAAAGACCGAGTAGAATCTGGGCTAGGTGAGATACCCATGAAACCAAACGTACCGAGTAAGAAAACGATTGAAAAAGTACCATCCGATTACCAAAACGCATGAGGGCTTACAAACCGAACAACACAAAAATAAGAAACAAAGAGCAAAAGCGAGAGCTGGAGAACTCCAATTCTACCCATGGAACTTTCGAAGTTTTTGAGCGTTCCAAGGGTTAGCAATTGGTGTTCCATCCATCTCAACTAGCTTGTAGACGCCATGACTAATCTTTTGGACTACCCTGTAAGGGCCTTCATAGGGATCCTTGAACTTGGTCAGTTTGCTGGCCTCGACGACCATCCGAAGAACCAGATCGCCAACTTGAAATGGTCTTGCTCGGACATTTTTATTGTAGCCCCGAGCAACCTCTCGCTGGTAAGCTTCATGATGCAGGTTGGCAGTGTCCCGAAGTTCTTCGGCGAAGTCCAGCTCCGCGCCCACCAAAGCGTTATTATCCACTGGATTGAAATTTTCGGACCGAGCCGTGGGCACCAATGCTGCTAAGGGAAGAACAGCCTCCATTCCGTAAGCCATCGAGAATGGGGTTCGGTCGGTGGACCGCCGAGGAGTTGTACGATAGCTCCATAGAACTTGTGGAAGCTCCTCAACCCATTTACCGAGCTTCCTGGTCAAGCGTCGCTTTAGCCCCCGAGTGATAGATTTGTTGGACGCTTCGGCTTGGCCGTTGCCTTGTGGGTAAGCGACCGAGGAATTATGAATCTTGATATGTTTCTCGGTGTAGAAGTGTTTGATTGCGACGGCAACAAATTGGGAACCATTGTCTGAAATAATTGCATAAGGCACGCCGAACCTGGAAATGATGTGCTTCCAAATGAAACGTTCTACGTCCCCCGCGGTCGTCTTGACCAATGGGGCGGCTTCCACCCATTTAGTGAATAGATCAGTAGCCGTGAGCAAGTACTCAAATCCGCCAGTGGCCTTCGGAAGTTTACCAACGATGTCAAAGGCCCAAACAGCAAATGGCCATGGGCTCGTAATCATCTTGAGGGGAAAAGCAGGTTGGTGGATGAGGGAAGCTTGTAACTGACACCGAACACAACGCTTTACGTATTCTTCGGACTGCTTGACCATCTTAACCCACCAATATCCTTGCGTCAAAGCACATTGGGCCATTGTTCGGCCCCCCGAGTGAGCCCCACAACTACCCGAGTGTAGTTCTTCCAAGATGCTTTCTACCTGATCCTCATGCACGACTTTTAAATCCGGTCCGGTGAAAGTTCTACGATACAAATTATTGTTCGGATCTAAAAAGTAGTTGGCTGCTCGGCACCGTATCTTGTGCGCTTCTCGTCTATCCGTCGGCAGAGTCTGATCCTTTAGGAAGGCAATAATGGGGTCCATCTGGCTTGGACCGAGCGTGATAGTGTTGACCATGCACACGGCAGTCTCGAAGCTCGGAGATTCTACTTCGTCAAATACAATGGTGCGACTTCCCGAGGTTTTATACACCGAAGCAAGACTTGCGAGGGCGTCGGCATGAGCATTATGTTCCCGAGCAATCCACTCTATTTCCACTCGGCCAAATTGCTGAGAGAGGGTGAGGACGTGGCTAACGTAGGCATTCATACGCTCGTCTTTGGCTTGATAGTCATCATTGAGATGTCCTACGATCAACCGAGAGTCACAAAAGATATGAACTGAATCCGCCCCAAGCCGAAGAGCGAGTCGTAGTCCCGCAATCAGAGCTTCGTACTCTGCCTCGTTGTTCGTTGCTGCATAACCGAGGGACACTGCACTTTCATGAACAGTTCCAGCAGGTGAGACAATGACTATGCCAACCCCAGCTCCATGAACGTTGGATGCTCCATCCACCGTCATTCTCCAGGCGTTACTCGAAAAGAGCTTCCACTCGCGTTTCGGTTTCTTTGTTCCCAAAGTGAACCGAGCACGACGAGATTCAGGGGGAGGGGAATTCCACTCAACGAGCTCCTCGGCCTCGGAGCGTTTCGCTACCTCGGCCGCCATTGTCAGCTCGTTTTCTTCGTCGCGCAAACCAGGCGTTAGCTCGGCAAAGAAGTCTGCCAATGCCTGTCCCTTAATGGCGGTCCTTGGCTCGAATTGAATGTCGTAGTTGGCCAGGTCCTGTGAAAACTTGAGGATGCGACTAGAAGAGTCAGTCTTCCGAAGCACAGCCTTGAGAGGGAACTCGGTGAGGACCACAATCCTATGGCATTGAAAATATGGCAATAGGCTCGTTTTGGCTGACACGAGCGCTAAGGCCAACTTCTCCATAGGCAGATACCTCGTTTGAGAATCCGTCATCGATTTGCTGGAAAAGAAGATGGGCAAGTGATCCGTTCCTTCCTTCCGAACAAGAACAGAGCTGGTAGCGTGATCCGAGACCGCCAAATACAAGTAAAGATCCTCTTCGGGCAAGGGTGTGACGAGGAGTGGAGATTGCGCAAGATATGTTTTCAATGATTGCAAAGCCACATCACATTCCTCAGACCACACAAACCTGCGCCAACTGGTCTTTATTGCTTGGAAAAAGGGTCTGCAAAGATCTCCGGATCGCCGAATAAAGTGACTCAGTGCCTCTACCATTCCGGTTAGCCGTTGCACCTCCTTAATGGTTGTTGGAGCTCGGAGATTCCGAACGGCGGTCAGTTGAGTCGGATCGGCTTCAATTCCTCGGTGACTGACCATATATCCGAGGAACTTACCCGAACCAACTCCAAACGCACACTTCTCAGCGTTCAGACGAAGCATATATTCCTTGAGTATGGCAAAGATCTCGCCAAGATCCCGAAGGTGATCGCGACCGAATTTACTTTTACATACCAAATCGTCGATGTAAGCTTCCAACGTCTTGCCGAGCTTCAGGAGAAACATTTTGGTTATTGCTCGTTGAAACGTTGCTCCGGCGTTCTTCAGTCCGAAGGGAACAACATTGTAGCAGAAAATCCCCCGAGGAGAGATGAACGCCGTTTTCTCTTGATCTTCAACTGCTAAAGCAATTTGATGATACCCTCGGTAAGCATCCATGAAGCTTAGTCGCTCGTGCCCTGCCGTTGCATCCACCGTCTGCTCAATCCGAGGAAGGGGAAAACGATCCATCAGACAAGCATCGTTGAGATTGGTGTAATCAACGCAGACTCGGAGCTTGCCATTTTTCTTCGGTACAACGACCGGGTTTGCTAGCCAGGTTGGATATAGGATCTCTCTTATAGCCCCAGCGTTTAATAACTGGTCTACTTCGGCCATCACTGCGTCCACATGTAGTGCTGCTGAACGACGAACCTTTTGTACAACAAGGCGTCTGTTCGGATCAACATTCAGGTGATGAGCAGCAAAGGCTGGATCCACGCCTGGCATCTCGTTGGGAGTCCAAGCAAATACTTCGATGTTCTCTTTAAGGAAATTGAACATCTCCATACGCTCGGATTCGACCATCGAGCTGCCGAGGAGAAAGTACCGGCTTCCATCCGAAGTTATTGGCATTCGAATCAGTTCCTCGGCCGAACGTTGCTCGGCGGGTAGACCCACATCTTCAAGGACGGGTACATCCGCTGTGTCGATGCACTGTACTTCTTGCAAGCACTGTTTGTTCGTTACGGTGCTAATGTAGCACTTCTTGGATTGGACTTGATCTCCCCGAAGGCTCTCCTGCCTTCCAGCTGTGAACTTGAACCTGGTGAAGGGTTGAGCGGCTGCGCCATCCCATGTAGCCGTTCGGCCGAGGATGATGTTGTAAGAGCTAGGTGAATTAACCACTACAAAGTCAACATCAATCACTCGGGAGCCGGCTCGTACGGGTAGGGTTGCCAGCCCAAGCGGCCATACGGGAGCTCCGGTGAAGCTAACGAGCGGGGTGGTTGCCGTCCGAAGCCGATCAAGAGATAGCCCAAGGCTTTTGAACGTGGAGTAGAACATAACCTCCGCCGAACTTCCTTGGTCAATCAATACTCGTTGAACTGTAGATTTGTCAACGATTATGGTCACGACAAGGGCATCGGCATGTGGTGTCTGTAATCCTCGCAAATCTTCGACCGTGAAGGTGATTGTTCCATCCAGGTTCGGATCCATCCATTTTCTCTTGAGTGAGGCGCCCGCGTTGCATACTGATAAAGCAACCTCGGCTTTGTCGATTTCCGAACGCAGTTCTGCAGCCTTTCCTTCGGTGATGAGTCCTTGTATTACCCCAACGATGTTGCCCGCTGGAAGAGGAGGAGGAGGAGGGAGTGGATTGCGCCGAAGGTCAATCCATTGGTTGAGATGCCCAGCTGCTGCAAGCTCTTCCAGGTATCTTTTGTACGGTTGGCATTGGGTGGTGTAATGCCCTCGTTCTTTGTGAAACGAACACAATCCAGCCCCGGTGCCCGCCATTCCGAGGAATCCTGTAGGCCAGACGAAGAATGGCATCTTACCGATGGTATGCAATAACTTGTAAATTGGTTCCGTGAAAGTTGTTCGCTCGGCCACATACTCATCTGGCCTGGGTTCCCTCTTCTCCTGTTGCCACGGCTGTTGGTACGGGGTTTGGGGCGGTTTACACTTGTTGCTCGGTTTTCCTAACCCGGTTCCTCCGCTTCCTTGTCCGTTTTGCCCGTGCCGAACGTTGGCCACCTGTTTTTTTGCTGAAGCCTGGGTCTTTGTCTCGGCAGTCTTCGGAGCGTTACGCTCGGCCACTGCTTCTTCGTGTACACAATCCTTTTCGATAATAACCATCAGGTCCCCCATTGTCTTCGGCGGATTTCTAGATAAATCTCTGAACATTGCCGAAGTTGGATCCAACCCATTCATGAATGACTCGGCAGCCACGCCTTGGTCACAGTCGGGGATGAGGTTGTACACTTCCCAGTAACGTTCGGTGTACGCCCGAAGCGTTTCCCCGGCTGCTCTTCTCATGTTTACCAACATCGAAAGCGTCTTGGGTTGACTGTTACTCGTTACAAACCGCTTTGTGAACTCCAACTCCAGTTCGTTGAAGCTTTTGATGGATTTTGGTTTGAGCTGGTTATACCACAACATTATTGGTTCACTTAGTGTAAGGGGAAAGATCTTACACATGAGTGCGTCAGAGAAGTTGTGGAGGCTCATAGTCTGCCGAAACCGACAAACGAACGCCACAGCATCTTCTTTGGCTTCATAACATTTGAGCTTCGGCATGGTAAAGCGCTCCGGCGGTCGTTCTTGCTGAATGGCGTCAACGAACGGGGATGCTTTAGCTTTTCCGAGCTTTGAGTTGTCCATTGTCACCGGAGCCTGTAGGATTATTGACTGCGGAGCGGGCACTTCAGGATTTTCCCTTGGCTCTCGGTGACGGCGTCTCGGCAGGTCGTTCGCCTCATTGTGGTGAGGTCTGCCTCCTTCTGACCGCTCCGGCCGTTCTCCTCTTGAATCACCCTGCCGAGCTAACCGCGGATCCAATTCTCCCACTGGTTGATACACGATAGGTGCCCCAGTAAATTGATCATATAAAATAATTGTATTTCCATGATCCGAGCGTTCTCCCCTGCTCATCGTCCGGCGAAGGCCACGCGCTCCCGCTGATTGTTGTTTGTTGTGTTGAAGCTCGGTCGTGGATCTAGACCGTTCGGTTCGCTCGTTGTGACCAGCTGGTTGACGCTCTGGGAGGACGTTTAAATCCATTGGCCTCTTGCCGTCTGCGCGCTCCTGATACCGTCTGGAAACGTGCTGTGTTCTTCCCGAGACGTTTGTTCGGTGAGAATGTGCTGTGGAATTTGTTGCCGAAGAACGTGAACTCTCGGTCCGAATGATGCTCGCCACACGGTGCCGAGATGAGTTCGGCTGAATTCGGGACGGGTGTTCAAACCTATCGAAGACGGTTCTTCGTTCGGATACGGCTAGCTCGGAAGTTAATGTTTTTCGTGATTTTCTGCTCCGCTTGTGCGTTTTCTTCGGCCGACTTGGTTCGGCAATATGGCCAGGTGTTGGTGTGACGATTGTGCCTCCATCCCGCTCTTCTAGACTTTTCTGTAGGAGTGCTATGACTGCTGCTTGGCGTTTTTGTTCCGCCAGAGCGATGTCAAGCTCGGTTTGTGGGAATGAAAGTTGAAGAGCAACTGGCACCACGGTCCTAGCAGTTTGGCCGGGATCGTTATTTATGGAGCCGAACCCAGCCAAACCGAGGGTGAAGTTTTCCGGACCAGGTGGTGGTAGGCGTTGGGTCATCTTTGGGTGGAGAAGAGACTGGAGTTAAGAACAGGCCCACAGTTTGCTAGGAAGAACAAAAATGTGTTTCTTTCCCCAGCAGAGTCGCCAATTGTGGGGGGCTGTTTTAACCTTGAACCTCTTGAACCCTTCTTGTTTGCTGTTGAATCATGGAGCGATGACGTGTAACGCCTTGTACCTGCAAACCGGAGGGGGGTGTTCCTCCGGGAAGAAGCTCCGACGATCAAGTTAGTATGCGGAGGAAGAAGTTTGGTAAGAAAATATATGTAGAGAGTAGTTTTTCGTGTGTGATTACTCAGAACAGATCCTTGTCTTAGGTGAAGCACTCCTCTATTTATAGGCGAAGGATGGAAGCGGTGAGTTAGCCGAGCGTAGGCTACACGCGCTCTTCTACGCTCGGCTGACGTCACATGTCAGGGACATTAATGAGGGCCGCCTTCAGAAGATCTTGCCGTATCACAGTGACTAATGTCAGATCTGTCGCTATCGGCCAGAGATGTCACTTCGTATATCAGAGAAGACATCTTGCGTATCATCGGAGACTTCTAGATTCGGCCATAAGTGGAAAGCTTCTAGAATGTTCCCACAGAGGCGGTTATCCGAACAATACACGTCCAACCGAACCAAATCGTTTGTCCGAGCAACAGTAGTTGTGAAGAGGAGGATGATCCGAATAAACGGGTCACAATTCTTCCAATAGGGCTTGTGTTCTTCGGACAAACAACCCTGAAACACACGTTTGTTCGGACAATAATACTTTTTGAACGTAGACGAACTGAGACAACTGAACGATGGCCCAGATGGGTTGATCCTTTTGAACCCTTTGCACTTCGGATATTTCGGCCCACTACACTTCTCGAGTGCCTTTGAATGTGCTAACAGAATCTTGACAAAGTGTATTTCGGGCTCTGCACCTGAAAAATGCCGGATCTCCACTTCTCGAAGCCGGTTCAGTGAAAAATTGGAAAAATCTTGCGCTTGCAAAAACTCTATGACATTATCCTCGATTGGGGTGATGTCATTGTCCAGTATCTAGGGGAAACAAATAGAAAAAATAGCATCATTAAGAAGTTCCAAAACATGACAGCAAGGATAAGCGCAAAAAAGAGACTTCTGCCGGAACTCACACTGCTTCGTAGTGTGAGTTGGTTCAAAGTACTTGGAAGTCTCTCTGGAACATTACTAGCATCAAATGACTTCAAGGAAATACAGAAAGAAGGAATGAGAAACATAGTCTACAAACAAAGACGATTTCTATGAAGTGAAGCATTCTTACCTCCAAAATGGAGCTATTCAAGTGCATGTCCTCAATAGCAGGTAAAGAATGGAAGAACTTCGCCATTCGATGTCTGTTTCTTGCTCGGGCCGTTTATCCCAGGAATCCAAAAGTAACTGAAATTTCTGCAAGGAGGGGGGTGTTTTCGAGATAAACTGATTCAAAGATGCCAAAACATTTGAAATATTTGAGATTAGGGGCATTGATTTCCAGGGAGTGAAAATCGGCGCAGCCACGCAATCTTAATCGTTCTAGCTGGAGGCAACTAGAGATGAAGAGTCCAAACATTTCAGAAGAAATAGTAACCCTAAAGAAATCAAGGTTAACAAGCCTGCTAAATCCGTTGAATGTAGGTGGTGGTTTGAAAACACAATTACCGAGATCCAAATCCCTCAGTTGCATAAATGAATAGAAGTGGCAAGGAATTTCATGCCGCGGGCCACCGTGAAGGTGAAAAGTGAAGTCCTGGATATTTTTCGTTGAGAGGACAAAGATCCAATTATTGATATCAAGACAGCTTTCAAGGGGACGATACCACAGGTCGAACTTAACTAATGGCCCTCGATGAAAAAGTAGAACTTGGTAAATAACTCCCTTGGCTTTTCCGTTGTCCCACCCTTCCAGGAAGAACTTGTCATTGAAAACCAGTTCTGGAAGCGTTACCCATTTGTACCTCCATTTCCTCGACAAGACACTTGTCCTCACTGCATCCCTAAGTGGCAAGCCCTTCAAAATATTTTCAGTGACATTACTTGGCAGATAACTGATTATATCTGAAGTAGATATCTTATTCCTCTTCATTCTGCAACTTTATGAAATTCGCAGAAAATTAAAATCAGGGAATGCAATTAAATCCTAACGCAGATTGGCGTTTCAATTTAGTGCAAATGTAAGGAATAAGGATATGTGAAAACAAAAAGGTGTAGTTGTGTCCTTTAGCACCCTTAAAGAAAGGAAAGAAAGAGTTTTGAACGACTGAATTCATTATCACGTTCACCTTGTGGAATTCATTTAATTAGTTCAGGACTTTTAGACATGACATGTAAGATTTACATCAACATATTTGTTACCATTCTTTTACTTATCATTGATCTCATTCTTCAGCTTCATTCTGCTTTCTTAAATAGCTGGGGCACAATGAACATAAGCTTTGCTGCTAAAGCTTGCACAAACCTAAGTTGAACTAATCTTTTACATCATACAAGCATTTCTTAAATGCATCATACTAATATACACAATAAAGAAGATTGAAACAATTAGAAGTGCTTTGTATAGTAACAACAATTTGCGAGTCTATCCTCTTCCTAACTCTGTTTTGAAGCTCAATAGGAAGACAAGACATGAAACCGTTTCCATCCCTAGACAAGCCTTCTTTTTTTTCCCCATCACATGGTAAAAGAATCTAGACAGTACACTAAGCTACCCTAACCTCATCCAAACCCAAACCATCAACAAGGATATCAACGTTTCTCCGTAGGACTTGAACCCGCACTAGAAACAATCGCTTTGGAGAAAGGGTGAGAAAAGTAAAGGAGGAGAATTCCTTTTCACATATTTGGATACCTAAAAGAGATGAGAAATGGTGAGAAGTTATTAAGAAATAAAGAAAAAGATGAATCTTTAAATGGTCATTTTATTCATCACCAGATCTGCACAACCCTTTCATTAACCTTCATGGCAATCCAAAGGCTGTAACTACAGCTGCACAAGCTCTGGGCACTTTGACCCAAAAACGAATTAAGGTTCTAACACGAATTACTGATTATGGTATGGGTTTCGAAGGATAATATTGATAAACAATAAAATCACTGAGAAAAAATGAAGGGCAGTGTATATGCACACAGACATGTATGCATTTAGTCTAGAGTGGACAAATAAGAACCAGCAATCTGACAATTTAATTTATGACCGAGAAGGGAAAGCTTCTGTTTGAATTGTAAACAAAAGGGATTTCATTTACCTGATTGTGAAATCTGGAAACGAAGAATGACGAGTGGAAGAGAGAGAAAATGCCCCCTCTTCGACGAGGGCCCTGATAGGGTTCTACTCCCCCTCTCAACCACCGGGTTCACAGTACTTGCTGGCTTAAAAGCATCTCCAATACACCTTCCAGTTGCCTAAATATTTTTGAAAGTATTCACTATGTTTTTTAAAAAGGGAGGCTTGCCTTGTTCTCTTTCATTTTTTTAAAAAAAAATTTAAAAAATTTCTCTTAGATTCTCCCTACTTCTAATATTTCTCTTTCTATCTCTCTTCACTTATTATCCCTACTATTTTCAAAAAACTTTTCAAAACACAAACCAAACAAAGCAGATTCCTTAAAGCTTAACGGAGTAATGATTTCATCCTCCCATTTCTAGCCATTTATGATTTCGTCCTCCTACTAGTTTTTATACTCATAATGCCCTTTTATTGGTATTATATCTATTATGTATCTTATATATGTAGCATAGATTTTTAGGACGAAATCATAATCACTTTCATCCTCGAGAGAATTTCGTTTCCTCCGGCTACTAGTCCTGCAAAATTCTCGCGTGCACATTCTGAGATTGTCGTCGTTGATACAAATCCACCATATCCATCTAAAACGGAATCACCCCATTCAAATTTGGAGCTTAAAATTTTCGTAAAACCCTAGTCGGTATAAACCCAAGACAGGCAGAGGACCCAATCTCGTCCCTCGTCCTTTTTTTGGAATACCAGTGGCGAACAACGGCGATTGCATTCCCCAGTTCTATCTGAATGGGGTTTTTTTTGGAAAAGTTCGCGACGCCAAAAATCAATCAAGTCATACGTGATTGAAGCCACCGGCGGAGAAGAAGGTGACGAAGCCGACATGGCTAGATTTCGTAAGTCTATCCGATAAACCCCCTTTTGTTCTTCGGTATTTTTGTTTTTGTTTGGATTTGCCGGTTGGAGCTAGGTTACGCATATAAAACTGATTTCTTTATGCCTATTGTGCTAAGTTTGTTGCTGTGTGTCGCTGGATGTCATGATTTAGTGGGGTAATCGGCTGGATGTCATGATTCAGTGAGATTGTACCCGATATTCATCATGAATTCGTGTTCATAATTAGTTTGTTGCTGTGTGTTCTAATTAAGATTGATGCCAATATTCATCAATTCATGATTTCCCCATGAAGTTGATTTGTCGTTTTACCTATAAAAATTGGCATGGTAATGTAACCATGAAACTTCATGGTAAACTAACCATGTAACGGTATGAGTACGACAGGATTTTTTTTTTATGGTAATTTAGCCATGTTGGATAATTTTTTTTTATGGTAAATATGCAAAATTTGTTACTGTGTGTCACAATATGGCATGAATCAGTAGGGTAATTGGCTGGATGTCATGAATCAGTGAGATTTAACCCGATATTCATCAATTCATGATCTGGGGTTCCTAATTAATGTTGTTCCTGTGTGTTCTAATTAAAATTAAGATTGTTGCCGATATTCATGAATTCATGTTTTCATCATGAAGTAGATATGTCATGTTTTAGTAAAAATATCGATTCCTTAAATTGTGGGTGTATCATTACATGATTTCATTGTTATTTTGTTCATGTCATGTTTTTATAAATTTTGTCCGAAGCTAGAGTAGGAACGGTAATGTAACGTTGTAATCGTCATGATAATGTAACCATAAAATGTCATGACAATTTAACCATCTAACCACAATACGGTTTGAGTAACTCCTTTTTTGTTGTGGTAATTTAGCCGTGAATTTTTCATTTCTGGTTGGCCAATCTGAACAATGAATTTTTTTTTGCAAATATGTGGTCAACTGATCATATTGTATTCCTACAATTGTTTATGTAATGTTTTTTTTAAAATCGGTTCGAAGTTAGATTAGGAATGGTAATGTAACGTTGTAATCGTTAAGGTAATTTAACCATGTAACAGTTTGATTATGTAATGTTATTCGATACATGTTTCGATGATAAGTTAACCATGTTTCATGGAATAAGAAGAATGACAATAACAGTTTTCATTCATCTTATTATGATGCAAATTAGCATGATCAATGCTTAGCAAAAATGCGGTCAACTTATAATGTCATATTCACCAATAACAGTTTTGATGCAAAAAAATCCATGTTGCATGAAATACGTTTGCGAACCATAACACATTGTCATGTGATGCAAATTGCTGGTCAATTGATCATTTTATATTGGCCAAGGCCAGTTTAGTTGAAAATTGGCCAATATTTAATGGTATATATTTCATAAGACATGGTCACTTTATCATGTCTTGTTGGCCAACTTGAACAATTCTTGCAAAGTGTTGTCAACTGGCCATGGGAAATTTGCCAATACCATTTGTGATGGTAAATTACCCATGTTTCATAAATTATCCATTCTTGAGTGGTCATGAAACGGTCATGAACAGTCATGAAATTTTCCATGTTTTTTCTGATATAGTAGTTGAGTTGTTCTGGGTGGTGTAGTGTTTGAGTTGTTTGTGGGTTTTGGTATGTTTTTTGGGTCCTTAGGTCCCTACTTTGGTGTAGTGGTTTTTGGGTTGGGTTCTAGGTGTTACACTAGTTTTTGGGATGTCTTAGGGTTTGGTCAATTTCCTGGGCTGAGCTTCTCTTATTTTCTGTTCATTTCTCTCCGCAGCAGAATGAGTACTATCCTTTACTTTTTGCTGCTGCAATTTTCTGAAACAAGTTACTGAAGGTCTACTCTTCTTCTGTTGTTATCTACTGCTAATGTTGGAGGGGTTGTGGTACTGTCATTACAGTAGCATCTATGGGCTTTTGGCTGACTTTACTATCATCTAAAGATTGCCTTGCACTCATTTGGCTGGGGTGTTACTATGCAGCTAATTTGGGGAGTATCTTGGAATCTGTTGATCGTGTAAGCTGCTTCTGGTGTTCTCTTTTGCCGACTTTGAAACCTAATGCTATGGTACTGTGGTGCATCATCGGAACTCATGGGTGTTTAATATGTACTGCAAAATTTTTGTTACTTTGATGATTCAGAAAGAGCAAATGGTGAAGCATTATGCTTCTTATTATGTTTGTAAGTTATAATTAGCACTCTAGGTGTTTTTCAGTTTTTAACTTGTTTGGGTTGATTTCTTGTCAATCAGTGGCATGTATTGATCACATTAAATCAATGAGATTTGTTTATTTGAACGGTTGAAAGTTTGAAAATCCTCCTATTATATCTCACTTAATTGCACATGCTTTCATATTCATACGAATCCCCTAAATTTAGGAAATAATAAATCTCTCTCTCTCTCTCTCTCTCTCTCTCTCTCTCTCTCTCTCTCTCTCTCTCTCTCTCTCTCTCTCTCTCACTCATAATATATGTATACCATAGTGAAAAAGGTAAGAAAGGTAATTCACACACTAAGAGGATGAAAACATAAGCTCACTTTTTGGTGCAAAACTAACAAACGCGAAAAGAAAAATTGAATAAGGACAAAACTCACTTTTTACACTTTTTGCTTAGTGTAACTCCACCTTAAGACAACAAAATCATTTTTCTTTAATTTCGTTTATCACTTAAAATTCGCTGCACAAAAAAAAAAAATAAACAAGATTAGAAACTTACTGGACCAATTTCAGGCGTCCTGAAATTGGCAATCGAGACTAGTATTTTATGGAGAAGACTACATCCTAAAAGCAAATTCGTCCCCCACACCGGCGCTCTTGGGTCTCTTAAACGTTTGTCTCCCAGGATTACCCGATTTTCGAATAAAGGAAGTAGCACTACAATCTGTTCAACAGGCGAACCAGAAAACTGTGCAGAACTCTCTCAGAATATGTATGTTATCAATGCAAGGATTTTTCGCTACTGAAAAGGGAGGAGATAGGTCCTATTTATAGAGAAGTAGGCACCCCAACGAAAAGGAACGGTGACTGTTTAGAATTGTGTTAGAAAAAAGACGCAACTATTCGAAGTAGTCTTAGCCGAAGAGACGCAACGTTCCGAAATAGTCTACGCCAAACCAACATTTCAGTTTGGCCGAACCAGCACAACAAGTTCATTTTTCAAGGCACGCGTAGCCAACCAAGGTAAATGAAGCATTGCAATGATCGGTATAGTTTGCCACATGTTTGATTTATTAACCAACTCTAAAATCAATTCAAAACTTTAAAAAGAAGTAACTAATTAAATTCATTACTACAAGTTCCCACCAACTTTAAGCCTTAGAATTTTATGAACCTGCTGTCACGCATGGCCCGGTTAGGCGGCAAACCAAACAATTTTATTTTGGAGTCAATTTCCAATTCACTTATTTCCAACACTTCATTGTGAGAGTGCATCTTTGTCTTACATGGAAATTGAAACGTATATTCAATTTTGAGTTCACTCTCTCAAAAAGTAAAACCCTATGTGATGATTGAAATGTGTAAAACCGTCGTATCCGGGGAGACATACCCCAAATAACACATTGCTCGCCACTCAGGAGGTGACAAATCTATTTTAAGAACACCAGATGAAATATGGGCCTTCATCTGGTGGTGTAAGAATTCTATTATTGAATAGATTACTATTTTTCCTTAATTTTTCGTATTTCTCGCAATCGTGTCGTCAGAAACCATGGGCATCCTGGTTTTAGGACTCTATTCTTGGTTTAAGGATTCTATTTATGTGAAGTCACTCGAAATTCGACAATGATGTTGCTATTCGTCTGAAACTAGTAAAGTTTCACTAACTTTGTTAATTGTTATTTCAAAGGCGAAAGTACGTAAACACCCTCTCAACTATCAGTTTTTTTCATAGAGACCCCCTCACATTTAATAGTGCCCTTACGTCCCCTCACCTATTGAAAACGAAAAAAATGCTAACTCCGTTAATGGAATCGAAAAAATGACTAAGATACCCTTTTTTATAAGGCGAAAGTACATAAACACCCCATCAATTATAACTTTGTTCCACTGAGACCCCCTAACATTTATATTATACCCTTATTCTATCAGTTGTTGTTCTAATCATTTTTTTCGTTTTATACAATTTCTTTTTTCCTTACATCAATCATTTTAAGGAGAACCTTCTGTATATAACCATAAAAAATAGCGCGAAAATCATGGCGCGACGATGGCAAGTGCCGCAGTAGTTCTTTTGCTGATAAGAAATGAGAAGGGAAGAAGACAAGGGAAAGGAGAGAGGTGTGGGAGAAGAGAAGTGGAGGAGAATGGTGGAGGCAATCGATGGCAGCTGCTGCGTTGCTTTTTCCATTTCTATTTTTTAAACTTTTCTTTAGAGAGAGTGTGTGTGTGTGTATTGGAGGAGAGAGAGAAAAAGGTCACCAGAACCAGTGGTTAGTCGGTTAGGGTATAGAGAGAGAATAGCTTAGATGGAGAGGGAGAGATTACCTGTGATTGAGAGGGGGGGAAGGAGAATACAGTCCTTTTAAGTTTTAATCCAACCATTGATTTTAATTGTTGAGATGGAGTGTTTTTTAAAAAAAATTGTGTGGGTGGAACCGACCCCTATACATATATATGAACCAAAGTTTCAAATATGTTCGCTAATTTTGGATTTTGATTGGAGGTTGCTTGTAGAGGGAAGAGAGAGAAGGGTTAGAGGGAGTGTATGTATGTAACGCAACAAGGGTATTTTCGTCCAATTTATGGATGAGAGGGTTCATCACAAATGGTTTAGAGACGGAAGAGTGTCACTTGAATAACGGAGATTAGTTGTGGAGGTCTGTACATGCTTTTAAATGTGAGGGGGTCTTCATGAAAAAAAATGATAGTTGAGGAGGTGTTTTTATACTTTCGCCTTATTTCAATTATGATTACCAATTCAATCACTTTTTTTTTTTTTGCTCGGCAAAGAACATTTTATATAAAAGAAGACTTGAAAGGGATACATCAAGTCGGGGAGAAGGGAGGGGACTCCAACCAAAATTGAAGGAATTAAAACCACCTAAACGGGCCAAGCCCAAACACTTAAACACCTAAACAGGCCAAGCCCAACCTCCTAAACAACAAACGAACACAAACCAAACCCAAGCCCAACCGAAACAGCCCAAAACTATCCGAATCCACCCAAAAAACAACTTGAGGAAACCAGCCGCCGCCCAACAAACGACCCACCACCACAGAAACCCCAACACCGCCACCATCAAGAAGAAGACGTCACCTCCAGGCCTGTCGGAAACCGCCAGATCTGATCGATCAACCACGAGGTCAACCGATATTCATCGGCAACACCACAACAACTAAAAATGACGATCCGCCAGACAACACCAGAACACCACCCACCAACCGTTGTTGATCCTAGTTTTGAAATTTTTGTAGCTGTATAAAGTTTAGACTTGTATTCTTCGAGACCAATTTTCCTAACAGTGCTTTCATTAGATGGAAGAGATATAGCTTTCCAATAGACTTGAGCAGAGCATATCATATTCGTTTTGGGACTCTAGACTCAAACTTTTTTCTCTGTGCATAGTCTCCAATAAAATTTTACAATAAATTTGTTTATAATAGTTTGGACAAGAACAACTGCGTCAAAAACAACAAACCCAGTCATAATCTTCTTCTGAAATCGACAAACCTGCATAAAAACTTGAAGAAAACAGATCGTACAAATGTCAGTGCAGTACATCTTGGACCACTCATGTGGCAATCCATCACGCAATCATTTATATGATGCAAAATAGAGCAGACCATAATCCCTAAATGGCCACACCAACGAAAAGGTTGATTTCTTGCCCCTTTTATAATTTCCCAAATGCTTTTGTAGCTAGTAGCTACTCCTAACAAAAATAGAATCTGATACACTTAAACTACTACTTCAAACATCAGGGGTCACATTAACGATGACTTCTGCTTTCAGAGATGCTCTACGAAATCGTACCACCTCTTTTAATATTGCAAATCCCATTTTGTCACAAATTTCTTGCTCGAGCAATATTACCATCTTCTCGAGTACCTTTGAATGTGCTAACAGAATCTTAACAAAGTGTATTTCGAGCTCTGCACCTGAAAAATGCAGGATCTCCACTTCCCGAAGCTGGTTCAGTGAAAATGTAGAAAAAACTTAAGCTTGAGAAAATTCTATAACACCATCCTGGATTGGGGTGATATTCAGACACTGGGCGAAAAGAAAAGAAAAACAGCATCATTAAGAAGTTCCAAAACATAACAGCAAGGATAAGTGCAAAAAAGGGACTTTTGCTGTAACTCACTCTGCCAATTTGAAGTTTATGTAGGTTTGGCGAGCTTCTAAGCAAGCAAAGAGCCCATGAGACATGATCCAGATTGAAATAACAAACACCAGATAAAGCCAGAACTTTGAGTTGGACCAAAGTACTTGGAAGTCTCTCTGGAACATTACCAGCAGCAAATGACTTGAAGGAAGTACAGAAATAGGCCTGTCAACGGGCCGGATCGGATCCGGATTCGGTCCGGATCCGATAGATCCGAATCCGATAAGACTTGGATCCGATCCGAATCCGACAAGACTCAAATCCGATAGCGGAAATCCGGATCCGATCCGAAAAATTTGGATCTGATCCGAAAATCCGAATCCGATCCGAAAACTTTTTTACTCCAAAAATTTTAGCCAAAAAAAATATATTTTTTTGAAAAAAATACAACTTTTTTTCAAAAAAAAATATTTTCCAGAAAAAAAATAAAAGAAAAAATTGAAAATAAAAATACAACTTCTTAAACATTTTTTTTTCAAAATAAAAAATTTACTGTATTTTTTAAAAAAATTTCAAAAAATTATAAAAAGTAAAAAAAATAAAATAAAGTTCGGATTCGGATTGATAACGGATTTAATCCGATCCGATCCGAATCCGATAACGTTACCGGATTCGGATTATCGGATCGACGTTATCTGATTCAGATTCGGATCCGGATCGGATTTTTCGGATCGGATCCAAATCGAATCCGGTCCATTGACAGGCCTATACAGAAAGAAGGAATTAGAAACAAAGTCCACAAACCAAGTCGATTTCTATGAAGTGAAGCTTTCTTACCTCCAAAAAGGAGCTATGCAAGTGCATTTCCTCAATAGCAGGTAAAGAATGGAAGAACTTCGGCCATTCGGGGTTTGTTTCTTTAGGTTGTTCCATTACCAGGAAATTAAAGTAACTTAAACTTTTGCAAGAAGGGGGGTGTTTTTTGAGAGAAATTGAGTTAAAGATGCCAAAGAATTCAAAATCTTTGAGATTAGGGGCATTGATTTTGAGGGAGTCAAAATCGGTGCAGTGACAAAATCTTAATCGTTCTAGCAGGGGGCAACTAGACATGAACAGTTCCCACATTTCGGAGGAAACATTAACATAAAAGAAATTAACGTTAACAAGCCTGCTAAATCCCTTGAATGTAGTTGGTGGTATGAATACACAATTAGAGAGATTCAACTCCCTCAATTGCGGCAATGAAAAGAGGTGACAAGGAATTTCATGGTGTGGGACGCCGTGAAGATATAAAGAGAACTCCTGGATATTCTTCGTTAACAGGATAAAGATTCAATTATCGATATCAATACAGCTTTCAAAGGGACTAAGGGAGGATACCACAACTTGAACTTAATTAATGGCCCTTGATGAAACAATAGAACTCGGGAAATAACCGCCTCAAGTTTTTCGTTGTCCCACCCTTCTAGGAAGAAATTCTCATTGAAAACCAGTTCTGGAAGTGTTACCCATTTGTACCTCCATTTCCTCAACAAGACACTTGTCCTCACTGCATCGCTCAATGGCAATCCTTCAAAATATTTTCAGTGACATTACTTGGCAGACAACTGATTATATCGACAGTAGATCTCTTATTCCCCTTCATTCTGCAACTTAATGAAATTTTTTAAGGAAATTAAAATTAGGTAATGCAATTACATGCTATGCAGATTACCACTTCAATTTAGTGCATCAATCAAAAGGCAAGGACTAAGGATACATTAAAAACCAAAAAGGTGTAGTTGTGTCCCTTAGCACCCTCAAAAGAAAGGAAACAAAAAGTTTTGAAGTAATCATCACCTTCACCTTGTGGAATTCAGTTAATTAGTTCAATGTATAATATAGGACATCCAAGATTTACATCAACAGGTTGTTACCCTTCTTTTACCTTTCATTGATCTGATTCTTCAACTCCATTTTGCTTTATTCAGTAGTTGAGGCACAATCAGAAGAGGCTTTTCTGATAGAAGATTAAAACCGTACAAGCATTTAGTGGAATATGTCAACTACACCAATAAAGAAGATTAAAACCGTTAGATCTGCTTCATGAAATAACACCAATTTGTAAGTCGTGTATCTGTTTTTGAAACGGGTAAGTCTGTTATCTTTCAAACTCTATTTGGAACCTCAATCGAAAGAGATTGAAAACATTTGCATCACGAATATATGAGCCTTTTGTTTTTCTTGTGACGTGGTAAAAGAATCTACACTGCCCCACTCCCATTCCAACCCAAACCATCAACAGGGAAATCAACATCTCTCAATAGGACTTGAACCCACAAGGTGACAACCTAATCGCACTAACAACAATCCCTTTTGGATGGAGAGAAAAGAAAAGAAAGAGAATTCCATTCACTTATTTGGATAACTAAAAGAGATGAGAAATAGTAGTTTCAAAGGATAAGAAATACTGAAAAAAACGAAAAACTTTTACAACCCCTTTGGATTGATTGATCTGTTGTGTTTTCTCACGAAATCTAATCATTTTTAATGAGAAATGGCAAGAAAGCCTTGCATTTGCACACAATCCCCGTCATTTCTCACCTATTTATCCAAACAAGGGGCAAGCTTCTCCTTCCTATTCTATTCTTTTCTCACCAAACCCTCAAGCCTGCACTACAGGGTTTTCGGATCCCAATCCCAAAGGGGCTGTTTTCTTTATCCATCCGAAGGGGCTGTTTACTCGTTCATTTTATTTGTCTCCAAACCTACACAACCCTTTTCATTTCCCTCCCTTTCAACCCCAAGGCTGTAACTACGAGGGATTTGTCAATTTATACATTTTCAAATAACTATTTTTCAAAATATACATTTTTTCAAACTATTTTTAAAAATAGTTCAAAACACACATTCTATGTGCATCACGCATATGGGATGCGCGTTATCGGCGCTGGCGCATGCGAGCCGGGCCAGCTGGATGTCCAACGTGTATCATGCATACCAAATATGCATCATGCATATTACATGTGCATGATGCATATTACATGTGCGTCATGCACATTGAATGTGCGTGATGCGTTATCACTAGTTTGAGTTTGTCTATTGAAGTGTGTTCATAATGAATGAAGTCTTTAATCAAATTCTTAGTGAAATAAGAGCATCCACACTACAAGAAAATCGTTCAATAGCAACGGTCAAAAGTGTTGCTAGAGATGCAAAAAAGCGTTGCTAAAGACCAATATAGGCTATACCAACGGTTATAGAACCGTTGGTTAAACCGTTGCGAGATATCCGTTGCTGTAGGGTTATAGTAACGGTTTTGGCAAGCGTTGGTACAGATTTTTTTTTAGCAACGGTTTCTTTAGCAACGCTTGTAACCGTTGCTAAAGGCAAGTTTTTTTTTTTCTAAAAATCTGGGGTAAAATATGACATGACAGCCACGTGGCGCTGACTTGGCTTCCCCTTGTCGCCACGTATCGCTGACGTGGCGCCCACGTGGCCTCCAACTGTCGCCACGTGGCGCCTACGTGGCACATGGAAGGCAACACAACATTTTTGCTCCTCCTGGGAATCGAACCCAGGACCTCATCGCATGCGCGCGCGAGTGCAAACCAGCTGGGCTAGCCCAACACTTGTGTAATATCAATGGACTACTAATATTTATACTATGCAAACCAGCTAGGTTAGCTTATGTCATTTGAGTTTCATCGATTTATTCTTAACCCAAGTTTTTAAATTCAGTTTATTCTATACAAATACCTACTTTTTTTTCCCCCAATTAGAACCATCTATTTTTTACATAGTAAAGAGTACATCCTTCATATGAAAAATGAAATTAATCGGGTATCGTTACATACTTGATCGGGCAGAAAAATTTATTTTACTAATTAAATTTTGTCTCAATAAAGAAGTTTTCTAGACTCGATCAAGCCAAATTTTTATGAGAATGATTTAATCAACAAACAAGGAAAACAAAATCAATGGTCTCGATTATAGTCGGTTTTAGTAACGGTTATGGAAAACCGCTGCTATAGGCGGTTTTTAGTAACGGTTATGGAAAACCGTTGCTATAGGTTTTTAGTAACGATTATGGAAAACCGTTGCTAGAGGCTGTTTGTCTATTGAAGTGTGTTCATAATGAATGAAGTCTTTAATCAAATTCTTAGTGAAATAAGAGCATCCACAATGGTATAATCAAAACAAAAAGGCTTCTAAAGTTAGCAACATTTGCTCAAAAGAGCTCACATTAGAATAATCAAACTTAGAAATATCTTAACAACTCATCAAATTTTGGCCATTGTATAATCAAAACTATCAACTTTTTGCCAATAATCAAATTTAATTGTATTTACCATCATTACAAAAAAACTTTCTTTCTTCCATTTTCAACATGTTTATAACAAAAATACTTTTAAAAACAATTTTTATTTTTTTGAAAAAACAGTTTTTTTAATGTTTTTTTTATTAAAACTGTTTTTCCCAAATTTGTTTTAAACACTTTTTTTTTTTCAAAAAATGTTCTTTTGAAAAAAAAAAAAACTTTTTCTATTCAAAAACTGTTTTCTTTTAACTTTTTCCCAAAACTATTTTTTTTTAAATCAAAGTTTTCAAAAAACTATTCTCTTTTTTTCTAATAACCTATTTTTATTAGTTCGAAAACTATTAATTTTTTTTTTCTATGTTACAATTTCTAGATTTTTATAAGTCAAAAAGATGATGTGACAAGTTTTGGTTATTCAATTTTGATTGTACCACTGTGAACCTCTACATTGCTAACCTTAGCAACCCCTTAAATGGATAATGAAAAGATGATGTGGCACCTTTTGATTATTTCACTGTGGATGCTCTAAGGGTAACATTCCAGATTCAAGTTTGAGAGGAGAGTGAATCAAGCTTCCCCAGGTAACATGTAGAGACCCGTGTTTATTTTATCGAACGTTAACATTTTATAAATGCATAATAATAGAAAAGGAAAACGAAATAATCGAAATCAGGTGATTTGAGGCCAAAATGATAGAATTGATTGTAGGAGGATGTAATGTGTGATTTGTATCTTTGTGGGTATAAATTAGGCCTGTCAATGGACCGGATCCGATCCGGATCTGATCCGAAAAATCCGATCCGGATCCGAATCTGATAACGTCGATCCGATAATCCGATAATCCGAATCCGGTAACGTTATCGGATCCGGATCGGATCGGATTAAATCCGTTATCAATCCGAATCCGAACTTTTTTTTTTTTTTACTTTTTATAAATTTTTGAAATTTTTTTTTAAAATACAGTAAATTTTTTATTTTGAAAAAAAAATGTTTAAGAAGTTGTATTTTTATTTTCAATTTTTTCTTTTATTTTTTTTTTGGAAAATATTTTTTTTTGAAAAAAAGTTGTATTTTTTTTTAAAAAAAATATTTTTTTTTTTGCTAAAATTTTTGGAGTAAAAAAGTTTTCGGATCGGATTCGGATTTTCGGATCGGATCCAAATTTTTCGGATCGAATCCGGATTTTCGCTATCGGATTTAAGTCTTATCGGATTCGGATCGGATCCAAGTCTTATCGGATTCGGATCTATTGGATCCGGACCGGATCCGGATCCGATCCGGCCCGTTGACAGGCCTAGTATAAATAGAGGGGTGAGGGTGTAGAGGATCATTCTCCTCTCATCACCCACACTGGTTCTCACTCTCTCTCATGCCTCTCACTCTCTCTCTTGCTATCTCACCAAATTTCACTCAAAACCCACCAAAACAACCTTCAATCCTTCAACCTCTACGCGTATTGTGGTCTGTACCCCGTTGGTTTGAGCTCGGGGAAGTCGTATCCCATCCGAAACGAGGTTTTCGAAAAGCTAGGGCTCGTATCTTCTTGGGTTTTGTGCTCCGACCTCGAGGTAGGGATTTTACCTCTCAATATATGTACTAGACGTGCTTTTATCCTTGAATCCATTGTGTAGTGTTGTTGTTGTTGTTGGTGATGTTGAAACCCAGAAAAGTGGCAGAAATTCTGCTCGAAAGCTCGCCGTATCGATACGGCCCTTAACCCGTATCGATACGTCATTCTCTGTTCAACCACGAAGCTTACCCGTATCGATACAGCTTTTCCTTGTATCGATACAGATGGCTTAAATCCAGATTTTACTATTTTGTTCCGAAACACATTGGTTTGACCCTCAATCACTTATAACCCATTCTTAACACTTTTAAATCATTGTTGATCATATTCGTTGAGTTCGTTGTGCTTTCTTAGTAATCCATTGCCCTCACTCAACACAATTGGACGTTGACTATTGCATGAACTCGTTGAAATTGAAACTACACGTTATGAGATTATGAGACGCGAGAATCCTTGTTGACACACGATGAACATTCAGGACCCATCGACGGGTGGGTGCCTGGCAGGGGGTATCGGGATCCCTTAATTGGCCCGGCAGGAGCTTCGGCTCATATTGGTTACTTTCAGGACCTACCGATGGGTATGGTGCCTGGCAGGAGGTATCGGAATCCCTTAATTGGCCCGGCAGGAGCTTCGGCTCATGACACATGATGCGACACAGTTTGGACACATGAGAAGTGGAATTGATTAAAGATTAAGGTGTAATTTAATTCCCATGTCAAATTGTTGGATTGTTGAACCTTATACATTGTCAATCACTTGGGCTACCATCGTATCATCATTCTTGCATTTCTCTTGCATACATTGCTTGCGTAGAATTTCTACTGGGCTAGTGTAGCTCAAGCTTTATACCATTTCAGGTACTAATTCTGGACTGTAGATGGCATACTTGGGAGTGCTTGGAAATGGACACCTCTTTTGAAGCTAACGCTGTAGAGTTACTTAGGCATCTTTGTAAATTCCTTTTGAAGATGTATTTGTAACTTATGTGGTGATCTTTTGACTACGGGATATTTTGTAAACCTTAAACTCTT
Organism: Rhododendron molle; assembly: GCA_025413875.1. Classification (NCBI taxonomy): domain Eukaryota; kingdom Viridiplantae; phylum Streptophyta; class Magnoliopsida; order Ericales; family Ericaceae; genus Rhododendron; species Rhododendron molle. The sequence continues at coordinate 9,749,993 of CM046399.1, forward strand.
TTGACGTTTGATGTTTATTCTGATTTGAGACCATTGTGCCTAAGATGTAATATTTAAACTCTTTGGAATTGGAGCTTGACTATGGGTAAACTAATGATCTTTTGGGTATCGTATGGATTATTGTGAGGTAATTATTTAAGAAATTCATTTATAATTTATATTGAAAATGGAGGACGTGACATAACAGAGGCGGCTGCGGGTTAAAGTCCAGGTGCGGCTTAAGCCTTAAAAAGTTTACAACAGTACAGCGTATGCGAGACGCATACACTTTTGAAATCTGATTTTAAACCCTAACGCTTGTGGAATATGCATCATGCACATTGAATATGCATCGCGCATATCCAATATGCGTGATACACGCTGGATATCCAGCTGGACCGGCTCGCATATGCTAGCATGGATAATGCACATCCTATATGCGTGATGCACATAGAATGTGCGTTTTGAACTATTTTTAAAAATAGTTTGAGAAAATGTATATTTTGACAAATAGTTTTTTGGAAACGTATAAATCGATAAAAAACTCTCAAAGCGCTCATCAAAGGTCTTGTCGTAAAAAACACTGGTAGTTATCCTACCTCTACTAAAGAAGAACCAATTGGGGTAGATTTTCGCTAGCCAATTTTAGGCTAATTTGGACAATTGTGTCCCTCAATTGTTGGACTGTTGTTCTTGACCAGATGGGCAACATTGTCATTTGGCTTCCTCCATTTACCCTGGTTACGTGGCATGATGGGGTGAAGGAGATTTGAGCCGGGGAGGGATTTTGTACTCACCGAATGAATTTCACAAACCTGAGACTGAGACCACCACTCTGTTTCTTCTTCTTCTTGGATCGGAGAATCCTCTCTCTCTCTCTCGAGATCAATCGATTCTGACTTTGAAGTATTTATCTCTCTCTCTTTAAAGCCCTAAACTGAAGGCTGCCCGATTTCACTGATTGGATACATATAAACACCTGTCTGTGTGTATATGCAGATGGAAATAGAAGGGCAAAATTGTTGGACTGCAACAAAGAGCAGCGGCAATACGCCACCGTTTGAAGCACAAAAAAGAAGAGAAAAAATGGGCCAACAGTTGCTGATCTACAGCTATTCTACAGGTAATTTTTTGAGTTCTTTGCCCATGATTTAGGCTGGATTTGTGTTGTCATTTTCGGTGGCTTGGTGAAGAAGAAGGTCACATGGAAAAATGGAATGAAAATTGAGTGACTTTTGTTAATTTATTTGTGTATAGAGATTTATTTAGGACATCGATTATTAGTTTTCCATGTCTTTTTTGTATGCGATTTGTCTTGCATGTGTGATTTTGTCCCTTTATTCGCAAATTCTGTACCTAATTTCTCTTGCATGTGTAATTTCGTCCCTTTGTTCCCAAATTCTGTACCTAATGTGTGCTTTTGTCCCTTTGTTCCCAAATTATGTACCTAATTTCGCTTGCATGTTTGATTCTGGAAATCTTGCATGTTTAAATTTTTGCATTGACCGGCGGGATGTTTTTATGTGCCTACTCCCACTCTATACTCCTCTCTGTGAACACAAATATTCTTTTTTTTTTGTTACAAATATTCTGAAATTATTTCATTCAATTTCGGTAGTAACAGTTGTTCTTGAGCAGGAATATGAAACAACATCGAGGTTTCTCAATCTATAATGTGCTGCAGCATGACTTAGTTTTGATGGGATGCTAAGGAGGTGTTTGGGGATCCTGCAGAGCAGATCTTTCCGTTGGGATTCTGCTCGCGTCCAGAGCTCAAATCGACGGCTCGTGCTCCTCCTGAGAAGGTTTGGCTCTGTTCTCGGTAGCTTTTTCCAATTTATATTCTTCACTGCAGTTTGCATGTTGTTTTGTTTCGCTATTGTGGCTGCAAATTTTTTTTAGGGTTTGTTGGTTGTCAATCGGACGCATTTGATGCAAGTTTTGAGGGGGTCGTATCTGAATTTGGATTTTCAAATTGGATCTTAGCAGTTAGCATGCACAATTTTCAAATATCCAAGAAATCTTTTTCTAATCATTCCAGTCGTTCCAGAGCCAGTGGTTTTTGTGTTTATTTTCTTCTCAATAGTAACTTTTTGGGCCTCTTTGTGTTTGAGGAGTGTCATGGCATGCGATCTGCCTGTTATTGTTTACGGCGTGTGGCTGGAGCGGTTTTTTTTGTTATCACTTGCCGATTAGGGTTTTCGTGCCATCCCTATGTGTTTATTCATGCATGATTACTTTTGTTTGGCCTGCTTACGTCTATTGTGTTCTTATAATCTGTATTTATGCTTATGGTCGTGGATGATGAGGATGACGACGAAAATGATGACAGCGACGACGATAAAGAAATGGCATTCCCCCCCCCCCCCCCTCCCTTTTTCTTTTACCTTTTGTGGTTCTTCTGTTGCTATAGATCCAACGAATATGAATAGCAAAAGTAAAAGAAATTAAATGACAAATAACAAGCGAGACACAAAGCACCTGATCTGTGTCTTTGGTCTTTATTAATTATTTCGTACTTATGGATTTTTCTTGGTGTGAGTTATTAGAAACATGAAGGTTTCGAAGTTTTTAGTACCAATCAATAACTGATTGCTGCTACATTAGAGTTTTGTATTAGTATGATGAACTTTCATTGATTAAGTATTGGAACCCTAAACTATGACACACTCTACTTATTTAGGACTTAGGAGTGAATGAGTTCTTTGTTTCTGTTCAGGTTTGTGAAGGATTTTGAAGATTTTAGTACCGATTAACACATGTTTGCCGTAGCATCAGAGGATATTAATCAGTACGTGTTCCTCTACATCGCTGATTGGATGCTCAAACTTGATTGCTTGGGTCATTATAAGTACAATAATTTTTCTTATATTCTTGCTCTCTAATCATTTTCTCTGTCCTGATTTTCCTAGGGCTTTCTATGTTTCTAATAAGAATGAAGTTTGCGTAAAAATGGGTATGGAGACAGCAAAGAAGAAGTATTTCCGTTAAACCCCTTGTAAGGTCAGATTGATTTATATGTTGTTTCCTTTACAATATCATTATCTTCTTCTTTTTGTCTTACTTTTATGATTGGGATTAGTGCAGGTCTTCTTTTATTTTGAGAACTGAAAGTGAGTTTTTCTTACTTCTTGTTTTAAAGGGTTGTAACAAGATTTGCAAGTTGAGGTGAGTTTCTTTAGTTCTCTTTACAATATCTATCTTGATACAAACTTTTTGCTTGTTAGTAGTTGTCTATTGCCATTAAACTTGTCGACTGAGTTTATTCTACTAAAAGCTTTGTTGATGTAAGAGTGAAACTGCAGTATTGTTAGGTTTTGGAAAATTTAAATGAAGGTTTTTTTTTTTTTTTAAATGAGCACATGCATAAACATTAAAATAGACAATGCAGCCCAGTTTGGAAATGAGGACAAAGTAATAAGTCAAACAACCTTCTATGGAGTTAGTACTTTGTGTCACAAATCCAGAAAAAAGAGTCTCTCTCGGAATCATTTTTCTCATTTGTCAAACTTTCTTATCGTTTTTAACTTGTGAGTTATTGATTATGATCTTGAGTTCTGAGATGTTTTTCTGCCTCTCCTTGACTATTGAGTTATGCATTTGGGACAGTGAGAGGGAGAGAAGCTAATTTTTTTCCTCAGACCATTTTCAATCAACCGCAAAAGTACAAGTACCAATTAGGCCCGAGTGGTTTTTGTGCCACGGTGAGGAAGCATAAAAAGGGATGGTCGACCCATGGGAGCTTAAATTATTGAGATAAGAGGAGAGTTACTTTACTTTGTTAGAACTTGTACATGATCAAGCTGCAACAATTTGATATTTTGTTATCAGGATGGTCGTTGGTGATTATAATGATCAAGTGTGGATATAAAGGTATTATCAAATTTGTCTTCCTTTTTAAAGATGGCTTTCAATGTGATTTGCCTTCAAATCCAGTAACTTTAAAGTTCTCTCTTTTTTATTTTTGCAGGTGCAATAGGAGACCAATTGGACGAAAGGCAAAATTTCAATCACCTATGAGGCAAAGCTTGAGGATTCCCCCCTTAGCTTGGTGGATTAAACCTATAGCTTGGCTTCAATCTCTCTGCTTCAACACATACTATGGTCAAAATCCTACTTTTGTATATGAAATCCTACATCAAACTTATGCAGCCTATATTTGCAAAAAAATTCAACACCGTTTAATTCAACAGGCATGATGGACGTGCTTTGCACGTCGCGATGTACCTAGTATATATAGAAGGTTAATGCTATTGTCCGAAACTCTACACTACAAGACAACAAACTCATTTTCTCTTAATTTTATTGTCTAAATGGTATTTTTACTGGAAACAAGAAATATTTTGGCATTAGTTTGAAGACAAAAATATAGCGTGAACTCACCTTTATTTATATATATAAATGAACTATTTAAATTGGAATACGAACATAAAATCATATTCATTGTCCAATTTTAATGATTTTTCGTATACCTACCGGTATAGAATCAAGTTGATTTTTTGAACATACATTTTTTGTATATCTACTTGAAACGGCTCTCAATGATGAAGGAGAAGCTGAAAGAAAGGAAGCACAGGAAAAAACACGAGGAAATTATCCGATCTGGGATCTAAGAATGATGGATTATTGAAAGCGAAAAAAGTGGCCATCACTTGAGAGAAAGGAAAACATTCATCAAGGGTAAAGTCTTAACCTCCCGCTGCCGCTTTAGGGGGGTGATAAACCTAGGAGAAGGGAGGGTAAGAAATAGAGAAGGCACGGTTCCTATGCTTATCTCACCTAGTGATAATCAATCATGCATTAGTTTGCTAACTTCATTTATTGTGAGAGTGCATGTTTGTCCTACATAGAAATTGAAACCAATACTCAATTTTGAGTTTCACTCACTCATAAAGTAAAACCCTATATGATGTGTGTCAAACTGTGTGATACTGTTGTTACGTTGTATCTTGGGAGACATATGCCAATTAATACCTTGCTCATCACTTAAGAGGTGACAAATTAGTTTTAAAGACACCATGGATTACCATTTTTCCTTTATTTTTCGTATTTCTCACGATCATGTTATCAGAAACATGGTCCTCCTGGTTTAAGGATTCTATTCTTGGTTTAAGGATTCTATTTATGTGAGTCACTCGGAATTCGACAATGATGTCGCTATTCGTCTCAGACTAGTAAAGTCTTACTAACTTCGCTAATTGTTATTTCAATTATGATTACCGATTCAATCAAACCCAGTCATAATCTTGTTCTGAAACTGGCAAACCTGCATAAAAACTAGAAGAAAACGAATTGTAGAAATGTGAGTGCAGCATATCTTGGACCACTCATGTGACAATCCATCGAGCAATCCTTTATGTGATGTGTAAGAGAGTCAACCATAACCCCATCTTATTATCCAAACTGCTTAGTAGGAAAGGAAATCGCATTTGCACCTAAATGGCCACAAACCAATTAATTTGATTCATAGAATCTAAGGAAAATAATGCGGTCCTGACAAATAAGACATCCTACCAGTATCCAAGCATGAGAAAAAATAGGACATTTAACATACATAGCTGATAACATAGTTTTCTTAACCAAATGCACACAATAAAGCTACAAAACTTACCCGGTCATCAAAAAATGGCACGGCAATATTATCTAAAAGAGAGATGCAACCGAAAGGTTGATTTCTTGCCCCTACCATAATTCGCCCAAATGCTTCTTTGTAATTTTCTAGTAGCTACTCCTAACAAAAATAGCATCTGACACACTTAAACTAGTACTTCACTCATCAGGGGTCTCACTAACGATGACTTCTGCTTTCAGAGATGCTTTAGGAAATCGTATCAACTCTTTTAGCATTGCAAATCCTTTTTCGGCAGACATTCCGTGCTCAGGCAATATTACCATCGTCTCGAGTACCTTTGAATGTGCTAACAGAATCTTAACAAAGTGCATTTCAGCCTCTGCACCTGAAAAGTGATGGATCTTCACTTTTTGAAGCTTGTTCAGTGAAAATTCTGAATAATCTTGCGCTTGCAAAAATTCCACAACATGATCCTCAACTGGGGTGAAATTCAATATCTAGGGGGAAAAGACAGACGAATAGGACCATTAGAAAATTCCAAATGATAACAGTTAAGGATAAGCTAAAAAAAGGGACTTTTGCCATAACTCACACTGCTTTGAAGTTTATGTAGGTTTGGAGAGCTTCTAAGCAAGCAAAGAGCCCATGAGACATGATCCAGATTGGAATAACAAACATCAGATAAAACCAGAACTTTGAGTTGGTTCAAAGTACTTGGAAGTCTCTCTGGAACATTACCAGCATCAAATGACTTGAAGGAAATACAGAAAGAAGGAATTAGAAACATAGTCTACAAATCAAGTCAATTTCTATGAAGTGAAGCTTTGTTACCTCCAAAATGGAGCTATCCAAGTGCATGTCTTCAATAGCAGGTAAAGAATGGAAGAACTTCGCCCATTCGATGTATGTTTCTTCCACAGAATGTTTTACCATTTTATTCCACGAACCCAAAGTAACTGAAATTTCTACAAGGAGGGGGGTGTTTTCAAGAGAAACTGATTCAAAGATGCCAAAAAATTCTAAGTATTTGAGATTAGGGGCATTGATTTTGAGAAAGTCAAAATCGGTGCAGTCATGCAATCTTAATCGTTCTAGCAGGGGGCAACTAGAGATGAACAGTCCACACATTTCAGCCGAAATATTAACATCTTCAAAATTAAGGTTAACAAGCCTGCCAAATCCCTTGAATGTAGGTGGTGGTTTGATTACACAATTAGAGAGATTCAAATCCCTCAGTTTCAGAAATGAATAGAAGTGACAAGGAATTTCATGGGTTGAGCTGCCATGAAGGTAAAAAGTGAAGTCCTGGATATTTTTTGTTAAGAGGACAAAGATCCAATTATTGATATCAAGACAGCTTTCAAAGGGAGGATACCGAATTTCAAACTTAATCAATGGCCCTTGATGAATCTGTAAAACTTGGTAAATAACTGCCTTGAGTTTTACCTTGTCCCATCCTTTCAGGAAGAACTTGTTATCAAATACCATTTGTGGAAGCGTTACCCATTTGTACCTCCATTTGCTCGACAACACACTTGTTCTCACTGCATCCCTCAACGGCAAGCCCTTTAGGATATTTTCAGTGACGGTACTTGGCAGATTACTGATTATATCTGAAGTAGATCTATTATTCACCTGCATTCTGCATCTTTATGAAATTCACAGGAAATTAAAATCAGGGAATGCAATTAAATGGTAACGCATGAAAAAAGGATACATGAAAAAACAAAAAAAGGTGCTAATTAACAATAAGGATACATGAAAAAACAAAAAAGGTGTAATTGTGTTAGCACCCTTAAAAGAAAGGAAAGAAAGAGTTCTGAACCCGTTATCTCATTTACCTTGTGGAATTGGGAGAATTAGTTCAGGACAATAAGACAAGACATGCAAGATTTACATCAACATATTTGTTACCCTTCTTCTACTTGTCATTGATCTCATTCTTCAGCTCGATTTTGCTTTCTTAAGTAGTTGGGGCACAATCAGAATAAGCTTTTCTGCTAGAGCTTGCACAAACCTAAGTTAAAACTAATCTTCCAAACCGTACAAGGCTACAAGCATTTGCTGAAATATGTCAATATCACCAATGAAGAAGATTGAAACTGAAGTGCTTTGTACAATAACACCAATTTGAGAGTCTGTCATCTTCCAAACTCTATTTTGAACTGTTTTGAACCTCAATCGCAAGAGATTGAAACCGTCTCCATCACTAAGAGACCAGCCTTTTTTCTCCTGTCACATGGTAAAAGAATCTAGACAGTACACTACACTACAATACCCTTGCCTCATTGAAACCCAACCCATCAACAAGGACATCAATGTCTCTCCGTAGAGCTTGAACCCGCAAGACTATAAACCTAATTGCACTAGTAAGAATCACTTTGGATACCTAAAGGAGATGAGAAATAGTGAAAAGTGATAAGAGATAAAGAAAAACATGAATCTCGACTTGTTCGTTCTATTTCTCACCAATTCTACACAACCCTTTGATATACCTTCCTTTTTAATCCAAAGGCTGTAACTACAGCTACACAAGCTCTGGGCACTTAACCAAAAACCTAATTAAGGTTTCTAACACAAATTACTGATTATGGTATGGGGTTTCAAGGATAATACTGATAAACAAAAAAAGCACTGAGAAAAATAAAGGGCAATGTATATGCACACAGACATGTATGCATTTAGTCTAGAATGGAGAAATACGAGCAGCAATCTGACAAGTTAATGACCGAGAAGGGAAAGCTTCTGTTTGAATTGTAAACACAAGGGATTACCTGATTGTGAAATCTGGAAACGAAGAATGACGAGTGGAAGAGGAAATGCCCCCTTTTCGATAGGGTTCTCCTTTTTTCCCTTTCTTGCCACTGGGTTTGCAGTAGCCCTTTGAATGGTGAGAAATAATGAGACAGGGGAGTCATTTCTCACAAAATTTTACATTTTTTGTGAGATTATGTGAAAAAGTGGTGAGATTGGGTGAGAAAATAGTGAGATTTTGTGAGAAAAGGAGAAGCCAATCAAAACATTTTATTTTTGTACTTTTCTCTTTATTCTCATTAAAATAGTTAATCTAAATAAGTGATTTGGTTGGAAACCAAAATCCTTTCTTTTTTCTTGAAATTACTCGATCCAAAGAGAGGCTGTTACCACTTGCAGCATCTCCAATGCACCATTGTTTTTTTTAGCTTAAAAATAGATATTTTCAAAATATTTCAGTAAAAATAAAAATAATAAATTGGGTTTTCTGATTCTTGTCGTCAAGCAATTTACAAAATTTTGGCACAAAACTAACAAACGCAAGAAAAAAAAAATTGAATAAAAACAAAACTCACTTTTTGCTTAGTGGAACTCCACCTTAATAACACAACAAACTCATTTTTCTTGAATTTTGTTGTCTAAATAGTATTTTTAGTAGAAACAAATGATAAATAATAATTTGGCATTATTAGTCTGAAGACGAAAATATAGTGCGAACTCACCTTTAGGCTTTAGGTATATGGACAAATTGTTTAAATTGGAAGACTAACATAAAATCATTTTCATTTTCCAATTTTTATGATTTTTCGTATATCTACCAGTTTATAGGATCAAGTTGATTTTTTGAACATACTAATTCTTAAGGATAATACTTACGAGAATATTTTTCCTCTGAGAGAAGGGAAAGTAAGAAATAGAGAAGGTGCAGTTAGGATTTTTTTTTTCCCTCAAGAGAGAACCTCTGGGTCCTCTACTTCTCTTACCTAGTGATAATTAATCATGTATATTATTTTGTTAACTTCATTCATTGTGAGAGTGCATCTTTGTTCTACGTAGAAATTGAAACGGATGCTTAATTTTGAGTTTACTCACTCAAAAAGTAAAAACCTTGTGATGTATGTTGAACTGTGTAAAACCGTTGTATATTAGGAGACACACGTCAATTAATATATTGCTCACCACTTAGGAGGCGACAAATTTGTTTTAAAGACACCGTGTGAAATATGGGTCTTCGTCTGGTATAGGAATTCTATTATTGAATAGATTACTATTTTTCCTTTATTTTTCGTATTTCTCGCAATCATGTCGTCAGAAAACATGGGCTTCCTGGTTTTAGGACTCTACTATTTGAGTGAAGTCAATTGGAATTCGAAAATGATGTTGCTGTTCGTCTTAGGGTGGATTTGGTTTAATAAGTTAATATGAGTTATTTTTTGTCTTTATTCATTTTTTTTTTTTTTTGTATTTCATAATTTTGTGTCAAAACTTTGTTACTTATTAATTCGTCTCGTCGAAAGGAATTAAAAAAGTAAACAAACTTTGATCGAAACTTATAATTTTTTTAAAAAGTCAAAAATAAGTAAAAAGACTGTGGCCTTGTTCGTTTAGAAACTACACTTTAGGGGTGCTCGCGTCCGGTTCGGTTCGGTTTTTTAAGAATCCGAGAACCGAACCGCTAGTCACTGTTTTTTGAAAATGAAATTCGTGTCCGGACCAAAAGTCTCACGGTTCGGTTCCAATCCAATCCGTGACTCACGGTTCGGTTACGGTTTTGTCCACGAATTTTGGTACATAAATAAGCAAAAATTAAACACTAGCATATATTATCTCACAAACTAAAGCATTACACCAAATGAAAACAATACATGCAGTTCTAATCTTTCAGACGTTCATTAAAACCAAACAACAAAGTGAAACAAAAAAAAACAGCAAAGATCTTTCATCAAAATGCAAGGCACGGCACAGCAGCTGGCAAGAGTCACTCTGGAATGACACCCAAGGCTTCTATTTAAACTCAATGAAATAGGGTTAATGTCTTATTGACAAACTACGATTTACCCCCTAAAGTTTTTGCAGACTTGAAATATATCCCAATATTAAGTAAAATACTAAAATTGGTATAAAAATTTATTTATAGGTGAAAGTTATTTATGTATAGACATATATATATATATATATATATATATATATATATATATATATATATATATATATTAAAATATATAAATGTATTTATTTATTTATTTATTTATAATAAATTCTCACTTATTCGGTTAAACCATGGTTTTGTAATGAAAATCCATGGACCGAACCGCGAGTCACGATTTTTTAATTTTTCGATCCATGTCCGAACCATTAATCCACGGACAAAATCCAAAAGGTACCGACCAGTTCGGTCCGATTTTACGGTTCACCGGATTTTTTGAGCAGCCCTATATACTTTATTTTAACTTTGTTTTCCAATCATTACCCTATATTTTTCTCCACTTATTACCCTATTCCTTTAATTATTAATTTCATTTCTCTCTATCTCTCTCCATTCATTACTACTCTCTCCAATCATTACCCTAATTCTCTCTCCACCCACTACCAAAAGTAAAATACACAAAGTTACCAAACGAACAAAATTTTTGACTTATTTTCATCTCTATTTGAAAAATTATGAATTTCGATCATAATTTTTTACTTTTACGATTCCTCTTGACGAAACAAATCAATAAGTCACAAAAGTTTGACACAAAACAACAAATGCAAAATTTTCTTTCGAATAAAAACAAAAAAATAAGTCACTTGACTTTTTAATCCAAACCTACCCTTTAGACTAGTAAAGTTTCACCAACTTTGCTAATTGTTATTTGAATTATGATTACCGATTCAATCTGTTATGTTGATCCTGGTTTTGAATTCAAAAATACTAAGAGCACGGACATTTTACAGGGATCCTAGCAGAGACAATCGCGTTTGACCCCATTTTGGATTCCAAAAAATCTAGAAAAATATCCATAAATTTTTGAATATTATTTTATCGGGCCCTGTAAAAAATCAGCTCATGCGGATATCGGTAAATATTACTTTTGGATTCGTAGGGGCAAACTGAGCAGTTCGCCCTTACGAATCCAAAAGTAATACACCGATATCCGCAGGAGCTGATTTTTTACAGGGCCCTATAAAATAGTATTCAAAAATTTATGGACATTTTTCTAGATTTTTTTGGAATTCGGAATGGGGCCAAATGCGATTGTCTCTACAAGGATCCCTGCGAAGTGTCCCTGCTCGTAGCAGAACTGTTTTGAATTAGCGTCGTCCTAAATGACAAGAAGTGGATTTGTTTGTGATATTTTGGCGCAATTTGGTGGACAAAAACAACAAACCCAGTCATAATCTTGTTTTGAAATTGGCAAACCTGCATAAAAACTTGAAAGAAAACAAATCGTAGAAATGTCAGTGCAATACATCTTGGACCACTCGTGTGACAATCCATCACGCGATCCTTTATATGACCCAAAATAGAGCCGACCATAACCCCTAAATGGCCACACCGCTGAATTTGATTCATAGAATCTAAGGAAAATAATGCGTTCCTCACAAATAAGACACATTCTACCAGTGTACAAGCATGAGAAAAATAAGAACAATTATCATACATAGCTCAGACCTTATAACATGGTTTTCTTTACCAAATGCACATACCAAAACTACAAAACTTATCATGAAAAAATGGCAAGGTGATATATATTATCTAAAAGAGAGATGCAACCGAAAAGGTTGATGTCTTGCCCCTTTCATAATTTCCCAAATGCTTTTGTAGCTACTCCTAACAAAAATAGAATCTGATACACTTAAACTACTACTTCAAACGTCAGGGGTCACATTAACGATGACTTCTGCTTTTAGAGATGCTCTAGGAAATCGTATCAACTCTTTTAACATTGCAAACCCCTTTTTGCCAGAAATTTCTTGCTCATGCAATATTACCATCTTCTCGAGTACCTTTGAATGCGCTAACAGAATCTTAACAAAGTGTATTTTGGGCTCTGCGCCTGAAAAATGCCGGATCTCCACTTCTTGAAGCTGGTTCAGTGAAAATACAGAAAAATCTTGCCCTTGCAAAAAACCTATAACATCATCCTGGATTAGGGTGGTATTCAGATACTGGGAAAAAGAACAGGAAAATAGCATCATGAAGAAGTACCAAAATATAACAGTAAGGATAAGCGCAAAAAAATATTAACATAAAAGAAATTAAGGTTAACCAGCCTCCTAAATGTTGGGGTGCTAGGAAAAGGTTATATGAGGTGGTAGATGTTTTGGAGGATGAGTGTTGTAATGAAAGATGCTTTTTGTATTGCTTTCAAATTGTTCATGGAAAAGTACATCAATGCTCTATTTATAGAGCTACTCCACCAACTTAGAATTCTCTAGAATTGTCTAGCTAGAGAAGCACATGTGCTTTACAAAGATCTCCTAAGTTCTAGAGTTTTCTAGTTTTAACCCATGCGCCTAAATACATCTTTCATGCTTCTTCTAGAATCATCTGGTCATACTCCTTCTAGAATCATCTAGGCATACTCATACAAATATCTTCTAGTGTAATTATTACTTCTACACACTTCTAATTATTTTAAACTTATACTTATTCTACACTATTCTAGAAGATTACAAATTACTTTCTAACACTCCTCCTTAATTTGTAATCTTCATGATCTCTTGAAACTAAGCGAATTTTTCTGATGCTCCTGATTTGGTCATGATGTCTGCTAGCTGCTCCTTGGTGTTGACGAACTCAAGCTGAATTTCTCCTTTCTGCACCAAGTCTCTGATAAAGTGATGTCGGAGCTCGATATGCTTTGTCCTTGCATGAAAAACTGGATTTTTGCTCATTGCTATGGCTGACATATTATCGCAGTAGATGATTGTAGGCCCTTCTTCTTTATGCTCCATATCAGAAAGTATTCTTCTGAGCCATATAGCTTCACATGCATCTATTGCTGCAATATTCTGCTTCTGCTGAGGACAAGGCAATTGTCCTTTGCTTTTTCGAACTCCAAGATATAATTTTAGTTCCCAAGCAAAATACTTGGCCAGATGTGCTCTTTCGATCATCGATTGATCCAGCCCAATCACTATCTGTGTAGCCAATAAGCTTGTTGTCTTTCTCCTTTGTATACTTAATGCCAAGTTTCTTCGTCCCTTGGAGATAACGGAGGATCCGCTTGGCTGCTGCATAATGTAGCTTGCTCGGCTCATGCATAAATCTAGAAATGAGATTCACTGAGTACACGATATCTAGCCTTGTATGAGTGAGATAATTTAGGGAACCAACCAGTTTTCGATAGGCCGTAGCATCGACCTTCTCCACTCCATCATTTAACTGCAACTTTTTATTTAAAGAGGGTGGAGTGCAAACTGGTTTGCAGTTGTTCATGCGGAATTTCTTTAATAAATCTTCAAGATATTTTTCTTGAGAGATAAAAATCTCTCCTTTGGACTGCCTTACTTGTATGCCGAGAAAATATCTCATAAGGCCTAGATCCGTCATCTCATACTCCTTCATCATAGCCTTTTTAAATTCTTCGAGCATTGCCGTATTGGTGCCTGTATAGATTAAATCATCAACATAAAGGCAAACAATGAGAAAATCTTGCGTACCTCCTTTTTTGACATATAGGGATGGTTCACTTTGGCTTCTTTCAAATCCGCTTTGACAGAAATACTTGTCAATATTGCTATTCCAAGCTCGCGGTGCTTGCTTCAAGCCGTAAAGGGCCTTCCGAAGTCGATACACCTTGCCTTCTTTTCCTTTGATTGTATAGCCTTGTGGTTGCTCCACATAAACTTCTTCTTCTAGTTCTCCATTGAGAAAGGCGGATTTGACATCGAGCTGATATACGGAAAGCTCGTGCTGTGCTGCTAAGGCAAGAACTGTTCTGATGGTCTCCATGCGAGCGACAGGAGCAAATGTTTCATTGAAATCCACTCCAGGCTGCTGTGAGTAGCCTTTTGCTACTAAGCGTGCTTTGTGCTTCTGGATTGATCCATCTTCTTTGTATTTTGTCTTATAGACCCATTTGAGTCCGATTACGTCCTTTCCTTTTGGTAGCTCCACAAGATCCCACGTGTGATTTTTCTCGATAGTTGCAATTTCTTCATCCATTGCTTTTAGCCAAATTTCTTCTTTTACAGCTTCCTCATAATTATGTGGTTCACAAGTGAAGAAGGCAAAATCACACGAGTCATATATATCTTGTAACGAGTGTACCTTTCTTGTTGGATTGAGATCATATGATGATGAGCTCTCTGGACTGGTCTGCGGGCATTGATTTGGACTTGGGTCTGGAGTCAAAGTTTCTCGCTCATGTCTTGCATCATCAGGCTCAAAAAACTTTGGCTCTTGGAAGGAATTGTCCTCCCATTTCCATGCAGCAGCTTCATCAAATATTACATCCCGAGAAACCAAGAATTTATTTGTGTTGGGATTATAGAGACGATAACCCTTGGACTCATCACTATATCCAATGAAAATATATTTCTCTCATTTTTCGTCAAATTTTTCCCTTCTTTCTGAGGGAACTAATGCATATGCAATGCATCCGAAAATCTTTAGAAAATGTACCTGTGGCTTCTCTTTGTTCCACGCCTCATATGGTGTCTTGTTTTGAACTGCCTTAGTAGGAGAACTTGAGGATGAAAACAGCAGTATTGACAGCTTCGGCCCAGAAAGTATTAGGAAGCCCTTTTCCTTTAAGCATGCTCTGTGCCATCTCTGTAATTGTCCGGTTCTTCCATTCTGCTACTCCATTTTGTTGAGGTGTTTTCCGGATTGTTAGTTGCCTCTTGATTCCTTTTTCCTTGCAATAGTCCATGAATGGAGTGTAGATGAATTCACCACCACGATCTGTCCGAAGTGTCTTTGTTTGTCTTCCGCTTTGTCTCTCCACCAAGTCTTGAAATTTGGGGAATACAGAGAAAGCTTCTGATTTTTTGTCGAGGACGTAGAGCCACAGCATCCTTGTATAGTCATCAACAAAGAGGAGAAAATATCTTTTTTCCACCAAGAGATGGTGTTCTGGTAGGGCCAAAAAATATCAGAATACACTAATTCCAAAGGCGCTTTAGCTCTCCAAGCGAACTTTGGAAATGGGAGTCTATGCATTTTTCCATAGATACATCCCTCACAAACTTTATCAATTTTATCAATATTTGGTAGCCCTTTCACCATATTTTTCTCCTTTAGTAATCTCATGCCCTTGTAATTTAAGTGGCCATATCTTAGATGCCACAAATATGAGTCATCAATTTTTTCTCCTTTAAGGGCAAAATTTTCATTAAGTGGCATTATTAATGGAAAAACTTTGTTTGGAGTCATTTTTACTTTTGCCACTTTAAAATTTTTCTTCTTGTCAATGATGGTGCACTCATCATTATCAAAGTTAAGTGCATAGCCTTTTTGCGGTAATTGGCCCACGCTTAATAAGTTTTGTGTAAGCCCCGGAACATAAAAGACATCAGGAATCAGTCTTTTGTTACCTCCCTTGGTATAGACGGCAATAACTCCTTTTCCTTCGACATTCTGCAGCTTTCCGTCTCCAAGCTTTACTTGTGAAGAAACTTTATCATCAAGCTGCACAAACTTTTTACGATCACCTGTCATATGATTACTGCATCCACTATCCAAATACCAAATGTTATCTGCTTCTTGTTGAGCATTCATGCAAGAGAATAGGTGTTCAGCTTCATTTTCTTCTGAAAAATTAGCTTTGTTTTTTTTCTTGATTGAACCAGCAATCTTGATCAGAATGATTAGAAACCTTGCATCTCTTGCATTTAAATCTGCAATCTTTTGATGCATGATTAGATTTTTTGCAAATAAATGCAAGAAGAGTTAGAGTTACCGTCATTAGGATTCCTCTGATTGTCGTATCCTTTTCCTTTATTCCGGGCTTGAAATGCATTTTGGCCTCCACATTTATTTCCGTTTATGCCTCCTCCTTGAGATGAGCCCTTCTCTTGACCTTCTTGGATCTTTCCTCCAAAATTGATTTTGCTTTGAAATGCTTGCTCCAAGGAATGATTTGTGAACCTGCTCATTCTTTGTTCATGGGTCTTGAGAGAACTCATTAGTTCATGTCGAGTAAGTTTAGACAAACCCTTGGATTCTTCTATAGCGGCTACAACATAATCAAACTTTGAAGGCAAACTCCTAAGAAACTTTTCAACGATTCTTTTATTCGGAAGGGTATCTCCATAACTTCGAATTTGATTGATAATTCCAGCAACTCGGGAAAAGAACATTTGAACGGATTCATTTTCCTTCATTGCTAGATTATCAAAGTCTCTCCATAGTGTTTGAAGTTTAATGGAGATAACCTTATCATAACCTTGATATTCAATTTTTAATATCTCCCATGCTTCTTTTGAAGTTTTTGCACCCATAATTCTTGGAAAGATAGATTTGCTTACCCCACGTTGAATGTTGAGGAGAGCCAAGGCATCTCTCTTCTTGTTCTCCTTGAACTTCTTCTTCCTTGCTTCCGACCACGTTGCTTCTTCTTCGGCATTTGCCGGTGCCTCGTATCCGCTTTCAACAAGATCCCACAATTCTTGTGAGACAAATAAAGTTTGCATTTGGATGCTCCAATAATCATAATTCTCTCCCTCAAATATAGGGATGAGATTTTGTGCATAGTTGAAAGTGGAAGAGTTGGTTTCCATGGTGGATGAAAGAAGGACAAGGATGGATCGGTTATAGCTCTGATACCAAAATTGTTGGGGTGCTAGGAAAAGGTTATATGAGGTGGTAGATGTTTTGGAGGATGAGTGTTGTAATGAAAGATGCTTTTTGTATTGCTTTCAAATTGTTCATGGAAAAGTACATCAATGCTCTATTTATAGAGCTACTCCACCAACTTAGAATTCTCTAGAATTGTCTAGCTAGAGAAGCACATGTGCTTTACAAAGATCTCCTAAGTTCTAGAGTTTTCTAGTTTTAACCCATGTGCCTAAATACATCTTTCATGCTTCTTCTAGAATCATCTGGTCATACTCCTTCTAGAATCATCTAGGCATACTCATACAAATATCTTCTAGTGTAATTATTACTTCTACACACTTCTAATTATTTTAAACTTATACTTATTCTACACTATTCTAGAAGATTACAAATTACTTTCTAACACTAAATCCCTTGAATGTAGTTGGTGGTTTGAATACACAATTAGAGAGATTCAACTCCCTCAGTTGCACAAATGAATAGAGGTGAACAGGAATTTTATGGTGAGGACCACCGCAAAGAGAAAAAGAGAACTCCAGGATATTCCTCGTTAACAGGATAAACATCCAATTATCAATATCAATACAGCTTTCAAAGGGAGGATACCACATCTTGAACTTAATTAATGGCCCTTGATGAATCTGTAAAACTTAGTAAATAACTGCCTTGAGTTTTACGTTGTCCCACCCTTTTAGGAAGAACTGGTCGTTAAATACCAGTTGTGGAAGCATTATCCATAAGTACCTCCATTTCCTTGACAAGACGCTTGTCCTCACTGCATCCCTCAATGGCAAGTCCTTCCAGAATATTTTCAGTGACATCACTTGGCACTTGGCAGATTACTGATTATATCTGTAGTAGATCTCTTATTCCCCTTCATTCTGCAACTTTATGAAACTTGAAGGAAATTAAAATCAATTTAAAGCATCAATCAAAAGGCAACGAATAAGAATACATGAAAAACCAAAAAGTTGTAATGGTGTCCATTAGCACCTTAAAAGAAAGGAAACAAAGAGTTCTGAAGTAATCATCACCTTCACCTTGTGAATTGGGTTAATTAGTTCAACCTATAAGACAGGACATGCAAGATTTACATCATCCTGTTGTTACCATTCTTTTACCTTTCATTGATCTGATTCTTCAACTCCATTTTGCTTATTCAGTAGTTGGGGCACAATCAGATGTGGCTTTACTGCTAAAGCTTTCATAAACCTAACTTAATGTAATCTTTCAAAGCTTACAAGCATTAACAGGAATATGTCAATAACACCCATGAAGAAGATTGAAACCGTTTGAAGTGCTGTAAAATAACACCAAGATATGAGTTTGCCACCCTTCAAACTCTACTTTGAACTGTTTTGAACCTCAATCGGAAGGGATTGAAACCGTTCACATCACTAACATATGAGCCTTTTTGCCCTGTCACATAGCAAGAGAATCTACACTACCCCACTCCCACCCCAACCAAACCCATCAACAGTGAAATCAACATCTCTCCATAGGACTTAAACCCACTACGTCACAAGACTCACAACCTAATTGCTCTAACAACAATCCCTTTGGATGGTGAGAAAAGGGTGAGAAAAGAAAAGAAAGAGAATTCCTTTCATTTATTCGGACACCTACAAGAAATGAGATATAGTGAAGAGTGATAAGAAACAAATAAAAACGATAAATATATCCTTGATAAATTTATTTTTCACCAAATCTACACAACCCTTTGATTTACCTTCCTTTCACTCCAAAAGCTGTAACTAAAGCTACACAATCTCTAGGCGTTTGACCCAAAGAACAAGTAAACTTGTTTTCTTACTGATAACCAGGTGTCCGGTCAACTTGCACGCACCTCACAACTCAACTAATTCCGGAGCCTGAAGTTAACACCGGGCAAACCCATCAGTAGCTCCAAAGGAGTTAGATAGCAGTTAGGAGCTTGTGAACCTAATACTTTAAGAAGATAGCAAACTCTTTTTTAAGTCCCAGAACTTGACCCACTAGGTGAAGGCGAACCTTAGGTTAAAATGAAATTAAAGTTTCTGACACGAATCGGTGAGATAAGAGTTTTTAAGGGTAAAATACTGAGATATGCACACACACATGTCAATTATGATGGGATTTGGTGACATATCATAACCCTTTGCTTTCTCATGAAATCACTCAACCTAAAATGGTATGAAAGACCTCAGAGTGTTTCATGTTGACGTTTTATGAACTACCTCTAACTTAGGCTTTTGAACTTCATAGAGGTTTAATTGAGTGATGACTTTGTAGGGGCAAACGTATATATCATTGCAAGTTTTTGTTGTTCTATTCCATCTTCGGTAATGAAAGGAGAAAAATGGGCATACTTTGAAAGACCTTTTCAGCTTTTCTTGATAGGTTGGGATCGTACTCTAAATAAGTATGTATAGCAATACAAATTTAGTGTCAATGTAACACAATTATACAGACCTTTCCAGGGCAAGTCAATACACTGCTTTGAGTCGTCAATCTTGTAATTTCGTCCTTTTAATTTAGTCTCACCTTTGCTGACACCAATTCCAAATTAGAATGGCGAAAAAGCAATCCACACACTATATATGTGTATAAAATTTTTATATGTGTGTAAAATTTTTATACGTGCTTTTCAATGTCTCATTATAATATGCCAGACTTTCCACAAGATCATGTTTTCTAGACGCTAACATACGTGGTTTCTCAATAAATTCAAGACATAGCAGGTGATGGCCCAAGATTAACAGGGTATTATCCATGCACAAGTATCCCAGGTCCTATATTCCTATGCCTCAATTGATTTGAATCGTCATGTGCTATTATTAGGATCGCAAAATGCAAAGGCTCTTGGAAGCCATGACAGCCCTGCCGAGAGAACAGTCCAAATGTTATAACAAAAATGATGTCAAAAAACACAGAAGCGAAGATGAAATGGTTAGTCCTGATATATACAAATGTATGAACCATGCCTCTTCAATTACAACATTCAGTAAAAAGTATCGTCACATGCCTAGAAAAGGGGTTAGTTTTCGCATAGGGAAAAAAAGGCCAAATACCACTATTTTTTGGAGTAGTTTCTAAAGCCAAAAAGAAAAAGAAAAAAAAGGTCAACAGCTCCATCAAAACAAATTCCCTCATTTATAGTAGTTGGCTAGTTGGTTTAAGTGGAGACTAGCTGACCGAAACAAACAAATTCCAGATGACATCTGTGGATCCTTGTTAAGATGACCAAAATGCACTTCATCGATGACCTAAACTTGGAGATTTCTTTCATTAGGATCTTTGTATGTGATTTTTGTCTTTGGTGACAAACGTTGAAATTGCGACAACTCTTTCAAGATCATCAATCCACCATCAGAAACCTTAACTGGATGTGGCTTCACAACGCTGATCTCCAATATTGGGATGTGGCTAATAGAAGTTTCATAATGTGTAATTCAACTGTTGTGCCAGATACAAGACGCATCTCCACCTCTCGAAGATGTTTTAGACAGAACTTTGAGCTGGTTGAATTTGCCTATGGAAGACAATGGGTTAGGAGTTTCTAGATCTCAAAAACATGTTACTTAAGTGAAATATATAGTAATAGCATTTATAGTACCACATCCCCATGGTGTATATTTATTTAAGATGTCACATCCCCATTACTGATTTCTTTTCTTGAACTTTCTTGAAGTGCTTCCTTGATTTTGTTGTAGTATGCCAACTCACAAGTGTTTTATCAACGGGAGGGAAAAGATGGCAAAAACTTTCGACACCCATCTGAGATCAGAAAACTTTTCGTAAGCACTAAACAATTGATCACTACGGGGACTTTTTTATTTTCCCGCTTCTAATTTCTTGATAGCTTTGTGCTAGGGAATTTCCTATACAGATTGCCTTTGGGTAGTGTGTAAAATCAAAGGAGTCAATTACTCCCAGCTACTTTTTGCCCAGGACTTGGTCGATCACTGTGAGCCCAACCTCCAAATGAGCTCACAGTGATTGACCAGGTTCTAAGCAAAAAATAGGTGGAGGTAATTGTTGGAACTTTGGTGTATTTGTAAAACGTTGTGTTTTTCTCTTGTCCCACATTGGCTAATCACAAAACTTCTATCTACTTTAAATGACTTTGCACACTTGTGGGTTTGTGAATGAGGACTTAAGGAGAGGTCTCGCGCACTCAGGAAAATGGGCGGCAATTTGGAAAATTGATTCAGAAACCAGTTAACAGGATGCGCATCACGGGGTAGGGGGGTGCAAATCCGGGATTTAAGCCTCGCGCACATAAATGGTTAAGCCATGTTTTGCTAAAATTCTGAACACGTTTTTTTTTGTTTTCAGTCAATCAAATCTTTTTCAAAATGGAAAGTTAGTTCTTGCAGACTAAGAAAACGTGTATGATTTCGGATTGATTAAAGCGTGTGCATAATCAACGGGATTAAAACGTGATTAAAAACGTGTGCATAATTAGTGGGATTTGATTTGTTTTTCAAAAACCACGCCCCAGCCCGCTCCTCCTGCACCTATAAATACAGCATTTCAGAATTGGTTTTAATACAAAAAAAAAAAAACCAACTCTCTCTTCCTTCCCTAAAAATATTTTCTGAGTTCGAGGTCGATTGTGTATTTGTTTTTGGTTTTTCTTCTGTGCAAAGAAGGCTGAGCAGAGGTGGTGAATTCTAGGCTATTTTATATTGGGGACGGCGTGGTGCTCAACAAACTGCTTGCACAATTTGAGCAGAGCCGCCCATTTTGACTAGTGCTTACAAAAGGTTTTTTGATCTTGGACGAGTGTCAACGCTTTCT
Organism: Rhododendron molle; assembly: GCA_025413875.1. NCBI lineage: Eukaryota > Viridiplantae > Streptophyta > Magnoliopsida > Ericales > Ericaceae > Rhododendron > Rhododendron molle. The sequence continues at coordinate 9,771,850 of CM046399.1, forward strand.
CCATCCTTTTCCTCCAGTTGATAAAACACTTGTGAGTTGCCATACTACAACAAATTCAAGAAAGTTCAAGAAAAGAAATCAATAATGGGAATATGAAATCTTAAATAAATATACAACACCATGGGAATGTGGTAATATAAATACCATTACTATTATTTCACTTAAGGAAAGCCATTAGATTCACTTATGGTGGTTTATTTAAAATATGTTTGTGAGTCTTTTGCAAAAACATCAGCTTAATCGAATACTTGCAAGTGTTTCGTCCAATCTTTCAATTTGTCATTCGGAACTTAGGATCTTGGAATATGCATGAATGAATTTTGAATAAAGTCACACAATTAAATGAAGTACTTATAGTTATTTGAATTGAGCTGATTTTTTTTTTTTTGGAAAACCGCTCAAAATTTTATTTCAAAATTATTGAATGACTCAAATCATCTGTAGAACTTTGAAATGGGCCCCACATATTGATCTGGGCACCACTTGTGCACAGTCGTTCGGTATTCATAGTTGAGTTCATTCGTTACTCTCCTTTCTAAAGAAAATGCTACCCCTGTCGCATGAAATTATCGTTCCTCCAAAGCGGCGCCGTTTGGTGCCCATTTCACCGCCTAGGCCTTTTCTCTTGGCCCCTGTTTGGTGCGCTCCTATTGATGATTTTTTGTAATGATTTTGTGGGACCCATTTTGTGTCTCAAAAATATTATGCAAACCTCAAGTTTTCTTAAAGTTTGGATATTTCATAAATGCTCTTACCAATACCGGATTGAGCTTATTTTTTATAGGGACCATAAGCAAAGTATTTTAAACAAAATGAGCTACTCCGATCTTTTTTTTGAGACCCAAAAAAGGGTTTGTACCCACTGGTACAGATTTTTTGTCTGTACCAGTAGACTTTCTGAAAAAATATTTTAAGAATAACTTGCAGTTTGAATCATCTTTGTAGGAACTATAATGGGCCCCGCAAAAATTAAAAAAATCAAATTTTCAGAAAGTTTCAAACAGGACCTGCACTCCTATTGATGATTTTTTTTTTTTTTATGATTTTGTGCTAACAACTACCTCCAGATATCCTATTGTTGCAACAAATCCATTTATCAAACACATGCACAAAGCAAAAGTGCACAAAGTGAAGGTGGGAAACTAAATTCCTAAAGTATTTCAGGATTAATTACTTACCAATTCCTCTGGGTTTTTGGTGAGACAGAGCAGACATTTGTTGAATCTATCTACTCATTGTTTTTCTTTAGGAAAAAAATGAAAAGTAAGGTTCCGTTCGTTTTGACGTAAAATATTTTACGATATAAAACGTTTTCTTGTAAAATGATTTTGGAACAAATAACTTTCGTGTAAAAATTTGAGAGGAAAACATTTTCATCCATGTAAGACAAAATGTTTTACTTTGAAAAATATTTTACACTGTTTTTCCCAGCCAAACAATGGAAAATGAGTAACATCGAAACAAACGGAGCCTAAGAGTTCGAAACTGATGATCGAGAGTATTTGCTAAGACAGAAGAGGATTGTATGCAAAAATGGAGGATTTGTATTATGAAACAAAAGAGTACAAGTTGATTTTTGGTTGATAGAAAGGTGGCTAGACTCATCCTCTATTTATACTACTCCATGGATGGTTCTAGTCTATTGATATTTTCTACAATATATTACTTACGTTCTATTGATATGTCTGTTTTCCCAGCTTTAAAAATCTCATTTGTTCGCGTTTTTGTTTCTTTTTTGGATGGACCTGATCTCTCTGTTTTCACGTGAGATATATTATTTCTGCAAATAGAAAATCTTTTTCACGGCTCCGCCGCGAATATATGTTTACAGCGCTAATCGCGGTCCTACAAAAGTATTTTGGACGGTTTGGATGTTAATGGAACTTTTCCGGGTTTCCTGAAAAAATTTCATTTAAGTCTGGACCGTCCAAAGCCAAAACAGACGGCCGAGATCGCACCCAAAGGTTGCTGAAGGAAAATTGGCCCCGGGGGTGCTGACCTTCCTTTGTCGCAAACGTTGTGACTTTGCTGATTCCACTAGCAAAATTCATAAATAATTCCCGTTATTTTGAACGTGTTTTAAGAACTGGTGGCTTACCAAAGGGTTTAAAGGTGAGCTGTCTAGCTGACAAACTCTCATCAATGGAGGGAGGAGGCGGTCAAGGGCGCTTTTCTAGTACATGCATTTGCTATTCTTGCAATTGCTTCTTTTTTTTTTTCCCGGCACTACACTAAGGATTGAATTTACACAGTCAATTCGGGTTACGAATCTGTGCTGATGTTCAAGGCAAATGGTTTAGTCGGGCAGAAAAGGCTATTGGAGAATGCAGCAACATAGAGGAGATGTGAGTTTTGTCGCGAAGTGTTTGGTCTCTTCTAGTTTGGGACAAGATCAAGCATTTTATTAGGGAATGTCTTCATAATATTGTGCCAATTGAAGATGTCTTTTATAAGCGCGAAATTTGTTCAGATTTTAGCTGTCCAGTTTCTAAGGAGGATAAAAGGGTGTGGTAGTACATATGCTTGCTCGATGCCCTTTTGCCGAACTTGTATGGTGCTCCACTTCAATTGGCTATGAGATCTATTCCAGGAGATTCCATGGTTAATTAAGTGGTGGTCTAATACTCTAATATGTTTGAACGATGGAAACGGGAGGGCTATGAACGAAAAGAGCTAGCAGCATTGGGACGGATAATCTGGAGGCTTTGGAAATGGAGGAATGATGTGCAACTTAGAAGTCCTACCCTTCAACCTGATGTTGCATGCCATATTGTCATTGCCGGGACGGTAGACTGGTTGGAGGTAGACAGGGGTAGTAAGCTCAATCCTGATAACCAGTTTAGTCGTGTTTTCCACAAAAAGTGTCAAACCAAATCGGCCTAGAATACGGGCGTGCCAGGACAGTACTGCTGTCCAAATAGTCGTCAAGGTCTGGAAGCCTCAAGATCTGACTCCTAACAAGTGAACGTGCTTGGCCCAAAGGGTAAGGCCTCGTGAAGGTTCGTTGGTTGCCTTTGCGAGCTAAGGACTTAAAGTTTTCTAATCATTGTAAGAAAACGGAAAGAAAGACGAAACTAGGCTTAACTTGAATCAAATGAACTCCATTAACGTTTTAACGAAGCTCGGATACAAGATAAGTGGTAAAACTTAAACTACTTATGAAGTGAGTACAAGGAAAGGAATGGAATGGAAATGAAGTTGCATAAGCTGTGAGCTTCTGAGGTCGTGGACCTTTGGTAAGGCCTTCAGAACTATGATTTATAGGAACCACAGGCCTTGAGCTGCTTCAAAATGCTCCAATGCATGACTGCCAAGTGCCCTTCCAGCAAAGGCCTGAGTTTGAGCAGCTTCAAAATGCTCCAATGAGGAGCTATCCTCTGAGAAAAAACGTGTCTTTCACTCTAAGAAAACGGCAAAGGCCTGAGAAGCCTTTCTTTTTGCACAAAACTTTGCAAAAGGGGCAAAAAGAACTTCAGGTTTTGCAGCATCCAGGCCTGTTCGAGCTGCTTCAGCACTCAAGCTTTTGCTTGAGTGGGCTTCCTTCGGGCCCACCCCAGTTGAAGACCAACACTTTTTCAGACCTTCCTATCATTTTATTGGACCTCACACCTCTTGTGGGCCCTCGGATCTTCTGGGTGTAAACATTGCCCCCTCACGCCTTGGTTTTGTTCCAAGACCCAGGCGTGTACAACCCCATTTTGGCCTTTGCAAAGTCACTAAAAAGAATTCGGGTAAAAGTGGTACCCCCCGTACCCCTGAAGCACCTGATTTTATTTCAAGAGGCCTTGGAACTGCCATTGTTCCACTCAGCCATAATTTTCAGTTTCAAGGACACTTGTCATCTCCAGGCATACTTTCCTTGCCTAGAAATAAAAAGAGGGGTGTACTCTAGAAAAAAGGAGAATGATTTCCCAACATGGGCTTTCCCCACTTCCCGAGAATGGAGGAGCGTGGGCGGTTATGACCTCTATCCCACTACTTCCTTCCATAATTCCACTTTAATTTCCAAACACCCACTTCTCTTCTTCTCTCCCACCGAAACAGTTACTCTCATCTCTTCTCTCCTTTCCTTCTTCGCTCCAAAGGGTAAACGGAACCCTAGCTTCACGCCTCTTGTTTCCACCATGGCTCCCAAGAAAAGCCCGAAAGCAACAAGCTTTGCTACCCAGGTGGTGCAAATACTCGAAGGAGAAGAAACCCCCATTCGTACCGAGATCATGATTCCGCAGGAGGAAGCAAAATTGGAGATGGCCCGCAGCCCAGCTCTTGATGGTGAGTTTCCTTCTGCTCTCGTTGCTTATTATCCTTTTACCGAGGATTCTTTGCCATTTGACTCGGTGGAACCCAACTGGAACTGCTACCACAAACCAAACCCTAATCGGTTATGGCCTCGGCCTGACAAGGAATACATTGCAAGGTTGGCCCGAGTTGCCGAGGCCAAAGGCGACCTTTGGGAAATAATAGGGATACACGACGCCATTATGCTTAGCAGGTCTGCCATAAATATGGACAAAGCCCTTTTCTTTGCCGCGGCCCAATTTTGGTCCGTGACCTCTAACAGTTTTCACTTTAGAGTCGGGATGATGGGTCCGACTTTACAAGATGTTTACTTTCTTATTGGCCTCCGTGCTCACGGCGTCGAGGCCGACTGCTTCTTGAGCCAAGCGACCCCTGTTTATGAATACCCCGCATCGGAGTACTTGGCCTATACTCGCTTTGTTCCCTTTTACCACGGAAAAGGGGAGGTGACTGATGAGGAGCACGTAGCGTTCTTAATTTACTAGCTGAATAAATTCTTCTTTTGCGTTTCCTCTAGCCGAATCACCAAAGACTTCACGGATTTGGCCAAAGCCTTAGCTTCGGGCAGAGAAGTAGCCATGGCCCCGTTGGTTTTGGCTTATGTTTATAGGGGCATGCATGATCTTTTAGAGAATCAATATGTTTTTGCTGCTGGGCCCCTATGGGTCATGACCTTGTGGCTGTGGGCTTATTTCCCCTCCTTAAGCCCAGCCTTAAACATGGTCTCTGAGAACACTTGTTATGGCCTCCACTACCGAGACCTGTCCCCTCGAGACCATACGTTCGAGGCCTGTTTTAAATGTTTTTACTCTGACTTGGTCTCAATGGGTGAGGGTTGGATGCCCTTTGAGAGAGACACGGTCCCTGCTTGACTGAAGGCCTCCCCGGGAGAGATTAATGAGGAAGATCATGAGCACAAGGAGATTTGGGCAAGTTTCCTCATTTCTCGAGACCTGTTGTTTGGCCTCAGTGCCTAGTCAAGGAATGATAAAGTCGGAGTTGAATTCTATAATGCTGCTCAGTTCGCCCGACAGTTTGGTCTATTCCAACTCATTCCCCTTCCTCCTTATAAATCCCTCAACACTAACTTCACATTGAGGCCTGTTATTGACTTGAAACTCCTGGAGAAGACAAAAAAAGACTCTGACATGGCGAAGGCTGACTTTGATTTCAAGTCTTACTCCGAATTTCCCGAGAAATCAGATGACTTTGCTTCCTGGTGGAGAGCCTACATCAAGCCTCTTCTGTCCAAGTCTGTGGGGAAAGTCCTAAAAGACCTTGCTCTTCCACCTCCTCCTGAATCAAAGAAGGGCAGCTCCAAAGCCAAGACCACCTCTGCCACCTCCTCCAAGAGGAAGGGTAAGAGTACTCTCACATTGCTTCTAGTAGCCCCGTATTTTGACTTGCTGACTGACAATTATGTCTCTTGCAGGCCTTGATGAAAAGGAAGACGAAGAAATGGAACAAAAACCAGCCACTAAAAAGGCCAAGAAACCCTCCATTCCAGCCCCTAAGGCGACTGTTGGGAAGGTCCAGCCTTCAAAAGTATATTCCTTCACCAGTCCTCCATTTAACTTTTAGGCCTTGTATCTAAATGTCCTTGATATTCTGCCCAGGTTTACAAGACTGCTATTGCTGACCGTACCCGGGCTAGTGCTTCTAAATCTCCAAAGGAAAGATCTCCCTCTACGATGGTAATTCCTTTACTCTTAGCGTCCCAAAACCCCTTTTTCCTCCCTGAGGCAGAGTTGGGCCTAAACCATTTATTCTCAATGAATTAGGCCAAAGACAAAAGCAGCAGCAAAGGAACGAAGGCTACTGTTGCCAAGACTAAAAATCTGCAGGTAACTTCAAAACAAAAGGCATCAAACACTGCCTCTCATGAGGGGACAAATTCTAGCACCCCTTTGGTTCACGTAAGGACTTACTTTGCTTGGCCCCTTTACCATGGCCTTAGCTGATATTGATCCGCCGTTGGTTTTTGACAGGACCTTGATGAAAGCGATTCTTTTGACCAGTCTGATGATTCGGGGTCAAATTCCCTAGCATCTGGAGAGATCAAAACTGCCTCCTTCTCCACTGGAACACCAAAAGCACAGCCCTCTGCTGAAAGGAAGCCTATCCTTCTCGACCTTGATGATGAGGACTTTGACAAGTTCTTCCAAACTGTGGAAGATTTAATCAAACCAACTGCTTCGGGAGCCTCCGGTAGTGGAATTGGGTCATCAACTCCGGCAACATTTACTCCCGAGGAAATTACCCTAGCCAAAGAAGCTTTGAAGGCTGCCCTAGGCCTGGGTATTGACTTTGCAGTTCATCAAGACCACTACCCCTCGGTTCGGAAAGCAATGAACGTTCTGGTCAAATCCCAGGCCTTGGGAGAATATGCTGAGCCTGCCCTTCAAGCTTTTCTGAGAGGTTTCCCGAGTATGAAAAAGAACTATGAGTCTGCCATGCAGAAGCGAAACCTTGCCAACTCCAAACTCACCAAGATTGATGATCTGCAACAAGAGCTCACACAAGGGGTTGGGGCCCGGGACCAGCTCAAAATGGAGATTAGTGAAGCCAAAACCAAACGCCAAGGCCTCCTGTCCACCATCCAAACGCTTGAGACGCAATTGATCGAAGCCCGCCAGCAGCTAGCAGATCATGAGCAGCATGAAACATCACTGGCCCTGAGGAAACAAGAGCTTCTGACTGCTGCACAGGGTCCTCTAAATGCCCTCCAGGTCTTGATGGGTGAGAAACCATCAGCAGAGGCTTCGAGGGACCAGGCTGAGGTAGTGATCAAAGATATTGTGATGGCCTGGGACAGCCTCAAAACCAGTTTGGAAAGTGAGCTCTAAACTTTAAAAAGCATGTAATAGATTTAGACGATTCCCCCTTTTGCTATGTTTGGAATCGCTTGGCCTTAGACTACCTTTATTAGGCTTATGGCTTGCCTGTTTTGTTTTGCTCAGTGGCCTGTTGGCATCCAAGCCTTTTTGCTTGTTGTGTAAGTGGCCTAGACATTGAATCCCAGGCTTTTGGTTTTCCTGCTTCCGTGTTATGTTTTTTATGGTTGTGTTTCATTAAAATCCCCCATTTCCCACATGGTAGGATAATAATATTTCAAAAACTTACCGTTAGTTGTATGCTTATGCACCTCACCATCCAAATCCATAAGGAGATAAACGTTACCTCTACAGACTTGACAAATTTGGTAAGGCCCTTCCCATGTAGGCGACCATTTCCCATACTTGGGAGTTTTCGTACCTAACGGCAACACGGTCTTCCAGACCAAGTCCCCTTCCGAGAAACTTTTCCTTCTGACTCTTTTATCATAGGCCTTGGCCAACCGCTGTTTCTTCACCATCATATGATCTAAGGCTGCAAGCCTTATTTCATCAAGGTCTTCTAGCTCCATAAGCATGGCCTGGGAATATTCTGCTAAAGTGAGACCATTCTGGTAAGCCCACCTCGTTGACCGGACAGTAACCTCCATTGGCAGCACTGCATCGTGGCCATACACTAGCATATAAGGGGTAACATTAGTGGCCTCTTTCTTGGATGTCCTATAGGCCCATAAGGCCTCGGACAAAAGCTCATGCCAGACCCTTGGATTATCCTCAACCATCTTCTCTATAATCCCAATCAAGGTCTTGTTGGTGGATTCGGCTTGCTCATTCCCTTGCGCATAATAAGGGGTGGAATGGGACAGGGAGATGTTGTATTGGCTGCAAAAAGCCTGAACTTCTCTTCCAAGAAGACCGATCCTCTATCCGCGACCAAGTGTTGAGGAATCCCAAATCTATGGACTATCATTTCCCTTATGGACTTGATCACATCTTGTTGGTTCACGGACTTTAATGGGGGATGGCCTCGGCCCATTTAGTGAAGTAATCCGTGGCCACTAAAATAAAAGTATGGTTTTTAGACGACGGGGGGTGGATCATCCCGATTAAATCCATGGCCCAGCCCCTAAAAGGCCATGGCTTTATCACGGCCTGGAAGTTGGCAGCTGGCACGTGTTGGACTTGGCCGTGAGCCTGACAGGCCTGGCACCCTTTAGAATACTGGATGCAGTCCTCGAGGATCCTAGGCCAATAGTACCCGTATCTTCTAATCAACCACCTCATCTTGATACCTTATTCATGGGCGCCACAAACGCCTTCATGGACCTCACCCATGACTCTCAATGTTTCCACCCCATCAAGGCATTTAAGGAGAAGGTCGTCCTCTAGGCTCTTTTTGTACAAATCATCACCTACCAAAAGATAGCTAACGGACCTCCTCTCGGTATTCTTGGTCGCCTTGATACGGGGATTTCTAAGGAATGAGATAATGGGGTCGCGCCAATCGACCCGCTGTTCCTCACCCTCCTCTTGGTCGTCATTTATTGGGGGCTCAAGAGGCTCTACGATAAATGCTGGTAGGCCCAAACCTCTCCTTCGGACAGAGGGCAACAACTCATTCTGGACTGTTATGGCCTTAAAGAAAGTGCCTGGAGAAAGCCTTAGGCCTGTCGAGGCATGGGCTAAACAGTTGGCTTCCTCGTTCATTCTCCGAGGCACGTGCCTCACTGTCACATCATCGAAGCCCTGTATGAGTTGCATTGCAGTCATATAATAAGGCGCCAAGTCCTCGCTATAACACTTAAACGTTCCTGCCAGGTGGTTTATCACAAGGCTTGAATCTCCTATTACCTCGATAGTTCCAGCCCCTAATTCCCTCAAAATCTTAAGGCCTATCACTGCTGCCTCGTATTCGGCCTGATTGTTTGTACATTGGAAATCAAATTGGAATGATAGTTCAGTTCTTAGGCCTTCTGGGGAAATTAGGATAATTCCACAGCCCGATACCTCCTGTGTTCTCTACCCATCAAAGAGTAACTTCCATGGTCTTACAGATATCTCAAATGTGTCCAAGCTTGGGCAGACTTCATCACCAACCTCCAAACATGGATGATCAGCGAGGAAATTCGCCAAGGCCTGGCCTTTTACCGCCCTTTGAGGGACGTATTGAAAACAGAATTCCATTAAGGCTAGAGACCATTTTCCAATTCGGCCTCTTAAGATGGGCCGAGTTAGCAAGTATTTGATTAGGTCCGTTTTACTCATGATATACACAGAAACGAGAAGCATGTAGTGCCTCAGTTTTATTGCTGAAAAGTACAAGGCAAGACATAATTTTTCGATAGGCGAATAACGCTTTTCACAAGGAGTTAACAATCTACTTAAGTAGTAAACCGCTTGCTCCATGCCTTGCTCGTTGTCTTGGGCTAACAAGCTTCCAACCGAATCTTCAGCCGCAGAAATGTACAATTTCAACGGTTTGTTCTTGATTGGAGGCATCAAGACCGGGGCCCTTGCTAGGTAGCCCTTGATGTCCTCAAAGGCCTCCTGATGATAGGCCTCCCACTCAAAACCTTCCTGGTCCTTTAGCTTCAGCAAAGGAGAAAAGGCCTTGACTTTACCCGCCAAATTTGAGATAAACCTCCTTAAATAATTAAGGGAACCAAGGAGTTGCTGCAATTCCTTCTTTGTCATGGGAGGCTTTGCTTCAATCAGGGCCTTTGCCTTGTTCTTGTCAATCTCGATGCCTCGTTGATGCACTAGAAATCCTAAGAAATTTCCCGCAGATACCCCAAAAGACCAAGGAACACCTTGGTTGGAAGAACTTTTTGATCTCTGAAGTAGGCTTGCTCCACCGCGATGGCCGCTGTTCAGACTTTCCCTGATAATGAGGCCTTCTGCGCTTCTCTTCAGAAGATGGGTCTTCACAGACAGGCCTTCGCGCATGTCGAGATGGCTCTCCCAAGCTGATCTTAGGCCTTGGGGATTTCCTAGGCATACCCCTTAAGTTGAAGGGCACCATGTTGGTACTCAGGCCCGACAGGAACGAATTTGCATCCACTCCCATGGCCTTCTTATCCTTGGACTCAAACTTGAACTCACCACGTTCAATCTTGTCTTGAATATCGTTCCGGAAGACCATGCAATTATTGGTGGCGTGACTCCATGAGTTATGATACTTGCCCCTGCCCTTCATCTCCTCCACTGCAGGGATCTTATGGCCTAGATGAAGCTTTACCAGCTTGTCGGTCATGAGCTGATCAAATATCGCCTCGGCCTTGGTAATGTCGAACATGTAAACCCAGTTTGACTTGCCTGATGACGACGCAAAGTCTGCCTTCTCCAATCTGCCCGTCTTCAAGAAATACGGCTTCTTATTGATCAGCTCTGCCACAGCCACCTCTGTTTCATATTCAGGTTCCACCGCAGCCACCTCGTAGTTTGGGTCCCTATAGTAGGTTCCTTTTGAGGCGGCCATGCGGTCTTGTTCCTGTCGTAAAATCCGCTCGTATCTCGCTGCTTTGGCTGATAATTCGAAGAGGTCTCTGAACTCGCTCTCGTAAAACTTCTTCTTCAACTCGAAGCTCAAGCCGTTCAAAGCCAATCTTACGTACTCCCGTTCAGGCAAGGAGACCTTGCACTTGAATCTAGCCTTCTTGAACCTGGCCAAATAAGTCTCTACCCCTTCGTCTAGAAGCTGGCTAAGTCCTGAGAGGTTTGCCATCATGACCTCGGGCTCCACTCTGTAGAACTGTTGGTGGAAAGTTTCTTCCATTTGTCGCCAGGTCTGGATGGAGTTGGGAGGCAGGTTGATGTACCACGTAAAGGCAGTGGCGGTCAAGGAGTTTGGAAACAACTCAACTTCCACTCGTCCTTAGTCCCTGCTTCTCCACACTGAACCAAGAAACGAGCCACGTGCTCCACGGTCGACTCTTTTGCGTCCTCTCCTGAAAAAGTATGAAACTCCGGAACCCGGAAGCCCTTGGGGAAATGGAGTTGATCAACCTCGTCTGAGTGAGGCTTCGTGTACATAGGCCTTCCCATAGGCCTAAACTCCGATCCCAGCTGCTCCTGAAGTAACGCTATGATTTGGTCTCTGCTTGGAACGGGCTCTGGAGGTGGCGGCCTTGCCTGCCCGACGTGGGCTGGCTGCTGCTGGCCTTGCCATGCCCCCCGAGCGTCTTGCATGAATCCTGCATTTGGTGTCACATGGGGATTGTGGCCTCCCATTGGAAGAGGTCCCCCCACCTTGGTTTCCAAAACGAGGTCGAGGAGTGGAGCTTCCACCAAGCATGAAACGTCTCTCCAAGTTCTCCACAGGCCTTGATGGGTTTTGGCCTGTCGGGTCTTGTGCTTAATGGTGCACTCCACTATGCGCCGGGCCTCCACTAGAACTAGAGGCCTGGAATCCAAATGGTTGAGGCGACGTATACCCTCCGGGAGGCTGACGCCCTGGGTAACCATTGAACACTCCGAAATGTGGCATTGTTGGTGTTTGCGGGGAAGGATCTACATGGCCTTTTGCCTTCCTATCCTCCTTCATCATCGCCACCAGGTCTCCCACGGTTGCTGCCACTGCGGTCATGTTGGTGTTGAGTGAACCCATGGAGGCTGCAAGGTGCAAGTTGGAGTCTCAAATCTCTGTCATTGCTGAACCAACATATTGAGAAATTTCTTGTGACATCTCACGGTTGGTCTCCAGCATGTAATTTCTTACACTGCCCATAGACTCGTTCAGGTCTTGGACGCTGAGGAGAGGCTGTTCAAGGCCTCTACCTAGATCTTCGTGAGTAACTTGTTGAACGCTCGGATCCTCCTGAGAATCAGAAGCGGAAGCGCCTTTCTGAGTTTCTTTCTTCGCCATGATCACCCTTTAACGATGAGAGGTCCCACCGGGCGTGCCAAAATGTTTTCCACAAAAAGTGTCAAACCAAATCGACCTAGAATACGGGCGTGCCAGGATAGTACTGCTGTCCAAATAGTCGTCAAGGCCTGGAAGCCTCAAGATCTGACTCCTAACAAGTGAATGTGCTTGGCCCAAAGGGTAAGGCCTCGTGAAGGTTCGTTGGTTGCCTTTGCGAGCTAAGGACTTAAAGTTTTCTAATCGTTGTAAGAAAACGGAAAGAAAGACGAAACTAGGCTTAACTTGAATCAAATGAACTCCATTAACGTTTTAACGAAGCTCGGATACAAGATAAGTGGTAAAACTTAAACTACTTATGAAGTGAGTACAAGGAAATGAATGGAAATGAAGTTGCATAAGCTGTGAGCTTCTGAGGTCGTGGACCTTTGGCAAAGCCTTCAGAACTATGATTTATAGGAACCACAGGCCTTGAGCTGCATCAAAATGCTCCAATGCATGACTGCCAAGTGGCCTTCCAGCAAAGGCCTAAGTTTGAGCAGTTTCAAAATGCTCCAATGAGGAGCTATACTCTGAGAAAAAACGTGTCTTTCACTCCAAGAAAACGGCAAAGGCCTGAGAAGCCTTTCTTTTTGCACAAAACTTTGCAAAAGGGGCAAAAAGAACTTCAGGTTTTGCAGCATCCAGGCCTGTTCGAGCTGCTTCAGCACTCAAGCTTTTGCTTGAGTGGGCTTCCTTCGGGCCCACCCTAGTTGAAGACCAACACTTTTTCAGACCTTCCTATCATTTTATTGGACCCCACACCTCTTGTGAGCCCTCGGATCTTCTGGGCTTGACTCTTTAGGGAAGAAGGACCGAGAACAACAGACCAAGTAGGCCTGGGTGAGCTGCTTGTGAGCAGCTTGCTTAGGTCTGTAAGAGTCATCTTCCACTAACCCTAAGGTTTGCATGAGCGCCACTTGTCACTGGATTTGCTCTATGCTGAAGACTGGGGTCCCACTGGTCCAGACCTTGAGCTGCTTGTGAGCACTTACCCAGACCTGTCTGAGTAGCAAGATTCCAGGCCTTTGAGCTGCTTGTGAGCAGCTTCAAGGCCTTTGAACTGTTTTATGAGCAGCTTATGGCTTTTAATGCTAATTAGAGGCCTTTAAGCACATTTTGAAAGTAACGGGCCTATCTGAGTGGGCCTGAATATGTGCTAATTTGTGGGTCTTTCCCCATTGTAAACCTTCTGGGCCTGGGGCTGGAGAACAGGCCTTGTTTTAACTGCTTTGGGCCTACTTGAAGGCCTAGACATCTTTTGGAGCTGGGCTGGACTTAAGTAAAATAATCAACCTTAGTGGGCTAATTTTAATCCTTTGAACAACATTGGGCTTGGGCCTGATTGACAAGATCAACTTGGCCCGATCTCGTGAACAATTCTTTTCAAGCCTCGGCTCTTTAGACCGGCCCAATTTCGTAGGCGACCGATCACAACGCTTTAGAACGCCGAGGACTAACTGCCAAGACCATTTTTACCCCATAAAGTTACTTATTAATTTTTGGCCAAATATGGGTGTAAACAAGTCGGGCTTTGATGGTTGCTAACAAATGGATGCAAACTTGTAATGGTTGGTTAAAAGTTAATAGAGGAGTACGAAGTGCTGGAAGGATATGTGGCCTTGGTATTGTCAATTCGTAAAGAATTTGGGGAAGTTTGTGGCAGCAAGAGCTGACTCATGTGAAAGGGGTGTTCGACCCCTTGGTGGCGGAAGCAATGGCTGGAAGAGAGGGTCTACTGTTTGCCGCAGTTGTTGGGCTTGACAGGGCGCTCCTAGAAGTAGATTCTCGACCGATGATCAAACTGATACAGAACAAAAACTTTAAAGCATCCACCACAGCGAGTGCTATGCAGAAATTGGGCTCGGCAAACAATGAGAGGATCTGGCGTCTATACGGGGGTTCAGTCCTTTTATCATTGCAGGACTCCTTTTCTCATTATCACCTCACATCCATTGTTGGTATGCCAAACCTCAGCAAATTTCCCTGGACAAGAATGACTTAAATCAAGGATGATAAAGGTGCTTAAAGCAGTAGGAATCCCCGAATGACTGCAAATAGAAGATTTGAAGCAAACAATTGCGTAATGATTGCACAAAATACATCTGCATTTCTCATGGGTGGATAAGAAGCAAATGACACAAAAGCATGAGAGAAGCAAATGGATGAAACAAGTTTTCTTAACAAAAAAAAAAAGAACACATCATAAAGCTATAGAACTAATCTTCTAATTAAGTACAATAATACTCAATGAGATTATCAAGAAGAAAGAGGCAACCTTAAAAGCTTTTTTTCTTTTGATCAGCGAAAAAAGTGGTTGTTTCTTGCCCCTTTCATAATTCACGATGTATGGCCTTTTGTAGCTACTCCTCAAACTATCAGAATCCGACACACTTAAGCCGCTAGTTTAACCAGTCGGGACGTTCGCATCAACGACGAGTTCGGTATCCGAAGATGCTCTAGGAAATCGAGTCAACTCTTTTACCATTGCAAATCCTTTTTTGTCCGACATATCTTGCTCGTGCCATATTACCTTCTTCTTGAGTATCGCTGAATGTGCTAACAGAATCTTAACGAAGAACATTTCCGGCTCTGCACCTGAAAAATGCCGGATCTCCACTTCTTGAAGCTGGTTCAGTGAAAAATCTGAGAAATCTTGCGCTTGCAAACATTCTGTAGCATGATCCGGGATTGGGGGAATATTCAATATCTAAGGGGGTAAAAACAGAAAAATAGCATCATTAGGAAATTCCAAAATTGACAGTAAGGATAAGAGGAAATAGGGACGTATGCCGTAACTCACGCAGCATTGAAATCTATGTAGGTTTGGCGAGCTTCTAAGCAAGGAAAGAGCCCATGAGACATGATACAGATTACAATAATAAACATCAGATAGGGCCAAAACTTTGAGCAGGTTCATACTCAAAAGTACTTGGAAGTCTCTTTGGAACATTACCTGCAGCAAATGACTTGAAGCAAATATGACCAAGAGAGTCAGAAGCATGGTCTACAAGCCAAGTCGATATCTATGAAGTGAAGTTTTCTTAATTCCAAGAAAGACCTATCCAAGTGCATGTCCTCAATAGCAGGTAAAGAACGGAAAAACTTCACCCATCCGGAGTCTGTTTCTTCCTCTGGCTGTTCGAACGGTGTATACCAGGAAACCAAAGTAACTGAAATTTCTGCAAGGCAGGGGGGTGTTTTTGAGAGAAACTGATTCAAAGATACCAAAAAATCCAAAATATTTGAGATTAGGGGCATTGATTTCCATGGAGTCAAAAGCGGCGCAGTCAGTCAATTGTAATCGTTCTAGCGGGGGGCAACTAGAGATGAACAGGCCACACATTTCAGAAGAAATAGTAACATCAACGAAAATAAGGTTAACAAGCCTGCCAAATCCCTTGAATGTAGGTGGTGGTTTGAAAACACAATTAGCGACATTCAAATCCCTCGGTGTCGTAAATGAATAGAAGTGACAAGGAATTTCATGGCGCAGGCCACCTTGAAGGTAAAAAGTAAAGTCCTGGATATTTTTCGTTGAGAGGACAAAGATCCAATTATTGATATCAAGACAGCTTTCAAAGGGAGGATACCGCAGGGTGAACTTAATTAATGGCCTTCGATGAAAAAGTAGAACTTGGTAAATAACTGCCTTGACTTTTTCGTTGTCCCAACAAGACACTTGTCCTTACTGCATCCCTCAGTGGCAAGTCCTTCAAAATATTTTCAGTGACATTACTTGGCAGATAACTGATTATTTCTGAAGTAAATCTCTTATTCCTCTTCATTCTGCAACTTTATGAAATTCGCAGAAAATTAAATTCAGGGAATGCAATTAAATCCTAACGCAGATTACCCTTCAATTTAGTGCAAAGGTATGAAAACAAAAAGGTGTAGTTGTGTCCTTTAGCACCCTTAAAGAAAGGAAAGAAAGAGTTCTAAACGACTGAACCCATCATCACGTTCACCTTGTGGAATTCAGTTAATTAGTACAGGACTATAAGACATGACATGCAAAGATTGCATCAACATATTTGCTACCCCCCTTCTACTTATCATTGATCTCATTCTTCAGCTCCATTTTGCTTCTGAAGTAGTTGGGGTACAATCAGAATAAGCTTTTCTGCTAAAGCTTACACCAACCTAAGTTAAACTAATCTTTCAAACCATACAAGCATTTGCTGAAATATGTCAATATCAAAAATAAAGAAGATTGAAACCGTTAGAAGTGCTTTGTACAACACCACCAATTTGTGAGTCTGCCATCTGCTTAACTCCGCAACCTAACCTCTTAGAAAGGTTTGCACCCAAGCATAGGATTAGGTCGTTGATAGCATATAAACCGGAAAACCGGATCATTCCCACAGAGAAATCTTCTTTAGCGAATTTGGAATAGATGTTAAGTAAAGAGTTTCGGCGTTCAAGCGGCCAACTTTGGTGTTTGATTAAAATGAAGATATTAAACTTGGAAATAAACTATGCTAAGATGATCGAGTCAAAGGGATTGATTTACTCACGACTTAGCCATAAAATAGTTTCTTCATCTAACTCATGAGTGAACCGAAACCGTCCGGATTCCACTAGAAGAATTAAAAGCTGAAGACTACTTGTAACTAAATTTAAAGCTCTAATTCAAACTGAACTCATTTAACGCAAGTGAGAGACGAAAAAGTATCGTTCGCACTCGTAGGATTATCAAGCACGTAGCATAAGGCGATAGACTCCATGATCAAAGAAGCCACCGACCTCATGATCAAAGCTAGAAATCATGAGTTTAATTCATTCAAAACCTTGAGATTGAGCTAAAGTTAAGAGAAACCATTTAAACGGCTAATCCATAGGGTGAACCTCACCCTATGACCAAACCTATTAACTACTCACTCATAGTAAAATGACTAGAAATTATACTTGGAAAGACTCCATGATCAAAGAAGCCACCGACCTCATGATCAAAGTTAGAAATCATGAGTTTAATTCATTCAAAACCTTGAGATTGAGCTAAAGTTAAGAGAAACCATTTAAACGGCTAATCCATAGGGTGAACCTCACCCTATGATCAAACCTATTAACTACTCACTCATAGTAAAATGACTAGAAATTATACTTGGAAAGGAAAACATGATTAACCGGCAAAAGCTTAAATAAACTTGAAATATATAAAGATCCAACATGTAGCTATAACATTAACACATGAGAAAACATCAAAACACCTAAACTTACTTGAGTTCTTGAAGGAAATGACTTGAAAAGCTTAAGAATAACAATGGAGTTCCTAGGAAAGCAAGAAAGAAACTTAGGCCTAAAACTAACTAATGGCCTATCGTTCCATAAATGGCATACAAGCCTATTTATAGAGCTCACAAATCAGCCTTACAATGGACCAAAAGGTCCCCAAAAAATCCAAAAAACAATCCAAAGTAGAAACTTTCCATAAATGAAAGGTCTAAAAAAACAACAAAAATAACTGCTAGAGCCTAATGTTATCGATACCATAGGCAAAGGTATCGATAACATATTTCAAACATTGCCCCGTAGAAGACTGGTATCGATAACTTTGGCAAAAGGTATCGATACCCTCAAGGCTGGACAGCTTCTTGACCAAAATGGGCCAAATGGTATCGATACCATCAAGGATGTTATCGATAACATTCTTCAAAAACTGCAGATTCCAGGCAGGCTTCAGCTCCCGCAAATAGCTCCCAGCAACTTCACAGTTCCTCAGCATGTTATTTTCATTCTCTAAACTTAAGTAAAGACTACATTTTAAAACTTTCTTTTACCTTTTCTTTACTTTAATTTATTTAATGAAAATAAGAAAGTACCCCCCATTTGGAAACAATGGCATTACCAGAATTTCAAGATTCCAATTAAATCAAAATGTCAACCCCCACTTTTAGTGTAAAATGGAAAACTGCACATTTTTCTGTAGAGAAAATGACTCAAAACATGACCTTGTTCTTCAAATAAAACCTTGCAACTTTGTAGTTACTCGTAGAAAAATTCAAGGATTAATTACCGCCATTTTTAATCTCGAAAATCGAAACTTTTTCAGAAAGTCATTTTTTCCATACTTAGACAGATTTCAAGGGGCCGATAGGGTCTTCGGGTACTTGGAAGCACTTGGGCCATGCATGGCGTTAAACTACGCCTTATTTGCACGTTTTACCTGAAATATACAAAAACCTACCTTACGTGCAATATCACTATAAAGCTAAACAAACGCAAGATAAAACAACATAAAACGGGACTAGTCGTACCAAATATCTACAATATTGGGTGCTCATCACCATCTTCTAAACTCTATTTTGAACCTCAATGGCAAGAGACCAGCCTTTTTTCTCCCATCACCTGGCAAAAGAATCTAGATAGTACACTACACTGCCCTTCCCTCATCGAAACCCAACCCATCAACAGGATATCAACATCTCTCCGTAGGGCTTGATCCCGCAAGGCTATAACCTAATTGCACTACTAAGAACCACTATGGATGCCTAAAAGAGATGACCGATAGTGAAATGTGCTGAGAGATAAATTAGAACATGAATCTCGACTTGTTCATTCTATTTCTCACCAAATCTACACAACCCTTTGATACACCTTCCTTTTTAGAGTTTTTTATGAAACTTATCTCTTTTTAAAAACAATTGGTCAACGTGCTCTGGTTTTCAAACTATAAAACTACTCGGTAGTGGCTTTTGAAACAGTGCTACCAGAGAAGCGTCAGTTCGACTAACGCTATTGATTGGCTTGCGTGGCAATAATGTCCACGCAAGCAATTAGCGCTTTCTCAGATAGCGCTAGGGCTTTATATATGCTCTTCCAAAAGACGCTTCGTTACTTCTCACCTCTGCCCCTCTGCGCTAGGGCTTTGAGAGCTCCCCTCTTTGCGAGCTCACCGTCCGTTGAACGGCCAACGTCCAAGCACCGCCACACACCGTCGCCTAATCCGGTATCTCTCTCTCTCTCTCTCTCTCTGCGCCTAAATATTAAGCTGCTTGGCAAAATCCCTGAACAAATAGGTTGCTTGCTTGGCCTAGTACATGCAATAATAAAACAGCTTGCTACCCATATGACATTTACTTGGTGCAGAGCATTAGCAGTGACCAAAAAGTAAGAAAAGTAATTAACGTTATGATTTTATTCAGGGAAAGAAATATTCTTGAAGAAATTCCCTGATGAAAAATTCGTATTGTTTTTAGGTCATGGTTGATTTATATGACTTTGGTATGAGTGATTAGTGATTGTTGTGTTTGTACTATTCCGATTATGAAAAATTGCATTTTGGGTAGATGGTTGGCTGTGTTTAGTGCATTGGGATGCAACTGGAGTTGGAAATTTCTCACTGAATAACAATGTCCCAAGGCATTTTGATAGGCAAGTTTGCTAGTTTGGCTGTCGGTGTTGGGTAAGATTTGATATGTATTCTTCTTCCAGGTTTGAGACAGCGCCAAAGGCCCATAGTTATTGTGTGACTTTAAAGACATAGGAGAAACGTACCAAAAAAATTCCTTATCAACATGCAACAGAATATGAAAACATTAAATCCTATAAAAATTACCTTTGCTTTGAAACCTTTTGCTGCCTCCTGGAACGCAGGTAGAAGATTTTCTGAATCATTGGAAGTGGCAAAAAGCAGAAACTGAAACAGGAAAAATATGTACCTAAATCCAGTGAACAGTTAAGAACACCATATTTAAGATAAGTGACACTAGTATAAGGGAACACCTGCATCTTAATTGGATTTTCAAATATTACTTGAGCAACCTCCCTGGTGAAAGTGGTCACCAAAGGAAGGTTGTTCTCTTTAACAAATCCTCATTTTGACAATTGATTTTGTGAAGTGTCACTGGAATGAAGCGGGAACTAAATTGTCATGACCCCTGCATTTAAAATATGAGTTCCTCCTAAAATCTTGGGGCTTGCTACGTAATTGCCACATGTTTTACTATATTTAGTGATCTGATGAAATGTGAGGCTTGGGTGTTGAGGTTAGAATGTGGTTTCTTTTGAGTGTTCTACCTAGAGGAACAATGCTGGACTTAAGTATTTGAATTAGTTCTGTTATGTCCTTTTGTTAATCAATTTATGGCTTTGCTAGCAGCCTGACTATGGACTTGGATGTTGACTTGCTTCATAGTGTTGACCCGGGGCCCATAGATGGGTCGATACTTGTTTTGTAACAGCAGCACCGCTCCAAGAAAGTTTGGGATGCTGACATAAGTTAATACATTTACAATTTCAAAATGTAGAGCATAGTTGTACTTCATGTCATTATTTATAAATTCGTCGATGTAACCTTTAATTACTTTAATTCAGCGCACACGGCCGGATGATTGTGAAAGCATGAGAATTCGTCGGGTCAAACCACGGATACGTAAGAGAAAACAGCCGTCACCCGCTGTTATGGACTTGATACGCCGTGCCCGCTTAGAGGGACTTTGTTTAGTGCCTTTCACCCCAAGGCTGTAACTACTACACAAGCTCTGGGCACTTTGACCCAAAAACGAATTAAGGTTTCTAACACGAATTACTGATTATGCCATTATGGTATGGGTTTTGAAGGATAATATTGATAAACAAGAAAGCACTGAGAAAAATAACGGGCAGTGTATATGCACACAGAAATGTATGCATTTAGTCTAGAATGGAGAAATACGACCAGCAATGTGACAAATTAATGACCGAGAAGGGAAAGCTTCTGTTTGAATTGTAAACAAAAGGGATTTACCTGATTGTGAAATCTGGAAACGAAGAATGACGAGTGGAAGAGAAAATGCCCCTTTCGGTTCTCCTTTTCAGTGCCGGTGGGCATGGGCCACATGATGCTGAGCACGAATCTCGGCTGTCCAAACATGTTTTGGACGGTCCATATTTGTTTGGGCTTGAAAGGATATTTTAGTACTTTTACACTAAAAAATTATCCAAACAGATCTGAGTCGTCTAAAACACGTTTAGGCGGCCGAGATGGTGCTCGACACCGTCCGTGCCCACCCGGCACTGAAAAGCTTGTCAATGCTTATAGAGCATCTCCACCCATTTGGTATTGTGTTAAACCAACTAAAATAATTATTTATTTTTTAAATAAGTATTTATTTTTTTAATTAAAATTGATGTATCGTATTGCGAGAGAATTACATATTTCGTAAGAAAAAAATAAATATTTCAAAAATAAAAATTTTAGCGGAACAGGTCCTTGGGGCACATTTGATTATTATGTTATTCTTACAAATTACGGAATAATGTGGGATTATAGATGGATGGGGATATATAGATAAGATAAGTGAGGTCCCAGGATAATAGATTGTACTGTATTGAAGAGTGTGTGAAATAGAGGGGAATCCCAGCATACTGATTTTTAAAATTCATTATATAACCAAGATCCTAAATTCTGAATAAACAATTAGAAGATTAGATTAACTAATTATAATCATTCAATTGAGCTGATCTGATTTTTAATGAGCCATCCAAATTATTATATTAGAAGTTAATTAACAGCTGAGATCATTTGTGTAGAACTTCCCCACCCCACCCTAAAAAAAAACGACGTTAATGTGGCTGGCTGGCAGCCACAAGAAGTTTTATTTTTTTTTTGATAAAACAGCCACAAGAAGTTGCTACAGCCTACAGACACTCGGGTTCTCCTTAAAGTTCGAACTATACGTCACACACACACAGATGTAATTGAAAATAGTAACTATTTTTACGTGTACATTATTCAACACACTATGAATCTTATTTGTTAGATCTCGTCGCTAGGTTTCAAAATCGGATATGTTAAAAAGTAGTTATAATTGTTTAAAGTTTAAATATATAACTTATACCCTTGCCCAAAAAATATATAACTTATACACAATTATATTTGCATATATATATATATGTGTGTGGGCACGGCCCTTCTACTAAGGGCATCCACATATATGTTAAATGCAGACTTTTGATCTAAGCCGTTGAATTGTGTTTTCAATGGTCCAGATTACCGGTGATAAATTGTTTGCAGATCTGGATCATTGAAAACACAATCCAACGGCTGAGATCAAAGGTCCGCATATTGTATACTACATGCGGGCACCCTTAGAGAAATGGGACAATATGTGTGGGTATACAAAAGTGGTAGTTTCATAGAGATAGGGAGAGAAAGAAAAGCTAATGATTAGAAAATATTGTTTGGTAGTATTATCCTGCTAAATACACAATGTTAATACCATGCCTCATTAATTTACAACCAGCAAAAGAAAAGTATCTCACATACCCCGAAAGAGTCGATATTCTCGAAAGGGAAAGAATGCCCATGTCGCTATTTCTGTATATCCGAAAGCCTTAAAAAAACCGATTCCATCAAAACCAATTGCGTCATTCATAGAAGTTGGCTAGTCGCTTTAGAATGAGAGTTGTCTGACAAAGCCAACAAATTTCGCATGAGATCTACGTACTATCCTCGTTGCAATGACATAATTGAGATGGTCCAAACGGGTCTCATCCAAAAACTAAACCTGCTTTTCATTCATTTGGATCTCTGTACGTGATTTTTGCCTTGGGTGACAAACGCTGAAATTGTGATACTCTTTCAAGATGCTCAATCCTCCATCAGAAACTTTAGCTGGATTTGGCTTCACAACCATGCTCTCCAATACTCGGGATTTGGCTAACAGAAGCTTCATGAAGTGTAATTCAATTTTTGTACCAGATACAAGACGCATCTCCACCTTCCGAAGATAATTCAGATGCCACTTCGAGCTGACTAAAGTTGCTTCACAAAATTTCAGAACAGAAGCTTCATTTTTATCACCTGTTATAATAGGCTATGGGAGACAACGCAACAAGAAGAGTTTTAACTTTTAAATATCAAAAAACATAAGTATTAATAAGCATGGGAAATATAATATCTGTAATACTCACCTTAATTATCACTTTATGCAATTTTGGGGAGTGTCCAATCAACTTCAAAATCATCCAGACAACTCGTTTCCCAAGGCGAACATCAGATAATTCTAGGATATTAAGGTGCCATAATGTAGGAAGCCGTCGTCCAACTTGTCCTAAACAAACTTCTTCAACCATGGACTTCATAAAATGGAGGAAGTGAGATCAAAGAAACTGTCACCTGAAAAATCAATGAAATAACAATTGTGGCCTTATCTTACCATAAGATATGGACCGTCCATATGCAGACTCCTAAGAACAGGTAGACCATCCAAAAGACCGGCCAAGTCAAATATACCTCCTCCTCCTTCCACTACACCTACAGAAGCTTTTGAGTGTATCGAAAAGTGTGCAACTTTAGGTGCATTCTTGACTCTAATAGATTTGAAAATCCCCATTAAGCTAAGTACTTTCAGATTAGGAGCATCAATTCCTTTGAAGTCAAACCTCGAGGAACTTTCAAACATCAATTGTTCAAGTAATGGGCAACTAGAAACAAAAGTTTCAAACAAGTCTGCAGTGATAATGACTTCACGAAGCTCCAGACAAACCAGCCAAGGAAATCCCTTAAAGGTTGTTGGGCGTTTAAATACACAAGAATGGAGATTCAAGTACGTCAGTTGCTGACAAGAAAATAGAGATTGAGGCAATTCATGAGGGTCACCCTTCCGAATTTGCAAGGTTAGTTCCTGGATACCATGGTTTGACAAAATACTGATCAAGGCGTCAATTTCAGAACAGCTTTTTAGTACAGATATAGAAAGACTGAACTTAAGTATTGGGCCGCGGTGAAGTAATAGAACATGGTATATAGTAGCCAAAAGTCTGTTCTTAATTGAGAGTTGGTCTGGTGGCAATAGTTGGCGAAAGAAAGTCGGGTAAGGATCCACTAGTGACGTATCATCAAATGCAAGTACCGGAATATTTATCCAGTTAAACCTCCATTTCTTTGACAAAACACTTGTCCTCACTGCATCTCTTATGGGCATAAGTACTAAGATCTTTTCAAATATAGTATCAGGAAGATCGCTAATAATATTCGACGTTGAACCACACATGCTCTTCATTTCTGATTATCACTGTTTAGAAAGCATCTGCGAAGGGAATCAAATCATTGCAGCAAGCTTCCCTTAGGATTCATAACATTTCCTGAGATGATGAAAGAACGATAATTAGTGCCCAGTTACTACCATCCAATACTAAGAAATTTTAGTAGCCAACTTCCCAAATCGAATATCGCTACGAGTGATATAAAAGAGAAAGTGTCTTCAGCAAATCATCCAATATCCTGCTGGACCATTAATCACGGCATTCTTCAGTGTTTCCCTAGATTAGTCTCAACAAAGAATTTAATTAGTTCGACAACTGCCATGAAAGATATGGGAAATTTTAACTTCCAACCTAGGCTACAGAGAACGAGACAAGATATAAACCAAGGGAAAATTCCCTTGACAGTTGCCTAGACAATTTTCAAGTATGATGACGAAATTATCCAAAAATCAAAAGAAGAATCTCACACCACAAATACGCTGAAATAGTGAATGTTCTTGATTGTGCTAAGGATAATATACATTTCATAAGAAAAACAAGTCGTCATCGCCGGGCACATCATGGTACCGCCCTAGAGATGAGTCGAACATTGCTCAATGCTACGCAAAGGCCTTCCCCTTCCGCTGGGGCAACCCCAAGGGTGGTGCTCTGTTATTTTTTTCCACCACTAATCCCCAAAAGTGCAATACCAGGCTTCGACAAAATCTTCACCGAGGCATATGTAGTCATTGGTTTGCAAAAACTAATTCAGCAAAATCTCCGGGCAGTGATTGGATAAATCAAATGGGTACAGTCTACAGACAGCGCTTGGTCAATGAATCTTCTTCAACCACCACAAAATTCAATCTGATTTTGAGTGTATAACTGTATATACAAGTCAATACATACGCATACATAGGTATTCGAGCTCTAAACCACCGGGGGGAATGGGGAGTGATTGGCAAAAGAAAGGGAAGGAAGTGTGAAACGTGGAATCGCTCAAGGCTCTGTTGGAACCCAAGGAAAAGAAAGGAAAAGAAAAGAAAATTAAAGAATTTTTCCTTCTATTGTTTGGTTAGAAGAGAAAGTGAGAAGAAAATAAAGATTTTGAGTGTAGTGAATAGTACATTTTCCCTCCTATTTTCCCCTCATTTTCCTTCTTTTTTCCTTTCCTTTCCTTTCCTTTCCTTTCTCTAGGTTCCAAACAGAGCCTAAGGGATAGGACCAAACAACGTGGTGCATAGTGGAAGATTGGAAATATTTAGGGTGCGTTGGTAACCTTTTCGGTTTTTAATTTTTTGTTTTTAAGAAACTCAGAGTAGAATCAAATTTATGTTTTTATAAAAAACAAAAATAAGAAACATGTTTGGTAAATGTTTTTTTTCAAACAGTAAAAAATGAAACCAATCTCATACTCCTATAGTATATGATATGTTTGTGTTCCTCAAAAACAAACAACGGGGGAAAATATTTTTTTTGTAGTAGTTTTCATAATTTATAAAAACTCTAAAAAATTTTATGAGAAACAAAAAAGTAGAAACGTGTTACCTGAGTTTTCTTCATTAGTTTTCAAAAAAATAGAAACAAAAATAAAAAACTAAAAACAAAAAGGTTACCAAACGCCCAACAAATATTGGGGACTAGATTAGTTCCATTATTGTTGTTGTGGTTTTTAATTTTAGTTAATTTTTTAGGGTGTCTTGGAATTTTAGAAATAAGTATTCTAAGAGTATTTAATGTTCTAGTGTTTTGAATTTGTTTATTTTATTTTATTTTAATATTTGCTTGGTCAAGAAGAATAGTTAGTTTTTATTTCTATAGTTTTTCTTCTTCTTCTTCTTCTTTTTTTTGGTTTCTTAGTGTGCAGGTCCAAAAGAGAATTTTTCTAAACTTATCTTGTTTGTGATTTTCTGCACGTTATTATTATACACTCCCCTGCTCCACAATGGAAGAGATTTTTTATTTTTTATTTTTTGTACTTTTTCTTTCTTTTTTTCCCACAATTCAGCAATATTTTAGAACATATGATAAAGAAAGGAAAGGACTTTCCTTGTTTCCAAACAAGTGAGAGAAAATTAATAAAATTAAAATTTCCATCAAACTTTCTTTTTAACAACTTTCTTTTTCTTTCATCACCTTTCCACAAGTTCCAAACAGTAGAGAAAATTGGAACACAACTTCAACGACATAAAAGAAGGGTATCTTCAATGACACAAAGAAAATTGGAAATCACAACTTGCAACATCATCTTTAAGTTGGCTATTTAAGGGGTTGCTAAGATAACAATGTGAAATCCCACAATGGTCACTTTTTAGTCCATAATCGAAAACCCATTTTTAGTAGAGAGATGTCAAAAGAGTTTGGAATAAATATAACTGAGTGGGTCCAATTTTCTTTTTTGTAAATTTATGTCTGGTTATGGTTATACCATTGTCAGCTATAAATATGATATTGCTAACTTTAGAAATCTTTTACATTTAGACACTCTAAGAAAACACGTATTCACAAAGCATTATCACTGACACACTTTTGAGGTAAATTTATGGAGGCGTGTTTGTCGAGTGCATTTTCATCTACGTATTGTTTACGGAGGAAAATTTGGCACGAGAGCATGTTCAATTTTCATAAACACAACTTTGTGTAGTTTGAGAGTATGGTCAATTGGCCAAGATGTGTGTGCCCTAGTTATTGTTTGGGTTCTGTCTTTTCATAATTGACACACATCCTCAAAGAGAAATGGCATGGTCGAATAAGATTTACAGTCCATTTGGATGGAGTGATTTCAAGAGAAAAGAAAAGAAAGGGTTTTGACTTCTAGCCAAATCACTCGGTTGAATTGACTATATTGGTAAGAAATGAAGAGAAAAATACAAAAATAAAATGTCTTAGTTGGCTCCTCTCCTTTCTCACCCAATCTCACCAAAAATGGTGAGATTTTGTGAGAAAGGAAACCTTTCTTATCTCACCGGTCATTGCTTACCATCCAAAGGAGCTGTTAGGAAACTGAGACGTTATCTAATGAACACGATAGTAAGGATCCAAAACTATTAAAAAAGCGGCATCAAAAACTTTACTGCTTGTGTGGTCTTTCCATTTTCGTGAGTGCATGTGTAAATGTGTTTATAGCATATGTTTTCCAAGCATAATCATAAAGGATTTAGATTGAGGACAAAATTCTAGGTGGTAAGTGTGTACGACCAAAAATAATCCTCGTCATTAGTTCAAGCGGGGTCCCCAATCCTAGTTCTCGAGTCTTTGTGGAGATATACTTCCAAACGTAAAGAATTCAGTACATATTCTTGGAAATTTACCATTTTAGAGGGTCATTAAAAGGGCAAAGACGAATGATTCAAAATCTCGAAATAATCGTCGAAGTGTAGACTTGGATCTGATTATGGCTTTCGAGTTTTTCTTGCACTTTTCCCGGAGGTGGTGGGTTGCTCGGGGAATTGGTGGCTGCTGGAATGTGGTGGACGGCGGCGGCAAAAGCTTGATTTAGATGGTTAGGATTAGGTTTAGGGTAAAGGTCATCATCGGGCCAGGTCGCCAAGTCACTATCCAAATCCGCCTACGGGTTGGACGGAGCGGGCATTTTCCTTGGGCTAACCCAATTAACGGGCTTGCGGGCGGGTTAGAATTTCCTTAGGCTTGTAGTTGTAGTTGGGCTTTTTCCTTTATACTACTGCTGCTTGCAGTTGTAGTTGGGCTGGGGTATGCATAATGCTACTTGTAGTTTTGTAGTTGAGCTTTGAACTACGCTACCATATTACCCAGCTACCTACAGTGAAAAGGGCAAAAACAAATAGTAACTAATAAGTGCATTTGCAGAATAGAATTAAATGTTTTATTAATCAAAAGATGAAAAAAATATTTTAACTACTCAAATTGAACATGCATAAATTGTTACAATATTGGGGTTCAGTTAGTCCCTCAGTGAAGGCATGGTTCCAGCCCCACGACCACGGTAGGTGGCTTGGGGTTTAGGACTATAGACCGCCTCTGAATTCCTTATGGACTAACATACTAACACCCTGCTAACCCCTCTGATGTATACAATATTAGCCCCCCCCCCCCCCCCCACCAAAATGCTACAAAAAGAGAGAGGCGAAGGATCGCATCACTACAAATATGTACATCCCAATTAGATTGGCGCACACACACTTGTCAATCATGTGCACTACTGAACCCCTATAATTTGTAAACTACAAAATACATTAAAAAAAAATGATCTTTATAATTTGGAAATGAAAATGTGCATGTGTCCACCCAACACACTGTAATACCAGGCATGCGTGCATGGAGTGTGTCCATACAGTATCTCGAATAAATAAAGATATTTTCCCGTTAGTTTAATCGTTTATGTATTTCTTCATTATTTATGCTGGTTATATGTTCTTATGAGTTACTATGATGTTTTCACTTGATAAACATTTTGGATGTTTTTCCGAAACTATAAATGATTCCACCAAAAAAAATGTCCGTCGTTAATTTAAGATGAAAAACGATCTGTCAAATAATTATCCATATTTCATTGTGATTAGATTGGATATATGTGAGAGGTACGATTTTAGTTGTTAGATTTAATCTAGCTATGGGAATAATAAAATAAAAATTGGCAAAACATGTGATCATTTTCTCCCTTAATTTAATAATTGTTTTAGTGAACCGTGCATTTGTTTGCTTTTCTACTAGTATTTGCTTAACGAAATAATGCCATTCAGATAGACCTTGAGTTCTGGCTTGTGCTTCCTCACCTACTTAACCTGCCAGAAAATAAAGCTTGAGACAATTTGGAAAAGAAAAAATGAAATCAAACTGAACCTAATGGTCATGTACTGTCCAGAAAGGTAATAAAAAATCATACGCCTCTTCCCAATTGTTGGCCTTCGGATTGAAGTAATGATTAGCAGGGACAGTCGGGGACTTTCTTATTGCATAGTCGAATGAATTTTCAGATAGCATTTGTCAATGATGTTTGTATTAATCAAGAATGAAAGTTAGGGTCTTGTAAGTTGAAAGGGCCAAAGACGATTAGATATATTCTAAACCATCAACGAGGCCCAACCAAGGATTAAAGGATGCAACTTTTAGGGCACTGCTGGCACCTTACCTGAAATTGAAGTTTTTGAGTTCCCAAGAAGTATGGTTGCAAGGTTGAAACTTACAAGTTATTATCAAAAGAACACCACCGGGAGCTGATGGCGTAATTTGAATCGACGAGGAGAACTTGTCAGGTTCAAACACAGTAAAAAACTAAAAGAACCGCGTCTTTTTTATCCTACGAGTCCGCATTTTTTTCCCTTCTCTTTGGTGGTTCAACTCAGAATAGCAGATGGATCTCGAACCGCGTCTTTCAGTATAGAATTGCCTATTCCTAATCCTAAAAATCGCTACACATTCGGTAATGAAAGAGTATGATTCAACCGGTAGAAGACGCATCCAATAGAGTAATCAGGTCACTTGCAAAAAGCTGCAGTATTTACAAAGGAACAATCCACAGCTGTAAATGAACTAAGCTTTCACACAAAAAAATGCAACACACACCAAATGAGAAACCATCTTCATTCTGTCTACGGGACAATGTACATCAGCCCTTACATAGAAAATATTTTCCTTTCTGTAGTAAGTCTAAACAAACGGTCATGATCAGTAGAAATTGGGTACACCACTTCCAGGATGTTTCTGCTTAAGCAACAGATAACTCGATGAGGTCCGGAAGATAACAATGTCTGCATGTTTTTTGAAGCAACCTTGCTGTGGGGACATTTCTCAGTTCAAGTTTCATGCCTTATGCTTTTTGTTGATGTCGTAATCCACACATAGATCTGCCGCTGTCTTCATCTAGACCATCAAAACAAGTTTCAGTTAGATCACTAGAGCAGGAATTTAAGATAGTCGTGGTCAATCACATACGTGAAAAATTATGTTCCTAGTCAACAGAAAGAGGTAATACTAAGCTTTCACATTCATTATTAACAACAAAAATCTATAATGCCTCCTTTCTAGAAATGTAACTAAAAACTAGGGATTAAAATTTCGGAAACAGCACATTAACACTACTCAAACCCATTTCAGAAATTAGAGGGTTTGGGCCAACTACTTTCTTGACATGAACAAAAAAGGCATGACCCAACGATATGAAAATTAAATGGGGGATGATGTCGGATTGGACTCGGAAGGACACGGATAATATTTTGCATTGACTCAACCTAAAATGATGCAATTCGAACGTGACATGACACAACATTCTTTTTACCGACTGTAGTTAATTTTCCATTGCTTTAGGCACAGTCTTTTAGTTTACAATTTAGATTTAGACTTGTACGTGGTGGATTTTGAGTACTATACCTAGTGGTGGCTGAAGGCATTTTGCAATTCAACAAGTATAAATAAACCACAGCAAAAATTAAAGCATAAAATAAGTGGTATTAGTATATCTTTCTTTTCCACACACACATAACAAAATACACTCCAGTATAGTAGAAAAACTTAAATAAATATGAAAATATTTAAAATTACTAACATGGTTATTTAATTTTGAGTGGGGGTGACCCCTCGTGTCCCATTGTAGGGACTGCCCCTGGTCTAGATCACTGCAATTCCAGGAACAGAATACCAAAATTATAGAAATACAAAAGAATTTCATGTAAGTGCCATATAGCCAGGAATGGCAGGAAGCAAGGACACTCCTGACTACTTACACAACATGTTGGGCACACGAAGACGCATCAGGGACACTCATGTCTCAATTTGCACACAGATGGAAAGATGACAGGATCAACTTCCAATATTAAAAGCTTATTTTAGTGGCTATGAATTCCAAAAGAAAATGATTGAATTATGACCAATCAAAAAGCCTTATTCAACTTTTAATATTTAAAGGAAACAATAAGAACTGTAAAGATACGATTAGTTCTGTTTTTTTTAGGATGGAAGTGTTCATACGAATAATAACTAAATATATATCCTAATATATATACATAATGTTTGCCATGTCCCCTGCTGTGTCCCCATTTATTTATAAATTATGCGTCCCGTGTCGGTATCCATGTCTGTGTTTGTATCCATGCTTATTAGCCAAATAAACAAATGCTTCTTAGCCAAATAAACAAAACACAGCTAGAATCCCACGTAAAAACTGTATTAGAATCATCATGACAACACATATCAACCAGACGAATGATAGACCTTCCCAGACCCCAGCACAAGAATAGATAAATAATAAATAAATAGCATGTGATTTGTAAGAGCTTTCCTGATAAAAATAAATGTTATAAGTAGCAGATAGCTTGCGAATAAACAATATTCTGCATCAGGAGGGTGTTGTCACTGTAGTCATTTATTATCTGCCAATTTATAGGTAGGGAAGCAAACATCTGAAATCTGAGTGAAACAGTTCAACACCTTCGTAGTCTAAACCGAGAGACATCCAAAATCAACGTGAGTATCGCCCTTAACTTTACACAATGAGTAAAATAATTAATTACTGTATCTCACCAAAATTCAGTATAAAAAATGTGCATATCAACTAAATAACTCAACTTTATACCAAAAGGCTTAACAGTTGCTAGCAAGAATCAAAAGCATATACTATTACTTTTGAAGACAAACTAGCAATAGATCACATTGACCAGCGGTATGAATGGAGGTAATAGTGACCATATTAGTGCAGGCTTACGATAGCTAAACTTCACCACCACCACCCAAAAGTAAGCTTCTTTCAATATTTGTTAGGGAGGTTAAAGAGGAAGGGAATGAGTCTTGCAGAAGACTCGAATACAGGTATCACACCTGGTGAAGGAGCCAGGCCTATGGCTCTACGCCAAACCTCACTGTCTTCCTCAAATGTTTAGGAAAGCATATTATTTTTTTCTTCTTTAGTTAGTGATAGTCAACTTCTTACCTGTATAAAATTTACTGCTTGCTTGATTGCCCATCCAACCAAAAGTAACACTAGTAGAACTGCAAGAGCTGAGTTCTGTTTGGCAGCCTCCACTACAACCTAAATGGAATTATAAAAGCCATAACCTGGGTAAGAAAATCCTCAAGAGTCACAATATTCAGGTAGAACATATAGCACCATCAAACAAATGAAGTCTAACCTTGGTCAGATTCTCATTCTGGTTCTTTGCCAGAAGAAATAGAGTTATGTAAAGCAGCTGCAGACCAAAGTAATTAGTTTATAAGAATAGCACATATCCAAGTGAAACAACCATCTTAACAGAGGTAATCCGGAGAGACATTCACCTCACATGCAACACAACAGTAACCCATAAACATTCGATTTCCATAATATGCCTTGAATAGCCAATTAGTGCTGTCTTTTACATCTTTATGGCTAGCTTTGCCTGCCAAGAATGTACTGCAACAAAGAAGTGGTGGGCAAAAAACAAGTGAAACTATTAATGGCTATAGAACCTCCCCTGGAAAGTAGCATGTATTCTAACAGAAGAAAACTTTGGTGAACATCGAATCTTGAGAACTATTCAAACTTCTTCAGATAAAAAAGCAACATGAGAAATACAAATTTGATATGTTAGAATACCTATACATTTGGAACCAATGGCTGGCAATATCCAAAGCCAGTAATGACAAGAAAACTAAGCCAGGCCTGGAAAATACACAATAGAAACCTCAAATATACAAGAAATAAACTAAAGTGTGATTACAGCAAAAGTTGCAGGGTAAAGCAATTTCTACCTATATACTTGGGAGAGAATTACCAGTAGACAAGCAGTGCTAATCCTGAGAAACAAAACAATTTGATCAATGGCTAAGACAGAAAATGGAAGATATGTGATTGGTAGTTGCTATTATTACACCCTCCGTACCATTTTGTTTTTCCATTTTCCACTTTGGAATGTCCCAAAAGACACTCCACTTTAAAAAAGTCCAAGCGTAAAAGATTTTCATTTACAAAAACCCTGTCCTACAAATGTCAAAGTCCTCTTTCAAAAATAGGGACAAAGGGGCAATGCTGAAAATCAATACCTTTGTACTTTGTTTTGAGTGCATAAAATGCATGACCCAAAAAAAATTGAAACTCCCAAAAGGACTACCATTATTGGACGGAGGGAGTATTATTATCATCTCCATTTTGCTTTTGAAAAAGGGAACAGGGAAGATCACCTATCTGTCACCATGTCCAAAACGGCTCCAAAGGTCGAAACTGGAAGTAAGAGAGAAAAAACAAAAGGCAGAGAGATAAATCAAATCACCCTTCAATGTTTATGAAAGAGCATATGATTCAGAATTGCAAAAGTTTGTCAATTTTGACATGACCTTATTGATGTAGAGTACAAGTCAGAGACATTTTGAGCAACACTTTCAAACTCTCTAAAACATGAAGCTTGTGTCCATTTATCAAGGTGTCTGGAGAAGAAGTCTTGTTTAAGGAACAATTCCTTTAGTTTAAATGCAGAAAAAGAATTAGATTTTGTAAATCACTTTAGAGTCATACAAGCAATCAATAATCTTAATGCTCCATTGACATATGCAGTATGCAGTCATTAATGGTCTATTTCAAGACATGAACATACGTAAACAAAGAAAAACAGCGGAAACAGGATTGAGGTAAAATCAATAGAAAAATAGCCACTTAAAGGGGACAATACGCACGCTTTGGCACTCCAGGTTATTAAAACAATAGGCCTTGCCAGTAGAATTTTTTTATTGGTCTCCTTTATTATCTCCATCATTAGCAGTAAGTTGATCCCATCTAATTGAGACTAGATTGTAGACACTTAAGTAAGGTTTCACTGAAATTTGATTCTACAAGAACAAGATGAATTCATACCTTGATTAAACTTGCGAGCAAACCAACCATCCAAGGCATCACAGACAAAGCTGAATCACACACAAAACCAGTTAACGCTTAACCTCTTCACAAAACAAGATGCAGCAGAACTCGTTATTATAAACAAAAAGGAATGCATCAAGCAATAAAAATAAGTTATAAAACTTTGAATCTCACCTTATGAAGTACAGAACTGAGAAAAGCTTTTTGTTTGAAGAGCAAATGTAAAAGGCAAAGCAGTTCATAAGAACTCTTATGTATCCTGGATATCATAGAGGCAAAAGAGAATTAAATACACCAAATGGAAGAAAATAAACAAGTGAGCAACTATAGAAAAGAATTCTCGTTTCTCAAGAATCTTGCACACCCTTAGGGCTTAACATAGTATAGCTAGAAAATGGCAGCACACCCATGTAACCCTAATGAACTCATATGGTAGCCCCACAAAATGTACACATGTGAGCAATATATTGACAGAATAGCTGTAACAGGCAAAGCCGCTCATGCGAACTCTTATCCTGGGTAGGCATAAAATAGTTTGATACTTTAAAGTTCCAGTCCTCTTTGGGTTTGGCAAATGGAACAATATGAATATCAACATCAACATTGCATACACATACAAATACCTAGGCCAGGAAGCTATCCTAGGTCTTCGGTCGTATTGGTCTTCTTTCCTATAGGTGCCCTTTTCTTGATCAAGTGTGATATTCGACAAGGCATCCGCGACATGGTTGGTCCATCCAATCGTATACTCTAGCACCATATCAATGAAACTTGGAGTGTCAAGTATGTCTTGCCTGCCATCGTCCATGTTTGGGCATGAGTTCATTCTGGGTTACTATGTCACTCGGCGTCAAGGATAGCATTGTGTATCAGCTTTCGGGAAGAGGGCTAGTCTTGTGTGTAAACATAGCGTTTCTGGTCAAACCCGTCCAACCCAATGACGTAGAAGCGAAACCGAAGGACACATATTTTTCCTTTTGGGAGGGCACCATTAATAAAAGAAAATGGAAGCTCATCCACCTAAGGAATAATGAACTCCTACAGTAGCCCCACATTATGAACGATCATACAATTACATTCACTTTTTTTGGAAAACCCGATGTATGTTTATGTACCAAATTATTGAATCACACATCCACAACACAAAATAAGCAAGAACTCTGACATGTAATTCGAATTACAACTACTTTCTTTGGAGCCCTAATTGGAAAAGAACAAGAGAGTGAACAAAAACCCACCAATGATGTTCGGAATGTAGAGGTATACGGATAATTTCCTGGGTCTTGACTCCTTGGCCATTTGAACAAATCTCTCTCAACCAAATTCAAAACTGCACACAACGAACCAGTAACGTCACAATTTCTATACGATTTTGAATTTAAAACGATGAACCCAAATAAATTTTCCCTTTCTACGCTTACATGTACGTATGTAGATGCGGAGAGAGATGGGGCCGGAACCAGAAGCCTCGCTGACGGGCAGATGCACTTCTTGAATCGCTGGTCCCTTGTTTCTACGAGAATTTTCCCTATTCGCAGTATTAACCCAGGAAAATTGGTATATTATGAGAAAATACCAGAATAGTAGTAGTACTAACTTTCCCCTTTTTGCAGTATTAACCCAGTGATACTTTTCTTGATAGGGGACACTAGGTAAGGAATCTAGGAAAGGTTAAGATGCTTGTTTATGCATCCAGAGCTTGTTTGGATGGTTCAAATTCTTTAAAATGGGGATTTGAGGACGGACGGACGAAAGTCTCTTCGTCCATGCCTAGTTGTGAGATAAAAAGGGGAGATAGAAATTTAAAACACTAAAACAGTATTAAGACGAAAGGGTTATTACTGAGCACATTGTAGTCCGGAAGTAAAGGAGGCGTGTTTGTTAAGTGCGTTTTCATCTAATTATGATAAACTTGTAACTTCGTCATGTTGTTGCAATAAACTTTTTCCTAATTTTTTTTTTATTGCAATCAACACCTATTGTTTGATCCGGAAAAATTAGGCATGAAGGCAACCTTCGGCTTCCATAACAACTTAGTGCGTATTTGCTAAGCACAACTTCATGTAATTTAAGATATATGGTTAATTGACGAAGAAGTGTGTGCCCTGGTTATTATTTGGGTTTTTAATTTTTAGCATTAATATATGTCTTCAAGATAAATGGGATGGCCCAATAAGATTTAGGGAATAGAGTCTTGATGTTATTCAAGGTCTTTAGACGGTCTGTGATCTTTTCACTTACGTGGGCGTGTGTGTACATGCGTGGTAAATGTCCGTGCCTCTAGTGCTTATCCGTGCCTACGGCACTACGCACCTTGTGTCGTAGGCATGGGCATTTTTGTAATATATTTTTGTTTTTTTATGCCAATGCCAGAAGCCGACCAGTGGGTAAAAAAAATCAATGGCATTTTTGTAATATATTTGTAAAAGTGTGGGTGTTTTCTTAAGAGTGTTGGAGAACACACCTCATCCATTTGATTAAATGAATCTCAGCCCTTGAATCAACTTGTATTTATGTGGAGGCCCACACCCTTGTGTTTTATTAGATAGATTATAATTTTTTTTTTTTTGAACAGAGATTATAATATAATTGAGGTGAAAATGTTTAGGTGGTAATTGTGTAGGACCAAAAGTAACCTTCCCTATTAGTTCAAGTGGAATCCCCAATCAGAGTTCTTGGAGTCTTTGGAGATATTTCCAAACTTGAAGAAGAAAAATGAAAACTAACATTGATCCTTTAGTTCAATAATAATAGACAAATTTGTCCCTTAGATTTAGTACATACTCTTAGAGGGTCATTAAGACAAACTGGGCAAAAGCGTTGACATACACAAAATTGCAGGAACACAACTTTCACTATATGAAATATGATGCTTTTGCCAATGGTACTAGTCATACTTCATAAGATATTGGATAAATACTCACATGTGGTGAGCGCCATATACCGTGTATTCGCAACCAAAACTCTCCTTGAAAGTAAGCATTGAGCCATTGATGTTGGAGGTCAAGGAAGGGAAAGAATGAAGAGAGGAGGAGGAGGAGCAGCAGCATCGAGAAGAACTAAAATGGGATAGTGGAATCAAAATGTTAAACGCAACGAGATTCACCCACCAAAATCAATGGTGCCCCTTAAGACGGCAACTCTATGGTGTTAAATACCGTGATTTTTTAAATGCTACGTACATGCAAACTGGTATGGAGCGTACTCGTATGCTATTTAATGAGAAACAAATTGTTACTTGTGTTTTGATTTCTCTCGTAATTCCATATGTCTTTATCATCTTTTGCTTTGAATTACTTAGGGAAGTATACAAGGTTTTTTCACTTGCATTGATGTGAGTTTTGTTTCAAATTTTATGCTTGGTATTTATGTGTGGTTTTAAATTGTGGGTGTTGAACTGTTAATTGCAGGTGATAAGAAATTTTTCTTTTTCCATTGGTTTGTGCTTAGGGTGGCATTATTCGCAGCTACGTATTTTCTCCCATAGGCCGCTAAAATTTTTTAACTATACTCGACAGTTAGTTACCGAAATTGAGATACATTTTCAGCACCCAATTACCAAAATATAATCTTTTTTTCAACAGCTATTTACCGAAATGTATGTATTAGCAGTTGTATACCGAAGGTTGAACATATTTTCAACATACGGTTACCGAAATATAATTTTGTTTTCAACAGCTATTTACCAAAATGTTATTTATGATTTTCAACAGCTACCTACCGAAATATAGCGAGCTATGGGAGAAAATATGTAGCTGCGAATAGCGGCACCCTGTGCTTATGTCCGATTATGAATTTTCCTTTTCCATTGGTTTTCTTTTCATATTGATCGGATACTGGTCAATAGTTTTTGGTAATACATTTATATTTAAAAAAAATGGATCCTTTAAGTTGTAATCACAACTCATTTTGGTACATCAATTAAGGCCCCGTTCTAGTTTCCTCGAAAAAATGCTTTTTGAAAAGGAAGATAATTTCAAGCTCAAAAATCATGTGTTTACGGAAATAATTTATTTGTCAATATGGATCTTGTTTGATAGATTTCATTGAGATTTTTTAAACGGTGCAAAAAAACTTTGAAAAATTATTTTCCATTTCCATTATATTTGAGTTTAAAATTGCCTTTTTTTTCAAAAACAAAATTTAAAAGGATAGCAAAACGGCCCCTTAAGTATTGGTCGGTACCCGATCAACATGAGTTTCTATTTGGTTCTTCTAATCAATTAGCTTCTATTTGGTTCTTATCAATTAGCTCTACAATATGGACGAGTTCAATATTGAATTGAAGCCGAAATGGCGTCAGAACTAGTTGGGGGTTCAGTCCACTGCCAAACTTGAGACAAGCCTTCTCCGTTCTTTTGTTTGTTGGGAATCTATTCTAGTTATTGGTTGGGAACATGGCTGCAAATAAACTGAGCTCGAAGTGATAAAGGCTCGTTCGAATTTGATTTGGGTACTAAAGAAAATCGAACTTGAATGAACCTTAATTTTAGGCTCTTTAATAAATACTAAGTCGAACCTTAACCTGACAACATTCAGTTCGATTGGGCTCGCGAACTCGGTGTATATGTATAAACCTTTACATGTACATAATAAAAAAATCTCATAATTTGCATATGTATAATTAATTTTTAAAAGTATTATAAACTTAAATTTTATTATGTTCTATTATTTATTAGACTAGTGCTTACCCGTGCCTACGGCACTACGCACCCCGGTTGAAATTACCCATGCTTACGGCACTTGCTAGCTAGTGACTCAAACACTAAATCTGTTCATTAGTGTGTAATTAGCAAATAATACCCTACTCGTACTGACCTAATATTTTCAAGGCCATCTATGTACTCAACGGGAAAATTAAATCATTACCAAATCCGGAAAATTAAATACCAAAACTGAAAGAATCAGTACTCAACCATTTATTCCAGAAAATGTAAAGTATTTACGAAAATCCAATTAGTTTGTATGTGAATGGTAGAGAAATCTAAACCGTTGGATTTGTTTGTATGGGTAGATAAAATTTGTATTAGGGAGAAATCTGAACCGTTGAACGAAAATATTATTTAGGAATATTTCCAATTAGGAAAGGATGAGAACTATTAGGTAGATACTATTACAATCAATTAGGTAGATACTATTACAATCAATTACTATCAATTAGGAAAGAATGAGAACTACAATTATGGAATTTGACTGATTCTAACATATGTGATTGATGCGTGGTGGGTGCCACCTAGGACAAAAAGTGTCACATAGGACAAATGTACAACGTAGGACAAACACCCTTCTTCTGTTTTATAATATAGAAGACGAACTCAAGTAAAAAATAAAATTTCCATTTTTAATTCTAGACTTTTATGAGAGCATTATATTTAATATATTTTACTCGTCAAGTTTGTGAACAAGGATCGAGTTCGATATCCGTAAATACCTATTTTCCTTCCCAAATTTCCTAGGATAAAATAGATTAATACTATTATAATTAATGAATGAAAAAAAAAAATCTCGTGAACATGTTTCAATTTAGGGGGAATTCGGTTTCAATGGTTGGAGGGGCAATTATTTCACAATCCATGGTCTACTTTTTTGAAATTCTTAAGTTATGAAAAGGAAATAATTAATCGCTAATACATGGTCTTTTTAACATACAAGGACA
This sequence comes from Rhododendron molle, assembly GCA_025413875.1. Classification (NCBI taxonomy): domain Eukaryota; kingdom Viridiplantae; phylum Streptophyta; class Magnoliopsida; order Ericales; family Ericaceae; genus Rhododendron; species Rhododendron molle. Next base: position 9,811,287 of record CM046399.1, read on the forward strand.
AAAATACCCCTTTTCCTACTTACTGGCCCCTACTGCACCCGTGGGCTCCGCGCAGCAACCCTTACCCACGACCAACAACGTTTTGATTAAAAAAAAAAATTCTAACCATCAATTTGCAATCCTATGAAGCAGAAACATGATTATGAGAGCTCTAGAGACAAAATTTGATTATGTCTCTTTAGAATAAAATGATCAGAATAATAAAATCTTCACACCCGTTCAAACGGATTAAAAATTGAAGCACTTAATTTTTTAACCATATTTTTTAATATATAAACGATCTCAAAAAATTAAGTGCTCAAATTTTCACTGAAATCTTTGCATTGATTCAAATGGAGTGAAAATTTGAATACTTAATTTTTTGAGACCGTTCATATATTAAAAAATTATGGTTAAAAAATTAAGTGTTTCAATTTTTAATCCGTTTTAATGGGGGTGAAGATCTTATTATTCTTATCATATTATTCTAAAGAGATATAATCAAATTTTGTCTCTAAAGCTCTCATAATCACGTTTTTGTACTATAGGATTGCAAATTGATTGTAATGATTTTTTTTTAAAACCAAAACGTTACCGTTTTAGTCGTGTGGGTAGGGGCTACTGTGCCATGGAGATAGCAGAGTCCCCGGTACCAATTTATTTGGATTGAAGGAGCAATTTATTTTCAGACAACGAGCAACTTATTTTCATACAGCGAACAACTTATTTTCATATAACGAGCAACTTATTTTCATACACCGAGCAACTTATTTTCATACAATGAGCAACTTATTTATGAGCAACTTATTTTCATACAACGAACAACTTATTTTCGTACAACGAGCAACTTATTTTCATACAACGAGCAATTTATTTTCATACAATGAGCAATTTATTTACGAGCAACTTATTTTCATATAACGAGCAATTTATTTTCATACAATGAGCAATTTATTTACGAGCAACTTATTTTCATATAACGAGGAACTTATTTTTATACAACGAACAACTTATTTTCATACAATGAGCAACTTATTTTCATACACCGAGCAACTTATTCTTATACAACGAGCAACTTAGGTCCAAACCCAGATTCAACTACATATCGACCCATGATCTCATACAAAGGGTAACTTAGGTTCATAGAAGGAACAACTTAGGTTCATAGAAAGGAACAATTTAGGTCCAAACCCAAATTTAAATGAACAATAAGGCAACAAATGTTCACTAAAGGAGCAATGGTTCACTGCAACAAATATCTCACAGTAATGACTTTTTTTTTTGGTCCACAGTAATGACTTTCTGCTACTGCAAGCGGAAGGAGAAAACCCTTTTATTCGGAGAAAGGGAGAGAGAAGAGAGAGAGGATGGGGGAGGCGGCAGAGGCGGGAACAAATTTTAATAAAAAATAAGGAGCAACTTAGATAAGTATTACTTCGAAAAAATAAGGAGCAACAAGGTGCAATAAATTTTAATAAAAAGAGCAACATATATTGATACAAGGGGCATAAGTATAAAAAATAAAAATAAAAACATCTCCTCTGTATTCTCTTCTCCGACTCCATCTTGAGTTGTAGAATTTTTTCCTGGCCATGATGCACAAACCCACTTCTCCGGCACCATCACCCCCAATCTCCATAGCAATCATGATTCAGTTCACATAAATCAAACCCCCAGTCGATACACACAATTTCCGAAAATCAATTTTTATTTCCATTTTCTTTTATTTCTCGTGAACCAAAAATCAATGGTGATGTCAGTTGCTACTGAGTCAACTCAAAAATTAAAATCATTCCAACTCACTCCAACCCAGCTTTCTATCTCTCTCTCTCTCCATTGTTACAATTCAAATGATAAAATCGTTCATTCTCTTGTAAAATCGTAAAATCACAAGAGCCCATTGAAGATCAAGAACAACTTGTGTTGGATTGACTTCATTTTTCTCCTAATTGAAAAATCAGAGCAAACCCACATCACAAAATACTTGAGTTTGTTCAATAAATTGGTCCATGGTCTCCACATCATCGCCATCGACGGCTCCAACAACCAGAAAATGAGGATGGAGAGCAATATAAATCAAAGAGAGAGAGAGAGTTGCAGACGACTGGGATTGCTACCGTGGAGTTGCAGACGATGAGGAGGAACTGATTTCTGGGGTTTCAAATGTGTGTGGGTATATTAGCCTTTTTACATTGCCTTTCCATGTATGGGGAATTTCTTTTGTTCCGTTTCATATCTGAGTAATTCCAAGAAAACCTGGTCATGGGTTGAGAAATTTTTGCCCCTTGTTCCACTGTCTTGTAAATCCCCCTTGAATTTAAGGCTCCGTTTCAGAACATTTTCATAAAAAATAGGTACTTATTTCACATTTTCAAACTCAAAAATAATGGAAATAAAAAATAATTTTTTAATTTTTTCTGCACCGTATTAAAAATCTCAGTGAGATCTATCAAATAAGATCCATATTGATAGAAAAATTATGTACGTAAGTATATAATTTTTAAATTTAAAATCACTTTCTTAAAAAATAATTACTTATTTCCTTTTCCGGAACGGAGAAGTAGCAAGTTAAGTTCAAGTCAGCTTGTCAAACTTTGATTGAATAGAAAATTAGAGGCCGGTCCCTTTTTTTAGGTTCGGTTTGAATCCAACCCTGAATATTATTTCCGAACCTACATAGGCTCGGATATGTTTTGCATTACTTTTTTGCCCTTTTTTATTCCGCTTCGTCGACTCCAACTTGCCATTATCAACAAATCATCTCTCTCTCCGATTTCACTCGGAGACTAGCTCTGCGCGCACCGCCTCTCTACCACCAATCCCAACTTCTCAAATCCATCAGAAAAAACAAACTAACAGAGTTGATGATGACGACTACGGCAATATCAAACTCCATGACCGCGAAATCGATCTCGACGATGACGACGGAAAAATCGAACTCGAGTACGATGGAATATTCGAATTGCTAGATGTCGATTTTGGATCGCAACCTCAACTTCTCAAATCCATCAGAGAAAACAAACTGACACAGTTGATGACGACGACGGCGACTACGGCAATATCAAACTCCATGACGGCGAAATCGATCTCGACGATGACGACGAAAAAATCGAACTCATGTACCATGAAATATTCGAACTGCTAGACAACGACAAAATCGAACTCGAAGACGACGAAATCGAACTCGATGACGGTAGAAACGATCTCCGATTTCAATGCTGAGAATCAATCTCAGATACCGTTACCGCCGATGCTGTGGTGGTTTCTTTGAGAATCAATCTTAGGTGCCTTTATCGAGTTTTTTCACTTGATTTTTCTTTTCTTTTTTCATTGTGTTTTTTGTGGTGGTAAAATATATATAAGTGAATTTTGGAAATTAGAATCTCTTTTTTTTCTTTTCTTTTTTCATTGTGTTTTTTGTGATGGTAAAGTATATATAAGTGAATTTTGGAAATTGGAATCTCTTTTTGTAATGGTAACGTTGTTTTGGTGTGGAATGAGATTATGTGAAGTGTATATTTTTGGTCATGTGAACTGTGTGGTGGACTCTGTGAACTGTGTGTTGCGGGGCTATGTGAACTATGTATTTTTTTTTTGAGAACTGTATTCTTTTCTATGAGAACTATGTATTTCCTATGAGAAGTGTATATTTTCTCATAGAATTGACTATGAAAACTGACAGTTCTCATAGAACTGACTATGAGAATTACAGTTCACATAGCCAGTTTTCTATGACAACTAAGCAGTTCTCGTAGAATTGACTATGAGATTTGGCAGTCAAAAATTCAATTCTAAATCAATTTATTTCCTATGTGAACTATTACTTTTTTACTTTGATTACTTTTTTAAGACATGACAGTGAGAACATTAATAACTATATTTGATTTTGACTTGATTTTGATTACCTTTTTTATTTTTGTTCGTGTGTGTTTTCTATGAGAATTGACAGTTTACATAACTAGTTCTTATAACTCAGTTCACATAGCCAGTTCTCTACGAGAATTGTCTATGAGAATTGTGTATTTTTCTATGAGAACTGTGTGTTACTTATAAGAACTGTGTATTTCTATGAGAATTGTCTATGAGAACTGTGTGTTATTTATAAGAACTGTGTATTTTCTATGAGAATTGTCTATGAGAACTGTGTATTTTTCTATGAGAACTGTGTATTGTCCATGAGAGTTGTCTATAAGAACTGTGTATTGTCCATGAGAGTTGTCTATGAGAACTATGTATTTAAGTGTTTGGTGAGGCTATGTAAACTGTTATCATAGCCTAGTTCTCATAGCTCTCATTGCCTTAGTTCTCATAGTCAGTTCTCATAGCCCCATTCTTACAGCCAGTTCTCTATGAGAACTATTTATTTTTCAGTTCACATAACCCCATTCTCATAGCCAGTTTTCTACGAGAATTGGCAGTTCACAAAATTAGTTTTCATAACTCAGTTCACATAGCCAGTTTTCTATGAGAACTGAACGGTTCTCATAGAATTGATTATGAGAAAATGGATATGTATACAAAAAGTTAAGAAGAATTAATTATGAGAATTGACAGTTTACATAGCCGACTCTCATAACTCAATTCACATAGCCATTTTTCTATGAGAACTGAGCTGTTCTCATAGAAAGGACTATGAGAATTGACAGTTCTCATAACCCACATAATCATGGGTATTTTTGTTCGAAATAATATAGATCACATAGCCAATTTTCTATGAGAACTGAGCAGTTCTCATAGAACTGACTATTAAAGTTGGCAATTCTCATAACCCACATAGCCAAGGATATTTTTGTCCGAAATAATATGAGTCACATAGCCAATTTTCTATGAGAAATGAGCAGTTCTCATAGAACTGATTATGAGAATTGGCAATTCTCATAGCCCACATACAAGGGTATTTTTGTCCGAAATAATATGGGTCAGGAATTGATTCTAAAAATATAAATTTTACTAAAAATGGATATGTACACAAAAAAGTTAAGAAGAAGGGGCAAAATAGTACAATTGTATGAAAAGTAAAAAAAAAAGGACTGAAAGAAGAAGAATCCGAACCTAAAAAAAAGGGCCGGCCTATAAATTCCCCTTGATTGAATTCAAGCTTGGCTCAAATTCCCTTCAAAATATGAAAAATTCGATTGTCTCGTTTGCCGCCTAGCTGGATCTGCTTATTAGGGTAAAGCTAACGCTGCCATCAGAAACCCTAATACTCTCTCTCTCTCTCTCTCTCTCTCTCTCTCCTAATTTCTTTGTCCCGTTGCCTGCCGCCTTGATTTCATCGAACTTCCGTTTCAAAGATGGAGGTTAATTACTCCTTCGAACCGCCAGGAAAAGGTACTATTCTTTTTCTCTCTCTGAAGCTAAATCCAACTTTGGTCAAGACACCAGAAAACACATTTAATCCTTCTGATTTGGCCACAACAAGTGTATTGATATATGGAATTTGTTATCTGAAGATTGCAGGTGGATGTTAAATAAGCTGCGTGGTGGTGTTTTGGGTGCAGTGAGATATAAGCCTTTGGTTATTACAGTCTATCAAGGGCCCAGATTTCCTATTGCTGCAATCCATTACCGTCCGACCGTGATTTCTCCCTATAATAAGATGCGCGCCATAGGTAATTTTATTGGGTAACTGTTACTGCCTCCCGAATCGAGTTAATTTAATTCTTATGAATGTCTTAGATCCACGAAAATGTCGATGTTGCATAGACTCGGGTACAAGTATTGGGTTCTAATATGAAGAGTCAATTCAATTTCATCTTGTTTTCATGTCAATTTTTTAAGTTTCATGTCGATTACTTTTCAGTGCAAATAAATTAAATTTCACAATTAGAGGTACTGATTCTTGAATCCCACTATGAGCGAACCGAATGTAGTTACTAGACTTAGGAATAAGAATAGCTTTGAATCACGACCAACCAACCTCAACTTATAATTATCCAACAAGATTTGTAATTTTAAGTTAGAAACATTTTGAAGTCCCAAAAAACAATTCCGGCATGTTGGAGATTAGGGCAGCCAACTTTGAGCTAAAACTTGTGTTCTTGAATGCTGGGACTGCACTTTAGTACAAGAAACGTGATTTAGAAACTGAAATTATGGTTATATAATGCTGAAAACAGAATTCTAAATTGTTGCTGGAAATGAACTATAGGTGCAGGAAACTGGGTGTTTCCACGGGTTGTTTCGGGGCTGAAAGAGGCCATAATACAAGCTGTTCGGGTAAGAATGTTTAACTGTGGGAAGTGATTTAGTCTAGTTAATAATGAATATAGTAAGGGATTAATTCTGCTGATTATATGCTTTTAGGACAAATTCACTGAAAATGAAGTTGAGTACACTTCATTAGTTTAGGAAGTTTTTAAGTACAAAGCCAACGTACTCTACAAAGATTGGAAATGAAGAATGGGCGATCATTACGGCAAGAAAAAGGAAGAAGGCAAGGACCCATAATAGCATCCTTTTCCAGGGGCAAGCATGGATGGAGGGAAGTTTATGATTGATCTTATATTCAACTATCCAGATGCAAGCCATAGGTAATTTAATTCGGTAATTGTTACTATCACCTGAATCGAGTTAATTTAGTTCTTATGGATGTCTCGGATCCAAGAAAATGGTGATGTTACATAGACTCGGGTACAATTATCGGGTTCTCACATGAAGAGTTAATTCAATTTCATCTTATTTTCATGTCATATTTTTATCAAGTTTCATGTCGATTACTTTTCAATAGAATTGAATTATATTTCAACAAATTAGAGGTAGTGATTCTTGAATCCCACTATGAGCGAACCGATTGTTGTGAGCTTTGAATTATGACAAACCAACCTCAACTTATAATTATCCAACAAGCTTTGTAATTTTAAGTTAGAAACATTTTGAAGTCCCAAAAAAAAAATCCTGGCGTATTGGAGATTAGGGCAGCCAACGAGCTAAAACCTGTATTATTGAATGCTGGGACTGCCCTTTAGTGCTAGAAACGTGATTTAGAAACTGAAATTATGGTTTATGATGCTGAAAACAGAATTCACCGTAAATTGTTGCTGGAAATGTACTATAGTTGCAGGAAACTGGATGTTTTTGCTGAAAATGTGTTTTCAGAGCAAAAAATTGTTATGTAGATCCATGAAAATCGTGATCTCCCAACAGTATTTTTAAAAACGGTTCAGAAAACAATGAGCCGTTACTATAGCCCCTTTCTATTGCCATGGTTTTCTATCGGACGTTACTATAGCCCCTTTGTGTGGAACGGGCCACCATCCTTTTTCCCTCAAAACATTTTTCATTTAGGCGCTCAAATATCCCGCTACCAGATTTCCCCCCAAAATAGGATTCAGATCCTCTCCATAGAACTCTCTCCACCTATCTTCCACAACTTTCAACGGCAAGCTGCATTAATGAGCTCATCCAACGGCTGAGATTAAATCAAATCCCAAAGTATTGAACTCTTAAGGCACATGACGTTTCTCTTTTTCTCTCCAAACAGCAGAGGACATGCCATTTTCTCCAAATTACTACCCGGTGGAAAAAATCTCCAATCCAGTGTCAAAAAATTTGGCCCTAAATCCCATCATATAACCCATCTCTTTTCATCTCTCTCTCTCTCTATATATATCTATCTATCTATCTATGTGGACGGTAAGTATTTGAGATCATTCATCTTGAACATTGAACATTACAATCAAACCCTATTTTTTCCCAGAAAAACGGACCAAATCAAATGGTGAGTTGGGAGAGACATGTTATCGGAGTCGATTCGTATCATTATAGCTGAAGTCGTCGGACTGATTGCACGGGAGCCGCCGGACTAATCACATTGGGTTTGCGCCGGAGCCACCAAGCTGATCGCATTGGGTTTGGGGATAACGATCTTGTGTTTTCTTTCTGGAGAAAATGGAGTGTTAGCTGCCGTTTGGAGAGAAAAACAGAAACGACGTTGTGTGCCTTAAGAGTTTAATTGTTGGGCATTTGATTTAATTTCAGCCATTGGATGAGCTCATTAATGCAGTGGCAGCTTGGCAGATGGATGGAGAGAGTTCTGTGGAGAGGATCTGAATCCCCCAAATAGTCTTTTCCTCTTCTCTCACTGGTGTATCACTTCCATTGCTGCTCTAAACATCGGTTTCTCCTCCAGGCCACACCAAACATCGGCTTCTACTTCATGCCAGGTGGATTACTCCCTCCTTCCTCTCGCTATAATCTCTCTCTCTCTGTTCTCTCACTTCAATCGGTTAGAACCGGCTTATGGGATGAGCGAAGGAAGCGGTTGCTTCCGGCCCCCCTAATTTCATTATTGGGCAGATTTGAATATGGTTTTTTCGTTCATAAACTTAGAGAGAGAGACAGAGAGATGTGGACAAAAGTACATAAACCTGTACAATGGGAAGAGAATCAATTTTTGTGTGGGTTTCTAGCGATTGGTCCCAAAAGCGATTATTGGGAGAAAAAATCAAACACAGTCTTTATGCTTTACAGGTAACTGTTTCTGGACCATCTATTTTTTTCGAGAACCGAGGACCATCTATTGTAGATGGTATTGTTTCCTCTTTAACTGAAATAACTCTTTAAGAATATGAAAACATCTTTTTGGTATCGTGCTTGAAATGGAGTGACAGTCCAGATCTTGTTTAGGATCAGATTCTGGCAGAGGCTTTTGCTCTGTTTTCTGTAGATTCACATCCACATAATAAAGTTAAATAAACCAAAACCCAAAGTCATTTCACCACCATCCACGGTTTCGCACATGCGTAAATTAAATCAAACAAGCCAACCAACGAGGACAATAGATGTAGCTGGCTTATTTCGACATATTTTATTTCTTCTCTCGCCTTCTACCTCTACATGTACATGCATGTGTTGACATGATATATCCATGTATCTTGGATTTGGGTAATCAAATCAGTTTGGGTGTCTAAAAACCAGTTTTTTTTTTTTTTTTTTCTCTCCTTTTCTTTTTGAAGTTCTTTGGTTTTGGAATCTGCGTGTGATTTGATTGATATAGTGGCTTTTTATTTTCCTTTCTTATATCAGGTTCATCTTATGCGTGTGAGACTATAGGATTTCGGTGATTTTGCTTTCCATAGCCTTCAATTACATACTTTTAGTTCTAATATCCTATTGGAGTAGAAGGTTGGAAGCTATAATTGTTTTCCTTGTCAGACTTGCTGGTGTGATGCCTGTTATTTGCTGCATATGAAGTTAGTTAATGGTTCAGATTTGGTTAGGTGTTGCTGATATTGGTAATTAACATTTTGGGAATGAAAGAATTCCTTCTGCTGTTTTTGAATCTCTCTGCTGGCTTTGGTTTTTTTATTTTTCTGCATAGTCTGGTGTTGCTGCTCTTATTTAATCTCAATATTGAATGCCTTTTAGAACTGTAATAAAAACTTGTGAGCCTGTTTTAAATAGAATGCTTTGCTACCCTTGTTTTTTTTCTTTTTGTGGGCATTTTGGATGTCTTTCATGTTATTGTTTGGCAGTTTCTTGGTCTTCATATTTTGTAACTTCAAATGTTGTCTTTATCTATAGCTCATAGATAGACAAAATGCCCAAAGGAAGAAAACTGAGGCTCCAACCAGGTTTTCTAGCAAATCAAGTCATACTAGATTATGAGAGAGAAAGAAATGAGACAATAGATACTGAATTCTTTTGGGGTGGAGGGTATTGCAACTTCTTTTTGGGGTTCGGTTCAGCACAAGTGTGCAAATGAGAATGGAAAGCGTAGTAGGGTTGAGTTGGATGATGATGACTATAGACCTTCAGATGATGAGGATGACCATGACTATTATAGTGATATTGATCTCTCTCCCCCACAGCGATGCAGAAGTGAGTCAAGTCCTAGTGTGCTTGTCTGTCAGCTCTTTTTAACTATGAACTCTATATATGTTTCCACCTATGCACTGCCACTAAGCTGATTACTCTCCTTTTTCTTCTGGGAAGTCCTGTTATTTTTCATGGCCGTTAAGTGTAATTATAATCATTCTATGTCTTTTATTCTGATTGTCTTAATTATTTGTTATTGCAGACATGAAAAAGAAACTATACCGCACTTTGGACATGGAGGTTGGTCCTTAGGCTAATAAATCACAGAATGTTTCACGAGATACTCCATCACGCACCAATTCACAGCATGCCCATCAACATAGTGCTTCACAGCCTACCCACTCACATAGTGCTTCACACCCTTCCCAACAACATGGTGCTTCACACCTTTCGCTATCACATGGATCTTCACAGCCTGCACCTCCTGCTAGTGCTTCCCAGCCTTACCAGGCCCGTAGTACTTAACGACCTCAGCCATAGCCCGCTCAACCATATAGACCGTTCAGCCATAATGCGCTCAATCACAGCCCATTCAGCCACATCCCGCTCAACCACAGCCCATTTAGCCACAAGATGAGGACACTATGAGTGAGCAGATAATATAGATGACGAGTTATTCGATGAAGTTGAAGTTGGTATAAGAGGGATCCGTAAGCTGCTCTTATTTCCCAAAAAACTTGATATCATGTTTTATATTGATAGATGAATCAAATATTCGAACCAAAAGAGTAATCACACGGTTGTCGGACATTGTGGTGTTTTGGGTGCAGTGAGATATTGAGATATAAGCCTTTGGTTATTAGATTATATCAAAGGCCCAGATTTGCTATCGCTGGAATTCAGTACCGTTCGACCGTGATTTCTTAGTATTATAAGATGCAAGCCGATGGTAATTTAATTCCGTAAGTGATATTGCCACCTGAATCGAGTTAATTTAATTCTTATGAATGTCGTAGATCCAAGAAAATGTCGATGTTACATAGACTCAGGTACAAGTATCGGGTTCTAATATGAAGAGTCAATTCAGTTTCATCTTATTTTCATGTCAAATTTTTATCAAGTTTCATGTCGATTACTTTCAGTACTATGCAATTAAATTTCAACAATTATAATTATCCAACAAGATTTGTAATTTTAAGTTATTAACATTTTGAAGTCCCAAACATCAATTCTGGCATATTGGAGATTAGAGCTCTGCTAGTGTTGGAGTTTGCTCGTTTCCTCTAGTTTTTTATTTTTATTCAATAGAACATGTGTACCATAATGTATATTATTTGTTCCTATACAGCTCAATGGCGGAATATGTAAATTGTATTGAAGAATTGTCGCCAAGAAGTGTCCGGGAATGGGATGAAACCCATATTAATCAAGTAGTTGCAGACAGAGGCATTCAATTTGATCTCTTTGACAGACTCTGCCAACCGCAACTTCTTGATTTATTGAAGAAGTACGTGAATGGGGAGCCTCCCAGGGACAATGGACTGGCGCCGTATCAAATGTTTAGGTGTTGGCCACGATTTCTTTTTGGTATGATGATTCTGAATTTCCACTTCGTCTTTCCTTATTGTGTTGTCCAATTTTGAGCTAAAATTTGCGTTCTTGAATGCTGGGACTGCACTTTAGCACTACAAATGCTGGGACTGCACTTTAGTACTACAAACATGATTTAGAAAATACAAACATGATTTAGAAACTGAAATTATGGTTTATAATGCTGAAAACAGAATTCCTAGGTTGCTGAAACCTTGTATGTATCGCAAGTTTCAGCAAGTCGTCCACATTAATAAACAAGTTTCAGCATTTTACCATCTCGTTCACACTAATAAAAATGTTGTTAGCAACTTCTTCTTTCTCGACAACTTTTTCACTCACATACCTATCAACAACTTTTTCTCTAGTGGAAACAACTTGACATTTCTCACCAACTTATTCACTACTGGAAACAACTAACAACTTTTCAACAACAGAAAAAATTCTCCAAGTTTTTTGCTGGTGGAAGCACCCGAGGTTCAGATGCTAGCTAGTAGAGCCCAAGAACTTTGAATCATTAAATAGCTTAGCTGCCAAGTAGTTGTGGTGTTTTTGAAATAGTGTTGATGCTTTACTTAGCATGCATGTAAATCCTAGTCCTTCTAACTGTTCTTTTACTTGGAAAACACCAACCTTTTAATATTCTTCTTATCTTTCAGTAGATGTGTAATGTGTTCAAGATTATCATGACAACATCAAATTGTTTTGAAACAATTTCCTCAAAGTTCTGTTAATTAACTTGGCTGCTGTTATGAAAAGTTGTTAAGTTTGACTGCTCTGTCTTAAAAAAAAAAAATTCGATGGGACCAGTAGGCTTCTTTCTGTTCTTTGGTAATTTATAATCATAATTTGAAACTTTTAAATTAAAGGTGTTGGAACTGTTAATTGCAGGTGATAGTAACGAATTTTTTTTTTTCCAGTGGTTTGTGCTTATGTCTGATGATGATTCTTTTTTTCTCTGTTAGCTTATATACATTGATCCACACATTTGGTGGCCGTGGTGAGTAGATCTTCCTGGTTGCGGTTGGCGGTGGGTGGGTAGTGTGATGCAGATGGCGGAGGAGGAGGACAATGGTGCGGTGGGAGGGATATTTAGCGTAATCTACCCTAAACGGACTCCCAAAGATTGACAATTGTTTAGTATGCAAAAGAGGAACTTAAAAATGTTCATTTTTTTCCACAAAATAAATCCCCCTTTTTTTTAGATTGAAAGAAATCATTAATATTTTAGTACATTGTGAAAAAATGTTAGAATTATTTGATAAAAATATATTATCCTTGAATCCTAATTTCGAATACTAGTTATTTTTTTTGGGAGCAGATAGTATTTACTACATATCATTATTCATTTCAAGATAGGTGCAAATGCATTTGTTAGGATGTTATCGTAGATAACAAGCTCGTTTGGTTAGAGTATCTCTAGTGCTGTCCCTAAAAATTGAGTCTTAGATGACATAAAGTTTTGGGCCCCCATTTTTGTTGGTTAGAGCATCTCTAGTGCCGTTGCTAAAATTTTGGGAGTGAATGCTAGTTCTAATAGCATTGTTAAAATGTGTGGTAGTGTGAGTTAAAAGATATAAAAATAGATATTTGTGCTCAAGGACTTTGCTCTCTCTCTCTCTCTCGGCTAGAAGTTCTAGCACAGTTAACTTTCGACTTAATGCCGACCCACCCGTAGCAACACATTAGTTGTAGCATTGGAGCCCAAAAACACAAAAAATGTATGCCAACTATTTTTGGTCAGGAATTCCTGACCCTAATGATAGGTTTATATCACCTGCTAGAGATGCCGTAACATTGTATATTTTTTCATTGTCTGATTTGCTTATTTCATGTCTGGCTCTAAACCTTTGAACGAAATTTTCAACCAGAACCAAGCTTTTTGCCTCTTGATTATTTAGTTTCCTTACGTACATTTTTTTTGTTTTGTTTTCGTATTTAATGAACCTTTTTTCCATGTTTAAGATTAATTTTTCTATTATTTTTACTTGATTTTCTTAACGCGATCTATAAACAAATCTCCCAGAATAACAAAAAAAAAAAAAACACTAAAACGGATAAATGATAAAAGACAATCATACCAAACTCATCCTAAAAAGGTAGAAACAAACAAGATCGTTAATGACGCATCAAAATGGAAGCTCATGGGAAGAGTAATGAGATCCACCCATCCATAACTTTACTGTTTTCAATTTCTTCTAGTAATGGTCTCAAAAGTTAGGCCGTGAACTGCACAGGATGGTGATGAAATCGCTCTAGCCATTTTTGACCCTATTTCGAGTTCAATTTAATGATCGGACTCGTCCATATTATATTACTCATTTATCATAACATTTGTGCAAATATTATTTTGGTCAGATACCGATCAATAGTTTGTCAAACGAATTCTTTAAGTTGTAATATACAGTGCTCAACTCATTTTGGTACATCAGTTTAGTATAGCTCGGTACTCGATCGACATAAGTTCCTTTATGGTTCTAGTCAATGAACTCTACAATATATGAACATAAACGACTTCGATCATTGAATTAAAGCCGAAATGTGGTCAGAACTGGTTGGGGGTGCAGTCCACTGCCTAACTTGAGACAGCCGTCTTTGTTTATTTCGGTTGTGAATCTCTTCTATTTATTGTAGGGGTGAAAATAAGCACTTGATGCTTCTTATTTTTTCCAATGTAGGACAGGGGCCTCTCTCTCTCTCTCTCTCTCTCTCTCTCTCTCTCTCTCTCTCTCTCTCTCTCTCTCTCTCTCTCGTATTTAGTAATGGTAGAAAGAGTTCTTCCTTAAAACAAAATGCACGATATCTGTATGTACCCATTTTTGGCACCAAATAGTGAGCTAGCATTGGACGGGAATTTAATTAAATTGGGCTGATATTTATTTGTTTCTTTGGCTAAAAATTAATAGGCCACGTTAATTTTATTTTAGCTAGGGAATTCCCAATTAATTTAAGTCTGATAGAGGTGTGTGACTTGGCCTTTATACTGTTGATTAAAGGGGAGGCCCATGATTCTTAGTTTGTCGAGTTAATCTATAAGCTTTCCATGGAAAGTGGCATATTTCTCTCCCTCCAAAGGTGACAAACTGCAGCAGGAAAACATATATTGAGCACTAGAACCAACTTCTTCTTCCAGGGCCTTCAGAGATTGGCGACAAACATTTTTCTGCAGTTCCAAACCAAAGAGGAGAAAGAACACTCAAAAAGGATATGAACATGACTTTCAGTACCCCCTGTGCACACCACACAAATTGTATCTGAGGTAATCCCCGAATTAGCCAACCTGTTTCTAGCTGATAGGTTCTGGTGAATCACCAGCCAAAGTGTACAAGGCCACCTAGGAACATGATACTTGAACCAAAATAGGTGATGCCAGGTAACCTCTGGAGTCTTAGTTCCAATGGCCTTCAAGCTGAGGTAGATGTTATCTACCATCAGTAGTTGAGGACCACACCACTTGATCGTCTTTATCCATGCCAGGCCTCAAATTACAAGGAGTATTCGGGATGTGTTCCTGGATCACAGGGCTTCTACTCAATCTCCAGCCCTCTCTAGAAATAATAGATCCAACTTTAACATTTAGAGATCTGCCTAAATAGTTCACCACCCTACTTGCATTCCTGAGGTAAAGAGGGCATAGGGGGTGCCAGTTATTTAAGCAAAGGACGGTAGATTTCCCATTTTCAATCACATAGTGACATAGGAAATGAGTGGTTGCCAAAGTATCCTTAGGTGGAACACCTGCCGCAGTGTCCAATAAGAATTAGAAGAATGTGGGGATAGCTATGGGTGCCAGAAACGATGCTTTTTAATTGACGTAGGTATGAACCCATTTCACCCACAATGTCAGCTTTCTTGCACACTGCCCAAACAAGTATAGTTATAGCAGCCTGTTTCCAATCGTTCAGGAGCTCGAAGCCCAAGCTTCCTTCCTTCGTTGGAGTGTGAACTGAGTTCCGACTAACTTTTGCTCCAGTGGACCTCAAATCTGCCTCTTGTCCAAGAAAAGCTCTAAGAATTCCATCAATCTCCTTCAATATCTTGTGGTAATGTAAAGGTCGAGCTCCGTTACACCTGGATGCTGAACGACTCTAAGCTTATTAGCTGAACTTTCCCGCAATAGTATAGAAGCTTATTGGCCCAAGACTTTGTTTTGCTTAGCATTTTGTCTTTCAAGAGAATGCAATCACCATGTTTAATCTTGAGGTTATGAGAGGATCTCCAAGGTATTTGAGAGGCAAACCAGCCTCAGGAATAGGGAACAAATACCTAAGAGCCTGCTGAGTTACTGGGTTTAACCACAGCATTGAATGCTGAGCTTTTATCAGCATTGAGCTGGAGCCAGAATAGGACTGAAACTCAAGAGTCTCAACTAAGAGAGGGAGTCAGCCCCACAAAATAAACATATCATCTGCAAAGATGAGATGAGATAACCTTAGCTCTTTGATCTTAGGTGGTAAGTGAATCTCCCTGATCAATCTTGTGCTGCAACAGGCCTGAGAATACCTCCATTAATTGCAGAAATAAGTTTGGGTAGATGGGATCTCTTTGCCTCACGCACCTTTTTTTTTTCTAGGAAAACACCCTTCAGCTCGCCACTAATAGGAAGAAAAATAGTAGTAGTTGCTCTCTATTGAACCCTATGTTACTTGGAACATGGATCGTTCAGGTACAAAGAAACAGGGACTGGAATGCAGTATGCCACACCTCCTAAATGGTGGTATGATAGTGTAGGCTTCTATAAGTTCTATTGAGTGCAAAATTAGAGAAGTATTTCTTTCAAGCAATAAAATTGAGTACAATAAAGATCATTTCCCAAAACTTTATGCGAAACACTTTTCTAGGAGCATAGTAACCAATCTTTAACATCTTCTCTTGCCAAAATTCCGTCCCATCTAGGATTTTTAGTTGATTACATTTGATTTCTTAGGAAGGCTTGGCGGATCACTTTGGATCATTTGATTACAACTCGCTACGTTTCTACCATTCCACGCAGGGCCGGCCCTAGGCATAGGCCCACCAGGCGGCCGCCTAGGGCCTCCCCTTTTGGAGGGCCCCCAAATAGTAGAAAAATTATAAATATTATATATGTCTCTCATTGTACAAGTAGTCTCACATAGTTCGGTGGTAAGGTTCACGCGTTCTAAGCGCGCCTTCTTGAGTTCGAGTCCTCCATTGGTCAAAGCTTTAACTCACTCACCTTTTTTAAGATGTACAAAAAATGGTTTCAGCTGTCCTGGCAGGGTTTCGAACCTGCTAACTGGGGTGCTAACAACGTGCAACAAGTAGTTGCCAACTGCACTACAAGCCTTTGGTACTACTTAATTCTAGGTAATTATATATATATATATAAAAGATGAGAGGCCCTATTTTCGATCCCCGCCTAGGGCCTCGAAAATCTCAGGGCCGGGCCTGATTCCACGGTGACATAGGTTGACATTGAACCACTGAATGAACAAATCTGGAAGCTCACCTTCATTCTATTTCGAAGTACGGGGGTGTTTGGGAGCCTACTTTTTGGCTTTTTATTTTTAGCTTTTTAGCTTTTTGGCTTTTTGGATTATGGTTAGAATGTGTTTTGGATAAAGAAGGAGTGTTTGGGAGATATGTGCAGAATGTATTTTGGAACAGTAGTAGTGTTTGGTAGATGAATGATGAAAATGAATTATGGATTGATTTTTTACCAAGTTGCCCTTGGCCTTTATTATTGTTTTAAAAGGTGTACCAATTTTATTTTCTTTTTGCCTTTGGCCATTATTATTGTGTTAAAATATTTTTTTATAATATTTAATTTTTTCATTTTTTAATTTTCATATGTGAGATTTAAGGAAGACATTCGATATTTTTTATTTGGTATTTTAAAAATAAATAATAAGACCATGTTACAATTAATATTTGAAATAAGAAATTTCACCACTTTAATTTAACGCCAAACACATACCTCATAATATAAAGAACAATAAAACAAACACAAACCCTTAATATTAGCAAACAAATTAAAGTGCCAACTGAAGAAAAAAAAGAAAAAGAAAACACATACACACACAAACCGCGCCCAGTACAAACTAAAGCAAAAAAAAAAAAAGAAAAGAAAATGAAAATGAAAAATAAGTGAATTTGCCGTCTGGTGTGAACAGGTGAGGAAATAAGTGTTTGGGGGGGGGGGGGTTGTTTCAGAACTGGTAAATAAAGGGAGGAGAAGTGGGTATTTTGGTAATTGACCAAAAATGGGAAAATGCAAAAATATGAAAAGTACCTCTGGACCAGATTCTGGGTTTTTGCTTCCAAAGTGAAAATCCATGAATCCATTCTCCCAAAATGAGTTCTCATAATGGGGTGCCAAACACCCAAAATGGAAAAATGAGAATGCAAAAATGGAAAAATGGGGTTGCCAAACACCCCCTATATATGTACACATACGTCTCTTTTTCCCTCTCAATGTGTTTATTGATTGCACCGTAGTATCTTTAGTTCTAATAGATATTCCTGGTTCAGAGATAGGAAGTTGGGTGGCAAAAAGAAAGTGGAAGGAGAATGCATCTAGAGTCATGGTTGCAACGGACATGCAGTTCTCAATGCTTTTGAAGGGAGTCCCGTGGTGTGGAAGACTATTCATCATTGCTCAATTTGTTCCTTCTGTTGGTTGTCGTGGAGTTACTGCATTTTGTGTTTGGTCCTAAACTAGTGCCTCTGCGATCTTGTAATTTTTTTTGGGCATAGATTTGGGTATGTATTGGCGGTGTATGATATATATTTAATTACACATTAGTGTTGGTAAATTATGGTTTTTTATGTTTAACCTCTAGCTAACATTTCTGATTTCTGTTGAAAGAGAGCTGTTATTCTCTTTTTACCAGGACTTACCCGGTCAGCCTTGTGAAATGCAGTTGTTGGCAAACAATGCCTCCATTTTAGCACTACTTAACTTCTACCAGTAGCTATTTCCATACCCATTTTTCCCACCTTAAAAGGCCAATGCTTTTTTTTTTATTTTTTTATATCGGAAGCAAATAATTGCATTCATGAAAAAGCCATCCTAGAAATGATCCACAGCTAAGCCCAAACAAACTAAGGATCAAAGGATGAAATGTAAAGAGACGTGCTACTGTGGGAGGGGGCGATCAACTTAGTAACTTTCCCTTGGGCGTGACTATAGGAGCTCTCTACCCACCCAGGGAATGTCCGGTTTGAGCCATAGCTACCGTCCGTGAGAACGGGCCATCACCACTGCATCACCTGATGCACATCGGCAAAAAATCCTCACTTCGGTCCACATATAGTTTCGAAATAAAGTCTATTAGTGGCACCACCGGATACCAGCACAAATGCGCCTTCTGGGCTCAAACCGGCACAGATATTAAAGAGAGGTGGTGACTCCCATTAACTGGACTGCCACCCAGATGGTGAGAGGTGATTTTAGTTTTGCCACCAAGCCGTGAGCCTTCGTGGCTAATCCGGATGATGTCATCCTATACAACTATTTCACAACAATAAAAATATTTGCCATTAAATTCTGACATAGCATACCAGTCAATTTTTCCGGAAACAAGAACAGTAAAAATTAAAAAAAATTATGATCAAAAACAAAAAAATAATACTAGGAACGAAAAAAATACAAAATAGTAGTATTTTTTTTTAATCTAAAGTGTCGTTTTATATAAATTTTCTTCAATATCGGTTCACATTTTGATACTTTACTATTTAGTTGCTGATTTTGCCACTTCTTTTTTTGTTAACGTCATTCCACTGCAAGTGTATTTTTATACCAAAAATACTCTTACAGGGGAGTGACGTTAACAAAAAAAAGGAGTAGCGAAATCATTTCCCTACTATTTTTTCTTGTTGAGATAAACGATTAATCATCAAAACTAACGATGAAAAACAAAATCCCAAGTAGAAATTTTTAGAAAATACCCAAAGAAGTTTCGAAAAATAGAATTACGCAAAGAAGTTTTAGAATTTCCTTTTTATAAGAGTGCAACGTGAGCTCCACCCACAATAAAGAAAGAAGAAAGTGTGTGTATATATATAATTGTCTTTTTCTTTTTCCTTTTTTCCGTTGGCAATCTCGGCTATTTAAGCCTCAAGCTGCCATCTTTCGAAACCCTAAACACACACACACACTCTCTCTCTCTCTCACTCACGCCGCCTTGATGTTATCAAACTTCCGTTTCAAAGATGGAGATTATATACTCAGAATCTCCAGGAAAAAGTACCATTCTTTGTCTCTCTCTGAAGCTAAATCCAACTTTGGTCAAGACTCCAGAAAAGCCACAAGAAGTTGTATTGATATATGGAATCTGTTGTCAGAAGATTGCAGATGGATGTTCAATGAGCTGTTTGGTGGTATTTTGGGTGCAGTGAGATATGAGCCTTTGGTTATTGCAGTCTATCGAGGGCCCAGATTTGCTATGGCCGTTCGACCGTGATTTCTCTGTATAATAAGATGCGCGCTGAAGGTAATTTAATTAGTTAACTGTTTCTGCTGTCTGAATAGAGTTAATTTAATGCTTATGAATGTCTCCCATCCAAGAAAATGTTGATGTTACGTAGACTCGGGTACAAGTATGGGCTTCTAATTTGGAGAGTCAATTCAATTTCATCTTGTTTTCATGTTAGCAAAACCCCAACAACCCCAGTTGGATCCGATTCGGAGACCCATTTGGGCTCTCCGACCGCCTTTGATTTCACCTAGTCCGTTGCTTCCAAGCCCAAGAAACCCACCTTTGCTAACAACACCGACACGTCTTGAAGAAACGAACATATCTCCTAGCTCGGGTATCGGTTTTACGCACCGTTTCTTGATTCTGAAATTAGACTTGCATACCTTTCTAAATATGCAAAATCAGTTTTTGTTCCGAAGTTAATGGTTTGGTAATTCTAGAATTCGGGGCAGCTTTTGGAGGTGTGTTTTTCATCTATTTTATCATAGTTGAATATGCTTAATGACTATGGGATTTCATGGGTCTTTAACCTTGATCAGTTGGTGATGTTTTGGTGTTGGAATCGTTGAAGAATATTGAGTAAGTGATTTTTAATGAGCTTTCGAACACAGACTGTTCTGCTGAAAACTATATGTTTTGCTTTAGATGTGTAACTTCTGTTGAGCCTATCTTGGTCATTTGGGCTCCGATTAGGGCAAATTTTATATCGAGATTGATGTTCTAAGAGTCTACTTTCTAATGGTTGTAGTCTTAGAATCTAACTCTAAACCTATAGAATACTATAGTCAGAATTCGATCAGTGTTTCTGTTAGATAGTGCGTGTGTTTGTGAGATTCTTGGTTGGTAGTTGATGTTGCACCCTCATGTCGGTTTGCACTCTTTTAAGTGCTGGCCTGTAGAGATCCAAAGAGACCCCTCTCTCCTCCCTTGTTTCGTGCGGCCACTGTGGCTGTATTTGGGCAGCCATAATTTGTCCCAAATCTCTTGGTTCTTCGACTAAAAATCAAGATTAGGCAAGGAAAAATACTTCAATCTTAGACCTAGCAATAGCTTCTTCCATAAATCTGTCTATGCCAAAAACACTTCAAACATGTTTTGTGTAGTATGTGGTAGTTCGAATATAAATTAAAATTATTTACTTTTAGTTTACAGGTGCACCTTCAGCAAAGCGGCGGCGTGTGCAAGGGTCAACACGTGGAAAAAGAAGTGGAAGGATAATTGCTGAGAATAAAGGGGAGAGGATCTCAGCTTATGTGACACCGGGAATGAGAGCGTTTTGGGGAATAAATGCAAATAAGGTGGCGAGTGAAATAGGGACACAAATTAGGTGGATCTGTCCTATTCAGGGATTTTACCCCTCGTGGAAAAGTGTTGATTCGACGTTGAAAGATGCCATCCTACAAGTTGTCCGGGTAAGAATGTCTAATTTGAATGGTTGCCAGCATAACACCCTCATAACATAAAGACTGCAGATTGCATTCTGCTAGTGAATTCTCTAATATATGTTTGTAGGACAAAATTAAAGTCACCGAAAATGAAGTTGAGGGCACTGAGTTAGTTGAGGAAGTTTTTCATGAAAAGACAAATCTACCCTACAAAGATTGGAAATGGAGAATGAACGATTTCTATACAAAGACATTGGACGCTGGCTTAGACGCATATCAGCATCCTTTTCAAGAGATGCCCACAGATGACTGGAAGTACTTGATCGATCATGTATTCAAGGATCCGAAACGAAAGGTTAATTGAATACTTATTGGAGTTACACTTCCAACTCTAACTTAATATCTAACAAATGATTTTTTCAGTTCCGCAAAAAAGCTGGCAAATTAAATAGAGGCTGTACCTTATGGTCATACTACAGGCTCTTGATCCTTTGTTGCTGCGATGACTATTGCGGTGAGACATTTTGCTCATAGTGTTGTACTTACTTTTGTTCATAGTGCTGCTATTGATGATGGGTTGTGCCTATTCTGTTATGATTTCTGCTGGTGCTATTTGCTGGATTGTTTATATGCTATGGCTATTTGAATATGCTAGGCTGATCTTTCTGGTGGAATAGGTAATGAGGGAAACGGTAATGAGGGAAGAAAGAAGCTTGATTATTGTGATTTGTACGAGGCATCACATAGATTGAGAGATACAAACGAATGGATTGATACAATATGCCAAGAGAAACATGTATGCATTTAATGTTGAATCCCTTACTTTTGTTGTCTACTTTTTAATTAGTCCATTCCTTTATGTCTTTGTTGTTTGTTTTCTTTTTTCCGAAATGATAGGCAATGATGGTGGCAATGCGTGACGCGGCAACTCTGTCTGGCACTCCACTATCAGCTGAAGAAATTTCAATAAACTGCCTCGGGGAGTTGACGACAAAGAACTATATAAGAGGATTCGGGAATGGGCCAAAGCCATCTACCTATCTTTCCAAATCCAAAGACGCGAAGGAAGGATCAAAGACGACGCGAGGAGGAGCGAGAAGAGGAGAAGAGGCGGTGGGAGGAGACACAAAGGCAACAAGATGAGGAGTGATCTGTACGTCTAAAAGAGATGGATGTATTCAAAAGCTTTATGAGCCAAATGTAGAATGGTGGACGAGGCAACATTGGAGCAGGGTGATGGTGGCTCAAATATATGGTACGTAGTTTGAGAATATCACTTTTAGAATTGACTTTGATGCTAAGTAGGAAATCTGGAATTGCAATTTTTTTAGTACTTTTGAGGTTGAATAATCTATGGCTTTATGATTGGGAAGCTAAGAGTTCCAAGTACCCATGTGTTGCATTTACTCTGTGTGGTTGGATAGTCTTGAAGTAGTCTGTCAACTAGTGTATAAAGTTTGTGGCATGCTTAGACTCTGATTTGTTTCAGCCCAAAGTTTGTGTCCTGGAAAATCGACTCTCAGATTGGTCCATCGTTCTCTAGTACTTTTCCTGCTTTCGTACTTGATAGTAGGAAGACAACTTTAGGATACAGCTGCCTACACAAAACTGACTTGTGGTGCTCCTGAACATACTGATATACACATAGGCCTGGAACCAGCTGCAAAGGGGGCCTTATCTTTTGCCAGTTTTCATCAATCTCATTTAAAACTACAACCTAGGACCTGTTCAATATTTTACTTGTATTCTAAATCCGTCGTGTATACAATTTTGGCCTTTCTTGAGTTAAATGAAGTTCAATCATAACAGCAAGAGTTGCAAAGACATTGCTAAGTTCCACCTCCATACTTGGGAATGGATATCAGCATTTCGGATTCACTTGATGCCTTTGAGGGGACCAAGGCAAAAAATATGATCCAGGGAACTCTTCAATTATATTATTATGATGATGTGGGGAACTTTTTGATTCCCTTGGTAGGTGTTGCATGTTGCCTATCTAATGCAACCATGACAGACACCCCCTCATAAAGTTCATAGCTTTCAGAAAAGTATGGACTGCTACCTTGGGCTTTTACTAAAACTAGAAAATAATAAGTTCAAGAAGTCTTATTTGAGGTTTTTCCCTCACCTGATCAGACTGCTTACAAAGGAGAAGCAAAAATTCCAGTGCGCCATAATAGATGGAATTTTGTTTTGCGCACCTTATATTCTGGTTTTGTCCCCTGGCTTTGTTTTTGGTGATGCAGCTGACTGGAATTACATCGTTTTACCAGCTGACCTGTTCAATATTTTACTTGTTTCAGCGCAAAGTTGTCTTCCTACTTACCAGTGATAGCAGTGTTCTTCCCTATCTGTGAGGTTGAGTTCCCTAATATAGTGTGAAAATTGACCTAGAACTTTATTGTCAAAGATTTCTAACTGCAACTTCGCTTCTTATGATCAATTGCTTGTGCCCCAATCTTCTCAAATGTTTTTTAGTTTGTGTCCATTTCCTTTTATTCGCGGTTAGATATGCATGAAGTCATGAACCTTATCCCCCTACCTTCTGTTCTTAAGAAGCAACAATTCCTTTTATTCGCGGTTAGGTATGCATGAAGTCATGAATCTTATCCACCTTCTGTTGTTCTCAAGGACACCATGACAAGAGAAGCTCAGTTGAGCACACTTTGCTAACCTCATGGCAACAACCCATCAGCCTTTGCTAGACCGTACTCCCAAAAGAAAAGCCTCTCCGTGGAAAGCTTTCATTCTCTCTCTGTAGCTGCCATCATAGGCTCAATCACTCTTGTTACAACAAGGCTAACCAGTATTTGAAAGCTAAAACTGATCAATACCCTCTGGCTTAATGGCCCCTACACGGCCAAGTTGTTCCAAAGTGTTTACGCAGTAAAAGAAGAAATCTATGGGCAAGTCTTGTGACTATACAAATCCGCCATTTACAGGGGCCATGGGATCTCTCAAAAACTAATTTAATCTTTGTGAGTTTGTCATATACTTGTAATTATGTCAGCATTATATGGCTTACCATATTAGTTTTTCATTAACAAGATTGTTTCAAATCTTATGGTTATTTCTACAGAAGACTAACCCTACTACTACTTTTAGAAGGGGGTCTTGAGCAGAAGAGGGAATCATATTGTAAAAACACATTTCACATATGCTTTTCGATTTTTAAAATGCTGTCGGTGTCATTATTGTGATAAAAGTATGCAAACCAAGTTGTATTTATCCATTGATTGCCTTCTTGTTATATTCAATGTGGAAAAAACAAAGCTACTTGACCAGTGAGCCTCGTAAGAGTTATCATAAACAAATACAGATTGTCCAATTTGAGCTGCTAGTGTTTGACGGTGGCCTCATAAGTCATCTGCATGGGTTAATTGATTCTTTGTCTGAATTTTGTTTCCATCAAGCTGACTGATAAAGCATTAGAGGATCTTTTTGGTTTCATTTATGTTACAGTAGATGTATTCTTCCCTTGCTATGTGAAGTTCAGATGAACCTTTTGGCTAACCAAGTGCACACTTGGTTCATGTCATTACTAGATTGGTGTTGGCCTCACCATATTCTGCTCAAATGGAATATGCATATGTTTTGTGAACTTCGAATATATTATACATACTACCATCAACATGTACTACATTCTTTTTTACTGCTGCATTATACGTGTTGTAGGTTGTGTGGCTCTAATCTTATAGTTATTTATGTATGCATAATTATGTCAAGATAATTTTTCGTTCTGGCTTCTAATTAGTTAGTATTTACCATGTTCATGCTTTGTGCAATGGGATACATTGTTCATAAATACTAATGATGGATTGTTCTTTTTTTTGGTTTTTTACAGGGACATCGTTTTAATGGAGTATCGTACAGTAGGTTGGTTATTGATTATGAAGATCGAAGTGCTGTGAATCTCTATTTTTACGGATAAAGCCTCACCCTCTCTCTCTCCTAAATTCTTTGTCCGCTGCCTTGATATTATCGAACTTCCGTTTCAAAGATGGAGATTAAATACTCCTCGGAATCGCCAGGAAAAGGTACTATTCTTGCTTTCTCGGTATAAAAAGATGCATGCCGAAGATAGTTTAATTCGGTAACTGTTACTACCACCTAAATTGAGTTGATTATGGGTTTGACTATTGTTTTTGCCGCTTGAATCGGGTGGATTACGAGTTTGGCAACTGCTACTGTCGCCTGAATTGGACTGATTTGAGTTTGGTAGTTGACAGAATAGATAGACCACAATTTTATTTAGATATAGATCGAGTCAGTCATCTAGTAGAAGTCCTTATTTGCTTTGAAAAACAGTTTACCACATGCCTGATGTGCCTCAAAGCAGTTTAGTTATAAATCAGTGGTGGTGGCTGACAAGATAATTGCGGTAGGAGTGGGCCGAAAAAGTTAAAGGAAAGAATTGGGAGGACGAATAGTGTGGCTGTTGTTGATTGATGCATAACGAAATGGTGGATGGCCTATATATGCAAAAGACCAAGTATGTTATTGAGGTATTGTCAGTGTGTTGGAACTTGGAACACTCAATGAAAAATAGATGCCTCAAATTTATATGTATATGTTAGTAGTTTGAACAATTTTCTTGTGCCAATAGCAAGCTTTATAGAACTGGATCTTTAATATGGTGAAGATTTTGCTTTGTTGGTTATACACTTTGTTCTTGAAATCTTTAACCTATTCACAGTGAAGCGAGAGGATCAGTCTTGTCTTACTGATACCAATACAGAATGCAAACTCAAAAAGATACACCCCGTGCAATACATAACAAACTTCATATGTTCTCTTCTATTTCCCGATATAATTTGCCAGACTTTCCACAATAAAATGTTTCTTCTCGCAGAAATACATGGTTTATTTCCAAAACCAATGCTGCATCCTTTTCTACAAGAGTGTAATTTCATCAACGAAGAGCATACCCTCGTTTCTCCATAAATTCATCTCAAGCGATGCCCCGCGATCAATATGGCATTATCTATTCACAAATATCATTGTTCCTAGACTCAAATACAGAAATGTTGGGAAATACAGAGTAATTGTATTGGTGTCCAATTCATTGAAACCATGGGACAAGGGATCAAGGATAATTGAGCATCCGAGGCATGAGATGTGGCCCTTAATCCCGATGTTTTGGTTGTATTTTTAGAGGGCCGGACTTGTAGTATCCTCCGAAACGGGGGGATTAGCAAAGGTGGGGCAATTGAACTCATTTGGGGAACACAACTTGTCTCTTTCTTCAGATATTTTATCGGTCATAGGAAGTGTCTCGAGGCAGGATTCTAGCCCCTTCTCCATGGCTTGATCCTAACCAAACCTTTCTCAATACCGGAGGCACCTAAGAACCGCCCACTTTGGTTTCACCCGAATTGTGCTTGCTCCTTCATCAGTGCCCATTGCTTCACCTGTGTCTAGGTAGTACTTGTACCCGAATGATCTACCAACCTTACCCGATCCCAATGGATAGGGTCTCGCTCGTTTTGGTGGATATGCATTCCTTCTTGATGTACAGCCTCTCGACCGACTCCACCTTAATAACCATTAAAAGCAACAACCAACATCTATTTTCCTTGCCATTATATGTCGTACCGTTTCCGCTAACTAACAAGTTGTGAACTACAACTTTTTAGCTTTACCCTTATTCAATTTTTTTTCCGCGCTTCTTAGTTTAGCGCCGAATTTTTATGTGTTTTTGGTTCGTCTCGACAAGAGGAATAAAAAAAAAGTAAAAAATTATGATTTTTACACAAGTATTCTTGAAAATATCCTAGAAAAAGAACAAAAATGACTTTTTCAATTTTCTTGAATATTTTCAAAAATACTTGTGTAAAAGTCATAATTTTTTACTTTTTCGATTTCTTTCGTTAGACGAACCAATAATGTATAAAAATTTGGCGCAAAACTATGATTTTTTTTTTTTGAATGAGGACAAACTACGTCCCTCTGGTGCTGTTGTCAGTGTAATTTATTTATTGAATGAGTCTCTTCATCACGAGAGGATCTCATTTCATCTTGCTGATACCATTCATACATGTTAGGTACATTGAAAGATACACTCTGCACAATACAACAGACGAATTGAAGCCATAAATTCATACATGGTAGGTACGTTGAAAGATACACTCCGCACTAGGAGTGAGCACGGTCTGTATTGGTTCGGTTTTATATTAAACCAAGAACCAACCCAATGTCTACGGATTATGAATTTGGAAAACCAAACCAAGCCAAACTATTAAAATATGGTTTGGTTTCGGTTTTAAACCACGGTTTGTTTTGAACGAAACTATCATCTTCAAAAAATATATTTAAAGTACTTAAAATTATAAAGATAGATTAAAAGAAAATTTATATTAAAACCAATTTCAATCAAATTACCAAAACACATTAACATCGACCAACTAATTAAGAGTAAAATACCAACAATTGCCTCAAATCTTAAACTAATAAAATGAAATACTGAAAATTAGGAATGAGTTTGATATATAGTAGAAGTTTAGTCTAAATTATCTGTCAGGGAAGGAATACTAAATATTGTGGTGGATTTAATAGGATCAATAAATTAGGAAAGTACTTGACTAAGGCTTTCATATTTATTTGGTGAATCATAATAAAATAATACAAAGTATATATTTATATATATGTATTATACGGTTCAGATCGGTTTGGAACCATAACCATGAACGTAAATCCACAAACAAAACTATATAACGCGGTTTCTAATTTTTTTAATCCATGACCAAACCATACTACTAAAAAATTGAACCAAACCTTTCGGTTTGGATTGGATTCGCGGTTTGACGAATTTTTTGTTCACCCTACTCCGCACAATACAATAGACGAATCCAAGCCATAAATCTTACTCACTACTACAATAATAGATAAATACCACACTAAGGAGATTCACAAAGATCACGGTTTTCTGTAAAAGCGTGATAAAAAATTATAGGCTAACTTTTTAATCTCACTTTAAATCAAAAGCTGAGATAAAAAGTGGGGAGAAGAGCAAGATAATAGATCTCATTCTTGCGATGAGATAAAAGAAAAAAGACCTCACCCTTACAGTGTGATAGAAGACTTATAAAGACCTCGCTCGTGCGGTGAAATAAAAAAAAAAAAAAAGACCTCACCCTTATGGTATGATAAAAAATACTGGAACGAAAAAGGGTGAGATAAACACAAGAAAAAAAGGAATAGCCGGCAGTTTGTTTCTAGCGTTTTTACGAAACCCCACTAAAGTTACTGTAGCGGAGCATAACTCTACCCTAAAATTACACTATCTCCTTTTAGATATTACACTATCTCCCTTTATCTAAAGCCGACCCAACTTCGGCGTAGAACAAAAAGCGCTCCTCTCGATCTAGGGTTCCTCCGCGTCGTCCGTTCCTCCACTCCATCTGCGGCTCCCTCCTCTTGGTACGCTCTCTCTCTCTCTCTCTCTCTCTCTCAGTATCTTCTCTTCGGTATTCATGCGGGGGATTGGGAGTTGGGGTCGTAAGGTCACAGGCTTCAACTACGATTGGGTTCAGAGGGAAGGGATCGGGTTGGGGGTGGGGAAATCAATAGCACTCGATCTCGTTGAACCACGCTTCTCGCGTGATGAACCCTAGCTCCCACATAAAGAATCGAACCTCGTAACTTTTGAAAATTTCTCCTTCTCTGTTCATTAAAGTCTCTTTTATTTGAAATTCTTAGTTAAACAGTCTCTCTTTCCGTTTGGGTATGTATGTGTGTATATGTACACTTGTATGTGTGCTTAGTTGTGAAATGGATTGCTTCAACCGACTGGATTTGGTTTCTCGCTCAGTCAAAGAAAAAGGTTTTGTATCTAGGTCGACTGATTTTGTTAGGAAAGTTGACATATTGGTTCCTGCAGGTGTACTTGGCAAATTTGCGCCTTAAGGAAGTTGGTACAGATGTACTAATCACTGCGTATGAGCCCATCTTAATAAAGTAAGTACCAAGAACAAGTAATTTTGCTTTTTACTCCAATTAATCTTCATTTTGATTCAGTAAAAGGGTTATTTCTCATTATGTAGATGTAAGACAGTCTGTAATGGAAACAAAATGCACAACAATATCTCCCCTTCTACTGCCTGGATTTTTTTCTTCTCTTTTTGGCTGGGGTTCAATAGTTTTATCTTCATTATGTACATGCTTTCAAGCAAGAAAATATTCATGCAAGTCGGCTTATAGTTTGCTTTGTGTTATCTGTTCTGAGAGTTACAGTGGTCATATTGAGCTATATTTGTTTTTTGACACTTTTTTCTATCTTCGAGCAACTGAAGGAGTAAGCACTTTAGGACTTGTAGAGAGATGGTGTCCCACAATATTTTAGGGTCACGTAGGAACCCCCTGGGTATGTTATGAACACAAGAAAAGTCAGGGGTTAGTTCCAAGGTCTAGAATTCAGGGCCACTCCTTTTCCTTTGTCTGTACTAGACTCAACCTCACTGGCGTACAATTTTGTTTCAAAATTATTTATAGATACCTGTATCATTTTTGCTATTGCTGAGCATGTTTGTTTAACTTTCGTTGCGAAATTTTGCTTAAACATGAAATTAGTAGGTTCAATTCCTCTACCTCATCCACCCAAGCATAGTGGCTCAGAAAACCTGGAAAACATGGTGCAAACATACTTTACGACTTTTGATAGGAACACTGTTTAGAAAGATTAAAGAATAGGTGGTTGTTTTAGAGGATTTATGAATAATTCCTCCTCCTCAATCTGCTGTATCGAACATATCTAATCTGATGTAAACATAGGAGAAGTGGCATGTTACAATATGACGTGTTTCAACCCTTTTGACCTTTTTTGGTAATGTGAGTGCAGCCCTTTGAGTGAAAGTGCTAGCTCGGTTGGTGCTGGTCTGGCTGCCCCTGCTGCAGAGTTCGGACGTATGCCGATGGCGGAGGTTTTCAAACTTGCAGTCTCCCGCTTCAAGGTGAACGACTGGGGCCTTTTTGGGAATGCCACAGGTTGAGAAATTATAAATGGCTGGTTATGAACACAAGCAATTGGTATTTTTTTGAATCCTTTTGTTTTGTTTCTCTTTTGCAGTTTATCTTATGTGGGTTTTGCAAGTTCTTATTATGAACCCATTTTTAGGTAGAAGGGTAATCTTTTTTTTCTGTTGACATAAAATCTAAGTGTTTGGGCCCAAGTTTGACTTGATTTGCTTGTCAGAGTTCTTTATTGGTAATTTTCTTTCTGTGATCTTCTTGATCTTTGTTAGCAAGTGCTTAGCTACATACTGAGACTTCTGCATTTAGTTGATGATGTGAGTTATGCCTCATGGATCAGGAGGGAGGGACAACAATATCCACAACAGATACAATTTCTTCATGAATCTCCAACCATCGATCACACTCTTTTTAAATTAATGTGAGGAACAACAATTGAATATATCTTGGAGACTACTTGTTTGATGTTCCTGTGACCAATCCAAGTTTTTATGGACTAGTTTGGGACTCATACATTAGCTTTAAGTGTGCCTGTAAGGCACTGATATGGACAAGATTGGTTCATAAAAACTAGATGAGAGAATCTCATCCCTACTCTGGACCTACCTTTGCAAGGTAAACCTCGAATATGTGTTGGATAAATTCATACTAGTGATTTCGATACACAAAACCTTGAATATAAAGCCAAAACAGGCACAAGAGATATACCAAGCAATTAATAGTTTGACTAAGCCCTGATTACACTCTCATCCTCCTGGCCTTGGCCTCTCCAGTATAGCTTTCATTTTCGTCAATCCCCATCCTCACACGCCGCCGCCTTTTTTTTTTTTTTGGTTTGACCAAAAATGGTTCTCCCTCGCCTTTTGTTTTTTGGGTTTGTTATGCATGTTATTGTTCCTTCTTCTTTCCTTTACACTTCTCCTTCCTTATTTGACATGTATATGTTCTTACTTGATTAAATATTTTAGAGCTAACTGTTTTTTTGAGTAAGTGAGGTTGTTATCGATGAACTATAAAGTAGTAAGGGGTGACAATAAGGTGAAGAGGAACACATCGTTAAAGATATTTTGGCATTTTCTCCTGCCAACTTTTTGGAGTCCGAAGTCAAAGATCCGCTAGTGTAATTGGTGTTTTGCAGAACTTGTAGCTAAATTGTTTGGCATAGTAGGGTAGGGAATATGTTTCCATTAGGTTGATCTTAGAAAGGACAAGAAGGAGAGCAATGTGGTGATTTATTTTATCCTCGTATTATGACACGATGGAGATCAATATTAGGTAGATGTTATCTGTGCTTTTGGTTTTATCCACTTAGTTTGAGGTAGCTTCTTCTTGTTGCTTTCTCCAATAAAGTATATGACCTGTGGTGGTTTTCTTTCAGGGAACCTATCTGCATCACAAAGAAATCAAGGCTGCTCAGGGCATCAAGATGAATTAGCTTCGGAGAATGATGAATTCGTTGTAGCTTAGGACATAACTCCATGCTTGTGGTTGGTTCAATTAGTTTTCTTTGTCCTTTTTATTGTTAAGCTTTTGTTCTTCATTTTCAGAAATTTTGATTGATGTTAGATTAATTCAATGTAGGCTTTCCGGCACGATGTTTCTATCTCTGACTTGTTTTTGTGCAAGATGCAATATCAGTTATGCATATTTCGTATTGCTATGTCTTTTGTTTTGGAGAAGATAGCTACGTGCTGAATACATATTTTACGTGTATTTATTATTGGTTAAGGATTCGGGCATATTTTAAATGCACAAAAAAAAAAAAAAAAAGATGCATCTTTCAATCACATTTCTAGATTGTGATGATAAGAACATTTAATCATGGTTTTAGACGAAAACTGTGATCTAAAAATCAGAAAAGATCACACCTAATTATTTTTCATCTCATTTTTTAGCCATAAAAGATCACGGTTTTTGGTGATGATCGTTATCTACATATAATCATGGTTTTTCAGGAAGAGTGTGATCAAAACTTGGAAAGAATACACGGAAAGGAGTTTCCAACTCGGTTTTGGCTAGAAACGATCACGCTTTTTGGGCATGATTGTTTCTATCTTTCAATCACGGTTTAAAACCGTGATAAAAAAGAGTCACTTAGAATCACACTTAAATCCATTACGGTAGGAGGAGTGTGATAGAAGACTAACTATCACTGCCAATAGCTGTGATTGTTATGCTTTATTGTAGTAGTGACTTTTTATAGTATGGTATAGGCTTCCCACAATACCCTGTTTCCCGCGCTTGAAACACACCTAAACACATGGGTTAATAATAGTTAGGGAGGCTTGAACCCATATCAAATGCATGAGAGTATACTAGCTTACCACTTGGTTACCACTTTACTTGCATTACAGAACCTATCCGTCGTCATTACAAAAAGCAGAATAATCAGGCACTTGTCATGCGTTACATTTGATCAAATAGACCTCGGCATTCCAAAGGACATCAAGGACTAACAATGACAGGGGTATGCTCCTTCAATACTTGTATGGGTTGAAATCGTAAAGAGCTGATAGGAAAAACATTTCTACTAGGACTTTTGAGACTGGTACCTATACCAAAAATTTGCCAAAGAACAACTTTCTTTGACCCTAAAAAAAGGACAAACCCCGAAAGAAGTTATTTGCCTCCGGCTATATGAGGTATCATTCCGATAAAACGGTAAAAGGTTAAACACAGAATCTGAGATTTTAGCGTTAATTGCTATAAGAAGTCAATTTTGCGGTAGAAAGGCCTTGAACAAAAAGATGCCCAAACCACCGGCGGCTAAAGTTAGAATCAGACAAACCTAATTCGGTTCAATGTCCGGCATTATGCTTTTCCTCTCCGTTCTTGCTTGCTGTGGCTTCTCTCTCAAGTTCGCACAGAGACGATTTGCAAGATTATCTAACTGATGCATGATTTGGCGTTGTCCCCTAGTAATATTTGAGGTTCCATTTCAGAACACCTTCTTAAAAAATAAGTACTTATTTTACATTTTCAAACTTAAAAATCATGTAAATAAAAAATTATTTTTTTATTTTTTTTGCACCGTATAAAAGATCTCAATAAGATCTATCAAACAAGATCCATAGTGCTCGGAAAATTATTTACGGAAATACATTATTTTTTAGCTTGAAATTGCCTTCTTAAAAAATAAGTATTTATTATCCGTTCTGGAACGGGGCCAAATCTGTTTGAGAAAAGAGTTGACACAAAAACTGGATTAGACAATGGTTCAAAAGTGTATGAAGTACAAGTATTGCAATCACTAAATGTATACGCCAAATTCGAAACTGTAATGCGTGAACAGATTAGTCCTTCCATTTATCTCTTCCATTGGGATACTCCTTTGCTAACTGGGAGGAAGACAAGGAATTAGGCATTATAGATCCAGTCAACGAACCGTTGCCTAAACCAGATATGAAGTAAGAAGTTGGAGCTGACCCGTTGCAGGCTTCAGATTGCAGAGCCATGTTTTGTGGGCTGGAAGAAACTCTCTTGCTAGTTAACTTGGAATTGAGCTCTCTTATCCGGGATGTAAACTCGTCCATCCGGTCATTAAGTTTGGAAATTTGCTCAGACAGCTGCGCAATAGCTCCCTACAGAGGGGGAAGCAGAAGAGAGTTGACAGACAGTTTTTAGTCTAGAGGAAAGTCCAATTTCACCCCCTGTGATTATCGTCATGTGCGGATACACCTCTGTGGTTTAAAAGTGTGCACATAACCCCCTGTGGTTTTCAAATTGTGCGGATAGACCCCCTGCCGTCATATTTTCCATCTATTTTAACGGAGGTGTATCTCACACACCTCTAGAATGTAATATGAGTCGTTCATAATGTATTAAATAAAGAATAGAGTATCTCTGTAAAAAATCATCTCGATCAGGCATCAATAACCCAGTGATCTAACTTGTAGTAAATTCAAATTTGAAATTTTAATTTCATAACAAAATCGATTTGACCATAAGCTTTTCATTTTTTGATTGACTTGAATTTTGGCATAGACGCGGTACTCGTCAAAATTTGTAATATCAACGGTTTGGATTCAATTTTTGGTATACGGGATGGTGTGGTTAGATTTAAACAAGAAGAAGAATCAAGGGACGTGATGGGGGTATAACGGTCTTTTAATGTTGTTTCCGTTAAAATGGATGGAAAATACGACGGCAGGGGGTCTATCCGCACAATTTAAAAATCACAGGGGGTTATGTGCACACTTTTAAATCACAGGGAGTGTATCCGCACATGGCGATAACCACATGGGGTGAAAGTAGACTTTCCTCTTTAGTCTATACCCCAAAAAACATGAAGTCTAAGGTTTTCTGTTTGTCAAGACATAAAATAATTTCATCGACAATCTTTCCGAATTTCTGGTTTATGGAAAATAATTTGCATGAAACTCAAAGTAAAATATCTTAAAGCCCAAAAAGCAAAAATCAACTATTTCAAATTCCATAAGTCAATTTTACCATAAAAACTGTGTCATACATGGACCTTCTACTTTAAGGTACCAATGAAAGACTTTGTGCAAACACTTTGCCGTTAAAACGATCAATACCACTTTTTTTGTAACTTGTGTGCAGATTATGGTGGTTGACCATGTCACAGTTGAGTGAGTAGCAAGCTCTTCATTTCAAAATGTCATTTTCTGGAAAATGAATTCAAGCTAGCAAACCAAACACCAGAACGTAAATGACGTAATTATTTAACCCGAAAAAAGGGTACAGATGATAAACATTTTGACATGGAAAGATTTCACGTTGAAACAAAGAGACTGAAATTTTAGTGATCCATGAAACATTTACAAAATCATGGATCACCTGGCTTGCTAGTGTTGCTGATGAGGTTCATATGAGTTTCCATAATATCTTTAATCGTCAGTATATCCAAAGTAATCTTTATTTCCCAGCGGCACATTGTGAAAATTGACCTAACTACTTTTGTATACTTAAATGAAGGGCGGCCAAGGCACAACGGTAAGGTTGTCCCAATGTGACCTTGTGTTGGTCACAGGTTCGAGTTCTAGAAACACCCTCTCTCCTAGTAGGAATTAGGCTCCATACACCCAACCCTTCCATGGACCCTACACTGCAATAGTGAGAGCATCGTGCACTAGGTAGTCCATTCTTTCTTTACTTTTATAAGGCCCGGCTAACGTGAGTCCATTGGGCATGAGATAATACACACAAAGAGACAAAACAGTTAGAACTCCAAAACAACTTTCACAAATATCATTGCACCTTGGCGGATATCTATGCACTTTTTATAAGCATCGATACACATTTTTGCTATTATCTAAAGCCCGATAGGCTTTAGTTAGCATTTTCAACTTTTATATACTTG
This sequence comes from Rhododendron molle, assembly GCA_025413875.1. Lineage (NCBI taxonomy): Eukaryota > Viridiplantae > Streptophyta > Magnoliopsida > Ericales > Ericaceae > Rhododendron > Rhododendron molle. Next base: position 9,846,731 of record CM046399.1, read on the forward strand.
AATAAAAAGTAAATAAAACTATTGTTGATAAGATCGCACTACTTGTTGCGGTATACTCACTATGAAACCAAATATAGCAAGGAAGATGAGTTGGGGTATAGATGTGTGAGAATCCATATATAGTTTGTATAGCGTGAGATGATAACGTACGAATTTCTTGTTCTCGAGATAACGAAAACACTACACGAATGATGATACCTCAAGATGCTTAAAGAATAATAAACAAAGGTTATTCAATTCCACCTCTTGAGATTCTTATATCTCATGGCCACCGTATTGAGGCTCGAGAAAGTGCCAATTTCGGGCTTGCAACCAAATCATCATCTATGCTAAGCTTCGTCTTTACATCATCTCCCCCTCTCTTCTCCCACCTCCAAAATGGACCCTAGTGTATGGAGTAGAGATGGTCATTTCGTCCGACCTGTCATCGAGGGAGGCGAAAGTCATTTCTAGAAGGTTAAAAGTACTATTGTCATCGAGGCAAACTCTAAGGGATATTAGTGTAATTTACCTAAGCATACTGCATACTCCTCCGAGTGCTCTAGAATTGAACGGGAAATTTAAAACGGAAGATGATTTTGGCACTTCAATTTTTTATGATGAGACTTCAAAATTTTTCTTTTAGAGTGTTTTGTTATGTATAATTTTTACACTAAAAGACAAGTTTTGGAGTGCCGTTATAAAATAGTGAAGTGCCAAAATTATTTTCCATTAAAAAACAATCATTCCTTTTCAAAGACTATTTTTTAGACATTCATACCTTGTAGATTGAGAAGCGAATGAAACAAAATTCTAATTATTGGATAAAAATATCTGTCTTTAAATTCTAACATTGCATATCAGTCAATTTTTTCGAAAACAAGTTCAGTAATTTCGATAGTGGAATAGCTAACACTACGAGTGTGCTCATTTTAAGAAAAATTGTGGATATTGGAGTAGTGATATGTTGGTTCTAAATGGGGTGCTTTTTGTTCGATTACTATTATTTTGCTCATATTAGTAACTTAATGATAATGCTAAATTTATTTTTATTGGTGCCAAAACTCTAATGCACAAAAGATTTGTACCATGTGCAGTGTACAAGACTTTTATGCACTGAAATTTTGACATTAACAAAAACAGTTTTGACATTATTGCTACCCTATATTAAAAGTAGTTTAAAATATTATTCTGAGAAAATTGTAAAAACAATTTTGTGACGAAACTTTAAAAAATTCTGCACACAATTTTGAGACGAAACTTTAAAAATTCTGCACACCCAATGTATTAGATTAGAATAAATTCCATTAGGTAGATGAAGCAAACAAAATGGAAGCTGATGGGAGAGTAATTTTTTTTGGTCATTCGTTAAATACTTAAATCTAATCTACTCTATTCTAGGAGATTTGGGGAGGGGGATGGGTGCTTACGGGAATCGAACCCTGCCTATGTGCATGAGAGTATAAATAAGGCACCAACTGCATTCCACTCTAACTCCACTTGCAAAGGGAGAGTAATTGAGGTTGCATTTTTTAAAACTTTTTTCTTTCCTTTGTTTTGTTCATTAATTTTTTTGAATTGTTGCTCGATTTGCTGTATATTTTTTAGACTAATCATCTGTCTTGACGAGAAGAGTTTAAAAAGTAAAAAAAAAATTATGATCAAAAGTAAAAAAGTTCACTAGAGATTGGAAAAATACGAAATAGTTGTCTTCTTCTTCTTCTTCTTCTTCTTTTTTTTCTCAAGTATCTTTTTATATAAATTTTCTTCAATATCGTTCCACATTTTGATACTTTACAAATTTTTCTCGCTGAACGAACGATTAACCATAAAGAATTACGATAAAAAAATAGAATAAAAAATTACAAAAAATAAAATTACCGAGAGATGTTTTAGAATTTTTTTTTACAAGAGAGCAACGTGCTCCACCCACAATAACTTTAGTCTTATCAGAGTATATATAATTTTTTTTTCCCGTGTTGTCTAATGGGCTAGGCCAACACGGCACGACATGTTAAATGTGGCATGACACAAGCACGGTCATGGTCCTGGAATGGCACGACACGCCACGGTCGAAGTGAGCATGGCACGGAAATTGGCTTGACACGACACGACACGACACGGTCTTAGCCGAGCACGGTATGGAATTTGGGCGTGGCACGGCACGGCACGACACGACACGGCATGAGGCACGGAAAAACAAAACAATAAATTATTAAATAAATTGACTCGCTATGTTATGACTCATAATGTCATTAATTAAGATAAAATAATTATTTTTGTTTGTGTTAGTGAATAGGATTTGGTTTGTAAATTTGACATTACAAAATAACAAGTAAAATAAAAAATTTATCAAAATATTATTTGCCCTTGCATCTAACAAGAAATAGGATAAAATAAGTTCCAAACAAGAAATAAGAAAAAAATTAATTTCAAATAAGAAAAAAAATTCAAAACAAACTCTTAGGATGCGGCTAGGGATTCAAACCCAAGTGCCCCAAATTCTATGTGCACAACCAAACCACTAAGCCACAAATCATCTTGTGTTTTAATGTGGAACGACTAATATATATTACATAGTTTTATTGTATAAAAATGGATCTTTTGTACGGTAGCTACACAATTGCATCACAATCACGACAATCAATACCGTTCATTTTGTTTTTCTTAGCGTGTGCATCATTCTCACAATTTTTTGATCTATCAGATTTTGAAAGCCTTTCATTGGGACATAGATTCATTTTTAAAATAGTTTTATTACTTTTTTTTTTTTATGTCCGATCAAATATGTAATGATGAGCAATTTACTTCATCTAACAAGAAATAAGAAAAAATAAGTTCCAAACAAGAAATATGAAAAAAAATTAGTTTCAAATAAGAAATAAAATTCAAAACAAACTCTTAGGATGGGGCTAGGGATTCGAACCCAAGATCCTCAAATTCTATGTGTCACAACTCATCTTGTGCTTTTATGTGGAACGACTAATATATATTATATAGTTCTATTGTATAAAAACGGACCCCTTGCACTATAGCCACACAATTGCAACACAGTCACGATAATCAATACCGTTCATTTTGTTTTTCTTAGTGTTTGCATCATTCTCACAATTTTTAGATCTATCGGATTGTGAAAGCCTTTCGTTGGGATACAGATTCATTTTTAAAATAGTTTTATTACTTTTTTTTTTAATGTCCGATCAAGTATGTAAGGATGAGCAATTTACTTCATTCTTGGCATGAATGATCTAATCTCTCCCACATAAAAGTTAGACGGTTTTGATTTTAAAAAAATAGCTCAGGCGGCCCTCAAGTGGTGTATTTAAGACTTTAATGGCTTTGAAAGTACCAAATGTGTTCTGATCATGTGGTTTCCGACATCTAATTATCACATATTCAGGGGAGAATGATAAATTTGATAAGACGTTAAATCGTAACGGTTTAGATAGAATATTTGAAAAAATGAGTCTATAACTACCTTTCAAATCATACATCAAACTTACTTGGTTCTAAACCAATGTATTATGCTATAATCTAATGCACGTTAGTTACACGATCGCAACACAATTATAACAATCCATACCGTTTATTTTGTTGATCTTGGTGTTTTAATCACTGTGAAATTTTTTATGATCTATCGGGTTTTGAAAACCCTTTCATTGAGACGTAGATTTATTAATAGGAATTTTTTTGTTATAAACAATCAAGTATATAACGATAACCAATTTACTTTAGTTTTGGCACGAATGATGTAATCTCTCCCATATAAAAAATAGATGGATCTGATTTTCAAAAACAATAATGCTATGGGTACACCGGTTGTGTACACCGGTTATGTACACTGCCTACGTGGCGTACGGCTGAGAGACTGTGAGACCCACTCCTCTGCTCTCTAACCCCTCTCTCTCTCTCTCTCCTCTTTAAAAATTGGCGCACAAATCCTCCGAAAATTTTCAAAACTTTTCAATCCTTCATCAAAACTCATCTCTCCCTCTCTCTATTTCGAAACGCATCTCTCTCTCTGGTACTCCCTGAACCAGAAAACTCTCTCTCTCTCTCTCTATTCAAAAAGTTAGACACCAAGGGCAACGGCAAGGTCTCCATATCCGTCTCCGAGCTCCCGTCCGTCCTCACAGCCTTCATCCTTGACGCCGGCACGTACTCGGCAGATCTAATGGACTCATCAACAAGGATGGCAACAACGCCATCCATCTCCATGAGTTCGCCGACTTCCACCGAGCGAACGCGACCACCCACGGCGCCAGCAAGAACAATGAGATCAGCGACGCGTTTGACATGGGTTCTCTTTATCAGTGTGTGCTAGGAGTCTGTATATCACGATTTGAAGATCTATTTCTGTTTTCATTTCAAATTGAATGTTTGTTCTTGACCCAGGCCGAGGTGTAGATTACGAAGTCACTTGAACCAAATCAAAGTGTGGATATAAATCTGAGTGAATATTTGTTCTCAGTGAACAACAATCTAATGAAATTTTGTATTTTTTTTTTTTGTTGATCAGCAAATGTAATTTTGGTTGTCTGTAATCTTAGTGTAATCTGTTTATTGTGAAGAACACGTTGAACTGACTTTCAAAAATTATTAGGGAAATGAAGCCATTAAATTTAATTTCAAGGACAAATCTCCATTCCTTTGCATTGGCGCAAGAATTGAGATACAGACACAAGGATGATGTGCATAACCAACAAATTACGAACAAATTGGTGGCAAACACGTGATTGGAGAAATTAGTGATGAGCCAAATAATTAACTATTAACAAATACATATGAATTCAATCACATCACCTATTTATCAACAAAAAATGAAATCAACAAAAGCTTTGAAAGTTTCTACAGTGGTTTCATGGGTTTCTTCTGGTGTACCATCAATGGTTGAGAAGAGTCCGCTTACTGCAGTCCGTCCCTCTCAAAACCCAACCCTTTTTTTTTAAGTTCAAAGCAGAGCAACACACTAGTAGTTACCTTCAGGAAAGATTAAGGTCAAAATACATACATAATAAACATCCTAATCCAACTATTTCACCCCCTAATCAACCGTCAACTTCAATTATTCCATTTAAACATGCTAATAAAAAAAATTATTCCCTTCAAACAACTTCAATCATTGCTCTGTTCTCGCCGGCGTCGTGGGTAGAGGTCCATGGCGCCATCACCGTCCTTGTCAATCTCCGTCACGGCCTCGGTTAGATTTGCCGATGACGTGCCGGCGTTGAAGCTGAGGGCTTTGAAGACAGACGGGAGGTCGGAGAAGGAGACCTTGCCGACGTTGCCGTTGCCTTTGGTGTCTAACTTTTTTAATACAGTTCGGGGAGAGAGAGAGAGAGAGAGAGAGAGAGTTTTCTGTTCAGGGAGAACCAGAAAGAGGGAGAGATGCGTTTCAAATATACAGAGAGAGATAGAGAGAGAGAGGGATGAGTTTTGATGAAGGATTGAAAAGTTTTGAAAATTTTCGGAGGATTTGTGCGCCAATTTTTAAAGAGGAGAGAGAGAGAGAGAGGGGTTAGAGAGCAGAGGAGTGGGTCTCACAGTCTCTCAGCCGTACGCCACGTAGGCAGTGTACATAACCGGTGTACACAACCGGTGTACCCATAGCATTATTGTTTCAAAAAAGAGCTCGAGTGACTCTCGAGTGATACATTACAGGACTCTACTGAGATTTCCATTATTTGGTGCATATAGACTGTGATGTGACTTATGCACGTGATCACAACTTGGCCAAATACATATAGAAAGAGAGATGAAATCGGCATGCCCTAGCAGCCACAACTCACTCTCTCTCTCACTCTCAAGTTCAATCGGTTCAAGCGTATTGATTTTGGTATATCTCTCTCCCATTGGCAATCCCGGCTATTTATGAGGGTAAGCCTCAAGCTGCCATCAAAAACCCTAAAACACACACTCTCTCCCCCCCGCCGCGTTGATGTTATCGAACTTCCGTTTGAAAGATGGAGATTATTTACTCATCAGAATCGCCTGGAAAGGTACCATTCTTTTTCTCTCTCTTAAGCTAAATCCAACTTTAGTCAAGACTCCAGAAAACCCATTTAATCCTTTTGATTTGGCCACAAGAAGTAGTGTTGATATATGAATCTGGTGTCAGAAGATTGCAGATGGATGTTCAATAATCCGTGTGGTGATTTTTTGGGTGCAGTGAGATATGAGCCTTTGGTTATTGCAGTCTATCAAGGGCCCAGATTTGCTATTGCTGGAATCCAGTACCGTTCGACCGTGATTTCCCTGTATAATAAGACGCGCATCGAAGATAATTTAACTCGGTAACTGTTACTGCCGTTTGGATTAATTTGATTCTTACGAATGTCTCAGATCAAAGAAAATGTTGATGTTACGTAGATTCGGGTACCAGTATCGGCTTGTAATTTGAAGATTCAACTCAATTTCATCTTGTTTTCATGTCAGCACTCCAGCAAAACCCCCAGTTGGATCCGATTCGGAGACCCGTTTGGGCTCTCCGATCGCCTCTAAACGCCCTCAGCCACAGCCCGCTCAACCACAGACCGTTCAGCCACAACACGCTCAACCACAGCCCATTCAGCCACAACGCGCTCAACCACAGCCCATTCAGCCACAACCCACTCAACCACAACCCATTTAGCCACAAGAGGAGACACTTTGAGGGAGCAGATAATATAGATGACGAGTTATTAGATGAAGTTGAAGTTGGAATATGAGGTATTTCGTAAGCTACTCTTATTTCCCCAAAAACTTGATATCATGTTTTATATTGATAGATGAATCAAATATTCGAACCAAAAGAGTAATCGCACGGTTGTCGGACATTGTGGTGTTTTGGGTGCAGTGAGATATAACCCTTTTGGTTCTTACATTATATCAAAGTTGCGGATTTGCTATCGCTGGAATCCAATACCGTTCGACCGTGATTTCTCAGTATAATAAGATGCACAACGATGGTAATTTAATTCGGTAAGTGTTATTGCCACCTTAATCGAGTTAATTTAATTCTTATGAATGTCGTAGATCCAAGAAAATGTCGATGTTACATAGACTTGGGTACAAGTATCTGGTTCTAATATGAAGGAGTCAATTCAGTTCATCTTATTTTCATGTCAAATTTTTATCAAGTTTCATGTCGATTACTTTCAGTACCATCCAATTAAATTTGAACAATTAGAGGTGCTGATTCTTGAATCCCACTACAAGCGAACCGATTGTTGTGAGCTTTGAATCATGACCAACCAACCTCAACTTAAAATTATGCAACAAAATTTTTAATTTTAAGGTATAAACATTTTGAAGTCCCAAAAAACAATTCCGGCATATTGGAGATTAGGGCTCTGCTACTGTTGGAGTTTGCTCTTTTCCTTTCAATTTGATCTCTTTGACAGACTCCGTGAACCACAACTTCTTGATTTATTGAAGAAGTACGTGAATGGGGAGCTTCCTAGGGACAGTGGACTGGCGCCGTATCAAATGTTTAGGTGTTGGCCACGATTACTTTTTGGTATGATGATTCTGAATTTAAATTTGTCTTTCCTTATTGAGTTGTCCAACTTTGAGTTAAAACTTGCGTTCTTGAGTGCTGGGACTGCACTTTAGTACTACTAACGTGATTTAGAAACTGAAATTATGGCTTATAATGCTGAAAACAGAATTCCTAGGGTGCTGAAACCTTGTATGTATCACAAGTTTCAGCAAGTCGTTCACACTAACAAACAAGTTTCAGCATTTTACCATCTCGTTCACGCTAGCAAAAATGTCGTTAGCAATTTCTTCTTTCTTAGCAACTTTTTCTCTCACATACCCGTCGACAACTTATTCTCTAGTGGAAACAATTTGACATTTCTCATCAACTTATTCACTACCGGAAGCAACTAACAACTTTTCAACAACAAAAAAAATTCTCCAAGTTTTTTCTTGGTGGAAACACCCGAGGTTCAGATGTTAGCTAGTAGAGAGCCCAAGAACTTATAATCATTAAATAGCTTAGCTGCCAAGTAGATGTGGTCTTTTTGAAATAGTGCTGATGCTTTACTTAGCAGGCATGTAAATCCTAGTCCTAACTGTACTTTTACTTGGAAAACACCAACCTTTTAATATTCTTCTTATCTTTCAGTAGATGTGTATGTGTTCAAGATTATCATGACAACATCAGTTTGTTTTGAAACAATTTCCTCAAATTTCTGTTAATTAAATTGGCTGCTGTTATGAAAAGTTAAGTTTGACTACTCTTTCTAAAAAAAAAAGGAAAAAATCGATGGGACCAGTGGGCTTCTTTCTGTTCTTTGGTAATTTATAATCATAATTTGAAACTTTTAAATTAAAGGTGTTGGAACTGTTATTTGCTGGTGATAATAACAAATTTTTATTTTCCAGTGGTTTGTGCTTACGATGATGATGATTTTTTTATTTTTTTTTTCTGTTAGCTTAGATACATTAATCCACATATTTGGTGGCCGTGGTGGGTAGATCTTCTTGGTTACGGTTGGCGGTGGGTGGGTAGTGTGATGTAGATGGTGGCGGAGTTGGACAATGGTGCGGTGGGAGGGATATTTAGCGTAATCTACCCGAAACGGACTCCTTGTTTAGTATGCAAAAGAGGAACTTAAAAATATTCATTTTTTTCCACAAAATAATCCCCTTTTTTTTAGATTGAAAGAAATCATTAATATTTTAGTACATTGTTTAAATCCTAATTTTGAATACTAGTCATTTTTTTGGGAGCAGATAGTATTTACTACATATCATTATTCATTTCAAGAGTTGCAAATGCATTTGTCTGGAAGTTATCGCAGATAACGAGCCTGTTTGGTTAGAGCATCTCTAGTGCTGTCGCTAAAAATTGAGTGTTACATGACATCAAGTTTTGGGCCCCCATTGTTGTTGGTTAGAGCATCTCTAGTGCTATTGCTAAAATTTAGGGATTGAATGCTTTTTGTAGCGGCGTTGTTAAGATGTGTGGTAGTGTGAGTTAAAAGATATAAAAATAGATATGTGTGCATGTGGACGCACCCCCTCCTCTCTCTCTCTCTCTCTGGCGCGCAGATCACTTTTGCTCCTCTCCCTCTCTCCTTTGGCGCGCAGATCACTTTTGTTCCTTCTCTCTCTCTCTCTCTCTCTCTCTCTCTCTTTGGCTAGACTCGCTAGAGGTTCTAGCACGGTTAACTTCCGACTTAATGCTGACCCACCTGTAGCAACACATTAGTTGTAGCGTTAGAGCCCAAAAACACAAAAAATGTATGCCAACTATTTTTGGTCAGGAATTTCTGACCCTGATTGAACTATTTTTACTCTTTTCAATTTCTTCTAGTAATGGTCTCAAAAGTTAGGCTGTGGACTGCACAGGATGGTGATGAAATCGCTCTAGCCATTTTTGACCCTATTTCGAGTTCAATTTAATGATCGGGCTTGTCCATATTATATAGCTCATTTATCATAACAATTGTTAAAATATTATTTTGATCGGATACTGATCAATAGTTTGTCAAATATCTTTAAGTTGTAATATACCGTGCACAACTCATTTTGGTTCATCAATTAAGTATAGCTCGGTACTCGATTGACATAAGTTCCTTTATGGTTCTACTCAATGAACTCTACAATATAAACGACTTCGATCATTGAATTAAAGCCGAAATGGGTTCAGAACTGGTTGGGGGTGCAGTTTGCTGCCTAACTTGAGTCAGCCGTCTTTGTTTATTTCGGTTGTGAATCTCTTCTATTTATTGTAGGGGTGAAAATAAGCACTTCTTATTTTTTCCAATGTAGGACAGGGGCCTCTCTCTCTCTCTCTCTCTCTCTCTCTCGTATTTAGTAATGGTAGAAAGAGTTCTTCCTTAAAAAAAAATGCACGGTATCTGTTTGTACCCATTTTTGGCACCAAATAGTGGGCTAGTATTGGAGGGGAATTTAATTAAATTGGGCTGATATTTATGAGTTTCTTGGGCTAAAAATTAATGGGCCACATTAATTTTATTTTAGCTAGGGAATGCCCAATTTACCAATTAATTTAAGTCTGAAAGAGGTGTGTGACTTTACCTTTATACGGTTGATTAAAGGGGAGGCTCATGATCCATGGGAGTTTGTCGAGTTAATCCATAAGCTTTCCATGGAAAGTGGCATATTTCTCTCCCTCCAAAGGTGACAAACTGCAGCAGAAAAACATATATTGAGCACTAGAACCAACTTCTTCTTCCAGGGCCTTCAGAGATTCGGTACGAACATTCTTCTGCAGTTCCAAACCATAGAGGAGAAAGCACACTCAAAAAGGATATGAACATGACTTTCAGTACCCCCTGTGCACACCACACAAATTGTATCTGAGGTAATCCCTCAATTAGCCAACCTGTTTCTAGCTGATAGCTTCTGGTGAATCGCCAGCCAAAGTGTACAAGGCCACCTAGGAACACGATGCTTGAACCAAAATAGGTGATGCCAGGTAACCTCTGGATTCTTAGTTCCAATGGCCTTCAAGCTGAGCTATATGGTTATCTACCATCAGTGGTTGAGGACCAGACCACCATCCTCTTTATCCATGCCAGGCCTCAAATTACAAGGAGTATTCGGGATGTGTTCCTGGATCACAGGGCTTCTATTCCATCTGCAGCCCTCTCTAGAAATAATAGACTCAACTTTAACATTTAGAGATCTGCCTAGATAGTTCACCACCTTACTTGCATTCCTGAGGTAAAGATGGCATAGGGGGTGCCAGTTATCTAAGCAAAGGAAGGTGGATTTCCCATTTTCAATCACATAGAGACATAGGAAATGAGTGGTTGCCAAAGTATCCTTAGGTGGAACACCTGCCGCAGTGTCCAAGAAGAATTAGAAGAATGTGGGGATAGCTACGGGTGCCAGAAACTATGCTTTTTAATAGACGTAGGTATGAAACCATTGCACACACAATGTCAGCTTTCTTGCACACTGCCCAAACAAGTATAGTTATAGCAGCCCTCTTTCCCATTGTTCAAGAGCTTGAAGCCCAAGCTTCATTGGAGTGTGAACTGAATTCCAACTAACTTTTGCTCCGGTGGACCTCAAATCTGCCCCTTTTCCAAGAAAAGCTTTAAGAATTCCATCAATCTCCTTCAATATCTTGTGGTAATGTAAAGGTCGAGCTCCGTTACACCTGGATGCTGAACGACTCTAAGCTTATTAGCTGAACTTTCCCGCAATAGGATAGAAGCTTATTGGCCCAAGACTTTATTCTGCTTAGCATTTTGTCTTTCAAGGAAATGCAATCACCATGTTTAATCGTTAGGTTACGAGAGGATCGCCAAGGTATTTGAGAGGCAAACCAGCTTCAGGAATAGGGAACAAATACCTAAGAGCTTGCTGAGTTACTGGGTTTACAACAGCATTGAATGCTGAGCTTTTATCGGCATTGTGCTGGAGCCAGAATAGGACTGAAACTCTTGAGTCTCAACTAAGAGAGGGAGTCAGCCCCACAAAATAAACAGATCATCTGGAAGGCTGAGATGAGATAACCTTAGCTCTTTGATCGTAGGTGGTAAGTGAATCTCCCTGATCAATCTTGTGCTGCAATAGGCCTGAGAATACCTCCATTACTTGCGGAAATAAGTTGGGGTAGATGGGATCTATTTGCCTCACGCTCCTTTTTTTTCTAGGAAAACACCCTTCAGCTCGCCACTATTAGGAAGAAAAATAGTAGTAGTAGCTCTCTATTCAACCCTATGTTACTTGAAACATGGATTGTTCTGGTACAAGAAACAGGGACTGGAATGCAGTATGCCACACCTCCTAAATGGTGTTACGGTAGTGTAGGCTTCTATAAGTTTTATTTAATGCAAAGTTAGAGAAGTATTTCTTTCAAGCAATAAAATTGAGTACAATAAAGATCATTTCCCAAAACTTTATGTGAAACACTTTTCTAGGAGCATAGTAACCAATCTTTAACATCTTCTCTGGCCAAAATTCCGTCCCATCTCGGATTTTTAGTTGATTACATTTGATTTCTTAGGAAGGCTTGACGGATCACTTTGGATCATTTGATTACAACTTGTACATTTCTACCATTCCACGGTGATATAGGTTGACATTGAACCACTGAATGGACAATTCTGGGAGCTCACCTTCCATTCTATTTTGAAGCATATATGTACACATCCGTCTCTTTTTCCCTCTCAATGTGCTTGTTGATTGCACTATTGTATCTTCAGTTCTAATAGATATTCCTGGTTCAGGGATAAGAAGTTGGCTGGCAAAAAGAAAGTGGGAGGAGAATGCATCTAGAGTTACGGTTGCAACGGGCATGCAGTTCTCAATGCTCTTGAAGGGAGTCCCATGGGGAAGACTATTCATCGTTTTTCATTTTATTCCTTCTGTTGGTAGTCGTGGAGTTGCTGCCTTTTGTGTGTGGTAAGGTTAGAATACTAACTAGTGCTTTTGCGATCTTGTAATTTTTGGGGGGGCATAAATTTTGGTATGTATTGGCGGTGTATGATATATTTAATCACATTAGTGTTGGTAAATTATGTGTTTTTTATTTTTAACCTCTAACTAACATTTCTGATTTCTGTTGAAAGAGAGCTGTTATTCTCTTTACCAGGACTTACGCCAGTCAGCCTAGTGAAATGTCGTTGGCAAAATGCCTCCATTTTAGCACTACTTCTGCCAGTAGTTATTTCCATACTCATTTTTCCCACCTTCAAAGGCCAATGGTGCGTTTTTTTCCTTTTCTTTTCTCGAAAGTAAAGAATTGCATTCATGAAAAAGAGATGAGCTAGCGTCAAAATCCTAAACCCAAGTGAACACTCTCTCCACACTGTCAGCAAGGATAGGTAAAGTGGGGTTAGCGATCAAAACACTCATCCGCCTCAGGATGGTAACAAGACTCCGATGGGATGGTAACAAGAACCTGATGGATATCGCAACGAGATTGCAACCACTAGCAAGACAGATCTGCAAGGTTACCCTCCAAAACGCCAAGCGCTGGTGAGCTCTAGGTGAGAGATCGAAAACGACGGCATTATAAATGCTAGCGAGCCCCCCTTAACCAGAGCTCATGGATCGCTCCAAAGTGGGTACCCGTTGACATGCGGGAGACTCTGAGCACGAAAACAAGCCGGCACCGTGGAAAGCAGGCAAGTCCTTGCGACCACGACGGGCGCTGGAAGCAATACAATAACCGAACCAAAACCATCAATCGAAATCCCCTCAGAACACGTCGAAATTAAACTGCAAATGCTCAAAAGTGTAATTGGCCTACCTTATTTTGTTCCAATTTAGCTGGCCAATAATAGGTTTATTTCCCAAATTGGTGACTTCTACGACCTGTTTGTTGGATAAATAAGGAAAAGGGTATAAGAGGTGGATATGTGTATAAAGAGTTCAGGGAGGGGGGGCGGGGGGTGGGGTTCGTAGTTAACATGGGTGGATATAGAAAACAATGTGAGAAATTATTTTAGTTGCCCTTGTATAATTCTTGTAATGAGAATACAAAATAGATATGGAGAGTTTTTGGATGCACATCGGTAATTCCCCACACCTGACTAAGCTAATCATGTTGCGGAGGATGCAAACCGAACACCGAAAAGAGCTTTACATTCTTATCTTATCCCTGCCGAACCTTTCTCCCACCTCCAAACTGGCCCCTAGTGTATAGAGTAGTGATGGTCATTTCGTCCGACCCGTCCGGAGGCGAAAGCCATTTCCATAAGGTTAAAGGTAGTATTGTCATCGAGGCAAACTATAAGGGATATTAGTGTAATTTACTTAAGCATACTCCCCCCAGGCGCTCTAGAATTGAACGAGAAATTAAAAAAATAATTTTCTTTCAAATACTACTACTAAATTGTATTTTTTAGACATTCATACGAGTGTGCTCATTTGAAACAAAATTCAAATTATTGGATAAAAATAGTTGTCATTAAATTCTAGCATTGCATACCAGTCAATTTTTCCAAAAACAAGTTCAGTAATTTCGAGAGAGGAATAACAAACACTACGGTGTGCTCATTTGAAGAAAAGTTATGGATGGGGAGCAGTGATTTGTTGGTTTCAATGGAGTGATTATCGATTACTATTTTGCTCATACTAGTAATTTAAAGATAAATTAAAAGTAGTTTAAAATATTATTTTGAAAAAATTTAGTAAAAAACATTTTTTGACGAAACTTTAAGAATTCTGCACACCAAAAGAAACTTCTCCCTCTGTTATTAGATTAGAATAAATTCTATTAGGTAGGTGAACCAAAAAAATTGGAAGCTCATGAGAGTAATTGAGGTCGCATTTTATAAAACTTCTTTCCTTTGTTTTGTATGTTTTGTTTGTTTTTAAAAAATTTTGTTAGATTTGCGGGGTATTTTTTAGACTAATCATCTGTTTCGACGAGAGGAGTTTAAAAAATAAAAAATTATGATCAAAAGTAAAAAAAAATTCACTAAAGACAGAAAAAATACGAAATAATTGTCTTTTTATTTTTGTCTAAAGTGTTGTTTTATATAAATATTCTTCAATATCGGTCCATATTTTTGATACTCTATTAATTCTTATCGTTGAGATGAATGATCAACCATAAAAAATTACGATGAAAAACAAAATACAAAAAATAAAATTACCCAAAGAAGTTTTATTTTTTTAATATAATTTTTTAAAGGAATGCAACGTGAGCTCCACGAGTGCAATTTTGTTCACCCTCCTTAAAAGAGGGTGAACATTACCATTTCTCTTATTGGTTGAAATGGTATGAACCCCGCCACAAAGTGATGTTATGCTTATCATGCAATACATTTTTTTGGTAAGCATGACATCACTTTGTGGTGGGGTCCACATTATTTCAACCAATAGGGAGAAGGATAATGTTCACACTCTTAAGTAGAGGATGAACAAAACTCAATTCGAGCTCCACCCACAATGATAAAGGTCTTAGCAAAGTAGGGGTGAGCAAAAAATCCGTCAAACCGCGAATCCAGTCCAGACCAATCCAAACCGAAAGGTTTTGTTTGGTTTTTTAGAAGTATGGTTTGGTCATGGTTTAAAAAAAATTAGAAACCGCATTATATGGTTTGGTTTGTGGATTCACTTTCATGGTTATGGTTTCAAACCGATCCGAACCGTATAATACACACACATATGTATTTATAGTTATATATATATATATATAATTTAATTATGATTGACCAAATAAATATAGGAGTCTTAGTCAACTACTTTCCTAATTTATTGATCCTATTAAATTCACCGGAATATATAGTTTTCCTTCCTTTCCAAGATAATTTGGACTAAACTTCTATATATCACAACAAGTTGGTTTCTACCATGTTGCTGCTGCTGCCCTTCTGCTGCCACATTTCAATTCAATAGTTTAAGAATTTGCTTTGGCCTTTTATTTGGCTAAATTATCTTAAGATGTGTTTAGTAGTTGGTATTTTGTAGTTGGTTCATTTTAGTAACTTACCATTATTCATTTTTTTAAGTTAAGACTTGAGGCAATGGTTGGTTTTTTACCCTTAATTAGTTGATTGATATTAGTAATTTAGTATGTTTTGATAATTTGTTAGTGTGTTTTGTTAATTTGAATAGAATTGGTTTTAATATAAGGTTTTCTTTAGTTTATCTTCATAATTTTAAGTACTTAAATATTTTTTTTGGAGATAATAGATTAGTTCAAAGTAAACCGTGGTTTAAAACCGAAACCGAACCGTATTTAATGGTTTGGATTGGTTTGGTTCTATGCTTTTTTTGGGTTGGTTTGGTTCTCCAAATTCATAATCCGTAGGTATTGGTTTGGTTTGTGGTTTACTATAAAACCGAACCAATCCGGATCATGCTCACCCCTATAGCAAAGTATATATTTTCTGATAAAAAAAAACAGTATAATTTTTTTTTTTTCCGTGGGCAATCTCATTCAGTCATTCTCGGCTATTTACGAGGGTAAGCCTCAAGCTGCCATCAGAAACCCTAAAAAACACACACACACTCACTCTCTCTCTCGCCCCCTCCTCCCGGGCGCCTTGATGTTATCGAACATCCGTTTGAAAGATGGAGATTAATTACTCATCAGAATCGCCTGGAAAAGGTACCATTCTTTTTCTCTCTCTTAAGCTAAATCCAACTTTAGTCAAGACTCCAGAAAACCCATTTAATCCTTTTGATTTGGCCACAAGAAGTAGTATTGATATATGGAATCTGTTGTCAGAAGTTTGCAGATGGATGTTCAATAAGCCGTGTGGTGGTTTTTTGGTTGCAGTGAGATACGAGCCTTTGGTTATTGCAGTCTATCAAGGGCCCAGATTTGCTATCGCTAGAATCCAGTACCGTTCGACCGTGATTTCTCCGTATAATAAGATGCGCGCCGAAGGTAATTTAATTCGATAACTGTTACTGCCGTTTGAATTAATTTGATTCTTATGAATGTCTCAGATCCAAGAAAATGTCAATGTTATGTAGATTCGGATACAAGTATCGGCTTTCTAATTTGAAGAGTCAATTCAATTTCATTATTTTCATGTCATCACTCCAGCAAAACCCCAAACACCCCCAGTTGGATCAGGTTAGGAGGCCCATTCGGGGCTCTCCGACTGCCTCTGATTTCTCCAATTCAAGCCCAAGAATGCCAACGAGTCACAAAAGAAAAAGAAGGTCAAGGTTGTTGAGGAGGAGAAGAAGTTTCATGTCGATTACTTTTCAATTCAAATAAATTAAATTTCAACAATGAGAGGTACTGATTCTTGAAGCCCACTATGAGCAAACCAGTTGTTGAATCACTACCAACCAACCTCAGCTTACAATTATCCAACAAGAATTGTAATTTTAATTTAGAAACATTTTGAAGTCCCAAAAAACAACCAACCAACCTCAACTTATGTCAATCGTTTGATGCTAAAATTAGCTTTGCCAATGGTATTTCTCTCTTTAAGGAGTTATCTGCATCTATGCTTATATATGGACTCCGGTTTGTAAGGACTCATTGGTGTTTTTAATGAATATATATGTAAGGGTGCTTTTGATGGAATTGGGTGTGTCTGTTGTACTTGACTATGGTAGCTAAGAAGTCTAATTATATATTCATGCTTAGGGGATGATATAAATGAATGAAACCCCATACCAATAACAATAGTTCATAAGCCCCTTAGTGACAATGCTATAATTAGTAAGACGTGAAATCCTAACGGTTCAGATCATTATAAAAAATGACTCAGCAGTTACCTTAACTTAACGATATATATGTTTGATGTATTTGATAGTCAACTAAGTCTTATGTTGTACATGTTGTTGCAATAGCCACAAGACCGCGAGACAATCTTGACGATCAAGATCGTTGATTTTGTTGCACTTGTTGAATTATTCATTCTCGTAAATTTGCGGCTCGATTAGGTTTAGAATATCCCTTTATCGAGACGTGAATTCATTAGAAAAATAGCATCTTCTGTTTGATCAATTGTCTAGCGAAAAACGATCAACTGTAATATGAGTAAGAATGATCTAATTGATAATATTAGAGAAGATAAATGGTTCTAATTGCGCAAAAGGATCTCAAGTGGGGCTCAGGTGGTGTGTTATAAGACTTTAATGTTTTTGGATGCAGTAAAAGTCTTTCCTACTCAAATAATTATTCCCGACTAAATATTTAGTCGGTCAAGACAAACAAATCACCAACTAAATATTTAGTTGAATTTCCTGTTACCTCTTTGCGGAGAAATGATATTGAACCTGCAATTATTAGCGAGAATGTGGTCTTACAATCTGAGGGTGTAAGAAGAAGAAGAAGATATGAAATCTGAACACAAGCAGTTATCTCATAGTATTTATTGTGGTCTAGGAAATTGAAAGCACATCATTGTCCCCTTGTTATATACTTAGAACTTAGAAGTTTGACCATGGATGGTTGAAGTAGAAAATGGTCCCTCCATTCCATCCATACTAGTTAAGGAACAAAGAAAAAAAGAAGAAGAAGGCATTATATGATCAATTAAACATTCTGATGTGAAGATCCATGGCCAAAAGGGGCAGTTGAGAGCAAACATATAGCCTCTCCAATGATCCCAGACTAAGGGTTGTTATTTTTAAGGCTGTTCTTTGGTATAGTAGTGCGTGTATCTCTCTCTTCTTTTATACTATTCCTGCATCTCAATTGCAACTGCACCTTCAAGAACGTAGCGATGTGTGCGGGGGCCTACACTTGGAAAAAGAGTTAGAAGGTTGATTGATGGCAAGGATGGGACGAGGTTCCCAGTTTATGTGACACAGAAAATGAGAGCTTTTTGGGGGCAAAATGCTACTAAAGTGGCGAACGAATTGGGGTCACAAATTAGGAGGATGTGCTGCCCTATTGACGGTTTTTGCCACTCGTGGAAAAGGGTTCCTTCGGGGCTGAAAGTCGCCATAATACAAGCCATACGGTTAAGAATGTCAAACTGTGCGTAGTGATTATTTCTAGTGAATAATGAAATGTTGTAAGGGATTAATTCCACTTATTATATGCTTCTAGGACAAATTTGAAGTCACCGAAGACAATGTTTAATACACTCCGTTAGTTGAGGAAGTTTTTATGCGCAAAGCCAACTTACTCTACAAAGATTGGAAATGGAGAATGAATGATCATTACGAACAGACAAAGAATCATAACGAAAAGACGAAGGAAGATGGCAAAAACCCATATCAGCTTCCTTTTCAAGACATAAGCTTGGATGGATGGAAGTTTATGATTGATCATATATTCAACGATTCGGATTGGAAGGTTAATCAGATAGTTGTATGAGTTACATTTCCAATCCTACGTTTATATCTAACAAGTTCTTTTTCTTCAGCCCCGCAAACTAGCTGGCAAAAAAAATAGAAATGCTCCAGTAGATGGTTTCTCTGTGGCTTCTTGTGGTCTTACTTTGGGTTCTCGATCCTTTGCTGCTGCGATCACCATTGAGGTGAGATTTTTTGTGCATTGTTAAGACCTTTTAAATACCATCAAATACTAAACAAAGTTGGAAAATAGTTCAGAATTTGGGCATATGATTGAGCTTCATCAATGTGGTTACTATTATGTTGATATCTTCATTTTTTTTTTAATCTGTAGACATTGTGGTAGACATAATTTGAATCATAGTTCCATACAACAGCTATGCTTTATGTTCTTTAAAACTAATGGTTATTTGAATCTGTTAGGCAAACAAGCCTAATGGAAAGGTGCCAGATTTCTGTGATAGATATATGGCATCACATACATTGAAAGATCGTGGATGGATCGATCCTCAATGTGAGGAGATACATGTATGCATCTAATATCTGTAGACATTTTGTTTTTTCTTTTTCAATTAGTCTATTCCTTATATTTGTTGTTTCTTTTCTTTTTGCAAACGACAGGCGAGGATGGTGGCCATGCGAGACGAGGCGTCTCAATCAGGATGTCCGCTGATGGACGAAGAACTTTCGAGGAGTAATCTTGGGGAAGCAAAGTATTACGTAAGGGGATTTGGGGTTGGCCCGAGGCCTTCATCTTTCTCTTCCCAATCCAGCTCCAACTCAGCATGGCAAGAGCTGCAGAAAGTCCAATCTGAGATGGGGTTACTTCGTGAGGAGGGACAAAGAGAACGGGAGGAGTATGAAAGGCGGTGGGAGGAGGAGCGAAACCGGCGTGACGAGGAGCAAAGACAACGGGAAGAGCAGCAAAGGCAAAGTGATGAGGAGCTAAGGCTAAGAGATGAGCAAAGGCAACGTGAATTTGATGAACTCAAAGCCATGATGATGAGGCAAATGCATGGACGAGACAATGTGTGATCGAGGTGATGGTGGGAAATATTCGGTACGTAATTTCCTCTTTGCTATGAATTAATGGGTTAACTTTTAATGGGTTGCATATCAATTGTCATCTTCCTTCCTCTTCGTTGGTGTTGTTTTACTTGGCTTGTATTTTTGGGATTTGGTGATAGTTGAATACTGTTTTTTGTGGTTGCTATTATGTCCGGTATTGTTTAGTTTAACTGCAGCGCATTTTGATACGACTCCTTGCATTATTGTCTATTAGGTCCGGAAAAGTAGTAATCGATGTTGTGAACTTGTGACCGTTTAGCTTGTCATGAAGATAGAACACTAGAATGTGCGGAAGTTTATATGGGAAATGACTGAATTCCAAACTCCAGCATTTAGATGTGTAGTTTTTCTGTTTGTTTAGGAAATTTTTCTTTAGCAACCTAAGCAAGAACACTGGTTTACTCGGATCGTACCTAGTGTTTTTGTGGCTTAGTGTATGAACATGATGGATACCTTGGTGTTTTTAGTAGCTCTTGCCAGGAGAACGGAGAACTGCTCTCTTTTTTAGACCATAATAATGTGGTGAAAAGTCTGTAACAAGAGAAGAGTCAAGGGTGAGGAGAAATCTGTTAATAACACACCGATAATTTTGGATGCCAATCCACTGAATTGGTTTCAGTGGTCTTGAGTGTTACGGATGCTTTTGATTATTGTGTTGGTATTACTGAATTTCTTGAGACAGGTCTTCGTTATTGGTATTTGTTGTCCATAAAATTGCTGTTCAACTTCAAGGTTATAGAGTCGCAAAAAAATGATCGTGTATCCGAGATATTGGTTATGGAGGAAAGCTTGGCAAAAATCAAATCAAAGGCTATTTTGACATGTATTTATCTCCAACCCAATACCATAGAATCCTCTATTTGAGAGGATCAAAGTAGTTTGTTTTATTCCATAAGTGAATTTGTAGCAATAACTTGTTCATACCAACTCTTAAAGGAAGGGGATTAGTAAATACCGTGTGATTATTCATGATTCAATTGTCGTAGAATTATCGGTGGTGTGTTTGCTTAGGCTAAAGGAGAAAAGTTGTTCTGCCAGTTTTCCGCTTTGCTGTTAACTACTACTTATACCCAACTACTATGTTCTTTGTTTTTCAACCAGTAACTTACGGAGTATATGTTTACCGCTTCTGATTTCTCCTGCAAAACTCGTGCCAAATAGGTATGGTATAGAGTTTTATAGACTGTTTGTCCTATACATTATGTAAGTACCATGTGCAGTATTCAACTTGTGTTCTATATGAGCTATTAACATTGAAAAATACGTAATTTGTGGTACCACGGTCAGCTAATAGATAGTTATTGCTTAGCCTGTGGAAAGATGATAGTGTCAAATACATGGGCATAGTAAGAAACTTTTACCATTTAACCGGTTTCGCCCTAGGTGCCTTTCTCCTTGTTGCTTCTACTATCTTGACAGCTGCTTTAGCTAGTCACCTGGCACTGAAACTTCAAAATCAATTGGGTGAAAACGCGTGGATCTGCACTTTCCCCTATTACAGAACGGCGAGGTTTGGAACCCTCAAGCAAGACATGATCTACACAATAAGATGAAGCCTAGAGTTGAAGCCTTCTTTCCGTTTTTTGCCGATTAGAGTTGAGTCCTTCATTTGTGAGAACAAAAAGACTTTTAATCGAAGCAGTTTGGGTTGCTGGGAGAGTCGTGAGACTATGAGGACGTTAAAAGCTTATACCGGAGTGATAACCGAATTCTATACTCATACTCAATATGCTTAGATTTGCTTAGATGGCTCTTTTCATTCTTATACCCATACTCGAGAAATGTTGTTGTATGTGCATGTATCAATATCATGGTGTTAGGTTTCTTTTCTTCCCATGATGTACCGTTGTCAAGTTTGTATCAATATCATCGGTCTTAATATTTTAAAAGGTACTCTAATAAACCAGAGTTTAGCATTCAGGATGATAAAAAACATGCAAATAATAAACTGCAGCCTAGAATGATCAGCAACATCAAGTCTAAAACAGTCAAGAGTCTAAAATAGTCATATGATGCCTACAGATTCAGCTCTTGTTAAGACCTTTTAAATACGATGCACATGTCTATATTCCCCGTCCATGTATGCAAGATAGTTGCTGGAAATGAACTGTCTATAAGTCGCTGAAAACGTGTTTTTAGAGCTAAAAACTGCTATCTAGTTAGATATCCTCTGCATTTTTTTTTTGTATTTGTAGACGTCCTGGTAGACATAATTTGAAGTATAATTCCATCCGACAGGTATGCATTATGTACTTTCAAACTAATGGTTATTTGAATATGTTTGGCAGACAAGCCTAATGGAAAGTTGCCAATATATGTGATATATGCAAGGCATCACATACATTGAAAGTCCTAGTGCACTTGTCATCTTTTAACTATGAATCCTATATATGTTTCCACCTATGCACTGCCACTAAGCTGATTACTCTCCTTTTCTGGGAAGTCCTTGTTATTTTTCATAGCCTATAATTGTAAGTGTAATCATTCTATGTTTGCTATTTTGATTGTCTTAATTACTTGTTCTTGCAGACACAAGAAAGAAACCATTCGCACTTTGGACATGGAGGTTGCTTCTCAGCCAAATAGATCATAGAATGTTTCTTGAGATACTCCGTCATCCATTAGTTCACTGCCTACCCACTCACATAGTGCTTCACACCCTTCGCTATCACATGAATTTTCACAGCCTGCATCTGCGGCTATTGTTTCCCAGCCTTACCAAGCCCGTAGTTCTTTACGACCTCAGCCACAGCTCGTTTAGTCACAACGCGCTCAACCACAGCTCATTTAGCCACAAGAAGAGGACAACTTTGAGTGAGCCGATAATATAGATGACGAGTTATTCGATGAAGTTGATATCATGTTTTATATTTAATAGAGGAATCACACGGTTGTCGGACATTGTGGTGTTTTGGGTGCAGTGAGATGTAAGCCTTTGGTTATTACATTCTATTAAGGGCCCAGTGCTATCGCTGGAATCTAATACCGTTCGATCGTGATTTCTCAGTATAATAAGATGCGCGCCGATGTAATTTAATTCGGTAACTGTTACTGGCATCTGAACCGAGTTAATTTAATTCTTATGAATGTTGTAGATCCAAGAAAATGTCGATGTTACATAGACTCAGTACAAGTGTCGAGTTCTAATATGAAGAGTCAATTCAGTTTCATCTTATGTCATATCAAAATTTTATCAAGTTTCATGTTGATTACTCTGGAACCTTAATCAGAACTGGTGGGTGCAACAAAGTGCTTTTTAAAGTTTCGAGACACCTCCTTCACCAGAGCTCACAATGTTAAGTTTGAAAGCTTAGTTTTCGGAAAAAAAATAAATTCGATGAAGGATCAAAATCTCCTTCAACAATTTGAGTGTGAGGAGAAATTTTTCAGTGCCCAAGGGTCACGTGGTGCCCTGCACCAATCTTGGCCGTCCAATGAAGTCTTGGAAGGCTGAGATTTGTTAGGCTGTTGAGGGATATTTTAGTCATTGCACACTTTAAATTAGCCGAACAGATCTGGACAGTCCAAAGCTTCATTGGACGGCCGAGATGGTGCACAGCATCACATGGCCGTGTCCACCCGACACTGAAAAATTTCTCGAGTGTGAGTGATATAATGCTCGGTGCTTTGAGCTAGCTGGAAAATGAGTAAAGGATGTGGGCATCTCTCCATACTGAGAAGGGGTGCTTCTCTCTCTCTCTCTTTCTCTCTCGTATTTGCTTCTAATGCCGTTAAGAACTAATCAAAGCAATTGGATGACTTTCCACTTTTCAAATGATTGTTGGATGTTTATTACAATTTCTATTATTATTTCATTGTGGCCTTTTTCCCGACATATCAAGATTCGGTCATAATATACCACTTTAGTGTTTTTAGTTTTTTTTATTAAAATTTTTTACTTTCATGAATTTCTAGTAGTTCACGATGAATTTTTAAATCAGATTTTGTTATACTTGGGATGTGTTTCGACTAAATTATTTGGTGTTATTGTTGCTGTCTTTTTGGTCACTTTTTTTTTGCTGAAATTTGTGAGATTCGCTTCATTTTTTTTTGAATTAATCATTTATCTTGATGCACAGAACGTAAAAAGTATAAGAAAATGACTAAAAGCCCTGATGATTAATCCAATGAGATGTTGATATATGCATGTTGCACAAGGATGTTTGATATGCATTGGTAGGGTAATGAGTTTTCGTACTCTTTCTTTTTACGAAGAACTTATATTTCAAAATTGTAGTTTATGAAGAAATAATGATGAAATGTCAAAAGGGCAGCTTTGGAAAATGGGCAATTTACCTCTAGGTCCAGAAAATAGAAAGTAATTCCCACCAAGTTTCCTCTAATTAACGAAACACTAAAACCCTATGAAAGTGCCTAAAACCCCCAATACTGAAAGTGCTTAACTCTTAGGGCACCCTATGAAAGTGCCTAAACCTCAGGGTACCCTATAAAAGTGCCTAAATCGCTAAAACCCTATAATAGGAAAGTGCACCCTAAAACTCCTATGAAAGTGCCTAAACCTAAACCCTATGGCTCTATGAAATCACCTAAACCTAAACTCTAGGGTACCTTAAACCCTAGGGTATCCTAAAATCTAAAATCTTAAGGTACCCTAAAACTCTAGGGTACCCTAAAACTCTAGGGTACCCTAAAATCCTAGGGTACCCTAAGATTTTAGGGTACCCAAGGGTACTAGGGTACCCATTAGGGTACCATAAAACCCTAGCATACCCTAAAACCCTAGGGTGACATTTCTATTAATGGTAAATGTATTTTTGTAAAAGTGGACTTAGTGGTAATTAAGTATTTCATCTCTCCTTAATGGGAATTAAGTGTCACTTTTCTATACTTAGAGATAATTTTCTCTTGGAAAATAAGGTTAAAACTTCATTTCATTCCTATGCTTTCAATGATTAAACAACGCTTGAATACAATGATTAAACAACGCTTGAATAAGATTGTTTTTTTTTTTTCCCTAGTTAACATTTGAGTGTGAAAACAAATGCTTGAATGAAATTGCCCATGAATCACATTACCAGGAATGTGATTCCTGTGAAAAAAATATTAATATACCTATTTCTGATTCTCGATTGTTGTCATCCAAACCAAGCCTTAATGTTTCACATTTCTCACCAATATGTGTAGCTCTTTCCTATCAATTGTGTATGTGGGAATGTAATGTATGTTATTAGTTGTTCAATTGTTCTTCCTTCTCATTTGCATTCATGCTCAATATTCTTCTTATCTTTCAGTAGATGTGTATATGTGTTTAAGTTAACATGACAACATCAAATTGTTTCGAAACAATTTCCTCAAATTTCTGTTAATTAACTTGGCTGCTCTAATGAAAAGTTGTTAAGTATGACTGCTTAGTTTTCAAAAATAAAAATAAAAATTCGATGGGGCCAGTGGGCTTCTTTCTGTTCTTAGGTAATTTTGTAAGCATAGTTTGAAACTTTTAAATTGTAGGTGTTGAACTGTTAATTGTAGGTGATAACGAATTTTTATTTTCCATTGGTTTGTGCTTAATTATGTCTCATAATGATTTTTATCTGTTATCTTAGATGCATTATCTATTTAGTAAATGTTTCCGATCATCGGAGCAAGACCGGAACAGACCCCTGCAAGGCCGGGACAGCATCGTGTTGTCCCTTGGAGGACACAACACGGCCCCTCATTTCCAAATTTGGTGGTTGTGGTGGGTAGATCTTCCTAGTTATGGTTGGCGGTGAGTGGGTAGTGTGATGCAGATCATGATTAGAGTGTTATCTACCCTAAATGGACTCCCAAAAATGGACAAAAGAAGAACTTAAAAATATTCATTTTTACCACAAAATAATCCCTTTTTAAAATTTTTGAAAGAAATCACTAATATTTTAGTAAATTGTGAAAAAATGTTCAAGTTATTTGATAAAATATGTCATCCTTAAATCCTAATTTTGAATACGAGTCAATTTTTTTGGGAGTAGATAGTATTTACTATTATATCATTTCAAGAGAGGTGCAAACGCATTTGTCAGGATGTTATCGCAGATAACAAGTCCGTTTGGTTAACATTGCATATTTCTTCATTTCTTATTTGCTTATTTCATGTCTAGCCCTAAACCTTTGAATGAAATTTTCAACCGGAGTCAAGCTTTTTGACCTCTTGATTATTTAGTTTCCTTACATACATTTTTTTTTTAAAAAAGTAAAGGAAATATAAAATCCAAATTGAAAAAAATCAATGAAAAAAAAGTTTTGGACTATTAAAAATTGTTTTGTTTTCGCATTTAATGAACCTCTTTTCCACGTTTAAAAATATTCAGAAATTTAGTTTTCTATTAGTTTCACTTGACCACAAAGATAAAGATTTTCTTAATGCGATTTATAAACAAATCTTCTAGTCTAGAAACAAAAACGACACTACAATGGGAATTTTTTGAAGACAATCATGCCAAACGGAGCCTAAAAGGTAGAAACAAACAAGAGCGTATAAAATGTGGATATTCCATTGCTTGGGTGAAACTAGAAATTGTTGGGTACCGGGTGGATATCACGTGGCCGTGCTCATATGGTGCCTGAGCAGTTCATCCGGGTCGTCCAAAAGTGTGTTGAACGCTCCTGATTGAAACTCTCTCTTCCTCTCACCCCACCATTCTCTCTCCTTTTTCTCTCTCCCAAATCGGAACCGTCCAAACTGAAATGAATGGCACGAGTGCATTGTGCAAGTATCACGTGGTACCCACCCGGCACCGAAAATTTCTCGGGTGAACCAATCAAAATGGAAGCTCATGGGAAGAGTAATGAGCTCACCCACCACAACTTTACTCTTTTCAATTTCTTTTTAGTAATTGTCTAACAACTTTAGGCGGTGAACTGGAAATTTCAATTTCTTTTAGTAATTGTCTCACAACTTAGGCGGTGAACTGGAAATTAAGGGGCAAAACTGATAAAAAAGAAGAAGAGAGAGTTAGGCGGTGGACTGCACAAGATGAAGTATGGCCATTTCCAACGCTATTTCGGGTTCAATTCAATGATCGGACTCGTTCATATTGTTGAACTCATATACTATAACAACATCTTAAAATATCATATTGATCGGATATTGATCAATAGTTTTCCGTAAAATATTTATTTTGTAGAAAAACAAATTCTTAAAGTTGTAATCTACTGTGCGCAACTCATTTTGGTACATCAATTAAGCATTGCTCAAGTAACTCTTCAATATGAACGAGTTCGATCATTGAATTAAAGCCAAAATGGGGGTCAGAACAGGTTGGGGGTGCCGTCCACTGCCTAACTTGAGACAAAGCCATCTCCGTTTTTCCCGGCTGTGAATCTCTTCTATTAGTTGGGAATCTCTATTTATACGGATAAGCTCCCGCCTCGGAGCCGGATCTCCTATCCCACTCCCCTGTCTCAGTCCTCTAAATGCGCCACGTGTTCACTTTCCATGTCCAACTAACAGAGTTACTTGCCCAGTTACTCTAAATTTATTTTTTCCTATTCCTTTTTAGGTTCCCCCGCTTCTCCGGTCCAAAATGGCGTCCCACTCCTCTGTTTTGCATGATGTTTTTCTCTTGTGTGCACTACTAACATGGTATAAACACATTAAGACCAAAAAAATAGACAGATTGTTGCTTTTCATGTGTTATTTCTCTGTGATGGGTTGATGTTTTTTCTTGTCCCTATTTTTAGATGAAATTGCTGTAAGTGTTGTTCCGCATTTTAATGGAATATACTTCGATTAAAAAAAAATCTAACTTATCACGTTGATTTTTCAGATTCTATGTTTTTTTTGGTCTTAATGTGTTTATACTATGTTAGTAGTGCACACAATAGAAAAACATCATGCAAAATAGAGGAGTGGGATGCCATTTTGGACTGGAGAAGCGGGGGAACCTAAAAAGGAATAGGAAAAAATAAATTTAGAGTAATTGGGCAAGTAACTTTGTTAGTTGGAGATGAAAAGTGGACATGTGGCGTGTTTAGAGGACTGGGACAGGGAATTGGGACAGGAGATCCGGCTCCCTTTACAATACCCATCCAAACAATAAGTCTTATCTAAAACTCCAGAAAACCCATTTAATCCTTTTGATTTGGCCACAAGAAGTAGTATTGATATGTGGAATCCGGTGTCAGAAGATTGCAGATGGATGTTCAATAAGCCGTGTGGTGGTTTTTTGGGTGCAGTGAGATATGAGCCTTTGGTTATTGCAGTCTATCAAGGGCCCAGATTTGCTTGCTGGAATCCAGTACGGTTCGATCGTGATTTCTCCGTACAATAAGATGCACGCCGAAGGTAATTTTATTCGGTAACGGTTACAACCGTTTGAATTAATTTGATTCTTATGAATGTCTCAGATCCAAGAAAATGTCGTAGTTCCGTAGATTCGGGTACAAGAATTGGCTTTCTAATTTGAAGAGTCAATTCAATTTCATCTTGTTTTCATGTGATCACTCCAGCAAAATCCCAACACCCCAGTTAGATCCGATTCGGAGACCCATTTGGGGGCTCTCCGACAGCCTCTGATTTCACCAAGTCTGTTGCTTCCAAGCCCAAGATATCCACCTTCTAAACACCTCATGTCAGAGTTTGCAAAGATTGCCAACGAGTCACAAAAGAAAAAGAAGGCCAAAGTCGTTGAGGAGTAGAAGAAGTTTCATGTCGATTACTTTTCAATACAAATAAATTAAATTTCAACAATGAGAGGTACTGATTCTTGAAGCCCATTATGAGCAAACTAGTTGTTGAATCACGACCAACCAACCTCAACTTATAATTATCCAACAAGAATTGTAATTTTAATTTAGAAACATTTTGAAGTCCCAAAAAACAACCAACCAATCTCAACTTATGCCAAAAGTTCGGTGCTAAAATTAGCTTTGCCAATGGTATTTCTCTCTTTAAGGAGTTCTCTGCGTCTATGCTTATATATGGACTCCGGTTTGTAAGGACTCATTGGTGTTTTTAATGAATAATGAATATATATGTAAGGGTGCTTTTGATAGAATCAGGCGTGTCTGTTGTACTTGACTATGGTATCTAAGAAGTCTAATGTATATATTCACGCTTAGGGGATGATATAAATGAATGAACCCCATACCAATAACTTGACTATGGTATCTAAGAAGTCTAATGTATATATCCATGTTTAGGGGATGATATAAATGAATGAACCCCATACCAATAACAGTAGTTCATAAGCCCCTTAAAAAAACTCCAAACTGAATTTGGTCCATAAGCAACCTCATCTGGTAAGAAGCATTTGGTTATTATTGATCGTCAGCATCCTTTTCCAGGTACAAGCATGGATGGATGGAAGTTTATGATATGTTTTTTCAACAATCTAGATTGGGAGGTTAATCAAAATGTATGAGTTACATTTCCAATTCTATGTTAACATCTAACAAGTTCTTCTGTTTAGGCCCGTAAGAAAGATGTTTTTTTGGTTAAATGGGGATTGAAGCACTAACTTTGTTAATCTTGTTCAGTGAATCAGAGGAAGTTGTGGAGCTGTTAGAAAATGGTGTGGATTACAGTTTTAATCCCCTTAAATTGTTCTCCCGCCCTATTGGCTAAAAAATGATTAATGAAATAAAATCGCAAAACCTTTACAAAGACCAAAAAAATAGAAATATGAAGTAGATCGTTACACTTTGGGGGTTCTCGAACCTTTCCTGCTGCGATCACCATTGAGGTGAAACTTTTTATGCATTCTGTTTGTAATTGCAGCAATATTTACTTTTTTTTAATGGAATAGCAATATTTGCTTTTTTGATTGAATTCTCATGGTACAATAGACGAACCTAAAACATTGTTAGTAATATTTTAAAAGGTACTCTAATAAACCAGAGTTTGTTTAGCATTCAGGATGATAAAAAACGTGCAAATAAAAAACTGCAGCCTAGAATGATTAGCAACATCAAGTCTCAAATAGTCAAGAGTCTAAAATAGTCAAGTGATGCCTGCAGATTCAGCTCTTCTTAAGACCTTTTAAATACGATCCACTACGATCACATCCTTATATGGGCAACAATGCACATATTTAATTGAATACTTATTGGAGTTACATTTCCAACTCTAACTTAATATCTAACAAAAGATTTTTTCAGTTTCGCAAAAAAGCTGGCAAATTAAATAGAGAGGCTGTACCTTATGGTCATACTACAGGCTCTTGATCCTTTTCTTCTGCGATGACTATTGCGGTGAGACATTTTGCTCATAGTGCTGCTATTGATGATGGGTTGTGCCTATTCTGTTATGATTTTTGCCGGTGCTATTCGCTGGATTGTTAATATGCTAAGGTTATTTGAATATGCTAGGCTGATCGTTCTGGTGGAATTGGTAATGAGGGAAATGATGACGCTAGAAACGGTAATGAGGGAAGAAAGAAGCTTGATTTTTGTGATTTGTACGAGGCATCACATAGATTGAGAGATACAAACGAATGGATGGATCCAAAATGCCAAGAGAAACATGTATGCATTCAATGTTGAATCCTTTACTTTTGTTGTCTGTTTTTTAATTAGTCCATTCCTAATGTCTTTGTTGTTTGTTTTCTTTTTTCCGAAATGATAGGCGATGATGATGGCAATGCGTGACCCGACGGCTCTGTCTGGCACTCCACTATCAGTTGAAGAAATTTCAATAAACTACCTCGGGGAGTCGAAGACAAAGAACTATATAAGAGGATTCGGGAATGGGCCAAAGCCATCTACCTATCTTTCCAAATCCAACTCACAGTCAGCACGCCAGGACCAGTTGCAAAAACTTCAAAGTGAGTTGGATTTAATTCGTGAAGAGCAAAGAAGGGAGAGGGAAGAGGAGAAGACGCGAAGGGAGGAAGAGCAAAAGTAACGCGAGGAGGAACAAAGACAACGCGAGGAGTGAGAGGAGGAGAAGAGGCGGAG
Organism: Rhododendron molle; assembly: GCA_025413875.1. Classification (NCBI taxonomy): domain Eukaryota; kingdom Viridiplantae; phylum Streptophyta; class Magnoliopsida; order Ericales; family Ericaceae; genus Rhododendron; species Rhododendron molle. Next base: position 9,877,367 of record CM046399.1, read on the forward strand.
AGAGGACACTCAAAGGTGCCAAGATGAGGAGCGGTCTATACTTCTAAAAGAGATGGATGTATTCAAAAGCTTTGTGAGCCAAATGCAGAATGGTGGACGAGGCAACATGGGAGCAGGGTGGTGGCTCAAATATATGGTATGTAGTTTGAGAATATCACTTTTAGAATTGACTTTGATGCTAAGTAGGAAATCTGGAATTGCAATTTTTTTTTTAATTCTTTTGAGGTCGAATAATCAATGGTTTTATGACTGGGAAGCTAAGAATATTGGAGTAAAGCTCTGAATTTTGAATTGGAATGAGGAAGTGATTGAATTGTTGTTGGTTTTGGCATGAAGTATGAAAAATCTGACTTAGATTTTGGAATTCGCCACAAATTCAGATTTGCTGGTTGGTACAATTAAGAATTCGTACTAAAGCTGTGAATTTGGGTTATTTTCTTCTTGTTCTATGTGGTGAGTGTAATCTAACTGAATCACATCAGTGCACACGTACATAGCTTCCCACACAGATTTAAACGTTATGCCGTGTTTGTTTATGTTCTGTTTTGGATTGGATTTCAACGAGTTAATCTGAATTTCAGTTTGGCTAGATTGAAAAAATAGATGGTCGTTGGATGAAGTACGTGAAATCTGAAATGGGTTTCTAAAATTCATTACAATTTCAGATTTATTGATTGGTAGGGTTAAGATTCTCGTACTAAAGCTGTGAATTTTTGGTGTTTAGTGATCAAAGTGGATCAAATTGGTGCACAGATGTAGAGAACGATGGAAGCTAATTTGTGTGATATTAACCTGCCATTTGGATTCCGATGTCCTTTTGCCTCCTCGAAAACGGCTTCTTCCTGGACTAAGGAAACAGAATTCCGATATCAATTCCCACCAGCAGCCGACTTCTAGTCTTGTGTTGCGTGATGACAGAGTATGAGAGAGAAGAGGGAGAGAGGGTTTATGTGACTTCGATATAGAAGTGAAATTCCGTTTGTGCCCTTCAAAAACTCACACTTGTTGAGATTTCTGTCCAAAACGTTGGATGGAGTTAGGATTTGGACAAAATTGGTGGATTTTGGATAGTTTGAGGATGAAATATGAGGTTTTGGTAGTTCGAGGACGAAGTAGAAAAACGGGTGATAGTTTTAGGGATGTTTTCATAAAATACTCATACTTGCATTCTCCATTTGGAAACTGGTTTCCTGGGTCATAAACCCCTGCTTGCTAAGGCCTTGCCATAGCAAAAACATAGCAGGAAGTTTAATACTCCATTTGCTTCTTTGGCATGCCATTGCGGAGCTGATTTTGTACTGCCATCTACATGTACTACATACTTCTTTTTTTACTGCTGCAGTATCCGTGTTGTAGGTTGTGTGGTTCTAATATATCTTATAGTTATTTCTGTATGCATAATTATGTCAAGATAATTTTTCGTTCTGGCTTTTAATTAGTTAGTATTTACCATGTTCATGCTTTGTGCAATGGAATGCACTAGTTTATAAATACTAACGATGGATTGTTCTTTTTTTTGGTTTTTTACTGGGATGGCGTTTCAATGGAGTATCGTGCAGGATGTTGGTTATTGATTATAAAGATCGAAGTTGGATTTTGGTTGTGGACGTGCTTGGATTTTTTTTGGTTATCCGTTTATTGAAGTTGAATTATGTAGTATTTTGCAGTCCACGGGGTTTGGATACATTTTGTTAATGAGCTTGGATTTTTTTATTTTCCCCCGTGGTTGGACGTGTTGTTATTTTGCCCTCTAGGAATTTGGATACAAGTTTTTTAGCTATTTGGTGAACACCTCTATTTATGAAAGTTTGTATTTATTTCTTAGAATTTTTATTTTGTATTGATTGCATTAGGTTGGCAATTTTGTGGATGTAATGATTATTGGCTGAAATTTATAGGGAATAATAATGTGAAAAATTTTGACCGAGGTTTTAGTCGTGAAAAACATTTGCCGACTAAATATCCCACATTAGGCGACTAATTTGTTAGTCGGCAATGGTGATAGTTGCTGGAAATGAACTGTCTGAAAGTCGCTGAAAACGTGTTTTTAGAGCGAAAAATTGCTATCTAGTTAGATGTCCTCTACATTTTATTTTTTATTTTTGTATTTGTAGACGTCTTGGTAGACATAATTTGTAGTATAATTCCATCCGACAGGTATGCATTATGTGTTCTTTCAAACTAATGGTTATTTGAATATGTTTGGCAGACAAGCCTAATGAAAAGTTGCCAAATTTCTGTGATATATGCAAGGCATCACATACATTGAAGTCCTAGTGCGCTTGTCGCCTTTTAACTATGAATCCTATATATGTTTCCACCTATGCACTGCCCCTACACTGATTACTCTGCTTTTTCTGGGAAGTCCTTGTTATTTTTCATAGCCTATAATTGTAATTGTAATCATTCTATGTTTGCTATTTTGATTGTCTTAATTACTTGTTCTTGCAGACACAAGAAAGAAAAGATTCGCATTTTGGAGTTTTGAGGTTGCTTCTCAGCCAAATAGATCACATAATGTTTCTCGAGATGCTCACTCATGCATCAGTTCACAGCCTACACACTCACATAGTGCTTCACACCCTTCCCAACAACATGGTGCTTCACACCCTTTGCTATCACATGAATTTTCACAGCTTGCACTTCCTGCTAATGTTTCCGAGCCTTACCTGGCCTGTAGTACGTTACGACCTCAAGCACAGCCTGCTCAAGCACAGCCCGTTCAGTCACAACGCTCTCAACCACAGCCCATTCAGCCACAAAAAGAGGACAACTTTGAGTGAGCAGATATTATAGATGACGAGTTATTCGATGAAGTTGATATCATGTTTTATATTTAATATAGGAATCACACAGTATAATAAGAACGTCAATGTAATTTAATTCGGTAACTGTTACTGCCATCTGAACCGAGTTAATTTAATTCTTATGAATGTCGTAGATCCAAGAAAATGTCGATGTTACAAAGACTCAGTACAAGTATCGAGTTCGAATATTTCATATCAAATTTTTATCAAGTTTTATGTCGATTACTCTGGAACCATAATCAAAACTGGTGGGTGCAAGAAGTGCTTTTTAAAGTTTCGATTCACCTCTTTCACACAGTGAGGAGAAAAGATTGTAGTTTGCAACCCCCAAAACGACATCGTTGTGGGGGATATCAGCCACTCCATTCACAAAAACAAAACTACATTGTTTTCATAGGTTAATCAGCCAAGTATGGTGAAAGTTGCAGAAGAATTAGGAGAAAGGGTTTTTCCTTGGTTGGTGTCCTCGTTGACAGGTGAAAGTTGCAAAAGGAGTTTTTTTTTTTTTTTACTTGATATACTTGCTTTTAATATCTTTTACTTGAATCAAAATAAACGAGCTCAGCTCCATCAAAATGGTTTTTGGTTTTTTTTATTTTTTATTTTAAAAAGCAATATGAATCCTAGTGGGTGAAGGGTTTTTTTGTTAAGGGTACAGAGATTTACAGTCCAGTGGTTAAACAGATTCACGATGAAGGGTTTTTTTTGATGTGCAAGATGAAGGGTTTGGTTCCTGACTTTTGTCCGAACTTTTGCCCTTTGATCCACAAGATGAAGGGTTCACAGAGGGAGTCGTTTCCCTGGTTGCCGTTTCCCTAGCTATCATATTCCTCTCGGAGCCCTAAACCGTTGTCAATTTCGGGGGATTTCTGGGCTTCTTTGTTTGGGAGTCGGGGAGAGCAAAACGACATAGTTTTGCTTTTGTGAATGAAGTGGCTGAAATCCCCCAAAACGACGTCGTTCGTCGTTTTGAGGGTTGCAAACTGCAGTCTTTTCTCCTTACTGCAGGGACTCGGAGTCCCTTCACTAGAACTCACAATGTTAAGTTTGAAAGCTTAGTTTTCAGAAAATAAATAAATCGATGAAGGATCAAAACCTCCTTCAACAATTTGAGTGTGAGTTACATAGTGATGGGTGCTTTGAGCTAGCTGGAAAATGAGTAAAGGATGTGGGCATCTCTCCGTACTGACAAGGGGTGCTGCTTCTCTCTCTCTCTCTTTCTCTCTCTCATTTGCTTCTAATGGCGGTGAAGAACTAATCAAAGCAATTGGAGGACTTTCTACTTTTCAAATGATTGTTGGATGTTTATTACAATTTCTATTATTATTTCATTGTGGCCTTTTTCCCGACATATCATGATTCGGTCATAATATACCACTTCGGTGTTTTTAGTTTTTTTTATTAAAATTTTATAATTTCATGAATTTCTAGTAGTTTACGATGAATTTTTAAATCAAATTTTGTTATACTTGGGATGTGTTTGGACTAAATTATTTGGTGTTATTGTTGCTGTCTTTTTTCACTTTTTTTTTTTTTTGAAATTTGTGAGATTTGCTTCATTTTTTTTAATTAATCATTTATCTCGATGCACGGAATGTAAAAAGTATAAGAAAATGACTAAAAGCCCTGATGATTAATCCAATGAGATGATGATATATGCATATTGTACAAGGATGTTTGATATGCATTGGTAGGTAATGAGTTTTCGTACTCTTTCTTTCTACAACACGGCCCCTCATTTCAAAATTTGGTGGTTGTGGTGGGTAGATCTTCCTAGTTATGGCTGGCGGTGAGTGGGTAGTGTGATGCAGATGGTGATTAGAGGGTTATCTACCCTAAATGGACTCCCAAAAATTGACAAAAGAAGAACTTAAAAATATTCATTTTTTCAACAAGATAATCCCTTTTTTAAAAAAATTGAAAGAAATCATTAATTTTTTAGTAAATTGTGAAAAAATGTTTTGAGTTATTTGATAAAATATGTTATCCCTAAATCATAATTTTGAATACCAGTCAATTTTTTCTGGAGTAGATTAGTATTTACTATATATCATTTCAAGAGAGGTGCAAATGTATTTGTCAGGATGTTATCGCAGATAACGAGCCCGTTTGGTTAACATTGCATATTTTTTCATTGTCTTATTTGATTATTTCATGTCTGGCTCTAAACCTTTGAATGCAATTTTCAACCGGAGTCAAGCTTTTTGACCTCTTGGTTATTTAGTTTTCTTACATACATTTTGTATTTTTTGAGAAAGTGAAGGAAATATAAAATGCAAATTGAAAAAAATCAATGAAAAAAAAGTTTTGAACGATGAAAAATTTGTTTTGTTTTCTCATTTAATGAACCTCTCTTCCACGTTTAAAAATATTCAGAAATTTAGTTTTCTATTATTCTCACTTGACCACAAAAAATAAAGATTTTCTTAACGCGATTTATAAACAAATCTTCTAGAATTACAAATAAAAACGACACTAATTTTTTGAAGACAATCAGAGCCTAAAAAGTAGAAACAAACGAGCGTATAAAATGTGGATATTCCATCAACCAATCAAAATGGAAGGCTCATGGGAAGAGTAATGAGCTCCACCCACCATAACTTACTCTTTTCAATTTCTTCCAGTAATTGTCTCACTAATTAGGCGGTGGACTGGTAATAAAGGGCCAAAACTTATCCAAAAAAAAAAAGAGTTACGCAGTGGACTGCACAGGATGAAGTCTGGCCATTTTCGTTACTATTTTGGGTTCAATTCAATGATCGGACTCGTCCATATTGTAAAACTCACATACTATAACAACTTCTTAAAATATCATATCGATCGGACACCGATCGATAGTTTTCCGTAAGACATTTATTTTGTAGAAAAACGAATTCTTTGAAGTTGTAATCTACCGTGCGCAACTCATTTTTGGTACATCAATTAAGCACTGCTCGGTACTCGATCGACATGAGTTCATCGGTGGTTCTTCTACTCAAGTAACTCTTCAATATGAACGTGTTCGATCATTGAATTAAAGCCGAAATGGGGGGTCAGAACTGGTTGGGGTGAAGTGCACTGCCTAACTTGAGACAAAGCCATATCCGTTTTTTCCGGCTGTGAATCTCTTCTATTGGTTGGGAATCTCTATCTATTTATAAAGATATAGCCTCACGCTGCCATCAGAAACCCTAGTACACACACACTCTCTCTCTCTCTCTCTCTCTCCTAAATTCTTTGTCCGCCGCCTTGATGTTATCTGTTTCAAAGATGAAGAATAATTACTCCTCGGAATCGCCAGGAAAAGGTACTATTCTTGTTCTCTCTATGAAGCTAAATCCAGCTTTGGTCACGACTCCAGAAATCCCAGTTAATCCTTTTGATTTAGCCATAACAAGTTGTACTGATACATGGAATCTGTTGTCAGAAGATTGCAGATGGATGTTGGGTGCAGTGAGATGTAAGGCTTTGGTTATTGGAGTCTATCAAGGGCCCAGATTTGCTATCGTTGGAATCTAGTACCGTTCGACCGTGATTTCTCCGTATAAAAAGATGCTTGCCGAAGATAATTTAATTCGGTAACTGCTACTGCCACCTGAATCGAGTTGATTATGGGTTTGACAATTGTTTTTGCCGCTTGAATCGAGTGGATTACGAGTTTGGCAATTGCTACTGTCGCCTAAATTGGGCCGATTTGTGTTTGGTAGTTGACAGAATATGTAGATATCGAGTCAGTCATTTAGTAAAATTCCTTATTTGCTATGAAAAATAGTTTACCATAGGCTTGATCTGCTCCAAAGCAGTTTGGTTATAAATGAGAGGTGGCGGCTGACAAGCTGAATGCGGTAGGAGTGGGCCGAAAAAAGTTAAAAGAAGAGAATTGGAAGGACGAATAGTGAAGCTGTTGTTGATGGATGCATAACGAAATGGTGGATGGCCTATGCAAAAGGCCAAAGTATGATATTGAGGTATTGTCGGTGTGTTAGAACTTGGAACAGTCAATGAAAAATATAAATATGATTCCTCAATTTTATATGTATACTAGCGAATGCCCGTGCCTGAAGGCACGGCGCGATACGTTTTGAAGACAACTAAAGCTACGGATCGAGCAATGAGCAAATGGAGGACATGTTGAAAAAACAGGTAGGAACAAAGTAAAATATGGTATATTTTTGTTGTTGCAAAACTTTGATATGCTAATTACTCATGCTTGCAGCACTCTGCAACAAAAAGTTTTATTTGTTAAACCCCTACCCGTGTGTACATCACCACCAATGATAATCACAATCACATATACCGAGTTAATTGCATTGATAGGATACACACTGCACTATATTAATCCAGACCATAAAACTCAAAACCAATACCATGTTGCATTCATAGAATCCAATTTTAACATGCATAAAAAATCTAAAAATCTATATAGAGTCAAATCTAATACACAAATGTAGGGGGAAAAAAGTGTTCAACATAGGTCTTATTGTCTTGAAATTTGTCTCTCCATCTGCCTCCCAAGAGTTTTTGTACCAACGCATATCTACTTCATCCAAAAAGCACAATTAGGAACATGAATAACAGCCTAAAAAAATAATTAATGAGCAAGAATCCCTTCTTGTAAAAGTAAAATGATGACTAATAATAGTTACCTTAATTCTAGATCTCGTTTATTCGTCACTCAACACCATCATGGTATGATCATGACTTTTGTAGATGTACTTGTGGATATACTTAACAGATTTTATTCCAGGACAAACTTCCACATTGATATGAGAATTATATTTTCTCAAAAGGTATGCATTGTATGGCACCACATCCCTTTTATTAATTCGTTGACCCCTTACAGTATAGAGGGAGTAAAGTAATAATGGCATTGGTAGGCATACCCCATACATAAAAATACGATTAACTTCTTGCTCATCATGAATCACCACAATTACATTTTTTTCTTGAAGACACGTAACCTTTGTACTGAAAAAATAAAACAAAGCAAATATGAATCAAATATATAAAGTCAGATTAAGCAATGCAATTGAGTAAACAGTTCTTACATTTTCTGCAAGTTACTGTCGAGCTGCATAAGAAAATGAAGAATTCACCGAATGCATAGGAAACAATTAATTTGATTATTACGACCAAGGTATATAATAAAACGGTTCAACTCACATGGCCATAGATGCTTAGATTGTCCATGATTAGTTAAAGTCCCAAGAAGTTATCTAAGATTTGAAAGAGAGTAATAGTCAAAAGTTATCATGGGAATAACAACAGAAAACGTTTTAAAGATATATATAGACTCCCATAATATTAAATGAGTGACAACAAAACAAAGAAAAAAAAGAAACACAAAACTCCAGTTTGCGATGTGTTTGGTTAACATCATAATATTTGCATTGATGCATATATGGTAACGTTTAAAAGAGTGTTAGTAACAACACATGTTCTAAAAAAATGAAAATAAAGGTTTACAATTATTCCATGTGTTACTCTTGCAAAAAAAAAAAAAAAGGGTGTTGCCGTTAAAAAAGAAAAAGAAAAAAGGATAGGGCGTTAATTAGTTTTGCACTCTTTCTTTTCCTATGTCAGTAGATATTAAAAGACATAAAAAAAAAAAATGCCCCTAGCCTCAAGTAAACACTCCAATTGCTTACAATTTTCTGTAAACTTGTCTCTCATCGTTCTCTTCTCTGTCATTTTGATTTTAGACTTTCTAGACATCTAGAGCCGGCTTCAAAACCAGTCTTATCTCCTTAATTTTAGGGTGTAAATATGGCCGATCTTCTTATTCTCTTGTACAATAATACAAATCTTAGGAAAAGAAAGGACATGTAATCTCATACCTATTACTCCTATGATTTATTGCGGACCCCGACGATGGCGCAAGAAATCCTATTTGGTATAACATTTGTATTTTCTTTCGTTACTGTTTACTGTTTACGTATTTCCTTTAGTACGTCAATTTTATTCATATGTTTGGACTCAAAACCCTGCAAATTTTTTGCGATAATAAAAAAATTCACAATTTTAAAAATTGAATTGAATATTTTGTAGTTAGCTGTACATAGCACGGGGATTGTATAGATGTTCAACATTTTTGTTCAATTGGAAATCTCATAAGACCCGTGCTTTGCATGATTTGGATGATGGCAAATAACTTGAAAGTCGTAGAATATATGTCATAACCAAATGGATAGAATAAAAATAAATTCATCATGTGGGGGCAATCATGATTAAACTTTTACCAAATTCTGTGTTATTGTGAGGGTAAAAAAAAAAAAACCTTCTTCATTTCAATCCTATAGAATGAACTTCTTCATTACCAATGCACTTTTGGATTGCTCGAATTGAAACCATCTCCCTCCTTGTATGTTCTCAAAAAAAAAAAAAGATTCAAACATTTTAGTCAGTACAGCCATCATCGATTTGAACCAAGCGTAATCGAATTTTTTTGGAGTTGAACATAACAAATAGAATGGAAAAAAACGAAGTAAAGAGCCATACCTATGGTGAGAGAATTGGAGAGAGGCGAGAGTCAGGGAGACGGAAAGAAAGCTGGAAAGAAAACGTTTAGTGAGTGAGAGAAAGAGAAAGAGAAACGATTAGGAGAGAGAGGGAGACAAAAAAATACATGAAGGCGGAAAAACGAAGTAAAGAGCCATACCTGTGGTGAGAGAATTGGAGAGGCGAGAGTTAGGGAGATGAAAAAGAAGCTGGAAAGAAAATGTTTAGGGAGAGAGAGAGATAAATAATTAGGGAGAGAGAGGGAGATAAATTTGTTTCAACAATTTGTATTTTTCAATCAACGGCAAATTTGCCTTACCCGATTTGTATTTCCATTATAGCACTCACCCAATCAACGACAACTTCATAAATCACCTATTTGTATTTTGGAAATACTCACCGAACCAACGGCAAGTCTTTACAATCAAGTCTTTAATTCCACCGAAATCAAACACAATTGGCAATTTCGAAAATCAGTACAATCAACTACAATCGGTAATTTCGGAAATTTCGGAAATCATTACCATCCGCAATAGGTAAATTAGATAGAAAAAAAGTAAGTCATTACAATCGAAAATCAATCAACGGCAAGTCTTAATTTAATCAGGGGATAAATTAAGTCAATCAACTTTCTTAATTTAACCGAGAAAATCGGATCTCTAAGTCAATCAACGGCAATCGGATCTTTAAGTCAATCAACAGCAATCGGATCGAAAATTAGGTTTGAAAATATTAGATTGATATTTATCAATCGAAGATTTATAATATAAAAAAGGAATGGATTTTAGATTTCCTTTCCAAATACTTATCTTTAGATTAGGAAAATAAGGAAACAAAATTAGTTTGAAATTAAGATTTTTTATTTTAAGGGTTTAAATGATATTGTATAATTATTCATGTTGAAATCAACCAATTAATTGTTTCCTTTATGCTAATTGTTTCCTTAGATGATGACCGAAATCAATCAATCAATTAAGTCCTATAATTGTTTCATTCCCATGCTTTCATTTGATGACCGAATAATTGTTTCCTTAATATTAATAAGATTTCCAAATTAGGCACGGGATTATGTGAGTGAGAATGCTCATAAAATGTTAAGTATTTACGGGTCTGCCATTGTAGAATGGAGGGTGGAGATTTATGTAGACATGAGGATAAATCTGGAGCGTTGGTTGTCTTTTGGATTCAAACACAGCTCTGTTTTATTATATAGATGTTAGTAGTTTGAACAATTTTCTTGTGCCAATAGCAAGCTTTCATAGGACCGGATCTTTAATATTGTGAAGAGTGTGCTGTTTGTTGGTTATGCACTTTGTTCTTGAAATCTGTAACCTCTTCACAGCGAAGCGATAGGGTTTCAGTCTCGTCTTAATGCACTTTGTTCTCGAAATCTATAACCTCTTCACAACGGGAGGATTTCAGTCTCGTCTTACAGATACCAATACAGAATGCAAACTCAAAAAGATACACTCCGCGCAATACATAACAAACTTCATATGTTCTCTTCTATTTCCCGATATAATTTGCCAGACTTTCCACAAGAAAATGTTTCTACTCGCAGAAACACATGGTTTATTTCCCAAACCAATGTTGCATCCTTTTCTACCAGAGTGTAATTTCATCAACGAAGAGCATACCTTCGTTTCTCCATAAATTCATCTCAAGCGATGCCCCGCGATCAACATGGCATTATCTATTCACAAATATCATTGTTCCTACACTCAAATACAGAAATGTTTGGGAAATACAGAGTATATTGTATTGGTGTCCAATTCATTGAAACCATGGGACAAGGAATCAAGGATAATTGAGCATCCGAGGCATGAGATGTGGCCCTTAATCCCGGTTTTTTGGTTGTATTTTTAGAGGGCCGGACTTGTAGTATCCCGTGAAACGGGGGGATTAGCAAAGGTGGGGCAATTGAACTCATTTGGGGAACACAACTTGTCTCTTTCTTCAGATATTTTATCGGTCATAGGAAGTATCTCGAGGTGGGATTCTAGCCCCTTCTCCATGGCTTGATCCCAACCAAACCTTCCTCAATACCGGAGGCACCTAACAACTGCCCACTCTGGTTTCACCCGAATTGTGCTTGCTCCTTCATCAATGCCCATTGCTTCACCTGTGTCTAGGTAGTAATTCTACCCGAATGATCTACCAACCTTGCCCGATCCCAATGGATAGGGTCTCGCTTGTTTCGATGGATATGCATTCCTTCTTAAAGTACTGCCTCTCGACCGACTCCACCTTAACAACCATTAAAAGCAACAACCAACATCTATTTTCCTTGCCATTATATTTTGTACCGGTGATGTTTCCGCTAACTAACAAATTGTGGACTACAACTTTTTAGTTGTCCTTATTCAATTTTTTTTTTTCCCACGTTTGTTAATTTTGCACCAAACTTTAATGTATTTTTGGTTCGTCTCGACAAAAAGAATAAAAAAAGTAAAAAATTATGACTTTTATACAAGTATTCTTGAAAAAATCCGAGAAAAAGAACAAAAATCTGACTTTTTCAATTTTTCTTGAATATTTTCAAAAATACTTGTGTAAAAGTCATAATTTTTTACTTTTTTGATTCCTTTTATTGAGACGAACCAATAATATAAAAAAATTTAGCGCAAAACTATGAATTTTTTTTTTTGAATGAGGACAAACTACGCCCCCTAGTTCCGTTGTCAGTGTAATTTATTTATTGAATGAGTCTCTTCATCACGAGAGGATCTCATCTCATCTTTGCTCATACCATTCATACATGTTAGGTACATTGAAAGATACATTCCGCACAATACAACAAACGAATCCAGGCCATAAATTCATACATGTTACGTACGTTAAAAAGATACACTCCACACAATACAATAGACGAATCCAAGCCATAAACCTTACTTTTTATAGTATGGTATAGCCTTCCCACAATAACCTGTTTCCCGCGGTTGAAACACCTAAAACACACGGGTTAATAATGGTTAGGGAGGCTTGAACCCATACCAAATGCATGAGAGTATATAGTGCTTACTACTTGGTTACCACTTCACTTGCATTATAGAACCTATCTGTTGTCATTACGAAAAGCAGAATAATCAGGCACTTGTCATGCATTACATTTGATCAAATAGACCTTGGCATTCCAAAGGACATCAAGAACTAACAATGACAGGGGTATGCTTCCTCAATACTTGTATTGGTTGAAATCGTAAAGAGCACATAGGAAAAACATTTCTACTAGGACTTTTGAGACTGGTACCGATACCAAAATTTGCCAAAGAACAACTTTCTTTGACCCTAAAAAAAGACAAAACCTGAAAGAAGTTATTTGCCTCCGGCTATGTGAGGTATCATTCCAATAGAACAGTAAAAGGTTAAATACAGAATCTGAGACTTTAGCGTTAATTGCTATAAGAAGTCAATTTCGCAGTAGAAAGGCCTTGAACAAAAAGATGCCCAAACCACCGGCGGCTAAAGTTAGAATCAGACAAACCGTATTCGGTTCAATGTCCGGCATTATGCTTTTCCTCTCCGTTCTTGCTTGCTGTGGCTTCTCTCTCAAGTTCTCACAGAGACGATTTGCTAGATTATCTAACTGATGCATGATTTGGCGTTGTCCCCTAGTAATATTTGAAATCTGTTTGAGAAAAGAGTTGACACAAAAACTGGATTAGACAATCGTTCAAAAGTGTAGGAAGTACAAGTATTGCAATCACTAAATGTATACACCAACTTCGAAACTGTAATGCGTGAATGGATTAGTCCTTCCATTTACCTCTTCCATTAAGGGATACTCCTTTGCTAACTGGGAGGAAGACAAGGAATTAGGCATTATAGATCCAGTCAAGGAACCGTTGCCTAAACCAGATATGAAGTAAGAAGTTGGAGCAGACCCGTTGCAGGCTTCAGATTGCGAAGCCATGTTTTGCGGGCTGGAAGAAACTCTCTTGCTAGTTAACTTGGAATTGAGTTCTTCAATCCGGGAAGTAAACTCGTCCATCCGGTCATTAAGTGTGGAAATTTGCTCAGACAGCTGCGCAATAGATCCCTACAGAGGGGGAAGCAGAAGAGAGTTGACAAACAGTTTTAGTCTATACCCCAAAACCCCCGAAAAAAAGTCTGAGGCTCGGTTTGTCATGATGTAAAATATTTTCATCGACAATCTTTCCGAATTTCTGGTGTTTGAACATAATTTGCATGAAACTCAAAGTAAAATAACTTAAAGCCCAAAAAGCAAATCAACTATTTCAAATTCCACAAGTAAATTTTACCATTAAAACTGTGTCATACACAGACCTCTACTTTAAGGAACCAATGGAAGACTTCGTGCAACACTTTGCCGTTAAAACGATCAATTCCACTTTTTTTGTAACTTGTGTGCAGATTATGGTGGTTGACCATGTCACAGTCGAGTGAGTAGCAAGCTCTTCATTTGAAAAATGTCATTTTCTGGAAAATGAATTCAAGCTAGCAAACCAAACACCAGAAAGTAAATGACATGTGATTATTTAACCCGAAAAAGGTACAGATGATAAACATTTTGACATGGAAAGATTTCACGTTGAAGCAAAGAGACTGAAATTTTAGCGATCCCTGAAACATTTACAAAATCATGGATCACCTGGCTTGCTAGTGTTGCTGATGATTCCGTTGTCCTGTCTTCAAACCTTCGAGTATCAACAGAATACACAGCTAGCTTGGACAGGTTTTTGTCCCTTTGTGTGGAATATGTATGCGGCAAAGTACTATTACAAACAAGTAATCATCCAATTTTAAGATGGAGGAATGAAATTTTGACACGGAAGAAAAAACGTCAACACTAGCTCCTCCTTATCCACCAGATGCAAGGAAAAAAAAAGTGCATCCCCTACCAAAAATAAGTCTTCTCAACATGCAATAATCACTCGATCTAAAGCGTGTGAGGTTCCTATGATTTTCCATAATGTCTTCAATCATCAGTAGATCCAAAGTAATCTTTATTTCCCAAAAATTGACCTAACTACTTTTATATACTTAAATGAAGGGTGCCCCAATGTGACCTAGTGGTCACAGGTTCGAGTCCCACAAACAGCCTCTCTCCTAGTAGGAATAAGGCTCCATACACCCAACCCTTCCCTGGACCTACACTGCAATAGTGGGAACATCGTGCACTAGGTAGTCCATTCTTTTCTTTACTTTTATAGGGCCCGGCTAACTTGAGCTCATTGGACACAATATAATACACACAAAAAGACAAAACAATTAGAACTGCAAAATAACTTTCATAGATATCATTGCACCTTGGCAGATATCTATGCACTTTTTATAAATATCAATACACATTTTTGCTATTATATTGGGCTTTAGTTACCATTTTCAACTTTTATATACTTGCATAAAAAGAAAATAAAACTATTTTGGAAAAGATTGCACTACTTGTTGCGGTGTACTCACTATGAAACCAAAACTAGCAAGGAAGATGAGTTGGGGTATAGATGTGTGAGAATCCATAGTCTGTATAGCATGGGATGATAACGAATTTCTTGTTCTCGAGATAACGAAAACACTACACGAATGATGATACCTCGAGATGCTTAAAGAATAATAAACAAAGGTTATACAATTCCACCTCTTGAGATTCTTATTTCTCATGGCCACCCTATCTGCTGAGGCTCGAGAAAGTGCTAATTTTGGGCTTGCAACCAAATCATCATCTATGCTAAGCTTTGTCTTTAAATCATCTGGTAATGCCTGCAAAATGATTAGATCAGGACAAGAGTGCAGGAAAAAGGCATTACAAGTTCTGGAAAGTGGCCATACCATAACCTCATTTACAAGCTTTTCCAGTTGTATTTGTTCTATATACGTACGAGGAACGTATGACCCTTCCAATTCCAACTGCTCGGCCACAGACTTCACAAGTAGGCGATCTTTTCCTTGCACCTTTTGAAAATAGCAACCGGTAGTATTCAGAATTTGTAGTTTTTACTAATCTACATATTCCATGAGACAATGGCAAGTCAACTGCAGTATTTAGGAGACGATTCATAAAAGACACTGAACCATCTCCTCACTAAAGAGTTTTCCCATAATGGTTCTACATTGGTACCCAAACTAAGTATCCCAATCATACACAGTGGACTTGGGTGTAGAGGCTATCACAAAGCAAGTGTCATCTCCTCACTTCATGGTTTGCCATAAATCCTTCTACATTGGCACCCAAGTTAAGTGTCCAATTTATACACAGTGGACTTGGGTGTAGAGGCTGCTTGCGACAGTACATATGATGTGTATTCTGCCTCTAGGTTTACCAAATTTTACAGTTTTTGGATAAATGAACTACATAAAATAAAAAAGCAGCTTGTCTTCCCGCATCTTCGGAAGTCTCGTTACAGCTATCTAAGTTATTCAGTAACAAAAGAGAACTATATACCGCTCTCACAACTTTAATGATGTAACTGTTTGTCTGTGCATAAGTAATGGATTGTAACACAACCCAAGTAGAATTGCTGACAATGGTAATTTAAATTTTGTATTATTTTTCTCAAAACCAACTAGACAAAGACACATGGACATATCTATGGCAACGATTTATCTCACTACTAAAATCATTCTTGAAAAGCCATATACAGATCCACGCAAACGCATGCACAGAAAAGTAACACAAACCCCAGAAAACAAAGGCAAAAAGGGAAGCCCATGAAAGACAGAGCATACCACTCCCTGGTAAAAAGTAAAGAGTATGTTTAACATGGTAGCACAAACTGGTCGCTATATGGCAAAAGCCCAATTAAGTATTTTTCCCTACTTTAACGTCAAATAAGAAAAAATTATGATCGAGACAGGAAGCATTGAGAGGCCACATGCAATTGAGGGAAATCTTGTACTACCTGAACATAGTGGCGGTCCAGTTGTTCTAGCCAATCAATTTTCACACAAACCCTTTCATCGGAGAATACATGGCTACTTCTTTTTAGGATAGCTGCTATCGTGTATCCCAATGCCATCAGGCCACCAAGAAGCCGCACACTGACTTCAAAAGTTATTCTTGGTGATATGACAAATGGAGAATCTGAAACCCATTCCTGATATTCGCAAAATAACCACTCTGATCAGACAACTCTGTTATTCTTTTCTTTTTCAATGGTTACCGAAGTAGGTAGAGAATTCGTAGAACTAAAAAGAGATGATACCAAGCATAAAGGAGGATATCAGACAAGCTTAACCTAGTCTTGGAAGTTGGAACATAGAGAAAACCAGAGACTAGCATCAACCAGCAGCAAGGACAAGAAATCAATGTCACTAATGCCACAGCCTTTCTGCCTATAGATTCTTTATGGTTTCTTGGAAAAAACTGGAAAAGTAAACAGAAGAGAAGTTTCTACTCTTTTGTTGGCATTTGGCACGTTTCCAAGGACATAGGAATACTCATTCTCCATATTCTAGCTGTGGGGTAATTGAATTTATGTAAGAGTGGTTACACATGAAGGCTTGGACACATGAAATTGGACACCCTTTTCAATTCACGTACAAAATTGGAGAAACTACTCCTCTGGTAGAGAGCCATTCATCATTGCCCTTAACAGAAGCACTATGAAACAAATTTCTCATCATAATGCACAACAGTATATAGCAATAGGAGAACTGTATATGTCAAAATGCCAGTTTTTGAAACAGATCATCATTTCTCAACAATATGCTGGCCACTAAAATGAGTAAGTAAAGCAACATGATAAGACGGTGAATTCTGCAAGGACTGCCTATGAATTCCTTGCGTGCTATTTCTAAAGGGACAGACCTCAAACATGAGATTGTACTTTCCGTCTTTGTTCCGCATCCTCAAATATGATTGGCATGATTCTGGATCTTCACCAGGTGGTAAAAGATAAATGTCATAAGTCTGCTCCACGGTTTCTGTGTGTTCTTCCAACATGACAGCTTTGATTTGATCCACTGTCACACTCTTTAATGACTACAATCAAAAGATAGCACTCAGTTATGGAAGTACAATCTATGAACTCATAGCTGAAGAAATACTCAAGCTTCTAGAAATGATCAGCAACCATAAATATGACAAAAGTATGTGAAACCTAATGCAGAACAGTGAGCAAGGAAGGGGAGACAGGAAGCACACAAGGGCCACAACCAGAAACACAAAAAGGCCAACGCCTTAAAATTCTGAATTCATAATTAAATCTGCTTAAATGCATGTGAGTGGTCAGGAAGGGTGGACTATGTTCTGCATCAAATACACAGACAAAAAAGAAAGCAAAGGGGAGATCAGACCTTCAAAATGTAAGTAGGAGATTGGAATCCTGTAAATGGGTTGAACTTGTTGATGATTCTTATATGGGCCGTTTGAAGATCTGGTTCAATAAAAGCCTTGTACATTGGATATACCTGCACAAAGAGAGTATAGCTGAAATCTCGTAGAGAAGAAGCTATTTTCAACTTTCGTAAGAAGATTAAGCTGAAGACAACAGTGAAAAACCGTTTCAGAAATCTGGTGGATTATTTCTTCTGGTTCTTGTCCAGCACGTTGTATGTCACGCAACACCCTTTTAACAAGGTCAAAGTGTACTCCACCTGTAACAGATACTCTGAGATCCAGTAAAGGCCGCAACTTTTCACTCAATGCATAAATACCCTCAATAACCACAATCCGGGAGCTCGGAACATCAAGAGTCCTGCTACCAGCAAATGCTAAATTATAAGAACTACCGCAAGGTAGTCGAGCGTTTGAAAAATTAACCATTCAAAGGCATGGAACATCAGACTAAAGAGGATGAGTTTCATAATAATGACTTCAATACATGGAACAAAATTTCATTTCGTTTATATCAAAATGTTTCTGATGCCTAGGACAATGAACCGAATAATTTGTGGAATATAAAAATTTCAAAGTCTTGACATTTTCAAAGTTGTTCAATAATTCTACTATGTTCTTTCTACAGTTCCGAAATGTAAAGCAACATAGTGAAACAACATTTTGACCCTACACCAATAGAGAAACCTGAAAGAAATGGAGATGGAACAGATAATAATTAGTAATAATTGATTAAAATGAAAAATTCAACGAACAAAGAGAGAGTCAGACATGTTTTACAATAATATATGTAGACATTACCAAGAGACCAACATGAGAAAAGGGGGAGAAGGGGGCGTGCAAAGGAATGAAGTAGTAATCGTAATGAAGGCCATATGAATTACAATAATATATGTAGACATTACCAAGTGGGAGGAAACTCAACCTGTATCCTGTGCGGGAACTCGACTTGAAATCATATACGGGAATCTCAACCGGCTTCCCTGCCTTTAGATCATGGATATTCCTGAGTAAAGTGTCATAGTCCGTCAAGCGTGGATCTGTTTCAACGAGATATTAAACCCCAAAGAGTTACACATTAATGTCACAACTTGTTTTAGCAGTGCAAAGAAGTTTGAAGATACTTTACAGGACCAAACAGATTCTGGGCCTAATGATATCAGCTTAATAGAAAATACAGGTTTACATTCTCACCGCAAGAATCATTCATCACCTAGCAAAATAGCTAAGGTGAAGCCTTTTTCCCCTACCTTGAGATGAGGATTATCAGATATTTATATTTATATTTTCCTGAAAATGCACATATGCACACATTTTGAAAATACCAAAGTAGAAAAACTAAAATTGGTTAGGTTTTCCTACATCCGATAGTAGGGGGCCTAAAGATAATGTAAATAAATATAGTGGTATGGAGTCTCAATTGTTTAATCATGTTTGTTTCTTATTTTGTAGCTTAATTCGTTCATTTTTTTTAAGGTAAAAGCCAAACGAAAAAGAATGATACTATCCGTGCGCACTTGAGCTATACAAGACTTGAAGGAACCTAGAAAGCTACAAGCACCACTGGGGCTGCCACGAAACGACAAGTCCACTGAGAAGACAACATTAAAATTTACAGCTCACCCTACAAAGACTCATGGCCACAAAGGCTTCTAAATAATTCTTTCAACATCAATGGGAAGCTCTGCAAACCCACCTACCATAGGAAGAGGCATCATTACCTCAATTGGCAAGATAAACCCACCAACCCCTTTCAAAAACAAAAACCCACCATCTATGACAAAACATCGAGACCCCAAAGTGCTGAGCTCCGACAAGCAATGATAATGAAACAATCAACAAATTCGGTATTTCTCCAGTACATGTAAAACCTAGTCAGTAACACAAAATTCGCAGTGGTGCAAAGTTTAAGGTTCGTTTTCCACTGGCCCTCCAAAAACTATTAAGAAATCTGTGAAGGATTCTGGACTTGAGCCCTGACCGAAACCATCAAATTACAGCTACTAATTTTCTCGTAATTAGAAGATTGATTTCACAAAAATGATATTGCATCTAGAAATTCTGTACTCCCAATATTGTGAATGAACTAGCTTTTACCCTTTTTAGGCTTGCCACTCCTAACTACAAAAATCATGTCAGGTAACTTTACATCACCATCATTATTAAACTCAACTCCACCACATTGTCATGATTATCAGTTACCTATAGGCCCCAGACAGCTTTTCAATTTTGTTCCAATCAAATAGATTTTTCACCAAAAACATTCTTTTTCAAACTGGTGATTCAGACACATCACAGGCAATGTTAACTAACGGTTGCAAATTGCCAACTCACAAAGTCCAGATGCATCATCAACAAAAAAGAAAGAAAGAAGAAGAATATTTAAAATATGACAGATGGGTGTGTGTGGAAGAAATGAACCTCCTCATGGTGGAATGAAATAATAAACACATCATAATGGACACTGTAAGAAATCTAGTCAAGGACTATCAAAAGAATCCAAAAGCAAAACAGTCAGAAGGAAATACTACCATCGAAGTTTCCGTCAATAATTCGAGTAGAATCATTGTAGTTGTCCATTGATATGACTGCAATACTGGGCATAAAGTTGAGTATTTTTTCAGTAAATACAGTCTTCCCAGCTCCAGATGGACCAGCTAACCCTACTAATATTAGTCCATCATTCTTTTGGGCTAACAATTGACATGCACGGATAACAATGAAGAAACCCTTCTCAAATGACAAAGGATCTTGTAAAGGGACAATCTCATAACGATCAGAATCTTTCCTCTTAACCAACCGAACTTGATCTTTCAAAAGACCAGGTTTCCGCTTTTCTGATTCAGCTGAACTATCTTGAGCCATAGCAAATATGCTAGTTTAATCTGCTAAAACAGAAACAAGCTGTTAAACAACAAAGGCTAGTTACCTAGGAGATCTTAAAATAATCACGTATGAGACACTAAAGGACTGTAAGACCATGTCCAAGCTACAGATTAGGGGAAAAGCCAAGTGTTATACACTATAAGAATGCTTCGTTATTTTTCTTTTAGTAGTGCACACTAACAAGAATGTTACTGGCCTACTGTCAATATAAATAGCTAAGCACACAAGGTCGACAAAATGTATACATAAAACGGATCATTAATACCCAATATTATGCTGAGTCCTAAAACATCCCATCCACATTCATTTCAAATGATGAATATGAATCCAAAACTGCACAATTAGTACGTTTCTTGTTCTGTGCTTTTGTGAAGACATTTTCACGCCAAAACATTGAACTAAACCTCATTTCTACACTCTTGAGGGCCCCTTTGATTGCCCATATTGGATATATATTGGGAAATCCCCTGTGAGATCATTTCCTGTATATGGATTACATATCCGTTGGATTACCCAACTTGCATAACATAGAAAATGCAATACATTGATTGGTACTTTGATCCCATAACCGTAACTCCCTCCCTCATCCCATTGGATTCATTAAACCCTCGCTATTAGTCTGTTCCATCAAACATGGCCTAATCGAGCCGTAAATTCGGAGTCTTTTACAGTCCCTTTATAACAACAACTAATTCCTCATCGAAGGATACCACCATTATAGTAGCATTATGAAATGATCACGAACTAAAATCAGAACCTAACAACATCCACAGATTAGAACATCGAAAATAAGTCGATGCTACACAAACAAACCCCACAAAAAGCGATGTACAATGCCCTTTCAATGTTCATTCCGATCTAACCCAGAAACAGAACCAAGCCATTCTGATTAAAAACAAAAACTACCCATTACAAGAAATGGCGCAAACAAAAAAAAAAACCCAGAAAGCTTCTTACAAAAACAAAAAACAAAAACCCAGAAACCTAAAATGATCAAAATGAATCCAATGTGAAGAAAAAGATACTGACCGAGTCACTGAATTAGTTCACAAGTAACCCGCGGAAGCCTGCTCATTGATGGGTATATGATTCTCTTTGTGTGTGTGTGTATATATGTATCTATTGCTTCCTCGTTGCTTGTGTTTGTCTTTTGAGCGGATTGAAAGGAATGGGATTTGTTATTTCGTGGAAATCGTGGAGGAATTGCTACGGAATTGCAAGAACACTTCCAAAAGGGGAGAGGAAAGCTATTATAAATACTTTCTAGAAATTAGAAATTCTATTTTTTTTAATTTTAATTTCTTTTCTCTTTCTTTTTGTATGCTATTAAAAATAGCTTTGTGCGGCTGCCTGGAATCAAGAACCTTTCTGAAGCTTCCTTTTGTTTCGATTATCCGCATTTAATTTTATTCCTCTAAAATTAAATAAAATGAATTGTCACACACGTATATTTTTTTCGGTCGATTAATATAGAGGTGACATGATGCCGAGTTATATCTGCGTCATGCAGGATTCTCTAAAATCTAACCTAATTTTTTGTTGGCAATCCTTACCTGACTCATTTTTCTTTCTTTTCGTATCGTGTTATATGTCATCCGTCTTTTCCATTCATGTCGCGTGAATGATGCGCATGTTTCTGTCAAGTCATATCTGCGTCGTGTAGGATTCCCTGAATTCTAACCTAATTTTTTGTCAACAATCCTAACTTGAATTGGTTTCTTTCTTTTTGTATCGTGTCATATTTCATTCGTCTCTCTATTTGTGTCGCGTGAATGCATCATTTTTCTATCGAGGTAACAAGTGTGAGGAGATATTTAATTTTGTTCCTTCTTACGACTTAAATTTCCTATATATAATGTGTCAAACAGGTCTTGCAGTGCAGGAATGGCACGTTTAGCTCCGTGCCAACCGTGCTTCGGACGTGCCATGCCAGCATGACATGTTTAGCTTCGTGCTAATCATGTCATGTCATTTTTTAATCTTGTTGTGTCGTGCTGACCCGTTTACTTAATCGTGTCATGCCATTTTTGAATCGTGTCGTGTCGTGCCGTGCCCATGTCGGCACATCTCCAACTGAGTTTTGTCGAAAAGAAAATTTTTCCCAAAAAGTGTAAAATTTTTATCAACACAAAAAATGTAAAATGTTATATTACAATATAAAATGAGAAATTAATATTTTTTTTATATTAAAATTAGTATTTGATGTGTCATGTCCGTGCCGTACCCTCTACCCTATGTAAAAATTCAGAAAAATGTTTATTTCATCCTTTAGTTTATCTAATTCCAAAAAGCTAATGCTCGTAAGATTTTTTATTTTTATTTTTGGTTTATTAGTTGACTCCAAAATGGTAAACAAAACTTGTGAATCCCATTTTTTTCCCACTTTTTGTATGCAATTTATTGACTTGGGTTTATAAGTAAATCCCAATTAAATACTATGGGATGTAAATCCCAATTAAATACTATGGGATGTGTAGCTTTCGATACATGAAGGTTCGAAGAATGTAACACAAACGCAACATGTCATTTTTATATTTGGGTAGAAAACTTAAAGAAATTGCACCAACATCATGGTACATTTATGGAGCAATTATCATCGCATGGACAAATAATATTGGTATCTCAATCATTCATGTTTCTTTCGTTTTATTTTTGTAAAATTTTGACCAGTATTTATTTGAGAAAAAGGATCTTGATGTTATAATTAACGCTAAATCGAAGCGTTAATTAAACATATGTTAGATTAATTTAGTTACTTAAAAGATGATTGACTTAATAAACAGCGGAACTAAAGTTCGATTGCATCATAATTGAAATACTACTTAAGGTGCTGAAAATACAATTACATAACTTTTTTTTTTTTTTGACAAATAAGATAATTTCAGTTATATTAATACGGAAAAGAAACAGTACAACAAAATCAAATACAACAAAAACAAAAAACAACGAAACAAACAAAACAAAAAATACAACGGCGGTGTTTTTGGGCTAGGCTGTATTGCTAGATTTGGGCATTTTAGACATTTTGTAATTTATGTGCGTTATCGTATTATCTGGGTTTTTAGGGTCATGGGTGTTTTTGGGAATTGTTCCAACAGGCTGTTTTTTGCAATTTTTTGTTGGAAACCCCTTCCCCTTTTCCCCATTAATAAAATGTTTTTGCCGATCAAAAAAAAAAAATACAACGACAGTGTCGAAACCCAAGAGGGCAGAGAGGCTAAGGAAACCACCATGAAATCCAGAGAGAAAAGCCTGCTCCCGCTTAAACAGTTCGGATCATAATTTCGGACCAAATATGTGGTAATATAATTGAGATAATTTAGAAGTATATATGGAAGAGATGGGGTATGGAGAGGAGCTCATCCCTCCAAAGTGTAGGGTTCCAAGAACTCAATGAACTCCTCCCCAGTACTCCGTATATAGCAATCTTCAGTTTAGAAGTTTTTATTCTTCCACTCCTTCTTCGGCACCTGGCGTGTGTGAATACCATGGTGGTGTAATACCGTGAGCGAAAAAAACGCACAATAGCTAATCTTCTACACCTACATTACATACAGTAATCAATAAGTAAAGGGCTAAATAAAGTTTTAATTTCCCGTTTGCTGAGTTTTCGACCAAAGGGAATTAATGGGATCCCGGTTCTCCGAATATTTCCGTTAGTACTACTCCAGTAGTTTTCAACTACCGCGTGTCTGGTCCCTGGTAGTTTGTGCTTCTCGGACTACATCCTGCCTGTCATAGTTGTGAGGATTCGTCGTCGTTTTGGCTGTATGGCCGCTTATTGGTATTTTCGCTTCTCGTGGCCAGATCTCAAGTGTCAGCAGGGATTTGCCTCGGAGTAGCATTCTGTGTTCTGTCATGAACACACCGGTGTGACTTTTTGGGATTGCAGATCCGTGTTTTAAATTTCACCTGTGCTTATTCTAGGGTTTGAGGTGGGTGTCTTTGTAGGATTCTCTATTACCTTTTCGGCGGCTGGTTATTACGTTTGACGTTCTCGTCGCCCTACATTTGCAGTAGGTGCATGCATCTAGGTTTTGGTTCACTCCTTTATTTTGTAATGATCGATAATGAAATTAATAATACTTTCAGGCTTTTGATATGATATGATATTTGACCAGTTCAAAAAATAAACGGAAAAGAAGTAAATAAAAGCGAAAGACTCCCTAAATAACTAAAACTTCATTTTTACCTTAGGCAAATATTTTTTTTCCCCTTTGACCTCTCAAGAGAGACTGGAAGACTGTACAAAAAGTGACCATTAGTGGGAATAATAATGGGATATATAAACAAAGCTAAGATAAACCAAAATTGAAAGAAGAAAAATACAAGTCTTGCACTTTTGGGGATTTTACAATTATGTTATTCTAGTCTCTTAATTTTGTTTGTTTGTTTGTTTTGTTTTGTTTTTTTTTTTTTTTTTAATGTTTTGGTTTCCCCTATACACTTGAGGATAAATAATGGTTACACAGAATAATGGTTACACATCCATATGTGATGTCGATGATAGTTTTGGGTATTGTCCTGATAATAACTTTCTAGAATTTATTGATTGGAATTTATTTTAACAATGTAAATTCACATGAATAAAAATAAAATAGAAATTGGAAATGATAAAAAAAAAAAGTGTGAAAATTAGTTACACTTGTTTGATTGTCAATTTTGAAATATATTTTTGAGATAAAAATGTTTTATAGGGGTTTGCTTATTTTTTGTTTTTAGTCAATCTTTTAAATTTTTTTGACTTTTTTCAAATAGAAGTACATGCTATATACATCCAAAAAATAAAAAATAATTTAAAATTTTGATAAAAAAAATTATAAAAATGATAAAACACGGATGATATTGGTGTCTCCTTTTCGAAAAGAATATTTTTGAGATGGGAACCGATTCTATGAAAGTTTAAGGCCCCGTTCCGGAAACAAAAATAAGTACTTATTTTTTAAGAAGGCAATTTCAAGCTCAAAAATCATGCGCTTATGCAAATAATTTTTCTGCCACTATGGATCTTGTTTGATAGATCTTATCGAGATCTTTAATACGGTGCAAAAAAAATAAAAAAATAATTTTTCATTTACATTATTTTTGAATTTGAAAATGTGAAATAAACTGCTTATTTTTTAAGAAGGTTTCTAAAACGGAGCCTAAATGACATTGGTGGCCAAAGGGAAAAGAAAAGGGGGAATTGCTTGTACTTTCACCTGTCTCGTTTGGGAACCAAGTAGCCAATCAGTGGAAGTAGCTTGCTACAAAGCTCGAGTACTGTTTTGAATTTTGATCAGAGCTCTAGTACTGCTTGATGATGGTACCTAGAATAAATTCAACAATGTAATTGTTGGACTATTGGGTTGTTATCAGTGGACTTTGATCAGGATTTTTGAAGAATTCTTGTCAACTACTGCTTGGCATCATCATCAAATGAGCATCTCTCTCTCTCTCTCTCTCTCATATATATATATACATATAGGGGTGGTTTCGGAAATACAAGTTTTGACACAAAAATAATCGGAGCCTCGTGCTAATAATCGGTAAGGGTTTGATCAATTCATTCAATTTTTATCCTACAGTCAAATTTTGTATCCCTGCAATCAAATTTAGGGACAAATACCGATCAAACTCTTACCGATATCAGAATAACTTAATTTTTAATGTCACTCCTAAAAATATGTTTTCAACTAAAACGGTTCCGATTATTTGCGTGGAACTCCAAAATGGGTCCCACACAAGGTAGTTTACATTTTGTGTCAAAATTTAACTTGCAGAGGCCCATTCATAGAATCTTTATAAATTAACTTCAAAATCTAGTAGTATATAATATGCAGAGATATATGTTTGGAGTTGTGCAGGGATTCGGACATGTCCGCCATTGGACGGATATACTATTTTTTTTTTAATTTAGAGGTGAATTCGTAGAATAAATCTATGTATTTTTCGTGGTTGATACGATAGCTGATCTTCCTTGTTCAAAAATTACTGCTTGACCATGACTAATATTAAATTTTGGCTAATTTTATTAATGTGGAGGGTCCACCCATTTCGTGGATTACTAGTTTACTATTCCTACTATAAACCTTCATCTTAATGGACCGGATCTGACAAATTCGAATTCGATAAGACTCGAATTCGATAATGGTAATTTGAATCCGAAAACTTTTTTATTTCAAAAATTTTAGCAGGAAAAAATATTTTTTTTCAAAAAAATTTATTTTCCAAAAAAATTTAAAATAAAATTACAACTTCTTAAACATTTTTTTTTCAAAATAAAAATTTATAGTTTTAAAAAAAATAAAAATAGAATTTCGGATCAGATTGATTACGGATTTAATCCGAATCCAATCCAATCCGTATTTGGATTACCAGATTCGGATTATCGAATCGATGTTATCGGATTCGGATCGAATCCGGTTCATTAACAAGCCTATTTTAATCCTAGTCCTTGGAGTTCATGTTAGAATTTGAGCAAAATGTTCACAAAGAGATGACATCCACATTGTAAGATTGGCAACTTTGTAAGAACAAAATTGAACATTTGTTTTGGCTATATATCTCATAAAAAAATGAAGGAAGTTATGTACAACAAGGTACATGCATGCCTACGAGAGAATTGTCTCGACAAAGAATGGTGTCATCTCGTACCCTTATAAGTTCGTGTTAGAATTTATTCAACACTAAAGCCCAACGTTTGATATCGTATAGCTCTTCCTTTGTATATGTTAATGATCATTAGCAATTGAGAATGATCTTTATCATGTAATTAATAAGGAGCTTCACAGCTTTTTTTCTACGAATAGACGACAGCACAGCTGCTACACAAAAAATGGTACTTGTAGTAACTTACTTTACGTGGTCGTGTAAAGAAGCCTAGCTAACACATTTATCTGTTGTTCGTCTCAATCTTATTTGTTTTTCCTTTTCTATTAAATGTCTATAAAGATAATCACCCAAATTATCATGTCTGACGACACACACACACACACATATATATAGTAGTGGGAATAGCAGCAGATTGTTCCTTTGCCAAAATGGAAATTGGAATGCATGAAAGTTATATGTGTGAAAATGATGGGACATGAATTATTATTGCTTTCCAAAAGCAGAAGAATGGGACATTGCTTTTTTAGTCTTAGATATACGTTAGATAATACACAAATAGCCAAAATTAAAAGGACGCGAAATTGCTTGTAGCCATATGAGATGAAATTAAGTAGCCAACCAGGGCAAATTGCATGCCAGTTGCTTGCTTTCCTCTCCTACTTGACAATGGAACACTCTCTTTCTAGAAAAGGCAGAGTACTGTTTAATTATATTTTAACATCGACGGAAAAGTCTACCGTTGAAGTTCAGCGATGCACCAATGAGCTCTTAACTTGATCAGTTGGTAAGCCTCCCTCAGTGGAGGCATGATTTGAGCCCCACGAGGGGCGGTTTGGGGTTCGGGGCTATGAGGAGCTTCTGAACTCCTGTGGACTAACATACTAATACCCCGTTAACTCCCGCTAATATATACAATATTGATACAAAAAGAAAAAGAAATTCATCGATGCACAACAAAGTCTTAAGAAAGAGAGCAGGATCTTCAGGTAGGGATGAAAAAGGCCTCCATCGATCGAAAAAGGCCTCCACGCAAGCGAAGAGCCATGAACCACTACAAATCGTGATATCGGTCCCATGAGTACAAGTTGCACCAAGTCCTACCGAGATATTGCTTGTCAAAAACACTAAAGAAAAGAGAAACAAAAACATCCGGCCTCAATTACCATTTCCCTATAGTTATCGCAAGGGGTGACGTAATCCCCACCTCTACTTTACAATGTAACCTGTAAGTATAGGTGGCAATCTCAACCCATATTTTTTTAACCCGTCCAAACCGCCCACTTATAACCCAACTTAATTCGCCCATATTATATAATGGGTTAATATGGGTTGAACTCATATAAACCCATATTTTAATGGGTTTAGTTGGGTTAAAAATGGGTTCAATATGGGTTGATATTAAAAGACCCAAATAAAATCTAAATTTTTTGAATGTCTCCATTTCACGTACGTGTACTGGTATTAAAATTCCCGTACGTCGGCTTTTCAATCCCTCTCTGCTCTCATTCTTTTTACTCCCAGGAAAGGAACTCTCTCTCTCTCTAAAAGGAACTCTCTCTCTCTCTCTCTCTCTCCCTCCCACCCCCCACCCACAATCACACCCACGATGCAAAAAATCTGACCTGGGAAAAATGGTGTGACGAAAAAAATTAGAAAGATTGGATAAAAAATGAAAAGATTGAATCGAGCACCTGCACATGTTAAATTGAGTTGATTATTCTCGTTCGGCACATCCGAGACGTCAATTGCATATTTAGACGGGTCAAATTTGGAGAGAGAAAGTGTTGGGATGAGTGGAGAGGGAAGATTTCAATCCGAACCGTCCAAAAGTATATTAGATGATTCGGATGTGCTCAACAGATACCACGTGAAATATATCCACCCGGCATTGAAAAATCTTTAGTTTCACACGCCACACACTAAATGTCCATGTTGCCCACACCATCTAAGACATCAATCAGGACTTTTAAAATCTCGTTGAATCCCCACCATATTCTAATTTTCTGGTAGGGAACAAAAACAAAACAAAACCTCCCAAAAAAAAAAAAAAATAATAATAATAATAATAAATGGAGGTCGGATGGCGGGTTTGAATTCCAGCTTCAACCCATTTACTATTCTTATTTGGCCATATTTAACATGGCCCATTTTAACCCGCCCAGACCCGTCCATTTGCCACCTCTACCTGTAAGTATCGCCAGGGGCCGGGTGACATAATCCCCACCTTTGCTTTACAATGTAGATCTTTCTCTCTTGCAGATGGTCCATCAACATTCATGAAACAAGAAGGGAAACGTTGTCAGACTGAGAGAAACAATTCAAAACCACATACTTGGAATACATAATTATGTTGGACTTTTTTAAGATTTCCTCAAGAAATAATTCTTGTCAACGACCATGCCACTACCTTCACGGTGTCATCAATGTCCCCATCAATCTCTATCTCCCTCTCACGACCCAAGCATAATTTTTTCAAACACAGAATTTTGATTGAAGAGTTAGCCAACATAAAAATATACATTGGATTGACAAGATGTTTTAAAAGTGGGTTCTACCCAACCAAATAGGCAAAATATTGAACGCATGCACTTTTTATATGGTCAAATATTCTCTGTTCTAGAATTACGACTTGGACAATCTAATTTTTAATTCCTTAATTAACATCTTGTCTCATCAATTCACAAGGCGAAGACCTCTATTGGTGGGCTTCACAAAAGTCAAGCCCATGGCCAAAAAATGTTGAAGCGAAAGTGGGAACATGTATGCCTGGATAACCACTCTGCTGGGAGTTACTATTTTCAATTGGAAAATGTACACCATTGAAATATATTGAAGGTAAATGTGAAAATGATAGGGGCAATGTTACCCAAAATAAAATTGCTTGTACTTTTCTCTGTCGTCTGGAAACTTTTGAATTCAAGCGTATAGCCAATGAAGATAGTTTTTTTATTTTTTATTTTTTATAAGTGTCTGAGCCAACTTACGCGCACGTCAACTAGTCCTTGAGACCAATTCCTTTGGAGCAAAGCTCTGAATAATTTGGTCCCAAATGTGTTATTTCGAACTTGAGAATTTGGGAAGAAATAAAACCCTAAGTTACTCTCTCTGCTACTTGATGGTATATGTAGTGTGTAACGACCCGGAATTTCCGAACAAATTTTTTTTAAAAAAAAAGGATTTACAAATCTTATTTCCATAAATTTTTTTTTTAATAATATCATTAAAAAGTATAATTAGCGATAATTAAATTCTTTTCCTAAACTAATTATCTATCTTATCCTATTTAATTTTATTTTCTTTCTTTCTTACTTTACAAACAAGTAATTGCATGCATGCGCATTTCTCTCGTCCCTCACCCTCCTAATTCGTTTATGCCTCCTCCGTGATCGTATCTTCGTTCGTATCGCATCTCAATTCGAGTCCTAGAAGGATACAACTTCTTTAAACCCGTTTTTAATCGAAACCCTTCTCAATTCTCTATAAATACTTCATTACGTCGATCCTAGGGTTCCCTACGAAATTCTTACACCCTACAAGTCCAGAAGAGAGAGAGAATTCGAAGAAAATCGAATTCCAATCCATAGAGTTTTAGAGAGAGAAAGTGAGAGAGAGAAAAGTGGGTTTCGTACCTAGGCTTAACCGAAATCCAAATTGATCATTCCAATCTCCTTCTACAAGCCCAAGCATCCATGAACATCAACCAATTCGGCCCCGAGGTTCCCCGATCAAGAAACCCGAAGCTTTCGTTCCAAATTATCAAGTTTCGATCGAAAACCAATTCAACGCGATTCGAGGTACTATAATTCGATCCGAAGCCTTCTCTAAGTATATTTGATGTTATTAGACATAACCCAATAGCCCCCGTGCTCCCATGCATCGAAAACCACGACGAAAAAGCAAAAAAATCAAAACAGCGAGCAAGGTTGCGGCCGCAACCTTCGGGCTTCCCCAGCCGCGAGAACCAGACATCAGAGTTCGCGGCCGCGAACTCCTTAGGGCCAGCCGTGCGTTCTTTTGTTGTTTCGTGTCGAATTGATTTTGCGGCCTTTTAAACATCGTGTTTGACCCCCGAATTAATTTTCCTAGGTTACCCACACTCTAAAGATCATAACTTGTTAGTTTCATATTTTTTTTATT
Organism: Rhododendron molle; assembly: GCA_025413875.1. Classification (NCBI taxonomy): domain Eukaryota; kingdom Viridiplantae; phylum Streptophyta; class Magnoliopsida; order Ericales; family Ericaceae; genus Rhododendron; species Rhododendron molle. The sequence continues at coordinate 9,908,564 of CM046399.1, forward strand.
TAATCTACTATTTATTTAATTTTTATTCGTAATCGTGAGATCGTTTGTAAACTAAAATTTGTTACGACCCCTTAAATTACTCTATAATTCCCCAAACTATTTTTCTTAGATTCCTAACTTATTAAAGATCATAAGTTGTTGATTTCATAACTTTTTAATGTTATTTGCTATTTATTTTATTTTTAATTAAAGATATAGACGAAAATTAATAACGACCTTATAAAAAATATTTTTAACATCGAAAATATTTTTCCTAGACTCCTGACAGTTCAAAGGTGATATTTTAATAAAATAAAATTTTATTTATTTGATTTACTATTTATTATTATTTAAGCATTGTTTCTTAATAATCATATCATAAAATATTATACAGAAGGTTTAAAAATCCGAATAATTTTATTTAGACTATTTACAGCCCTAGAATGATATCTTGTAAATATAAATATATTTCCAACTCTTTAATTATTTATCGTCTATTTATTCTTGTTTCGTCTATTAATTTAATCCTTTTATTTAAAATAATTCCGTGAGCATCCAAACCCAACTTTTAGCACTTGAACTTATTATAGGGGACTGTTAGGACCTTTATTAAGGTTACGATATATTTTTTTATATTTTTACCTAATTAATGAATTTAATTAGTATTTAATTAGCTTAATTACTTATAATTAATTAATAAAAGTTTAGAAAATTATTATTTTAAGCTTAATTAAATAAATCTTACATTCTTAATTACTTTGTGATCATACGAGATTAAGGGCAACGGCCCAGTCATAAAAGTTACGTGATTGCATTGCTTAATAAATCGCTTTGATCCGTGCATTTGTTCGCTTTTAATTATTATTGAGATTGATATTGTGCCGATGCTTCTTTTGACGTTAGATTGGACCCTAGAGACATGGGGTGGTATGCGAATTAGAAATCACGTGAGACGATGTTAAGTAATGGATAAATTGTGAGGTTTATTTTTCTGTTAGAGGTTGCCTGCGCGTGATGTTGTGATATGATGAGATTGTGATGAGAATTGATCCTGGCGGGTGTCCGGTGATGAATTGATAGACCGGCGTGTCAAGTGATGATTGTGAAAAGAATTGTGATGTGGTTTATAAGATAGGCGAACCCTAGTCGGCATGATAAGCTGATGTTGTAGTTACCCTTGGGTTATCGGTGCACACTTTACATAACTTAGGTGTTCTGCGACAACAAAGGGAAGTGATCTCATGGGATCGAGCATGGCTAGTGGTTGGGGAGGAAAGATCTCGTGGAGAGATTTTAGATTTCATGTTAAGTTAATGGATAGCAATGAATCAAGTTATGTGAATTATCTCTGCTTTTACTTTTTCGCACCATATATATATTCTGTTTGCTGCTAGTTGTAAAGTAAGAGGGTGGTTGGGTTGGATTATTTCTTGGGTGATTTATCACTCATGGATACGTCTGTATCCCGGCAAATCGATTGCTTCGCGATCAATTTGCTAGAGGGCAGGATTCAATGGAGGAGATTCAACGATGATGCGGTTCGACCCGAAAAGAATATCAGTAATGAAGATCGAGGATGCTTAGGATTCGTATCAAGATTAGAGTCAGCTCTGAAGATAGTGTATTTTGATTTCGTAAATCTATCTTGAGATTGTATTAGCAAAATCTTTATTTTGAAAAATTACATTTATTTAGTTAAATTTTCTTGAGAAATTATTTTATATTTCACCCGAAAAGTCGGGGCGTTACATAGTGGATCGAACTTGACAATGGCTTAGGTCGTACCCTCCATGGGCTAGGACGAGCGGTGCAAATTAACCAGAGCCCAAAGACCAGCGAGATGGGCCGAACGGTGGTGAGGCATGCCGACAGCCCACCCGTTGGATCCTTAGGTGAAAGCCCAGGAACCTTTTAGAGGCAGGTCGGTCAAATACCGGTTGCATATCTGACAGGAGTACCAACTTGGGAATCAGTTTGAGATACTTTTGGAAGTCACGTTTGGAGCGCATGGAGGTCATGTGGAGCCGGTTGTCACCGCAACGTCACTAGCCAAAGTGGTTAAGTGTGACATCAAGCGCGTGCCGTGCATAGTTGACTTGAAAAGCAAGTACACTCCACCTATATAAATATCAAGGGATAAACCCTAAGAGAGGTACGTTTTTTCTAGCTAATCTACCGCACTTTCCTCTCCTCCACATACTGACTTGATCATCGGAGGGTAACTTGAAAAAGATTCTCAAACCGCTACCCACAGTAAATGAAACAAATTTCTTTTTATTTTTTTAATTACAAACGGTAGAAGAATACAAGTATCATATCTATATCAAATTGAATATAAGTTTACAATCACACTAAACCAAACTGATAGCCCCATTAAGGAGAGACAAATAAGTAAACAGATAACTCTCATTCATGAAAAGAAATAATCACTTATTTGATATTAATTAGAAAGAATTGACCTGGCCTCCCATTGAAAAATATGTGAGGATCAATTAAGTACTATAACCCAGTTAGTTGTAAAAGGAACCATCCAACATGACGTTGTTGGACAATTTGGTCCTGGGTTGACTTTACAAATTCACGAAGAATTCTTGTAAACCACCACAAATTTTTTTTTTTTTTGTCGGACTTGTCAACCAAAATATGCCCTCACAAAATATGTCCCCAATTAGGGACGCTAAGCTCGAAGATGCAGATTTGTTTCCTCCAACTTTCTTATTGCCACATTCACGAACGGATCCGTGGTTCCAATACCAGCACGGTTTCTTCAAGCTTTGCCTTTATTTTTTTTTTTTCTAGTTTTTTTTTTAAATTTCTTGTTTTTCTTATTTTTTTGGGGACCCTTTTGGATATTTTGTTGTATCTGTTTAGGCCTATGAGCCATGTAGCTCACATCTAGTTTTTGTCCATAAAAGCTGCATTATGTTCGTTCCTCAGTCACAATAAACGGACAAAATCCTAAAGTAATTCTACCAACACAATTCCATACGAAATACAGTTCATTCATGCATTTTCCGTGGCCCATCTTTCTAATCAACAAAGTTAGCTTGGCTAATTTAAAAACTTTGACTTTTTGATCAACATTAATGGACGGTACAATTGGTCTTCTAAAATTTGATGGGGTGGTTTGCGTAAACTGATCAAAACATACTTAAGTTAAAAAAGAAAAAAAAAAAGGATGAGGTCAAATCCACCATCAGTGACTTAGGAAAAGTCTAGCCCCGGAAGATCAAAGAAGAAAGTGAATCAAAAACAGGAATTGTCATATTTAATCAATCTATGTGGAGGGTCCATCACTTTTTGGGGCTTACCATAATTTTTTTTTTTATATTTAAGCTTTTGGGGAATTACCAAATTTTCAAAAAGAAAAGACATCCAGGACTTTCCCTTTATGAATATTTAATCCAAATTCAACTGGATCAGAAATACTTTAGTATTGGCAACTGAATTTGCGAGAAGGACAAAATCAAACTTTTTAAGTGACAGTATTGTGAAAAATAAAGAAAGGTGGAGTATATACCAAGAGCAAGTCCACCTTTTGTAAAATTCAAAATTTAGCATAAAAATGGCAGAACGATCTCTCCACCATTGTATCAAATTCAATGCCAAATTTTGGCAATGACTACCCAGGTGCCGAATTTGGCATCAAATTTGGTAATTATCAAACTTGCCCCAGTACCTTTGGGACTTGTTTGTTGGGGGGACTAGCTATTTGGGTGGATAAGCAATCCACCCGGATGAGTAATCCTCTTCTTGCCTAATCCGGTGTTTGGTAGAGATTGAGAAGGCGGATAAAGAAAGTTAGAGTATATACCAAGAGCAAGTCCACCTTTTCGTAAAATTCAAGATTTAGCATAAAAATGGCAGAACGATCTCTCCACCATTGTGACAAATTTAATGCTAAATTTTGGCAATGACTACCTTGGCGCCTATTGTCAAACTTGCCACAGTACCTTCGGGGCTTGTTTGTTGGGAGGACTATTTGGGTGGATAAGCACTCCCCTTCCTGCCTAATCCAGTGTTTGGTAGAGATTGAGAAGGCGGGTAAAATAGTTCGGGTGATAAAATAGTCCCCTTCCTTCTGGACTATTTAGTCCCACCCCACCCCACCTCCTATCTTTATCTTATCCCCTTTCTTATCTGGCTATATATAGTTCACGAATATACCATTTTTTTTCTCTTTAAAATGATAGTTTGGTCCATTGTAATTAGGATTTCATGAAGTTAGACAAATTCAGTCGAATTTTCTAGTTGCTACGTCACGACAAGGGAGTAATTTGTTATGCGGAAAATGTTTTATTGTAATTTCCTAAATGTGAGGGGCAATATGTAATATTTAAAAACCTTGGGGTGATTTTGGTAATTTATCAAAAAAATTCCATCTCAGGCTTTGTGAGTTATTAATTGGTGAGGGCCGTGAGTACTTTTTCGTCCCAAAAAATGATACTTCTGTTCGCAAAACCAGGTTTTAAAAATAATAAGGAATTTTTTAATAGAAAATTCAAATTTTTTTTTATTAGTTTACTGAACTCAATGAATATGTAGTAAATTGTCAAAAAAATTTAAAAGTTTCTTTAAAAAAATTGTATGATTCTTAAATTTTCTTTATACTAATCGGACTATAATTTTGAGACTGAGGAAAGGGACGCTTTAATAACTTTAGACTCTCTGCTAGTTATACCAATCTTGCAATCTAGTGGGATTTGATTTTTGAAACAGAGTGCAATTTTGTTCACCCTCCTTAAAAAGGGCGAACATTACCCTTCTTCTTATTGGTTGAAATGACGTGAATCCACCACAAAATGATGCCATGTTTACAATGCAATACAATTTTTGATAAAAGCCTGGAATCAGGGAATCAACAAGGGTACCACAAGGAGATCTTTTCTCACTAGGTTTCGTGTAAGCCTCCACTGTACCAAAAAGAAAAACAGAGTACAAAGGCTTGGAAATGGAAGTTGCCAGTTGGAACCTTGCATATACCAATCACTCAAGAGAGTACAATTACAAAGAAGTGAGGGACGCACGATAGAATTTCTATTATTACACAAGTCTGAGAATACATTGATGATAACTTCTTCTTTTTAGAGAGAGAGAGAGAGAGAGAGAGAGAGAGAGAGAGTTAGAGAGAATCTAAGGAAGTGAAAGCATCCAAGCAAATGATGCCACACTGCTTACATAAGACATATCCCCTACACAATTTTACCATCCCTTAGGGAAAATAAATGAAAAAAGCAACAATTATTCTTGTCACTTTATTTTATTTTTATTTCACTTTACACTTATTGCACACAACACTCCAAACAGTAGAGCACAAGTTGACACTAATATAAGTAGTACTGGGAATCATGCAAATCATATTGTCAGAGCCAAACTCGGTAGATTGGGGATCTCGGCCTCTGTCATCCATTTTTCCATTGTTCATGATGTTCATCCAAAAGATATCGAATATTCTAACGTCACTCTTCTGGATATTTGAAAAGAGAAAGAGGTACATTATGAACATACTACTCCATTTTGAATAATAATATGCAAAAAAGATATCGAATATTCTATCATCACTCTTATGGATATTCGAGAAGAGAAAGAGGTACATTATGAACATACTACTCCATTTTGAATAATAATATGCAAATCATGCTTATGTGTCACTATTTCATTGATAACTACATAAGATGCTATTTTATATTTTCTACGTTCCAAATTGATAGTCCTTCACGAAATGACGTGCGTTTTAGGATAAAAAGTACTTTCCTTCATAAAGTTTTTGGAGTTTTTCGCTTTGAATTGCAAGACTAATTGAGATCTTTAATTTGGTGCGAAGGAACTTGAAAAATCATGCACGAAATTACTATCTTTATTTTTTGATCTGAAAATTGCACGTAATGTTTTGCAAATTAAGGACTATCATTGTGGGACAATGTATTGTTGTGTTAGGCCCTGTTTCACTAACTAAAATAAATACTTATTTTTTGAACTAAACATGATATATTATAAGAGAATGACCAATTACGTGAAGCAAAAAATAAATATTTAAAAAATAAAATCTTACCAGAACAGGGTCTTAATAGACTTCCCCACATAGAGTAAAACTTGGTTTGCTTGTATGTGTAAGAAAACACAAACATATTAAAGGAGCAAATTGAATTTTCTCTGACAACGTTTCAACAACTCAACTATACATGATGTGAATGCTTTACCCTTCGTGAGGAATTTTTTTTGCCCTGAGTTCAGCTTTGTAGAAGTCTAGCAGGTAGGTGGCGAACTCAAGAGAATCATGAATTTATTATTACTATTATGAAGAGAAATTTATTCACGGCTTTGCGCAATTTCAATTGTTCGATTCGATAATTAATGGTTCGAATTTTAAAAAAATTGTCCGCACGAAGAGTTAAACTCTTGTATTTTTACGAGCCGAGCTCGTTCAGTTTTTCATGGTCCAATGGGACATTATTTATGTTACATGTTTTTAAGCATTTAACACTCTTAACGTGGGACAGAGAGTTTGTATAACAAAATTTGCTGCTATTACTAGATTTCAATGAGTACTAATTTTTATTTATATAAAAAAAAAGTTCAAATTTTTCTTGACAAAGATGCATTATTTAAAATTCCCGTTTATTGTGACCAGTCAAATATTATGGGACAGAGAGAGTAGATATGTCTATTATTATCACGGAGTATGTGTTTTTCTTTTTTCTTTTCATTAGGGCGTCAATTGCGACTAAGGATGTGATTTACGTGATATCCCCATTAAATGGGTATTCGCAAAATATGCTATGTAGCCCACTCTACTTCTTTCCCCCCTCCCAACAACCAAAAAACATTGATTTTTGATGTCCAACCCGTCAAATTTGTCCCTACCCTAGGGGGCGTTTCCACTGATATTTTTGGGCAACAACTTATGCTATTTTACTATCTTATTCACATTAATCAACAAGTTTTGACATTTTAGCATCTTGTTCATACTAATTAATAAAATTTAGGCATTTTAGAATATTGTTCCCACTAATCAATAACTTATTCACACTGTTTCGCTCACAATCAACAATTTATTTAACATCTTGTTCACACTAATCAACAACTTATTGATTATTAGCCAGAAACAACTAACAACTTGTCAACAACATCTTCTCCTTAACCTATTTCACTACCGAAAACACCTCCTAACCTATTAACCTATTCTCGCCAGTTGCCACTTAAAAATGTCACATGATACTCCAGAGGCATTGAATTGAATAACTCCAAAAGGCTTCTTTTACTGGATTTGGGCCTGGAACACAGATGCCTGGCTTCCTAATCGAATTCAATGGGCCTTATTTAGAGGCGCATATCAATCGCATCTTTCTCTCGGCCTACATGTGCAGTACGGGGTCCCATGGGCTGATGGGCTTTTATGATCGTTTTACCCCTCACGTCTCTTGGGCTTTCTTGATCCCTATTATGACCTTCTTCTTTGCTTTTCAAACACTGATAAAAAACAACACCCCTATGTTGCTTCTAATTATTATTATTTTTTGTTTCGACCGTGAGAGGTGTCCCAGCCAGCTTACGCGAATATCGAATAATTCTCTCTTTGGTCCGGTGCCATCCGCACCGGGAATAGAGGATTCACCCCAAAAAATAAACTAAAATCTTGCGATCTGACCCCAAGAAATCAAACACTGGTCAATTATATATTTGAGAACAAATCTACCAACCAACTTTTTCATACTAAATTCTTTTAACCTCCTTCTTACCATGACAAACAAACACTTCATGGAGGACCTTTTAATGCCTTGTTTGGATGGTGTTTTAAAAAATTTTGAGTTTGGTTTTTGGGTGATTAGTTAAGAGAAAAATTAGAATAATAATTAGAGATAGAGGTAATGAGTAGAGAGAGATAGAAAGAAAAATAAGAATAATGATTAGAGAGAGGAGAGAGAAATAAGAATGATGATTGAAACCATGGATTTTTTTTCCAAAATAGCATCCAAATGAGGCATTAATTCAACCTGGACTTAGGGGGGCTGCTGTGCCTTGAGGGATAGCAGCCTACTGTCTCAGAGCAAAATAATATCACCCCAAGCCCAGAAACTTGATCCGAAACATTAGCGTAAAAGATCTCATCACATACTATGGCCTTGAAAAAAATCAAGTCGATCAAACATTGATTACCTTCTGAACTAATCACTTTTTTGACTGAATTTTTGGCTAAATATTTTAGACATTGCTAACAACACTTAAAAAACAGATGATTCGTTCACTAAGTTATTGATGCTCGATTGACTTGATTTTTGATAGGGCTATAGTAAGCGCTGAAATCTTCCAAGTGAACATTTCGGATTAAGTTTCCGAGCTCGGGACAATATTGTTTTTCCCCCGAGACAGCAGGCTGCTGTCCCTCAAGTCACAGCAGCCCCCCAACTCCATTCAACCTCATGTATTCTTGAACACTTTTGTGCGCTCTCTATTCAGATTCTAAGGGATCATGTCATGTCCAAGGCCAAAATTGACCATTAGTTCTCCTGTATTAATATGAGTCTTTAGTTTTTAGTATTTTTTTTTTAACAAATCAAATCATTCCGGATAATATATATAAGAAAAACACAGTACAATAAGAGCGGACACTACCAATCTAAAAATACTGAAAACAACAAACAAAAGCAAAATGAATTCAGCTTGATTACTCTTTGAATATGAACAGTGAACACCCTTGTGCTTGACGTCACAAAAAATAAATAAACAAATAACTATGATATATACATATAAAAAAAATATTGTTTGCCGCTTAACTCTTGCAAATCGGGAACGAGTCTAATCAAGAATTTTAAGCGTTTTTCTTTCAACATACAAGTATCTAGCTTATTGGAACTGTAAATTTAATTCCTTCTACTTGCAAAAAGGCAGAGACAGAAGAATTTTGGATTTTCATGTAGGAGGGCAAAAGCTATAATTTTGGAGCGGGGGCGAGACTATTTGTTTTGATAATAATTTTTTTTTTTTCAATATAACAGCAGTATTTTTTAGAATCGAACCTTGTACATTGAAAGTAAGGTTACACGTTTCTAACACCATAAAAATGGATCCAAAAGGACACTTACAATTTCAAACATTCATCTCTATCACATATAAAATTTGTGTTACTTGCTCTCGATCACTTCTTGACATTACAAACAAGTACTTTGAAACCAACAAATTCCACCCTCTATGTGTTCACAAACCTACAATTCTTCCTCACTTCCCCATCCACATAAGTGTCTGGATTTATAATATTCCCCATTTTCACCATGGACTTCGAAAACTGCTCGAAAAACGCGACCGGGTTCTCGGCATACAGCTGCACAAGCTTCTTCGTCTCAACGCCAAACACGCTAGAATAGAGCTCCTGATCAGAGTCCAAAAGCCCCTCTCCGTTCAACAGTATATGGTAGAAGGTATTGTCGAAAAGGTTAGGGGTAACATAGTCCATAGGGGATTCATTGTCCTCTCCTCCACCCGCGGCAGGGCAAGTCGATCTCAGGTTGCTCACGTATGTCTCGGCAGATGGATCTAGCTGTGAAGTTGTAACGAAATCCCCGTAAATTCTTGCCCGGTAATTTTCGCAGCGCGCCATGCCGATTGTATGAGCCCCTGAAAGACAGTCGACAGCGTCGACACGATAAAAATTTCTTCTGAGAAAATGGGTTATATGTGAGAATGAAAATTTCTTGTTTTGAATGTCCAAGAACTTACAGGAACTTCAATTTAACTCTGTTCTTTAATAAACATGATTAGTGCATATTTTGTGCAAATAGCTTGTCTTAACTATTCATAACATAAAAGCATAATCATCTCTGGTTAGTCTTATCATATTTGTCGACCATCCATAATTAGAACCGACGAATCATACTTGTAATATTCCAAAAAGGGTTAGGCATGAGGTTTATATAGGGGTGGGAATTTCACACTAGAACCAGACACGAACCTAACACGAAGTTAGCGGGTTAGGTCAGCTATTTCTGATACAGAATATGAATTTGACACGACAAGATAATATGAAAAACTAAACAGGTCGGATTAGGGTTGAAATTTTTTTACACGAACACGATAGGGTAGGACATGAACACGAACACGACGGGACACGACGCAGGGTGGGAATTTATGAAAGGACACGATAACGCGATACGAACTGGACGTGAAGTTAGCGGGTTAGGGTAAAGCTATATCTGACACGGTACATGAATATAACACGACACGATAACACGAAAAGCTAAATAAGTCGAACAAGAACACGAGAAGACACGAGACAAACATGACACGACACGATGCCTATCCCTAGGTTTATATCTCCAAATTCCCTATCTCCTTATCTGTGATTATTGGGCCCAGAGTGTCCCCATGGATTTGGTTACACAATGCTACTCCCCGCGACCGCTCTAAAAATAGACTTGCGAGTGGAATGTCGAATGTCATAAAAGACTTAATTGAAATCTTCTTTTACAACAATTGGTTTTAGGAAAGATGGTAGAAAAACGGTCAAACACAAACCTACCGATCTTAGTTGTAGGATTGAGGTTCGAGTTCTCTGTTATAAAAATTCACATCGCATCGTGCAGCTGGGACCGGGAGGTTATAGGGGATGGAGAGCTTTGAGAATAGAGGGTCCCTGACTGAAAAAGGGTGTCCAGAATGTTGTGCTACTAGAACTATATTTGTTCGTTATGTACGCAGCCATACACCATCGCAACACCACAATGTTTTGGAGATCTTTTTCTTTTTTTTTTTCTCAGTGAATGTTTATAGTATTAATTGTAGTTAGTAAGATTTGAGCTCCAGTCGAATGTGATACTTCTTATTGTACTATCGCATCAATGACGTGAAATTTCAACCTTGGTGGATGAGCATATATGCACCAAAAACAATATATGTAAAATACGTTAACTTTCGAGACCTACTTATACAGTCCGGCTCAAGTCAGGCCGTCCAGATTTTAGCTAAAATCCGGACTACAATCTCAGCCGTTGGATTGTGTTTTCAATGGTCCAGATTCACGGACAATCTATTCTAGCGAAAAGATTATACGCAAATCCGGACCATTCAAAACACAATCCAACAGCTTAGAGCAAAAGTCTGGACCTAACACAAAATCTGGACATCCTGACTTGGTCCGCCCAGCCTACTTATATTATTCTAAAGATATTTTTGAAAAGAAAGATGCTAATCTCAGTCCTAAGTATGAAGGATAATAACAAAATGGTGTATTGATATTCGAAAAAAGTGGATTAATATATGTAAATGTGTTCTAATATCCGTGAAATATGTATTGAAATCCGAATTAGCTACTCTGCCTACTAGGCAGTTAGCAAGACCCTTTTTTACAAATGCCACTGGAGTAATAACGGTAACAAGGTTTTTGTGAAACTTGGGGTGGGTGGTGCTTGTTTTCGAAATAGAAATGCAGGTTTAAGGAAACCACATTTTTAATTTCCCATATGTGTATAAGATAGTGGCTGGTTGCTCACCAGAAAGGGCTACCATATCAGTGACAGAGAGGCCTTGGAAAAGAAACTTGGAGATGATAGAGAGGAGTCCGTCATCCGAACCGGGCAGATTTGCACCCACAAGAGCATAGCCTGCAGTTTTTGAGTCGTTTCTCCCCAGAGGAACTTCCCAATATGGTCCACCGACCTGCAATACAATGGAAGCGCAATTTCGATAAGACGCAGGAAAACTCGGTCGTTCCGGGAAGGTTACGCAGAAAATTTCATGAGAATGATGTGCCACTGACATTGAAGTAAATGCTATGCGCACAGATCCTTTGTGCACATATCGTGCCGATTGTGGGGCCCACTTCAGGCTCTCGCTCAGATTATTGAACCAAACTCATTTTTGCTGTAAGTGGTCTCAAATTCTCAATAGATCATCATTCATCCATATGGGACCATAGTGGTCCCATAAACCTCAACAAACTAGCACATTATTCGACACAAAAATTACTAACAATTTTTTTATTTGTTATACGTACGTGTACGGCCTGAAGACGTAGTTTCTGCTTTTGATAATGGTCAAATAAGAGAGCATACCAGAACAACCGCGTCTCTTGCAGCAAGAGTGAGGATATCAGCACAAGAGACTGTGCCAGGGCACTCGGACTCTATCTTGTTCTTGATACTATCGATGATTTTGAAACCTTTCAAGGCATGGAAGTTGATGGAAGCTGTCTTTTCTCCTTGTAGGCCGAATACATCATCCAGCAGAACTGATCCATCGCAACCCTGCACCAATTCTAACGATTATCAGACTAGAAAATGAAAAGGACAAGGATCAGGATACAAAAGTGATTTGCTTGTACTTTTTCACTGTATCCTATTTGAGTGAAAACAAAAGAGAAGAAAGTGAGATCAGATACGGGTGAAAATTTTCATTATTTCTGCGATTTGACCAAAACCTTTCGGAGGTTTTTCTTGCGGGTTTTGTTGGTGCGAAGACCGTTGGGAGTCGTTTGGTGTTGGTAGGGTTGCCCGGCGACCTTATGGGTGGCGGTGGGTTGTTTGGTGGTTGGAGCTGGGGCTGTTTTTAAATAGTTTTTTTTTTTTTGGTTGTCATGTTGTAGGGTGTTTCCGTTTTATGGATGGTTCTTAGGGTAGTTATATAGCGGCATGTGATTAGTGGACGAATTAGGTGTCGATTGTGATGCATTTCATTCGTCATAGTATTTTGTATTTTCTATCTTTTTAACCCCTGGTTAATAAAATTTTGTTTTTTATTAAAAAAATTTGAGCACTTATCCACTGAACTAATTACTTTCAACTTTGTAGTTGCCTTGAACTTTAATATAAAAAAATATTTTTTGATGGCCCCTTTTTTTTGGATGTCTGAGACAGCTGGTTGGCCTATGTCTAGGATCGGGTCTGGGCCTCGCATGTCCTCCTTGATGATCCGATTAGTCTGTTTTGAAGATTCTTTTGTCGTTCAATCATAAGAAAAACTTTTTATTGATTTGACAATCGATATTTACATCTAACTTTCCCAAAATAGATAAAATAGTTTGTTTATAATAGTATCAATCACGTATTGCGAAAGCAAACTTGATGCATGCCATTATGCGGATACAACTAACATAATAATATTTCTATTATTAATCATCGACCTATACAAAGATCTGCAAATTAAACGACTCAGGTCATTGGATTAAGCCCGCAATGGTCTAGGGTGGTGCATCCATTCAGTCTATTATAGAGGCTAGACTGGATGAACGTACTTTAGAGTTTGAACCATTTTTTCCGATTCCGTGAATCAAACGCGGAAGAAAATCCTCTTACTCTTCATTTCTCCGCACCTCTCATGAAATGCTAAGTTTCATTTCTCTCTCCTGAAACATGATACTTTTGAACCACCAAGAATGCAAAGAAGGGAAAAAAATTGCTAACCTGAACAAAACAGTCATGGAAATGCAGCCTAAGTATCAAGGCCGCGTTGCGCGGATTAGACATCACGGCACATTCCATCTCCTTCCTCACAATCTCGAGCGCGGTCGGGCACTTCGACGCATAGTAATCCACAGACAGGGGAGGGTCGATCGCGTGCAGTCCGACGCTGAGAATCGAGAAAACGAGAAGCACCAACCGGAAAGACGGCGGCCGTGTGTTCATTAGAGAAGGTGCCATTTTTCCAGAGATTTCTTGTGTTGAGAGAAAGATTGGGAGGATATGGGTGGGACTGCGATTTATATACAAGTGATGAGAAAGAATGGAGGGTACGTTGCTCATTGCTTTGGTCATGCCCTCAGTTTGTAGTCAATAGAGGATGTAACTAATATTGGTCTGGTTGGTGGGTATTCCTTAACCAAATACCAGAGAGAGAGAGAGAGAGAGAGAGAGAGAGAGAGAGAGGGAGAGAGAGGAATGAAATGCGTGTATTTCATTCCCTATATTATTTCCTAATGGATTTGGGCAAGCGACCCTTGCAACTTTGTTTCACAAAATTGAAGACCCAAGTTGCCATTTTTTTTTTCTCTCACTATATCTATATATATATTCAGAGACTAATATTTTAGACAAATATTTGAGACTTTTTGAGTCTGAAAGAGAGAAATTAAGGTTACTTCGATAATCCAAGGTTTTCCTATCTACTTTTTGATGTGCAGCTCATCAGCTGAACAGATTAATAATTAAATAATTAGCATAACTATGTGCCGAATGTGGAGTGATTAGCTATTTAATTCAGTTTCCCATTGTTTCAAATCCTGACAAACTCAAATCCCTATTCAAGGAAACTTCAACTGATCTTTCTCTGCTTCTTTTTCTACTGGTGGGTGTTTGGTTTTTTTTTTTTTTTTTTTGGTTTTTTGCTATCAAAAGAATTTACTGTGACCTAGATCCAAGGGAAATTGAACTATTAATTAGGTGTAGAGGTATCAACATTAGATTAAGTTTTACTCATTTTATACCCAAGCAATGTAAACCCATTTTGAGATTGTTACGTGCATGGTCTTTTAGGTCTATTATCATACAATTTTTTTTTTTTGTGTGTGTGCAAAATTGCGCAACTTGTTTGTTGGGTTCTGTCGTCTTTGATTCCATGTGAATGCTTTATATCGAACCCAAACACTTACTGACAACGGCAATTTAGAGCTCAAACCCTCAACTAGACGTAGAGAGGTTAGGGTAATGCCACTTCGACTGCAAAGGCCTTGGGAGCCACGATTTCTCCATTCTAGTTAGTATTTTAGGAGAAATTTTTGGGCGATGGGCAAGTATCACACACGTGGTACCTTATTGACGATCCCAGTCGTCCAAACGTGTTTTGGATAGTCTGAATTTTAGAGAGAGAAAAAAGGGAGAGAGAATGGTCAGATGAGGGGAAAGAGAGGATGTAAATCTGGGATCATCCAAAATACATTTGGATGACTGGGATCACCGACGAATACCACCAAGTGGTATCCACTCGGCACTCAAAAGTTTACTTTCGATAACAGATGTTTGACTAAGGTTTCCAAAAGTGTCCACGCAGCACTGAATATTCTTGGGAAAAGGTAGTATCTAGTGTATACTCCATGCAATCAAAAGCTCAATCAGCACGTTACCTAATTGCTCTACGAAAAAACATAAAATAAAATCAGCACGTTATACTATCTTGTTACATTTTCTTCAGAAACAAGAATGGAGAAGAATTACTGCTTGCTTTTCGACAGTGGAAATCTGAAATGGAAGTAAAGTTATCAAAGTCGCGATGGTGGATCACAACATAGGATACGCGTCAAAAGCAAATGTAAACACATATCTATGCTGTAACACACCACTCACATAAGGGTGCCCTCAACTTATTAAAATGCGGACCTCCTCTTTCTTGATCAAATTTTGATGATCCGAACCGTTCAATGTGTTCAAAATATGATTTTAAGAGTTCTCGTGAGAAATCAGCAGAAAATATGACAGGAAAGAGCTTGATTTGAGCAGTTTTTTTATTGAACCGTTCAATCAAAACTGCTCGGATGAAGTACTTCTCGGTCATATTTTTTGCTGATTTCTCTTGACGACTCTTAAAATTATGTTCTGATCACATTGAATAGCTCAGGTCATCAAAACTTGATCGGAAAATGGAAGGTCCACATTTTGTTGAATAAGGTCGCCCTTATGGAAATGGGACTCCACTGTAATATATACATCCACGTATGTGTCTCTGTATCACTGTATGTTTTATAATTGGCACATCTTAGTTAGTCCGAACCTCAGTCACATTAAACGCGTGCATGTGTGTCAGTGGGAGCGCGAGCGCGAAATGTAGGGTTGACAAATTGAACCTAGACCCATTAACAAACACAGACCCATCAACTAAAAAATAGACCCAACCCAACTCATTTATTAGTTGGGTAAGAATTGGTCCAAACCCAGCTATTTCATTATTAGTTGGGTCCACCAAAATTCCCATCTCTTTACTAGATTTCACTGGGAATGAAGGTTGCACAAAAGCTCAGTAAGCTGTAGAGAAAAGGGTGGAAGCCTCGACCAGTCAAAATTCCCGTCTCTTTACCAGATCTCTCTCTCTCTCTCTCTCTCTCTCTCTCAATTCTTCTGTGCTAAATTACACGCGTTCAAAAATGTTTTGAACGGTCCAGATTAAAAATTAATCGTGATCGGTAATAATTATTTTGAATTTGACCAGTCAAAATTGAAAACACATCTCATCTATCGATTGCGGAAATGGACTGGTGAAATTGCGCTCCGTCGTGAAAAAATTTCTCTCGTGGTAGTGCCTCATAGGGTTTGGATTAAACAGCTAAGTGACTTATTTTTTTTGTCTTTATTCAATTTTTTTTGCATTTTTTTGTTTTGCGTCAAACTTTTATAACTTATTAATTCGTTTCGATGAGAGAAATCAGAAAAGTAAAAAAATTTGATCAAAACTTATAATTTTTTGAATAAAGACAAAAATAAGTCAATAAGACAAAAAAATTTACTTATTCTTGTCTTTTTGAAAAAATTTATGAGTTTCGATCATAATTTTTTATTTTTTCGATTTTTCTCGACGAGACGAATCACTAAGTCACAAAAGTTTGACGCAAAACTATCAAATACGAAAAAAATTGAATAAAGACAAAAAAAAAAGTTCGTGGCTTATTTTTTTGTCCTTATTCAATTTTTTTAACATTTGTTTGTTTTTCGTTAATTTTTTTGTAGATTATTGCTTCGACATGACAGGAGAAATCTAAAAACTAAAAAATTATGATTGAAACTTAAATTTTTTGAATGAAGACAAAAATAAGCAAATTTTTTCGTCTTTATTCAAAAAAATATGAATTTCGATTGTAATTTTTTACTTTTTAGATTCTTCTCATCATGATAAAGCAATAATCCTCAAAAAACTGACAAATGCGAAAAATATTTGAATAAAGACAAAAAAATAAGCCATTTGGATACACTGCAATTCGGTAATTAAGAGCGACCAATATGGTAATTAAGTGTACAGGGGATAGTATGGTAATTTTAGTGTACAAAGTATTTTAGTCCTTTAAATTTACAAGGGTAATATGGTCATTTTATTGTACATACGTATTTTAGTCATTTTAGTATATAATATGTAATTGGGCTAATGGGCGAGATATGGCGGGTTTGCTTTTAACTTAATGGGTTGGGTTGGGTATGGATAATTAGACTAATAATTAATGGGTCTAAATGGGTCAATGACCCATTAAAGACCCAACCCACTTGCAACTTATTCATTTTGGCTCAAACCCGCCCATTTGACACCCCTAACGAAACGCCTCTCTAGAACATCTTAAACTATACAACTCACAAGAGCAATGATTGAGAGCGCGAGTGCGGACCAAACTGAAGAATTATGTGACTAAGGTGTGAATTTGGTGGAATGACATAGGCTCACTCATAACACTAATGCCTATAGAGGATGATGGAGCAAATGATCGACCTCAAAGGAATTCATCTCAAATCTAACTTGCGAGGTACTCTCAGAATGGAGAGGGTGATCAATTGTTCGACAAAAACCACAAAAATAAAACCTCACCCCTCGCCATCGATACCATACTCCGAGCCAGGCACGACATCATCAAGCAGTAACGACGTAACCAACGACGATGTAAAACCATGAATTCTGCTCACGAAACACGGATTTGCTTGATCTTTTCATCTGGCATGGACTTCGAGCCAGTCCATATCTTTGCTGTGGTGTTTCCAGCTTGAAAGAAAATGTTCATCTCTTGGTTAAACCAAATCCAAATCCAAATCAGCACCTTTTGGGGAATAATCTGTTCACCAATCAGCAACATTGCGACTGCATGAGATCTTTCCTGCAGTCAGCTGTTCTAATGGTACTGGACAGAGACAACGAGAAATCAAACAGCAGCTGGGTACATATCCCTTTAACGGGTTTTTTCATGCTCGGGCAACAAGCAGTGCTCTTTTTCGTTAATTAATTTCCCTTCAAAACAGCAAGGAATGCTTCTAGGTTTATCTATTTGATCCCAGATTTGGTAAATCAATTAACACAACAAACCAAAAACATTGACTACGGGACCTACTTTATCACCCTCTAATGGTGATCCAACACATCCGTGACTTCCGCCCAGAATTTCAATTTTACATTTATTATTCGGTTCAAATATCGCAACCCAGGCTTAGGTGGTCTTATTTACACTATTATCAATGCCAGCAAATTTTCCAGTGGCTTCAATCTGCAACAAGTTACTCACAAATTTATGGGTTGAAAATCTGTTTGCTCGTGGTCTCCAAGACTACAACAATGATACCAGATTAAAAAATGAGCTACCAGGTTTCTTGGAGACAAAAAATGGGGGAGAAAAAGAAGAAAAATAAAGAGCAAATACTGCTCACCAACTTCACTACGAACGACAAGCTCAACTGTTACAGCTTACAGGATAAGCATCACAATTTCATTTTGACTGAATAATTTCCTTGTAGCAACATTACACCCAGATAAATTTACTTACAATTTCCTTGTAACAATCTCCTCTCTAAGACAGCAAGCGCAGAAGATCAGCATAGTTTCGGAATCACAAATGAAAAACCTCAGCCCCCTTGCCACCTTCCTTGACTTGCTTTTGTGTCATGTCCCAAAAGAACATACAGGATCTACACGCTGAGCAGCCGTACACAACTGTGAAAGGGTTTTAACTGCACTCTACCTGAAAAAAGAAAGCACGGAAAGGAACACTTTTTCTCAATCGGATAGAAAGATGCAAGCACAGATGACCATTATGGGACATCTGAACATAAAAATTTGATCGAACTAGTCTAAAATTAGGTTTGAGGATCCTCAAAAAAGTGATTTCAACTAGTTATATTGGTATACTAAGAAGCATGGATATGGACACGGGAAACAAACAGATTGGTATTTCCAAAAAAACTAGGACACAGACCACAAATTGAATAAAAAAGCATAAATTATTGGTATACATAAACTCCTAAGGGAAACAAAAAATACAAATTCATACAAAAGTTAAGAATAGTATTCCTATCAAAGTATTAGCAATGAAATAATATTAACTAACAAGTATCCAAGACCTAAGATTCATGGAAGTTATGAATTTTTGACCCACCGTAACTTCTTAAAATTGCCCTTCAACCTCTTAACATGTCCACATCGTGTCTCCAGCATCTCCTTGGTGTATACGAGTAACAAATTTAAAACAAAGATTAAGGCACATATTTGTGCGTCAAAGCTTCTGGGAGCGTGTCTGAACATCCCAGTTTCCTTAGGTATACATGGATATGTGAGGCAAGTGTACGTATCCATGCTTGTAGGTTGTGTGCTAATGATGATATATGGATGTTGAAATGACTTCTTTTAGACTTCGCAATACCTTCACAAATATTAACCAATGATGGAAAATCCTTATAATGATCAATCTTCATGTTCGTCTTCACCTTCGGAATCTGCGCAAGTTAAAAACATCCAATCAAAGATCACAAAAAGCAAACAAAGAGGTTCATGACAGAGGAACTTGATAGTTTGAATTCCACGAACACTTTCAAAAAATGAGCCCAAACAAAAACCCACCCCAACCTTCCCGCTCAGTTTAGGTACATGACATCACCAGTTATTCCTTGCCCTTTAGAGGGCAGAATATAGAGTTGTAACCTAGATTATTAAAAGTGGCTCATGGCGGGATGGAGAGGTAGTAGCTGGTGCTGATATTCAGCCGAAGCCCACATGACATAGAGGGAAAAAACATATGTACATACATTTATAACATTACTGCTCAGGCCAGAATCGATCCGTCACCACATTTGGAGTACCCAAAAACTTATTTAGTTCACGGTGTTTTTAGCAGTATAGAATAACAAACTTCATTCTCCATAATATTGAAACCTAGAAATGCGCTCTCTCCCCGTGTCATTTTCCCTGCATATCTCTTACACTCCTCGCGTCATTTTCCCTGCTCTCTTGCACATTGCCACTATTATTGTGTTCAAGAATTTTTGTCATTCTATGTCTAGAGACCTCTATCTCTGCCTCTTGAACTTTCTTCATGTTGCTACCTATCGAACAGATAGGGTGCACTGTAACAGTGCCAGCAAAACAAACCCACTTCACCAATGCCATAAGAAAGAAATTCGAGGTGGCTCCACATCATGTTCCCAGCCCCTAACTATCCTTTCATTGCCTTTTCTTTGGAAAGTCTAGGTCCCCATTATCTAGAGATTCAAATTACTCTCATGCTCATGCTTTTTTGAAGATGACTTCACAAAAAGGGTGAATATTCTTGGCACATCAATTTTCGAGGCTATGTTCTATTATTTCAAGTGAACCCAATAGGTGCCCCAAGTATAGAAACATGCAACCTAGATAAAATTTCTTTACCTGAGGTTGTACTTCTTTGTACTATTACACGTAACCGACTTTTTGTATTGCCTATATGTATTACCCAATATCAACTAGTGGATTAAAGAGCATATCAGTCTATCAGATATGAACTTAACAAGCACACAAACCATTGTAGCTCATTTTTTTTTGACTTTTGCTTTTCTCTAGCTACACCTACCTGTTTGTGGCAAGGTATCCCCATACCAAATCCCTATAATTTGGTTATACTGAAATGGAAGTCTAGGCTATTATTCACTTACCAGATCGAACATCTTCGCTAAGTTGGCCTCTTGCTTGTATTTGTTTGACAAGCATCCGATACATCAACACCCACCAATAAATGTGAAGAACAAGCAGGCAATAAAGAAGAGAATTGAACACGTAATAGTAAATTGATCCATCCACCTTGTGCTTTTCCTTGTCTAAGGTCAGGAGAACTTCATAACTGCCATGTGAAGAAAACAACAAATATTTTAAAGAATTATATAATATGATTAAAAATTTCGAGTGGTAGAAGGCTAAGCCCCTAACAGTAAAACAATATAGACAGAAAACAAAGTTACAAGGACTCTCTCTCTCTCTCACATATGTTTGAAAGAAAAAGCAGCTCGCATTTCGATGGGAACAAAATATTTATAGCCTCCTCACATGGATAAGCCACATAAATTCCCATTTTGCCTCTGTATCCCATTAAATTTCAGTAAGAATTTTAAATCATAGCAGAAACTGGGAAAAAACATAAAGAAAGTCCAGCAAATGTCCCCGTCCTGTTAGCCAGATTCTAGATATTCATCATCCGATTCATCACCATATCTTCATGTTGAAGGTTTAGGAAAACCCAACCCCTAGACTTCATACCCACGCTCAATAATCATACCCAAGTGCATCTACTACTCATTTAAGACGACGACATGGGAAAAATGGAACTTGACAAACGCAAGTGTCACATAATAAAGATATTGCTGACAAACAACATCATTGAGAAACATGCCTTCAAGACAGATGACAAAAGGAGAACTAGTTGGGTCCATACATTGCAATACTGAGTTTTCTGTATGAAATTCCCACTAAAAAAATAATTCCACCCAAAACTGCGTCAAATAGAGTCTTTTGATAATTACGGACTCCAATTTGCAAGATTTGATTTATGAGCATCATCATCCGGAGCTGGTTTAGCACTTGAACTGTCTTCCTTTCCGATTTCCTGATGGTAGCGATTTATATATGTTCTTCAACATCATCGAAGTTGAAGTATTGTGAAGCAAAAGAGAATGGCATGTAGGAACTAGTAACGGACGAAAATCCATAACAATTCAAAAGAGATGGTGTGTTAAAACACGAATCTCTATTTCTTAATGAGGAAGTTTTTTATGGCAAACTACATTCTCCCACCTCAAAATGTTGGTGAAAAGTTAAAAACGATCCACCTACTTTCACCAAAAGACAAGGAGATTCATGAGTTCAAAGACTAACAAAATTGATTTCAAAGAGAATCTGAATATCAGTATTCTACAACCAAAAGGATTACTACTTACCGATACTAAATCTCCTCTAAAATTTCCTATGAAGTGACCTCACACTTCACTGTTCAGCGAGGATTTCAGTACAAGTCATCTAACCATAATCTAAGACGCCACATTGCACCTCAAAAAATATTGTCAATAGTTGATAGCCTACTAAATTCATGTTAGATTCTAGTGATACAGTGGGTTTATGCAACTAAACTCCAAACCACATGTTTAAGCAGAATAGGCATTTCAACAACTGTTGAACGGGGAATAGCACAGCCTAGTATCTTGAATTTCTGTACACATTCACTACGGCACACTCATTTAATTTATGTGTCCTATATATGAATGTTTATGAAACCCTCCATAAGTAAATATCTTTTAATGCACCAACACCTGTATCTACTGAAGTTAACGCCATGATGAGGAATAAGAAGAAGACAACATATTGAACAAAATAGGCTCCACGGCGAATTCCAAGAATGATTAATCTGGAATGAGAATACCTGTCAAACAAACTAAGCTAACAATATTTCTATAAACCTGGCTAGCTTGCTTCAGTAGATTATCCATTCTAATGCTTTGGCAGTTCTTGAAGAATTTAAATTTGACGGAAAAAAAGATCGGGCTCTACAGTAGTTCAGCCTTTCTGATGCATTGTTGTTATCGAGATTTAAATTTGATATGAGGCACGGGTTATGATTTTAACCTAATCATACTACACATAAGGACCAGGGAAATTCATAATGATTGCATAGCCAAGTACATTTATAAATCACTTGCTCACCTGGTACTCCACAGCACCCAGAATGGATAGTAAGTGAGGCGAAGTACGATCCAAGACAAAACAAAAAGAATAAACGCAAAGCTAGCTAGACTTTCTGCGCCACTGTATTTAGACATCTTCCCTACTTCCAGAAATACATCACTAGCATCATGAAGAGCTAATATAACAGAGCCAGCACGAGCAAACCTGAAGACACAGGAAACAAGTAAATTTTCATATTAATCAGTCATTAATTGATAAAAGTCTGATCTGATTTTTCTTTTGTGCAATGGGAGCTACACAAAAAGGTCATCTGAAATGGCTTTTGCATTCATACGAAAAACATGTCAGAAACCTCAGGTAAGGCTAGTAATGCATCCATAGGCCCATAAGATGAGTGGCCAATAAATAGAATATGGTATTTCAAATATTTTTGTAGGTACAAGCTAAATTCTCTCAACTAATGTTTTTTGTGAATATATGCCCGGTTTGCTTGGTTGGAGTTGTTGGACCAATGGTGGAGGGTATATAGACCTATGAAGCACCGACACCTCTCCCGGACCCCGTACCGGAGTGTCCCGACACGGGGACACGGGGACACGGCGGGGACACGGCTGGAAACGTGTCCCGACACGCCACGTGGCATGGGACACGGCTAGGGTACTTTTTGGGTGGGGACACGGCTGGGGACACGGGGGGACACGGATGGGGACACGGGGGGACACGGATGGGGACACGGCAGGGGTCAAATTGAAATTTTTTGAAACTTTATGGGGTAAATTTGAAATTTATTAAAACTTAAAGGTAAAAAGTGTAATTTAATCATCCTATATAATATCCTTACCTCTCAAGTCTCTCACCAGTCGACCAAAAAACCCAGCTGCTGCTGCTGCTACTGCTACAGTGAACCACTAAACCCCAAATCAGGTATGTAACGTCTTTCTCCTCTCTCGTCTCTCTCTCTCTCTCTCTCTCTCTCTCTGGTCTCGTCTCTCTCTCTCTCTCTCTCTCTCTCTCTCGTCTCTCTCTCTCTCTCTCTCTCTCTCACACACAAAAGTTTGGTTCATGTAGCATATGGTTCACTGTTCTGATTGCAATACTACGTGTGTGTTATTATGAACAAATTATACTTCAATTAATAATGACTTAATGAGTGTATTAATAATTTTTTTTGTGTCCATCAGTAAAATGTCTTCCTCAACGGGTGCTAGTAGTGTACCCACTGCCGGGGGTGAGGAAAAAGGGGGAGTACTTTGGAAATTTGTAACTAAATTGGACAATTTTCCCGGAAGAGGTGGGAATTACAAATGGAAGTGCAACTTTTGTGGTGTAGAAAAAAATGGGTCATACACAAGGGTGAAAGCTCACTTGTTGAAAACGGTTCGTGAGGGGGTAGCGGCTTGTAAGAAGGTAACCAGTACCGATACTTTGAATTTTAAGAGATTGATGGAAGAGGAGAGAGAGAAATCTGAACAATCCCAACCAAAGTCAATTCCATTGCCTCCTTCTAGTGCCTCTCTTACGAGTACCTCAAATTTGAATCACACACTAGAAGGCTTGGGATCAAAAAGGAGGAGGGGAAACGTAACTCAACTTAATAATCCTGTCGTTAAATGCTTTAATGTTGGAGCCCGAGATCAATTACATAGTGAGATTGCTCGAATGTTTTACACCGGCGGATTGCCTTTCAATTTGGCGAGAAATCCTTACTATGTTAGCTCATATACTTATGCCGCGAATAATAGCATACCGGGTTATCTACCTCCGGGGTACAACTTGTTGAGAACGACATTGCTTCAAAAAGAAAGGGCAAATGTTGAACGGTTGTTGGAGCCTATTAAAGGCACATGGAAGGAGAAGGGTGTGACGATTGCAAGTGATGGTTGGAGTGATCCGCAACGAAGATCTTTAATTAACTTTATGGCGGTCACCGGAGGTTTGCCTATGTTTCTTAAGGCCTATAATTGTGAGGGGGAAACAAAGGATAAACATTTCATTGCTACATTAATGAGGGAGGTTGTTATTGAGGTTGGGGCTAAGAATGTTGTGCAAATCCTTACCGATAATGCTCCAAATTGTAAGGCGGCGGGACAAATCATTGAAACACAATATCCTCACATTTTTTGGACTCCTTGCGTGGTGCACACTCTAAATCTTGCTTTGAAAAATATTTGTGCCGCAAAAAATGTGGAGAGTAACTCGGTTGTGTATGATGAGTGTGGTTGGATTAGCATTGTCGTTGGTGATGCATCGATCATTAAGAATCACATAATGAATCACTCAATGAGATTGGCTATCTTCAATGAGTTTGCTCCTTTGAAATTACTTTCGATTGCGGACACTCGCTTTGCTTCATCTATTGTGATGCTTAAGAGGTTTAAGCTCATCAAGCAAGGTCTTCAATCGATGGTAATTAGTAGTCAATGGAATGCTTGTAGGGAGGAGATTGGGGCTTCATTTGTGAGAGAAACTTTGTTGAATGAGACATGGTGGGATAAGGTGGACTACATTCTATCATTTACATCTCCTATTTATGACATGGTTAGAGCATGTGACACGGACCAGCCTACTCTCCATTTGGTTTATGACATGTGGGATACCATGATTGAGAAAGTGAGGTGTGCCATTGAGAAATTTGAAAAGAAGATCCCTTGTGTGGATGATGAAGGTCAATTTTATGATGTTGTTCATAAAATACTTGTGGATAGGTGGAACAAGACCAATACACCTCTTCATTGCTTGGCACATGCTCTACATCCAAGGTAATTCATTTACCATTTGCACTAACTTGGTATTTGTACCATTCACCTCTTAATTATTTATTTACTTTGTAATTTAGGTATTATAGTGAAAAATGGCTTCAAGAGGATCCAAAACGACTTCCTCCACACCAAGATGAAGAGGTTACAAATGAGAGGAAGAAATGCTTCAAAAGGTACTTTGATGATCCCTTGGAGCGTACCAAAGCCAATTTGGAGTATGCCAAATTCTCAACCAAGGATGGGCCATTTGCCGACATTGATTCTATTGAAGATAGATGGATTATGGATCCTCATTCTTGGTGGGTTATTCATGGTGCAGCCGCTCGGACTCTTCAAAAGATAGCCTTGAAAATTCTCATTCAACCTTCTTCTTCATCATGTTGTGAGAGAAATTGGAGTACATACTCCTTCATTCATTCATTGAAAAGGAATAGAATGACCCCCCAACGGGCGGAGGACTTGGTGTTTGTTCATAGCAACCTTCGGCTTTTATCAAGGAGAAGTCCACAATATTGTCAAGGGCAAACAAAGATGTGGGATATTGCGGGAGACCAATTTTCACTTGATGAGGTTGGGATGCTTGAGGTTGCAAACCTCTCACTTGATGAACCCGAAATGGAGGCCGTGGTCTTTACGGATGATGGAGATGACATTGAAGAAGTGATGGAAGTTGGATCTAATTGAAGTTTGGGGATTAGTTGCTTAAGGGCAAATTCGGTTGTATTGAACTATGAGTGTTTGTCTTGTTTTATGAGTGTTTGTTTGATGAATGTTTGTTTGATGTAAGAACTAAGAACTTATGTTTGATCTTTATGATGAATGTTTTGCTTACTTAACTTAAATATAAATATAAATATATATATATATATATATATATATGTAAATAAATAAATAATTAATTAATTAAATATACACGTGGCGTGTCCCCCGCCGTGTCCGTGTCCCCATTTTTTTAGAATTGCCGTGTCCCCGTGTCCGTGTCCGTGTCCGTGTCCGTGTCCGTGTCCGTGTCCGTGCATCATAGATATAGACCTATACGATGAATATTCCCACCATACTGTTAGTACCGAGGTTATTAGTACCTCACTGCCCGATGCATCTTTGTATCCTACATACTGTAGAAATACATGATATCTAACCCCGACCATGAAAGCTCCAAACAACAGCAGGATATTTGTCCCCTGGAATTTGTCAATTGTCATTCAATCTGATGCTTTAATCTGGAAAACATGCCGTAATGCATACACATACCTTAATATGTAAGAGAGAAGAATTAGAATGACAGTTGCAACATGATGGCTCATCGACACCCCGAAGTCAGAGCGCCTTGTTTCCCAGAAAATTAAAGCAAATATGGCATATGTGTAGAATCCAGCGACGTACATGTATACTGCTTTCAACTTCAACCTGAATATTCCACAAAATAGTCACTGAAAAAAGTAGTGACCTGGATAAAGTCAAGGACAGACTACAGCAAATACTGCTGCTTGAATAAACAATCGTCAATGAATAGAAGTTCAAATCGTACTTAGTTTTCTGGTCAGGCCAGGCCTGGTTTCCAGGCCCCACCCAATAATAACTTGTGTTAGTGAACCAAGGCTCATCATAAGTAACAGACAGCACCAGAAGCTCCGCTGAAAGATAATAAACACATTTCCATGCCGACTCTTTAAACTTATGTATCTTCTTTCTTCTCTCATCTGTCTCAACAGCAATCGTCTGATGTCCTCTCCCAAATATCAATCGTCTGCCCACTTTCTGCAACATGTACATCCATTATGAACTGAGCTATAGAGTTAGAGGAGGGAGAAAATCTGAGAGGTGGGACATGATGCTCACTGCTTAACGCAACTTATTTACATTTACGAATTGTAAACAAAAGACAAAGCCAGCAGGAATGCAACAGGAGCTCTATGGCAAATTGATGAAAGGTTTCTCCGAATCCCTACTAAGTAGCTGGAACAAGATAAGCCATAATAGAGATATCCTATCGTTCTTTTCATCACCGCATGAGGTTTATTAAACTATTCCATTCCAGAATGCTTACACTATTAACATCTAATCAAAACATGTCAGTTGTACAATAACCATGATAGAGCATGTATTTCTTCTTTCCAAATGTTATGGTCCTCGGGAAACATGCGGCCCTAACCTCATCACCAACCTACTCTATCGAATCTCGGAGGCAATCCAGTCTCCTTTACGTAGGGGCACATCACACACTACTCTAATTGCTTGGAACTCTCTCCCTACATGTGAGATCAAATTGAACACTGATGGATGCTGGTACAAAACAGAAAATCTTGCTTTGGGTGATGACCGATCTATGATCTATCACACATAATGTACAGAATCAAAAACCGCAAGGGTAAGTCCGGTTAATTAATGGGTTTGCTTCCCACATAATTGAGCAGGGTTCTATTCTTGGGGTCAGGCGCAAGAAAGTAAGCTACGCGTAAGCTAGTCCGGAGCCCGGACAACGTCTCACCGTCGAACTAAAAAAAGAAAAGAAAAGTACAGAATCAAAGCTATACAGGTAGATATGGTAGAGTAGTACCTCAAATACAAATCTGTCGAGACACAAACGAACAGTTGGGAAGAACAGAGCAAAGAAGGGAAGGGCTGCGAAATCTCGATATTCTGGGTATGATTCATGCTCCCAATCAATAGAACGCACCAATCCAGAAATACCCATTTCAGCTCTCTGAGTAACCAACCAGAAAACTGGAGTTGGGTTCACCTCTCTCTCTCTCTCTCTCTCTCTAAATGGACTCTGTGTAAAGGGGTGGCTTGAGAAAGACAGATCGGACTCCCTGTGGCTGTTTATTTTAGTACAGTAGTACAATTTTTTACTGGTAAAGATTAGTTGGAAATTAATTATGGGCATTGGTCAAGATTCAAGAAAAGCCACGGGTCTTTTTACACCGTATAAAGCGAGAAAAGGACTTGTGAGTCCAACCTCGTTGGTGATGGGAAATGGGATTTTTGAAGACAACAAGATTCATTTGATCCAATGAGATCTTGCAAACATTTTTAAATTGGGATATGATAATGTCAAAATCGATTTTGTTGATGCCAAAATTATTTTTGTTAGTGTAAAAATTCTAGTGCACAAAGACTTATACCATTTACAATAGGGAAATGATAATGTCAAAACCGTTTTTGTTGGTGTCAAAACCATTTTTATTAGTGCCAAAACTCTAGTGCACAAAAGACTTGTACCATTTGCAATGTACAAGACTTTTATGCACTTGAATTTTGGCACCAACAAAAACGGTTTTGGCATTATCATTTCCCCAACAATATACAAGACTCGGGAGAAGCTATGGTACACAAGGTATACCGTATGTTTAAATTATGACAATTTGTGATTTTCATTATGCCGATTTTTTATTTTGTAATGCATATTTATGACTTCAGTTACGACTTTTATTTTAAAATTTACTTGTTGAACAGGTCACTAGCAGGTTACCCACATTAAAAAATATTGTTATGATATAACCATAATTATTCGTACCGGAATTCATAATACTTGTACCCTTAAATCCGTATATGCATAATATCAAAAAATTAAATAATGTTACCCACAAATGTTATAACAACACCATAAATTGGCATTATCTTACCACAATGAGTCGTACCAAAAATTCTTTGACTCGTATGATATTTCGTAACAAAATCAAAATATGTCGTATCAGAATCATCAATTGTTATACTCAAGCCAAAAATATTTGTAGAATGCCACAAAATTTATAAAATAACCACAATTGTTATGACAATACCTAAAATTGTCGTTTTCTTAACACAATGTGTCGTATCAAAAGAAAACATATTAAAAAACGACAAATTATATAACGAACCACAATTATTATGACAATATCATAAATTGACGTTTTCTTACCACAATGTGCCGTACCAAATGAAATTAATTAAAATATTTTGTAATAACACATGTCTAAAATACCACAAATTCAGTAATCTAACCAAATTTGTTATGACAATACCATAAATTAACGTTTTCATACCCACAACGTGTCGTATAAAAAATTTCAATCAAAAAGATCAATTAGCGATAGTTATAATCAGCAAAATATCATACCACAAATTGAGTAATATAACCAAATTTGTTATGACAATACCATAAATTGATGTTTTCATACCCACATCGTGTCGTATAAAAAAAATTCAATTGGAATGTTCAATAAACGATAGTTATAATCAGCAAATACCATTTTACAAATTCAGTAATATAACCAAATTTGTTATAACAACACCATAAATTGACGTTTTATACCAACAACGTGTCATATAAAAAAAATTCAATTCAAATGCTCAGTTAACGATAGTTATAATCAACAAAATACCATACCACAAATTCAGTATTATAACCAAATTTGTTATGACAATACCATAAATTGACGTTTTCATACCCACAACGTGTCGTATAAAAAAAATTCAATCGGAATGTTCAGTAAACGATAGTTATAATCAGCAAAATACCATACCACTAATTATTTTCAATTCCCGCCACATTTTTTTCCCAAATTTTAAAATTTTTACCATATTATCTTAATTTTCAATTCCCTGCACACTATTTTTCAAATTCTTATTTGTCCCTACACAATACCTCAATAATTTAAACTAAAAATGAAGTTCTCGCTCAAAATTTTCATCCAAGAAATTCACCAAAAAGTAAGTACTATACCCAAAATTTTGAATACAACTACAATTTTCTCTCAAAATATTAGTCTAAATTATGTTCTTTCTCTACAAAATTTAATTCAAAAAATCAAAATTCCTTCAAATTTTCGTGGAAAAATGTGAGGTCACGAAAATAAATAATTATCCAACTGTCTCAAGATACGGATATTCAAGGCGGTGCACTTAATAATTGGCACTATATATTTGACAGGCGGATTGATACTAAACCTTCACCCTATGCATACAAATCCAAATTTAATGGTGGTCCTTGGAACTAGGTCGTGGAAGTACAATCAAAATAATTTTGTAAATTTATTGTCATTGTATTTTCTTTTTAAAAAAATTATTATAGTAGACATACTGATTTACACCAATGACATAGGCCATAATATGATCTACAAGTGCATGCCCAACACTAGGGCGGAGGCATTTGAGGCCACTGCTTTCTCAAATTTTCTGCCGGAAATAGGACCCCTACGTACAAGAAAGTATTTTATAATTAATAGCCTTCAAAATTTCAAATTCTCAATTGTGTACCACAATAATCAGCAAAATACCATATTATAACTAAATGTTGTTAGCGAGTATATTTTTAAAATGATCGATCATAACTGTTAGAATATCAAGTCATACGATATTCAGCATTGTCACCAAAATTAGATATCATCAGATATCGACAACTCCGTAATCGAAAAATATTTAATGTATCCAGATACATTAAAGTCTAACAATGCACCACCCGAGCCCCATCTAATGCTTTTTTTTTTATCGGAACTGTCTATCTTTTACATAATATGAATAGATCACATGTATCAAGAATGAAGTTGATTGCTTATCATTAGACCCTTAATCAGACAAAAAAAAATTTTACTATTAAATTCGGGTGCCAATGAAAGGGCTTTCTAAACGCTATTGAGCCAAAAAATTATGTGAATTAGTTAATCTACAAATATAACGAAATCATTGGTTTTGATCATCATTATTGTGTCGTGATTGCAAGTCAACCGTACATTTAGTTACAATAGAGAAATTGGTTTCATATCAAGTATATTGAAATATACAATTCTAAATATTCCTTTGGTACGACACATTGTGGTAAAGAAATACCAATTTTTTGTGTTGTCATAACAATAATGGTCATGTTATATAATTTGCAGTATTTTACTAATGAGGGAGGGGGAGAGAGAGTCAAGAAAGAGAGAACAACCTATTACCTGCTAAGCCATTTTTTTATTTTATTAATTGATTTAATAAATTGGTGGTCCGGATTATTCACTTTCAAATCCAATGGTTTAAAATCATGGTGCGTACGGTACACCTCCTAATAAGGGATGTGTACCATAGGACTACCCTACAAGACTCTTATGCATTTAAGTTTTACCACCAACAAAATCGATTTTGACATTATTATTTCCCTCTAAATTACGGATTCTCTCAGATTTTTTATACGAAAAAAACACATATGGAAAGCAGAACCTGAAACGACTTCATTTTTATTTTCTTTTTGGGGGGTGTGAATCCCACCCGTACCACGAGACGCTAGTAATTTTTTATCGAAAATTTTGCCTACCCCAAAAATCAACTAGAGATACAAGTAAATTTTTTAAACCACAGATTCTATGACGGCTTGCAGGTACACTTCAAGATCCCACGCATACGATCCAAAATTTTGAATTCCATATAAAAATGTTATCAGATTGGATCAAGAAATTATAGTCATTTCGATTGAGCTGTTTGTTTATGAGATTATTCAAAAAAAAATATTTTAAATTTAATGAACGGATGAATGAGAAGTTAGTAAATTGAATCAAGAACTTACAGTCATCCGATTAAGTTGATTTTTGGTGAGGCTACTAAAAAAAACTACTCCCCTTGTCCCTATTTAAATGTCCTCTACCGATTTTTGTGTACTCAATGAATGCTTTCGGTCTTGCCGTGGTCTCGTGGGTTCGGCTTTGCTGCCGTATGTGTCCCCGTGACCAGAGCTCGCCGTGACAGCGGGGGCTTGCCCTAGAATGGCGTCTTTTGCTCATGGCACCGAGGGCTCACAGATTTAGTCGGTGATTCCTCACGCTATGAACCGGCCGGTGACGTGTTCAGAGAGCAGTTCCGTGGGGATTACTAAAGATTACAGTTGTGCCTATGGTTTGAGTTGGGTTTTCCACTGGATACTCAACTACCAAGTCGAAGATGGACCCTATGCCGACACCTCGTGTTGGTCTATTTCGACAGTATGAGTCGTAGAGCCTATAGCCTATAGTGGTTTTCAGCAGTGGTCGTATCTTATATTTTGGTAGTTTTGGTTGACTCCTATTTTTGTGATGCATTCTTCGCCTTCAGGCTTGAATGAAATATGCAAATGCTGTTGTTAAAAAAAAAAAAAAAAAGAGTACTTTAATTTTGTGTGAGAAAATAAAAAAATAATATGTAGAAATATATATTTTTTGAGTTTAAAAATGCACGAAAATCCGTAGGGGACATAAATTGGGATGGAGGGAGTATTTTAGTTTTAATGAACAGCTCAAATCATTTGTATGGGACCCCAAAATAAGCCCTACAAGCCACCTGTGCGCATTCTGTGACCAAAGAGCACGTAGACATTTCGACGTTGGTGCTTCTACCACCACACATTTACGTGGGATCTCTATGGTGTATACACTTTCTGAGCTCCATGTAAATGTGTGGCCGTAGAGGTCTTGGATCATTTCGTGGTGGTCCTCCAAGAGTAAGTAATAATTTTTCGCACAAAAATGAGTACTTTTTCTCAATCCGACTAAGGAGTGAGATGGATGCAAGTACAGATGACTTACGGGACATTCGAATGTTTCATAAAAACTTGACCCAAACAATCTAAAATTAGGTTTAAGGATCCTAAAAAAAGTGATTTCATCTTCTATTTTCTAGTAATAGTCAAACTAGTATACTGAGAGGCATGGATATGGATATGAGATGCGGATGTGAACAAATACTTTGTAAGAGAAAATTAGGAAAATTAGGAAACGGAAAATGTAGGGGACACATTGAATAAAAATATGTTATAGGTATTTTTTTTTTTTTTTGTCACAGTGATATACGGCCAAACGAATGGGGCAAAGGATGCTCGACCAACTGAGACACTACCCACATTCATGTTATAGGTACATTGAAGAACTAACTATTCATAATATTTTGACCCAATTGAATACTTTGAACCTTTAACATGACCACATTTGTTCCTTTTAATTTCTGTAATTTCAAATTCGGTGATTAATAAAAAAATTTGCTGGAAAAAAAAAAAGAAGCATACATTTGTCTCCAGTATCTCCTCAACGAATTCGAGTAAGCCAATATGAAACAGAAAATTAAGACACATAATGATACTAGGGGGAGCGTGTATGAAGTATGACATAGAGTATATGTTTCCGTAGGCAATGGTGGAGCCATGATTTTGACTTGAGGGGGCTGACTTAATAGATATATTTTTTATCGGAACATATACTTGTTATATCATGTAATTTTTGTTTTTCAATACATTACATTTGTACATAAATTAAAATGATTCTAACCTGATGCAGTTAAAGTATAACAATCATTTTTTTTTTCTTTCATCAACTTCAACAGTGGCGTGCTTATTTTTTATTGATGATAGAAATTGAGAAATGAGGATATAAATCAAATCAAACCAAAATTATTAAGATTATAAGTAGTTATACACAAATAAGATTCAAAATTAGGTATATATAAAATAAAATTTTCAAACCTCGGGAGCTCGGGTGGGCCGGGGCCCAATAAAGCTTCACCCCTGTCCATAGGTGTCCGGCATGGATACGTGAGGCAAATAGATGTAGCCGTGATTCTTAGTTTGTGTGGTGACGATGATATAATACTAATTCGTCCATGGATGCCGAAAATGCCTTCTTTTAGACTTCACAGTACCTTCACGCATATCAAGCCATAACTGCAAATTATTATAGTGATCAATCTTCGTGTTCGTCTTCACCTTCAGAGTCTGCACAAGTTAAAAAATTCCAATTAAAGCTCACAAAAGAAAGAAAGAAATGAACTCCTGTTCATAGATTAACGAAAATGGGCCAAAGCTCTATTTGCCTTTGCCATTCGAGTCTTTTCCCTTTTGCGTATGGCCCTGCCTCTCCCTTTGGCAGCATCCACTAATTCGGACTTTCATGACGGGGTGTTTTGACAGTTACAATTCCACCAACACATGCAAAAATGAGCACAAAACAAAAATCCACCTCAACCTTCCAATTTAGTTTAGGTACATGAGTCGGTGGTTATTTACCTTCAAATTCATAGGGCTAAATGAGTCACCTAGCAGGAGCTGCAGGACGGAGACTCGGAGGGGTACTGCTGGCTGTGCAATGGGAAAGACACACGCATGTGCATGCTATTTTACCATTACTACTCCAGCCAGATTCGATCAGTTGTCACATTTAGAGTAACCAAAATTTTATTTAGTTCACTTTGGTTTCGGCAGTATAGAACAAAAAACTTCGTTCTCCATAACATCTGGAAACCTAGGACTGTGCTGATCTATACTTGTTTCATAAGTAGCTAAAACAAGAAGTCTGACTCCCGATTTCACAATGACACGTCTCTCTCGTGCAGGTTGAATGAATATGATGCATTATGACAGTGCCAGCAAAAGAAACCAACTTCACCAAGTGGGGCGGGGAATAGACTAACCATTCGTAAGAAAGAACTTCGAGGTGGCTCCACAATGATCATGTCCCAAACTCCAACCTCTTCTTTGTTTACTTCCTTAGGTAAGTCTAGGTCTCCATTACCTAGAGATCCAAAAACTGCCATGACTTTTGAAGATAACTTCAACATTTGACAAAAAAGGTGTATACAGAAGGCACATCATTTTTTTGAGGTTATTTTCTATTATTCAAAGCAAACCCAATTGCCTATTGGCTCCCCAAGTATACAAATACGCAACCTAGACCTTATTTCTTCATGCAATGACTCTTACACCTATGTGTCTTTTTTGTAATGCCTTAATAAAACCTAATATCACCTCAGGAATTGTCAAATACAGAAAAGATCATGATACACCCAGTTTGAAGCAGATATGGACTTTTTTTGATGGGGGCATCAGATACAAAATTACGAAGCACAGAAATAATTGGAGATCATTTTTTTTTTGTTTAACTTTTCCCTCTTGTTCCCATAATGAATCCCTCTAATTTGATTATGTAGTAATGAAAGTCGTGTCATTGTGCCATAATGGTACGTCCACCTTACAGCACGACTCTGCCTGCAGACTCTTCTTGGACAGTAAGAAAAATCTTTCAGCTTAGGGAGCTTTGCCAACCTCTTATCTTATACAAAGTGGGAAATGGTACGTCGTACCTTTGCTTGGTTGGATCACTGGCACCCGATTGGACCTCTTTATAAATAGTATGGGGACAGAATCTGCACTAATATTGGTCAGTCTCTCTGCCAAACTCTCTTCTCTAATTCACAATGGTTGCTGGAAATGGCCTAGGGGGAGAAGTAGAGTAACTCATGAGATTAAAGCTGGAAATGGCCTAGGGGGAGAAGTAGAGTAACTCATGAGATTAAAGCGTTAACCCCAGCTAGTTTCCTCCCCGATGTAAATGCAGAGGACTCAGTGACATGGGTTCCTTCCAAACATGGTATCTTCAGTATGAAATTTGCTTGGTTTGCTATTAGGGAGGTCTACCCTAGGCAGGAGTGGTGTGGTTAAAGAAGTACAATCCTAGGTGGGCTATTCTACAAAAATTAAGTACTAAAGAGCGGATGTTGACGTGGGGTATAATTCCTGATGCTAACTGTGTCCTGTGTACCCATGGTAGTGTGGAAAGTCATAACCATCTCTCTCTCTCTCTCTCTCTCTCTCTCTCTCTGTGCCAGGATTTTTCAACAGAGATCTTAGGATCCTTGCTCCCTTTCTGCTAAAATTTGCAAACGCGTTGTTGTCTTGGTCCTCTTGGAGAAATGTGAAGGCCAACCAGGGGAACAGAGTAATATGCAAGCTATGGAATATCCACCATGCCACCATGGAGTCCTTGAATCTCCTCTTTTGTAATTGCTGTACATCAATAGGATTTTCTGTCCATGGGCCTTGATGAATCAGCTTTGTATCTGGCCCCGACCTGTTCCTGCAAAGACAACGTGAGAAATAAAGTCACCGGTGTGGTGGCGTGCCGACCACCCTCCGATGCCTAAGTCAGTAGAGAATATGATCTTATTGGGAGAATAGAGGTTCACAGGTGTTAATTGGTCGTACCTTAGCTGAGACTCTACCGTCACTTTTGTAGGCATTTTGTGGGAGGTTGAGTCCTAGTTGGACTGTGTTCCGGAAATCCTTTGGTTATCCGAATGGTGATCGTGGAGTCCTGCCTTAGCTAGGACTCCATACTCACCTAATGTGGCCGGGGATCACTGTCCATTGTTGGCCGTGGTTATCTTTGGGATCATCATATGTACCTTATCCATATCTTCTCCTTTATCCCATGAGGGATAAACCCAGCGGGAATAAGCTTTATACATGAGCATTGCTTGTCCAGCCCTGGCTGGACTTCTAGGCTGATCCTTGGATCGTGGCCCAGCTCGTCTGGCGGAGCTGGACCTTGGGCTTCAACTCAGCTCCGTCCAGAGGACCAAGCTGGCTTACTTGCTATCCTTCCTGAAGGTGGGGGGCGAAGCTGATGGCTTTACTCCCCAGCTTCGCTTCTTTCTCCTGGCTGGGCTCTTTAGGTTTTCCCTACTTATCAGGTACTCCCCTGTTCCCAAGCTGCAGCTTTGGTTTGGAGGTTGGGAACACTTACCACTATTGCATGGCGGTTACCGCCTTTTACTTTCGTGGGCAGTTTTAAATGCATGGGCCACGTCGTGGGCCAGGTGTCTTAATCCCGACTTTCCTGATCCTTGGAGGTGGATGACGGCGATCAAGGAGCTATTCTCGGGATTGAGGCTCATCGCTTGGACTCCCCTGTCTGCTTAAATCATCTTCTTCATTAGGGGAGTTCCAGAGTTCGTGAAGGCGACTTTTGCTGGGAAATTTTTCCGTGATTTCTCCTTCACCGTTGCGCTTAGAGCCCACCTCCCCTAGGTACGCTCCTGTTCTTCTTGCTGTTCTTCTTCTTTCATGTTAGATTTTTCTTTTCCTGGTATAGGGATTCCCAACCCCATATGGGCTACTCCTGGGGAGTTTATTTATGCTAGGGTAGCCAGTTTCGTCTCTATCAACCCGGCCCCTCCCGTTATAGAAAGTTTCGCACCTTACTCCATTGTGCTTCAGGACAGGGTTTTTCGAGATCTTTTTGGGTTATTAGCCTCCTCACACCTACAATCACCTCCCGGAACCCTAATGTCGGAAGATCCTCTCGATTTTTCCTTGATCCTCCGAGAAGAGCCGGGGGTGGATGAGGAGATTCCGTTACGCCGTGGTAACGTGAGTAGGGCTCCGTCCTCTATGGGCCAATCTGTTGGTGCTAGGTCTACGTCTCCTTCTCCTTCGAAGTGGCCTCGTAGGGTTCCCCCTTTTTCTGCTTCTGCCATTCCTTCTACAATTACAGACGAGGAGTTGGCCGTTCCCAAGGTTAGGTTTTCGATTCCCCCCTCCGTAACCCTTAGGAAACCTTCTGAGCTTGAACGAGCCTGCTCCTATGTCGAGAACGAAACATGCATTTATGTTGGGGCCTTAGAAGGAGGTCTTCGATTACCCTTTCCCGCCGTGGCTAGGGAGGTGCTGAGTTTCTTGGGTTTAGCGCCGGGCCAAATCGTTCCCAACTCATGGCATTTGCTGATTGGTTGTGCTGCTCTTTGGGGAGCTATGTCCGACGGTATTACTCCTTTAACGAAGGGTCCTTTCCTCAACCAATTCTTGATAAAAGAAGCTCCTGGGGGTACAGGTTGGTATTATTTCACTAAGAGACCTGGAGGGGGAGAATTGATTACTGATCCACCGAGCGTTCACAAAAACTGGAAAGATAAGTTTTTCTTTGTTGGAGGAGATGGTTGGGAACTCCCAGGTTGGGAAATTGGGTCCTACACCCAGCGTGTCCCCAACATATGGGGGAGCCCGTTGCAAGTTGTAAGCTATAGCTTTCTTTTCCTTTTTGAATATTATTACTGGTTCTCTATTCTTGAGGGTCTTTGCTTTCTTGTCATGCAGCTCGTGCCTTGTTTCCGTTGACCCCTACCACCGAAGCGGAACTGAAATTGGCGTGGAGCTACGAAATCCATAGCTGGGATTTGCTTGTGTCCCCAGAATCCTTGGCCACCTATCTGCTGGGTCCGGAAACATCTCGTGAGGCCTTAGCTCTTTTAAGAGGTATTTCCTGTTTTTACGTGATTGTTGGTCTTTCCGCTGACTTTCTCATTGTTGTCGCATTTTTCTTTTCAGAGGAAGAGGGTGAAAACAAAGGTATGGCACCAAAAATGGACAAGAATCTGTTGGCTCAACTAAAAGCCGAGCGGGCAAAACAGTCAGCTGGGGGTGTGGCTCCAAAAAGGAAGAGCTCTCGTCTCTAGAAGGAGCTAAATGTTGATAGCTTCCTGGCTGCTGATCTTTCAAAGGACCCTGCTCTTGACTTAGTGGTTGAGCCGTCTGAGGAGGGAGGCGCAGAAAAGCTAAAAAGGAAAGCGAGGGGCCCAGCTGTGGATAATGCCCCTTCCAACAAGAAGATGAAGGTTTCTGTCGGCCCTTCTACGCTTGGCAATTTTGAGGAGGCTTTGGAGCGTGCTTCTGGGCTGCTGTTAGTAGCTGATGAGGAGTCAATGGCAGAGATGTCTCTTCAGGTTGTGGGGGAGCATATGCTGGTTGAGCATGCCATGGTAAATTCTCATTCCCCACCTTTCCATAATCGGATCTTTGTAATCATTTTACTGTTAACCCCTTCCTCCGTTGTTCAGGCCATGGCCCGTGGTCGGTTCCTTGTTTCCCAAAGCCAAAGCTTAGGGAAACAAGTGGCCGCTCTTACTGAGACCAACGTGAAGCTTTCCAGGCATGGTGCCTCCATGGCCGCCCAGCTTCAGAAAATGACAGATGAGAGAGATGCTGCCGTAAAGTCAAAAAGGGGACTGGAGGAGGAGAGGGATACTGCCGTGGCGACTACCCGAAGTCTGGAGCAGAGGATCCTTGATTGGGGCAAAGAGGTGGAGAATTACAAGGCCGCGAACTTGGGGATGCTGGAGAAGATCAAGAATGCTCGTAAGGATGCCATCGCTCTCTTTCTGCAATCCCCTGAATACCGACAGGATATTACCCAGCAATATTTTGATGGCTTTGAGGCCATGAGGAGCCGGGCAGCTGCTGCTTTCCCAAATTTGGACTTTTCCAAATTTGAGGTTGATGATGAAGAGGGCCCTCATGCGTTATGGAGGGCAGAAAGACAAGGACGAAGGTGATGACGCGGTGTCCAAAGATGCTTCTATTCCCAGCTCTTCCATTGCATCCCTCCTTCAGACCCCAGAGAAAGTCTCCCTGTTACTGAATTCTCCGGATCCTATTGTAGCATCTCCTGGGCCATCATTTGGTGATGGCCAGGCTGTTGATGGCTCCTCTCTAGGCCTCTGATTGGCCTTTTAAAACATTGGTTTTGTTGGGTCTGTAACTAATACTCTTTGAATACTTTTCGTACTCTCGTACTAGCTTAGGAGTGGCCTTTGTTGGTTTGAAAACAATATCTTCTTGACAGGTGGATGATCTTTTAGGATCATGTTTTGGGAGCCTCATAGGGGCTATCGATTTTGTTAGCATGTAACGTTTGTATAATTATTTCCTTAATGTACAATTAGATTGGTAGTTAGGGCCATTTTGTAATTAGTGTAACATGTACTCTATATATTCAGTGAGATAATAATAAATTACCCTAAGTGGGATTTCCCGAACGTAAGTTTACATGGTATCAGAGCATAACGAACCGTACGTTGTCGCCGCTGATAATCATCATCGTCATCGTCGGTCCCTTACGTTTTCCACTGCCGTCGTCTGAGTTTCCTCCGACAGCCTCTGAATAGTGTCGACCTGGGTTTACTCGTCGACGTTACTTTCTTCTTCCTCAATCAGAGATCTCTTCGGTCAGAGATCTGTCCACCACCATCGATCTGGTTCTCCGTTGCCGCCGAAGACTTCATTCGCCACCGCCGCTGCTCTCTCCGACGCCGACAGACCTAGCCCAACGCTGTCGACGTCGCCTTGTTTCCGCTGGTCTGCCATCGTTCTGACTTTCGACGGCTTTGAGTAGGAAGATTTGGAGTGTCATCGCCGTGTTTCCGCTGCACATCTCACCATCGCAGACCTTCATCTACATCTCACCATCGCCGGAGTCCCCATCGGGTTTGTTTTTCCG
Source organism: Rhododendron molle (assembly GCA_025413875.1). NCBI lineage: Eukaryota > Viridiplantae > Streptophyta > Magnoliopsida > Ericales > Ericaceae > Rhododendron > Rhododendron molle. The sequence continues at coordinate 9,948,906 of CM046399.1, forward strand.
GGTCAGGTGGTAATATATTGTTTTGCTCTTTGGTTTTAACGAGGCTACTGGTGAACATTAATAAGGGCCACTGGGTTCTCACTGCTATTAGATTTTTTAATTATCAGTTTGGGTATTGTTGAAATTATGTCGTCAGGAAAAGGTGATGAGCAGAAATCAGTGAGGGATGAAACATTAGGTCCAAAGGATTTTTTTGGCCAGTTTAGTAAGGCATTTGATAGTGCTCCTGTGGATATTTGTCCAATTAAATTGGATGGAACAAATTATATGCTTTGGTCACGATCTTTCACATTGGCAATTGAGTCTAAAGGATTGTCAGAGTTTATTGAGGGTCCTGTTAACCCACCTATTGATGCATTGGAACTGAAGAAGTTTAAAGCTCAGCGATCCCTGGTTATGACATGGTTGTTCAATTCTATGCAAACTGATATCCGTAATCCGTTTCTGTTACTTGAGAATCCATACAAGATTTGGACAACTGTTTCTGATATGTACTCTCAGCAGGGTAATGATGCTCAGTGTTTTGAACTGAGAAAGAGGCTTCGTTCTATGGAGCAACATAATCGCCCAGTTGCTACATATTATGCTGAGTTGCGTGGAGCATGGCAGGAATTTGATTTTTATCAGGGGTTTCAAGCTGAGTGTGATGTTGATGCTGCTAAGTGGCTTAAAAGGATTGATAAAGAGCGTGTTTATGACTTCCTGGCTGGCCTTGATAGGGAGTATGATCAGATTAGAGTGCAGGTATTGGGCCGTGTTCCTTTCCCATCTCTGGCAGATGCATATGCCATTGTTCAGCAGGAGGAGAGTAGGCAAAGTGCCATGCTTGCTCCGCCTCCTTCTGAACGTTCTGCTTTAACTGCTATTCCTCATCTTGGTGTTGGGCGAGGATTCGGATCTCCACAGAGTGGAAAGGTACAGTCTGGAAATCATGGTGGATCTAGTGGACAGTCTGGAAATCATGGTGGATCTAGTGGAATGCGTAAATGTGATTATTGTGATGGGACCAATCACACCAGGGATACCTGTTGGAAACTACATGGGCGTCCTCCTCGTGACACAGGAAGTGGACGTCGTGGTGGTGGAGGTCGTGGTCGTGGTTATGGGCGTTCTCAAGCCCAGGCTCACTTCACAGAGTCTGCAGCTGTTACCGTGCCTGATCCAGGACCGATTATTGGGGTTCAGCCACCTGGTGAGTCTCATGGGGGTCTTTCTCAGGGGGAGTTGCAGGCTATCAGGCGTCTTTTGTCAGCGAGGGCTGATTCTTCGTCCACTGTAGCCCCTATTTCCACACCTTCTACACCAGCTCCTGCTTCATCATATTTTGCTCATTCAGGTATACCGTCGAGTGCTTTCACAGCTTCTTCTTCTACTCCTTGGATTATAGACTCTGGTGCATCAGACCATATGACAGGTTGTTCCTCTGTCTTTGATTCCTACTTTACTTGTTCTGGTAAGGATAAAGTTCGAATTGCAGATGGATCATTCTCTGCCATTTCAGGGAAAGGTTCAGTTCGTTATTCTCCCTCCATTTCCCTATCCTCCGTCCTACATATTCCAAATTTTGCCACTAATTTACTTTCTGTTAGTAGTTTTACACGTTCTGCCAATTGCTCTATAACCTTCTTTCCTACTCATTGTGTATTTCAGGAACTGGACACGGGGAAGGTGATTGGCAGTGGTAAAACACATGGTGGCATCTACTATCTGGAGAATGCTCCTTGTCCTCAACCATCATTATCATGTAGTCAAGCTCTACAAGCAGATACGGGTTCAGCTTTATCCTTATTGCACCAGTGGCATCGTAGATTGGGTCATCCCTCTTTTGGAATTTTAGAGAAACTTTTTCCTACTTTAGTCAAGTATTGTCCTAGGAGTCAATTTTTTTGTGAAGCGTGTGAACTTGCTAAACATAAACGCTCATTTTATGCTCCTATTAATAAGAGAAGTGATTCTCCTTTTACGATTATCCATTCTGATGTTTGGGGTCCTTCTCCTGTTACTTCATTGAAGGGTTATAGATGGTTTGTCACTTTTATTGATTGTCATTCTCGTGTTACTTGGGTGTATTTGCTTAATACAAAAAATGAAGTATTTTCTTGTTTCAAATCATTTCATAAGATGGTGTGCACTCAATTTGACACGAAAGTTAAGATTCTCCGTAGTGACAACGGTACTGAGTACATTGATAAAATTTTTCGTGCATATCTTGATGAACATGGCATTCTTTTCCAAACAACTTGCGTTGATACTCCATCTCAAAATGGCGTCGCTGAACGGAAAAATCGCCATCTGGCTGAGGTAGCTCGCTCTCTTATGTTTACCATGAAAGTTCCTAAATATTTTTGGGGCGAGGCTGTTTTAACTGCTGCATATCTCATCAATCGCATGCCATCTAGTGTGCTCCAGTTCAAAACACCCATTGAATGTTTGCCTAGTACTTGTCACGTCACATCTATTCCTCCACGTGTTTTTGGTTGTGTGTGTTTTGTTCATGCTCCTCATCCTTCTGGGGGAAAACTTGGACATAAGGCACACAAATGTGTTTTTGTTGGGTATTCTCCTACCCAAAAAGGCTACAAGTGTTATGAGACCCATTCTAGGAAGTTTTTTGTGTCAATGGATGTTACTTTTTGGGAGACAGAATCTTTGTATATTCCTTCATCTCTTCAGGGGGAGAGTGTTCGTCCGGAAGAGATGAGGGAGGAAGGGGTGTTCCAATCTCAGGAGTCATCATGGTCTTTGTTGCCTTCCTCTTTTCGTAGTGAGGGGGAGGCAAACACTAAAGATAAAGACGAATTGGTATCTGCTGATAATGTTCAATCACATGATGTTGATGGACGAGTGGATGAGAACTTGCATAGATTGCCGAGAGAGTGGCCTACCACCTTGGCAACGTATCAAAGGAGAGCCAAAGCTCCATGTGCTCCACCACTTTGCCAATCAGCAGACCCCACTTCGGTTCCAGAATCATCTTCAGTTTCAGACTCCTTACCCAACTCATCTGGTAATGAATCCTCTCCTAGTGAATTTCCTCATATTGATTCTTCTAGTGCAACTGATTCAGTTGAAACTGATGACCGTCCTGTTGCTATTCGAAAAGGTGTCAGATCATGTACTCAGCATACCAAACATCCAATTTCACATTATGTCTCTCATAGTCATTTATCTCCTTCGTACCGTGCCTTTGTCGCTTCTCTTTCTGCTATAACTGTTCCACAGAATTGGAGGGATGCACTTATGATACCTGAGTGGAAAGGGGCTATGGTTGAGGAGATGAAAGCTTTAGCAAAGAATGGCACCTGGGAACTTGTAAAGCTTCCGGAAGGAAAGAAACCTGTAGGCTGTAAGTGGATTTTTACTGTTAAGCATAATGCTGATGGTTCAGTTGAGAGATATAAGGCAAGATTGGTGGCCAAGGGCTTTACACAAACGTATGGCATTGATTATGAGGAGACATTTGCACCAGTTGCGAAGATGAACTCGGTGCGTACATTACTTTCCTGTGCTGCAATCTTGAATTGGCCACTTCAGCAGTTTGATGTGAAAAATGCTTTTCTTCACGGTGATTTGGAGGAGGAGGTGTATATGGAGGTTCCTCCAGGATTTTCTACCCCATTTAGTGCAGGAAAAGTTTATAGATTAAAGAAGGCTCTTTATGGTTTGAAGCAGTCGCCTAGAGCCTGGTTTGACAGGTTTTCAAAGGCAATGGTGAGCTTTGGGTACAGGCAGAGCCATGCAGACCACACTATGTTCATTAAGAGAGGTACTGATAAGATTGTTGTTCTTATTGTTTATGTTGATGATATAATAATGACAGGCAATGATGTGAGAGAGATCCATACCCTTAAATCTCGTTTAGCTCAAGAATTCGAGATCAAGGATCTAGGATCGATGCGGTACTTTCTTGGCATGGAAGTGGCACGGTCTGATAAAGGGATTTATATCTCTCAACGGAAATACATACTTGATCTATTGGAAGAAACAGGTATGTTAGGTTGCAGGCCTGCAGATTCACCTATTGAGGTGAATCATCACCTGAAAGGAGATATGGGAGAGCGTACTGATAGAGAGAGATACCAGCGACTTGTGGGTAGATTGATCTATCTAGCTCACACTAGGCCAGATGTTTCTTATGCAGTGGGGGTTGTCAGTCAGTTTATGCATGATCCTTGCACCGCACATCTTGATGCAGTTTACCGCATCCTAAGGTATCTCAAGTCTACTCCTGGAAAAGGTATCTTGTTCTCTAATCATGGTCATTTGCGTTTGGAGGCATTCACTGATGCTGACTGGGCTGGTTCTGTGGATGATAGACGATCTACTTCGGGCTATTGTACTTTTCTTGGAGGAAATTTGATTACATGGCGAAGTAAAAAGCAATCTGTGGTTGCTAGGTCCAGTGCAGAAGCAGAATATAGAGCCATGGCTCATGGTGTTTGTGAGCTTTTGTGGCTCCAAACTTTGCTGCGTGATTTGGGTTTTAGCAATAATGGTCCAATGAAACTCTACTGTGATAATAAAGCTGCCATAAACATTGCTCATAATCCTGTCCAACACGATAGAACGAAGCACATAGAGATTGACAGGCACTTCATTAAGGAAAAACTGAGTGAGGGTTCGATATGTATACCTTTTGTGAGATCTGGAGAACAACTGGCTGATATATTCACAAAAGGACTTGGCAGCAAGAGTTTCCACACTATTACATCCAAGTTGGGCTTGATTAATATCTTCGCACCAACTTGAGGGGGAGTGTTAGCATGTAACGTTTGTATAATTATTTCCTTAATGTACAATTAGATTGGTAGTTAGGGCCATTTTGTAATTAGTGTAACATGTACTCTATATATTCAGTGAGATAATAATAAATTACCCTAAGTGGGATTTCCCGAACGTAAGTTTACAGATTTCAATACTATGGCAGGTACTGGATTTTAGCCAAAAGCGTGCTTTAGGCCAAATTTTATTGCATACTCTAACTGCATGCTAATCTCTGCCTTTATTACAGTTTAGCCAAATACTTGTATTCGGTCTATTCTGAATTTTTCGTTGCATAGCTGTGCTACGTTCGCTTGAAAAGCTGTTTGCTTGAATAGTTTAACCGTGAGGTTGGAAATTTTCCTTAGCCTCTTGGTTTGCGTAGTTATACTACACCTTTCTAACACCTTTCTCACACTTATTATACTATGCCTGTGACTCCCCTAAGTGTGTTAATTGCTTGCGTCCAAACAACTGAGACACTTATTGATACATCCCGTGGGGCTTTAAATGGGTGAGTCGTGAGACCGTGAATGAAGCAAGCGTGTTACATGATTTTGAGCTTGGAACTTTTCCTGAGCTGTTTAATTTGCATAGCTGTGCTATGTCTTTTAGCTCGGGAATTTTTCCAAAGCTGTTTAATTAGCATAGCTGTGCTACGTCTTTTAGCTCGGGAATTTTTCCAAAGCTGTTTAATTTGCATAGCTGTGCCACGTCTTTGAGGAGGCGACATTCCCACTCCCCTAAGTATATAATTGATTGGATTTCAAAAAATTAATACACTTACTTGGATTTCTGTAGGGTATTTTTTAGGTCTACCAAATAGCACTGTAAAGTAATACAGCTTAGCAAGACGTGTGAGGTTTGCTTTGGGATGAGGACCGTGCATTTCAAAAGGGCGTTCGTTTCAACTGCTCGAGGTGACTGGGATTGTAACTACCCATTACTCTAAGCGGTTGAGATGGCCATTTTAAGTGCGGTTTTTAATGGTGATAATGCTGATTGGCCTAGCAAGCGGTTAATGAACCGTCCCATTATGCTATAAATACCAACAGTTCATGTTTAACCACTCCCCATTCCACACTTTTTCTTCACAATGGCAAACAGCGAAGAAATCTACAAGTTATGTCAAGAATTGCAGAGTTTAAAGGTCGCCGTGGCTGGCCTTACGGCCAAAATGGAGGCCATGACGGAGTCAGTCTCCGTCATGGAGAAGACGGTCCGCATGGTGCTGATAGCCAACTGGGAACAGTTTGCAGCTTTTCAAGGGCAGCCACCGCCGCCAGTTCCTTCCCCTCCAAGGGAGGGTAGTAGTGATTAGGTTGCGACTTCGTGGGTTTTGTCCACGAAGTCTTTTATGTAATGGGTATCCACATCTCTTTAGAGGTGTGGATTTAATAAATAAAATTTAAGAATTTTATTTTTGTCGTTGTAACTTTTCCTTATCATGCATACAGGAAACATAAACCATATCATGCTTCAACAGGAAATAAACTCAAACAACTGTCCCTCGTAGGGAGTTTATTGGCCTCTAGGGCTAGATAAAAGAACACGTAGTCCTAAAACAACTCAAGTACTAGAGCTTTATTTAAACGAAGAGTTCTCTAAAAACAGCTTCGATTTCCTAAAAACAGAAATAAACGAACATTGATAAGCACCTACTTGTAATATTTCTTGAGGTGCTCTGCATTCCAAGAATTTGGTAACTCCTTTCCACTTAGGGTCGCAAGTCTGTATGCTCCGGCTTTGATATGATGCAGGACCTGGTAAGGCCCTTCCCAATTCGGGCCAAGTTTGCCCACCTTTTTCCCCGTGGGGTCAACTTTCCTTAGGACTAAGTCACCTGCCTGAAAATCTCTGGGCCTAACTTGCGCCTCATGATACTTGATCATTCTCTGTTGGTAGACTACTACTTTGGCCATTGCTGTATCCCTTCTTTCTTCTAAGAGATCCAGCTCAGCCCGGAGATCTTCCAGGTTTTCCTGTTGGTCCATGCTGGCCGTTCTGTAGTTGAGGAGTTCAACCTCAATTGGAACTACAGCCTCAGCCCCAAATGCAAGAGAATATGGAGTTTCTCCTGTTGCAGTTCGGTGTGTTGTACGGTATGCCCATAGCACATTGTAGAGCTCGTCTGGCCATGCACCTTTGGCTTCTCGCAGCCTCTTCTTAATTCCCTTCTTTATTGTTCGGTTTGTTACTTCCACTTGGCCATTGGCTTTCGGATGAGCTTTGGATGCAAAGTGCACATGTATTCCCTTGGAAACACAGTAGTCTTTGAACTGGGCGTTGTCAAATTGCTTTCCCCTGTCTGTGACTATTACTCGCGGCAAACCAAATCGACTAATAATGAATTTCCACAAGAAATCAATTGTTACCTCTGCTGTGATTGTGGCCAATGCCTTGACTTCGACCCATTTTGTAAAGTAGTCCACAGCTATGATGGCGTGCTGGACCTGTCCTGCTGCCATAGGCAGTGGGCCAATTAGATCCACTCCCCATTGGGCAAATGGCCACGGCCCTTTCATTGGGGTTAAGACTGTAGGTGGCCCATGAATGATATCTGCAAAGAGCTGACACTTCTCACATTTCTGAACCATTAAGTTGCAATCCTTCTGCATGCTTGGCCAATAATACCCTAACCTGAGAAGCTTGTAGGCCAACATACGGCCTCCTTGGTGGTCCCCACATACTCCCTGGTGGACTTCCTCCATGGCTCTCGTAGATTCCGCCATAGTCAGGCATCGTAGATATGGCAACGAAAAGCTTCTCCTGTATAGCACATCTCCCATCATCAAGTATTTTGCAGCCCTGATCCTGAGCTGCCTAGCTTTGACTTTGTCAACTGGTAGTGTTCCATTCGTTATGTAATCAACTATGGGGGCGGCCCACGAACTGCTGTAGTCGATGGTTTGCACCTGTGGACTTGGGGCGAAGATACTAGGGAGCTCCAAGTAACGGATTGGGGCATTTCGTGGAATGGTCTCTTCCCTGGCCGTGGCCAGCTTTGACAGGTAGTCTGCTTCAACATTATCTTCCTTTGAAATTCTAATGATGTTAAAGCCTTGAAACGTCGCAACTAGGGACTTTACTCTACCTAAGTACCTTTGCATTACTTCTTCTTTCACTGTGTATTCTCCCAGGACTTGTCCCACGACCAGCTGTGAATCACTTTTGGCTAGCACGTGGCTAGCTCCCACGGCTCTAGCTAACTCTAGTCCCACGACGAGAGCTTCGTATTCCGCCTCGTTGTTGGTTGCTTTAAACTCAAACCTAAGGGCGTAGCTCAGGCGTTGCCCTTCGTCAACCTGAAGAATCCAAGGCTTGGGATCTTCCTTGGGGTGCTCCTCAACCTGAAGAATCCAAGGCTTGGGATCTTCTTTGGGGAGCTCTTCTGGTTCCGGATACGTGTACTCTGCTAAGAAGTCTGCAAGCACCTGTGCTTTAATGGCAGTCCGAGGCTTATATTCTATGTCAAATTCTCCAAGCTCTATTGACCATTGGATTAACCGGCCTGATGTCTCTGGGCAGTGGAGAATCCTTCGAAGTGGCTGATCTGTAAGCACCTTGATGGGGTGAGCTTGGAAATAGGGTCGTAGCCTTCTAGCTGCTATTACCATTGCGAAAGCTATCTTCTCAGGCCTGGGATACCTCATCTCGGCTCCTCGTAACGCCCTGCTGGTGTAATACACTGGGAGTTGCGTCCCCTGTTCCTCCCGTATTAGGACCGCGCTGACGACGTGAGGAGAAACAGCAAGGTACAGAAAGCGATCCTCTCCATGTTGCGTCCTGCTTAAAAGTGGAGGCGAGGCGAGTTACTCCTTTAATTGGTTAAATGCTGCTTCTTCAGTGGCAGTCCATTCAAAGGCTTTTTTCAAAACCTTGAAGAACGTTTGGCACTTATCTGTAGCTCGTGAGATAAATCTACTCAGGGCTGCAACTCGTCCTGTTAGCTTCTGGACCTCTTTAATACTTTGGGGTGAGCGCATGGTGAGGATGGCTTGGATCTTTTCAGGATTGGCCTCAATGCCTCTTTGTGACACCATAAAACCCAAAAATTTCCCTAAAGATACTCCGAACGCACATTTTGTTGAATTGAGCTTCATTTCGTACTTCCTGAGGACTTGAAAAGTTTCCTCTAGGTCTGTTACATGGCTTAGTGCCTTGGCACTTTTGACCAGCATGTCATCCACATAGACCTCTACATTGCGCCCAATCTGTTGCTTGAACATCTTATTGACCAGCCTTTGATATGTTGCGCCCGCGTTCTTAAGTCCGAAGGGCATCACCTTGTAACAGTAGAGCCCTCTGTCGGTGATGAACGACGTCTTCTCTTGGTCTGGCTTGAGCATTTGGATCTGGTTGTAGCCGGAAAATGCGTCCATGAAGCTTAGGAGTTCATACCCTGCTGTAGCATCAACCAAAGAGTCGATTCTTGGTAGTGGAAAGCTATCCTTTGGACATGCTTTGTTGAGGTCAGTAAAGTCGACGCACATTCTCCATTTTCCATTGGCTTTCTTTACCATGACCACGTTCGCCAGCCAGTCGGGGTAGAGAACCTCTCGAACGGACCCTGCTTGGATGAGCTTGTCTACCTCCTTGGTCGCAGCTTCATTTCGTTCCGGAGCAAAGACTCTTTTCTTTTGCTTGACTGGACGGACCGTGGGATCCACGTTTAATTTATGGGTTATGAACCTTGGGTCAATTCCCGGGATGTCCTCGTGGGACCATGCAAACACATCCCTGTTTTTCCTTAGAAATTGCAACAGCTCCGTCCTTGCTAACGAGCTCAGCCCTGCTCCGATTCTTACTGTTTTGCCAGGGTGGCCTGGTTCCAGGAGCTCTTCTATGAGTTCTTCTACAGGTTCTCCTTGTTGAAGCTTTTCTTCATCTCGAGTGTCGAGGCTTTCTATCGTCATGGTAACATTAGCACCTCTGAGCGAGGTGACATAACATTCTCGTGCTGCTGAACTCCTCTTACACATGCTATCCCTGCTGCTGTTGGGAACTTTATCATCAAGTGATACGTGGAGATTATTGCCCCGATTTTATTCAGGGTTGTTCTCCCCAGAATCGCATTGTAAGCAGAAGGGCAGCTCACCACTATGAAGTCTATCATTCGAGTAATCTGACTTCCTTCCTCTCCCATGGTGACCGGTAGGGCTATTTGGCCAACAGGATAAACAGGCGTGCCCGCAAATCCAACCAGGGGAGAGGTCATAGGCCTTAGCCTTTCTCTTCCAACTTTCAGTTGGTCATAAGCATGGAGGTACAAGATGTCGGCAGAGCTTCCGCTGTCTATTAATACCCTTCGAGTGAGGTAGTTGGCTATGACGACGGTGATAACCAATGGGTCGTCGTGAGGGACTTGAACTCCCTTTACATCCTCTTCTGAGAAAATTATGGGAATTTCCTCCTTCTTTTGGATTTTACTCGGACGGCCAACCGTGTTAACCTCCAGGTATTCCTCCGTCCTTAATTTCCTCAAGTGAGCCTTTCTTGCATTACTGGATTCTCCGCCTCCAGCAAATCCCCCATGAATGACCTTAATCTCTCCAATAGGTCCTGATCGAGGTGCAGTGTCATTTCTTCCATCCTTGTTTGTATCATCCCGCCTGGGCTGTTTCTGATACTTCTTTGACACAAAACGCTGGAGTCTCCCTCTTTGGATCAGCTCCTCGATTTGCTGCTTTAAATCTATGCAATCATCTGTGTTGTGACCGTGGTCTCTGTGAAATCTGCAATACTTATCTCTAGCTCTCTTGCTTGGATCGGACCTCAACTTTCCAGGCCATTTGAGGTCTGGATCGTCTTGGAGGTTGCTGAGGATTTGCTCTGCCGTAGCTATGAGCGGAGTGAACTGCTTGTACCGGCCTTGAGGTGGTCCTCCTCCCCTTTTAGGAGAAGTTCGTGAATCTACCTTCTTGTTTTTTGGTTCCCCTCCCGTTTTTCGGGTGGAGTCTCTTCTCTTCCTGTCAGGTGGCGGGAATCCTGCTACCTGTGATGGCCCCGCTTGGGGATCGAAGCCATCACGGGTTCGCCTTGCATAAACAGCTTCCTCGGCGTTCATGTGTTTCTGTGCTCTGAGCATGAGCTCCGCCAGGGTCTTGGGTGGTTCTTGGGATAAGAGGTATAGGAACTGTCCTGGGTACAGTCCGGCTATATATGCAGTTATGCTTACGCTGTCATCAGCTTCATCTATCTGAACCACCTCTTTGTTAAACCTGGTGGTGAAGTCTCTCAACGATTCCCATCGCCCCTGTTTCACTGTTAGGAGATGCGTGGCCGGTTTGCCGTAGCGCTGGCCAGCAATAAAGTAGCTTACAAAACTCGTGCTAAGCTGCTTGAAACTTCGTATACTCCCAGGGGGGAGTTTATTGAACCATGCTCGGGCACTTCCTTTAAGGGTGACAGGAAAAGCCCGACACATGACTTCATCTGGAACGGCTTGCAGGTGCATCAGGGATTTGTATGTTTCCAAGTGATCCAACGGATCCGTGGAACCATTGAATGTTTCCAACTGGGGCATCTTGAACTTCCTTGGAAGGGGACGCCCCATTACTTCGGAGGTGAAGGGAGAGTCCATATTTTGTACCAATTCTTCCACCGTGGCAGGAGTCTGTGCCTTGACTTGCTTCATTAGCCCTTCAATTTGATTCTGCATTTCGAGAATCATCCCTAGTTCATGGGACGACTTCTCCAGGGGGGCTTGCTATTCCTCCTTCGGTTTTGGCTTTCCTTCTCGCTGGACTCGTTCCCTTCCCTGTGATCCTCTTGTTCATGTTGACTGTGTTGTAGATTCGGGATGCTTGGCTCTGAGATCTGTATACGCAGGGCCGCGTTTTCCTGCATAGCATTCTGTAACCCTTGGGTTAAGGTTTTGATTTGCTCCTGCATCTGAGCAAATACTTCTGGAGTCATCTGATCGCCTCCCGTCCTACTTGCCCCAGCGGCGTTAGCTACTTCCACGGCCTTGGCTGCTTCCGCGGCCTTGGCCGCTTCCGCTGCCTTGGCAGCCTTTTCAGCGAGGGCAGCGGCCTTGGCGGCTCTGGCAGCCTTGGCTGTCTCGGCGGCTTTGGCAGCTTTAACCGTGGGCCGTGGCGGCAGTCTTGGCGGCGTCGTCGACGCCCGTTTGCGGGGGATCTGAAGCCATCATTGTTCTGCTAGATCGGGTATCCACCACGCAAAACTATTCACCGTGAAGGAGAAAGTCGTTTCCCACAGATGGCGCGAGCTGATGAATCAGCTTTGTATCTGGCCCCGACCTGTTCCTGCAAAGACAACGTGAGAAATAAAGTCACCGGTGTGGTGGTGTGCCGACCACCCTCCGATGCCTAAGTCAGTAGAGAATATGATCTTATTGGGAGAATAGAGGTTCACAGGTGTTAATTGGTCGTACCTTAGCTGAGACTCTACCGTCACTTTTGTAGGCATTTTGTGGGAGGTTGAGTCCTAGTTGGACTGTGTTCCGGAAATCCTTTGGTTATCCGAATGGTGATCGTGGAGTCCTGCCTTAGCTAGGACTCCATACTCACCTAATGTGGCCGGGGATCACTGTCCATTGTTGGCCGTGGTTATCTTTGGGATCATCATATGTACCTTATCCATATCTTCTCCTTTATCCCATGAGGGATAAACCCAGCGGGAATAAGCTTTATACATGAGCATTGCTTGTCCAGCCCTGGCTGGACTTCTAGGCTGATCCTTGGATCGTGGCCCAGCTCGTCTGGCGGAGCTGGACCTTGGGCTTCAGCTCAGCTCCGTCCAGAGGACCAAGCTGGCTTACTTGCTGTCCTTCCTGAAGGTGGGGGGCGAAGCTGATGGCTTTACTCCCCAGCTTCGCTTCTTTCTCCTGGCTGGGCTCTTTAGGTTTTCCCTACTTATCAGGCCTGTTTGTTTGTTTCAAGCCTGTTTTGTTTCTGCTCTTTGGTCTTGCATGACCTAGTAGTGTAGTATTTAATGAGTTTTGTATTCTTTGTTTGGACGTTCTATGAAAAGTACCATTGCCTGGAAAGAAGTTGAAGTCATTTTCAAGAAAAAAGTTTGAAAGTCTAAGCTATATTCTCTTACCAGATCGAACATCCTCCCCAAGTTGGCCTCTTGCTTGTATTTGTTCGACGAGCATTCGACACATCAACACCCACCAATAAATGTGAAGAACAAGCAGGCAATAAAGAAGAGAATTGAACACGTAATAGTAAATTGGTACATAGTCCTTGTGCTTTTCCTTGTCTAAGGTCAGGAGAACTTCATAACTGCCATGCAGAGAGAACAACAAATATTACAAAAACTAGAAGTAAAAAGACAATTCGAATGGTGGAAGACTAAGCTCCTCACATAAAACAATATTGACAGAAAGCAGGGACTTAACATACGTTCTTAGTATTCTCACAATCATCATAAAAATTCAAGTACTGTGAAGTTAAAAGAGTATAGCATGTAGGAACTAGTCATGGACAGAAGTATATAACAACTCAAAAGAGATGGTGTGTTAAAGAATCTTTCGAGTTGATGAGAGAGTTTTTTTTTTCGAGAAAACTAGATTTACGCTCCTCAAAATGTGTGAAAAGTTAAAGACTATCCACCTATCTTTTGCACCTCCTACTTTCACCTAAACACTAGGAGATTGCCGAGGTCAAAGACAGAAAAATTGATTTTAAAGAGAAGCCAAATAATACTACGGCCAAAAGGATGACTACTTAACAATACTATATCACTCTAAATTTACCTATGAAATGGCATCACACACTCTGTTCAGAGAGTCTAAATTTTCCTATGAAATGGCATCACACTCTGTCAGAGACATTCAGTAAAAGTCATCTAACATTGCGCCGCAAAAAATCTTGCCAATCGTTGATAGCCTACTGAATTCATGTTAGATTCTAGTGATACAGTGAGTTTATGCAACTAAACTCTAAACCCCATGTTTTATCAGGATAGGTGTTTTAACATCAGTTGACCTGGGAATAGCTCAACCTGGTATATTGAATTTTCTGTGCACATTCAGTACTGCACACTCGAATAGTTATGTATCCTAGATAAGAATGCTTATGAAGCCCTCCATAAGCAAACTTCTTTTAATGCACCAACACCCATACCTGTGAAGCACCGACACTCCTAGAGGCCGGCGAGTCCCTATGTTACATGGATTTCATTTTGGCTCAAGTACCCGTATCGATGTGTCCAACACCCGTATCCATTTGGACACTCGGATCCTCTAATTGTTAAGATACTTACAGAAAATAAATATCAAATTAGCTAGAAAAGCGATATTTCAAGTATTCACATAGAGAGGAAATAGGGAAATAGCAAAAACATAATTTTCTTAATCCTTTCTTGTTTAAATACATTTGTAAACATAGTTTACGATACATAATCTGAGAAAATTATGCAATATATAATACAAACAAGAGTTCAAGACGTGTCCCCGTACCCGTACCCAAGTTGGGAACACATATCCACGTATCCTAAGATTTAAGTTAGGAAGGACCGACGCTTGGACTTGCACCCTCGATACTCGCACCCGAGTCCATGTAACATAGGCGTGTCCCCATGTCGGTGGGAACACAACAAAAGATGAATGGGACACGCCATGTGGCGTGTCCATTAAATTTAATTAATTCTTTTTAGGGGGACACAGGAAGGACATGTATAGGGACACGACAGGGGTTAAATATGCAATTTAATTTTTATTTTATTTATTATTCTTATTCTTATTATTATTTCTTTTATTTTATTTTTATTTATTTTATTTTTATTTTATTTTTTTGTTTGGGGGGGAACATGTCCTACTTCATATATTTGGGTTAAAAGTGTAATATAATGTATATATGATGCTTTATATAAGGATGCTTCATGTTTCTCCATATAACTATGTTTCCACTGTTATAAAATAAGTACTAATTTAATATTTTTGTCATGTCTACTGCTGTGTCTGTGTTTGTATCCATGCTCATAGCCCATATGGCTGTATCTAATATTGTAGTTAACGCCTTGATGAGGAATAATAAAGGGTACCCCAAATTGAATAAAATAGGCTCCATGGTGAATTCAAAAATGATGAACGCTAACTATATTTCCAGATATCATGATTGCTTCCTTCGAATGTTTCTCCCTTCTAATGCAGTACATTTTGAATTTGATGGAAAACAATTTTGGGCTCTGCAGTAGTTCAGCCTTTCTGATTCATTGTGGTTATCAAGATTTAAATTTGATGAAGCGCATGAGTTATGGTTTTAACCTAATCATACTATACATAAGGACCAGAGAAATTACTAATGATTACATTATGCATCACGTGCTCACCTTGTACTCCAGAGCACCCAGAATGGATAGTAAATGATGCGAAGTAGGGTCCAAGACAAAACAAAAAGAATAAACGAAACACTAGCGAGCGTTTCCGCCCCACGGTATTTAGACATCTTCCCTACTTCCAGAAATACATCAGTAGCATCATGAAGAGCTAAAATAATCGAGCCAACACGAGCAAACCTGCAGAAGACACAGGAAACAAGTAAAGTCCCATTTTCATAAGTAATTAATAAAAGTCTGATCTGATTTTTCTTTTGCGCAATGGGAGCTACACACAAAGGTCTTCTGAAAATCTAGATTTTGCATTCGTAGGGAAAACATGTCAGAAACCTCAGGTAAGGCTTGTATCGTAGATTTGCAGCCATTGCACACAAGAAAAATCTGTAAGGCCCATAAGATGCGTGGCCTACAAGTATAAATATGATGGTTCAATCTTTCCGTAGGTCTGGTCAAAAAAAAAAAAAAAATCTTTCCGTAGGTACAAGCTAACTTCTATCGACTGATGTCTTTATGGTTATCGGCCCGGTTTGTTTGTTTGGAGTCGTTGGACTAATGGTGGAGGGATATATAGACCGATAGGTTGAGTATTCTAACGGTACTTATAGTGATGGGATTATTAATACCTCAGACTTCAATGTAATTTTATATCCTACATTTTGTGGGACTACATATCCAAATGATATTTTATACTGACCATAATAGCTCCAAGCAAATGCATGAAATTTGTTGTCGCTTGGATTTTTCATTCAATTTGATGCTCTAATCCGTGCAAACACACTGTAATATCAGTATATAAACATACCTCAATATGTAGGAAAGCAAAATTAGAATGAGAGTTACAATGTGATGGGTCATTGACACCCAAAAGTCAGAGCGCCTTGTTTCCCAGAAAATTAAAGCAAATATGGAGTATGTATAGAATCCAGCGGCGTACATGTATACTGCTTTCAACTTCAACCTGCATATTCCACAAAAAAGTCAGTAAACATAGCAATCTGGACAAAATCAATGACAGACAACAGCAATTACGGCTGCTTGAATGAACAGTCGTAAATGAATAGAAGTTCAAAATCGTACTTAATTTTCTGGTCAGGCCAGGCCTGTTTTCCAGGCCCCACCCAGAAATAGCTTGTGTTAGTGAACCAAGGCTCGTCATAAGTCACAAACAGCACCAGAAGCTCCGCTGAAAGAAAATACACACATTTCCATGCCGACTCTTTGAACTTTCGTATCTTCTTTTTTCTCTCATATGTCTCAACAGCTATCTTCTGCTGTCCATTCCCAAATATCAATCGTGTACCCACTTTCTGCAACATGTACACCCATTATGAACTGAGCTATAGAGCTAGAGGAAGGGAGAGAATCTGAGAGGTGAAACATGATGCCCACTGCTTAGAGCAGGCTTATTACGTTTCCTAATTGTAGAAGATAGACAAATGCAGCAGGAATGCTACAGAAGTTCTACGGTATACTGACAAAAGGTTTCTCTGGATCCTTACTAAGTAGCTAGAACAAGATAGGCTATATTGGGATGTAGCGTTATTATTGTTTCCATCACCAGATGAGATTCATCAAACCATTCTATCCCAGAAAGCATATGCAACCGTCATATGATCGAAACTTGTTAGTTGAAAAAAAACCATGATAGAGCACGCATTTCTTCTTTCGTATAATAAATTGATGGCAGGTAGGAAAATGGATTCTTGGAAATCAAGATTCTCAGACAAGTAAATCTTCACATGTTTTCAGGATTCAAAATTCTTTTTGGACCTAGTATTTGGCATACTACGCGACTTCTACACAAGGATTAAGTAACTGGACTTTGCCACGGCAAGCCCTGATCTTGTAGCAACTGGAGCACCCAAAAAGGGAAGCTATATGTAACGAAGATTTATAGCCACTACATGCCTTATCCTAAGTAAAATTCCATACCATTATATCACGATTCAGCAACAACAGTCCATGAAAGCGTTTACACTGTCAAAACTAGACATAAGTTATTATCCAAATGGATACAGCAGATGATAGGGGTTAACTAAAAGCATTCTCCAGAGATGACACTTTTCACCCTAATTATCCATAAAAATGTAAATTCCCCTCTTTATATCAAACACATAGTCTTGGAGCGAATTCTTAATTCTAGAACTCATTCTTTCAAAGATAGTCCCCCGGTGAAATAACTAGCACTGTAAAACCGGCAGTAACTGGCAAACTATATGAGGATAATTTCAAAAAACTAACAGTTTTTTTCCCCTTCTTGCACCTTCCCTTTGCAGCCCATGTAAACGGAGTTTCAAGCTTTAGTTAATACCAGTGCCTTATTGGGAACCCTTGTGCTTAGCAACCCCTTTCCAGCCAAAAGAACAATTATGTATAAGAAAAAGAAAATAAGGTGAACCTACAACCACTTACTTCTGTCATTACAGCCAATGAACAGAATCCTGTGAATATATATTCTTTATCTTGAATATGGGGCCAGCTCTAGAGACAATACATTTGACAATACATTTTTTGAAACCCCGCATAGGACCTTCAAACAAATGATCGGAGCCGCTCAATGTATTTAAAACATGTTTTTAAGGGTCTAGTAAGAAGTTAACGCATTTGGTTATCGATAAGGGCTTGATCGGCTCATTTAGTTGATTCTTGTCAAATTTGACAGGATAAAATTAAATGAGCCGATCAAGCCCTTGCCGATTTCCAAATGAGTTGATTTTTTTACGGGAACCCTTAAAAACATGTTTTAAACAAATTGAACGGCTCCGATTATTCGTGTGGGGCTTCGAAAAATGTATTGTCAAAAGTATTGTCTCTAGAACCAGCCCCCTTGAATATATATTCTGTATCTTCTTGTAATATGCTATTTAGGACATGTATCCTAATCAAATCATAGCATAATCATAGGGTAATCATATCGTAATCAAATCTTGTAATATTCCTTTCTTAGGCGTAGCTTTACTCTATTTAAAGGTATACTCACCTCATTGTAATCCATTCAGAAATAATATCAGTATTTTCAATCTCTGTTTCTCTGTTTTCTATTATGGTATCAGAGCAGGTTCCGAAACCCTAACCTTGTTTTTTCGATCAGCCTTCTATCCTCAGATCTCTCTCTCTCTCTCTGTCAGCTACTATCGATCCCTCTCTCTCTGTTTTTCAGCAACCCGAATCACAAGAAACACCCACAGCAGACCCATCCCTTTCCAACCGCCGGTGACCTACCCACACTCCGACAACCTCCAGCAGCACTCACCGACACTATAGCAGGTCCGGCGACCTCTATTACAGCTCCGACGAACCAGTCTAAGGCAGATTGGTACTCTGGTATTCTGTTTTTTTTTTTTTTTTACTGCGTTTCTCTATTAACATCATGTTTGGCGATAAAAATCAGGCTATTCTAGTGTTTATATGACCGGTAACAACTACTCCTACTGGGCTCATGTGATGAAAAATTTTGTTGTTGGTAAAGAAATGTGGGGATATGTAGACGGTTCTACACTACCTCCTTCTGATCCAAAAGACCCAGGGTACGCCACTGCCTTGGGAAAATGGAACACAGGGAATGCACAGATTTTGACTTGGTTTCACAACTCCGTAGAACCAAGTATTGGCATGAATTTTTCGAAATATAGCACAGCAAAGAAAGTTTGGGATTATCTACAAGCTCTGTATCTTGAATCAAATTTTGCTAAACGATATGAGCTTGAAATGTCCATCTGAAATACCACCCAAAACAATAAATCGATTCAAGAATTTTATAACGAAATGACTACATATTTGGATCAGTTCGCTCTCATGGAACCTTCAGATTTGCAGCTACTTAATAGTTATGTCAGATTTCGTGAGGAGCTACGACTTGTACAGTTTCTCATGGCCCTTCGGACTCAGTTTGAGCCTCTTCGTGGGGCTATCTTGCATCAGTCTCCATTGCCCTCAGTAGATGGTGCTGTTCATGAGCTTATAGCTGAGGAAACGAGGTTCAAAGTGGCTAATCTTGCACCTCCCTCACAGTTTGTCTTTGCTGCTCCTTTGTTCCATCTGGTCAGTACCCGACACATCACTCGCCCACTCCAGCATCTCATCCTGTCCAATTTGCGGCCAAGCCAAGGCCTCAAATTCCTGAAGATGAGTGTAACTATTGCCATCAGAAGGATCATTGGAAGCATCAGTGCCCTAACCGTCCCAAGCCAAAGGGACGAAATGTTACTCAGTCGACTGGTTCTCACGCCCCACATCAGTCTCGGGCACCACAACAGTATTCTCGCCCTCCTGCAGCCTTGGCAACACTGGTCTCCAATAGTGCACCTCCAGAGTTTGATTATGAGCAATTTCAGCAGTATCAGGCTTACATAGAAGCCGTTCGAGGGGGTTCCCCCCAAGCTTCTGCCATGACTACCACTCACTCAGGTTTGTGTGGTTTTCCCACCTCAGGTATCCAACCCACCACTTAG
Organism: Rhododendron molle; assembly: GCA_025413875.1. Taxonomy (NCBI): domain Eukaryota; kingdom Viridiplantae; phylum Streptophyta; class Magnoliopsida; order Ericales; family Ericaceae; genus Rhododendron; species Rhododendron molle. Next base: position 9,968,426 of record CM046399.1, read on the forward strand.
ATCTTTGATTCTGGCTCTTCTCACCATATGACTCCCGATCTGTCTCTTCTTAGTAATTGTGTGCCACCTGCTTTTCCTATTAGTATTGCCACAGCCAATGGTTCTCCCATGCATGTTGCTTCTATTGGTTCCATTCTATCTTCTGCTGCACCGTCATTATCTATTCCTAATGTCTTTTATGTTCCTCAGTTGTCTTTGAGCCTACTTTCAATCAGCCAATTATCCGACTCTAGTTTTGATGTTGTTTTCTCTTCCTCAGGATGTGTTGTGCAGGATTGGGATTCCAAGAAGCAGATTGGGGCAGGCCGTAGAGTTGGTGATCTCTATCTTTTGAATTTGGAGCACTTGCATCTCCCAATAAAACCTTCTTCCACTGCTGCGTCATCTTTTTGTTTAGATCATAAGTCACCTCCATTTTATCTTTGGCATTCTAGATTAGGACATCTGTCTATTGAGCGTCTAAAACTTTTAGTTAAGTCAGGTCATTTGGGTCATATTTCAGTTAGTGATATTTCAGAATGCAGTGGTTGTAAGTTCGCAAAAATGTCAGCTTTACCTTTTAATAAAAGTACTTATGTTTACTTCGCCTTTTCCGCTTGTTCACACTGATTTATGGGGCCCTTCTCCGGTTGCTACTAAAGGTGGTTTTGTCTATTATGTCTCTTGTGTGGATGACTTTAGTCGGTATATTTGGGTTTACTTAATGACGCACAAATCTGAGTTCGTTACGATTTATAAGAATTTCCATGCCATGGTTCAAAATCAGTTTTCTACATCGGTTAAAATTCTTCGGTCTAACTTGGGTGGGGAATATTCACTCTCAGAGTTTCATAAATTCCTAGATTTGCTTGGGACTATCCACCAATCGTCTGACACTCCTGCCCAAAATGGTAGAGCTGAAAGAAAACATCGTCACCTTCTTAATACTGCTCGGTCTCTACTCCTATCTTCCTCCGTCCCGTCCTGTTACTGGGGAGAAGCTGTTCTCACTGCAGCCTATCTCCTGAATCGGATGCCCACCTCTTTTCTCTCTGGTAGCTCTCCTTATGAGCAGCTTTATGGTCAGGTTCCTAATTACTCTCTTCTTCAAGTGTTTGGTTCTACCTGTTTTGTTCTCCCCCCAAGAAAGACCGCACTAAGCTCAGCGCCCGCTGTGTCTTAGGTGTTTTTTTGGGGTATGACATTAATCAAAAAGGGTATCGATGTTATGATCCTGTGACCAGAGCCGGCTAAAGGCAAAGGCAAAGGAAGCATGGGCTTCTGGCCCCCAAAAAATGTTTAAAACGAGGGCCCCGAAAATTCTATGATTCATATATAATATAATTATATATATGGCCCCCCAAAAAAATTGCACTAAGCTTCCTTACACGAAATAGACCCAATTGAAATTTAAGAGTTACAAAATAGGCCCAACGGTGAAATTACTAATGAGAAACACTGACGCGATTAAAAAAAGAAAAGAAAAGAAACGCTAGTTATGTGGAGTTGGAGGACTCCAAACTACGGCAACCAAGTTCGAGTACTATGGGTAGACTTATTTTCGGAATTAAAAGTCTTGAAGGAGTCAAAAGATTAAAGAAAGCTAATTGATGCGTTGAATTACTTGAAGACAATAGATGGTTGTTTCCCGAATGCATGGATTGCATACAGAATATTGTTGACTCTACCGGTTACGGTTGCATCAAGGGAAGCTTTTCAAAGTCAAAATTGATCAAAAATTATCTTCGATAAACCATGTCTCAAAAAAGATTAAATAGATTGGGTATATTGTCTATCAAGAAGGAGTTGGTCATGCAGCTTGACTATGGAGACTTTAAGTAGTATGTTTGTAGTAAAAAGTGCGAGAAGACAAATTTTCAAATGATAGATTTTGAGGTATTGTAATAGTTGTATTTTTTTTTTGGATAATTATATAGTATATGCTTATATTTTGTAATGGTATATCTTTTACAATGTTTTTTTAGGAGACTCTTTGTAAACCGACTTTTATATGAAAAATATAGGGAGGCCTCATTCAAAAAGGGTATCGGTGTTATGATCTTGTGACCAAAAAGCTTTATGTTTCAAGGCATGTTGTCTTCTTAGAGCGTCTTCCCTATTTTACTCTTCCTCCTCGCACTGCTCCTGTCGCCAAAAAAGACTTGATCCATATTGACCCCTTTCCTATGGATATGGATGTGCCTCCCGAAGAGTACACCTCCACTCTTAAGGTATCTGATATTTTACAGCCCCCTCAGTATCACCTCGCCATGCTCCGATCACCCAGGTCTACACTTGTCGCCCTACTTCTACAACAGCTCCCCAATCTGCCTCCATGGATCTTGATCCGCCTGCCTGCCGATATCCCCTCCGTGACAATCGTCAACCACCGGTAAAATATGGCTTTACTAATAACTGTTTCTCATCCTCTTATCAATCATTCCTTTCCCGCATTCACACTTATTTTGAGCCTAGGTCCTATAAAGAAGCTTGCAATGATCCCAATTGGGTGGATGCCATGCAAGCTGAACTTACTGCTCTTGCTCACAATCAGACTTGGGAGTTGGTTTCTCTTCCGAATGGTAAGAACCTAATCGGTTGCAAATGGGTCTACAAGGTTAAGACTCATTCTGATGGTTCTTTAGAACGGTATAAAGCCGGCCTAGTTGCTAAAGGATTTTCTCATGAGTATGGAATTGATTACGATGAAACTTTTGCCCCTGTTGCCAAAATGACCACTGTTTGCACCTTAATCTCAGTGGCCGCAGTGCATCAGTGGCCTCTTTCTTAGTTGGATGTAAAGAATGCTTTTCTTAATGGCCATCTCTCTAAAGAGGTTTATATGCGGCCTCCTCCTGGCTTCTCTCATCCTTCTGGTATGGTTTGTCGCTTGCGTCGTGCTCTTTATGGCTTGAAACAGTCCCCTCGTGCTTGGTATTCACGCTTCCAGGATGTTGTTCTTCAGATTGGCTTCACGGCTAGCATGTATGACTCTGCTCTATTTCTCCATCGCACCTCTCATGGCCTAGTACTTCTCCTACTTTATGCTGATGACATGATCATCACTAGTTCTGATTCTGCTGCTATTGCTGAAGTTAAAAGTCATCTCTTCCGTGAGTTCGAAATGAAAGACTTAGGCCCGCTACGTTATTTCCTTGGTATTGAAGTTGCTTCCTCTCCTCAGGGGTATCTTTTGGGACAGTCCAAGTATGTTACTGATATCCTTCACCGTGCTCGTCTCACGGATACAAAGACTGTTGATACTCCCCTTGAACTTCATGCCAAGTTCTTTGCCTCTAATGGTGTCCCCCTTGAGGATCCTACGGAATATCGCGAATTGGTGAGCTACTGGGTTTATCTTACGGTTACTCGGCCAGATATTTCTTATGCAGTTCACATTGTTAGTCAGTTTGTCTCTGCTCCTCGGACTACGCATTGGGCTACCCTCTTACGTATTCTTCGTTATCTTCGTGGTACCCTTCATCAGTGCCTTCTGATTTCTTCTACATCAAGCTTAACCCTCCATGCTTACGCTGATACTGACTGGGTAGGTGATGTCAATGACCGCACATCTACCTCTGGCCTCTGTGTTTTTCTAGGTGATTCTCTTACCTCCTGGAAAAGCAAAAAGCAATCTGTTGTTGCTCGCTCTACCGCGGAAGCTGAATATCGTGCCATGGCCCATGCTACCTCTGAAATCGTCTGGCTTCGTTGGCTTATTTCCGATATGGGGGTCTCTGTTACTACTCCTACGCCTCTTTACAACGACAATAAGAGTGCTATTCAACTTGCCCACAACTCGGTCTTCCATGAGCGCACGAAGCACATTGAGATTGATTGTCATTTCATACGCCAACATCTCCAGTTTGGCACCATTGCTTTACCCTTCGTCTCCTCCACATTACAGCTGTCTGATTTCTTCACGAAGACTCATACCACTGCTCATTTCTGCTTTCTCCTTGACAAACTCTCGGTGCTCTCTGCCCTCGCACCTTGAGTTTGAGGGAGGGGGGGTGGGGGTGTGAATATATATTATGTATCTTGAATATATATTCTGTATCTTCTTGTAATATGCTATTTTAGGATAATCATATCATAGCATAATCATAGGGTAATCATATCGTAATCAAATCTTGTAATCTTCCCTTCTTAGGCGTAGCTTTACTCTATTTAAAGGTGTACTCACCTCATTGTAATCCATTTAGAAATAATATCAGTATTTTCAGTCTTTGTTTCTCTGTTTTCTATTAAATCCATGGTGAGATGCCAAACCTACTCTCACCAATTTACAAGGCAAAACCACAATGCTCTGAGCAATACTGTCTCATTGAAGTAAAATGTTCAAACAGACAGTCTGCTTATCTGTTCATTTAGGGCAAATGTATGTATTTCGATTGAAAAGCAAAAACCAAGCTAGACCTTAGTTGCCCGAAACTGGGGCAGGGGAGTGGAGGGAGGGTGTTTGGATTATTTAGAATAGAAGTTCTTGTAGTAGGCTGAACCAAATGACTCAGACCACATGACCCTAAAGACGGACCGGGGCTAATGTGGAAATGAGCGTTGGAGCTCGGCGATGACCAAAGCCCAGGCAGTGGGTCTCATATTGCCTCGTCTACTTAAAGCCTCGGCCGGAAGAGAGCGTTCTGGTTCGGCGAAGGCCAAGGCTCAGGCAGATGGCCTCATCCCGTCCCTCTCCTTCCGAGGCACCTCCTTTGGCAACCAAATGCCTTGGCTCGGCCACTCTCAGTGCCACGCTCCCTCCACACGCGGAAAACGGTTATGCCAAGAAATAATGATTGGCGCACATGAGGGTGCCAGCTCACCCAGGAAACGGTTACAAAACCCTAACCACTAACGTCACAGTGACACCAGCCGACCCATGCAAAGCATGTGCCCGTACTTGGAGAGCAAGCTAAGCAGATCCTATAAATACCAAGTGATGCAGCCCCAAAAGAGGTACACCTAGACTCACACTCAAACCCTAATCTCTGGCTTTGCTCTCTGCACATTCTCATGCCTACCGGGAACACCCCCGGCCAAGTCTTAGTCATGCATTCCCTGTGCAGGTTAGGGCAAGAAGGCTAGGCACCCTCGAAGATCCATTGAAGAGAAGCTGAGATTCAAGATCACGGGCCACACAATTCCCAAACCAATCATAGAAGTTCCTCGTTTAGGTGATCCTGGTGGGGTGTTCATAGAAATGAAGGCGTCGCACAACGACAGGCAACTAAGTATTGAAGTAAATAGGACATGTTTTTATCCCAAATACGAGTAAATGTAGTGTTTGTACTAAGTACTTGAGAAAAATTGAGTAATCGTTTTTTCTTGTGCCTTGTTGATATGAAGCAATGTAGTTTGAGTTTCTTATCGTTACTAAGTATGTTCACATGCTTGGTAACTCTTCTCTTGTTTCTTTTGGAAGTCATATGCTTGAGAGGTTTTATCCTAGTTGGAAACGCACTGCTTTCCTTTCTTGATGGGAGTGAGGTTCTAAGGAGGTTCCGAGGTGGATTCATCTGCCCGACAGAAGGATGTTGCAAATAAGAACTTGACCGCAACAGATGAACCTAACGCTCATAGTCTAAAATTAAGAAAACTTGAGCTTGCAAATAATATCACCAACATCCCAATGAAATTAGAACGCAAGAGCAAGCTCATGCTATCAGTACAAAACGTTAACAACCAGCAGATACATCATTGGAAACAACTGGAGCCTAGGAGGATGGAGGATAAGTAGATGCGTTAGTACCTCAAATACAAATCTGTCGAGAAAGAAACGAACAGTTGGGAAGAACAGAGCAAAGAAGGGAAGGACTGCGAAATGTTGATACTCTGGGTATGATTCATGCTCCCAATCAATAGAACGCACCAATTCAGAAATACCCATTTCAGTCTTCTGAGTAACCAAGCAGAAAACTAGAGCTGGGTTCTCCTCTCCCTCTCAGTCTCTCTCTCTCTCTCTCTGTCTCTCTAAACGGAGTCTGTGACCGTGAACAGAAATGATCGGACTCTGGGTTTTGGTCAATAAAATGCCACTGTCATGGGCGGAGGTATATAGGGTTGACTTGACCCTACTTTACATGGCAATTATCCCTTGAACAAGTGTAATTTTTTTAGAAATTTGAGAAACTTGGAACGTATTTACTAGTACTATATTCTTGCCCTCGCTGATGTTGCTATTATCCAAAAAAAAAAAAGACTTTTTTTTTAAAAAAAAATGATTATTTTTCAAAATATTTAGGTAAAAGTAAAAAAAAAATTACTTTTCCGATTTCTTTCATCGAAACGAATCAATAATCTACAAAAGTTTAACACAAAATTAAAAATACAAAAAAAAATTCAAATAATTCTTAGATTTAAATTATGTTCAAGAGAGCTCAACCCAAGAAGGCGCTGTCAAGCGCCCAAAACGACACCATTTTGGGCAAAAAAGGGACACCACACCATTAGGCAAAACTACATCGTTTTGATCCCTTAAAAAACTTAAAAAACAAAAAAACTGTCTTTTAACCATGCAAGCAGAACCTGTTATTTATTTTTAATTTTTTGGTTGGGAGAACATTCTTTTATTTCAATCCTCCCAAATGCTCTAGATGTTCTCTCTCTTCTCTTCTCTCCTACCTTCATGATTGTGAGAAAGTCGAGACTCTCTATTTAGAGAGGATAGTTCTTCCTCTCTCCCCATTATTTTTTAACTCGAGGGTCCAAATCTGAACTAGCTATGGTTTTTGGCTCTTGATCCGATCAGCCTTGACGATGGATCTATGAGTCCTTCAGCAACAGCAATGGAGGCACTTTGTGGCGTCGCTAGTAGTGGGGGCACCTTGTGGCGTCGGCTGCGGAAGTACGAAGGGACGTTAACCTCCAACTTGAAGATTTGATTCGATCCATCTTCCTCCAAGCCATGTTCATGGGTGAATTAGTGGTTGCAACACTGAAGCTGTTTCTACTGGGTTTATCTTCAATTTAATTTGTTTTCTAGTTTTTTTTCTTCAGTTTCTTGGTTTTCGTTTCTTTTGCTTTTTGGACCTTTTGGGGTTTTTTTTTTGTTTTTGTTTAGGCTCCTTTTTTTTTTTTTGGAACATGATATAATTGCAAGCTAGTTGATAGGAAAAAAAAAAACCCGGGGTGCCGGGTGCGTGCTGTCCATATGGAACAACATGTGTGTTGGGCCAATTCAGGCTGTCCATGCTCGTCAATGAACGGCCCAGATTGCATCTCAGCAAAACAGTAACGGACAGTCAAGATCTGTTCGATCGAGATGCAATTTGAGCCATCCATTGCCGAATACGGACGGCCCAGAGAACAAGAAACTGAAACTGATCTTGTATAGAAGTCCAACAGAGAACAAGAAACTCCAAACTAGCCAGAAAATGGTATAGGATAGAAATGAGAATAAAAATTAAAGGAGTAGTGTAGCAAGAAAAGAAAACGCAACGAGACAAAAGTGAGTCTTGTTGTCCGATGAGTAGTCGCCGATGATGCTTCAAAACAACAGAGTCGTGCTGTCCAATGAGTAGTCGCCAATGATGCTTCCAAACAACAAAGTCGTTCCAGATGCTAAAGCCATCACAAAAAGAACTGCACACACCCAAGCGGAACATTGAGCCATCTCTCTCTCCCTCTGTCTATTATTGATCAACTTGTATCTAGTTTCTATCAATATAAGTTGCATTTGTTGGTTCTCAAAAATAAATAAATAAATAAATTTGTGTATTACGTAATTCAAGTTTACACCCAATTTTAGTAGGGAATTTTTTGGTTGTTTTTGGTTGATTGCTTACTACTTGGATCAGATGTCAAAGTGGAGGCACAATTTGTTATTATTGGATAAATTTCTTTTTTCTTTTTGTTCTTTGCCATAACGCTCATTTAGGATGAGTTGGAAAATGAATTCCTAATTCTTAGACCGATAAGATTGATCACACCTGATTAGTTTAAAATTCAGACAGCAATTATTTTTTAGTAAGTTTGTGGATTCCGGAGCTTCACCAATGACGGGTTGGAGTAGTGATATTAATTGATGTATATTTTTGTGCGTTACCTTTTGTGTTTGGTTGCGTGTGCTAATCCCTAAATTGTGTTGAACAATTTGGTATTTTTGTTTAATCAAAACCTTACTAAATTCAAGGAAAACTGAAAAATAACAAACTTAATTTGCCTAAAACACCGAAAAGAGTAATTTAATGGTCAAAAGTCAATAACTAAATGATTTTTTGGTGAACATAGAAAAGACAAATAATTGAGCGTCTCGTAGTATTTTAGACTAAAAGCTGGCATTGATAGATAAGACAGACACGACATAAATCACATCAAATGTGAAACTAGATTTTTTTTTCCTAGCATCAAGAGGCCGGACATCATATCATATTGAATTTATAACAATCTAAAACAATAGAAGCACAATAAAAGATGAAAAGTAAAACATCATACGATCAAGCCGATCACTTAAGTATCCTTCCATGCACTCGGAAATCCAGCTTCCTCGGAATCCATGACCCTCGATCCCTTAGCACGTAAGATTACGTAGCGACAAAATAAGCGGATAACAATTCTAGCATTTATTATTTATATGCATCTATATTTACTTGATGTTCCTTGTTCTAAAAAAACAACTATCAAGGAGATGCAACTTCATTTGGCATTCCTGTTTTATTAGGTCCAGAGGTGGAATGATCAAGTGCACAGCCACTGCAGCATACGTTATCCAAGCAAACACAAAATCCACAGCCACTGCAAATTGGAAGACAGTCGTTATTGTTGTGGCATTGTGGCAGGCGCGGTGGCGGTCTCCCTCCCTTGACACCTGACAACATACCTCCTTCAAAAAAAGAAAAAAAAAAATCAAAAAATGTTATACTTGTGGGATATGCGGACTTTCAATAAGCATCGGAATTAAAAAAAAGAAAATACTCAATCCATCCCAATTTATTTGTTTGTTACGAGAACTCAAACTTTGTAAGGAGGCAGAGACAGAAGTTCAGATATCCACGATTGAACTTTGGTATTTACTTCAATTCATACTTGAGGGGTAGTAGTACTGAAAGTTTTGACCTATTCTTGTGGTTATTTTTAGAAATAAAGCAAAAACATTTTGGGACGGCCGCTCAGCAGAAACATGAGCAGACAAAAAGGAACAAAGGGGGTATGTACTCAATTATACCAAATTCTACCACAAAAGTGGTTGACACTTGTATCGGACACAAATTCAACTCACAAATACACAACATTTATCGTTCAACACAAGATTTTAACATTTCCTAGTTCCTCTACTGATGGTGAATTGAATATTTTTGTCTTAATCTTCAATAATAAAAGCAACAACCATTATCCGAGTGATACGAGGAATGTTATATATAGTGTTGGGCTGTCCAATACGAAATGCCACACACATACACACACGCGTATATATGGAAACTTTCAATTACAAATACGGTAGCTGGTGGTTCGGATTATCTCGCAAACTATAACAGAATCGGATTTTTTTGGTGGGCCCAAATTCCAACAGAGAGAGCGAGAGAGAGAGAGAGAGAGAGAGAGACCTGATGCAATGACCAGTACTACCACCATTACAAAATTGAAGCTGAACTTAGGTTTCTCCATGTCTTTCGGCTATGTATTTGGATTGCACTTTGAAATCCTCCTCAGGTCTGTCTCTGAATATAAATAGGGGAAAAACCCCAGAGAAATCCAATTTAATGGAAATTTTACTGAATTGAGAACAATCCCCGCAAAAATCATTTTGATAACAAATCAAGTTCATTATTTGCTCTGCACGGCTTTATTTCCCTTAAGAGAGATTAAGCTCTACACGGCAGGGAAATGTATTGTATTTCCTTTAATTGATGATTACAACTTCACTTACCACGTTTTTCTCTTGACAGGGAAATGATTTTTTTTTTTTTCCTAATTTTTTTTTTTTTTGAAGCAAGACAAGGAAATACATTGGAGATTTCCATTTAGATTTTCTCTGTTACAAACTTCTCTCCTAATGTAATTTCACTGTTAATTTGTGTATCAAGTCTGGAGTCTGTGAACCGATACCAACTACCTTGTCCGGTTCGATTGTTTCCTTTAGTTGCTTGTTTAATGCTTCAGTGGCCTGTACCACTAAATGTGTGGCTTCTACACAAATATAGTGAAGATGGCCCCTGGAGCACCATGTGACAGAGCTCCAGGAGTATTGAATAATCACTCTCGTGCCTTACGTAATTCCAAACTTTGAAAATGACTCGGCTGAAAATTGGCACTTAGAGTATCCACAATGACATAGTGATCAAAGCTAAAAAAATTTATAAGTTAACAATATTTGCTCAAAAAAATACTCATATTGGTATAACCAAATTTAGTAACCCTTAATCAATAGCCAAATTTTGGCCTTCACAAAACCAAAACTAGGAGCAATTTTTTTTTTTGGATAATCAAATTTAATAATGATCACGCGCTATCTCTCTCTTTCCATCACTATTAATGGACCCATACCTCCATACATTTATTTTCAACTCTCTCTACTAAAAATGAGTTTTTGATTAAGCTCTTAGTAACCTCTTAAATGAATAACTAAAAGATAATATGTTCAGGTTTTGGTTATCCAATTTTAGTTATGTCATGGGGAAGTTTACTTAAAGTTTATCCACATGTGTAATTTCGGAGTTCTATAATTTAAGAAGAATAAAATGTACAGAGTGTTTTAATTCTCTAATTTAAACTCTCTCTCTCTCTCTCTCTATATATATATATATATATATATACACACACGAGATTATAATTATGTTAGTTACGACGTCCTTTTCCCACAAATTACGGGACATGAGATAATTGTGATGTTTTTTCAGAAATTTCGGCATCTGAAGGTGTGGAGAATTTGTAGAGTTCGTAGTCCATCTTCTTCCTCTAGTCATTAGAAGAATAGGGCAAAATCATGTAGGAAAACAGTGCGAAAAAACAGTAAAGGAATTCCTTATTTTCTGCAAATCACAAATTTAGGAATTTAATTTACAACAAGAACATAAATTACGGAATCGGAGATCCTGTAGGTCGGCCCGACCTGCAGGGCGTGAAGGTCGGCTCCGAGCCGTCCGATCGGACCCTCAACGGCTCAGATTTAATCTCCCGACCCTTCAAATCTGAACCGTCCATTGCCGAGCTGAGATCCCGAGCGTTGATTGCAGATCCGGCACCGATCGAACGGCTCAGAGCCGACCTTCACGACCTGCAGGGCCGGCAGCCCTGCAGGATCTCTTGATAGATTACAGAATATAAATTAATAACATAAATTGTAAAAGGCGTTCAACTTTGCGACTTTTTTATTTTGTTGTTTATGCCCTTTGTTTTGTCCTTTCGGGGTCTTTGTTGTATCTGCTATTTTCAAGCCTATGGATCACGTAATGTGTATCTGATTTTATCAATATAAACTGTGTTTCTTCAACAAAAAAAAACGTAATAGTGTAATAAAGAAAATACAACAGAAAAAAGAAATGAGAAGGAAAATAATGATTTCCACTCGTTTAGGCCTTTTTTGGGGGTTATATTTACCCTTTCGGATAAAGGAAAATCATTTTCTCCTCCTTTTTCTATGAATACTGTAGTAGGCCGAACACAAAACGCTCGGCTACTAGCCGAAGGGCGACGAGCCCACGCGGCTATATCAGAGACGGCCCTAGCCGACGATGTTCACGCACGCGCGACCTTGCCGGTTTAATCTCAACAAATGGTGTCTCGTGACATGGTTCGTGCCGGCTCGCCCATAGCTGGCTCGACTTGTTGGGCTCGGCTCGTGCAAGCCCCGCCACTCCACGGAGACATCGTTCGCCTCCCCACACGGTCAAACGACATAAAGATAATGATGGAAGCACATGGGAAAGGACAGCTCACGCTAACGGTTATAAATATCTAATCTAGTGACGCCACAACAACGTCACCCGGCTCGTGCAGAGCACGTATGACAGTACTTGGAGAGCAAGTTAAGGAGGTGCTATAAATACAGGAAGACCCACAACCCTAAAAAGGTACACAACATTCCAGACCTAAAACCCTAGCTTCTTTCTTTCCTCGCACTATACTCATCCTTGCACGAGGGCCATACCGGCTCCTCCTGTGGTCTTTAGTCGTGCTTCGTGGTGCAGGCTAGGCGAAGAGAGCTTGATCAACCCTGAACCAGAGGAAGGACTCGAACCGGAGACTACGGGCCACACAATTGGTGAACCCGACGTGAAGTTACTTTTGATCCAAACGGCTCACTCCTCCCAACACCAACCTCCCTTCCTCCACTAACAACCTCAAATCCAACCACAATGGGCGGTGATCTCACGAACGCAGCCGTCTCTGGGGCCAAGGACGCCAGTGGAAACATCATCCTTCCACCCCCGGAGAGACACATGTCAATCTCAATCCCCGCCAGCTCCGGACTATCACCAGCCGTGGAGGAAGTCACGGCGTCCTACATCCGCCTGTTACAACGTCGAGACGACGAACGAGATAACGAGCTGGCCGCGTTGAGGGCGGAGGTGGCCCAAATGAAGCAGCACATTCAGCAAACAGCAATCCCTGCCACCTCGAGATCTAGTGGAAGCAGGAGGCAACGGGGACAAACGCCACCTCCACCGCCACCACGTATAACAAGAGTCAGGGCTAACGCGATCTCGTGAAGGACGATTGAGCTTCACCTCGCGCTCGTGACGCAGAGAGATCATCTCTACAGACTTCAAACGCTTTCCGGGAGCACATCGCTCCGTAAGCTACCAAGAATGCACCAGACGCCGGACACCGAGTCGTCATAAAGCACGTGATTGATCCGGTCATGCGCGGAATTCTTCGCACCACGCCGCACCATAGCCGAGATTCCGCACAAACCAGGCGCCACGGTCCGAACGCCTCGCAAAATCCCACCCGAACCAGTGATGATGAGATCCGACAACCACGCGGGAAAGCGAATTGGTGACGGGCGGGCGATGATAACAAAACTCGCCGCGGAACGAAAAGTCCATCGACGGCCCACGGCGAATAACAACAGACCTGAGGGATAAACTCAGACACAGGAACGATGGGAAGACAACCACTAAGGACCCCAAGGGAAGGGACCCCAAACGAACGAAGATAGATGAGTTCGGCAAGCCGCCGCGCCCTGGGTTCGAGAGGCAGTTGAAGGATCTCGGTGTTTCACCCTTCACTTCCCATATCATCAACACTTCACCCGAATCCACATTTCACTTGCCTAAGTTCACCAAATTCGACCCATCAACATGTGAAGCCTACACCCATCTCATCCACTTCCGCCAAACAATAGAGCTCTGTACTCAGAAGGATGAGATCAAGTGCAAAGCGTTCCCCTCCAGCCTCGGCCCTTGGACTCCAGTGGTTCAACAAGTTGCCCGCTGGATCCATTCGGAATCTTGCCGACCTTGAGCGAGCATTCAATACCCGCTTTATCACCAGCAACAAGACTGCCAAGGAGCCTGAGTCCTTGACCCAGATGAGGAAGCTCTCGGCCGAGACCCTCGTGCAAAGACGAACGCATCGCAGCTTTCAACGGTAAATACCTGGATCGATTTACATACCGGGCCTGCGTATCTTCAAGAATGGGCTCGAGACGCGAAAATCCTTGACGGTCCGCCATTCGCCCACCCTACGGCATGGGCGAACTAATGCGTGTCGCCGAACGATTTTGCCAGAATTCTCACGCCGACAGGGCGGCGCAGGTATGCCGAGCCGTGAATACAACAACCCCAACCACACCCAACAAACGCTCGCACCAACCCTAGCCCAAAGAACAACATTCAAGAAGCACGTGAATAATCATCAAGCGACTGCAAAAAGCGCCACCTAAAGGTACATGACTACGCTGTCGAGACTACATATTTCAAGCGAACCTATCTCGTCCTTCTGAAAGAAATCATGCGATAAAATTATGGTTTGAATGGCCGATCGGGAAGCTCTTGACAGACACGGGCAGCCAGATCGTAATCCAAGGAAGAAATGCTCCTACCACAACGAACTCGGCCACTACACGACAGCCTGCGCTCCATACAAAGCACTCTCGAGAGACTTGCGCTCAGGCCATCTCGATCAATACATCGACCGAGCAAAAACACCAAAAACCCAGGACCAACCGGCAATCCCAATCCCAACGAACAAAGGCCGATGATACACGCTATCCACGGTCCAGTAACAAAGGAACTCGAAGGTAGTCTCCGAGCCAACATCATTCAAGCCTCGTCCTCCAAGCAGGTACTCTCTGTCGGCTGTGGATCCAAACGCTCGTATCCGCACGATGTTCCCAAATGGACGATTACTTTTACCGAGCGTGACCTTGAGCATTGCAAACTCCCCACTCTGATGCACTTGTTGTCACGGTACAAATTACGCCCATGACGCCAAACGTGGTTCCCTCATCGACTCAGGGCAATTTCTACAGGTCATGTACTATGACCTTTCAAAAGCTCGATCTCCTGCAGAGTTGGCACTACAAGACACAGAGGGTTCCTCTCATCGGATTCAACGGAGCTCCCGTCCGGCAATTGGCAAAATCCATCTTCCCGCCATCGCCGGGCCATGACCGCTCCGCTGAAGTTCATCGTCATTAATGCTCCAAGTCCGCATAACGCCATCTCGGCCGAGCCTCGGTTGCACAAAGAGTGTGCCATTGCCTCCACTTTACCACTGTGTCGACGCTTTCATTGGCACAAGCGCCGACAAGAAGAGATCTCGAGAGGCGACCAGTGTTGCTTTCCAAAAATGCTACGCCTCAAATTGCATACGCCGCCCTCCAAAGCAAAACAAGTCCAATGGGTTGAAGTCCCGGACATGGCCGTCACGAAGACGTCGGCCACAAGAACGAAGATAAAGCCGAAGAAGAATTGGTTCTAAATGCCCATGACGAGGACGGATCTCGTTTTTTCTTGCTTGGCTCTTCCCTGAGCGACGCCGAGCGTGAAGAATTGTTTCAATTTCTAAAAGAAAACATGGAGGTCTTCGCTTGGACGCCCAACGAGATGCCTGGCGTCGACCCTAACTTCATCTGCCACGCACTCAACATCAAGAAGAACTCCAAGCCGGTAGTCCAGAAGGCTCGACGTTCAGCTCCCGAGCATGCCGACGCCGTCATTGAGGAAGTCAATCGCTTACTCGAAGCCAACGCAATCCAGGAGGTACAGTACCCCACTTGGCTCTCTAACACAGTTGTAGTCAAAAAGAAAAACGGCAAGTGGCGAGTCTGCGTCGACTACACCAACCTCAACGATGCTTGTCCTAAAGACTGGTTCCCACTGGCAAAAATCGATCAGTTAGTCGACGCAACCGCCGGTCACGCTCGGTTCAGCTTCCTCGACGCCTACCATGGTTATCATCAGATAGCCATGGACCCCGAGGACATGGAAAAAACCGCCTTCATCACTCCGCACGGCATCTTTTGCTACCGAGTCATGCCATTTGGGCTCAAAAACTCAGGCGCCACGTTCAACCGAGCAATCTACAAAATGCTCCACGAACAGATTGGCCATATTTTGGAGGCATATATTGACCTCGTCGTCAAGAGCCAGAAGGAAGGGAACCATCTTGCCGAGCTGAAAGAGGTATTCGACGCCCTCAAACTCCACAAGCTCCGCCTCAACCGTGCCTTCGGTGTGAGCGCCAGTAAGTTTCTTGGACATCTTGTCAACCGACGAGGAATTGAAGCCGACCCCAACCAGATCAAAGCCGTAGCAGACCTGCGCCCACCACGTACGGTCAAAGAGGTTCAGAGACTCACTGGCATGGCCGCTGCTCTCAACCGCTTCATCAGCAAGTCTTCGGACAAATGCCACGCCTTCTTTCATGCTTTGAAAGGGAAAAGTAGGCGGAGTTTCGAATGGACGGAAGAGTGCGACGAGGCGCTCACCGAGCTCAAGAGTTACTTGTGTTCCGCACCTCTATTAGTAAAGCCGGCAGAATTTGAAACGCTCTATCTATATTTGGCAGTTTCAGCCCATGCCGTCAGTTCCGCTCTCGTCCGACGACAGGGAGCCGATGACATGCCCATCTACTTTACTAGCAAAACACTCCTTCCCGCACAAACGCGCTATCTCCCTCTGGAGAAATTGGCTCTAGCTCTCGTCTCGGCCGCAAGGAAGCTACTTCCTATTTTCACCCCACACTATCACTTCCTTAACAGAGTAATTCTAAAGCTCTCTTCGGAAGGCCGACTCTCTCCAATCGAAGCTTTCCAAGTGGGCCGCCGAACTTGCTAATTTCGACATCCACTTCGAGCCTCGTACAGAATCAAGGGCTAAGTTCTCGCCGACTTCATTGCCGAACTCACTCTAGACGATGCAGCAGAATTCAACAAACCGCCTCCACCACAAGCAATCATCACCACTGTTTCAGTATGACTCGAGATCGTGACCACGACGGCGCCAAACAAGAATTCGAGCAAAGGGTGTAGTCCTAGTCTCCCATGTGGGACAATGCATGAAAGTTCTATCATCATTGACTTCCTCGCCACTAACAATGAGGCCGAGTATGAAGCCCTCCTAGCAGGTCTACTCCGCTTCAACAATGCAAGCCGATAACCTTATTGTTTACTGCGATTCTCAACTGATTGTGAATCAAGTGTTAGGGGACTACGAAGCCAGGATCCAAGAATGATGAAGTATCAGACGACGACGGCAACCGAGCTTATCACCAAGTTCAAAAGTTTCAAAATCGAGCAGATAAGCCGGGAACACAACGCCCACGCCGACGCTCTCACTGGTTTGGCATCGGCCTCTAAAGTTTCAGGATTTCGCACTATCAACTTCGGCAACATCAGTCAACCAAGCTTTGACATTCCCCAAGAAGTGCTGAACATCGAGCTCGGCCCAAGCTGGATGGATGAGATCGTGGACTTCCTCAGGAGCAACACTCTACCAGATAACAAAAAGGAAGCATACCGAATCAGGAATAAGGTTGCATACTACTGGTTATCCGACAGTGGCCAACTCTATCGAAAGTCCATCTCTGGGCCGTACCTACTCGTCGTCCACCCTACGCAGGTACCAACGATCCTCAACGAGTTTCACTCAGGCAGCTGCGGCTGCCATTCTGGCGGACGTTCCTTATGCCAGAGGGCGCTAAGTCAAGGCTATTTCTGAAAAAATATGAAGAAAGATTGCGAAGAGGTTGTCCGCAAATGCTGACCATGCCAGCTATTCTCCCCAATACCCAAGCAGCCCGCTCAAAACCTCTTCCCCATAACAAGTCCATGGCCATTCGCCCAATGGGGGCTTGACATCGTCGGGAAGTTGCCAACTGCCCCTGGGGGCTTCAAGTTCCTCATCACAGCTACAGAAATGGGTGGAGGCTGAACCTTTGGTAACAACAACCGAGGCTGACGTTCGGCGGTTTGTTTGGAGGAACATTATTACAAGGTTCGGCGTTCCATACGCAATCATTTCTGACAACGGCACACAATTTGTTGGCAACGGCCTGTCAAGCCTCCTTGCAGAGTTCGGCATCCGATTCTTCAATCTCCAGCGTACCCTCAGGGGAACGGCCAGGCCGAGGCCTCAAACAAAACCGTTTGTGCCGGTATCAAACGTCGCTTAACCTCAAAACGTGGCAAGTGGGCGGAGGAGCTGCCACGGGTTCTCTGGGCCTATCGATCCACACCACGCCGTTCAACAGGCCAAACACCCTTCTCCATGGCGTTCGGCATGGAGGCCGTCATACCTTTGGAGTCTAAGTTCCCCACCCTCCGGACTGAGACGTTCGATCCAGCTACCAATGACGGTGCTGCCCAGGAGCTCATCCTTGTCAAGAAAAAGCGTGACGACGCCGTACGCGGCTTGCACTATCAACAAAGAAGGGCTGGGCGGGTATAACCGCAGGTCCGCTATGAAGAAATTCAAGCCCGACGACTTAGTTTGGCGAAAGGTGGTCCAGGCGACTAAGAAAAAGAAATTCATGCCGAATTGGGAAGGTCCCTTCCGCATCGTCAAGATTGCTGGCGAAGGAGCATACATACTGGACATGAATGGGAAGGTGCTGACCAACCCTTGGAACGCCCAGAACCTCAAGAGGGCGTACATGTGATCCTCAAATCCATGCTCGGCTATATTGCCTGTTTTCATAGACATTTCACTACATTTACTCGTCCATCCTGTTTTTAAATCTTTTCATTTCACAGCATGGTCTAGGCCACTGTCTGCTTGTCTTTTCGTCTCGGTAACTTAATGGGAATCACTTTTTGTTTGGCAATCATTCATCTCCAGTTATGTAACTTAGCATTTTTTCGAAATCTCGCTTACATTTTTACTCTCGGCAAACTCTGCCACCCACAAACGCTGACTTCGTCACACCCACAAAGGACCCTAAGGGTCCGCTTCGGCCATACTGCCCAAAGAAGCAAAATAGGACATATGGTCCACCAAGCCCATAACACACATTGCGGCTGGAATGTGGGCTTCGGTTTGACTTGGCAAGACAGTAAGGTCGGCCACAGTCAGGTTACACTCACACTTTGGTGAGCAAACCACCCACTAACCAGTTGTATCCTAAAATAGCTAAACCATCCTACTTTGGTCAAGGCTCGGCTACAACCACCCTACGTCAAGAAAACACTATCACACCGAACCCAAACCAAAGTGGGGGCTACGGATATCTACCAATCCAAACATGCAAGGCTACAAAACAAATTTTCACAAGGCCAAAACACAGATTGATCAGGCACGGAAAAACAAAGGTCATTGAAACAAAGGAAAGCACACATTCATTCATTCAACGAAAAGTGTAGCAGAAACTCCTAACAGAAGGTACGGCGTGGTAAATCGTTCGATGCCGACCCCCAACAACTATTACATCTGGAACAGCAAACACCGGTGTTCGGCGCCGTCCCAAAATAGTTCAAAAAATTCAAAACTAAAACTCATAATGATCAAACTTGAGCAGTGGCATCTGCAGTAGTATCAGCAGCGTGCTCGGCAACAGCATTATCAGCCTCCCCAGCATCCGCCACCTTCTCTTTTTCCTTCTCGACATCCTTACCGGCATCGGCAGCAATTTCATCGCCATCGCCCTTTTTCTTGTCATTATCATCCTCAGATAAATCAACAACAGTGAGGTCTTCGAGATCCTCCTCGCTCTCAGAAAATTCCTCGTCCGGCAACGGGGCGCACTCCTCCTCAGTATAAGGGAGTTCAAGCTCAGGAACAGTTGGCGCTGGGATTCGGCTCAGGTCAAGCTCCAGCTGCATTCCTTCGCCGACGGTCGCAACAACTGCCTTGTATCCCGCTTTGTAAGCAATGGGCAATTTTTCCTGGAGATGGTCATTAACCATTGACCGAGCGTCCCTCCTGTACTCTTGGCCAGCACGGTCATATCCTGCTTGATACGCCTTCTCGTCAACCTCCTTCATCTTCCTCTTCTCCTCCTAACCACTTGACCAGCTCGCGCCGCCTTTCTTCAAATTTTCTCGCCATCTCTCCTTCTCCTCTCGAAGCTCAACTGGCCTTCGCCCCGCAGTTCCCTTATAGCTCCTTGATTTTTCACGCTCGACCTTCAGATCGGCGTGTAGCGCTTACGCTCGGCAGCAAGGAGATTGGCTTGGTTGTACGCGACGGAGAATCGCCGCCACCTACATAACAAAGAAAAATACAAGTTTCATAAATTTGTCCGGCGATGGAAAATGAAACCGGCTTAGGAAAGTAATCGAACAACATACGACCGGGCGTGAACCAGTGCCCGGCCGGGCTTTCGGTACCTTTCATCATGTCGCTTGGCAAGGCCAAACCTTGAAGCATTGTTGGGCAAGGCGCCAGCTCCAGCCTTCACGCTGCCGGGCCGACGGATATAATCCCGCCGCCATGGCAAACGGGAGCGAACTTCCGCGGTACCGCCTGGCTACCCGGAGCCGGCCGCCTCTCCAAGACTTTGGAGCCACCTGCAGCCGATGACTCCGTCTGGTCCCTCTCCCAAGTGCCCCTGGGGGCTTGGCAGGGAGAAGGTCGTGGGAAGTTTTTTGTCGCTTGGCCGCGCGCTCGGCCTCGGCGGCTGCTTTTTGTCTGTCCAGGGCGCCGTCCCTGATGTTCATCTTCACGACATTTCTCCGACCCATATCGTCGGCAAACTGGGGGATGAGGGTTCGAAGGGGCTCGATATCAATACCTTCAAACGTTGAAGGCTGGCTCTGCTGAAACCAGAAATCTGCCGACTTCTTCAAAGACGGGAACTTCACCCTCTCGCCTTTCGCTACCTTGCTCGGCTTAGGGTCCTTTTCCTTTTTTCCGTCGGCAGCGTTTTTCTTACCCTTCGCCCGCTTGCTCGAACCAGTCTTCTTTTCTCTTCTCTTCAACTTACCCTTGTAAGAAGGGTCGTAACCCAAAATCGTTGGCGCGTCGTGACAGGGAAGAGCTTTCAACCGATCGATATGACTTTCGTCGGCTAAATCCTGCTCTCTCTTTGCAATAGATCGGTGATCTGCAAAAGAATTAGCATGCAAGACATAATTAGTATTCTGTGAAGAAGTCATGTACGGCAAAAAAGAAAGGATTAAACAACCTCGGAAGTTTTTTATCCTCGGAACTGAATACAACCGCGTTGCCTGGTCGCCGAACTCGAAATTACCACTAACTTCAACATAAAAGTTAGCCCATTTGTCGGTGTCGGGAAGCCCCACAATCAGGGGTTCCTTGCCACTGCGCGTCGACAAGTACCTGCGGTTAGTCTTGCCGTGCCTGGACATTTGGTACGTATGAAAGAGGTCGGCAACGGAAAACTCAAGGTTATGGAGTTCTTTCAGCTTGATAATGGTCATCACTATTCTGTAACTGTTGACAGCAAAATAGTGAGGGACAAGCCCGAATTTGGCCAGTAATTCCCTCAAGCGGATGAAGAGGGAAACGAAGCCCAGCTTCACAGATGGCCATGAGGGGGACAGTTATATGCTCGGGATGGTGCTCTACCTTATCCCTGATTCTGTTACTGGCTACTTGGCAAACGACAACATCGGCGGGGATGTTGAAGGTGCGACAGAAGTCTTCATACTCGTTCGGCTGCCCGCTGAAATAATGTGCATGTGGGCAGACCTGACCCCTCTCGTACAGATCAGCGATCTCTCTGTCCTCGGATGCTGTTCCATCCGGCCTCGAGCGTGATGACGTTGTGGCCTCGGCTTGAGAATGGAACCTAGATTCAGCCTCAGGACCGAGTTCGGGTTCAGCATCAGAGCGTGTGGATAAAGTAAAAGAAATCTCTGCTCTATCAACCCGCCGTCGCACTCATGATCACGCCGCATTCGAATCATCTGCCTCGACATATTGATGCTATAGAGATGTCCGCGCTCACAAGGCGCCGCTTCTCCAAATATTCTCGATGAAGAGCCTCGAGCCGCCTCCGAGCTCTCGTGAGCCTGGATGATATCACTATCACCGTGAGCCGACTCCTAAACAAGACAAGCGAAAATGGAATGAGAAGCCTCGTCGTCGGCCATAAGGCAAGGATCTCTACGCTCGGCTACCTACTGCCCCACCATTTCTAGCCTATGAAGACTCAAGCTCAGGAAACTCCGCGACTCAGCGGGGGCTCGGCTTAAACAACCATAAAATGGGGCTCGGCCAAGCCCACCGTCGGCCAAACCCTTATTACCTACACGGGCCTCGCCAACCTAAAACATCACCAAGCACAAGATCATTGAGAGAGGACTCGTGCTCTAAGAACAGTTGAAGGCTTAAGATGAACACTGCTCATCTCCAAGCCAGTTTCTCAGATGCATGCAACAAAACACCAAACCTGCAGAAAAAGGCGTAAAAGCACGCGAAATCCGTGAAAACGCATGTAGGGGTAAAAGGCTAACCCATACCTCGTGATTTTCTACGAGATCCGGCGGAAGATTCTCAGAAATCAAAACCGTAAGATGAACGGGCGCGATGGTAAGCCTCGCAATGGAAGTTTAGAGAGAGAGAGCAACGGTAGCTTCTCTCTCCTCATGAGACCCCATTATATAGAGCTAGGGTTTGGGATTCGAAGTTCCCGCCCATCATTACATCGCCGAACAGTCATCCATTCAACGTGTGACACGTGGCGTTGAAATGACAGCCTGCAGAGTCCCTCGCCCACGCCAACCGTCCTCTCACCAGCCGTACCATCTGCGCAGTGACACTTGGTGTTCTCGCATTGAGGGACGCCCCTGACGGTTACCCTGTGCAGATGAAAAGACGGGTTAAGTCCAGCTCGATCTCATTTTCATCATCAATAATCCATCCTCGGCGCTCCACGTTCGGCCAGAGCTAGGTATCGATCCCTACTCAAGGCCGCGCCGGGCAGAGATCGAGGGTTATAATAGTAGTAACACAAACGCCGCTACTAGGCCGAAGCGGCGACGAGCCCACGCCGTTATATCGAGACGGCCTTAGCCGACGATGTTCACGCACGGCGACCTTGCCGATTTAATCTCAACAAATGGTGTCTCCAGACATGGTCTGTGCTGGCTCGCCCATACGGGCTCTGACTTTGTCGGGCTCGCTCAGTAAGCCTCGCCACCCACGGAGACATCGCCTGCCTCCCACGTGTCAACGGGTTACAAAAGATAATGATGGAAGCACATGGGAAAGGATGCTCACGCCGAATCTGCCATACAAATATCTAATCTAGTTGACATCACAACAACGTCAACACTCGTGCAGCAGCACGTGATGCGATTGGAGAGCAAGCGGAGGTGCTATAAATAAGGTAAGACCCACAACCCTAAAAAGGTACACAACATTCCAGACTCAAAACCCTAGCTCTCTTTCTCTTCTCTCAGACTATACTATCTCATACGAGGCCATACCGGGCTCCTCCTGTGGTCTTTAGTCGAGCGGGTGCAAAGCAGGGGCGAAGAGAGCTTGATCAACCCTGAACCAGAGGAAGGACTCGAACCGGAGACTACGGGCCACACAAATACTTGTAACGCTCCAGCTATCTTGCTTAATTTTAGCCTAACAACATGGATTTTTTTTTGAAACGGCAAAAAGATAGATTCATTAACTCATAACATAACATGGAGTAGAGTCTGGGATACACCGGTCTGATCATCCAAGACCCTCTTAAAAGGTTAACCTCAAGTTTCTCAAGTTATACAATAATTGCTCGCAATCACTTATATACCACAACAAATTCCCTTAACAAACCGATGTGGGACTAAGAGTTGGGTCTCACAATCTCCTCCACTTAGGACCGTTCTCTTCCATTTAGGATCACAACGTCCTCATTGCACGATGTGGGACAGGTATCCGCTTAAGCATGTCAAGCTCATCCCTTATCAGGCCCACCCAAATACGTCTTCTCGCGGGACTCACCCCACACTTTCAGTTGGTGCAAGATACCACCTGTAACAATCCGTTCCAGCCGACCTGCTGAACTCTTAGTCTAACCGCATAGTTCAAAAGATTAACTTTAAGTTATTCAATAACTATTCACGATCACTTATATACCACAACAAATTCCCTTAACCCACCGATGTGGGACTAAGAATTGGGGTCTCACAATACTGCATCTTTACACGTAGCTTTTACCATCTAGAACTCACAATGGCCCTATGTGTAGCCGACACCCACCAACGCATAAATTTGATTAGTCTCACAATTAGATAGATCCTTCGAAGATCACTTTTCGATTTTCTTCATTCGAGTAGGTATACTTTTGTAGGGTGCCGAACGAAGCCTCTTGCACCTATCTCCACCTGGCCGAGCATGACCGTGGTCGTGCCCTAACTGCGCGCTCCTCTCGATGCCGTTATCGGTCACTGTCGGCCACACTCCTTGCCTGGGCCTCGGCCGTAAGCCGAGGCCGACCCCAACGACGTCACCTCTTTCGCGCTTTATCTCAATTGTCGTCGGCCCCCGGGAAGCCCACGCTCGGCCTCCTGCAGATTCTAGGCTCCGTCGGCCCAACCTCCACACGAACTGATCGTCAGGATCGGCCATCCGCGAGTGTAAATGCTCCTCACGCGCGGAAGCGGTTACGAAGGATAATGATGGGTGCACATGGGAGACGCCAGCTCACGCTGAAACGGTTACAAAGATCTATCCAGTGACACCACAATGGCGTCACTCAGCTCGTGCAGAGCACGTGTTTGTACTTGGAGAGCAAGCTAGGAAGGTTCTATAAATACAGAAGGATCACAGCTCCAAAAGGTACACAGCTTTCCTACTCAAAACCCTAGCTCTTTCTCTCTTTCTCTGCATCATTCTCATCCTTGCGCCGGAGGGCCATACTGGGGCTCCTCCGGTATGGTCTTTAGTCGTGCTTCGTGGTGCAGGTTAAGTGGAAGAAGCTAGACAACCCCTGAACCAGAGGAGGAAGGACTCGAACCAGAGATCACGGGCCACACAACTTTAAAATAAATAAATAAATAAAAATAGCAGGTGATAAAAATCCAAGGGGGCACGTGACTCACCTGGCCCTTACCTCCCTCTGCCCCTGTGTTTTGCCAGACCCTTATTTTTTGTGCGCGCTTTTTTTTTCTTTTCTGTACCCCTCTTCTTCTTGTTTTTTATCCGCAAATCATCATTTTTTTTTTCTGTACCCCTCCAAATCATCATTTGTGAGGTACATACCAGACGGACAACACGTGTTCTGGCCGATTTTAATAAAAATAAAATAAAAACTCCCTCCACATACACATCCCTAAGAGCATCCGCATTGTAATAATCAAATTGATGTGAATAAGCAAATTTAACAATAATGCTCAAAAAACACCTTACATTGTAATAAGCAAAGTTACAAGTCTTTTAGCAAATAATCAAATTCCACCCATTCCATAACCAAACTTAACAACTTTTACCAATAACCAAAACTCAATAACCAAACCCAATAAGGAAATTCAAAACTCAATAACTCAAAAACACCCCTCATTGGAATCGTCTCATCGAGACGAATAATTTGGTGTGATCGGATGCGTGATTGAAACTCGTTTGCGATTGGACATAGATGCATTGTGTATTTTGGAATTTTTTTTTGTTAGGGATGCAAAAATAACCAATGTGGAGATAGAGGTTGTTAAGTTTGATTATGAACTAAATGAATAATCAAATACTGACGTGGCACATTTTGATTATTGATTTTGATTATTCCCATTGCGGATGCTCTAAGTTCAACAAGCTAATGTTCCAAAAACTAGGCCAACACACCAACTTCCTTCTGGTATTGTCATCCAGAACAATGGCTACACCATCCAATCGTCAGTATTCAACAGTGCAAATAGATCATGGAAAAACTAAAACAGAGATTACGAAAGGAACAGCCGGGCAGACTTCCTAAAGATTTGTTTTGGAAGTTTCCTTGTTAGTTTAAGCCATGAAGCGCCAGGAATTCAGTTTGAGCAATAATTGGCTTGGAAGGATTCTTTGGTTATAAAAGTAGCTAGGCTACTTTGATGGGTTAGGTTTTATTTTGTGCTTAATTATAATATTTGGGCATCTTAGAGCATCTCCAGTTCTTACTCTTTCCTTTTCCCAAATTTGGGTTAAAATTTGAGCAAAAACCCATTTTGGGTAGGAGCCACTCCAATGCAAAACCCTATTTTGACCCAAAATTTATTATTTTTAAAATATCCAATGGCATTTATGTAAATGAAAGAGAGGAATAGAATGAGCATCAACAAAATGAGCAGTACACCCAATCCCGCCGTTGGACTCGCTGGACTCCTTCGCCTGAAAACTCGTCCGCAGCGAATTCGCCCTCCTTCCACCTCCCCTGCCGTTGGAGATTGCCGGCATCGAAGAGGTTGCGAAATGCCTTGTGCTTGTGCGATTTGGGCGACTTGTTCATGGTGACTCCTCCTCAATTACGAATGGCACATGGGCCCATAAACGAGGGGTACACCCAATCCTGATCGGCGGCAGGAGTGGGGGAGGAGTTGAAGGGATCGTCATACGGAGTGGGGAAGTAGCTGTTGGAAAAATGAGTCAAGTATTTGGTTGTCCCAAATTTGGGCAAAGAAATGGGTAAAAACCCAAAATGGGGAAGGGTTTGGGTCAAGGATTGGAGAGAGATTTTTGTGGTTTTTGCTCCATTTTTAAATTTGGGTCTTAAAATGGGTCAAGGCTGGAGATGCTCTTAGGCCATCAAGTGTTACGGGCTTTATTTGTTTTATCTGGACTTTTTTGGCCATCAGGTGTAATGGGTTTTGTGCCTTTGGAGTTTGGATGTATTTTCCAACTCTTGGTTGGAATCTCCTTTCCTCTTTCCCCTTAATAAAATGTTACTTTTGCGCGGAAAAAAAAGAAAAAGAAAAAAGAGCTAGGCTCTCTAAATTAGAGTTCCTTGGAGACCTATTGGGTATGGATGGCCATCTCGACCAATCCGTCCGAATCCGATATGTTATCCGCTCCGAACGGATCGGATATTCGAAGATTTTTTCGGATATCGGAGCGGATTCGGATTTTTGTAAAAAAAAAAAAAAAAATCGGAGATCGGATCGGATTCAGAGGTAAGTTTGCCTCCGATCCGATCCGACTCCGAATCCGATCTCCGAATCCGACCTCCGAATCCCCAACTATAAATACCTCTTACTTGTACCTGTTAGGATTCTGACCACAAAAAAACACACCCAGCAGCCCCAGCTCTACAGCTCTACTGCCAACTTCACCCCATGTTCCACCACTCCACCCCAGTCGATCTCCCTCCCCAGTCGACGTCGAGTGTCGATCTCTCTCTCTCTCTCTGACTCTCTCTCTCTCTCGTTCTCTCTCTCTTTTTCTCTCTCGAATCTCAGGGAGTGGGATTTTGCCTTTATTTTAGAGTTATAATAAGTAAAGGGGTTTTTGATGATTTGGGTGTTTTTTAGTGGTAAAGGCGTTTCCTAATCCTAGGATCAGCCATTGGAAATGGTGATGGCCGATGGAGAGCATCTCACCTCCGTACATCATCTTCCAGTACCCTCCAAGCTTGATTTTTTTTTTTGGGCTAAGATGTCCTACAGAATTTTTTTTTCTTTCAAATTCGGATTCGGATATCCGATCGGATCTCCGTTCCCCGTTCGGAGCGGGGATGGAGGACCAAGATATATATCCGTTCGGAGTTCGGAGCGGATTCGGAGGCGGATGGAAGATTCGGATTCGGATTCGGATATTGCAATATCCGCCTCCGATCTGACCCGTTACCATCCCTACTATTGGGGTTCTTGGTAGAAACAACGTGAACACTGCAGAAGTCTCATCAACAAGCTATTAAATTCATTGAAGGAAATCCAACTCCTTCCAACTGCTATATATATTATTTACGAGGGAATTGATATTCACGGTCCTTTTTTTATGCAAGCACTTCATTTTTAACATAAAGTTATTAGTAACAACATAAACAAAATGGCTGAGCAAAAAAAAAAAAAAGACAAATTTTCGTAGTCATCCCTCTAGTTTTACGGTTGTCTCAATTTCGTCCATCTAGTTTCAATTGTCTCAATTTCGTCCATGTAGTTTGTTTTACGTTCTAAATTGATAAAATCGTTAACACCATTAATGAAACTAACGGAAAAATATGATTAAAAAATTAAGTACTCCAATTTTCAATCCGGTTGAGCCAGTGTAAAGATTTATTTTTTTGATCATTTTATCCTAGATGGTCGTAATGAATTTTTTGCTCCAAGGCTTTTCAACGAGCACTCGAGAACTCTTTATTTAGTTTCAGGGCTCTCTTAGGGTGCTCATTGAAAGGCTTTAGAGCTAAAAATTCATTATGACCATTTAAGATATAATGATCAAAAAAATAAGATTTTTGCACCGGTTCAAATAGATTAAAAATTAGAACACTTAATTTTTTAACTATATTTTTTAATATATAAATGGTGTAAAAAAAAATAAGTGTTCCAATTTTCAATTCGTTTAAAAGTAAATTGGGCTAGAGTCCACATTCTAGACTTATTGGGCCTTATAGTCCGGGTTATTCTTTTAACAGGCTGGGGATCCATGATACTAGATTCTATGCAGCGTTAGGTCCATTAACAGACCAAACTACCCTTATATATAACGGCAAGATTCAAACTCTTCTCAGAGTAGATCTCTCGCTCGCTGCTGTCGTGAATTTGGGGACGATCAATGCTTCCTCTCTCTCGCTCTCATGGTTTAGGTTTCCATTGCTGAGCTCTCTCTCTTTCTCTCTCTCTCTCGCTCGTTTGGTTTGGAGATTGAGAGCTTCGCTCATTGCTGACGAAGATTTCTCACTGCAATCTGACGAAGATTTCTCACTGCGATTGGAAGGTTTCTCTCTCTCTCTCTCTCTCTCTCTCTCTCTCTCTCTCTCTCTCTCTCGAGTGTGTTTGCATGTGTGCGATTTGTGATATTTGTTGACAATGATATTTTTATGAGATTTGTGATTTTTGCGATTTGTGATATTTGTTGATTGAATGGATAGAACAGATCGATGTTGAGCAGATTAATAGGTCAAATCAACACAGATTATGATATTTGTTTGCATTTTTTGTTTGCAGAGGGTGTTCAATTTTCAGTATGGAATCTTCTATTGTTCTTCTGTGCAAATATGGTTCAAAAACTCTTGTCGTACCAGTTAGAAGAGATTTCTGCTTTGACGATGTTGTCCGTAGTCTGGTTAAGAAGTGGCCAAATTTGGAAACCTCTAGTTTTCAACTTTTGTATGCTGTAGGTGGACATGACAATTGCGTTCTAGATAATGATGCCGATTTTTTAAATATGTTCGCATTGGCTGGTGCGTATGGGGTTAGTTGCATTGATGTAGTTGTTTAAGTGCTTTCTTCTTGTGCTGATCATAATAATCGGAGTATTGTTTTTGAAAGTGTTGAATGTCGAAGAAGTTTCGGTCAAAGTAGTACTATGCATGAAGTAGAAGAAGATCCACTTGAGAAGTTTTGTAAGCACCACGAGACTGTCCGTCTTTCTACTGGTTGGGCTAATTTGATTACTCACATTGGCCAAGAGTTTAGAGGCGAGTAAAAGAATTTAGGGATTGTCTAGCAATATATGCTATTGAGGTCGGATTTGAATATAAGTTTTTGAAGAATGACAAGGCTAGAGTTACGGCGGAGTGTTCAAAAAAATATACAGAATCTGGTTGTCAATGGTTTATTCATGCAACCATTAAGAGATCTAACAGTTTCTTTCGTATAAGGGAGTTTGAGAAGAATCACAGTTGTGTTGGTGTTTTTGCTAGTTCGAAGAATTCTCGGATGAGTTCAAAGTTGGTTGCTAAACAGATTAGGGAGGAAGTTCAAACTAAGAAAAACTATGCACCAATAGAAGCAGTGAAATTTTTTGAGAAGTACTATGGGAGTAAAATCAGTTATCACCATCCTTGGTTTGGGGTTGAGAAGGCAGGTGATGAGCTGTATGGAGATTATGCATTGTCTTTTGACCTACTGAGGTGGTATGCTGAGGTAGCCAAGGAGAAAAACCCAGGAAGTGTTATTGACGTTGAGTATTGTGACAAAACTAATTGTTTTAGAAGGATTTTTGTAGTATTTGATGCATGTATCAAAGGCTTCAATTACTGCCGTCCTTTGTTGGCGCTTGATGGGACATTTTTGAAGGGAAGGTACATAGGAACCCTTTTCGGAGCTATAGGAAAAGATGGCGATCAAGGTTAGTTATTCTTATTAGTCTTCTTGTCTGTTCAATATTGGTTTTCTGTTTATGTTATTTGGAAGATTGGGAGACAAGTTTAATATAGATAACAGCATCTATTGTGTTCTGTTGATATACAGTCAGAGCAGATTAATAAATAAATACAGATTACGTTATATTTTCCCATAGATTATAAGATACAAAGGACTAATTTGTATTGATTATGTTATACCATGGATAGATTAATGTTGCTTGTTGCTTTTTTCTTGGATTAGGTCTGTTTCCAGTGGCTTTTGGCATTGCTGATTCTGAAAATGACGAGAATTGGCTTTGGTTTTTGAGAAAGTTGTCAACAATTCGGTCATCTCGTCCAATAACATTCATAACAGATCGTCATTCTGGGCTTTTGAAAGGTATTCCAGAGGTTTTTCCCAATGGATATCATGCGTATTGTTTGCAGCATCTGAAGTGTAATTTGAGGGACAAGTATAAGGGCAGATTGTCTAATGGTTATAAGGACAAAGTAGTCGAGTTGTTTTCTTATTGTGCATATGCACCATCGATTTCTGATTATGAGGAAGCTTTTAAAGAACTCTGCAATGTTGGTGGTCCGAAAGCTAAGGCTTTTGTTGAATCATTGCCACTTGACAAGTGGGCAAATGCATATTTTGAAGGCAGAAGATATGGGGACATGTGTTCAAATCCAGCTGAGTCTTTCAACAAATGGATTTTGGAAGCCCGTCATTTGCCAATTTTGAATGCGATTGACACGATAAGGATTAAACTGATGAAGCAAATGTGTGCTAGGAGGCAACAGTCATTGAAGTGGAACGGCATCGTGTGTCCTGAAATGGATAAGAAGTTGGTCACAAGTTTCAACAAAGGTCGGTCGTGAACTGTGGCAAAGGCAAGTGAAGATGTTTTTGAAGTTTTCTCCCTTCCAACAGTTGTGGTTGATGTTCAGAGACGGACGTGCACATGTTGTCGATGGCAGTTGAATGGTTTTCCTTGTGTGCATGCAGTGACGACTATTTAAAAGGTTGGCCTACAAGTTTCAAACTACACAGATCCTTTTTACACCATTGAAGCTTTTCGATTATCGTATGAGAGTATGATAAATCCTATTCCCACTCTCGGAGCTCCCGAAGTGACAAAAGAGAACCGTGTTGTTCTTCTTCCTAAGACAAGAAGGCCGCGGGGCAGACCTAAGGTTCAAAGAATTCGCTCAAAGGGAGAGAAGGTGAGGCAGCTAAGGTGTGGGAGGTGTGAAAAGTTGGGAAACCACAATAGGAAGAGTTGTAAAGAGCCAATTGAGTGAACTTGTTGCATAGTATTGTTTTGATTTCTTTGATTTGAACTTGTTCTTGGGATATTTGATAGTATTGTTTGATTTCTTTGATTTGAATTTGTTCTTGGGATATTGCAGAGTATTGTTAGCATGATAGATAAGATTTTGTTGGTTTAGTTGGTGTAATAAAGCGTATTAATTTTCACAGATTTTCAGTATTGTATGTTTTGTTGCCAAAATACAGAGAACAGAATATGACAGATTTCGTCATCTGTTTGACAGATTTCAAACAAACAAGGAAAAAAATTGACAAGGTTTCCTTGCTTTATGGCCTAGCCTGACGCCTTGCGCCTCAAACTAATAAAAACAGCAACAAACAACAGTGGATATCAGCCAACTCCGGGCAATTCTCATTCTAAATTACCATTCACAATCGAAATTCACAAATAAATCCACACCGGGCATTTTCTTCATCACAGTCAACAATCATAGCTAACAACCACAATCAACAATCATAGCCAAAATACAAGTTTTATGTAACTATTAAAATCCAGATTGTCACCAGTTACAAACTGTCAAATGAACCACTTCCAAATTGTCAAACCAACGACCTAGACACTGTTCTGCCATCTAAAAAGTGTTCTGCCAACTACAAACTGTTAAACCAACCACCTATACCACCTATACAAACTGTTAAACCAACCACCTAAATCCAGATTTGTCTACTTGTCAGAAGTCAACTTGTGAGCTAGTTGTTTGTCTTGCCACTTTTCTTTCGTCCATGATCTTGGCTGATCATGTAAAATCTTGCGGACCAAATGCACTCTAAAAGCTGAAACATCTTCTTTTTGAAGCTTTTGTGGTATTTCTTCAAGCTCTGCGATCTTTTTGACGATATAACAAACAACGGGTCCATAATCAACCCTGCATATATTCAAGACATAGAGTTCAGTAAATTGCAATAGATGTCGTCATATGCTTAAAAATGAAAAGTTTGATTGAAGCTTACGAAGCAATATTCTGTTGTGGTGCTTCTTGCACTGTTCTTAGTTGA
Source organism: Rhododendron molle (assembly GCA_025413875.1). Lineage (NCBI taxonomy): Eukaryota > Viridiplantae > Streptophyta > Magnoliopsida > Ericales > Ericaceae > Rhododendron > Rhododendron molle. Next base: position 10,000,269 of record CM046399.1, read on the forward strand.
GCACCATCTTTAAAGATTGACTCTATGAGAGTTAGCAGGTTGAATTGTGGCTGATTACTCCTTTCTTCCAATTCCTTCATGAATTTCTCAACAGCATCTTTCTACGTTTTCGAAGTAAATCTTTTATGTTAGTTGCAGTCATTGATTATAAGCAATTAAATAAGCAAATAAGAGAGAGGTGAAGGTTTTTTACCACTATTGCAGCATCTTTAAGGTAAGGGTCGCCTGATTTCTCCTTCTTTCTTGGTTTCAATGAATTATAATGCTTCCATTCCTGCTCTTGCATATCATAAACAAGCACAGTCCAATGATATGGACTGTTTTTGTTCGCCTTATTTCCTGAAGAGTTCGTCGGAAAAACCAGGTACCGAAAGTAATTTACGCCCTATCATTTAATTCGTCATAGAGTTGCTCAAGTTTGCTATCAAGGAGGTACTTTTTGGGGGACTGATTTTCCATGTTGATAAGTGTCTGTGGGAATAAAGTGTCTTAGTTAGATAAACACAAACATATGTGAAAATCTGCATTTCTAATATAGCACAGACATGAAGAAATATGACATCAAAACAGTGTGAACATAACAGTGTTTTGTTGTGAGGAAAGGGCAATCTACTTACCCAACAGCTGGATGTGAAGAACACACTGTTTCCATGCATCAGTTGTTTAACTTCCTGCTCCCTTTTCAAAAATGATGTGTACGCGTCTATTACCTCATTCCCCGTGTCTAGTTCATCCAGAAGCTTTATTATTGACTTCAAAGTGATGGTATAAGTTGCTTCGTCGTCCACCCAGATTTCTTCACTGTGATGTCAAAAGGAAGAGAAGAATTATACAAAGAGAATGGAATTGGGAATTAATGAAATAAGTGTAGCTTTACTTACTTCGCATGCCCCTGATTGAGATCATAAAATAGATTCAACAACGCTTTGTCTTCTTCTTCCAGCCATTTACCCAATTTTGTTGTTTCAACTTTCCATTTTTGTATCACATCATCCATCTCCTCCTGTTTATTCTTCTTTACCTTCTTCAGGTCTTCGTAGACAAAACCTTCCTCCCTCTTCTCTATTCTTGTCTCATTTTTCACATTCTTTACAAAAGATAAAGGGTCCACATGTTTCCTCTTTTTCTTGGTTGGTTTTGGACTGTTTTCAGTTAGAACACCCGTGAAAGCTTCAATAGTTGTCCTTTCTACTTCTTCATCCGGCACCATTTGATGCTCAAGACCACATTCTTCTTCTTGTTCTTCTTCTTCCTCCTCCTCTTCAACAGTTGTCATTTCTTCTTCTTGTTTTTCTTCTTCTTCTTTCTCTTCATCTTTACCCTCTGCATCTTTCTCCACACTTTCACTTGTCTATTTTCCAAATAAAGAAATAAGATTAGGTTATCTGTGTGGTTCCTATGGAAAGATAAAGGCCAAAAAAAATCAGACACATATAACCTAATGTGTTTTAGATTACCTTGAATTGTTGGGTAATACAATGTGTCTCTATGTCGTCAATGGTTCCCTCCACTCTTTCTACCTTTTCAGCTATAATTTCATTCTCAACGAGCACGTTGCAGACTTCAACTTCCTTATGCACAACCTCTTTCACAAAGAAGTCTCTCTCAACATGAGCAGTCTCCACTTCAAAATTGAGTTCAGCAACTGTTTCCTCATATGTCTCATCTTGAAACTCCGAAATTCTTTTCTAAAGCTGGGCAATTGTAGCATCTTTTTACTCATCAACCTTCTGATTCTTTTTCGGAGGATTTCATTTTCTTTTTGAAGCTTTGTATTTGCATCAACATGGTCTGGGTCATCACCATCTTTATCCTGCTCATCTTCTGGCTTCATGTGATCATCTTCCGGCACCTCAACAAATCCGAGAACTCTTTCTCCAATTCTGTTGCCTCCAACGCCGAGTCATTCACGATTAACGGATCAAGAACATCCAACGGATTATTTGCCAAACCAACACTAAGGTCGGTAAGCCTCCACTTGACGAACCTCGGAAAGTTTGTTGGCTCTCCTTGGCTTACCAATTTCACGTGCTCACACAACCAATACTATATTTCATGAAAAATACAAATTAGTTTGAATAGAAAATACACATAATACCAATGATATCGACATCTGTTAGCATACATGTAGGCAGATTATGAAAAGATAACGACATCTTATAACCACATCTTCCAGTATATATCACAGACAAAAAGTTGATATCATAAGAGGGTAGAATTTTACCAGGAGCCTTGTTATGCAACCCCGGGTTGATGCTGGTGTTTCAATATTGTCGTCCAGTTGCCTTACGAGCTCGTCCGTAAAGAATGTTGCCCAGTCATACGAGCTGATCTTATTCAAGTCTTCAATGTACTCGATTAAATTCCAGCTCACCCTTGACGCTGTGCTTAGGAGAAACACCGTCGAGATAAGATACAATGTTAGGACACGTGCTACGTCGTTTGCACTTTCTTCATCCCTTTTCTTTACAGCTATTTGGAAGTACTCTTTCAGACTTGAATTCGTCATTATCCTACCTCCCTGAACACAGACATTATAAGCAAACCTTGTTTCTGGCATCCTCGGTTTTGTTGTTGGTTTAATTCGGTTGGGCCCATACGGGATGCCGAATACAAGTGCAAACTCTTGTGCTGTTATCTTTACTGATTTGGTTCCTAGGTTGAACCTCCCTCCCGATCCTTCATATCGTCTTATCAACGAAAGAGCATGCAGGTCGCTTTTCCTCAGGTATGCCTCAGTCAAGCTCTCATCAACCACAGCAAATATAAGATTACAAAATGGCGTTTTTCTTATCTTCTCTTTCTGGAGCTTTGTGAACTTTATGTCCTTCAAGAGTTTCACAAAACTTTGAAAACTCGACCTGCGCGAAATTTGAACAAAATAATAGAAAGATGTTGGTGTAGGACAGACATGAACAAATGATAACACATTCGTCAATAAAACAGAGAAATGTCGTTATCTTATAAGAATGTTGCCCAACAAAACAGACAAATGTCGCAATTTTTAGATTACCTGTACTGAATTTGTTTAGGCTTAGGTTTAACCTCTTCCTTGAGCTCTTTCTTGACCTTTTTCTTTTGTCTCTTCAGTGCTATCCTTTTCGCCACAAGCTTCTGTTGTTTTCTGCATAAGTTTAAAATTTTATTCAGTATATGAATGGATACATATATGCAAATTATCACAAAGTAACCATATGTTGTAGTATTCTAGTCATAAACCATACCTAAATTTGTGATGGGCAGCCTTTTTCGTTGTCTTGAGAAGATCTTCTTCTTCTTCTTCAGTATCTTCTTCTTCATCATCATCATCATCAGTATCTTCTTCTTCTTCTTCCTCATCATCATCCTCATCATCTTCTTCTTCTTCTTCTTCTTCTTGTATCTTCTTATTCTTCTTGTCCTTCTTCTTCACATTGTCCTTCTCTTTCTTCTTCTCCTTTTTTTGTTTAATAGGGCTAAATTGCTTCGTCTTTGAACTAGACCTGCATGAGTTTCAAACTTTTGGTCAGTATATGAATGAATACATATATGCAGATTATCACAAAGTAACCATATGTTGTAGTATTGTTCGCATGATAGATGACAGATTTCATCATCTGTTTCCAGTCCTGTATGTGTTCTTGCCAAAATATAGAGAACAAAATATGACAGATCTCATCATCTATTTGACAGATTTCAATATCAGTAGTATTCTAGTCATAACCATACCTAGATTTTTGATGGGCTTTCTTTTTCGATGGCTTGTGAACTTGTTCTTCTTGTTCTTCCTTTCCCTCATCCTCATCCTCTTCTTCTTCTTGTATCTTCTTTTTGTCCTTCTCTTTCTTGTTGTTTTTCTTCTCCTTCTTGTCCATTTTATGAGAATCTCTCTCTTGTTGCGTAACAGATCTTGTCACTCGCTTTGTTGGACTCTGTTCAACTTCATCTTCTATTGTTCTTGTTCTCTTTTGAGAGGAAGGCCTTCTTTCTTCTTGTTCTTCTTGTAACTTCTTATTCTCGTTGTCCTTCTTCTTCACATTGTCCTTCTCTTTCTTCTTCTCCTTCTTTTGTTGTTTAATAGGGCTAAGTCGCTTCGTCTTAGGACTAGACCTGCATAAGTTTCAAAGTTTTGGTCAGTATTGTTCTCATGATAGATAAGATTTTGTTGGTTTAGTTGGTGTAATAAAGCATACAAACTTTCACAGATTTCCAGTCCTGTATGTGTTCTTCCCAAAATACAGAGAACAGAATATGACAGATTTCATCATCTGTTTGACAGATTTTATCATCTGTAGTATTCTAGTCATAAACCATACCTAGATTTTTGATGGACTTCCTTTGTTGTGGGCTTGTGAACTTGTTCTTCTTCTTCTTCTTCCTTTCCCTCATCCTCATCCTCTTCTTCTTCATGTTGTATCTTCTTCTTTTTATCCTTCTCTTTGTTGTCGTTCTTCTTCTCCTTCTTGTCCATTTCATGAGAATCTCTCTCTTGTTGCGTGACAGATCTTGGCATTCGCTTTGTTGGAATCTGTTCAGCTTCATCTTCTTCATCTTCTGTTGTTCTTGTTCTCTTTTGAGAAGAAGGCATTCTTTCGGCTATCATTTTTGGACTTTGTACTGCTGTTTTTTTTCGTGGTGACTGCTTCATTCTCATCCTCTCTGGAGGATAAACAACTTGTAATGGTTTTATAGGATCTACAAGTACCAATTCTTTATTAGACTTCTTCGATTTCACCATTTTCTATAACAAAACAGCACAAAATGTGAACAAAATAACCAGATAATGTTGTTATATGTGAGAATCTTCCAATATGGTATAGCACAGAGACGACCAAATAATGACATCTGTTCTATGGATGTTCCTTAATAAAACAGACAAAGACATCTGTCAACTTGTGTTCTATGTATGTTCCTCAATTAAACAAGAGAGACAAATACATCGGTCAACTTGTGTTTTATGGACAACAAACGGACAACAAACGCAGAGTATGCAACAGATGTCAACATTTGTCATCTGATTTGTAAGAACAAAGAAGCCAGGCACACTTGTCAGTCAAGATGCATAATCAGATGGACTACAAACCCTAAATAAACCATAATCAGTAGCAAAGAAATCCTAACCAATGGACTACAAACACATAATATACAACAGATGACAACATTTGTAATGTGATTTGTAAGAACAAACAAAATGCAGAGTACTTATCTCGCAAAATTACAAATCCTAAACTAAGAAACCCTAATAAGTACCAACAGACTGCAAAATGGACTACAAATCCTAAAAAAAGAAATGCTAATCAGTACCAAATAACGTCAGAAACCCTAATCAGTACCAACAGACTGCAAAATGGACTACAAATCCATTAGACTACAAACCGTAATCAGTACGATCAGACTGCAAAATGAACTACAAACGCAGTATGTACAACAGATAACAACATGTGGAACGAAACAAAAAGCAAAGCAAAAAAGCAAAGAGAAACAAAAAGCAGAGAAGCAAAAGATACGAAAATGTGAGGAACGATTTACCAGTTGAAGGAATGACAACGACGTTGTAGGGGACGACGACAACGGCGACAACGAAAACTTTGGCGGGCGACGAAGGATGCGACTTTGGCAACCGTTCTCTCTCTCTCTCTCTCTCTCTCTCTCTCTCTCTCTCTCTTCTGGAAACCTTTTTGATCGAACAAAAAGTGGGGAAGAGAGTGGGGAAGTGTGGGCGGTTTTGATTCAAAACAAGGGCATATTTGGAAGACCGGGTGCAATTGTCCTGGCGGCAGCAACGAACTTGTTAATATCCTTATTACATTATTAGTCCCTATACTATGGACCTATGGCCGAAGCTCTCTTCGTTTAAACCGGTGCGACTATCTTATTTTTCTGATCATTTTATCTTAAATGGTCATAATGGATATTTGGCTCTAAGACATTTCAATGAGCATCCTAAAAAAGCTCTGAAACTAAATAAGGAGTCTTCGGGTGCTCGTTGAAAGACCTTAGAGCCAAAAATTTATATCGACCATTTAGGATAAAATGATCAAAAAAATAAGATTTTTGCACCGATTCATCCATATTGAAAATTGGAGCACTTAATTTTTTAATCATATTTTTCCGTTAGTTTCATTAACGATGTTAACGATTTTACCAATTTGGGACGTAAAACAAACTACAGGGACAAAATTGATATAATTGAAACTAGAGGGACTAAATTGAAACAACCGTAAAACTAGAGGGACGACTATAAAAATTTACTCAAAAAAAAAACTACATGAACAAAATGGAGCATCTGCATAATAAAGGAATGCGAATATCAATTTCCTATTTATGAGATGCCATTATCTAATCATACATTATTTATCAAACAAATCCATAACCCACCCCTTCTATTGCATTCCCATGAGTTTGGATCCTCTCACTTGATCTTCATGTGATGCAAAATGGAATTCATCATGGTGTCATTTGACAATATGACTTCATTTTTTAGGCCTCAATGTGTTCATCGCCCACATGTATATACAAATTAAGTTCAACTAGACATCAATATCCACCTAAACGAAGCATAATTATCACAAGAGAAATAGTCATTTTCTCCTAATTACAAAACAACTCAATCAAGCTCTTATCAAAATTCGATCAACCAGGTGTTTTTTTTCATAGTTGATGGACATATCTATATTAATATATTAATAATAAAAAATAGACGGCTTGCATTGTCAGCCAGGATAATGATGGGCTCTACGCATGTCACATAAGAGCCACACAAGGAACTTGATTATCTCTTTGTTTTTCTGATCATGATGTTGATCTTGATTTGTCTTGAGACCCCAAAACTTATAACTGGGCTGGTATTTATATTGAAACATACGTAGGTTGTGAATATTGTACGAGAAATGCTTCAATACACACTTTTGGGAAATATTGTACCTGTATTTGGTGAATGTTATGCCTCATTACGTGACATGTTCTAGCTTATTTTGATAAATGTTGTACCATAAACTGCAAACTGCATATAGTATGCATTTTTATAGGTGTTATGCCTATTGGTATAAGATATTACGCTTCGGTGTGATGAAATATTACACCTCTTTGTAATAAAATGTCATACCTCCTTTTGATTCAAAATGTTTAGGCCTGTTAGTGATAAATGTTAATCTTTTATACTATTACGGAGTGCATATCATATTGGTGTCTTGTAAGGTCTTGGTTATACATATTACTGATTTTAGTTATACTTGTAATGGTCCGGTTATACCAAAATTACGGTATCCCCAAATGGAAGGTAGACACCATAGGTTTTTTCCCATATTGTATTGTATTCCAATCCCACCCAGCAGTCCCCACCAAAGCGGAACAAACACTCTTTCTTGCTAAAGTGTTAGCCGCAATTCATTTTGATCCATGTGAATCTCAACTACTAATTTTATTTGAGAAATGGTATGGCCACATGCTTTTTTGTTATTGTCACACTCATACAAGTGTAAATTTGTATGAGTGTGACAATAACAAAAAAGAGTATGGCAAAATCACTGACCCTTTTTTTTGGAACATTTTCGGGAAAACTTTTCAGGGAGAGCAGACTTCCAAAAAAAAAAAGGGATACAACTGAAATCAACAATCATAATCGAATAGTATAAGCTATTGAACAATAGGACCCAACTACTATATGAGCCTCTTCTCCAACAGTCGATCACTGTCACGACTTCAGCCTCCGATCCTGATAAGAACGCTGACATCTACATCTAGTATCTATCATCTCATCCATAGTGTTCCCTATATATGCTACTATGAATCATGTCATCCATATCACAACCCAACATTCTTATCAATCATGATATAATCATTGTTCCACGTACAACTACATATAGAATTTGAAACCCACCCAGAAACCCAAGAACCCATTTCCAAACTCAAGAAAAATGGAGATCAAATCACCAGACCAGCACAACGCCACCCAAAACCCACCAAGAAATTACCACAAAGACGCTCCCCTGGTTGACGAAAATGCCCCTCTGGTGCCACCCAACAAGACAGGGGACGATCTTGAAACGACCCAAGAACAAGATTTCAACGGTGCTTCGTTTTCCGGCGCGGTTCTCAACCTGTCCACCACCATTATCGGCGCCGGGATCATGTCGATGCCGGCCGCCATGAGGGTTCTGGGCCTCGGCCTCGGCGTCGCTGTTATAGTGGTTGTTGCAGTATTGACAGAGGCTTCTATTGAAATGCTGCTGAGGTTTAGTAGGATTAGTGGGTCTGGTTGTTATGGTGGTGTTATGGGTGATGCTTTTGGGAATCGTGGCAGAAAGTTGTTGCAAGTCTGTGTGATCATCAATAATGTTGGCGTGCTTATTGTCTACATGATTATCATGGGTAATGCCTTCAAAAGATTTAACAGAATATTTAGAGCAAAATGCCATGCGTATTGTTGCATGCTATGTGTTTGTATAAGGTCCTATCGACAGCCCACTGTACAGGCGGTCGATAAGCTAAAAGAAGGGGAAACAAAAGTACTCACTCCAATACAACTTTTGCACTCTTCAATGCACTTTCACAAATTTCAATACAACGTTTCAGCCATAATAATTGTCCAATGGGGCTGTTGTAGAATTTTCCTTTGTATAGTTGTCTTAGGTTTACTGAACTTATAAGTCCTATTCTTCTTGTGGTGTTTATGGGTGATGCTTTTGGAAATCTTGGCCCGAAATTGTTGCAAGCTTGTGTGATCATCAATAACATGGGTGTGCTTATTGTCTACATGATTATTCATGGGTAATGCCTTCAGAAAAAATTACCATAGAAAGGAAGTGAAATGTTTCAACAATGTGTTGTATTGTGCATGAGTTTATGGGAGCAGCTAATGGTAAAAATTTCTGAGGGCCACTTACATGTATATTGCCAAAATTAGGTCTGTCTTCAATCCTCCTCATATACCCATCAATTGGGAATTACATGGCTACTTTTCCTGTCTCCGAGTGACAACCATTGCACTTCCACCATGATTTATGTTGTGCTTTTCAGGCATTCATACAATTTCTTCAATTTAGTAGAACTAATGAGTCTGTTCTGTATTGTCTATATGTTTATAATCAGTAGTTTGTTTAGAAAGATTATTTGCAATGTATTGAACAACATGCAGGGATGGACCCATCAGGCGAGAGACCTCCACTCCAAAGTTCTGAGGAACTCCTTTTTTTGCATTAATAAGATTACGTATTGATCTTGTCCACTTACATAGGTTCGCCACAAGATAATTCCTGAAAATGTTTATTACTTGCCTACCAAAAATAAAAGGATATTGCTATTTTAATGTCAATCAATCAATACAGGTGCACGATAACATAGACAATTTTACTTCTGGTATTTTGTTTTATTGGTCTTCACTAAAAGTAGCTCTTTGCGTTATGTGATAATTTTCTTGCTTGTTGTTGGAGGATGGATGTTAGATTAACACGTCCATTACAAGTTTTTGTTGCATGTATATAATCTCCTTAGCATTAGATCCTGTCCATTGATTACAATATGCGATAATGACATATGTGTTAGTTGTGTGCTTGTGAAAATGTTCAAATGGGTTTATGGCTGTTTTGGTTTTGAGAAGGTGATGTGCTATCCGGGACATCTTCCAGCGGGTTTCACCATGCTGGCATTTTGGAAGGTTGGTTTGGGGAACAATGGTGGACTGGGCGTGGTTTTGTTGTTCTGGTTACAACTCTTGCTGTGTTGGCTCCCTTGGCATTTTCTAAGCGCATCGGTAGGTCATCTCTATTCTTTTGTTTTTCTGTGATGGTACTTTATTGGAAGGTTTCTCATTTAGGCCGACGGCTTATTCTGTGATTTTTTTTTTTTAAAAAAAATTCTTAATAAGCCATGCTCTTTTGGTTTATGCAGATACATTGCGATTCACATCTGCTTTAGCTGTTGCACTGGCTTTTGTTTTTCTACTTACTGCTGCGGGAATCGCAGTTGTCAAGTTGGCAAATGGAAGTATTGGGATGCCTAGATTGCTTCCTGATCTTACTGATATGCATTCAGTTTGGAAACTTTTTACAGTGGTTCCTGTGCTTGTAATGTCGTATGTCTGCCACTTCAATGGTACGCAAGTCAATTATATAGGCAATGAATATATCTACACTTCATATTAGGCACTTTACTGCTTAGTATGGAAAATTTCATCAAATTGGGTAGCTTTAGTGTTCTAAGTTTTTTGTTGCAAACTGGTCATAGGCAAATTTTTATGTGACTAGTATCTAGGAATAATCTTTATTAACTCTGATATACATGACTTTGCACTACAATGGCAATGTAGAACGTGATTACAGCCAATCTAGTAATCTACTGAATTCTAGTTTTTAGAAAAGCGAATCGATCTGTTTCAATGCTTTTTTCTCATGCTGGTGATGAATGGTATGGTGGTCACTGCATTTTTTGATGCCATGGCTCTGTTGCGCAGGATTTTGTGTTGTGGTAATTACTTCTGAAATTTCTGCTTCTCCATGTCTTTGTTTTTTACTTTTTGAGAATTTTATTACCTTTTAGCGCTCTTATTTTCTTCCTCCTTGGAATGCTACAGCATTGCACCATTAGTTGGTTGAAGAGAAAATTTGAGCATTCAGTAAAAATTCATTAGTCTTCAATTGTTAAAGAATGTAACTGAAGTCCGTAATATTAAGTTCACGAATTTTCCAGTTCCTTCCCCACAATCCATCAGTTCAATAGAATACAAAATGTCTCTTTTAGAACAATCCGCTTGATTTGATGAACGCCATTAATATGGAATCTGCTGTTTCACATGCCATCGCTACTTTAGACATCGATCATTATCTCCACAAAAACTCATTATACATGTCCTTGAGTCCCTCAATTTTTGAAACTATTTGGGGGCTGCTATTTCAGCGGTGAAACTTTCAAAGAGCAACCACTTTGTGCATATAATGCCAAGCTTAGGTCTGCCTCTAGTCATCCCTGTCAATGCCCCCATCGATTGGGAATTACTTTTTTTTTTTTTTGTTGATTGGGAATTACTCGGGTACTACTATTGTTCTGTATTTTTGTGGTGTTTATTGAGCTTGGATCTTTATACCAGTTGAAGGAAAGGTTCCTTAAGTTCTTACTACTATAGCATTCATTATACTGGAGGGAATATACATGTAGTATAAGTTCCTTAACAAGGTTATTTTAGCATGCAAAATTCACTCACCAGAAGTAGTTCAATGACAATGTTTGACTATTGAAATTTTACAACCATAGTTTCTTCTTCTTTTTTTGCCTATTTCCATACCCATCTTTTATTTAGATTTTTCCTGCCATATCAACAGAACAAGGTTTCATAAAAAGACTTCCATAATTGGTGGTCAATTCTGTGCATGTGACTGATTTGAATGGAAATACTGAAATTTTGCAGTACACACAATTGGCAATGAACTCAAAGACTCTTTGCGGATACAATCTGTCGTACAGACCTCACTGGCTCTTTGCTCCTCCGTTTACGTACTCACAAGCTTCTTTGGATTCCTGCTTTTCGGCGACTCAACTCAAGATGATGTACTGGCCAACTTTGACACCGACCTTGGCATCCCTTATAGCTCGTTGCTTAATTACCTTGTTCGAATCACATATGCCCTCCACCTCATGCTAGTTTTCCCCATACTCTTTCATCCACTGCGCCTTAATGTGGATGGCCTCTTTTTTCCCTCCGCAATGCCTTTAGTGTCTGATAACAGCCGGTTTGCATTGATCACTCTAGGGCTTATTTCACTTGTTTACTTGGGTGCTAATTTTATCCCCAGCATTTGGGATGCTTTCCAGTTCACTGGAGCAACTGCTGCAGTTTGTCTCGGGTTCATTTTCCCTGCTGCAATTGCTCTAAGGTGAACAGCTTTGCCTTTTTCTGGAATTTTTCATCAGTACTGTTCAAGTAAAGTTTACCCGATACAAACGGAGCATTAATAGTAAAAGTGAACGGTTTGAGGAAAAACCACTGTCAAGTAAAGTTTCCAACTTTCCATCTTCTCGGGGACTCTGATTTGCATAAAATCATAATTTCACTTTCTGTTTACGCACGATCTCAATTTTTGGAGATTGTTTAGGATCTCTTTTTGCAAGTTCAGTTTGGAAGTTCACCATCTGACTTATGTATGCCAAAAATTTCAGGGATCCCCAGGGGATAGCTACCAAGAAGGACAAGATCTTATCCATGTTCATGATCTGTATCGCTGCGTTTGCGAATCTGGTGGCCATTTACAGCGATGCCTACGCCTTATTCACCAAGAACGCGTATCGTAGCGCATGATGTTTCCCTCACTTGCGTATAGAATCAAACCGCATCCCCAATTGGATTCTGTTTAGAGCTCATCTAATTATTTTTTTTATAGGAGTTCAATACCCAAGTTGGAATGTTTTTTGTTGTACAGTTTGTCTATGTATTTCTCAAATCTTTTCCCATTTGAACAGTTGTGCATTATTTTGTGTCTTTAAAATGTCCAAATTGATTGAGGTGAACCTTCTTGATATTCTGAGCTCTTTTTTCTTTCCCATGAGCAATTGTAAATCCCAAAAGACCAACAAATGGGCAAAATCTAAACGTCACAGTCTCTATTCATATGATATTTGAAGGGAAACTGGGGACCTCTACTGTACTAAGCAATACGAATTATAGTGCACCTTGATAGGGCACATCATCGTCACGGTCGATCTGACCATTCAAGAGTTCACCGAGTTCCTAATTTGTACAAAAATTCAAATTGATTGGATATTAGTAGCCATGATCACATTACACATATTTTTACGAGACACTACATCGTAGTTAATACAATTCTTACAATGAGCCGTAAGATAAATAACTCTCAACTGTGTAAATATGAATCTCTAATTAACCAATTGATTAATGACCTGAATGATTCTGCAACTTCACACACGCAAAGGCAGTTGCACTTGCACACACACTCACTTACACCGATAACCAAGTCATCCCAATGGGACAATGTTCGTTGACAACTTACGATTTGATCCACGTACTGAAATTGTTTGATATGTCAACTTAAATGACTTGGTCCAAACTTATGGTGTTGTGGCCGGTTGTTATGTACGTAGCATTATTATTGGAAAAATTGGTGCTGAATGGTACACGAACATAAGTTTGTCCAAAATTAGGACTACAACAGCCTCATGACTTGAGGCTCGGTAATTTAATTGGAGCTACAGTAACTCACCTTTTTCCTGTTCGATGGAGCAAAAAAAAATTGGGGAAAGGGAGAAAATTAATTTTTTTAATAAATGATTGGTAAAATGCCTAGTGTTGTTGGGGTGTTGAAAAGAAACACGAGTAGCTACACCAAATAAATCCCAAAAAAATGTACTGTTCACTATAGTATAATAGGTAGGGTGATCATTTTAATCGAAAACCGAACCGACCGACCGACCGAACCGATAGATTTTTAGTCAATTCGGTCGGTTTCAACCAGAAGTCGGTTCTCGGTTCGGTTTCAGTTTGCGAAATATTAACACCGATATGCGCCGAACCAACCGAACCGAATATGATATGTACCTTATTATTTCCCTTTTAATCCTAGCCCTTCATCCAGTTATACACATATAAACTCTAATACTTAACTGTCCAGTCCCACGCCTCTGATCTCCTAGTCTGATTTCTCCTCCAAGCAGCCATGAACCTCCATGGTCGACACTTTTCTCTCTTCCCGTCTCTCTCTCTCTCTCTTTGAATCTCTCTACAGTCTCTCTTGTCCTCTTCTCCCCCACGAATATCAGAGTTCTCCTCCATGAATCTCAGGTCGAAAATCAAATCGTTTGAACGGCATCACGGTAGATGAAACTCCCATAGATTAGGTTTTTTTTTTTTTGAAATTTATTTACAGAACATGACTTTTTTGATAGTGTTAATGCAATTTTTTTATTGTTCGTCCCCAAACCGACTAAATCGACCGAACCGATTTCGTCAGTTTTGGTCCGTGTTGGTTTGGGATGGGAGGAAACCGATTGATTCGGGGGCAATTTACCTCTAGGTCCAGAAAATAGAAAGTAATTCCCACCAAGTCTCCTCTAATTAACGAAACACTAAAACCCTATGAAAGTGCCTAAAACCCCAAATATTGAAAGTGCCTAACCCCTAGGGCACCCTATGAAAGTGCTAAACCTCAGTCAAAGACTTATAAAAGTCAAAACTACTGCCCAATAAAAGTGCCTAAATCGCTAAAACCCTATAATAGGAAAGTGCAGCCTAAAACCCCATGAAAGTGCCTAAACCTAAGCCCTAGGGCATGAAAGCACCTAAACCTAAACTTTAGGCACTTAAACCCTAGGGTATCCTAAAATCTAAAATCTTAAAATACCCTAAAACGGTATCCTAAAACCTAAAATCTTAAGATCTAAGATTTTAGTGCACAAAATCTTAGAATGCATTAAAACCCTAAAGATAGCATCTAAAAGCGCAGGGTGACACTTCTATTAATGATAAATGTATTTTTGTAAAAGTGGACTTAGTGGTAATTAAGTACTTCATCTCTCCTTAATGGGAATTAAGTGTCACTTTTCTGTACTTAGAGGTAATTAACTCTTGATTCGGTTGGGTGAAAATTTTTAGAAAAAACCGACTGAAACAATATCATCATCCCTAATAGGGCACATTATGGGAGGTTAAGAACAAAAAGTTTGGCACATCACGTAACCGAAAGATGAAATAATTTTCTCATTGGTCCCACGCACCATATGATGGGTTATTCTGCTGGACACACCAGACATGACGTGAATCATGATGGTGTTATTACTCTTGCCCCCACATATTTAGGCCCGAGTGGAGCTACTGGTACAGATTTTACAAGCGAGTATAAATGACTTTTTGGATCTCTTTTTGGTCTCAAAAAAAATGATCGGGATCGTTCATTTTGTTTAGATTACTTTGTTTATGATTCTTACAAAAAATAAGCTCAATCCGATAACGGTAAGGGCATTTACAAAACATCCAACTTAGTTACAGAATCCAGGCCTGAATTCTAAAGCAAAGTTAGATGTTTTGTAAACGTTCTATCGGTACCGGATTGAGCTTATTTTTTGCAAGGACCACAAACAA
This sequence comes from Rhododendron molle, assembly GCA_025413875.1. Classification (NCBI taxonomy): domain Eukaryota; kingdom Viridiplantae; phylum Streptophyta; class Magnoliopsida; order Ericales; family Ericaceae; genus Rhododendron; species Rhododendron molle. The sequence continues at coordinate 10,015,330 of CM046399.1, forward strand.
AGTATTTTAAACAAAATGAGCGGCTCCGGCCATTTTTTTGTGACCCAAAACAGGCCTAAAAAGGCGTTTGTACGCACTGGCACAGATTTATGTCTGTACCAATATCATTTCTGTTTAGGCCCTACCATGCATGAATGAAAACAAAGAGTCTACTAACACAATTTTCAGACACAGTTCCGGTCACAATTATGTTTGAAGATGTTCGATGCACGTGGAATCACGTTCGACAGCTTAAAACGCAGTAGGGTCGGAAATTTTGTTTTAAAGTTGCTTTCCTGACATAGCTGGGATGGAAATGGGTACAGTTACGAACTTTAAAAAATATCTACACTCTCACATGAACATCTATGGGTCAGTTCCATTATTGAATGGAAAGTTGTTACATGTACGACTCATTAAGATGCTATACAAAAAGTGGCGTAAAATTGTGTTTCCATCCGAGAGCTGCCACGGGTACAAGAAGTTGTGCACAGAGAGAGCGCACAGAGCGATTTTGGACCGGTCTCAGGTTCCACAAAAATGATCGGAGCCGCTCATTTTGATCAAAATATTTTTTGTAGGGTCTCCGTAAAAAATCAGCTCAATCGAATATCGGTGAAGACATTTGCAAAACGTCCAACTTTGCTTCAAAATTTGGCCTGAAACTTATGTTTCGGTATTTTTACTTTTCGTAACTTTTTATTTAGCAATCGTTCGTATGGACGAGACGAATGATAAAAGTATAAAAATATAGATCAATGTTGAAAAAATTCAAATAAGACGGCACTTTAAACAAATAAGACTACTTCTGTTGAGACAAATGATTAATTTAAAAAATATCACATGAATTAAAAAAAAAAATCAGCAAAAGACAAACAAAACAAAGAAGAAAATTGAGTTTACAAGAATGGAGCATGAAGACGTAGCATTTTCTTTTTCCTCCAAGGCTCCAATAGACATCATAGCATGACAAACCATTTTGCGCCAAAATGACTTTCCACATACTCTTTTGTCCTTGTTCTTCCAACTTTTTCCCTTTTTTAACGCAAGTTATCTCGGTTAGTTTACGTGCGCATCAATACAAATTCTCCAACAGTTACTGCCATGCATTCATGTAACCTAAGATGGCTCTGACAAGAAGAATTGAATCTAAAATTTTAGGAGGAAGTATAGTCAACCTCTTTGGAGTTGATCTTCGTCTTCCAACTTGTTTATAAACAACTTACAAGTACTACAATCCTCACACCTAACACTCCCACTCCCTCTCTCTCTCTCTCTCTCTCTCTCTCAAGAAAGACACAATCACCATGTCCAACTCCTCCAAATCAGTTCACATCCTAATCTTCCCATACCCAGCTCAAGGCCACATGCTTCCACTCCTAGACCTAACCCACCAACTAGCCCTCCATGGCCTCACCCTAACAGTTCTAGTCACACCCAAAAACCTCCCCACCCTAAACCCACTTCTCTCAGCACACCCATCAATCCAAACCCTAGTCCTCCCCTTACCCCACCACCCTTCTCTACCTGCCGGCGTCGAAAACGTCCGGGAAATCGGAAACTCCGGCAATGTTCCGATCATAAACGCACTGGGAAAGCTCCATGACCCAATTACCCAGTGGTTTATGTCCCACCATAACCCCCCTGTGGCCCTCATCTCTGATTTCTTCCTTGGGTGGACCCTACACCTAGCCAGCCAACTTGGAATCCCTAGAATTGCTTTTTACTCATCTGGGGCATTTTTTACCTCTGTGCTTAACTTTCTATTGCTGAATGCCAAAACTGTCAGTTCTTTACCCGCGGTAAATTTTCCCGATTTACCGCGGTCGCCATGTTTTGCCGCGGAGCATCTACCTTCTGGGTTCCGGGTGTACAGAGAATCCGAACCCGATATGGAGTTCCTTAGGGTTAGGGATGGGTTTCTTGCAAATACTAGGAGTCGGGGGAGTATTTTCAATTCATTTGACGGATTGGAGGGAGAGTATCTGGATCACTTGAGGAAGGAAACGGGCCACGGGCGGGTTTGGGGAGTCGGTCCACTTAGCTTGGTGGGCGGGGATGAAGCGATGGGTCGTGTAAACCCGGATCAGAATTCATGTAGTGGTGTATTGTCATGGCTTGATGGGTGTCCTGATGGGTCTGTGGTGTATGTGTGCTTTGGGAGTCAGAAGTTGTTGAAAAGGGACCAAATGGAGGCCTTGGCTTCCGGGCTTGAACGCAGTGGAATCCGGTTCGTTTGGGTTGTCAAGCCGGTTTCCGCCCAACAAATGGCTGATGGGTACGGTGTCATTCCGGATGGGTTTGAGGATCGGGTATCCGAGAGGGGCATGGTGGTAAAGGGGTGGGCCCCGCAAGTTTCGATACTAAGTCATCGAGCCGTGGGCGGTTTTCTAAGTCATTGTGGGTGGAACTCGTTGTTGGAAGGGGTAGTGGCGGGGGTTATGATACTGGCTTGGCCCATGGAGGTGGACCAATTTGTGGATGCTAGACTTTTGGTGGAGTACATGGGAGCGGCAGTTCGTGTTTGTGAAGGTGCGGATTCAGTTCCAGACTCGGTTGAGTTGGCTCAGACAATTGCCGAGTCAATGAGTGGGAATACTGCCCAAAAGGTTAAAGCAAAAGAATTGAAAGACAAGGCAATAGAAGCAGTTAAGGTAGGTGGGAGTTCTTGGAAGGAATTAGAGGCTCTAGTGAGAGAATTGGCCCAACTTGGAAGATGACACTTGCAAATTGAGTGCCTAACATAGAGGACTAGGATCCGTATCCAACTATGTAATAGCAGTGGCCGATATTTCTAGTCTAGAACTAAGTGGTCCAACGGCGCACAATTGCCTGTGTTAGTACCAGTGATTCAACTGCTTCCAATTGCCGGTATTAGGATGCCAATTATTGAGCCAATAGTTCGACTCGACTCCTCATTATGGACATTATAATGTTGTGATAGTAATGCTTGAGCAATACGACTATCTACTGTTCGAATTTCTTAGAGAGAATCTTCTATTTGATGTAATTCTATTGATATACTAGTGAACTTATCTCCTATTGATTGACGGAAAGGAAAAACAAGTATAGGCGAAACCGTGAAAGGGTTCCTACTCCCATCCAGAAGCCACCACAAAGCAGATGGTAAAAGATTAATGTTCTACTTCAAACGTGCTACTATGCTTTGCCTAGCGCAAGTCTTTCTCCATCCATGTAAACCACAGAATTAAAATACATAATTCCTAAATGGAACTTGAGACGCTCCATAGAGTCGAAGTTCTAGATCCATGGATCCGTCAATACGAATTTACTTTCAAAAGTTCATTATAATTAAAAAAAGAGGTAGATCAGACAGGTATTTTAAACTACATGTGGACAAGATACTCCCCTTTTACCGTATACCTTTTACTTTTTTCCCTGACATCTATGTCAAATCCAAAAATCTCGGAGAGTGAGAAGACATCATTAGAAAGATTAGATTGCAGCTATCGCAACAAATAAGGAAGATAATCGATCTGCAGAAGCACACTCTGGTTTATTGATTTGAAGCACAAACTGATACAGTTATAATTCATTATCATGCTCTGGGAATGCACCTCATGTCTGGAGGTTGATCGAGAATTTTGTCACCCCCATTTGTGCAGCATCTGCAAAACAAAAGAGTAAAAAAAACAAAACCACTCAAAATCCCATTACCAAGAACATTTTCTTGCACTTACACACGAGTTAATGGGGACCCAGAACGATGAATACACATGGGAATTATGTGCTTACGCCAAGGCATGAGAATGAGGTTATATAAAGCACACTCCAAAGTTACTTATAAAGCACTAAGCAGCAGTATGATATAAGAGGACCAATGAAAGCAAACCATGTGTAATTAAGTCACAATTATTAGGAGCTTATGGAGAATAATGCGGCATGCTAATACGAGAGCACAATGAGTACTAACGTAGAAACACAATATGCTTACAAATAAGCCATCTGGAGATTACTAGCGGCAAAATATGAAACCATTTGATACATTTCTCACTGGACTTGAGCGTAAGAAGCCATGCATACTTTACCTAACAGTATTCCAACAGTTCTTTACGTAGCTCTTGCGCATGGCCATCTGTGTTTCCATGTCTGTTAGAAAGCACCGTATCCATCCTCCTATCCTCCTAAATAATAAGAACAGGATTGGTGGATGCCATTTTTGGTCCGATTTTTTCAATAATGTCCCCAGAAGTTCCAGGCTAGAGGGTTTTGGGTGTCTAAAATCATAATTTCCCGCTGGCTTGGGGGTAGTGGACCACATCCTGCCACGTAGCTAGCTTCCCCTCCCTCTTTCTCTCACACAACCCACACGCACATACATACGCAAATTCAACAGAGAGAGAGAGAGAGAGAGAGAGAGAGAGGGGAGGAGGAGGAACAATCACCGACCACCACCAAGCCACCCACCGACGGCGACACCGCTACTAGCCCACCATCACCTCCGGCGACCACCGGCGCACCCCTTCCCTTTCGCCCACGTCTCTGTTTTTTGCCCCCACATAGCACAGCCGAACAGAGGCAGCAAAAGACGAACAGGTTTGGAGACCGAAAGAGGTAGAGGCAGATGCGAGATCTTGGCGTCTTTCACCCTATTTCTGGAGTTTTCTTCCGCGTAACATCTCTTACTCTCTCAGTCCTTCTTGCTGTCTTCTAGGGTTTCGTCTGGATTTTGTTAGTCTTTTATGATTTGCTAGCTTTCCATGTCTTTATTATTAGCATGCTTTTTTGGGGTTTTCCCTTGTATAATACCTTCCTCTCCCAATCTCTCTTACTCTTTTCTGGGGTTTCCTTTGAATTTTATTAGTTTTATCTGATTTGTGGGCTCCGCGAGTGTTTGTTAGTGCTAATTTCTCTGAGTTGGATATATGTAGCTGTGATTTTCGCCCAGAATTTGTCTTAGGATGTAAATAGCTGCGTTTTCCGTTCAGAATTTGTCTTTGGATGTATATACCTGTAATTTCTGTTTGGAATTTGCCTTTGAATAAAGTTTAGATGACTTAAGGAATTTGTGGTGATTTGTAGTTAAAATGTGTTTTCCTTTTTCCCCAGAATTACAGTTTTGGTTACAGTTTGTGCATTGAGAAAGTCTGAGTTCTCTAAGTTGGATGTATGTACCTGTGAAAATCATTTCCCTACCCTCCATGTTAAAGAGTTAAAGTTTTACACAACGGAATCATAAAATGGCAGATGGCAAACAAAACAATTTGACATTAATAGTATTATCATACTTTGCGAGCCAGGCAAGTCAAGATTCATAATCTCAATGTGTGACTCAGTGAAAGTCATCACTGCAAGAATCGAGGGGCAGTTGTGTGAAACAAATGCAAAGTAAATTAAGTACACAAAATAATAGTAATTGATGGAGATTTTAGCTAGACACCTGATAAAATTCTTGAAAGAAGAAGTGTAGAAGTTGACTTTGCCACACCGTAGGAACTTAGGTGAAAAGGCTTCATCATCCCTCTTGGTTGCTCTTTCTAGAAGGTTCACTACTCCGTGAGAGCTATGTCGAATATACACCTTGGCCTAAGATAGTTGAATCTGCTAATGTTGCTTCTTCAACATTTTTTTTTCCTGTTTTTTTTTTTTTTGCTTTTATCTTCGTTTGTTTTGCTGAAACATTGTGTGATGTTCGGATGCCTATGAAGTATGAACTATGCTAGGCTGATCCTTTTGAAAGGATTTCCCATAGGTTTAGGTACAGAAATTTTGTGAAGGATCATGCTAAATAGTAGATTCTCTAAATAGTTGTAGTGCTAGAGGATTACCTTTGATGAAGTGCGGCAATATATACCTCTTTACTCCTTTCGGATGCACCATTGCCTTTTGGATTGTGCTACGTTTTGGAATCACTAGATCTCTCTTCAGCCTTCTTGGACGAGCCCTCGTGTTTTGGAATGGGTGGGGTAAATAAACCTGGAATTTCATTTTTCTTTTTCAACAAACAAACTTAAAATCTTTTTTGTTATTTGATATCACCAGCACCATTGAAACGATTGGAAAATGTTGCAGACTGGGTGAGGAGCTGCAAATGGATAGCAATGAATATCTTTCAAAACTAAGAAACACACTGCAGAAGCAGGGTTTCTGCATAAAAGCTGTAATTAGCAGCCATATGGATGCTTTTACCAGCCTGCACTCAGGTAAGGGAATAAGTTTATTTGTGGATCTATCGTGTTCATTGAGGCATTAAATTTGTGTGTGTGTTTATTGGTGGATTTCTGTTTTGAGTTTGTGAATCCATATATGCTTTTTGGCACAAGTTTTTGTAATTTGTCAGTTTTGCATGGTATTTTAAAAATTGCCCTTTTACAGCCGTGTGTGGTGTTTAGATGTTTTGATTGTTTTGTGTTACCATTTTTCCCTTCTCAGTTTTTTGTCGATCTCTATTGCTTGAAATAGAATTGTAGGTTTCAATCCTTTGGTTTTAGATATTGTTTTGTAAAAGAGGGTTTTAATTTGTTCCTCTGTAGTGTGTTCGATTTCATGTCCTCTTTTCCCATTTGCAATCTCAAAACATAATTCCACTTTGTTTCATTTCCATAAACTAGTCATGTTGACGCAGTTGTGTTTGGGCATATTCTTGTATGTGCATGTGTAGGCCAGTTACTTTTTAAGAAAAAGGGCAAAGTAGTTGAAAAAATGCGTAGTTCATGCTTGCTAAACCCGAAGATATCTTTGAACTCTTTTTTTTTCCAATCGAATCTTTGAACTTCATGATCCATATATCCATATATATGGATTCTCTTGAAGAATACGCCTAAAGTTTGGCCATTGCATGTTATGAAGAATAAAATGCAGTATGGGTGTAATGAATTTTGCAATCAAAATCATTTGAGACATGGATTTAGGGTTATCTTTGGTCTTCAGCTTACATGGATTTTCAAGTTTGGCCACAACCAATTTGTCTTGAAGTGTTGCTGTTTGTGTATGTCGATCAGCCTATATCCACGACCAATTTGTCTTTTTAATGAAATTGGTTTGAACCTGCAGCTATGCACCATGCCTTCCCTTTATAGGTACAAAGAAGCAGTGATATGGTTGTACTGCCATACCTTGTATTGAAAAGAACACACAAGGCCAACCATTGAGGGTATGAGAATGGCTGCTCGAAGCAGAGTTTAATCCCCTTAAAATATTGATGAACTTTGCTAGCTTAGTAAACTTGTAAGCATTGATCTATGGGTTAACTTATTTGTACTTTCCAATCCTTACGTTTGTTTATGATGATTTGCTTATATAAGAAAAAGCAACTATAGCTTTTTCCCTTAATTCTGATGAGATTTCTTTCAGGCCATATGCGAATTCACACTATTCTTTCTTTCAAACGGCTAACCTCTCTCAACAGGTAAAACACACATAGCTCACTTCTTATTTGCATGTAAAATCAGTTTGGCACATTCACGAATGTTACCTTCTTTCAGGAATATAATTTTTTGTTGTAAGTTTTTTGTAAGGTGTTTTGTTGTAAGTTTGTAAATTGCCTTAATGCTTGGTGTAATATTAAGAAATTATGTCATATATTCGCTTATTAGACTACTGGCCTTTGAAGATGCTTAGTGTAATGTTAAAAACACATGTCTTATATATTTCATATAAGAAATTATGTACGTTGTTCATTCTTCTGCATTTTCCCTACATTCAATTGTTAGGGGGCAGCAAGTGAATAGGGGCTCTCATGGTCTGATTGTCACTTTTCCTCAATCTTTGTTGTTTCTTGAACCGGTACACGTAATCTTTGTTTCTGCATATTTGTTTGAGATTTGAAGTTGCAGAACACTAAAACATTGGCATAATTGGAACTGGTAGAATGTTTAGGTAAGTTTGCCTCTTTCTTTGGTGGTTTTTTGTTAACTACACGTGTATTGATGCTCAGAGAGAAGGTTATTACGAAATTGGTGAAAGCGTTTGGACTGCCATTAGCATAAGATTAGTGGTTGGAATTGAGAACCTACTTCATTCATAATCTATTATGAACTTGTCCAAAAGAGGCTTAAATTGTGCAAGTAAATATTCCAAAAAGGATAAATCGTGGTTATCTAAGATAAAAAAAATAAAAAAAAACATGCTACGAAACTTGGTAAAGCAAAAGCTTTACAATTTTGAACCAAATTGCATTGTTTGACACATAACTTTAGGTCTTGTAGCTAATCTAATGTACAGATGTTCCAGGCTTTGGCAAGAGATCGACTTGAGCGCTTGAATTCACCTCCTTCTGCAACACCATGGACATATCTTTGTGTATTGTACAATTGTTCGTTATAGCCAACGAATTGCTCTGGTACTACTGAACACTCCAAGCTTGATAAGTACCCTTGCCAAAAAATTTGGGACTTCAACTTCCTTTGATTGTCCAAAATTGTCTTTCCTGGGTTAGAGCTTTGAACATGCAATTTTCGTAAAATGATTTATAATGTCAGGTGAAAGAATCGTAAATCGTTGCTTATGAATTGATGATTGGCTTAGATTTCAGTCATCTGTTGAACTGAGGCCATAAAGGCTTCCATGAACAATATTTTGCTATGAAAAGTTTCCTTTCCAAGTACTTTTGCACTGCTATCCTATCTATGACTACTGTAAGCTTTACTGGTGCTATGCTCCTTCAGCATCATAGACTACGCACTATGTCGTCCGTATGTAAATCAACTAATGCTTTTGCTACTTTGATCAATCTATGTAACATATCTTCCTACCTATTTTCATACTCTTCTATTGCTTCCGGCTCTAAAATTACAAACAAGACATATCAAGCCTATATCTAAACTTCTTCCCTTCAACGGGCATGCATTTGTGAAGGTGCACCTAGTATTTTTATTAGGAACCATCCCAAGGGTATGAAAATAATCAACAGATGCCCCAGAATATAAAATCGGAACCTAAGTTTAAAAGTGGAAAATGTTCATCAGGACCAAAAACAAAAGCACATTTATTTCCATGTCGTTGCAAGGTAACTTACCCTAAGCACAAAAAGTTATTTCATATTCTCTCCTCGAGTTTGGTCTCCTTATCATTCCTCTGCACATCATAACAAGAGTCAAGAAATTTAGAAATTTTAGGGAGTCAGAGCATGTGGCTTATAGACATAACACAGTACCTCAAGATACTACTCGACAATAACACATATTCAACTTACCGCTCGACAATAACACATATTCAACTGCGACATGGCGCCAAAACCTATAACGGTTTCTCTTGCTCATCCCATATGGTGAGTTAAGTATTTTTGCTGTCAGTAGGAAACTATTCCTGATTCAGTTGCACTATCCAAAGTAATGGTATCTTGCACTTTCTTCCACTCTCTACCTATACTCTTACTATTCTCTCACCTATCTAATAGTGTTTTCATGCCACCTCAGTCAAATTAGAAAACATAATCATGTAGCGTTCCTTTCTGATTGGCTAAGGTTCAATAAAAGGTCTATTTAAAAATTTGCACTGGGTTCCAAGTTGACTAATGTAAAATATCAGACTAACCTGATAGTCCCATCACTCTACTGTCACTAGTTTTAAAATGTGACGAACAATAGTTCTGAATTGAAGACACCAAGCATGAATATCCCAAAGGAAGATATGTGTTCCCGAGAAATGACCACAAATGCAAAGTCAGATAATTATTACGAGTTCAAGTGGTACCATGTTGAACTGATGGAAACAAAATTATCAATCTAGTCCAACAAAGTGTATCCAACTACAGAATATTCATCCCCGTTGGGCTCCTATTTTATTTGAGTCGATTAGAAATAGTTTGAAACCAGAGAAATCAAGTCTTCTTTGTTTCTTTGGAGATTATTTTGGTTTTCCAATGCAAATCAACTTTTGACTTTTGTCATATGCTTGCACTCAATGGGCTAAAGAGTAAAGCCCCATCTTATTACGAGTTGTATGCTTCAAAATGATTGTAAATTTGCCGCTTTGACTCGATTCCAATCATCACCAGTGAAATGCATGCACTTGCAATGTCTATGAGGTTCTGGTTCAAATCCCGATCGGCCAATTGGCATATTTATGTTCAAGCATAATCCTCATTGCCACATATGGGTGACAGTGCACTTACCTTTGGCATATTTATGTTGAAGTATAATCCTTGGTGGTGAAGTTATGACGTAGTACCCCGTGGTTCTCCAACTTGGTTTCAGGGGCCCAAGTGTCCACGACTCCATTGTTACCTGGAAAATATGAAACTTAGTTTAGTACATAAGTTGAAAATTCAATTCAACGACTCCCAAGACGGATTCTCATTGCCACATATCCGGTTAAATTCCAAGCACAATTAAATAAAAAATGAAGGACTCACATAGATACAAAAACACACACACACATGACACATGATTTACCATTATGTCAAACTGGCTATCATTCAAAAAACAATGGCACTAGGGAGTTGGGATGAGCAAAGATTCAGACATACAAGAAGGGTACTTAAAAATGAGATCTTTTAAAACAGATTCAAAGATCAGAAAACGAAGAAGCAAGTTCCGAACTACAATAGGAGTCATCATTTGGGAACAATTTATGGGGAATTGTATGCTTCAAGCCTTCAACATAATCTATCAGAGAGTCAAGTGAGGAAAATTTTCTTCAATGATATCTTGTACGGGGGACTTTCTATCAGTTTCCTGCCTGCAAGATACCATTTCCGCAACGGAAAAGGTTGAATATAAAGCAATACATTGCCTATCTGGTGTTAACTTGCAGAACTTAATTATTTGTGCAGGCATATGGGATAGACACTCATTAAGCACTGCACTTTTAGGGCTTCATTTTTACCTCCTCCTACTGCTACTACTAGTCTACTACTAATGTTCTACAGTACAACGTAAGCACAAGTTTGCCAATAGTCACAAATTTATTCTGCGTAGGCAACTCCTGTTCATAATCCTGTTAAAATGCAAAGCGGTACCTTGCATGCTGGATTCAAATGCTGGACTCCAGATCAACTGATGCATTGATTTTCCTATTGTGAAACCCACATTAACCATCTCTCATGGATCTAATCAGGAAGTAAGCCATGTTTTATCGTCAAAGCAAGCAGCTGAACCCACTGGAATCGAACCCTAATTGACACAGGTCTGTTCGATTTCGAGGGTACGGCTCTGACTTGTTCGATTTCGCAACCACTAAACTCAAGTTCGAGTCGATTTCGAACTGTTTTTGGGGGTAGTCAATCAGGTAAATACTGCAGCTCCGAAGTAGGCATGGTCGTGGGTGGGGAAGAAGGGGGGAAGAGAGAGGGTATCAGAAATGGGTCTGCGGGTGGAGAAGAGAGGTCACTACCATGCTCGTTTTGAGATTTGGATTTTGGATAATGAGTTCGCAGAGATTAAGCTCTGTTTGGAACCTAAGGGAAAAGAAAAGAAAGAAAAGGAAAAGAAAATGGAAGGAAAATGAGAGGAAAATACACTATTTACTACACTTGAAATCTTTATTTTCTTCCCTCTTTCTCTTCTAACCAAACAACAGGAGGGAAAATTCTTTAATTTTCCTTTTCTTTCTTTCCTTTTCCGTAGGTTCCAAACAGAGCCAAAAAAAAGAGAGTATGTTCCCTCCGCCTGAGGTGGAAATCATGGGGTTTCTATCACCGTATGTGGACCCCATAAAATTTTTTTTGTTCTAATCTGAACCGTTCATTTTGTAGGGTACATAGAATAGTATACCCATGAAAAAAATCATCTTGATTGGATACCGATAGCTATATCAAAATTTGAATTTTAGTTTACAAAATGGACGATAATAGATTTTGAAGTTAAATTATCCATGACTGTCCATTTCATAAATTGAAAGTAGATTTTTAATAGACCTATTGACGTCCAATAAATCTAATTTTTTGGGTGAATATACTATTCAACGGACCCTACAAAATGGACGATTCATATTATAACAAAAGATGCATTGTGGGACCCGTTACGGGCTGTGGTGGAAAACCAGGTGGAAAGAATTTTATCTCTAGGAAAAGAGAAAACTGAGAGTAATGATTGTGGAGAATAAATTCCCTTCGCCAAGAGAGGAAATGTGGCATTTTCCTCCAAACTAATAACTTCTTGCCACATCATCAAAAGTACAAATTCAAAGGATTACGTGTTGTGCTTAACTTGGGTTATTCTTCCAAGCTAAAACTTAACTTTTAAAGGTTTCAAGAATAACCCACATGCCACAACACCCTATTATTGGAAAATTGGTGCTCCGTGAGTTTCGAAGGAAAATTGTTTCTCGCACGCAAAATTAAGTGTTCCAAATTTCAATCTGTTTGAACCGGTGAAAGATTTTAGTTTTCTGAACATTTTATCCTAAATGATAATAAATAAATTTTGACTATACGGCTCTCGTTGATTAACTCTAAGAAAGTCGTAAAACCAAATATCTCTTAGGGTTAATGTAACGCCCCGATTTTCGGACACGTTATTTAAATCATTTTCACTTGATTTTAATAATTCTAAAAATATTGGAAAGAACTTAAATCTTGAAGACAGAGTTTTAGCAGCGGAAGTCTTAATATTTGAATTATAAAGATAACATAATACGAGTTTTACAAATGGTACGGAATTAATGATTACATTTCCTGGAATTGAAAGTATGGTATTAAAAGTGATCAGAATGACTTCTAATGATCTCTTCATGGCTTGAAAATCTCCCCATCCTGGTCCAGGAGGTCTTCGGGGACGTACGGCTCTTCCAGTTGGTCGTACTGCTCCTTCTTGATACCTAACGTTTGTTAAACGCCGTGAGTCGAAACTCAGGAGATAAAACCCTTACCCTACTAACCCCCTACTTTACAACTAGCAGATAATACACTCGAATATCTTTGAAGAACAGAAATATAACACGTCAACCATTTCTTAGAATCCATTCTCTTACGTGAGTCTACGATCTTTTTCAAAATCTCGATTTTATCCCCAATCCATAACTATGACCATGTCATGGGCCAATCCCCCATTGTCTGTCCTGCACGCTGGGTTTTAAAAAGGTTTTATTCCGTATAGTCAAGACAAAGGCACGATACCCTCTTTGGAACTGCCCATGGCGTACCATCAGTTAGGATTGCCGTAATTATTGAAATAATTCGGCCCCCGGAATATTATTAACACAGGACTGGACCCCTGTTCGCATCCATCCTCATATAAGGCTGGGCCCCTGTTAGCACCCATCTTAATACCAGGCTGGGCCCCTGTTTGCACCCACCTTAAAACAAGACTGGGCCCCTGTTAGCACCCATCTTAATACCAGGCTGGGCCCCTGTTCGCACCCACCTTAAAACAAGACTGGGCCCCTGTTAGCACCCATCTTAACATGAGACTGAGCCCCTGTTCGCACCCATCTCTAAATCTTAACTCAATCATTTTCCAATTCATCTTTTACCTAATATCGTCTAGATGATTCATAACATATACCAACCCAGTGATCTAAGTCCGATCTTATCAAACACAGCATAATCGAAGCTTCAACGTAAATACAATGCTTGTAAAGCAGTAACTCAATCATACAATGGTTTTCAAGCCTCAATTCAACTCACAACGTAGCAAGAAAGCATATTCGACGTCATTTATCAATAATAACATTAACTTATCACATATGTAGCAAGTATATCAATTAATAAAATGTAGGTAACTAGAACAATTAATATTTTATGGTTGGGCCGATGCCCTTAAGTTTCTTTTAATAAACAAGTATTTTTATTAACATTAAAAAGATTGGTTTAGTCATTATCCAAAATAAAGGTAATGTAGTCACTTACTAATTTAATTCATTTATATATAAAATGATTACAATCATAAGTAATATTTATTTTACTATAGTGTACTATTTGTTTATTAGAATAATTATTAATTCTATAAACCGAGGAACTAATTATGATATAACATTAATACCATTGGACCAAACTCAACATACTTATCAACTAGGAGGGGGTAAGTGTAATTCTAATGTCCATTTTTTCAAAAAAAACGTCTATGAACAGTAGCCTTTCGAAAAAAAAACAGAGGAACACTTCGGCTTGCCGGGTTTTGATCCGTAAGCCGATTTCTTTCGTTCTAGCTTATTAAATTCATCATATAGAGGACCAATATACTTAGGAGAAGGTAGTGTAAGGGTTTTAGTACCTTAGTTTCGGTTGTCCGAGCTCGAAACGTAAACGGAGCGTTTTCGGTAAAACGGGGAAGACGGCCAGAACGGGAGCCGTTGGGGCTGCCTCCGTGTAACTTGTTGCTGGGTTTGGGGTGCTTGAGGATGGTATTGAGGTTTGGAACCTTGAATTCGACCGAAGCACGTCGTTTCGGTACAAACCCACTTCTTTCTCTCACTAGACCTCCATAGCCGAAAGCTTCGATCTTTCTCTCTCTCTTTCTTCTCCACTGTTTTCAGAGATGGTGGTGGGTTGTGTGTGTTGGAGAGTGGCAAGGAGAGGGTATTTATCGGGGAGAGGTGGGGTGGTGGCCAAGTAAAGGAGCAGAGAGAGATAGCTACGGGAGAGAGAGAGATTGTGAGAGAGGGAGAGATGGCTGTAAATGAAGGAGATGGAAGTCTTGGTAGGTGCAGGAGATGGCAGGAGGTAGGGGCAGGTGGTTGGATGGAGTGGTGGTGAGGTGGTAGGTTGGGTTGGTGGCTTGGTGGCCATGCAAGGGAGAGAGAGAGGGAGAACCGAGAGAGAGAGTGGACACGGCAGAGGGAGGGAGAGAGAGATGAGGTGGCTGGTGGGGTTGGTGAGATGAGAGGTGTGAGATGTGTGTGTATAAATATCTATGAGTATATATATATAATATCTAATAATAATATTATTAATAATCAAATTAGTTTTAAAAGATTCAAAATTTATTGAATTTTAAACGTTTCAAAATAATCCAAATTTTATTTTCGTTACGACGTCTAACGTTGATTTTAAAAACAATAAATAGAATTTGGGACAAAAATTTATATTTTTAATCGAAAAAAAAACGGCCCGAAATTCGGGTCGTTACAGTTAATCAACGAGAGCCCTAAAACTAAAAATTAATTATGACCCTTTAGGATAAATTGATCAAAGAAATAGAGGCTGTGTTCGGTTGTAATTTCCGGAAAATATTTTCGAAAAAAGTGTAAAAGATTCCACTTTTCACTTTTCTCTCATTCCAATCATTACTCTTTCATCCAATCATTACCCCTATTCTCTTCCAATCATTACCCCTATTTCTCTCTCTATCTCTCTCCAATCATTATCCTATTTCCAATCATTATTCCTATTTTTCTATCAAATCATTACTCCAACAACCATTTCTAAAAACCAAACCAAACACTAACTCAACATTTTTTTTTCCGGAAATGTTTTCCAGAAATTACAACCGAACACAGCCAGAATCTTTGTACCGGTTCAAACGGATTAAAAATTAGAACACTTTATTTTGTGACCATATTTTGTAATATATAACTGTAGGTTGAAAAATTAAGTGTTTCAAAATTCAATCCGTTTGAATGAGTGGAAAGATTCATTTATCCTAAAAGGTCACAATTAATTTTTGGCTTTAGGACTCTCGTTGGTTAGCCCAAAGGGATATTTGGTTTTATGACTTTTTTAGGGCTAATAAACGAGAGCCCTATAGTCAAAGTGTAATTATTACTCCCTCCATCCCATAATAGATGTCAATTTTGGGAAAACTCAAAATTTATGTAAACACAATCATTACACCATTTCTAATAAAAATTTCCAAAAATACCCTTTTAATTTGAAAACAACTTAACTGAGTATACAAACCCCACTCGGAACCCAAGGAGTAAATCCTAAGAATCTGGGCGGCAGAGTTGGTTTTCTACAAATATGGCGCCTTTTTTTTTTTTTTAAAGTTATTTGAATTTGAATAGTTAGAGACAAGGGCAAAATGGAAAGATCAAGTGTAATGGACATTCATTTTGGGACAACAAAAAGCGTCATAAATGACATCCAATATGGGACGGAGGGAGTACCATTTAGGATGAAATGATCAGAAAATTAAAATCTTTTCACCGGTTCAAACAAATTGAAATTTGGAATACTTAATTTTGCATTCGAGAAACAATTTTCCTCCGAAACTCACATAGCACCAATTTTCCAATAATAAGGTGTCATGGCATGTGGGTAATTCTTGAAACCTTCGAGGGTTAAGTTTTGGCTTGGAGGAATAACCCAAGTTAAGCGCACGTAATCGTTTTGGGTATGTACTTTCGTTGACGTGGCAGGAAGTTATTTGTTTGGAGGAAAAGACCACATTTCCTCCCCTGGCGGAGGGAATTTATTCTCAATGATTGTGATATAGTAATTATTAAATACTGTGCGCAGAGAAAGAATCTAAAATCCTAGACCTCCAAACGAACTCCATGTTTAATGTGAGTAGTTTGTGTAATTGTATGTGTAAATGTGTATGGTTGTATATTAATCAGTGTTTTGGGTGGAAAAAGAGAGAGGGGTTAGAAATGTGGGTTTTGGTAGGCAGGAGGGCAAAATCGTTTTAAATCTATATATTCCAATGCCTCGCATGCTTATATTCCGCGTGTTTTACACTTTGTAACGCCCCGACTTTTCGGGTGTAAAATAAATAATTTCTTTAAGACAATTTTGCTAAATAAATATGATTTTCCAAAATAAATATTTTGCTAATACAATCTCAAGATGGATTACGGAATCAAAATACACTATCTTCAGAGCTGACTCTAATCTTGATACAAATCCTAAGCATCCTCGATCTTCGTTACTGATATTCTTTCCGTGTCGAACTGCAACATCGTTGAATCTCCTCCATCGAATCCTGCGCTCTCTAGCAAATTGATCGCCGAAGCAATCGATTTGCCAGGATACAGACGTATCCGTGAGTGATAAATCACCCAGTAAAATTATCCAACCCAACCACCCCTCTTACACTACAATTAGCAATCAACAGGAGATAATGATACGAACGAGTAAATCAATGATAATTCACATAACTTGTTTCTTTACTATCCATTAACTTAATCTGAAATCTAAGATCTCTCCACGAGATCTTTCCTCCCCAACCACTAGCCATGCTCAGTCCCATGAGATCACTTCCCTTTGTTGTCGCAGGAACACCTAAGTTATGTACCGAGTGTGCACCCCCAATAACTACAACAAGGGGTAAGCTTATCATGCCGGTATCACGACTAGGGTTCGCCTATCTTATAAACCACATCATAATTCTTTTCACAATCATCACTGGACACCCGCCAGTCTATCAATTCATCACTGGACACCCGCCAGTTATCATTTCTCATCACAATATCATCTTATCAAAACATCATGCCTGCAGGCAACCTCTATACAGAAAATAAACTTCACAATTTATCCATTACTTAACATCGTCTCGTGATTTCTAATTCGCATACCACCCCATGTCCCTAGGGTCCAATCTAACATTCAAGTGAAATATCGGCACAATATCAATCTTAAAATTAATTAAAATGAATAACAGACGGATCAAAATAATTATTAAGCAATGCAATTACATAACTTTTTATGACTGGGCCGTTGCCCTTAATCTCGTATGATCACAAAGTCATTAAGAATGTAAGATTTATTTAATTAAGATTTAAGAATAAATTTTCTAGGCTTCTATTAATTATTTATAAGTAATTAAGCTAATTAAATACTAATTAAATGCATTAATTAGGTAAAAATATTAAAATAAATATCGTAACCTTAATAAAGGTCCTAACAGTCGCCTATAATAAGTTTGAGTGCTAGAAGTTGGGTTTGGATGCTCACGGAATTAATTTAAATAAACAGATTAAATTAATAAGCAAAATAAGATTAAAAAGGAAATTAAATAGTTAATTAATTAAAAATATATTTTTATTTACAGAATATCATCTTAGGACTGTAAGAAGTCTAAATAAAATTATTTGTAATTTTAAACCTCTTGAATAATATTTTAAAATATTATCATTAAGTAACAATGCTTAAATAATAATAAATAGTAAATTAAATAAATAAAATTTTATTTTAATAACATGTCACCTTTGAACTGTTAGGAGTCTAAGAAAAATAATTTCGATATTAAAAATATTTTCTGTAAGGTCGTAACTATTTTTCGTTTGTATCTTTAATTAAAAATAAAATAAATAGCTAATAATATCAAAAGTTTATGAAATCAGTAAGTTATGATCCTTGACATGTTAGAAAACTAAGAAAAATAGTTTGGGGATTTATGGAATAGTTTATAAGGTCGCAATAAATTTTAGTTTACAAACGATCACACGATTACGAATAAAAATTAAATAAATTGAAGATTAAATAAAAAAAAATATGAAACTAACAAGGTATGAACTTTAGAATGTGGGTAACCTAGGATAAAAATTTCGGAGTCAAAATCTATTTTTAAAAGGTCGCAAAACCAATTCGACACGAAGCAAACAAAACCGCACGGCTGGGGGAAACGGAGTTCGCGGCCGCGAACTCCGCGTGTCTGGTTCTAGCGGCTGGGCCGCCGAAGTTCGCGGCCGCAAGGTTGCGGGCTGTTTTGGATTTTTTTTGTTTTTCTCACTCGTTTCAATGCATGGGACTACGGGGTCATTGGGTTATGTCTATAAACACTTAATATACTTAGAGGAGGCTTCGGATCGAATTATAATACCTTGGTTCGGATTAATTTCGTTTCGATCGAACTTGAACGTTTGGGGAAGACAACTTCGGTTTCGTCGATCGGGGACCTTGGGCTCGAATTGGATGATCTTTGGAGATGCTTGGGGTCGAGGAAGTAATTGGAATGATCAATTCGGATCTTGGTCGGGTCTAGGACACAAACCCACTTTTCTCTCTCTTTCTTTCTCTCTCTAAAACTCCATGGATTGGAATTAGATTTTCTTCGAATTCTCTCTCTCTCTGGACTTGTAGGGTGTAAGAAATTTCGTAGGGAACCCTAGGATCGACGTAATGAAGTATTTATAGAGAATTGAGAAGGGTTTCGATTAAAAACGGGTTTAAAGAAGTTGTATCCTTCTAGGACTCGAATTGAGACGCGATACGAACGAAGATACGATCACGGCGGAAGCATAAACGAATTAGGAGGGTGAGGGGCGAGAGAAATGCGCATGCATGCAATTACTTGTTTGTAAAGTAAGAAAGAAAGAAAATAAAATTAAATAGGATAAGATAGATAATTAGTTTAGGAAAAGAATTTAATTATCGCTAATTATACTTTTTAATGATATTATTAAAAATAAAGATTTATGGAAATAAGATTTGTAAATCCTTTTTTTAAAAAAATTTGTTCGGAAATTCCGGGTCGTTACAACCTATCCCCCTTAAAATAATTTCGTCCTCGAAATTAAAGCGTACTCTCTGGTGAATGAAATTTATCAGTAGTTGGCACGAATCGTGTCTTCTCGTTCCCCAATTGATTCCTCCAATCTTCGGTATCTCCACAAGACCTTGGCTCGTTTGGTTGTTCATCATTGGGAATTTTTTTCCTCCACGATCCTAAATTTTCGCCGGTTGCTGTTCAAAAGTTGTATCCTCATTTGGTGTGACTTCCTTCCAGTTGAACACGTGTGTAGGGTGTGGACCATGTATTTTCGTATCATGGAGACATGATGATGTTGTGAACTTTGGCGGTCTGCGGCGGTAAAGTTGGGTGATAGGCTACCTCTCCAATTCGTTTCGTGATTTCGAAAGAACCAATAGCGAGGCGATAACTTTCTTTTCTTGACAAATCGGGTGATCCTAAGGCGCAGTTCGAACAAAAAGTACGTGGAAAGTCTATGGTCTCATCCTCTTGTCGGCGTAGCTCTTTTATTGGCTTCGAGTGATTTGGGAGTCATCAACTTACCTCCTTCGTTGGTTAGTTCTTGAAAGCTTGGTTCTTGTCTCTTAATCGGTGGATGGTACTTTTCTCCCAAAAGAAACGAGAAGGCGAGAATTTCCAAGAGATTTCAAACATGACTCAAATACTATAGAACCTAATAGAAAGTATGAACAGATCCTCCTCTTACGAGTTAGAGGTATGAGTCGTTTAGAATTGAGTTGGAATACGAGAACAACGAGAATCAAGCTGACCGACGTCAAACTCAATGATTTGGATTCGAAAAAAAGTTTCATCATTAGAATAATGCTGATAAAAAGATTTATCATGGTAGTGAAATAAGCAAGTACTTGGTCTACCAAACATTGCACTGAAATAATTTAACAAGGGTTCTCATAAGAAATATCGATCTATTGATAGGTTTTGAAAGATTACACGATTCAATCGATGAAACAGAACTAGTCAACTAGATATTTATTTTGCACCACGTTGGCCAAACGTATTTCAAAACAAACATCTAACTCTAGTTATTTAAAAGAAAGAAAGATAATGGGCACAAGTGAAGAGTAAACAATGACTCTTGAATCCAAAAATAGAAAAAGTCATCAATAGAACAATGATTGGATTTGATTAACTCGAAACAGGATATAAAGTTTAAGAAAATTGAAGCATAATGATATCGGTGTTCAAGAACTAAATAACTCCAACATTGAAACTCGAACTAGGTTTGTGAATCTGGAGTTTTGAAAGGTCGGAGGAATATTTTTGATATGATATCAAAAGATTTCAAGGTTGTAGATAACTAATAGTGCGCTGATCAAAATAAACGAGGATTGCTCCAAACATGAAGTATTCAATGGATCAGAGAAGTTAGACTCATAATTGAGCACACTGTTGACTTCAAATCAAATCAAATTAAGAGGGGTTGGAACGAAATGACTTATTAGGAATATCCAATTTGAAAGAAAATGTCACAAGAGTTAGGTGCTTGGAATAGACAAGAGTTCAACGATGTGAGATTTAGTTGAAGTTGCAGTTATAACAATGATGAGTCATAATGAATGTGATTTTAACAAGAGTCAAGAGAGATTGAAGGTAGCGGGCGGTTAGGATACAATCAATTGAATGAGAATGGAGACTTATATGAATAATCGTCAATAGCTCGTCTATCCCCCTTAAAAAAAATATTTAGAACTTCATCGCAAGAGAATGGTTGTCGCTTCCTTAGATATTCATGACCTTGAGCTCTTCCTGATCTGTTGAACTATGATGGTGCCTTCATCGGATGTAGTGGCATAGTATTTAGCTAGGTGATGATTTCGAATCTCTGATAACATCATGTTTCTATTCGTCAATCTATCTACTTTCTCAAGGGATCTACGACGCTGGAGGTTAGGGTTTAGGGGTAGTCGGTAATCGCTCGTATGAGTTGCACAACCCAATTGATACTTCGTCTTGCGTTGAGGTTTGAGTTGGTATTGATCTCGAAATTCACGAAAGAATAGTCGTTGGAATCAGGGCTACGTGTATCGTCCTTACTGGTGGGGTCGACAGAATGACCGTAGAATGTGGCATTGTTGACCCTTGGTACCAATCTTGTAACGACTGCTTCTCGAGGTTAGGTTCAGGGTTTTAAGGGTTTCTAAATATCTGGTTCTAAAAAGGGAATGAGTGCAACAACGTTCTTACATTGATCCTACCCTATTTGCGACCGTTATCAACCTAAAGAGGAATTCTTCTTCAACAGGTACTCTATTTACTAAGTAACCTCCTTCGAAAGTACCCTTCTTCTATTGTCGTGATTTGTCTTTTTGTCTTCTTTGGACTGGTGTTCTTCGCCTCGTTCGATCGGACAACCAATTATAAGAGGAATGATTCTTCTATCGCTTCCTTCTGATCGGAATCAACGTTGATTTCGTAACTCATCGGAGTCTGAGTCGCAACAGGTAAATAAATATTTATATGATATACTTAGACAGGTTATATCGTAGTTTAGAAGAGTCATAGATACGGTAAACGTTTAGCTATTCGGGTTTATGTTCTCAGAATGTGGATCCTTCCTCACACAGAAACAAGAAGATTCGACGAACTTAAAATAGAATTCGAAGGGCTTGGAGGTTGAATGCCAAATGAAAAGGGTGACATATCATTCTCTAAGAGTTAGAGTACGAGTAGTTTGGATTTGAATAGTAAGGAGTGGCTGCTATCAAGTTAATAAGAACTAATCAATGATGAAGGTTCAAGTAACTACAATAATGATGATTCAAACCAAAGACACGAACGGGATGAATGAATACTTTCTTACGATCACGACAATGATTCTCATAAGAGAAGCCCATTTATTTCGACGAAGTTCTAGAAACAATAACGAGGTAAGGAAGCGAAAATTGAACCAGATGTTTAATTATCTTGAATTATTTCGGCCAAACGCATTTCATTGTAAGTATCTAATTCTAATGGTTTCAACGCATACGCAACTGGCTCATCAGGTTCATTCCCATAATAGAAAGTTCTTGATATTTCAAGGGTCGAATCTCATCCATTCAAGAGAAAGCACGACATCAAAGAAAGAGTAGCTTCACAAATACATATAAGTGATCTGAAACTTAGAACTCTAGCTAAAAAAATTTTTTTTTTTTTTACAATTATGAAATTTGGAATGACGGATATGAAAAAGAATTGAGGAGGTGGATGACGATGAGATATTTCTATATAGCCAGTACTGGATAATTGAGAATTTCACAAAATTTGTACCAATGGTCCAATAATTGAGTAGACTGTTAGAATAGCAAGGATGAGATTTGATCAATTAAAAGCATTTGCGAGAATCCTTAGAAATTCACCGTTAACAAAAGAGAAGTGTCATGAGAGTCGGAGTGAAAATTTTCAATGAGTTTAAGCTCTTGGGTTTGTACTTGAATGAGAAAAGAAAAACTACTTTGAAAGGAATCTCATAAAAAGAATCAAGAGAGGTTGAAAACATTGAATAGTGATAAGATAGTTAATTGACTAAGGAAGAGGATTAGATGAATGTATAATTGTCAATCTCTCCTTTTATCCTTCTTAAAAGAATAGAATCTCAGCGCAAGGGAATGTTTACTATCTTCTCGGGTGTTCATGACTTCGAGTAGTTCTTCAACCTTCTGATTTATGACGTATGGTGCCGTATCGGGCTCAACTTGCCTAGAAAATAGGTGGTCGGGGATTATAGACAGTATCATGCTTTATTCATCGATCTACAACTTTGAGAAGCCTACGATGCTTGAGGTTTGGGTGTCCAAAATAGTCGTGGTGATGACGGCTACAAGAAGCTGTTGATCTTGCGGATTCTCGTTATCGGGTCAGAGTGTTAACATTGACGTTAGCATTGTTGTAAGGGTGGCAGCGTTGCGGTCAACGTTAGTTCTATACTTCTTCAGAGTCTAGGTTGTAACAGTTAATAAAAAAATATATATATTTATATGATATATTTAGGTGGGATGCTACGTAGCTAGAATAATAAATAGGATAAACGCATAACTATCGAGGGTTACGCTCTCGGAAAGTGATCTACCCAATTTACCCAAGGCCGAGGGTTGAACCTAAAGCTCTGATACCACTTGTAACGCCCCGACTTTTCGGGTGTAAAATAAATAATTTCTTTAAGACAATTTTGCTAAATAAATATGATTTTCCAAAATAAATATTTTGCTAATACAATCTCAAGATAGATTACGGAATCAAAATACACTATCTTCAGAGCTGACTCTAATCTTGATACAAATCCTAAGCATCCTCGATCTTCGTTTCTGATATTCTTTCCGTGTCGAACTGCAACATCGTTGAATCTCCTCCATCGAATCCTGCGCTCTCTAGCAAATTGATCGCCGAAGCAATCGATTTGCCAGGATACAGACGTATCCGTGAGTGATAAATCACCCGATAAAATTATCCAACCCAACCACCCCTCTTACACTACAATTAGCAATCAACAGGAGATAATGATACGAACGAGTAAATCAATGATAATTCACATAACTTGTTTCTTTACTATCCATTAACTTAATCTGAAATCTAAGATCTCTCCACGAGATCTTTCCTCCCCAACCACTAGCCATGCTCAGTCCCATGAGATCACTTCCCTTTGTTGTCGCAGGAACACCTAAGTTATGTACCGAGTGTGCACCCCCAATAACTACAACAAGGGGTAAGCTTATCATGCCGGTATCACGACTAGGGTTCGCCTATCTTATAAACCACATCATAATTCTTTTCACAATCATCACTGGACACCCGCCAGTCTATCAATTCATCACTGGACACCCGCCAGTATCAATTCTCATCACAATCTCATCATATCACAACATCACGCCTGCAGGCAACCTCTATACAGAAAATAAACTTCACAATTTATCCATTACTTAACATCGTCTACGTGATTTCTAATTCGCATACCACCCCATGTCCCTAGGGTCCAATCTAACATTCAACTGAGGCATCGATACAATATCAATCATAAAATTAATTAAAATGAATAACAGACGGATCAAAATAATTATTAAGCAATGCAATTACATAACTTTTTATGACTGGGCCGTTGCCCTTAATCTCGTATGATCACAAAGTCATTAAGAATGTAAGATTTATTTAATTAAGATTTAAGAATAAATTTTCTAGGCTTCTATTAATTATTTATAAGTAATTAAGCTAATTAAATACTAATTAAATGCATTAATTAGGTAAAAATATTAAAATAAATATCGTAACCTTAATAAAGGTCCTAACAGTCCCCTATAATAAGTTTGAGTGCTAAAAGTTGGGTTTGGATGCTCACGGAATTAATTTAAATAAACAGATTAAATTAATAAGCAAAACTAGATTAAAAAGGAAATTAAATAGTTAATTAATTAAAAATATATTTTTATTTACAGAATATCATCTTAGGACTGTAAGAAGTCTAAATAAAATTATTTGTAATTTTAAACCTCTTGAATAATATTTTACGATATTATCATTGAGTAACAATGCTTAAATAATAATAAATAGTAAATTAAATAAATAAAATTTTATTTTAACAACATATCACCTTTGAACTGTTAGGAGTCTAAGAAAAATAATTTCGATATTAAAAATATTTTCTGTAAGGTCGTAACTATTTTTCGTTTGTATCTTTAATTAAAAATAAAATAAATAGCTAATAATATCAAAAGTTTATGAAATCAGTAAGTTATGATCCTTGACATATTAGAAAACTAAGAAAAATAGTTTGGGGATTTATGGAATAGTTTATAAGGTCGCAATAAATTTTAGTTTACAAACGATCACACGATTACGAATAAAAATTAAATAAATTGAAGATTAAATAAAAAAAAATATAAAACTAACAAGGTATGAACTTTAGAATGTGGGTAACCTAGGATAAAAATTTCGGAGTCAAAATCTATTTTTAAAAGGTCGCAAAACCAATTCGACACGAAGCAAACAAAGGCCGCACGGCTGGGAGTAACTGAGTTCGACGCGAACTCAGCGTGTCTGGTTCTAAGCGGCTGGGCCGCCCGAACAATGCGGCCGCGAGGTCGTTGCCTTGATTTTTGGTTTTTCTCGCTTGTTTTCGATGCATGGGACTACGGGGTCATTGGGTTATGTCTATAAACACTTAATATACTTAGGAGGCTTGGATTGAATTATAATACCTCGGTTCGGATTATTTCGGTTTCGATCGAAAACTTGAATTTGGAGAAGAGGACTATTACTTCAATTCCGTCGATCGGGGGACCTTGGGCTCGAATTGGATGATCTTTGGAGATGCTTGGGGTCGAGGGAAGTAATTGGAATGATCAATTCGGATCTTGGTCGGGTCTAGGACACAAACCCACTTTTCTCTCTCTTTCTTTCTCTCTCTAAAACTCCATGGATTGGAATTCGATTTTCTTCGAATTCTCTCTCTCTCTGGACTTGTAGGGTGTAAGAATTTCATAGGGAACCCTAGGATCGACGTAATGAAGTATTTATAGAGAATTGAGAAGGGTTTCGATTAAAAACGGGTTTAAAGAAGTTGTATCCTTCTAGGACTCGAATTGAGACGCGATACGAACGAAGATACGATCACGGCGGAAGCATAAACGAATTAGGAGGGTGAGGGGCGAGAGAAATGCGCATGCATGCAATTACTTGTTTGTAAAGTAAGAAAGAAAGAAAATAAAATTAAATAGGATAAGATAGATAATTAGTTTAGGAAAAGAATTTAATTATCGCTAATTATACTTTTTAATGATATTATTAAAAATAAAGATTTATGGAAATAAGATTTGTAAATCCTTTTTTTAAAAAAATTTGTTCGGAAATTCCGGGTCGTTACACACTTGGCGTTAAAATGGACGAAAATGGTTCAATCTGCTCATTTTTACAATCCATTGGATTATGTACTTACTTTTGAATCATTGAACTTATCCGCATATGGCCTAAATCACATGAGGTCAAAGTGGACTTTGTTCTAAAAGACACAAACTGTTGTCCGCTCAAGATAAGTGTTTTCGCGAATCATCTTCTCAAACGATACTAGAATTTAGGGGCCGTTTCCACTAATTTTTTTTTGTCTTGTAATCAACAATTTATTCACATCCATTAGTGGAAACTGGAAAGTGGTTTGGATCATCTACATTATTGGCCCAGTGTATACTTAATTAATAATTGAAAGATCGTTATAAATTTCCCTGGGCCCACTGGGTTCAAAACCAGGCTAGTGAGAAGTGAACAATTCCTTTTCGGAAGGGAAAATAACGGCTCAAGACGTGTTTTGAAAATTAATACCCGTTAAGGACATGCTAAGAATATTTGTTAATGCTGAAAATGTTTTTGACGGGCATTAATTATCAAAACACGTCATTTTCCCTTTTCCGAATTACTGTTGGAAAAAAAATATATTGTTTCGCTAAGAGTTTTTAAAAAATAAGTACTTACTGTGTTTTCCAAATTTTGAAAATAATGTATTTACAAAAATAATTTTTTGATTTTTTTTACACCTTTCAAAAGATCTCATCGAGATCTATCAAATAAGATCAATATTGCATAACAAATTATTTTAATAAGTTCATTATTTTTAAACTTGAAAATTAAAATTTTTTTTTAACAACCCTGAACGTAAAGTTCAAGTTTAACTCTATATTTATTCTTCAACTACCCCGACCCTTCCACACTTTTTAAAATTTATTCTATATTTATTCTATATTCCATTGGGACCACTACTCCATTAAAATTCAAAATATAAAAGTAACAAGCAAACCAAAAAATAAAATAGAGCACTATTTTATTATCCCTAACTGTCTTTTAACTGTTTTACATGCTTTTGCGCATTTTTTTAAGTATTGT
Source organism: Rhododendron molle (assembly GCA_025413875.1). Classification (NCBI taxonomy): domain Eukaryota; kingdom Viridiplantae; phylum Streptophyta; class Magnoliopsida; order Ericales; family Ericaceae; genus Rhododendron; species Rhododendron molle. The sequence goes on from CM046399.1 coordinate 10,042,428, forward strand.
TTTGTAGTGGTATGGCTCCACCAAAAACAGTAAGTGGGTGTTTGGCAGCCCCCTTTTCCACTTCTCATTTTCTCCTTTTCCTATTCCGGCAGTTTGGCAGATTGAGGCAGAACTCATTTTAGGGATGGCAATGGGAACGGATTGGGGCCAGAGGGTACTATCTCCATCCCCGATCTTCAAACCACTTCCCCGTCCCCATCTCCATTGGGGATTTGTTTCTTCCTTCTATCCCCGTCCCTAACGGGGAACAAGGAATCCCCAGAGGAATTCGGGGATCTCCAAAGTCAACTTTAAAATTAAATCACAAATTTCAAATAACATAAAATTCCAAGAAATTTCTTCTGCCAAGTTTCAAAAAACGTCTATTGAGGCGCCACTAATAATGTCAATAATAACAAAACAGGAAAACAACAGATTTCAAACAAAGTCCATTGAGGTACCATTAATAACAAAAAACAAAACAAAAGATTTCAAACAACAACGCCATAATGGACAACGGGGATTCGGGGCAGGGCCAGATACACAATGGGGAACGGGTACGAGTAGGGTTCAGGGCGGAGATATGTTTGTCTCCGCCTCCAACCCATCCCCGAATTTTTTTTTAAAATAAAATCCCCATACCCTACCCAATCTCCGAATGGTCTCCAAAATTTCCCTCCGTTCGGGGCGGGGATCGGATTGGGGGCAGTCGGATCAGACGAAATTGCCATCCCTAACTCATTTACCAAGAATGACTTCTCAGATTTGAAGAATAGAGAAGAGGAGTAAAAAAGAGGGAAAGATGAGTTTTTCCCATTCTCCTTTTTTCATTCTCATAGATGAGCCATGCGAAAAGACCAAAAAAACCCTCTCCATTGGTCACGGGATAAATTGACAGTAGCCATGAACTGGTGTATAAAGACAGTAGCCATGACTTTTTGTAGCGCCAAAAACATCCAGAAAACAGGTATATCATGCACCAGTTTCAGGAAATTTTTGTAGCACCAAAAACATGTCTGTTTTATTTTTTTCTTTTAGTTCGCATGTAATTTTTTTTAATAATGATAGTTCGAAGTTAACATTAGTTTTTTTGCAATTAGTTCGATTAAACTTAATTGTTAAGGTGCGCCATAAAAAATAAAAACAATGTTGGAGGAAAGTAAGAACAAAAACAAGACTTGAAACAATGAACATAATCTTAAAAATTGTTCGAGACTTTCAATTAACGAAGAAGAAACCAATTTCACAATAAAAATTTTTAAAAATTTATTAAAACATTATTCATACACATTATACACAATTATAAATAACGAGGTGCAACATGGTAAAAAATTAACCCATAATTCATTTTCATCATATATTTTCCAAACGCTACTCCTGCAAAATACATTCTGCACATATCATTCATACACTCTACCAGATTCAGAATACATTCTAATCATAATTCAAAAAGTCAAAAAACCAAAAAGATGAAAATGAAAAACTAAAAGCAGGCTCCTAAACACCCCGTCTCTACTACTTTAATAGAGAATGTAATTAAGGTTGATAGAGAATGTAAGTCTCCACAAGTTTAATCTTTTGTAACCCTTGAAATGGCCTCCAAAGTGCGATTTTGCATCCTACATGCTTCTTTTTATTCATTATATGCAATCAATTTTAAGTTCATTGTTGGGTATTTATCATTAATTAGTGTATTTTAACTTTTGTTAATGTACCTACAATACATGGTACGTAACTCGATACGATACGCAAAATGAAAAATCTGATACACGATACGTATTCCGATTTGAAACCACTTTTAATACAGTTACGAACTAGAACTAAAAAAGATATTTATACTCTCTCATGAACAGCTATGGGTCAGGTCCATTGAGAGCTGCTACGGGAATAGCAAGCTGTGCACAGACAACGTGCACAGCGCAATTTTGGACCGGTCTCAGGTTCTACAAAGATGATCAGAACCGATTCTTTTGTTCAAAATATTTTATTTACGGTTTCCATAAAAAATTAGCTTAATCCGATATTGGTAAGAACATTTACGAAATGTCCAACTTTGCTTCAAAATTTGGCCTAAATTTTGAAGCAAAGTTGAACATTTGTGAATGCCCTTATTGATATCGGATGGAACTGATTTTTTATGAGAACCCTAAACAAAATATTTTGAACAAAATAAGTGACTCCGATCATTTTTGTGAGACCCGAGACAGATCCAAAATTTCGTAGTGCACGCTGTCTGCTTGGGACTCACACTAATGGTATCGAGGAAAGCTCCTGAAGAGTGAAGTACATTGCTTCAGGAGCACTGAATACTCGGAAGCGGCCCCTCTATACAATGTTGACGTCCAGTTTTGCTGTTTTTATTTTAGAGCTTATTGAGATCATCAAGCAATTGAAATTTTGTAATGATGGGGTACTCATCAATAGATGAATATTATTGATTTATCTCGATACATAGGTTCCGTTTGATAACAGTAATAGATGGATGAGATTCGTAAAGAGACGGGATTATGATTGGAATTGGTAATGAGAAGGAATTGATAATGAGTATATTTGTTTGGGATGAGATTAGATGATGGGATTGGATTGATAGAAGAAATTGGTAATGAGAAGGGATTGATAATGAGAAAGGGTTGGGATTGGACTACGAATATCAAGTTCCAAGGGGTATTGCTAATACCTCCTATGGGCCGGATTGTTTATCCCATGGGACTACAAATCCGAACCAATTTTAGAAACCATACAAAGAATTACTAATATCATCACCTTGGTAAATCCAATCCCAATCTCGAATCCGTTTATCAAACGGGGCCCGAGTTTGATATGTGGTCAGTTGACCTATTAATTTTTAAAATAAACGACAAATATATTATGCACCATTAGATTTGAAATAAAATTTCTCATTTGCCCCATTATACCAACTTGTATAAATATATACCACCTTGTATAAATATGCTCTTTCCAATTGTAACCTATCAAGTTTCTCAATAAACAATGTTGTCGTTCAAAAAAAGAAAAAGAAAGATAATATGCTCTTTTCAATGAACCTCTTTATCTATAAAAACCAAATAAAAAAAGTGCATAAAATAGATGGAATCAACGTAGTTAACTACAAAGATAATCCAAGTGTAGGTTGACTTGGTTTTTTCCGATGAAGGAAAAATATATATATGACCCTAAAGTACAGAAATTTCAGAGTCCCCACTATCGTTTTTAAATAACTCCTTCCGTCCCTAAATAAGTGTCTGACGCGAAAATCTAAGCCTTCAAAAAGATGCATTTGTTTCGTTAAAAAAATCAAAAAAAATTTCATAAATCAATAGATAGCAATGAGTTCTAATATATTGTAAAAAAAAATTAAATTTTTTAATAAAGAACATACATATTTTATAAGGCCTAGTTTTACGCACCGGACATTTATTTAGAGACGGAGGGAGTAAATACTACGATTTTTGACATAATTAATTGCCTCGGTGTGAGCTACAATTTTTTATTGTGTTCGCCTGGAATATCTAAAACCAACCTTTTTCTATGCGCACGGTTTAAAATAAATATTTTCTCCAATAATTACTCTCATTTATTTATTTATTTATCTATCATCACTTATTATTTCAAAAAAAACCTTCGACATCCAAACCAAATAAAACTCAATGATTTTGATTATTAAGGTAAATTCAAAAAAGCCAACAAAATGGGCAAGCAGAACGGCACCAGTTCCTTAAGGGAGACCCATGAACCCTATAGGCTATAGTGCGCTAATGCAGTATGGATTTGTAGTGCACCATCAACCATCATAGGACTAGCCGACTAGAGATATTATCGTCATGATCGATCCAAGCAATTCATTTCATAGTGTTCCTCGAGCTCCTTTTTTCTATTAAAAAAAAAAACTAATTGATCGGATATTGATGACGATAATCAGATAACACATCTTCATCAGATGGTTAGTATGAGTCAAGAATAAACTGTAATATATATATATATATATATATATATCTCAATCATATAATTAATTATGAATTAATGTCTAATTAACTTGATTTGTGAATAACTGAAGTGCTCAACAAACTTTATAAAATTACCTATTCAGATTATGAAGATGATATCTCAAAGAATTCCATTGACACGATACGACCTGGAGTGCATTTGGTACACTAGTAATACTATAGCTACTAGAGGTTTATTAAGTGTTCTTGGAGCTATGTTTCACACCAATCACAACTCACCGCGTATTGTTTTGTTTTCTAATTAACCATGTTTGGGAATGAGTTTTAAAGGAGAGTTTTGAGTTTAATGAGTAGTGAAAGATAGATAAAGAAAATTTATTAAAAATTGTGCATAGAGAATCAAAACGAACAAGCCCGAGTTTCAGAGTTTTTACCAGAATCAAAGCGTATGGAGTGGTACCAAATGACCTTGCCAGCGGGAGAAGTTGTCACTCTGTTCGGTTGCTACTCCGTATTTTATTTTAGTTATAATTTTATTTTTCAATCATTATCCTATATTTTTCTCTAATCATTATTTTATATCTCTAATTATTAGTAATTTAATTTCTCTCTCTATCTCTCTCCAATCATTACTCATTTTTCCAATCATTATTCTATTTCTCTCTGCTCACTATCAAAACTAAACTAAACTAAACTACCAACCAAACAAAACATATATTTTCTTTTTCCTCCGACAGACGTCATCAGCATGACCACAGTCAACATACCTAATTAATGACGAACCATTTTACTCGAAAATGACTTTCCACACACTCTTCTGTCTTTGTTCTTCCAACTTCTTTTCCCTTTTTAACGCAAGTTGTCACGGGCCAATTTACGCGTATTTTGGACCTATGGCTGAGATTTTTCCCACAGTTCTTGCCACGCTAAGTCAACCTCTTGGGGTTGATCTTCCAACTTGTTTACAAATATCTCAGTTACAAGTACTACGATCCTCACACCTAACAATCTCTCTCTCTCTCTCTCTCTCCCCCCCAGAAAGACACAATCACCATGTTTAACTCCACCAAATCAGTTCACATCCTAATCTTCCCATACCCAGCTCAAGGCCACATGCTCCCACTCCTGGACCTAACCCAACAACTAGCCCTCCACGGCCTCACACTAACAGTTCTAGTCACACCCAAAAACCTCCCCACCCTAAACCCACTTCTCTCAGCACACCCATCAATCAAAACCCTAGTCCTCCCCTTACCCCACCACCCATCTCTACCTGCCGGCGTCGAAAACGTCCGGGACATCGGAAACTCCGGCAACGTTCCGATCATAAACGCACTGGGAAAGCTCCATGACCCAATTACCCAGTGGTTTAAGTCCCACCCTAATCCCCCTGTGGCCCTCATCTCTGATTTCTTCCTTGGGTGGACCCTACACCTAGCCAACCAACTTGGTATCCCAAGAATTGCCTTTTACTCATCTGGGGCATTTTTAACCTCTGTGCTTAACTTTCTGTGGCAGAATGTCAAAACTGTCTGCTCTTCACCCGCGGTAAATTTCCCCGATTTACCGCGGTCGCCGTGTTTTGCCGCGGAGCATCTACCTTCTGCGTACCGGGTATACAGAGAGTCCGACCCCGATACGGAGTTCCTTAAGGATGGGTTTCTTGCAAATACTAGGAGTTGGGGAAGTATTTTCAATTCATTTGATGGATTGGAGGGAGAGTATTTGGATCACTTGAGGAAGGAAACGGGTCACGGGCGGGTTTGGGGAGTCGGTCTGCTTAGCTTGGTGGGTGCGGATGAAGCGATAGGTCGGGTCAACCCGGATCAGAATTCGGGTGGTGGTGTATTGTCATGGCTTGATGGGTGTCCTGATGGGTCTGTGGTGTATGTGTGCTTTGGGAGTCAGAAGTTGTTGAAAAGGGACCAAATGGAGGCCTTGGCTTCCGGGCTTGAACGCAGTGGAATCCGGTTCGTTTGGGTTGTCAAGTCGGTATCCGCCAAACAAACGGCTGATGGGTACGGTGTCATTCCGGACAGGTTCGAGGACCGGGTATCCGGGAGGGGTATGGTGGTAAAGGGGTGGGCCCCGCAAGTTTCGATACTAAGTCATCGAGCCGTGAGCGGGTTTCTGAGTCATTGTGGGTGGAACTCGTTGTCGGAAGGGGTAGTGGCGGGGGTTATGATACTGGCTTGGCCCATGGAGGCGGACCAATTCGTGAATGCTAGACTTTTGGTGGAGGACATGGGAGCAGCAATTCGTGTTTGTGAGGGTGCGGATTCAGTTCCAGACTCGGTTGAGTTGGCTCGGACAATTGCCGAGTCAATGAGTGAGAATACTGCCCAAAAGGTTAAAGCAAAGGAGTTGAGAGACAAGGCAATAGAAGCAGTTAAAGTAGGTGGGAGTTCATGGAAGGAATTAGAGGCTCTAGTGAGAGAATTGGCCCAACTTGGAAGATGAACACTTGCAAATTGAGACTAAATAGAGGACAAGGGTCAGTGTCCAACAATGTAATATATAGTAGCGTTCGATCCGTTAAGCTTTCTTAAAAAAATAAGTATTTAGTTTGCGACTTTTGAAAAAGAAATAAGAATCCTTGGCCCAACTTTGAAAATGAACACTTGCAAATTGAGAGCCTAATATAGAGGACTAGGGTCCATGTCCAACTATGCTGATATTTCTAAGTGGTCCAACGGCAAAAAATTGCCTGTGTTAGTAGTACCTGTGGTCCAACTGCTTTGAATTGCCGGTATTATTGAGCCAATTGTTCGACTCGACGACTCATCTCGTTTATGGACATTATAATGTGGTCTGTTTTTTCTGTTTTTTTTATACATCAATGGGGGTAAGCAAGTTAGTTCACAAAGAGTTCAAAGGTCCTGAACCCACAAACACCTACAACAAGACTCGAATCCTAGTCTCTCACATCGAAAGAAACAGAAGATGCTGACTGGGCTAGAGCCCATTGACAGATATATGGTCTGTTGATCCCGTTAATTTTTAAAATAAACCACAAATGAATAAAATTTCTCATTTGCCCCATTAGACTAAATAAAAGTACTCCATATAAAAAGGTATGCCCTCCTTGCTCTTTTCAATGAACCTATTTATCTATGAAACCAAATAAAAAAAGGTGCATAAAATAGATGGAATCAACGTGGTAAACTACAAAGATAATACTAGTTGAGGTTGACTTGGTTTTTTCCAATGGAGGGGAAAAAAAATATGACCCTAAAGTTAAGAAATTTTAGAGTCCCCACCATCGTTATTAAATAATTGATGTCTAACAAATACTACAATTTTTGACATAATTAATTGTCTCGGTGTGAAACATCAACCATCATAGGGCTAGAGATATTACCGTCATGATCGATCCAAGCCATCTCATGTGTTCCTCGAGCTTCTCATTTCTACAACAACAAAAAAAATCTAATTGATCAGAGAGTGATGGCAATGATTAGATAACATATCTTCTTAATAAATAGATATGAGTAGTTAGTATGAGTCAAGAATAAACTGTAACATGTATATATCTCTCAATCATATAATTATATGAATGTTAAGTGCCCAACAAACTTTACAAAATTACGTATTCAAATTATGAAGATGATATTATCTCAAAGAATTCCTTTGATGCGAACACAACTCGGAGTGCATTTGGTACACTCAACTCTATAGCTTCGAGAGGTTTATTGAGTGCTCTTGGAGCAATGCTCCACACCATTCACAACACACTACGTGTTATTTTGTTTTCTAATTTACTAATACAAACGTTATGAGTTTCGGAATGTTTACAAAAACAACACGTATGGAGTAGAGTACCAAAGGACCTTGCTCGCTCTTTAGAGGAAAGAATAATCTCTCGTTAGCTACCCAGTCCACGAAAGAAGATGTTGGATTTTCTTTTTCCTGCAATCGACGTCATAGCATGACCACAGTCAACAACTCAACATACGTAATTAATGACAAAACCATTTTGCGCCAAAATGACTTCCCACATACTCCTTTCCTTGTTCTTCCAATTTTTTTCCTTCCTACGCAACCTGTCTTTGGTCAGCTTACGCGTACATCACATTAATTACTACAATTTTCTCCCACAGTTCTTGCCATGCTCCAACGTAATGTAAGGTGGCTCTAGCAAGAAGAATCGCAATCTAAAACTTTAAGAGCGTAACGTACGGTGGCTCTGACGAGAAAAATCGAATATGAAACTTTAGAAGGACATCTTAGCATTTGGCACACTTTAGTCAACCTCATGGGGTTGATCTTCCAACTTGTTTATAAATAAATTACAAGTACTACAATCCTCACACCTAACAGTCTCTCTCTCTCTCTCCCTCTCAAGAAAGACACAATCACCATGTCCAACTCCTCCAAATCAGTTCACATCCTAATCTTCCCATACCCAGCTCAAGGCCACATGCTCCCACTCCTGGACCTAACCCACCAACTAGCCCTCCATGGCCTCACCCTAACAATTCTAGCCACACCCAAAAACCTCCCCACCCTAAACCCACTTCTCTCAGCACACACATCAATCAAAACCCTAGTCCTCCCCTTACCCCACCACCCATCTCTACCTGCCGGCGTCGAAAATGTCCGGGACATCGGAAACTCTGGCAACCTTGCAATCTTAAACGCACTGGGAAAGCTCCATGACCCAATTACCCAGTGGTTTACGTCCCACCCTAATCCCCCTGTGGCCCTCATCTCTGATTTCTTCCTTGGGTGGACCCTACACCTAGCCGACCAACTTGGCATCCCTAGAATTGCTTTTTACTCATCTGGGTCATTTTTTACCTCTCTGATTAACTTTCTATGGCAGAATGTCAAAACTGTCCGTTCTTTACCCGCGGTAAATTTCCTCGATTTACCGCGGTCGCCGTGTTTTGCAGCGGAGCATCTACCTTCTTCGTTCCGGGTGTACATAGAATCTTCTCCCCAACCCGATACGGAGTTCCTTAGGGATGGGTTTCTTGCAAATATTAGGAGTTGGGGGAGTATTCTCAATTCATTTGACGGGTTGGAGGGAGAGTATTTGGATCACTTGAGGAAGGAAATGGGTCACAGGCGGGTTTGGGGAGTCGGTCCGCTTAGCTTGGTGGGTGGGGTCAAACCAGATCAGAATTTGGGTGGTGGTGTATTGTCATGGCTTGATGGGTGTCCAGATGGGTCTGTGGTGTATGTGTGCTTTGGGAGTCAGAAGTTGTTGAAAAGGGACCAAATGGAGGCCTTGGCTTCCGGGCTTGAATGCAGTGGAATCGGGTTCATTTGGGTTGTCAAGTCATTATCCACCAAACAAACGGCAGATGGGTACGGTGTCATTCCGGACGGGTTTGAGGATCGGATATCCGAGAGGGGTATGGTGATAAAGGGGTGGGCCCCGCAAGTTTCAATACTAAGTCATCATGCCATAGGTGGGTTTTTGAGTCATTGTGGGTGGAGCTCGTTGTTGGAAGGGGTAGCGGCGGGGGTTATGATACTGACTTGGCCCATGGAGGCGGACCAATTTGTGAATGCTAGACTTTTGGTGGAGGACATGGGAGCAGCAGTCCGCATTTGTGAGGGTGCGGATTCAGTTCCAGACTCGGTTGAGTTGGCTCGGACTATTGCCGAGTCAATGAGTGGGAATACTTCCCAAAAGGTTAAAGCAAAAGAATTGAGAGACAAGGCAATAGAAGCAGTTATGGTAGGTGGGAGTTCTTGGAAGGAATTAGAGGCTCTAGTGAGAGAATTGGCCCAACTTGGAAGATGAACACTAAACATAGAGGACTAGGGTCTGTATCCAACTATGTAATAGCAGTGGCCATATTTCTAGTCTTCTAGTCTAGAACAAAAAGGATTTGCAACCAAACAATTTGGGGATACTAATTGGTCCAACGCCACACAATTGCCTGTGTCAGTGTACCTGTGGTCCAACTGCTTCCAATTGCCGGTATTAGGATGCCAATTATTAAGCCAATAGTTCGAATCGACCCCTCATCTCATTAATGGACGTGATAGCAACGCTTGTCAGTTGACACGAGCAATATGACTACCTATTGGTCAATTTTCTTAGAGAGAATCTTCTGTTTGATGTAATTCTATTGATATACTAGCGAATTTAACTCCTATTGATCGACGGAAAGGAAAAACTGAGTATAGGTGAAAGGGTTCCTACTCCCATCCAGAAGCCACCACCCCAAAGCAGAAGGTAAAAGATTAATGTTCTACTTCGAATTTTTTTACTATGCTTTGCCTAGCGGCAAGTCTTTCTCCATCCATGCAAACCACGGAATTAAAATACATAATTCCTAAATGGAAACTTGAGACGCTCCGTAGAGTTGAAGATCTAATTCCATGGATCCGTCAATACGAATTTACTGTCAAAAGTTCGTTATAATTCCAAAGGAGGTAGATCAGACACGGGTATTTTAAACTACATGTGGGTAAGACACTCCCCCCTTTACCGTATTCGTATTACTTTTTTCCCCTGACATCTTATGTTAAATTCAAAAATCTCGGAGAGTGAGAAAAAGATGAGGGCTACTTTTCCCCCTCCCTCCCCGACCCCAACCCCAACCCCAACCCCAGAAATACTCCGCCCCCTAACTAAATTCTTTTATTTATTTAATTTTAATTTGGTTAGCTCAAATTATATTTTCACTTAAATTTGACTTTATATTATTTTAATTAGTTAATTAATTTGTCTTAACAATGAATAATAAATAAATATGATTTCATTCGATGGTTTTTTATTTTGGGTTTAAAAAATATGATTAAAAAATTAAATACTTATTTTATTTTAAATGATCATAATGAATTTTTGGCTCTAAGGCGTGCCAACGAGCACTCTAAAACTCCTTATTTAGTTTCGGGGCTTTCTTAGGGTGCATTGAAAGGTCATAGCCAAAAATCCATTATAACCGTTTAAAATAAAATCATCAGAAAAATAAGATTTTTGAACCGGTTCAAACAGATTGAAAATTGAAAAACTCAATTTTTTAACTCAATTTTTTTAATTTATAAACGGTGTAAAAAATAGTGTTCAAATTTTTAATCCGATTGAACCGGTGCGAAGATCTTTTTTTTTTTTCATTTTTCCTAGATGGTCGTAATGAATTTTTTACTCTAAAACCTTTCAATGGGCACCCTAAGAGAACCTTGAAACTAAATAAGGAGCCTTAGCGTGCTCGTTGACAGGTTTTAAAGCCAAAAATTTATTACGACCATTTAGGATAAAATGATCAAAAAAATAAGATCTTCGCACCGGGTCAACCGGATTGAAAATCGGAGCACTTAAATAATATTAAATAAATAAAAGAGAAAAAAGATATAGAGTATTAAATAAATATTCTTGGCACACAAATCAACATTTTTGTTCCATTTTGTCTAGTCTTTTTTTTTTTGAACTAATAATAGGCCACATTTATTAATTGGAACACAAATCAACATTTTCATCTTCCCAAAGTCAGTGATTAAATACACTGGTCTTTGCAGTATTGTAATTATCCCGAGCACATTTTAAACTGCCCAAAATCAACGTTGTCTGATCAAGTCCCGAGATATGTCAATTTTCTCATATCGGTGCACACATTACAACAGTGAGGTTGAAGGGAAAAAAAATAGATAGAAAGAGAAAAATAGATTAAAAAAAATTCAATAAATAAAAGAGATAAAAGATACGTATAAAGAAAAAGAGAAAAATAAATAATTAAATAAATGAATTAAAAAAATAAGATAAAAAAAATTAAGAAATTAAATAAAAATAGAATTTAGTAAATAGTTAGAAGGGAGGAGTATTTTGGACTTATGGCATGGGACCCATGGGGGTGTGTCAGTGGGGTGGGAAAAGCAATTTGCGAATTACCATACCCAAAGCCAACATTTTCAGTCACAAAGCTGCTCTGATATATTCTCATCATCTCGGCAAAGCTTCCCCGCTTATCCTCCCATGTCTCAACCTTTACCTTTTTCTCCTCACCAAGAAATTGGAGAATCAAGTTCCAGCATGTTTGGTGGTCCTTCAGCCTTTCTACATGTTCCTCCTCCTCCAAAAAGACCCTCTCCACCAAAATTACCCTACCTAAAGCCTCAGATAAAGCCAGCTCGCCCATTGGTGGTCCTTTCTACTTCTTCCACTCCTACCTCCATATCAGCTCCTCCTTATTTTAAACTAAAATCAGCCCAGTTGATGGTTCAATTAGTCCCTATCTCCTCAAAACCAGTGCTAAACCCAATTTCCACTCTGCTCCATTCCCTTGCCTCAATACTTGCAAAAAGTCCACCATTACTGAGTCTACTGATTCCATGGATTTTTCATGTCTGTCTGATGAATTCTGAAAATCCACCACCAGAAGAACAGGTTGAGGACCATATTGTTGAGGAAGCCTCGAAACCAGAAATCCCTCCACCACCACCCACCTTTGATTCCTTTTCCCACTCCAAACCCAGGGATTTTCTTTTGACAATGTGTCAAAATCAAAATGACTGGATAAGCTTTATGAAATCTATGCCTGGTGCACGGCTGCCATGCTCACTCCAAATGCCACCTTAAGTGCTGTAGTCACAAATTTACAGCAAATTTTTTTGGCCGAGTACAGACAACGCAACTTAAGCAGTTACCAGTCTCGATTATTTCATTGATGTGCTGCACAATTATTTCATTGATGTGCTGCACACTGAGTATCTTGGAACCCATAGTAATCACAAGGCATTTGTCCGAGAAGAGTATCTCAGTATGAAGGGTTGCTCGTTCAAAAGGAAAGATTTGGAAATCCATTATAATCTCATGTCCCAGAGATTCTATCTTTTAAATGGAATGAATGATGTCAATTTGAAGAAAGCCATTCTCAATTCTCTTCCCGAGCCATTGGGAAATGAGACATCACAATTGCTTCAAACAAATGGAATGATGCTGAATACAACTTCCCTTGGCAATATATTGCCTTGAAAAAGTTGTATAACCATCAGAAATTCCTTCGAGCCCTCGAAGAACAAGGAAAACTTCTTGGCAAAGCATGTGACAAACCAATTTGCCCACCTATGTAGTTGTGCTTTTGGAAGATGCTTCTGCATGAATTTGAGCATATTGGGATAACTCATCATGTTAGTTTTAAAGTGGTAGGACACAGCATAACTTTAGTGCTTGTCGTACGCTTTGTGTAAATCCTTCTTTGGTCTATAATAGGGGAGGACTTCGAATGTAAAACCCAGACTTGTGAAAATAATATTAATCCCTTGTGTGTTGTCTTTTAATCATCTCCCTTCTTTGTTCTTTGTTATTGTACTCTCTTAGGGTGCGTTTGGTAACCTTTTCAGTTTTCAGTTTCTTATTTTTAAGAAACTAGAAGTAGAAACATGATTATTTTTTCATGAAAACAAAAACAAGAAACATGTTTGATAATATTTATGTTTCTAAATAAATAAATAAATATGGGAAAAACACTTTTTTAATATCATCTACTCGTCTGTCAGTCACGAGTCCAACCCAATTTCGAGTGTTTAAACCACATTGCTAGCTATCTTCAAATCTTTGATCAGCAAATTAAGCCATCGCATTTTCCGAGTTAAAAACAACCTTTTTCCATTGATCATGGCCATTGAATCTGGTTTGCCTTCGCCAATGATCCCACTGGCTTGCGAGAAGCACGCCATGGCGCTTCAATTCATCGAAGAGATAACGAATCGAAGAACGCCGGCGTGGTGCAGGAGAGGGTTTTGAGAGAGATTTTGAGCCGGAACGCAGAACACCGAGACGGAGTATCTCCGGTGGTTCGGCGAAAGTTCCAGTGGTTACGTACGAGGATATTTCAGTCGGATATTGAGAGAGAGAGAGAGAGAGAGAGAAGCGTACCAGGTGAGGGAGACGATTGAGGGGAGACCATCGGGATATGATCGAGGTAGTGAAAAAGAGGAAAGGATGTGTTTTGAAAACAGGGTAAAACTTCTTTTCTTTGTTTTCATAAATTTCAGAAACTTTATAAAACGTTTATAATAAACCAAAAACAGAAACAAGTTACCAAACATGTTTTCTGTTTCAGTTTAGAAAAAAAGTAAAAACAAAACCAAGAACTGAAAACAAAATGGTTACCAAACACCCTAGTGATCGCACGTGTTTTTCAGGAATAGAGAAATTGTGAAAGTAGTTTGTCCCTTGGCCTGTAAAGATTGCATAATGTTGTTGTCTAGTAGTCTGGCTAGGGAATAAAGTAAAGTAGTAAAGTAACGTTTGTAATAATAGTGCTTGTAAAAGCAGTGTTCTAAATAGTGTTCGGCGCTAGTCGGGCGGTGACTCACTGAGCGATTCGGCGTTTTTTAAAAAATATATACTCGTGTGTTGTCTTTTGATCCTCTCCCTTCTTTGTGATTGTACTCTCTTAGATTGCAGCTATCACAACAAATAAGGAAGATAATCGATATGCAGAGGCACACTCTGGTTTATTGATTTGAAGCACAAACTGATACAGGTTATAATTCATTATTATGATCTGGGAATTTACCTCATGTGTGGAGGTTGATCGAGAATTTTGTCACCCCCATTTGTGCAGCATCTGCAAAACAAAAGAGTAAAAACACTACTCAAAATCCCATTGCCAAGAACATTTTCTTGCACTTAGACACAAGTTAATGAGATCCTAGAACGATGAATACACATGCGAACTATCTGCTTATGCCAAGGCATGAGAATGAGATTATATAAAGTACACTCTGAAATTAGACACAAGTTACGAATCCCAACCATCTATCTCTGTTATCAAACGGGGCCATAAAGCACTACGCAGCAGTATGATGTAAGAGGACCAATGAAAGCAAACCATGTGTAATTAAGGGCCCGTTTCGGACACCTTCTTAAAAAATAAGTACTTATTTCTCAAACTTCTTATTCCATCTTCTTATTTTTCCCAAATAAAAAGTTTTTTTCACATTTTCAAACTCAAATATAACAAAAAAGAAAAAAAAAAATTTTTTTTTTTTGCACCGTACTAAAGATCTCAATGAGATCTATCAAACAAGATCCATAGTGATAGAAAAATTATTTGCGTAGACACATGATTTTTGAGCTTGAAGTTACCTATACAAAAAATAAGACTGGAACCTATATAATTGGCGCCGACGGACGAAAATCGTACGGCGGCGGCCATCTCCGACCATCGGACGGCGATCAAGCCGTCAAAATTCTAAAAAAAACCCAAGGGGGCTTACGCGAGAATTAATGGCATCCGAGGTGTGTAGGATGCTTGATCCGAGCACCCTTTTTCCGTGTACTTATCAAATATCATACGTACACGAAAAATGGGTGCTCGGATCAAGCATCCTACACACCTCGGATGCCATTGATTCCCGCATAGGCCCCCTTGGTTTTTTTTTTTAGAATTTTTGAACGGCTCGGATCGGCCGTCCGGTGGCCGGAGATGGCCCGACGCGGCTACCGATACGATTTCTGTCCGTCGGCCCTCATGGAATCTATATAAATTCTTCCAAGCCTTCTTATTTTTCAGAAATACCCCTTCTTATTCAACAAAAAAGAAGCTCTTCTTTTGGTTCTGGAACGGATCCTAAGTCACAATTATTAGGAGCTTACGGAGAATAATGCAGCATGCTAATACTAGAGGACAATGAGAACTAAGGAACACGTGATGCTTACAAATAAACCATCTGGAGAATACTAGCGGCAAAATATGAAACTACTTGATACATCATACTTTACCTAACCGTATTCCAACAGCTCCTTAGGTAGCTCTTCTGCATGGCCATCTGGTGTCTCTGTGTCTGTTAGCAAGCGCCGTATATTGTTATTAGGAACCATCCCAAGGGTAAAATAATCAACAGATGCTCCCGAATATAACATCAGAACCTAAGTTTAAAAGTGGAAAATGGTCATTAGGACCAAAAACAAAAGCACATTTATTTCCCTGTCCTGACAAGGTACCTTATCCGAAGCAAACGAAGTTCATCCATATTCTCTCCTCTAGTTTGGTCTCCCTTATCATTCTTCTGCACATCATAACAAGATCGAGTCATTTAGAAATTTTTGGGAGTCCGAGCATGTGACTTAAAGACATAACACAGTAATTCAACATACTACTAGACAATAACGCATATTCAACTGCAACATTGCGCCAAAACCTATAACCGTTTCTCTTGCTCATCCCATATGGTGCGTTAAGTACTTTTGCTGTCAATAGGAAACTATTCCTGATTCAGTTGCGCCATCCAAAGTAATGTTATCTTGCTCTTTCTTCCACTCTCTACCCATACTCTTACTATTCTCTCACCTATCTACTAGCGCGTTCATGCCACCTCAGTCAAATTAAAACATAATCATGTCGTGTTCCTTTCTGATTGGATAGTTCAATAAAAGGTCTATTTAAAAATTTGCACTGGGTTCCAAGTTGACTAATGTAAAATATTGGACTAACCTGATAGTCCCATCACTCTACTGTCACTAGTTTTAAAATGTGATGAACAATTACTTATCAAATAAATAAATAAATGTTATGAACAATAGTTCTGAATTGAAGACACCAAGCATGAATATCCCAAAGGAAGATACATGTTCCCGAGAAATGACCACAAATGCAAAGTCAGATAATTATTACGAGTTCAGGTGGTACCATGTTGAGATGGAAACAAAATTATCAATCTAGTCCAACGAAGTGTATCCAACTACAGAATACTCATCCCCGTTGGGCTCATATTTTATTTTAATCGATTAGAAATAGTTTGAAACCAGAAAAATCAAGTCTTCTTTGTTTCTTTGGAGATTATTTTGGTTTTTCCATGCAAATCAACTCTTGACTTTTGTCATATCCTTGCACTCAATGGGCTAAAGCCCCATCTTATCACCAGTTGTATGCTTCAAAATGATTGTAATTTGCCGCTTTGACTCGATTCCAAGTATCACCAGTGAAATGCACGCGCTTGCAAGGTCTACAAGGTTCTGTTTCAAACCCTGATCAACTCATTGCCCGCATATCAAAATCAATATCCATATAGGGGACAGTGCACTGATCTTCGGCATATTTATGTTCTAGTGAAGTTATGAAGTAGTACCCTATGGGTCTCCAACTTGGTCTCAGAGGCCCAAGTGTCCACGATTCCATGGTTACCTGGAAAATATGAAACTTAGTTTAGTACATAAGTTGAAAATTCAACTCAACGACTCCCAAGACAGATTCTTATTGCCACATATCCGGTTAAATTCCAAGCACAATTGGATTAAAAATGAAGGAGAAAGTGAGAATTTCACATAGATACAAAACACACACACACACACATGACACATCATTGATCATGATGTCAAACTGGCTATCCAAAAGACAATAGCACAAGGGAGTTGAGATGAGCAAAGATTCAAACATACAAGGGAACTTAAAAATGAGATCCTTTTACAAGGGATTCAAAGATCAGCAAAAAGAATAAGCAAGTTCCGAACTGCGAAAGGAGTAATCATTTTGGAACAATTTATGGGAAATTGGATGCTTCAAGCCTTCAACATACTTTATCAGAAAGTCAAATGAGAAAAACTTTCCTCAATGATATCTTGTACAGGGGACTTTCTATCAGTCTCCTGTCTGCAAGATACCATTTCCGCAATGGAAAAGGTTGCAAAAAAACAAAACATTGCCTATCTGGTGTTAACTTTCAGAATAATACCATACTTCAACGTCCTAAACTTAATTATTTCTGCAGGCATATGGGATAGACACTCATTAAGCACTGTAATTTAGGGCTTTATGTTCCTGTAAGCAAGAGTCCTGTGCAGTTGTACAACCTTTTCATTTTCGCCTCCCATTGCTACTACTAATGTTCTAAAACGTAAGCACAAGTTTGCCAATAGTATATTAGGCCATCACAAAATTATTCCCAGTATGCAACTCATGTTCATATCCTGTTAAAATGTAAAGTGGTACCTTGCATGCTGGATTGAAATGCTGGACTCCAGATCGAGATCCACTGATCTTTCCAATTGTGAAAATCACATGAAACATGTCTCATGGATCTAATCAGGAAATAGACCATGTTTTATCGTCACAGCAAGCAGCTCAAACTCTGAATTCAGATCCCCAACTCCACGGAAAGCATTAAGAATCACTAAACAAATCTCTTGATCCAGAGAGATTCCATCAGATAGCATCATACGGAGGAAAACTTTAACGTTGTTTGTCAGTTTTCTTCTGCTCAATCTATTAATCATGGCACTGTAATCGCTTATGGAGATTTCAAACCCCTTCTCTACCATTTGGCGGAAGAGCGCATCTGCCTTGGAGGCATCACCCTTTGCACAATGCGCTTTTATTAACGTAGTGTAAGCAGGTTTTGTCAATCTAATATTTTGGTCTTGGAGAAATGAGAAATATCTATCAGCCTCCTTTAGATCTCTGTTTACACAAAGGCCATTGATGAGTACATTATATGTGACGGGACCAGGCTGAAGATTATGCAGTAACATTTCACTGTGCAACTGAAAGGCCTTTCTCATATCTTGAGCTTTGCAGAAACAGTGGATTATAGTATTGTATGTGAATTCATCTGGGGAGATACCCTTAGCATGCATACTGTCAAGTAAATGGAGAGACTCTTGCAGCCTGTGTTGTTTACAGAGTCCTTTTACAACTACTGTGTATGTAACATTGGTCGGCCTAATAGCTCGAGTTTCCATCTCACTGAGCACTTCAAGCATGCCACGTATATTACCCTCTTCACATAATGCGTTCATAAGAGTGGTGTATGTTACAGCGGTTGGCACCAATCCATGCGTGTTGATGGTATCTACCCATGTCCTAGCCTCAGCTAGTTTCCTGCTTTTGCAGAATCCATAAATAAGGGAATTGAAGGTGACTATACTTGGAGTAATCCTGCTTTCAAATATTTGTTTGTATAACTGTACAGCCTCTCCAATTTTACCAAGTTTTGCGTACCTATATATCATTATATTGTACAAAACAATATCCTTTATCAGGCCACTCTTTGTTAAAGCATCAAAAAATGTCCGTGCCTCCGATAATGTTCCTTTCTCAGACAGGCCCCATAAAATAGCACTGTGTGTGAAAGAATTTGGGAAGACTCTCTTTGAATGCATTTTGTTATACAGTTGAATAGCATGTTGTACTTCTCCCTGCTTACAGAGACCATGAATGAGGATAGAATATGTGACAAGATCAGGTTTTAAGCCAATAGATTCCATCTCATGAAGCAAGCTAAGTGCTTCACTAATCCGCCCCTTCTTACACAAACTGCTCAGCAGAACACTATAGCAGATATCATTCAACTGAAAACCCTGTGAAAGCATCTCTTCCCGCAACTCAAAGACTTTTTCAATATCTCCTGTTTGGCAATGCCCACACATGAGTATTGTATATTTGACAATATCTGGATTCAACCCTTTATGAAGCATATGGCGAATTATTTCCCAAGCCCCACACATCATACCAAGTAGATGAAAACCTTTGGCAAGAATGTTGTAGGTAACTACATCAGGCTCTACACCATGATTCTCCATGTCATCCGTGAACTCTAATGCCTCTTCCATGGAACCCACAACGCATAACCCATGAATAAGAATATTGTAACTGTATGCATCAGGAAGTAGCCCATACTTAAACATCATACAAAAGAAAGACTTTGCAACATCTACGTAACCCACTTCACAGAATCTTGAAATGAGGGTATTAAATGAAGTAACGGAGGGCATAGACCCCTTCCTTTCAGTTTCCTGATGGAAGGCTACTGCTTCTTGAAACAAGGACTGTCTGCATAGACCGTCTACGAGAATGGAAGTGGTGTATTCACTTTGAGGTGTCCCACTAGCTTTGATTTCTTCATAGACATCCAACATGATATTAGTGTGCCTCAAGTTGAACAACAAGCTGTTGTAGGTCAATATTGAAGCTCGGATATTCAAGTCTTTCATCTTGGCAAGAACAAAGAGAGCATCATGCACCATCTCCGACCTAGAATAAACAAATGCGAACATGTCCCATACCAAACCATTTGACTCCCAGACCCTGAATCTATTCCCCAGCAGCTCACATAGTGGAGGTGCAGACCCAGAGCCTAACCGAAATCACAAGAAATCTATAAACAACAAATGAGAACATAAAATATGTGATCCATTAACCATAAAGAATATGAACTATTAGTTAATCATCATACTTGGAAAATTTGACCAAAGCCAATAATAACACTTCTTCACTGAAATTAACAATATCATCAATTCACAATTGACAACTCGAACTACACAGTATCAATACCAGAACCCATCTAGTCCCCAATCATTGGGGGTATGGGGCGGGGAGGATTGGAGACAAACCTTTCACGATATATGCACAAATTGGCTGCTCTCAGAATACCACTGAAACACTGGCCCCTATACCTCCAGGAACCGATGAGCTAAAGGGACGTGTTGACTGTGGAACTATGCCCCCAAACCAAAGCCGAAAGGCATTAGTGAGGGCAAGCCTAGAGACCTAAATCAATTTCTGTGCACGTTACCATACTTCCCTAGTCCAGAGCATCAGAAAGCACAAAAGAGGGCATGCATATTTTCCAGATAATGAATTTTGCATATTTTCTAGACATGCATATTTTCCAGATAATGAATTTTGCATATTTTCTAGACATGCATATAATCCAAGAAATGAAAGAAGGCCCGAGTAGCACAGATATGGACAAGCAACACAACAGACACGCTGACAACACTATTTTCCAATAACTTTGGAGTCGAGGCAATGGCAACACTAGTGTATAACCTGTGGGGTCGGTTGACCCCATGGCAGAAAAATTATCTCCTACTATCATGCTTTATTTTTTTGATGGACCAATAGGAGACACCATAAAAAAAAAAAAAAAAATGGGCTATGAACCCATGAGACACGCTAGCACCAAATGACACTCTCCCTCTCCCTCTCCCTCTCCCTCTCCCTCTCCCTCTTTGAACAAGGTACCATGTAAACTTCATAGAGTTATTAACGATTTATGGTTTGTAATTTGGACAAATAACTATCCCGAAATATAATACTATGTAAATAGACATAATACATAACCTTTCAAGTATTGCTAGGTGCCTAGGTTCTTAATTTAGGGTAGTTAAAACCTATGGTTCCTAATTTCATATCAGCAAGATTAATATAAATAGACGGTATGTATAGCTATACACGTACACACAATATTTACAACTTTATTTTTCTACAAAATAGATGGTAAGTGGTTAATTATTACATAATCATATATTTGTATATGACCCCATGTCCAAGAATTCTTCAAGTCGCCACTGAGCCGAGGACACCATGGACACGTTAAATATATCAACTCATTGTATATTTATCCTGCACTTATGATAACTCTTTATTCTAAAAACGCAACCTAACAATAGTTAACATACACATTTCACAGATTAGAAGGCCAACATATCATCCAAATAGTTGTTGAGTTCTGCCAGAACTACTAAAATAAAATGTACCTCATATATGGGAATTGATCCGTCATTCCATATATTGGTGGTATACATCATCGAACATACATTGCTAAAAGTAAATGGTCAAAAGAGTGAGCAATGAATGGTTTATCGATCTAGATATTTCTTCATTCTTATCATATCATTCTATCACAAGTTTGGTATTTCAAACTGGTAACGTGTGCTTCATGTATGCGGCTATACCTAAATGATAGAAAACGTTCACCTGACTTTCGAAACATAAAGAAACAACAGACACGTTTGGCCACAATGAATTATACTTCAACTGGAACCAACTTGTTCTATCAACCACAAGTCCACAACCATACTCATCATAGGTACTTTACACTGTGAATCATAGGTACTTACAGAGGCCCACACCTATCACACGTTATTCACATGAACATGTGCTCTCAGTACTGATTATATGTTCAATCTACTGTTTTGACCACCCAACCCTCCAAATCCTGAACACCTAACAAGTTCACAAAAAGCCAAAATAGCAAGGAAATCCTCCACTACATCAGGTCTCTCTCCGTCGCCCAAACACAACTGATCATCAATATAAAATGTTATTTGCGCAACCAAATGAGAGATGAATGAATGATTTTTCTATTGTACTTATATAAGTTTTGTCAAACCGGTATACGGACCGGTTTGTGAGCACTTCCTCAACAAAAGTCGGAATCCTAAAATTGAGTCCGGAAAAACCTGCAAACCTACAGTGATAATTTTTGAGTACTTAACGCCAAACCTAACAAAATGAAAACACACTTTTTGAGTTGTACCTTCTTCCTCCACAAGTTCCCGTAAAAACGAACGCAACTCCATGAGCCGCCTTTTCCCCGCCAAAACATGAGCAACAACAAAGCTACAAACCCTAGAGTGCCGAAACCCATGCTCATTCTTGAGCAAATAAAACAATTCAATAGCAAGCTCAGGATCCTCAACTCCCAAATCACCAATAACCTCATCAACCTGAACCGAATTCAGCCTATCAACGAGTGTCTTCAAATAGAGGCTGCTACTGTAAAGGTCTTTGCTTTTCAAGCATTTGAGGATTTCCAGAGATGCAGCGGGGTCGTAGGAGTCGGCAGGGTCAGTGTTAGCGGCGGCGGAGGCAGAGGTGGAGGATTTGGTGAAGGTGAGGGAGGAGAGAGGGGTTAGGGTTATGGATTTTAGTGGGAATCGTTTTAGGGGTCTTGTCCATTGGTGAATGTGGTTGAGCATGGAATGGGGGGTGTCTAGGGTTTTTGATAGAGTGGCGTAGTTTGGCCTGGGGTTATTGGGGTTTGGAGGAGAGAGGGGTTTGGGGGAGCCATTCTCAGTAGGGAGACGGAGAGGGAGAGGGAGAGGGAGAGGGAGGGGGGGTGTTCAAGGTTTTAGGCTCTGTTTGGAACCCGTGAAAAAAAAAAGAAAGGAAAGGAAAGGAAAATAAAAGGGAAGGAAAATGAGAGGAAAATGGAAGGGAAAATTTATTATTTATTACACTTAAAATCTTTATTTTCTTCACATTTTCTCTTTCAACCAAACAATGGGAAGGAAAATTTTTTTATTTTCTTTTCTTTTCCTTTCCTTTTCATAGGTTCCAAACGGAGCCTAGGCTCTGTTTGAACATACGGAAAGGAAAAGAAACCAAACGGAGCCTAGGCACTGTTTGAACATACGGAAAGGAAAAGAAAGGAAAGAAAAAGAAAAGAAAAGGGAAGGAAAATGTGAGGAAAATAAGAGGGAAAATTTAGGGTAAATTTCATTTACCTCTCCTGAGGTTTCTGATAATTACAGACACCTCTCCTCAGGTTTTAGAAATTACACTTACCTCCCCTTTGGTTTAGTTGCCGGCTGCACATACCCCCAACCGTTAGTCGGCTGGTAATAAAGATGATGGAAATTGGTGAGGTCTGCCAAAAGTGGAGATTTATTTCCCATTTTGCCCTCATTTCTTGTCTTTAGCTTTTTATACTTTCAGCTTTTACATTTCGAAAAGTGCAATAAACATATAACGAAACATCACATGTTGATGATATATGTACACACCAACAATTGAGATTACATTTTAAACATTTTGGGCTAACCAAAAGTGATGTCTTTTTTGTTGTCTTTTTTAAGTTTTGGGAGGGAAAAAATTACTTTTTTTGGTTTCTCTACATAAGAGGAATCTAAGAAGTAGAAAAATATGGACCAATTTGAAAATTATTTTAATCTAAAACGAATTAAATGAAATAAACAAGATAAACCAATTTATTTTGATTATTTTGGGGTTTTTTTTTAAGTTTGAAAAATATGGTCCATGGTATTTCAAATTTTTTATTCTACTCATTGAGACGAACTAAAAAATTTAAAAAAATTGACTTAAAGTTTAAAAAGGTTCTACGAGAAAAAAGTCAAAAAAAAAGTAATTTTTTTTAAATTATAAGGTCCATAGATTTGTAGTAACTGAATGGTTGGTTTAAAGATACGGTAGTGGTTCTGGAATATTAATCAACTACTTATTTATTTATTTGGTTTCAGGCTACACATGTGTAAACTCTTGTATAAATTTTTGGCATTTATGTGAAATTAAGCTTACTTTGGCATGATTGAAAATTTATTTCTTTGCGTTTTCAGGAAAAAAATAAAAATAAAACTTACTTATATCCTCAACTTGTATAATTAACAATAAGTCTCTGAAAATAATTAACCTAACATAACTCTTTTAAAATCCACCTTAAAAGCTAATATGTTACTTTTTTGAGCTAACGAAATGAAAAGAATATTTGGCATCTCAATTTAATTTTTGCTACAAAGACAAAAGAAACTACTAAAAAGTTTTTTTTAACTATGTTTACATTTTTTTGGATTTGTTACTTGTTAGGGAACTTTTATTACCTTTGATTCAATTTGATACTTTTCCATATATAGAATGATTAAGGAATTTGGTAAAGAACTAAATAAGAATAAATGAAAATAAAAAGTTTCAAAATTTTATTTTTTGAAACTCCATAGAGAGAAGAGGTGACTGTCAAATGTTAAGGTGGTTAGTTTTGTATTTTTTGAGTTATTTATTTATTCAAATAGATAACATTGTAGTAAGAAAATTTGGAAAAGGGTAAAAAAGTAAAAGTGCAACTTTTGTTAGCAAAAGTTACCTGACAACTCTGACAGGGGAGGTAAGTACAATTTTAAAAATGTGAAGGGAGGTACTTGTAATTGTCAGAAACCTCAAGGGAGGTAAGTGAAATTTACCCAAAAATTTATTATTCATTGCATTTAAAATCTTTATTTTCGTCCTTTTTTCTCTTCTAACCAAACAATATGAGGAAAAATTAAAATTCTTTTATTTTCCTTTCTTTTCCCTGAATTCCAAACAGAGTCTTAGACGCTCCGTTCGAACGGGAAAGGAAAAGAAAAGTAAAAATTATTAGAAGAAATTAAATAGGCATCTTCTTTACTATACTTGTATACTTATTTAGGTGTCCATCCTAGAGGTATTAAATACTTATGTTTTTTTATCCTCTAAATTTATTGTTGCCCATAATACCCCTAGTTATATATAGATAGAATGTTTTGATTTTTCCCATATTTTCAAGTACGGTTACAAGTCCTCCACAATCAAAGGGATTAAGGATTTCCCTTTTAAGTTTTAACTCTAATCATCTTTATCTCCCTCTTTCGAATCCACCGATCCACCTTCAATCCACCAGTCACATTCCCCTCCCCACCATTATCTTCCTAGCTCCTTTAAACCCAGAACTAATCCTCGTTCAACCCCACCTAATTTGTTGGGGCTGCCTATTCTCTACATGAGAACCAAAGTCCTCCAATCACAAAAGAACCTTCAGTCTCCACATCGAACCCACCTCTCACAAACCCAACAAATGTAAGATTTCATCGGATAGTCCGTCGATCTTTGGTCTTCAAACATCAGTCGATGTCGTCGAGGCAAGATGGCTTCCGAAGAGCCGATCGAACACAAAGATGCCTTTCGAAGAGTGATATTAATTTGAGTAATCGATTTCGAAGATGGCAAAAGAGTAATGGCTTTCAAAAGACAGAACATCGGCTTGAGATCGAAAGGGAAGAGCAACCACTCCAATCTACTCTCGGTGGTTCCAAATTTAACGTGTTTGTTTGAGTTTGATCGACATCAAAACAGTCATGTATGGTCGAGGTTCTAAGGTTGAGTCACATCGCTTCCATCCTCTTAATCGCTGCCGTTACCAAATTTCGTTGCCGGAATATCAATTTTAGATATTATGTTTTTCGATTTTTGTCAAATTTGTGAATTGATGATATTTTGTTCATTTACCTCAATTGAAATCTATACTTCTCAAAACTTGTCACGTTTTCTGATTTTTTGTCATTTTTTTTTATTATGTTTTGTTCATCTACCTCGATTGAAATCTACGCTTCTCGAAACTTGTCATGTTTTCCGATTTTGTCATGTTTTTTAATTGATCTTGTTTTGTTCATCACCTCACCCAGGTTTTGCCATGTTTTGTCATGTTTTGTGAATTAATCATGTTTTGTCATGTTTTTCGACTTCTGTATTCGTTTTTGTTAGAGTTGTGTTTTCTTTTTAGATTTTAGGGAAATGAAAATATAAGAGAGAAGATTAGGAGAGAAAAAAATTTCAAAAGATTAAGTGAGAGAAATATTTGAAAGAGGAGAGAAAATTGAGATAATTAGAAAAGATTAAAAAAAAGAGGCAGAGATTTGAAAAATTAGGAGAAAGAAAGGATAGTTTAGGATTTAATTGAATTTGAGGATGAAAAGATAACTATTTAAACACATTAGGATGAGCACCTAAATAAATAGGATAAAAGGATAGCTAATTAAGTTCCCCAAATTGTTACTGTATTCACTAATTTGACTCTTTTTTTTCTCTTTTTCTTTCAACCAAATAATAGAAGGGAAATTTAATTAATTTTTCTTTCTTTCTTTTCTTTTCTTTTCTTTTTTTTTTTTCTTGAGTTCCAAAGAGAGCCTAAAATATTTAGAGGGAGAGTCCATGCTTGTATCTTCTTTTTTTTTCTTTTTTTTTTTCAAGAGAAGGATTTTCGTTTCTACGACTTTTTTTAGTTATTTTCGTAAATAAGTGGATAATTAAATATAAATGGAGAAAAATAACGTTCTCTATTTCATATTCTCATGGAAAAATGTGTTTTAATTTCGTCATATGTAGTATCGTTGAAACAATATTAATGTACTTCCAAAATGAGATTGAATTTTATAGTGTAGAGTATGTCAATGGCCCGAGGTAGAGCACTCATCACTAACTCGGTAAGAACAATCAGAATTTACTTTAGAAACCTATTATTTTTATTATGCTACTGTGGATACCCCTAAGAAGAAAAGGCATCGTCCTTAATACGTAGGCTCCGTTCAATCGCACCGAAAGGATAGGAAAATTAACTTTTCTGTGTGTTCAGTTATCGGAATACTTCTAAGTGTGGATACCCTAAGAAGAAAAGGCATCGTCCTTAATACATAGGCCCCGTTCAATCGCACCGAAACACTTTCTTGCAAAGTAGGTCTTGCCAAAATGAAGAAATTTGCATGATTTTTTGTGAGTAGAACACACACAGGAAAATATATTTCTTTTTCATTTACTTTACCTTACTTCACTTTTTCTAAGAACTAATTTTTCACACATCATTTCCGACAACTGAACGGAGCCCTGGTGTACACAGCCACTACTAAAATGGATTAATAAACGTTGCTTTCTATTGCTTCTTGTTTAAGAAATAGAAAAATTGAATTTTAAAGCAAGAGTCGAGTTGAAAAGAATTGGGAGGATTGCTAAATAGTAGAGAAACGAATAACCACTCAAAATAAAAAAAAAAAATCGCATTGAGAGCAGAGGCGAAGCCAGATCTATGAACAGTAGTAGTAATTTAGGGGAGTAATCTCCTTCGACCAAATCTGGTCGCCATCTTCAACCACAGATCAATTGAGTAGACGACGGCAACGGACTTCGTGAGAGACAAAGGAGATGAGAGGAGAGAAAAGAAACAGAGAAAATGGGTGTTTTCCAATTTGGTCTGGTTATGACATAGTAGTAAATGTTTGGAGAAGGAGGTGTAAGTATTGGGATTTGGGGGCACGTTAACTTCTTAACGTGACGAAGGTCTCCGTTCCGTTAATTTAAATGGCAACATGTTATTGTTGGGCAACCAAACGAGTCTCTTGTTGGCTGAAACACTTGGCACAAAACTGCACCAAAACAACATCGTTTTGGTTGTGCACAGTACGCATTGTGCAGCACAGTCTCCTGATCCTAATTTAGGGTAAATGAAAATTCTATTGAGGAGTCAAAATAGCAACAATTAGGTGCAAAATAAAATATGTGAAGAAATTAAAAAGAAGTGGCATCAAGTGAGCCCACTTTATCTTAGTCGCTCTAATCTTGTTCGTGAATGTTGGTATGTCCTATATCTAGCTTCTGTATGAACATATAATTGTTCTTTTGAATTTCTAAAAATTAACTGATGGGAGATGCTATTAAGAGACATAAAATCATCACAAAAAAAAAAAAAAATCATCATACGTTACGAGTATTTACACTATACTACTTCAATCGCAACTTAGTTTTTCATAGAGAAAATAAACTTTCATTTTCATAAGAATTGAACTTAGTAATTTCATCGAAAAACAAATTCTACTATAGTTGAACGAATCTTTAGCATAATGAGCTAATAAAAAATTGCAAATTAGCTTCTCTATTTTCTTTTTCTTTTTTTTCTTTTTTCTTTTTTCTTTTTTTTTCACCGTCCTAGTTTTTTGGTCTAGCCTTTGTTGTCTAGTGTCTACTGTCTAGATCTCAAACTACCTTTTGAAGGCAAACATCAACTGGCGGGCTTTTGAGCCTTGAAGGTATTTTACAATGATTAAAAAAAAAAAAAAACTGGTGGGCTTTTGAGGACACTTTTAAAGGCCCTTGATAGTGGGCCAGAGGGAAAATATTACAGGTGCCATCTACATGGTAGTCCATTTGTAACTCTGGGCTGTATAGGCTCCATTCTGTTAGGATTTTTATTTTTTAAGTATTTATTTCTCGTTTTACGAAACATGTCATTCTCTCACAATACACAACATTTAGTTCAAGTAAGTACTTATTTTCCTGAGCGGAACGGGGCCGTCCTCTTGGTTTTTTAGGCACAATTTGGTGCTAAACATGTGTATGTGAATTGGACCCAGTTTTTAAGGTACTACAAGCACATCATTTACCTATTCAATCATGCACCCTTGAGTGGGTTTACTTTTTTGTTTCCTATGATACTCCTTAATTGCTGCAAAATAAAGCACCAACACTGAAAAAGAGAAGAAAATACAAGGAAAATATAACAATATATGGATGGGATATCTCTATCTCTGCAGACAATGGGTTTGCCTCAAGCCCTCAGGGTATATGAGTAGGAGCCAAGTTTAAAACCATAGGAGGACCCATTACACTTTCACTGAGATAAACACCGCACCTTCAAAAGTTTGAATTCCTTTCACAGTTTCCTTGTTACCTGCAAACTGTTCTTCACAAGACAAGTACACAACTTTCTAAGAGTGGCACTTTTCGGTGTTTGTAATTCCTTTGTTATAGAAGAAGAAGTTGATTATTTAGAAGCCTGAAACCATCAAACTGGAGTCTCTCAAAAACAAAAATTCCCAGTTCTAAGAGTGATTTTGGTTTACAACTAGTAGGGCTGTAAATGAACTGAGCAGCTCACGAGCTCGGCTCGTTAAGGCTTGACTCGGCTTGGCTCATTTAGTAAACAAGCCGAGCTCGAGCTCGAGTTTTCGGCTTGTTTACTAAATTCCACTTGGCTCATTTGACAAAAGCTCGGCTCGTTAAGGGAGGCTCGACTCGATTAAAGAGGCTCGTTTAGTAAATGACTAAGCTCGGCTCGTTAAGGCTCGAGCTCGAGTTTTTAGCTCGTTTAGTAAATGAGCCGAGCTCGAGCTCACCGAAGCTCGGTTTGGCTCGGCTCGTATACACCCATATCTACAAGCCAAAAGGAAAGGTTGTGCCAAATAAATTGGCTCAAACTTTCGAGTCATAATTATTAGGAGTAGTAGTTTCATTAGGCTCTTCGGTACACATGAGAGTCAAGAGCCAGTGTGAGATACGTAGTAGGTAAATTGACATGGCGCTAAGAATTGTAAAAGCGGGCACAAAATCTAGGTGATACTGGCGTAAAAAATAAAGAAATTAACAAATAAGAACACCATATCCATGTGGTTCATGCTCACACAATCGTTGAATTATTCCACGATCGCGAAGATTGAAGAACGATGATGGAATTAGTACCCTATACCTACAACACGTAGGTAGGGTAACATGTATATGAAAAATGTCAAAGGTATGCTTGGTATGACTCGAAAAACAAGCCCTGATTTACAGTACTATCAGGCTCAATGCTCTAGTTTTATCAAGTTCCTTGCATCGTAAACTTCATTTTGACGAGGATTTGAATTACTTGCGCCAATGATTTCTCCAACTTTTGAGAAATTAAGTTGATAGAAGAAAGAGGAGGAGAATTTCGTTTCGCCTATACGAACATGGCCCAATAGACTACATTCTGCTATATTTAGTAGATTGGTGATAGTTGAAAGAAATGAACTGTCGAGATGAGAAGACACTTTCCTAATCATTTGAAATAATTTGTTTGGGGGTGATACCCAAGGTGTTCGCATTTGTTATTCAGGAGAAACAATTTGGTAAGTAGCAAAGTTGCTTTGTTCCCTATGTAGATTTCCTTTAGTATTTCTAGACTTTTGTAAGCCAGTCGTCTCATCTAGTACCTAACTATCACAATCACCTTGCTTAAGCTCAACTACTATGTGACCATTAACTAATGCCATGCAACCTTATTTCCTAAATGAAGCCTCGAGTCAAAATCATTTTCATCACATACAAATTTTGAGCGCTTACCAAATATTCTTAAGTACCCCTTTCAAAATAGCCAGAATCAAATGGCCGGACTAAATACGGATAGTTAAATTTAAAGGATGAATATGCTCTTAGGAATCACTTGGTCCTACAAACCGTATTCCGATGCATCACATAAGCGAGATTTAAAAAATACTTTTTGAATTTTAGCAAAAGGAGTGCTACACACAACCTGTATTAAAATCCCTTCCAAATTCATGCGCTTTGCTTTCAAAATAAGGAGAAAGTATGCAATCAAATTCACCTTTCACCAACCAATTTCTTTGTGATGTTCCCTTTGGCATCCTTTCCTTTGAAAGACCAAAACTTTATAAATGACACCCATCTTTAGATCTACTCAATTAAGGAACAGGAGACTTGAATTTCCTTTGTCTTCTCAAACATGTCCAAAGAAAATGTGCTAAGACATGCTATGGAGAAAAACAGAAATCCTAGAGAAAAAGAGAAGCCAAACCATGGGTTCTTGTCCAAACACCTGAGAAAAGTTTACCCAATTAGCCGGAGGAGAAGCTGCTCACCTCTCTCCCTTTCTTCGCTATCTTTGTCTTTGTCGCAGAACTCAAACGATTCCACCCTCACGGATTACAGCATTCCACTGGATCAGGAAATCTCGTTTGCATTGCGACGGATTGTGCCTATTGAAAGACGAGATTTTCCGATGGGGGCTAAAAATGTTCATCAACATATTCCAGACTCCAACGGTGAAGGCTTAAGGAGGTGCAACTGGATCACAAAGAACAGCGGTAAGTTACTTGTTCTCAGTCGAAGTTCAAAGGTCCATGCATCTGTTTTTTGCTTGAATTTGGAATGAATTGGAGTATTTAACATGTTAAGGCATTATAGATGAACATTCAAGTATTCAAAATGTTGCTTTATGTCTTGTTTTTTGGGGTCAAAATGTTACTTTAATGTCTTCAATCACATAGATAATTGTATTTCGAACTCTTTGGATAGTCTAAGGTGCTTCATGTAGTTCTCACACCATGTTAATAGCAGATATGCACCACCAAGAAAAACCACGTTGATGACCATACTCTCAAGAAGTTTGGCAGTGCAGCCAAAAACCCTGTTGATGACCATAGTCTACCCGTTTATTCTCATGTCTTTTCATTCGTTTTCTGCTTTCGAAATCCAAAAACAAGAAGTTTCGAAAACCCCTATCATTTTCATGTCATGTTCAAGCATTCAGTAGCATCTTGCTAGTTCTTACTTGAAACTTGAGATGTTTCCAGATATTTTTTTTTTGCAATGAATAGCCAAATAGTTCTTCTATACTTTGTTAAAGTTAGAAATAAAATGAAATGTACCTGGCACCTCAGTTATGCCAAGAATAGAGTGGAATGCATCACTACTCTCTCATTAAATGAAGATTCTCGTACTTAGTGGTTGAGGTGCCAAAGTAAATTGACCAATGCCAAGCTTCAAACCTTGTTTTTGGTCTTGGCTTTTGTACTGGTTTGTTACAACTGCTCTTCCGCGTCAGCATCAGTGATAATAACGGCACTATTGTACCTACTGTTGAGTTACTTGGGTGAAATAGATTAAGAGCATGCGTCCAGAACTATCCGATGCACATGAGCGAGTTCCACAAGGTAGATGTGGAGCCCACACATAGATGATTTCGAACACATCTATGTCCAAATTTATGTACATCCATTTGTGTCTGTAACTTTTTTGTTAGATTAATCTAAAATTACAGCCATCAGTAATTTTTTTTTTTGATCCGCATCAGTAATTTTGTTAGATAATGACTTTTCTTGTGGTCAATGACTTTTAAGCTTTTTGTCAAACAAATTGGCTTCCCGAATACGTCTACCAGAGAGGAATTAGAAAAGACAAAAAATTTGTCAAAGTTGAATTATTTTTATCTTTAGCGAATTATATTTAGCTTTTGTTCATTCTTTTTTACGTTCAAACTCCTCTCATCAAGACAAGAACATACAAAAAAAAAAAAAAAATTTAACTTTGTCATACTTCACATACAAAACGAATGAGTTTTTAAACTCATATCAACGTACTGACTGACTTCTTGTTTTCCACAGATAAAACTTATGTACAATTTCATGATGATTGCTGGGGAGTTCCAGTTTATGATGACAAGTCAGTCATTCCTTCTTCTTCTTCTTCTTTTTTCCTCTCAAATGTAAAATTTAAGCTCATGTATCATTTGGAGTAATGCTCATAGTATGCACTGAAATTTCATGAAACAGTCAATTGTTTGAGCTGCTTGCATTGTCCGGTATGTTGATGGATTATAATTGGACAGAGATTCTCAAAAGGAAGGAGTTGTTTAGGTAAATTTATCTGTTATCTCACCCCCAATGCCCAGTGAAACCACAAATTTTCAATTTTTCCAATCAATTTTTTTTAATTTTTTTTGTGAATTTTACCAAATGGTTTTTTATTTTTTTTTACAATAACGAGTTCAAGCTTGTCTTTGGGGTGATTAATACACAGGGAAGCTTTTGCTGAATTTGATCCCAACACTGTTGCAAAAATGGGGGAGAAGGAGATCATTGAAATAGCCTCCAACAAAGCAGCAACGTTAGCAGAGAGCAGAGTGAGGTGCATAGTAGACAATGCCAAATGCATAGTGCAGGCAAGTTTTAGTAACTCAGGTTGTGCTTGCATCATGGATTTGTTGAGGGATTACCTACAAAAACGAAAATAATAGGCAAGCTGTACATATAATTTTAGCTTATACAATTTCTATTTCTTCTCTTTCCCTTCTCTATCCATGAATCCCGTTATAATTTCAAACGCAGCTCAAGGTTCCATTAACTAACATACTAGGAAGCAACAGTACAAATGCGATGATGCAGCAAAACCTATAAGAGTAGGATACAAATACGAACCTGTAATTGGAAAGACGAAAGATGTTTTCTCTTGTATTCTCTTCAAATGCACCTTATTGCTAGCAGAAGGGGAGGACCTATATTGACATGAGAATATCCAGTTGCAAAAAATTCTGTTAGTGGACTAATGTAACTGAATATAATACTTGTGACAGGGTGGAGTGGTGGAAACAAATTCTTGTATCAAAGGCTTAGTTTAGGTTTGGTATGGTTTGGTTTGATCTTCAATCATATCCAATACATGGTGTATATCTGTATCTGCATGCATGCATGGACTTTCATAGAGTGTTTTTGCTTCATAGCTAACAAGCATTTGTTCATTTTGGACAACACGTAGATTGTGAAGGAATTTGGATCATTCAGTAGCTATGTGTGGGCTTATGTGGATTTCAAACCAGTGATCAACAGATACAGATACCCAAGAAATGTCCCATTGAGAACTCCAAAAGCAGAAGCCCTAAGCAGGGACTTATTGAAGCGCGGGTTCCGGTTTGTGGGGCCAGTGATTGTGTATTCATTCATGCAAGCTGCAGGAATGTCAATTGATCATCTTGTTGACTGCTTTAGGTTTGGTGAATGTGTGAGCATTGCAGAAAGACCATGGAGACATGTCTGAGATGAGCTCAACAAATCTTTTCAGAAAAAGCTTTCTAAAGATTTTTTTTTTTATTGGATCGGCTTCTAAAGTTAATGTTGAACTTATCTAACTTTCCATTTTGGAGAAAAAGTTTTTAAATTTATTTGTTTATTAATTATAAGGATTGGTTTGTAAAGTTCAAAAGAAAACATTGGATTGGTCATCTCTGCAAAATTTTCTCTCAATCAGTTATTCACAATTTGTTTGTGAAGTACATTATGATAGATTGACAATTTATGATGATCGTGAATTGTGATTACTATGTTACATTGTTACGATGCTAAGATAGTGAAACATCGTTTCCCTATTCTTTCCAAGTACCTTGCTAGTAATAAAGATGTTGTTCACATGAATTCTAGGCCACAGAGAGTACAGAAAGAGTGCCGTTTCAACAAGAAACACACAAAGTCATTTGTGCAGGTAAGGCAACAAGGGATGAATAAACTGGTAAAATACTAAAAGAAACTTTTATGAAGCTCCCAAACTCAGAGTACACTTTTCATGTATGAATTTTGAAAGTGCATTTGTATGTCAATCGACTTGAGAAATGTTTTTCTGAACAGCAATGGTAACCGAATTCTTGATTATAACCATGCGAAAATACTGCCAGCATGGAATTTAGAAAATATAGTTATCATTATTTATCAGGTTGTCAATGCATTTTGTGAAGTTAGGATTTGACATCATCTGATCTCCACAATTGTTTTTGGCTAAGTAAGCAAATCAGAGGCAAAAAGTAGGTATTTGTGAAACTCAATACACATACGCAATGTTAAACACAAACATATGATGCAGAATGCTACAGAAAGAGTCTCTTCATAAAGGCAAACAAATATCTCAATCTAAGACACTAGGGAATATTGAGGTCCAAAAAAAAAAACACATTCTTGCAGCCTTCCTCAACCTCGGTGTCATTTAGGAGTTTGGCACTTTGTTTGGCTTCTTTGATTCCTTCAAAATATTTGAGATGTCTTTCTTCTTTCTCCAAGCGAACTTGTGATTGAAAATTTTCTCTGCATGCCTCTTTCTTGCATTCCTCCCTAGAGTTCTAAACATCACCTGTTGCTTCACTCTTAATGGTTAAAAAGCTTGTACATCCAATACTTCCAAGTTTCCAACTGTTTATTTTTTAAATTCTGTTGACATCATCTCTCAAACTAGGCAGTGTTTCTCCTCTTTTGGTTGATATGAGGCAACAACTTCAAAATAACTACAGATTGGAGGAGAAACACTTACCTCCACTCTTTTTTTTCTACCCCAGAAACAACACCCTTGCCTTTCCTTTGCCTCCCTCGCTGCCTCCCATTCAGTTGGATTTCCAGTTGCATTGTTTATATTTTATTATCCATTCTTAATCTCGGACTCTGTAGTAGGATTAGAGGTCTTCGGTTTATAAGAACATGAGTTTTAGGTATGAGAAGCCTGTTTGTTTGACCAGACATGAGCATTGGATGGGACTATACCTATTACATGTTTGAGATGTCCATCTATGGTACACCAAAATGTTTTAGTTCAAGTTTTGATATGAATCAGTTTGTTCCACATCAAGTAATCATCTTGGTTGATAATGAAATGCGAGAAAGACACCTATAACCTTCTCTTTCATTTTGGACCAAATAAGGGATAACTTCACTCCTCTAGTTGAGATGGTTCTTTCAGTTTTTTGAAATCCAAAGCAACATGACTGAGAAAATTTATTGTTCCTTTTTCTTTAATCATTTCCCGGCACCGCAAAACATACGGAAAATATATACTAGCAGAAACCTTGAATCAGAAAATAAGTTTGCCAGGAGGTGGTGGGGAGCAGAAATCTGTATCACATATTCTCCCAGTATTATTCTTTCCATATTTCACTCACTTTCATGCTGAGGTTCAAGTGCATCCACACTGTATTACAGCTTTTCACTTTATTATCTCAAAAACTGGGACGTGGGGCCCCTTGTAGAGATGTTATATTAGCACAAAGAGTGATAAAGGAGGATTCAAGATCTCTAGACAAAGCTAAGGCTCGGTTTAGATGACAAGAATCTTGAGGGAGAACATAAATGTGATCCCACAGCTCCCCATAATTTCTCTGCTTGGATTATACTGGAATGAGAATGTGATTCTTGATCACATATGCACTCAGGAATCATGAGCCAAACATAGCCTCCCCTCTCCCATGGTTATCCTAAATCCTTGACTCAATCCATAAATAAAAAGAAATTGTTGACTGGCTCAAAATTTCCTGAGTAAATGTATCCTTGGTAAGATTATTGGAACTACCCAAACATCAAAATTTCCTGACTTATCAAAAAAAATTACTACCTATTTCATTCCAGGTAATCAATTTTCCATTCCTACCCAAAATTAAGGGCATCCAAGATACATGATTCCCAATAATCAAGTCCCATAACTACCCAAGATTACGCGAATCCAAATATTACCTAAATCACAATCACGAGCCATTAGAAAATTTTGATGACTTTGTACCCATAAAGTTTGATAACTTTACACCTAGCTCATAAGCTTAACTTAAATTCCAAGCATGGATATTATATCCATATACCACCTCCCATTTTCCAGACAAGTGGCTGTGTAATACTAACTAGGCCAATCAGGGATTAGGCCGCCACGTACATCACCATCCAAACTAAAGGTATGTTGCTCATCTTTTAAGACTTTTTCATTTCTTGTCAAACTTAAGCTGTTTGGC
The DNA here is from genome assembly GCA_025413875.1 of Rhododendron molle. NCBI lineage: Eukaryota > Viridiplantae > Streptophyta > Magnoliopsida > Ericales > Ericaceae > Rhododendron > Rhododendron molle. Next base: position 10,078,901 of record CM046399.1, read on the forward strand.
TGCCTGTTGATTTTCATAGATGGAGTAACCTTGCCTGCTCCAAATGTGCTATGGATTATGACCTATACCAAACACTCGAGTCTATCTGGTTTCATTGTACAGTTAGTCAGAGCATTTCAGGTTTAAGAGTTGAAATGCTGAAAATAAGCCCGCGCATCAATTCAATATTGCCCAACAGTAGAGATTTTTACCTGACTCGAAGATAAGTGTTGTTCCCCGCAGAACTCTGAGTCGTGTACGAGTCATATTATCATCCTCTCCCAAGAAAAACGACAATATCTCCCATAATTCCATCAATGCGTCTTTAAGTTTTTGTAAGACTATAAGGAGCAATAGGTAGCAACTTTGAATGAACAACACCACGTAAAGAAATATACGTGCAGATACAAAAGTAATCATCACCAATGCCCTATGCTATTTGATTTAGTCACAGACAAGAAAGCATGATGTCATTACACTACAAATCCTATTTAAGATTCATGTTTTGCCAACACCATCAGTTAAATCCCAAATCATATGACCCTATTAAATTAAATGATTTTCCATCTTCTAAAAGAACTGTTCAAAAACTATTAAACCCGGTAGCATTCCATCAAGGAAATGTGAGAACGAAACAATTACCTTCTGCACAAGTTCTGCTTTTATTTTATAATCACCAATTTGAATGTAAGAAAGTAAATTCTAACTGGCCTCCCTGCACAGTTGACCTTTGTCAAATTTTTGGTTGACTTTCAGATGATTCTCTCACTTTTTTTAAAGCCAAAACCAAGATGACGATGAGAATTGCTCTTGATTTTCTTTGTATTTTCAAATTTCAATAATTTCCAATCACCCAAATTTCATCACAACAAATCATAACAGGAAACTTGAATCATCTTGTCCAGTGGTTCATGCTGATACTGCGGGAGAAAATGAAATCTGCCAGGTTCAGTAGGGAGCAACCTTCAGAAACAACCACACATATCATCATCTCCTTCCCCAATATTATCTTATTCTCTGGATGTTTCCTCACTCACACTCATGCTGAGGTTTTCATGTCTATCCAGAAACTCAATTACAACCTTTTTCTTCATTGTTGCCTCAGGACAGGTAGGTGCACCTTAGACAGTGTTTGGATCAAGGATTTGTGGAGTGATATCAAGAGAAAGAAAATTGGTAAATAAAAAGATATGGACCCAGTTTAGGGAAAACACTAAAGTAATCCCTTTGTTTTCCATGTCCTCTTTGTTTCCCCCAGTTAATCCCTCCACAAATCCATAATTCAAACACAACTTCGATGATATTATGCTTGGTCAACACTGTCCCTTTTTTCTTGGTAAATAGGTCAAAAGTGTCTTCAAATGGAAGAGTTCATTATTTAACCCCCGCGCGGTAATAGTCACTTGGCAAATAAGGACCTCCGGAAACTTTTGGCCTGGAATTTGCTACCACCCGCATGCTAGTGAACAGTATGATTGGTCTACCAAGTTAGACGATTTGTTTGGTCAGATACGGAGGTATAAGCAAATAGAAAAACAAAAGAGTGAATTAGTTGATCAAACAGTTCGTTAAAAACAAAGACCTCTAGATAGGTACATGTTTACATGATCATCATCAATTAGAAAAAGCTTGAACCCCACCTCTGTCCTTGCTCATAATCCTGACTTAAATTCCAAGCATGAAAAAAAGAACACCCACATGGCCCCCACCTGGGGACAAAGCCAATCAGAGATTAGGCTGCCACGTATACCTCCATCCAAAACAATAATTATCTAAAAACCAGTGGTAATAATTTTTTCTTTAAATCCAGTTATAGTTAGCAGCCCTGGCCCCTGGGAATTGCCAGTTTGGCAAAGATGAAGAAGGCTAGTCTGCTAGAAATGTACTGCTGATTAAGACCTCCACCAAACATAAATACTTATCGTGTTTGACTCTTTTCTTGATAACTTAATCAAATACCTGTAAAGGTGCCATTTCCTTGTCCGACCGACAAAATCTGCAACTAACAAACACAACTAGGGGGGATTATCTATGCCCAAAATTCTTGCCTCTTGTCTGGATGTGGATGCACTCTTAAACCGCACACAGCATGGGGGAATCTAGAAGCACGATTATGTGCAATAATTCCACAAATAATGTTGTCATGGATCTCAATTATGTAAATCCATTTCTAAGCAAAAATAGCAGACACTGCACAAACAACAGAAACCCTGCACTTTACTTTCACTTACCGTATTTCCACATTCACTGGATTCTGTAAACCAAACCATTCCAAAAATAGAAGCAGTGCAACAATTTTTGTGACTTAATAAAAAAGCCAGCAGGTGACTTACAGTTGAACCTGCTGGAGAGATGAGGAGGGCCAATGGTGAATTTGAACCAGTGGGACCCAAATCATGTGATGGCCATGGTCCTTTGCTGCTTGCTGCTGGTATATAGTTTTTGCTTGGGATGTCAGCTTGAGCGAATTTCAATTGTAATCCTGCACTTGAATAATTGGTTTTGAACAACCATGACATAATCCCGTGACATAAGTAGACCATCATGTCTTTAGAAACGAAATAAAAAACGAATCGGATAAGATGCGAATTAGACAAACAGTGAACAGAAACTATTAGGCACCTGATTGGTGTGGATGGCAACCAGGTCATTTGGAACAAAAAACTACGTCACACCAATGCAAAAATAATGTCGTGAACCGCCCGGCCGGAGTCACTGACAGTGCAATCTTCCCAGAAGATGGATTCTACAATAAAAAAGATAGTAAGAGCGTTTCTTCTATTATTTGCTGCCGAGGGTGTTCAGGGCTTCAGACGAATACGTGCATTTACGCACTTATCAACTTCATATCCACAAAAGCTTCCCAACTACATGTATAAATAACGATCTCCTAACGATTACAAAGAAAGGTAAATCTTCTTTCTTTTCGTCAAAAGGCAAGAACTACATTGAAAAACAGTCTAGCAAAAAAACAGAAGTCCTGATGCAGATTCAATGCCCATAAGAGACAAGCACTGGAAACCCATATCTGCATATATCCATATTATCAACACATCCATTAATAAAATTTCTCCTCAGTCTTTGGCATGGGCAGTCTGGTCCCATATTCAATCCATACCAGCAGTATTTCCTAATTGCAGCTTGAATTTTCTTTAAGCAACTATATTCTTACTTTCTTTGCCCTCTACTGCAGTAACAAGAATAGTACGAGGAGCTTTAAGAAGTAAAACTTGGTACCGATATATATCCGAGATAAGCAGCAAAAAGCCTTTAAAAACACAGTTCAGTATTTACATTGACAGTTTTTCCTTTTTGGATTTTCATTCTACAAGTTATTTATAAAACACAAGGGCACAAGGAGTGAAAGAAACAAATGAAAAGAAAAAAAAACACGAAAAAACACAGCCAATTCTACTCGACCCTTTCCCGGCTGCGTTAAAAGAATATTTACAATACTTCAACCTATTTTTGCTCCCAACTAAACAACTTCTGGGGAGAGAAAAACCCTAAGAACCAAAGCTACCCTAACAATCCTTACACTGCCACAAACCCGCAGTCTTATTCCTCATCTTCAGTCATCTCTTCTACCAAACATATAATAGTACCTCAAACTCAAAACTG